>OY730192.1:36775677-38146495 GCA_963422505.1 Pseudognaphalium luteoalbum | reverse complement strand
TGCCGTTCACTCTAATCCACCGTCACTTACGTGCGTCACTGTTGCACGTCACTTAAGTATCAAGCGTCACTTCTGTTAGTGACGCCTGCTTGATTTATTGCGTCACTTCCTTTAGTGACGCCTTTTGATTTATTGCGTCACTTTTACTAGTGACGCCTATTGGTTTTAGTACGTCACTCAAGTACGACACTTGAGTGCGTCACTTGCCTGATTGAGCGACACTTACTTACAGTGTCATCAGTCAATTCATCCGTCACTCGATAGCGTCACTTACCAAGTGCCGCTAGTCATTGTGACACTTGAGTGCGTCACTTACTAAGTGACGCATTTTGGTACTAACAAGTTTTCAAGCTTTTATTTTTGAGTAAAGTTTCAGGTATATCTTCAATGGCCGGTGTTGCTGATAAAGAAGATATTATAGGAATTAGGGATATGTTAAAACAGAATCACGATGTTGGTTCTAATAATAAACCTCCTCTGTTTTCGGCTGACATGGATTACGCATATTGGCGTGATCGATTTGAACAGTACATAAACTTCCACTGTCCAGAGCTACGGGGTCCACTCAGGGAAAAATATGTAGATCCCTTAGCCGAAGGAATCTTCCCTGGTATTGCTCCGGTTAAGGTCTACAGGTCCATGACTCCGGATGAAAAGAAGGACTATGATATTGAGAAAAAGGCACATGCGACTATCTGTATGTGCCTAACCTAAGACGTGTTAAGACTGTTTAAATCACACGAAACCGCATACGAACTTTGGAAAGCTATCGAAACTAGATGTGGTGGAAATCAAAGGTATAAAGAAGCTAAGTTAGAACTGATAAAGAAATAGTATGATCTGTTTGATTCTCTACCCAATGAAACGGCTTCTGGAGTTTTTACTAGATACTCACAGTTAGTGAGTGAGTTGACGGAGGGAGGTTATAATTTTCCTCCACTTGAAGTGAATAAGAAGCTACTGGATATCTTGCCTAGTTCTTGGGATGTCAAAGTACAGCTTCTCAAGGAAAGTCAAGAATTAGCTACCATGAAATTGGATGAGCTAATTGGTATTCTTCAAGCTCATGCGATGGAGATGAAGAAGAGAGAATGCAAGTCGGGCGGTTTTGTTCAAGACCCGTCCTTATATGGAGGAAAAGTCAGCACCGGCAAGACTTATGGTGGAATGGCTTTTGTTTCTTCTACGAGTTCTCCACTTCAGGCTCCATTGTATTCTACTGGTGCTCCTCATCCAGTATATGCTTCTGGACCCTCACAGGGGTCACAACAGCAGGTTTCTGTCTCTCTTGCTATTCAAGAGCAGGCTGCTATCTATACAGCCTTTCTAAGCTCTTATAAGGATTTGGTTTCACAACCAAATGCTACTTTGGAACTGGCCAAAGAGGATTATGCTCAACTTGATGATGATGATCTTGAGCAGATGGACTTGAACTGGAACATTGCCATGATATCAAGGCGTGTTCAGAAATTCTTGCAACGAACTGGTCGCAAGAGTTTGGAGGGAGATGGCAAAACCAGTTTCGGTTTTGATAAAAGCAAGGTACGCTGTTACAATTGTCAAAATTTGGGACACTTTGCAAGAGAGTGTGAGAAGCCAAAGGTGCCTCCGTCAGGTTTCACAAAGCCCGATGCTCCCAGAACTTCTGAGAAGGATCAAGTGAAGCAAGCAACAGCTGATGCACTTGTCGTTTTTGAGCCAACCAACACAGGTTGGAGTATGTATGCTGAGAATTATCAGCAGTGTCTCATGGCTCACATTTCAAACGAGGTACGCAATGAACCTGAAGAACCTTTGAACTGTATCTCATGCATTAAGTTAACCGAATCCTTAAGGTGCTTTCAAGTAGACAACGTAGACTTAAGAAAAAAGGTCGAAAAATTAAGTGAATCAAACAAATACCTAAAAGCAAATGAACAATTGTATGATAAGAAAATAGAGGCTTATCCACATGACACGCTTAGGTATAAGTCTAAAGTTTTTAGTCAATAGGATGCTATTGATAGTTATCTTCCTGAAATAGACCGTTTGAAAAAGGAACATTCTGATCTTAAAGATGAATATGACAAATATAAGAGTAAGATTCTAGGTTCCTCCTCGTCTACTGTTGCCTTTAAAGAAATTCTTAACAAGCAAAGGACAGATCACAAAATGAAGACGGGTCTAGGTTATAATGTAGTCCCGCCTCCTACTGAATACTGTCCTATGCCTGTTAAGGAAGGCACCGAAGAGATTCTGGTTGACTATGCATTGTTATACGAGGTCAAATCTAAGGTTAATAAGATTAACAAACAGGCGAAAGAGAAAACTAAACGGACAGAGTATCCTTCGCCTCAGTTTGTTAAATCGGAATGTGAATCTCCAGTTAGTAATGAGGAGATTGTTGAGATTGAGGATATTACCGATGAGGAGTATCCTGAGTTTAAAAAGAATGTTGAAGTAAAAGCTGAAAAAGTGTTAAAGGTTGAACCTACAATTAAGGTTCATCCTAACAAAGAAAAGAATAAGATTTTAAAATCAAAATCTCAAACTTTACAGTCACCTGTAAAGATTTTGCAACATAAACCTTCTACTTCAACCTCTCAATCTAAACAGGAAACTTCTAAGATGTGCACGAAATGTGCATGTTCTAGAAATGTTTCTTCTACTCCGGTGGTAAATCCTCAGCCTCAACCAGCTGTTGAGACTAGAGCATGTTTTTACTGCAAGAGACAAGGACATCTAATTCGTGAATGTCCCAAATTGTCTCATCAGAACTACGGGAGAGAAATTCCTAGGACATCTGTTTTCCGAAATTCATTTTCAAGATCTCCTCCTAGACGTTACTCTGTCTCTCCCAAACCTGCAGTAAAACCGAGTAATGTTGGGCAAAAACCTTTGCCAAAACAAAAGACTGACATTACTGTAAAGCCAAATTCCGAACCATCCAAGGTTTGGAAAAGAAAAGAGTCTATTGCGGACTCTAGTGTCATCAATAATAACACATCAGATGCAAAATCTGATTTGTTTAAAAATAAAGTCTTATCTGATGTGATTATTGTTGATGACGGTGGTCGACCTAAGTCTGTAAAGGCTTGGGTCACCGTTTCTCATTAATCTCCTACTTTATGTGTTGCAGCAGTCAGAACGCGTTAAAGACAGTGAATGGTTTATGGACAGTGGCTGTTCGCGACACATGACGGGCGATGTGTCCCTTTTGACGGATGTTAAACCACATTCTGGAGGACACGTTGCATTTGCTAGAGATACAGGGGGAACCATTTCAGGTAGAGGAACGCTAACTAACGGGAAAGTTAGCTTCGAGAATGTGAACTATGTGGCTCAACTGACTCACAACTTGCTGAGCGTTTCACAAGTATGTGATAAGGACTATACAATAGCGTTCACAAAGACGGAATGTGTGATCTTGAAGTCGGGTTTCGTTATCCCCGAGGAATGAGTGCTTTTAAGGGCGCCACGGAGAAACGACACCTACGTTATGAATATGCGAACTGTGGAGATTAAAGATGAGTATACATGTCTCCTTTCGAAGGCTTCAGAAAAGGAATCACTATTGTGGCATCGATGAATGGGACACATCCATTTTCGTAAGATGAACTTCTTGATAAACAATGACTTGGTAAATGGAGTCCCTAAACAGTCATTCGCGCTAAAAGATGACTGCATCGCCTGCCATAAAGGGAAACTTCATAAGAAACCCCACAAGCCAAAATTAGTGAATTCCATTGCGGCACCATTGGAGTTATTGCACATGGACCTATTCGGTCCTATTTCTACCAAGAGTATCGGTGGAAAATCTTATTGCTTAGTAGTCACCGATGACTACTCGAGATTTTCATGGGTGTACTTTATGGGTGCGAAAAGTGAAACACCAGACATTCTGGTGTATCTGTTAGATAAGTTGGCAAACTTATGCAACTTAAAGGTGAAAAGACTGCGAAGTGACAACGGGACTGAATTCAAGAACTCTACTCTTGAGTTATACTGTGCCACGAAAGGCATTGACCATCAAAATAGTGCCCCTCGAACTCCTCAACAGAACGGAGTTGCTGAGCGTAAAAATAGGACTATTATCGAGACAACTCGGACTATGCTGGCCGATTCTAAGCTTCCTATAATCTTTTGGGCAGAAGCAGTCAGTACTGCCTGCTATGTTTTGAACTGCGTGCTCATGGTTAAGAAGAAGAATAAGACATGTTATGAACTCTTCAACAACCGTAAGCCCACTTTGCAGTTTCTGGAACCTTTCGGGTGTCCGTGTTTGATTATGGTCTCCAAAGACAAGGTCTCAAAGTTTGGAGCTAAAGCCGTTGAAGGAATCTTCCTTGGATATTCAGTCAACTCTCCAAATAAACGAGTCTACATCAAATCAAATCACCATGTGGAAGAGCATTTTGAGGTGAAATGCTTGCGATACACAGATCCTCCTCAAGAAACGGGTCCTGAATGGTTATTTAATTACAAGGACGTGTTCAGTTCGTTCGACATACCCGAAGGACATGATGACGAGGATGAGATAGTTACTTTGCTTCATGGTATAAGTTTATGTCAAGACACTTCTACTTTAAAACCAGCATCTCCACCTACTACTACACCCACACCACTACCTACTACATCCACACCATCGCCTACGGTTCCACCTTCGGATGTTCCTTCGACTTCAGGAATGACTAATGCAACAGAACATCCAGATGATCCCAACATGCCACCGTTAGAGGAAGACGAGGAAGAAGAAGAAATGGTCCATTCTCACTTTTTCTCTAATGAAGATGATACGGAACCTCCTATGCAACCTGAAAGTCCTACTGCTCCTGCAACTAACACTGTTTCTGTCACTGAAGGGGACATGAATAATTTGGAGTTAGTACTTGCACCCGATCGAATCCCAGTCACACGTGTACACAGGAATCACCCCATCTATAATATTATCGGTGATCCTAATGCTGCTGTTCAAACAAGGCACCAAGTGCAGCAAAATCCGAATCAAGAAATGTTGAATTTGGTTGCCCGGATAAATTCCTGTCATTTATCCCAAATTGAACCGAAGAAGGTTGATGAGGCCTTAAAAGATCCATCTTGGGTCGAGGCTATACAAGAAGAGTTGCAGCAGTTTAACAAGCTGCACGTGTGGGATATCGTTCCATTACCCAAAGGTGCTCATTTAACTGGCACTCGATGGGTGTTTCGCAATAAGAAGGATGATAGGGGTATTGTAATTCGGAATAAAGCCCGATTGGTCGTTCAAGGATTCAGTCAGATCGAGGGCTTGGATTATGATGAAGTCTTCGCTCCTGTGGCAAGACTTGAGTCCATTCGGATCTTCCTTGCATTTGCGTCTTACAAAGAGTTTCGCGTTCACCAACTCAATGTTAAGAGCACATTTTTATATGGAAAAGTGGACACTGATGTCTACGTGAAACAGCCTCCTGGCTTTGAAGACCCTGAGCATCCAGAATACGTCTGCAAGTTAAACAAGGCGTTATATGGTCTTCATCAAGCCCCGCGATTATGGTATGAGAGACTTACTACCCATTTAGTTAAGCATGGATTTGTTCGTGGGAATATCGACAGTACTCTGTTCATCCGCAAAGAACGGACTGGCTATTGAGAGGATATGCTACTCGTGCAAGTGTATGTGGACGACATTATTTTTGGCTCTACAAATGAAGCGATGTGAAAGCACTTTGAGGAGATCATGAAATCTGAGTTTGAGATGAGTGCGATGGGGGAGCTCAAATTCTTTTTAGGTGTACAAGTTGAGCAGTCTCCAAAAGGTATTTATATTCATCAGTCAAAGTATGTCAAAGACATGTTGACTCGATATGATCTGCTCAATTGTAAAACCTATGGGACTCCCATCGAGCTTAATCACAATCTCAGACTTGCTGATGATGAAGAAGATTGCAAAGAAAAGGACTATCGATCAATGATAGGTTCTTTGATGTACTTGACTGCTTCTCGACCGGATATTGTGTTTGCGGTATCCGTATGCTCTCGCTTTCAAGCCAAACCAAAGGTGTCTCATATGAGGGCAATAAAGCGAATCTTTGGTTATCTCAAACATAGACCCAATCTTGGTCTATGGTATTCAAATGAGAAATCCTTCGCTCTTTCTGCCTATTCGGATTCAGATCATGGCGGCTGCAGCATAGACAAGAAGTCAACCACTGGTGGATGCCAATTCCTAGGAACTCGTCTGGTATCGTGGCAGTGCAAGAAACAGACTACAGTTTCTCTTTCCACTGCAGAAGCTGAGTACGTTGCTGCTGCGAGTTGCTGCTCTCAGGTTCTATGGATACAGCATCAACTGCGTGATTACGGGTTACTTCTTTCTATGACTCCTATTCACATAGATAATACTGCTGCTATTTCTATCACACGCAATCTCGTACAGCACTATAAGACTAAACACATTGAACTTAGGTTCCACTTTATACGGGATTGCTATGAAAAACACCTGATAGACCTAGTCCAAATAGACACCTTAAAGCAGAATGCCGACCTTTTCTCTAAAGCCTTTACGCGTACTCGATTTGACGAACTAATCAACATGATTGGTTTAAGATTCTTTATCGCTAAAAAGTAATTTGTAACTTGGAAAGTTATTTACTTTTGTCTGTTAAAAAAAAAGGGGGCAACTACGCAACTGCCACTCTTTATACTTTCTAGTATTAAAGAAATGCACAGTTGCTACATTTTAAAAATAGACGTTGAAGTTGTGTCTGTAAACAACTTGGGATATGATAGTACATCGGGTGACATGCATAAAAAATGGAAATTTAAGGTTTATCTTGGATGTGTCAGTAGATTTATCTGACGTATTAAAAATGGTTTTTATAAACATTGTCTTCATCATACGATGTATTAGTAGGCATGTTATGCAAAACTCTTTGAGAAGTCTTAAGAAGCTTAATCTTTAATTGTCTATTTCAAGTGGTACACCATCATTAGATGTATGACAAAAGTCTTAATTTCTTACTTATCCTAGACATGCTTTCATAAAAGATGTTTATTTGATATCATTTGGGGGTATATATTGACAGTTTCCTCTGTTATACGTAAGTATAGACCTGGCTTCTGTTAATATATACTTTAAAATTAAGCAAACACAAGTCAAAGTACTTGAAAAGTCTTTAGAATTAAGATACTTTACAAGGTCGCCAAAATGGTTTGACCAAGTCTGGTTTTGCTTAAACCTGAATCAAGCTATGTCGCTCTGTTGTACGTAAGTACAGACCTGTGACCGCTGACTTGATTCTTAAAATTGATTTTCTTATATTCTATCTGTAAATGGAAACATGGTCTATGTCTTAAGTTATGATGTATATCTATGGTGGGAACCACAACGAAATGCATATACCAATAATAATAAAATACCTCCTAGATGTGAGTGTAACATGTTTAAGTGGACAAATATACTAATAATCGTTTTGATATAATTTTTATAAAAAGTGTTTTTAGTATGTCAAGTAAATTTAAAGAGGACAAATATACTAATGATCGAAATAACACTTAATGTTCTTATTAAATGCATGTTATTCCGATATGATCCCTAACCAGACTATATCAACTCCGTCACCAAAAAGAAAGTGTTAATTTTCTACTTGTAAATTTACATTCTTGTATGTGTTTTTATTTTATCTAAGTTAGTTTAATTTTAGTTACTATCCAAGTTACAGTTACATTTTCATGTTTTTAGTATCGAAATCACAACGCGAAAAACGGTAAAATCGCAACTTTTTCACAAAAAGTGAACTGCACGTCACTTTCATAAGTGACGCTACCAGTGACGCAGTAAGTGTCGGGTAAAGCTACGCTATAAGTGCCGGGTTGAGTGACGCATACTAGGGTTTGTGTATAAATACTCTTCCCCACGACACTCAACCTTTCAAACTACTATAGCGTCACTTGCTCTGACATACCGACACTTCTACTGTCTTTGCGTCACTTGTTCTGTGCATTTTTCTTCGATCTGTTCGTGATTTCTACGGCTTGTTCGTGCATTCCATTGCTATATCTTTGTTCCCCTCATTCCCACGATCTATTTGGTACTAACCTTAACCTTTATCGTTTATTATTCCTGCTATAAATTTGAATTAGGGTTACGGTTTGGGTTTTACATTGAAAATCGATTGATTTAGTGCTTGTTTGATAATGTTTTCATGTAATAAAGGGTGTGTAATAATCGTTTTTCACATACACACAACTTGGTAACTTCGATTTTGAAAAACCCCAATTTTGAAATCTGGGTATGAACAGTGACACGATGATCTTCATCGTTGCGTCACTTCGTGCGTCACTTACCTCAAGTGACGCTACTTGGTAATTTTGAACGCCCATACCGTCACTCGACAAGTGACGCTTATTCTTGCGTCACTTCTTAAGTGACTCTTGTAGTGACGCATATACTTGAATTATTTGTTAAGACCGTCACTCATCCAAGTGACGCCCCATAATGCGTCACTCCCTTAAGTGACTGTCTAAGTGACGCCTATGTCAATACGTCACTTACACCGTCACTTCTTAAGTGACTGCCTTAGGATACCGTCACTATGTTAAATGTCGCATGTTCTTCACCCATCACTTCTTAAGTGTCGTCTACTTTAACTCACAAAATACAAACGTCACTTACATCAGTGACGCTTGATAGCGTCACTTACCATAAGTGACGCTATACTTCAATTTTAATTTTGAGTACTGTATAATACGACACTTCCTAAGTGTCGGTAGTGGCCATGCGTCACTTACCATAAGTGACGCCTAAAGTCAAATTTCGTTTTTAAACCTATCTATGTTCGGGCTAACTCTATAACGATTTCGGTTATTTTTGTTTGTATTTTAGCTTACAGATGGCTGACCTACAGAACTATTATCGCCGCACCAACACCCGTCACAACATCACGGTATTTTTGGAATCAACGCACGCCAATTCGGCGCCTTTCAGGCCGATGATTGATTTTCTACGCAGATCCAGAATTCACTATGCTATTACCGCATCAACTCCGGTTTCTATGAACCAAATTGAGGAGTTTTATGATCATGCGGTGATCCGGGTTCAGGGTGATGTTCCAAGGATTGTTTCAACAATGTTTGGTGAAGAGATCGAGATCACCAAGAATTCTATTAGACGGGTTCTCCAGTTTGCTGACAACTCTACGATGCCCACTATGTTCCCAACCACATTTATATATGGGGGACTTCAGAGGATGGGTTATCCAGCGAACCAGCTATCGGATTTTCGGAAACAGTATCTATGCCGGGTCTGGAGATACTTGTGCCACATTGTTATCGTATGCTTATCTCCGAGGAAAGGGGGATACGATGCTGCCAGTCACTTGACACTTTCTCTCATGTTGGCCCTGCTTTACAACAAACCGTATAACTTCAGCGGTTATGTTTTTGGCAACATGGTGGAAAACATACGAGCAAGTAAGGATAAATGGCTGCAGTATCCGAGGTTTGTGCAGCTTTTACTGAATGATCTGAACCTCGAGATTGCACCGGATCAGCGTTCTCTTTTGGTACCGACGCCCATGCTATTGCGAGTTTTCAACGACTGCAAGCTCGCGCCAAAGGGCGAGCCGGTTTTGGCAGATCGCGATCTCTTCGGGCACATAGTAAACAAAAACTATGTTGCGTCACGCGATCATGGCTTTCTGGATGATGTCGTTCCTCCGGTCAACGAGGACGACTTGGTTGATGCTGATATTGCTCAAGACTTAGATGACATTGATCGTGTTGACCGAGTCGAGGCTGATTCTGATGATGGTGGGCCCACTCCACCCGATTCTGAGGGTGACGTGCCCCCACCAACCGCTCTTGATGGTATTCAACTTGCCAATCCTTGACGCTTTAAGCGTATATTGAGACGGATTTCTGCTGGCAGGGTCCACGTCCCGAGGAATCCAGGCAAACGTCCTGCTGGGTCATCACCCTCTTACGCTGATTTACCTCACAGAAGACGCCAGCGGACTACAGTGGTTATAGAGGAACCGACTTCTCAGCGACAACAACCACCACCACCGTCTGACATGCCATCACTACAGATGATTTTGGCTCAGATGGAACTTTTGCAGAAACGTTTTGATGATCAACAGCCAATCATTGCAGCTCAGGCGTCTCAAATCAAAGACTTAGAGCTTAAAGCTGCACATGTGGATGAGTTAAAGCTACAGGTCTCCGAGTTAGATTCTAGGTTGTTAGAATTGGAGTCTGTTACTGTTGTTTCGGGGGAGGAAGGTCAGTGTGCCTTGGAAACAAATGTAACGCCTCCCCCTGAACCAGAAAATGTACATTCTTCTGAACTGAATGAAAATATCGTTTTAGATTATTTTGTTGATGTTCCAGGACAACCGACTCCGATTGCAGCCGACTATTCAAATGTCAATCTGACATATCTGCAGAGTTTGGTTAATAGATTTGATGAAGTTGATAGATCTTTTGATCCCGATGATATTGAGATGGATGTTGAGGTTCCAGGGTCGGATGAGGAATACATGGATAATCCTAATCAAGAACCGGCACCTGAACGTGAACCGGGGCCAGTGTTAAGGGAACCTGCTCAAGCATTTGATTTTGATGCTCCGGTTATCGAAACAGATTCTTCCGAGGATGAGGCAGAACCTCCAATGGGACAATCTACTGCAGAATCAGTTCCCGCGTCTACATCTTCTGGAATTTCAAAACCGCAAGTGGTTTATAAGTCAATTGCACCTGAATTGAAAACGTGTAAAACTTATCTGGTTAGAGGTGAATTGACTGGGTTGATCAGAAGTTGGAAGTTCGATGTTGATAACTTTTTGATTCTGATAAAGAGAAGTGACGGCGTGCAATACTTCAAACCGAGATTTAACCATATTAGCACTTTGCCGAAGGTTGAATTGAATCATCTTGCTCAGCTAAACATCGTTAATCACTCTGAAGATACTCGAGGAGTTCTTTTTCAGAGAATTTTGAGAAAAGAGATTTATAGCAAGAAATATTTGTGGATTAGACCAGAGCTGGGAGTTCGATACTCATACAAGAAGAAAATTGATTTGAGAACTCAACAACCGATCGTGAAATATCATTATCCACCAGCTGCTTGTCTTAAGACTGTTCCCTTACAAGAGTTGCCACTGGATTTCTTACGCGATCTTAAGTATTGGTGGTTTGACTCTGTAACTCAAGAAGCTGTAATCGAATATTCTACAAATACAGCTGTGGTACAAGCACAGGATGTTTGGGGAGAATGGCCGATTAAGGAATTTGTGGGAAAGTCTATTCGTGTTTTTGATCCGATCAGCCTAATAAACTTAACGAAGAAAGACTTGAAAGCTCTCTACAAGAATAAACTTCAGTACAATCAAGCTGATTTAGAAGAGGCTTCAAAGTTCACAAGGGTGGTCGAGATATGTTTGAAGGTGGGAATACACGCTGGAGGTACATTCCCAGAAGATTGGTGCTAAACGCTAAATTTGAAGATTTTGAAGATTTTTGAAGACCAAGCTGAAGACACGGGGGAGTTTGTTGATGCATATTAGGTTGTCTGTCAGTTGGTCTATCGAGTTGTAATAAGTGTCGTTAGTCGTATAGTGAAAATATAGTTTTTGTTATATGTGACCCTTATGTTTTAGGTTAGGCGTCACTTGCCTTAGTGACGCATAGCGTCACTTAGGTAAGTGACGCATGAAGGCGACCACATGCGACACTTCCACAAGTGACGCATGTCGGCTGACTTTTAGTATAAATACAAACCTACGGGTTTCAGGCTAGGGTTGATGAAACCCTAGCACCATTTGTCGACTAAACTACTTTGTAATCGTTCCCAAATCATTATACAAGCTGATATACACGTTTACTTTGTTCAATACATTTGCTTTCGGTTTATGTTCGTTAGCAATACGTGCAATTGATTGATTCCGCATTTCAATTGTAGTCAATTGTCATCTAGATCCAACGTCAGGGGCACTCTCAGTTTGTTCTCTACTTTTGTCCACTTTTGTGATTGTCTTTAGGTATTTTTCATGTCAACTGTTTCACCAAGTTCATTTTTCTCCCTTGCTTTACAATATCGCTATCGTTCTTTTTCTATCCTTAGTTTCGGCTTTACACAACCTGCTTTTTAAGTATTTATCATGCCTACATGTTTGTTTTGCAGATAATAGAATGTGACCTTTGATATGAATTATGATGTTTGTTAAAATATCCAAAGGTATTGGTAATGAGCTATGTAATGATTTCATGATTTTCTATTGATATATGATATGAGCTTCTTTTTGCAAAAAGTTTATTTGTCATATTCTGTATAGCTTCTTCGCCAATTTATAGGAACTCTGTATGTGCCTTTGTTTTTAGATTAGTTACAATTAATGGGAGTTTTGAATGTCACTAAAATGTAAAACAGAGAATTCCACGATACAGCCATGGTTAAGCATTACAATTACACTTCAAGAAGCATCTGAGAACTACATCTAGATTACATATTATGGAATTGAATATATGTCTTTATAAGCACATCACACACACGTGGTACCATCATGTACTACATATTTCTCTTTGCTTTCTATGTGTCTTGCAACACGTTCTCATTTTTGCACAATGATGAAGCACAAAATACTGAAGTTTTATGCATTTGAAGCATATAGATGGTTAATCACACACACAAGAATACCGGGGAGCTTATTGTATTTTTAAACTATGTGGTACTTTGTGAAAAAGGAAGTGTCACCCTAACTCTTTAAAATAAGGTATACTTACAAGACAACCAACTTACATTATTTTCATGTAATAATAGGTACTCTTTAAAGCAACCGACTGGTACTAGCTTTTTGTAGACATGCGTCGGTTATTCTTATTTGTGACTTTGCTATTTGTGGGGAGGCATATGAAATTATATAAGTTGCGAAGACATTGGATTGAAGAATTTAATTGCGAAGACAAAGAGAAGCTAACATGTGATAAGACATATTAATGGAATGGGCACATCTTTATATTCCATCTAGAATATAAACAAACTCTTCGTCCTCTATTTCTCAGACCGTATCCATGATCAGGCTTGAAGAGAACGCAAGGATCTCATGAATTGTAAACAGCCTGAGAGCTCCTCTGGAACTAAGGACTATCCTGATTCTGATAATTTTGTCACATGTTAACTTAATTGTTGTCTGCAACAACATTCCTTTTCATTATATGTTGACCCCTGAAACAATTATATACAACAACATTCCTTTTCATTATCTGATGTTGACCTGTGAAACTATAGTATTGCGCGTCTTCATTCTTTAGTTTACTGTGTAAATATGTCAAATGTGGATTGATCATTTGCTTACTCAACTTTAATATGCCTTTTTAAAAAGCAACATGTTAGTCGACCTTTTAAACGACATTTGTTCATGATTATAGCCTGGGCCGTGCGTATGCACGACATATGGATTTCCTAGTATCATTAACAAATTCACTCAGAACTCAAACCTTACATTTGACTACAATCTTTAACAAAACAAGGCTTACCACTTTTAACCATGAATCATCAAAGTGATCAAAACTTCCAAAACAACTAAAATATACATAACCATTCTTTTGACCCAATTTAAAGTTCAACTCATAACTTTATACCAAATCTACAACTAGAGACTTAATCCATAACTAAAAACATGAGTTTCAGAACATCTTTTAAACATATCAAAAGGGTGTAGTATCATTATGAGCATGATTTCAAAAGGGATTAACTTGTTACCGAACTAAGAAATAAGTTAACATTATCTTTCAATGGGCTTCTTGCCCAAATCTTCCCGTGTCCCACTTTGCTTACTTACAACATATAAACATAATAGAATAAGCAATTTGCTTAGTAAGTAGTGGGATAAAACGTAAGCATAACATCATTTACATATTAAAGATCCTTAACAACATCCACACGTTAATTAATAAGAATCAACATCATTCATCAAGCTAATGTCATGATCATTACTTGGCTAAACATCAAGCTAATGTCATGGTCATTACTTGGCTAAATATCAAGCTAATGTCAATGATCATTACTTGGCTAAACATCAATCTAATGTCATTGATCATTACTTAGAAGAAACAAGTTATCCATCTAATTACCTTGCAATTGTTTATGAAAAATAATTGTAACAACTCCAAATCTTTGATCACCTAATCACATAAACATATACACATAGATTACATACTACACAAATTTAACTTTTAAATCTTCCTACTTCCAATTCATAACTTAGGTGTTAAATTCAATAACACCAATCATTTTAATCACATGTTTCACACATCTTTTCTTTACCAATTTCACATTATCTATTTATAAATTCTTAACTTTCATCAATCAAATCTATTCATAAATACAAGATCATCAAACACCCACAGTATATAATCTTTTACATAACAATTAACAAAACAAGCTTAAATTATGACTCATTAACATGTATGTATGAAATATTACTACACTCAATTTATCACTTACCTTAAAATTCTACAACTTATGGTTTATATAAACTAAACCCTAACATCAAATTAATCTATAAGAGAGGTTGTTCATACCTTAAGAAGTAAGAATTAAAGATTAGAGGCTTCAATTTGATCGATTCCTTGCTTAATTTCATTTTCCTTCTTCTTCCTGCTTTTTCTCATGTCTCACAATACTCCCTCTGTTCTTTCTTATTTTCAAATTCTTCAATGGTATGGAAGAAGCTAAAAATAAGATTTTATTAGTATATTTTCATATTCCTCCCCTTCTCTAATCTCATTTAGCAAGTATTACCCCTCTAGCCAATTTATTTGACACATTATGTCCTACTAACTACTTCTTACATACAATTATTAAATATACTTCATATACTTATAGTTAGACAATAGAACGCATTTTGTACGATTTAACTTACGAAGTTTATGGGCGTAACAACTTGAGGCACGCGTGCAAAATTTGTATCTTCGTGAAACAGTTTCTGTATGGCATATAATCCGATATAAATATAGTTTCTATTATATTTAAAGACAATGAAGAGATGGATTCTCTAAGGAAGACAAAACGATACAATGGTCACCCGCTCTATCCACCTAATGTTGAAATTGTGGACAACTAAATTGAGGACGACATTGAAATTGTTATAAGTTTTTATTTTTTATAAATAAATTAATATATATGTTATATTTGAAGTGTTTCGTATATGTATAGCTTTAAGATCGCACCAACAAAAGCGACTAAATTGAAATTGTTATAAATATTCAATTGAATATGAGTGTATTTATATAAAAAAAATATGTATAAAAATGCATGCATCATATCTTCCAAAAATTTTTGAACTGTTGGGATCTTGGATAACCGTTTGTTGTTTATCGGAGGGATGTTCAACTACACTTGAATTTGGGATAAGCAATTTTTTGAAAGAGGTTGAGATCTTTGTGGATCCATTGATAACGATATGAGGGAAAATGTAGAGATGGATCAATCTCTACGTTTATATATACAGGGTAGAGATCCAGTGACAACTAATTAGTGATGAGAACTATGAGAACCAAATTATGCATTTAATAATGGTGATATAATTAGATACATAATGTGGTATGCATCCTTGAAATTAGATTCGAAAAAAAAGTTCTCAGAGTTCTCACAACTAATTTGGTTATCACCCGATCATTGGACTCTCTCTCTCTCTCTCTCTATATATATATATATATATATATATATATAATATCTCTACATCCTTATAAAGCGTTTAAAGATTTTCTTTAGAAACTTAGATTTTAAAGATGAGAAGTGACAAAAATATCCTACAAACAATAAAAAGGACAATTCAGACTTTGAAAACTCTATTTATGAAAAGACAATATTTTTTCCATAAAATGTATATATTTAAACCTCTCAATAATCCAGCATTCTTCATATTAATTTACTACAAGAACTTCATGTAACTCATATGAAATGATGTTAGTATTACCTTATTCCATTAAAAATGCAATTGTTTAGTTGTTGTGTAACTTTAATGTATATAAAAAAATATATAATTGAAATAGTTCAACATATTGAAATTAAAATTAACATTTTATGTGATCTCCGCTCATTAAGTGTAACACTACGTTCTATAATTTTGAACGTGTTTAAGTTTGTAATATTCCATTACATATCTGTTAACCATTATATAAAATGTACGAAATTAAAACAAATTTATTAGTTTCACCGTCACATTGCGCAGACAATGTTCTAGTTACTTATAATGCATCTTAGTATTTTATTTTTAGAAAACTCTTAAACAATAAGACTCAACATTACCAAAGTTATTTATATAATTCACACTTTACAATATAACCCATATTATTTTCACATTACAATTTTCACCAATCATATAACGAATCTCGAAATATACATTAATGCAAATTATAAACACTAACTCACATTTACAGGCAATTTATCAGTGAATAACAGAAATAATATACGATTATCGTTGAGTACATCACCATTTATATCAAAAGTATGAAACTCCGCTACATATAGCTGGTATTTCATCCCAAGTCAACCCTGACCCAACCTTACCCGACCCATATTACCCATTTATCTAGTAAGATCAACATTTTTTTGGGTCATTTTTTGTTAATGGATAAATTTCGGGACAAATAGATCATATTAATAAGCATAAAATTATTTATGAAATTCAAAAAACTCGTATCACCTATTAAGTTCATCAAAATTTAATACTAAAACATCATTCAACACATAGGATTTTTATATTAAAAAACTTCTTAACTAATTTTTAGCTACATTAGTATATATTTATTCGGATTGTCGGGTCAACACAATAACTCATTAGGTGACCCAAACCCTTTAATACTAAAACGTCATTCAACACATAGGATTTTTATATTAAGAAACTTCTTAACTAATTTTTAGCTACATTTAGTATATATTTATTCGGGTCATCGGGTCAACCAAATAACACATTAGGTGACCCAAACCTGACCCAAAAAATAGTCAGGTTGGCGGATTACAGGTTGGCGGATTTCGAATTGACGGGTTTTTGGGATAAAAAACCTCAACCCAACCTTAATTTTTTCGAGTCGGTTTCGTGCGGATTTCATGTCGTGTTGAAAATTGCCAGCAATAGCTGCAGGGACAGCTTAGTAAAAAGAATAATGTCATTCCATACTATTTATTATTATCGTCCCAAATAGCCCGAATCAAAAATCTATCAACTCTTAAACTATATAAAGATAATAATTGTAAAATAAAATATTACCATATACAACATCTAATTCGTACGCTATAATAAAAATCCGTACTATATACCAAATGTTAGTTCCCAATATTCTCTATGTCTAATGATATATATCATAAGATTCATTCTTTATCGTTGTTCCATATGTTGTTCTATCTTCCATTATTTTTTGGTAGTCTGAGAGACGGATTATGCAAAGATTAATTATCTGCAAGAGACAAACAGTCTCACATTTAGAATTTTTTTCTTGGGTTAAAGGTACAGATAGCCAACAATTTTTTTGTTACGAGTTAGGTAACGTACCCAATTAATTACTAATGCACGTAACCAACTTTTGAATTTTGTTCCGATGTAGGCAACTAACTTTTATTTTACCGGTTACGATTTAAAATTGCTGACGCGTATTTGACAACTCATTCAAGCAACAAACTTATATGGTTTTTCTTTTCAGACTTGGTTATTTCTATTGTATTTTTAATATTAAAATAGTAGAAACTAAATATACACACGATCTTCTTCGTCAATATATATCGCTATATAGCAGATCGACTTCATCGTCAGTCACCTTAATAAAAACTCAAAATTTAAAACTGCTCTTTATCAATTTAAAACCACTTTAAACCACCGGCCACCACTGTGTAAATTGAAACATAATTATGGATCTTTAGTTATAGAAGTTTAAATTGAACCTTACACAAAATCGAATCAAATCAATTAATACAAATAAGATGATCGATGCAAATAACTTTTAGATACAAAATGACGTACATGCCCCCAATGAATATAGGAGAGAGAAAGATGAGTGAGAAAAAAAGAAACCAATGAAATAGTGACACCTCAGTTGTAACTTTTGTTTGTATAATACATTTTTCAGATGTAACTTATGGTGGACCACGGTTCATCTTGTAGAAACCCTGATCCTTTTTGGTAACCATAATCCCTGTACATTATCCAAAAAGAAAATGCAACCGCGGTTTATTTTCTAGAACCGCGGTCCGTTTAGGTAACATAACAATAATGTCCATAAATAACTATTGTTAATTTTTTATCATATATTTATATAAAAAAAGTATGAAGCAGTTAACAACACTTTTCTTAATCACTATTTCCCTGTCTAAATACTTCCGATGTTGTTTATGTAAATTCTATTTGATGTTTCCTCTAAAATTGTCATGTTAAATCAAGAAACTTACTGTTACCATCATAGTGAAAGATTTGTCATAGAAAGATATCACAATCGAACCGATAGGCATCCATTTTTCTTCAAGGAATTCGCAGGGATCGTAAGAAACCATTTCATTTCACGGTATGATACAAGAAAGCAAACATTTACTAACGATCCCTGCGAGTTCCATAGATAAAACTGGACGGACACCTATTGGTTTGATTTTAATACCTTTCATTGACAATCTTCCACTGATTTGTAACGGTAAGTTTTTAGATGGAACTTCAAATAGCATTCACATCTATTTTATAGCAATACATAACCTCGTGATCAATTTTTCAATATGGACAAATTGGAGCTTCAACAACTTAGCTTCAATTAATATTTATGTTTTTGAAACCTTGAATATTATAACTTCATTATTATATTGTTTTTCAAAAGTTGCTCCGTGTTGTTATTATATATGTTTTGATTTGATATATTGTTGTTATTGTTATGGATAAAGATATCTGCTTAGGATCCCAATCTTATATCTTTATTTTGAATTGAAACTTTGAATATTTATAGCTTTAATAGTGTTGTTATTGTAATTGTTTTAATATAATTTTGTTATTGGTATTTTTAAGTAAGTAGTGTTGCCCTAAATATACTAATATGCCATATTTAAGAGTAAATGATTATAATGAGGTTTAAATGTTTAATAGTTTATGCATTGTAATTCATGGTGGACCCATATTATATTATTAACCATAACGTATTATTATAAATAGTAATGAAATGAATAGCTCATACAATTTGCCAAAAGTATCAGAAATAGGGGAAAAAGAATATCTTTTCATATATTATCTAACTAAAATAATAATCACACATTTCATAATATAACTAGCCACAACATGTTCATACATGATAAGTGATAACCACATGTAATAATTTGATTTAATATACTAACACATATAACATTCAAGTACACTTACACCTTCATAAAGTTACCTAACAACTTACGTATAGTACAATATAACAATATAATACTATATGCTTTAGTAACATTTAACCTAGGTACATTTTATATTTATAACCACGTATTGCTACATACTCGATCTATTTTGATCCCCAATTAATGAACTCAAATGAATATAAAGATATAACTTGCAACGACGTCGGTGATGCTAGCACACTTCACTTCTTTTGCAAAACATATGTTTTTAAAGGAATCAGCAAAACTGCCAACTGGTTTTTTGCTAGAGTGATACTTAGAAAATGTGAATACGTTGGCAGAAAAAAGCATAACAGTGATCTTAAGGAAAATTTTATTCCGTCGATGAGATTTGATACAACTATGATTGACGGAAGATTTAAACAGACAAATTGCGATCGTGAATGAATATTGTTCTGAATGACGATCACGAAAAGTGACTGAAAATGGAACTGCTTCATTTTGTTATTTGTATGATGCTATTGCTACTAATTTAGGTGATTGTGCATTTGTGTTCAGGATGTTTGTATGCAAAAGTGATCGCCAAAGCTAATGCGTATCTATAATTGGGTATGCCTTAAATTCATTCGTTGAGGTCTTGGGTCTTGACGATACAAATTCTCAATCTAAGAAAATAAATAGTGCATGAAGTATAGAACAATGTATTGATATATGTGTATTGAATATTGATACATAGAACAATGGTTGATATTGAATATTGCATTGCAAAAGTGACTCAAAGCTAATGGGTATTTAGAACAGTGTATTGATATATGTGTCCATTTAAAAAAATAATTATAGACCACCGTTTTAGAAAAAAAAACAGCGCTTTCAAAATAGAACCGTGTTATAAAATATAAAGTTAGAATGCCAACAACAAGGTATTTATGTGATTATTTATAATTTTTCTTCACACATATAAAAAAGTACTTATTTGTGTAATGTATTGGTATGTGTGTACACTGCACACTTAAAACCGAAATACATATAGACAACGGTTCTAAGAGCAGAAGTATTGGTATGTGTGTACACTCCACACTTAAAATGGAAATACATACAGACAACGGTTCTAAGAGCAGAACCGTTGTCTTTGGAATTGTCGCACGACTAATCGAGTACGACTAATCAATATCATCACACCAAGTTACAACGAACGACCTCTACATGAGTCGTTTTGAAATAAATACATTTTCATAGATAAAATGTTTGGAACATCACGTTACATACCAAAAATACGATCCTTAGATTCCACGTATAAAACATGAGATTCTATTACATAACAAATGTACAAAGGCAATGCGATAAAATCTCCTTTAAATGCAGTTTCAAAATCATGCGACCGTAGTATGCAGTTGCCTGAAGGAATCCTACTGCTGTTGTGAACATGAGAATACACGCTAAAAAGGGTCAAAAAAATGTTGGTGAGTTCATATGTTTAGCAGTTAAGATCATATGTATGAAACACAAGATTTCTTTTGCGTTGCACGAATTCAAAAATAATGTAAACATATGTGCCATGAGCTCACAGTCCGAATCTTAACCCTTGTTGGTGCCTCCGCGAGTGCCTAATCCAGAATACTCGCCAATGTCAAGTATTAAGCTTCCTTTTGAACAGTTAGAGCAACCTAACCCAGACGGGGGTGTCAATCCCCAATAGATCTATTCTTAATACTCATGCTTCTAAAATTAGCGAACTATATATGATATGTGAGGACTTTTAGTGGATTATAATATCACTCATGCAAATCAGTGTAAGTTTTCCTTGTTACTTGTGTTCATATAAAAACAGAGCAGTGTATTCTCACACCAAGGTAAAAACAGTAAAGGTGGGGCTACGAGACTCGTTAGAGTCTTGTACGCAAGCGTTAGCAAATGGCAAATATGTGTTTCCCCAAATGTAACCTTCTAGCATCCTAAGCGCATAAGGTTGTATGTAAGTAGATGTCTCCAAAGACCATCCATGCTAGTTGTTCACTCAACAAGTTATGTCCAAAGTTTATCGTTTGTTTTTGAAAACGTGTAGGGTTCGTTGGGGACGTTTTCTAATAATAGTTCTCAAAACATTTTTATTATGTTTCATTTCATTGTATACTTATAAAACTATGTAGTGAGTGTATTCGAGTTGTAACATATATAGTTGTTTGTTGTTGCGCGAGATCAATAGTTGGTGAATTTGTGTTTTTAATCGGACTGTTAATGATGACGACATTAGAAGCGACACTCGACATGGGTTGCGACACTGAGGTCAGTGCCGCTAGGTATGAATTTTTGATGTTTGATGCACTCGAGTTAGTGTCGCTAATGACGACACTTGAATAGGGGTGTTCATTAATTGGTTTTACCCGAAAAACCAACTGACCCGAATGACTTCGGGTGAAGTGGGTTTGGCTAATTTGGATTTGGTTCGGACTTTTGGAGGCACCCGAATTACAAAGAGGTTCTTTGGACCGGATTTGGGTCTAAATATACATAATTGGTTTTCGCCCGAATAACCGAATTATTATAGAAGTAAGTGTGTCTTATTTTATAATATATGAAACCATCCAATAAAATATTAGAACTTGTGATTCAATCTCTAAAGGTGATTCAATCCAAAATAAAGGTGATTCAATCTCTAATTTTTGAAAGTTCTTTCCATCAAACCAAAATCAAGGCCGATTCTACAATTTGATCATCGATTCTCCACTATAAATATTTCATCCGAGTATTCACAAATTAATTAACTATTAGGAATTAACAATTTCAAAAAGTGTACTAGTGTTTCTTGTTCTTGGTATTTAAGTATGGATTATTTATTATATTGATTAATTCTAATTTGGAACTTAGTATGTTTGTTGGTTTTGATTTCATTTCAATGACTGGTTTCTAAGAACTTGGTATGATGCATTGTCGCACCCCCGAAACACATGGCAGCGGAAGTATGAGGTGTCACGGGGCGCCGACCAAATCAAATATCATCACACAAAGATTAAAGCAAACGACCTCTATATGAGACGTTTGAAAAATATTACATTATCATAATTCAAATGTTTACAAAATATATGGAGTTCGCATAAATCGTTAGAGATTTCTAGTACATAGATGTTGATACAAAATATCGTAATGCAATCTAATCTCTTGTTGTTTGTGAAAACATGCGACTCGAGCTAATGCTTTCCAAAAGCATCCTACTGCCTTGTTTCCTGTAGGTAGTCCTACTGCGTCTGTGACCCTGAGAAATACATGCTAAAAGGGTCAACATAAAGTTGGTGAGTTCATAGGTTTACGCAGTTAAAATCATAGCATGAACCACAAGATTTCATAGTTATCAAAGTAGCACGAATGCCAAAGTAAATCATAGTATACTATTACCATGAGCTCATAGTCCGAAGCTTAACCGTAGTTGTTTACCCCCAGTGAGTGTGTAACCAGTACACTCGGCTATACGAAATATTATGCATCCGTATAGTGGTTAGAGCGACTAACCCGGATGGGGGATTGTCAGGTCCCGATAGATCTATCCATAATGTTTGCGCTTAGTATTAACGTACTATGATATTTGTTAGGGGCCATCGTAGTTTGGTTTAGTTACTTATGCAATCAGTATAAGAGTTTTCGTTACTTGTGTTCATATGTAAAACAGTTTAAAAACAGAGCATGTATTCTCACCCCAAAGTAAAAAAAAAAACCAGTAAAAAGTGGGGCTATGAAACTCACCTGAGTTAAGCAATTAGCAAGCAAATAATCAAATAAGCAAGCAATGTGTGTATCCAACGTGCAACCTTCTAACATCCTAAACGTATAAGGTTGTATGTAAGTAGATGTCTTAAAGACCGTCTATGTAAGTGGAGGGTTAATGTCCACTTAAGACTAGTTCACTCAACTAGTATGTCCAAGTATATTTGTTCAAATATGTTTATAAAAAACAAGTATGACCCGTTGGTGAAAGTTTGTAATAATAATTCGTTTAGACATTATTATTAAGTTTGTTTCGTTATATATCGTGTGTTGCTTACAAATTATTTAGTTCGTAAAAATCTCAAACCGTAGGTCAAAGTTGGTCAATGCTAGTCAAACCTAGTCAAAATTGGTCAAAGCTGGTCAAACTTAGTCAAAGTTGGTCAAAGCAGGTCAAACTTAGTCAAAAATGGTCAAACCTAGTCAAAGTTGGTCAAAGTTACCAACTAAGTCAACCCAACCCATTTGCTTACAAGTTTTGCCAAAAGTAGTAAGTTTGTAATTTTTCGAAATCGAGCCCCGTTTTTGTTGACTTGGTCAAACCTTCTCGGTTTGACCCAACACTTTTACTCAAACCTTATATGTGTTTATGGACCATAAAAAGTTAGCTTTTCCATTTATAGCAAGCCCGCAAGTGTTTATTTTTAAAGTGCTACTAAAATCAGTCCACTATCTCATTTTCCAGAAAATGCACTTGTTTGTCGAATTTTTAATAAATTTTATATTTCGAATTTACTCCCAAGAAAAATACTAGTTATTCCTCCACATATTACCTACTTCCAGTAATTTTTACATAAATTTTAGATTAGTCTAAGTATTTATCAAAATTGCATGTGTCCTCTGAGGTCCAACAGTTGACCAATCTGGACAAATGCATGAAGATTGGGTTTTTGGGAACAATCTAAAATTTTTCAAGAAAAGGATATCAGTACAACTTTTGTATCTAACAATATTTTTAATATTTTTGCGGTGGTTTCAAGTCATTTGGAGTTGTGTAGCTCAAGATATGCTCAAAACCATATGAACAAACTTTCTGACTTTTCAGAGCAGATTGTATATGTGTTTTTATATAAATTACTAAAAATAGTATTCGAGCTCAAAAAGATATGAGGTTTTTGGGGTTTGAAAGTTAACATCTTGAAATTAATTTTAGACTATAAAAACGTCCATTTTCTTACAGAAATGAATTTTATAAAAATCGTGGAAATGGACTAAACTTTCTGGACAGAATGTTCTTCTCACTTTTTGTTGTTTTCATGTTAAGAAAAGTAGTTTTTGACTTATGTTTTGATATATACATGTTGAGTGAACTTCAATATCATGTTAATAAGAGTAAAAGGAAGTAGAAATGATCCTCACAATGGTGTTTTGAAGAAAGGAGGACATAAATGAAATGGAGAGTTCTTGTTGTCTTGAAATCTTGAAACTCCTTTGTAAAATGATGAAGAATCTTATGGTGGTTCTTGGTGATTTATGGTGGTTGTGGTGGTTGTTCAAGGTGGTGAAAGGGGCTGGAAAACTTCAGAATTTGGGAGAGAGAGTGAGTGGATTTGAGAGAAAGTGAAATGTGTTTGAGTGGTAAATGAAAAATGCATGAGACTTAAGTGGTTTTAGGGAGAATAAGTAATCATGTTTTTGCATGACATGGGATTGGTTGGCTTGGGTGGTGGCTGGACAAGGTGGGGGCCCATAGGGGCAGATGTGTTTTAATTGTTGAACTTACACTGTATTCACGTACTGTGGTTGTTTGTTCGTTATTCGGGTTTAAACGTTAAATCGCGTAACGTTATTTTGAGTCGTTTTAATTAACGATATAATTTGGGTAATTTTTAATTGAAGTATTATTTAAAATACTTAATTTAAGTTGTCAAATAAATTTTTGACGTTCGTTTGGTTGCCGAATTAAATTTACGCGTTTTCGTTGCGTTTGAGACGTTTTAATCGAAACGTCTAGGTATTTCGTGTATTATTATTTCAAATGATAATATATGATAAATAACTTATAAAAAATAGATTTAAGTTATTTATAGAAAGGTTTTCACCAACGTCGTATAGTTTGTCGGACTCCGTCCGGTTGTTTCGCGTAATTTCAGCAAATCACGTAAGCGTAATATAAAACAATTACGTAGGCGTACATTCACATAAATATACAAATAGTTACAAGTAATTACAAGTATTTTGCCTAAATCACATTTAAATACACATAATTAGGGTTTCGGTTAATTTTTAAAAGTTAACCTAAATTGACGGGTGTCACATGCATTAATGATATTCATCACTTATGACTTTCTAAGTTTGCTTAAATTTATATAATAATTGAGAGTTTTTTATTTGTTTTATAGTTATATTTGTTATGTCACTTTGCCATGGTAACAAAAACAATTGCTAGACATGTATACGTTCTATTATTTAATTTGACAATTCAATTTTTCATCCAAGTTTTTAATATGGTTTAATGCAGAACCAGCCCATATAAACCGATTTTCATTTTTGGTTGGATTGGTTTGGTTTTGACAAATTTTGTTTGGTTATTGGTGATCAAAAATATTTCTGCAAAACCGATTTATCCAAACCGATTAAACCAAATAAACCATAAACCAACCGAACGTACACCCCTACACTTGAATATGTAGCGGCACTCATTTAAGTGCCGCTAGTTGTGATTTTGTAAAAAGTAGCAACACTCAGGGTCAGTGTCACAGGAAGCAACATTCAAAAGCTGCGGAACTAAAGGTTAGTGTCGCAGGTAGCGAGTCTTTGGTATGTTGCGGCACTTAAGCAAGTGCCACTTGAGTGGCTGGTGACACTCGATCGAGTGTCGCAGATCTGCTTAGATTTTAAGTTACGTTTTTGTTGACTTTGTCAAATGTGCTTGGTTTAACCCAAAACTTTTACACGAATCTTAAACATGTTTTAGAACTTATAAAAAGTAAGTGTTACGTTTTATGAAAAATCTGAAAGTGACGTTTTTAACCCAAACTTTAAACAGTCCTTAAGGTTGTTTTATCAGATTTTTAGTCATTTTCCTGGCTCATTTTGACTAGCTTAATATTCGAGATAAAATTCAAGAAAATTTCCAGACATTCCCCAATGTCTTATTCAAAACATATTTTTACATAATTTTTGGTGGTGTTTAAGTCGTTCAAAGTATTTAAAGATCACCCCTGTGACCAACAACACAAATTTAAGAGATATACGTTCGAAGATTAATCCATGTCTTAAGTTCTACTCCACTTCAGAACTATGAAATTATACTACTTTTAAAGCTAACAAAATTTGTAGTTTCTAGGAAGACTCGCATCTTTTTGACTTGTGTACACCGAGATATCGTTAACCAAAGTTTGACTTCATCTGTACTTTTGCACAGATTTGATATGTCCTTTTATAAAATCGTTTTCAGGTACTAACGGAGGCCAAAAATTACGAAACCACCTGGAATCGAAAGCTAAGACCCCGAACTTAGTTTTACCCATTTGAATCAACCGATTTGGTTATGATACGAGCTAGATATCATGATCTAAAATTGGGTGAAGTTTTGTCCATCGGGTAAAAGCTTTACCCAGTGGTTTTTCTTGTTTTGAAAACTATTACGGTTATGTTTTTGGACATTATTCGGTATGAGCAAGCCTCTAGTATGTATATAAATGTTAACCAAGGAAATCTAATGAGAAAGTGAGAGGATCTTATAGAGGAGTCGTGATCTAGAGTCGAAAAGGAAAAGGATATGATGTTGCTGCTCGGTTCTTGTTCTTCCTTGTGAAATGCGATGGTGGAAGGTGGTGGTGAAGGTGGTGGTTGACGGTGGTTGCTGGTGGAGGTGTGGAGGAGTGGGTTGGCTGCTGTGGTGGCTGATCTAGTGATAGAGGGCAGAGATAAGGGGGGAGAGAGAGAGAGAGAGGAAGATAAGTGTGTGCATAATGAAAATGAAAGGGAGGATTAAGAAAGGGATAAGGGGATTAAGAAGGGGGCTTAGGCCAGTTTGGGCTGGGCTGGTGAGCCGGCCCATTGATTCATGGGCCCGCGTATATCATTTCCTAAATTCGTGTTATGTTACGTGGTCGGTTAAATCGTATTTCATATTTTAAATGTTAAATCGTCGAACATGTAATATTTACGTTTTTTTACACATAAATGTTAATTTAAGTTGAATGATCATTTTAAAACACTTAGTTTTTAGTTATTGAAATATCCATTGGAATTCTTTTGGTTGTCGGGTTCAAGTCACGAGTTTTCATTGTGCCGTTTACGTTTATATAAAATGTACGATATTTCGTATATTATTAATACGTAATAATATAAAGTAAATTAGGTCTATTTAATTCCAAAATAGATTTAGGTTATTTATGAAAACGTTTCACCAACGTCCGTATAAGTCGAAATCCATCCGATTGTTTGCATAATTATGATTAATTACGTACATGTATGTATGTGTGTGTGTATATATATACACACACACAAATAATTACAAATAGTTAGGCTAAAACAGAACTAAATACATGTAATAACGTTATGATTAAGTACAAATGATGACCTAAATTGCCAGGTGTCACAGGAATGCTATTGTTTATAATGTGTGTATATACATACATATATATATATATTATATTCAATTTTATTAATATAAATGTCTGCAAGTAATATATCGGTATATGAGTTGGTTAAATAATTCTGACAACAAACACTATTTTTGGCAAAGACGCTAGAGATTTCACCTTCTGAAAAGAAAGTATTTCTCTAATTACAGATTGACAACCACGTGTGATTTGATATATTGCACTGTTCACTTGTAATTTACAGCCACATTTAATTTGATATATTGTATTGTTCACTGTAAAATAAAAAAACCACGGTTCATTAGTTGAAACTGTAGTCTATTTTATAAATTTAAGTGCAACGTTTAGATCTATAAATACATCAAAAATTCAGTCATGACCTTTTTGCACATAAACAAATAAATAAATGCGATACTCCTTATTCTATGATCATGTCTTTCTTAATTACCATGATGGTTCCTTCGCAACCGCGATTTCACAGTTTATGATCATCATATATATTATAACCGTTAACCATACAGATTTAGCAAATATATTAGATTGTGGAACTTGCTCGCTGTTATGCTTTCAGTAGATCATCCAGTTCCTCCGATGGAACTTGCATCTCGAGTTGAATCAACGTTCGTTCCTCCAATGGATTAGTTTTGACTTTGTTGCTAAATGTGTCTTCTTTAGCACAAAAGTAGAATTTATTTTTTAGTTTTGGTTGCGCGGTACGTAATTTGCTACATAACCAAAACTAACTCGCTACAAAATATACGTTTGTTGCTTGGTACCTAATTCGCTGATATCGTTGACGAGTGATTAGTTGTGATTGTGTGTTATGTATGGTCTAAGATATTACATATCAAGCCATAATAAAATTTGTAGAGGAAGGGTTCAAAGTCAGGACATATATGGTTATGACTCATAACTTATGGCCCTCTCGATATTACTTCAAAGAGTGTCAAGGCCTAGATAATCTTTGGATACCCGACTCTTGATGACCGGGCGTAATGATGTTAATGATATTATTGGAATCAATATGCTTACGTAGGATCTATTTTATCCCCAACAATCCTTGGTCATTTATTTTTATGGTGGCTTTTGTTGTTGAACGTGTATTCTTTAGCTAAAAAGTAGTATTTATATTAAGAATGTATTATATATTGTAAGTATATGAAAGCACAGAAATCGCCTTTGCGAATGCATGTTAATGATATTATTGGAATCAGTATGCTAATTAACCTACATATATTTTGTCAATAACAATTCGTGATCATTTGTTGTTATGGTGGCTTTTGTAATATGGTAAACTTGTTTATGAGTTTTCCCCCTTTTTACTTCTTATAGAATGAGGTGGTTTTTCATGTTGTAATGACCTTTTTTGGTGATAATATAGTCTGCTTTTTCTATAAAAAAACTATAAATATGCAAGAATAATATTAAAATGAACATATATTTAATATAAAGTATAAACTAATCTGAAAAGAAAAGGGAAGTTTTTTTTTCCATGACTCATGAGAACCATGTATATAATCTGGTCATATGGATCCTTAAATATATAAAGTCATAAACACTATTCTGGTCATAAAAGCTAAAGATTTAATTTATATGTGACGTCGACAAAAAGAAATTTCACTTATTTTAAACCAAGGATCATTCGAACGAACCGCGGTTGTACGTTTGACACTAGTACCAAGGTTTATAATTATATCATCAGTGGGGTAGTTTGTAGTAAATGCATGCTACTGCTATGACAAAAACATAAGGCTATATATATGGTTTTTTGGTGCTTGCAACAAACATACAAACGTACACTAACTACTTATATTACATTACAATTACGACATGAAGAAGTGGCATCATCATATTGATATCATATCTATTTGATGATCATATTAATAGGGTGTCCTTTCCCGCCGTGATTTCTCAGTTTAAATACTCCGTCATCCGTAGACAAAAATTTTCTAGGGGACGGAGTAGGATTCTACCATAATTAGCAATCTACCCAAGTAGTCATTTTTTTGGATGCGACGACTGCACACCCGATCCAACAAAGAGGCCCTTTGTTTGGACTCAATGCAGGGAGGCTAAGAGTCCCAAATACTCATGGCTTCCCTGCTATCGGGAGTGGAGGCTAAGATGTTCAGTGCTAGTAGTGGTAGTAAACTAGTAAGGTACCTGCTCAGATTGGATGATCACTATAACCTTCTCGAATTGATGATAGCATGTAATGATCACTATATGATCGAGTTGAACGGAGTTGGCATTCAATTCTTTCTAGCTAGTTTATACCTTTTTTTAATATGCACGGATATAGGTATAATTAATATTTGAGTTAAAGATCTTACCGATATATTTCACGATAAGTCAAATTCGTGTTACATTAGATTTAATTGGTGATCAAGTCGGTGGAGTTGAAGATCCAACCGCTATAAAGGAGCTTTGTAAAGTAATTGCATATTCCGAGTACATATATACTCACTATATATATAAGGCTTAGTCATGTAGCTTTGGGATCAAACTTGCACCCAAATTAGTAAAAATATGAAAGAAAAATAAAGATGATGTAGTTGATCACTTCCTCTACTTAATGTTTGACAAAAGAAGTAACAATTACTTAACAATCGATATTTCTTTGTTTAATAAATTTGTTTGTTATTGAGATTATAAGTAGCTTATTTATATAATTTTTCTTTTGGATGATGATGATATAACAATTAAAGCTTTAAATATTACTCTATGTGACATAATAAAAACTCTCATGTATTTTTTATGTGAGTCCAAAATTAATTCAATACAGTATGTAGTGATATTTCTAAACAACTTACATCTTGACCCAAAGCCCATACCCCACGTCCCACATGGAAATAGATTTTACAATACAATTGGTCATGAACCACGGTTTGTTCTAGAAAACCATAGTTAGATTAAATTAACTACAATTTGTAGTTAGCAACCGTGGTGCGTGTCAAAAACATAGACTACTCATTGTCAAATGTAACCGTGGTTTGTGTTTACAAAGAAGTGGACCACGGCGTTATAGATCCGTGTTCTGCCAAATCTTTGAACCGTGGATAATTGAAAGGAAAGTGAAACACACGAAGTTTTGCAAATGGATCACGGGTTTTACGTGATTTTCACCATTTCCGTGGTCCGTTGGGGGTGGTCTATAGTGGTTTCTGTAGTAGTGCGGCTAGTTTATACTGTTAGTTGTAATTCTGCAGTTAGTACTGCTGATTGTAAATGCAGTGATTAATAATGCTAATGTAATACTGCTTAGTGGGTCTGTCAGATTACCTATTCTATAATAAGTAAAATCTACAGTGTTTGCAGACCATGCTTAAGGTTGCATATCATGTTTCGATAGATTAGTTTCCATTCTATAATTATAGTCACGTGTAAAGGATAACTCTACATTTTTATAATAGAGTTGTCTAACTTAGAGGTATGCTGGACATGTATGGCTTGCATGCTATCGATGTTTGTACCTGAGTCTCTTTTAGAAGTGAGTGTTTTAGAAGTGAGTGTGTCAATTGTAATAGCTTCAAGATTTGTTTGTAACAATAATACAATTCAAGTGTATTCTTATTATTATTCATAATAATATTGAAGCTTTTGATCATCATATTACTTATTCTTGTTTATATTTATAAGTGATAATTGTTCTTAAGTTATATTAACAAATGTTATTCATAACTTTTTGTTAATGATTCAGAGCTTGTGTGTTATATCTTGGTTAAGATCAAGTCGATCATGACATAATATAATAATAGTATTTTATGAATGGCCCGTGAAAAAAAATAATGAATATAAACGAGATGAATACCAACGTTAGAAAGAGATCCACACCATACTTTTTATTAAAATAACAGAGAAAATACGAACACGATAAAAAGGATGAAAATAACATTAGGAAATATATATTTGCTCAACTCGATCACATTAGTCTCACACCACAGTACGTAGTCGCCTGGGTTTATTTATTCATCACAACATAAAGCTAGCATAAAGCATGATCAGGAACCATGCATGACAATCACCAATATAATTGATCGATCAGTAGGTACGTAGTTGCATCACGCGGGGACCTCAACATCAAACAAGAACGTAATAATGTCGGTAAAAACTTTTTCTGGAAGCGTTAAGCCATCGCCGTACCTGTATACCACGTCCATCGATCGTGCAAAATTAACTATAAGAGAAAGCAAGTCCACTGGAACTGTTCTTGGCTTGAGATATCCTTCATTCAAATCTTTCCATGCATTTTCCACCATTTCAGTCACATCCTTGATTGCTACATCTTCTGACACCCCAAAACTCTTGACATATGCATCTATTGCTGTGGATGATAGACCTCTTTCACGCTCAAACTTCATATATATGCACATTTCGCAATGTCATAATTTAGAACATTGTAATAATTAATAAAAATAATGCTTCAATTATACACACATATATATATATATACACACACACAAGCTAGTTACTTGATAATTAATGAATTGAAGTGAGAAATGATCATTGAATCACAAATTTTTTACAAAAAAAAGTATCACAAAATGATATGGACCAATAGTGTAAAGAGAGAGAAGGAATAGATAGAAACAAACTTAAATTGTGATTGGTTCATGTTATCATATCATCCATGTCATTATGTGATTTTTTTATTTTATTTTTTTGTGAAGTGTTTGTGGCTATAGCATTTCTCAATTGTAGTAGTATACGTGCCTGAAAAGTGGACAAATCATCCTGGAGTCTTGTAATCGCCTTTGAAGCTGTCAAGATATTGGGCTTACTTTCGTACCATGCCAAGATCTCTTTGGTGCAGATACCAATTTCGAACATACCAATCAAGGCAGACTTGGTAAGTTGCTCCTCTGTAGAAGTAATCAACCCATTCTTCATGTACTCTTCAAATGTTGGCATCTCTCCACTGTGTCTCCATTCAGCCTCTTGAAGGTAGGATCTAGCTAGTTCTTGGAACTGATCAAAAGAAGATATAAACAAAATTAAATATATATGTATTCAAATTAAATGACATGCATGCAATGATGCATATATATATATATATATATATGTATATATGTGTGTGTGTGTGTGTAATATCGTACAGCTTCTTTTGAGGCTTTCACCAAATCTGCTCTTCCTTGCTTGGCTACTTGTTTCTCAAGTACAACAAACTCATTCAGAAAACTTTCGTAAAGTGGTTTGAAGTATTCCGGAAGTTCGGCCGTAGCACTAATATCCCACCTTAAAATTAATCGAGAAAACAAAGATTAATAAAGATAACTAATGAGTCTATCATCATACATATATATTCTTGAGTTGCGCGCTTGAGTAATTGTACTTTATGTTTATGTTCACTTAATTTCCTCGTTGTATTATAATTACATGTTCATCTAGGTCATTCGATCTACTTGTTCATTAAACTAGGTATTGAAGTACGTCATTGGCGTAAGTTATTGGTAAAAAAATTATTTATATTTATGATTTTAGTTGAAAATGTACAAATACCTATTTAATGCATGTGTTAGAAGTCGAAGCTCCGTAATTGTACCATATGCATCATATGTGTCATCTAACAACAACACAAGTGTTACCATTTTAGTTGTTATGATCCGGGCTTGTGAGTAACAAGGCTCCAAAAAGAATGCCAATATCCATACATAGAGCTCAGGTACTCTGTCTCTTACATGAGGAGCTATCGCTCGGAAGTCCATGTCCTTCCACCACCTAAATCAAAACAATTCATTTCGCTAGTTATGCATGCAAATTATATAAATTTCACCTAATTTAATTGATCGTTTTCTAGCTCTGAAGTACGTACTACCACTTACTTTGAGACGATTCGGAGTTCTTCCTGGTGTAAGAGTTGCAAGTAGTTGAAGTGAACCTTAGCAAGCTTTAGCAGTGAGTCATATTTCGAACATTCTTCTTCATAATGGATTAAATATTTCCTTGCCTCTACCAATGTATACCCTCGATATAAGGGGGTATGTAATGCGTGTTTTACCTGTCCTGCAAGATTACCTTGGAGTGTTTTCTCGACACCCCTAAGTTGAGAATTCGTGAATTCAAACGCTTCATCTAAAATTGATTCACCTCTTATTCTCAACTGTGACGCTTCGTAGAAACTTAGCATAGTCCTCACATCTTTAGTAATGTACTCTTTGAACTCACCAGAATTGCAATCCTTGAATTTGTTAAACACGTCTGCACGTACAATCACCAATGATGATAACTTAATTATTTATTAGTTTCATTATGTACGTTACCCTTTTAATTTGTTTAAAATCGCAAGTTCTATGTATGGGTTACTTACCACAGGATAACTTGTAACCAAAGTTTCTAAAAACTTGAAAGTGAACAGAGATTGTATAAAGGTTTGCTTCATGGTAATCTTGCACGTTAACCTCGTTGAAAAGTTTATCAAGCTCGCCCTCAATGTCCTCCAACAGAAGATATGATAAACCAAGACGATACACAGAATAAATTAAACTCAATTTGCCGTTCGAATCCATAGATGGGTCATTAATCAATATTTTCAGTTTTTCTTTATGCTCTTCTATGGCTTTACCATACGCTTCCAATTGCTAGAAACAAAAATAATAATAATTAAGACGTACTAATTTAATTAACAAAACACGTACATTCCAAAACGACATTATATATATGAAAGTGTACGTGCTCCACAATTAAGTTTGTGTGAGTAAGGGACACACATATGCAATCTCTTAATTAATTACCACATTGTCAAGAGAGAATGATATGAAGCGATCACCCCAAACTGAAGGAGAAAAGTTCGCCAAAGGACGCAGAGGCTCATTTTGGATAGTGTTAGCTTCAAATGTTGCCATTTCTTGTACGCGTTGGATGCTACTATTGCTTGTTTCGATCAGAGACGATTAAAGCTAGGGTTGATTAATTATGTATCACAGCAATATTATCATGGGTATTTATAGACTACCATACACATGCAGAGCGCGTGGTGCTGGAAATTTGGGTAGTCAATATGGCATCATAGTATCATACAACTCTTTTATTAGTTTCATTTATAGACGATTTGGATTTGGATATATCCATATATAGCAAATACGGAGTAGCAATTAATGTACATTACCTCTCAAAGAAAGACAGTGGATCGGACCACAACGAAATTTCTGCCCAATAAATGGAAGAGATCAAGTAGGGGTGTTTTGTACACGTACAGTTAGCTAGAGGTACGTACTCTTTGGGTTTTGAGTTATTCGTATTTTCCAAGTTTGTACTTTATCTGTCAACAGCCGAATAACATTCGGATATTTGGGTTTTGGATAAGAGGTTTTCTACATTCACATAATTTTTACGAAGAATAAGGCTGCTCCCAACCCACTCATCAGTTTCTCATCGGTTGCCAAGTGACGAACCGACGGGGATGATACGCCCTCGTCGATTTCGTCCATCGGTTGTGAGCTTCGGATATCCGAAGTGTGTAGTGCCAATTTGTTTTTTTCTTTTGTGTGTATTTAAAGGTAAATTGTTAAATGCGGAACCCAAAAATTAAAGTGACGGATCAGGGATGGGAGTGCTCAATCAGTTTCAGTCAGTTTTCTGAAAAAGCTGACGTGGTACTGACGTGGCTCTGTCAGTTTCAGTCAGTTGAGTTTTGGGTTGGGAATGCCCTAAGTTATACAAAATGATGTATCAAATAATGTGCACCAATCACAATAATCTAATTTTTCTCTCTCATGTTTCTCTTTCCTAATTTCATTTGTCCACCTAAGCTTGTGAATATAATTTTGTAAAATTATGTAAGCCAAACATTTCTTTTTGTATTATTCGATACCGTTCAAATTGGTTATTATTTGGGTAATATTTATTAAGCCATAAAATAAAAACTTATACTTTCCCGTCTTGAAAATAATGTAGACCTCACAATATAACACTAATATATAGCTTTATATGAGTTATTATAAGTAATGTATATATACACTATATATATAATATAATATAAAGAGATAGGGGTTAGTGTCTGTGAATGTATCAAACTTTGATCAAATATCTATTGTGTGTACTAAACATACATTTGCTAATTCTAATGCATCCAACTTTCAAAAAAAATATTTTAATTTATTTTGATGACGTGTCACTCTCTCTATATGTCACGTGGCATGCTATACGAATGACACGTCATCAAAATACATCAAAACATCTTTTTTAAAAGTTGAATACATTAAAATTAGTACATGTAAGTTGAGTACACACAATAGACATTTGGTCAAAGTTTAGTACATTCCCGGACACTAAGCCCAAAGAGAAATTATCTAGATATACAAAATGGACATGGTATTTACGTAGGGTGGCAATTCAGTTTGAGTCGGGTTACTGGGTTCGGGTTGACGGATCAAAATTGATTAGCCCAAACCCAACCTGATTTTATAATCGGGTTGAGTATTTCAACCCAATCTAATACCCGAACCCGGACACAACACGAGTAACTCAATTTTTAATCTAGTGAACATATTTTCGGGTGATTTTTGAAATTTTAAGTCAGTTTTGGATCACGCCGGTAAATAAGTCACACTGGTCAAATCTTTTTTAAATAATATTTAATCATTTTATGCATAAATGATTGAAATTTTTTTTCAATATTAGTAATCGAAATATATATTTATATCTATTTGGATTCATTATCAAACATTATTAATTTCAAATCTATATCAAATCAAAAGAAAACATTATAGATGAGTAAATGAAAATGTACAAATTATATGTCATATTTAAATTAAAATAAATATATATTGATATTAAAAGAATTTTAGGTTGTCGAATTCAACCCAAGAATTAATTTGTTGACTCGGACCCAACCCAGAAATATATGGGGTTGTCGGGTTGAAATCTAAAAAATCTTGATCCAAACCTTATTATATTCGCAAAATCCGTTTTGCAATATAAATATTATACAGTATTTCGCAAGATTTAAATAGCATTTCGCCAATACAACATAAGGATAAAATTTCACAAGATGGACAAAATTTTGTATAATCTGACAAGATGTATGTTGTATTGCGAAATGATATTTCAATCTTGCGAGATACCATATTGCGAAATCCTATTTCAATGCTGTGAAATGCTAGTTTGCCAATTGTTGTTGAAATCTTGCGTTTTTGTACATCGTTGCGAAATTGAGTGATATTTTATGAATAGAAAAATTGGGTTGATATATGTAAAATACTATGTTCATTTTGTATAGGATTTTTTGCCAAAAAATACATTAATAGTTCCATTTTTTGCATTTTCGGGTATCAACTAATTTATTTTTTTTAAATGAATCACTAATCTAAAATCAACCATTTTCGGGTATTAGTTACCGTTTGAAACGGTTGCCGATTAACATATCACATTGAGTTTTTCCGAAAAATGCATCAATAGTTCTGTTTTCTACATTTTCGTGTATTGACTAATTTTTTTTCTTTTAAAAATGAACTACTAATTTAAAATTGATCATTTTCGGGTATTAGAAAAAAATTAGTTGATACCCGAAAATGCAAAAAATAGAACTATTGATTCATTTTTCGGAAAAAATATATAAGTTTTTTGGTATCCGGTAACGATACCCGAAAATGATAAGTTTTAAATTAGTGGTTCATTTTTTGGAAAAAAAATTAGTTCATACTCGAAAATGCAAAAAACTGAACTATTGATGCATTTTTCGACAAAAAACCCTTTTGTATATCTAGATAAATATGCTTAATATAAATCATATAAAACATGCATATAAAATTATATTTGTATATTTAGTACATTAATCAAATTCAAAAAAATTATACGTAATCCAATGCAGATATGACTGGTTAACTAGTCGAATTCGACTAAGTCGACCCGTTAATCTGAATTCAATTAAAGTCGAAGTGAATTTTTGAGTTCACTTATTATTATTTCTGAAAACTCCTAGCTCAATAGGGGTCATTGACAAAATTATTTATTTTGGCGGGGGCACACAGACATTCCGGGGCGGCTGGGTTGGCACACCTATCCCGGCTATCCCCTAAAATATTTATTGTATTTTTATTTTTATTATGTATATGTATATTTTGGCCCAAACAGATATATCTATGTATTACGGTTGAAATTATACGCACGTGAGTGATTTAACATACTTAAGAGTTAAGATCCATTTTCCTATCCGTATTCCTATTAATAATTAATACGAGTATGATATATTAACCCATTTTTGTGTGCTCAAATTACATAGACAAACGTAATTAGCTAAAATTGGTTTCATTAAAATATTACTCATACTTTTCCATGATATCATATCTTATATATATCTATCTACCTATCTATCTTCTATTTCAAATATATATATAAAAAAAAGTTTTTTAATTGCATATTACAACATGTTATTTTTGTAAACGATGATGCGTCATTGATTAATAAAGTTTTGAATTAATCTCAATTTTTAAATATGCTACATGGCTTTCCATATATCAAGTTATTTAATGTAATAATAACGATTTTTTTACCCTCACGGCAACGGCATACTAAAATTGTACATGTTTAAAAGTTTGAGACTAATATCTATTGAGGTCGATTGGTCTTAGTTATTATGCTTATAAAGATATAAATTAAAGTACAAATCATCGAAGTTTCTATGTAACATCTATTTTTTACTCAAGTAGTGGATTCAACTTTGGGTGGGATTGTTTTTCTCAAACTTTTAAGTATAAACCTAATTTAATTATGTTACAATACATAGCTATAATATAATTAATAAGCTATCAATATAATCGATTTGCAATTGTTTTAGATTTTATGAGTGGGTTATGCATGATCATTTGAGTACCAATCTAATATAAACTTTTACACTAATTCATCATTCGTCATTTTCTTTCTCCATATTTTACTTGTATAGTCCATATATAATACTGCTTTTTCATACCTTACATACTTCGAGTTGGTTAAATTTCATTTATATCATCATTCAAATAACTTTTGTTACTATTAAGTAGAAATTTTTTAATAATCTAAATCGATATCTAATGTTGATTTTCATACTATAAGTATATAACTATTTAAATTTTTATATACCAAGTTGTTATAATTTTTAATAATGTTCTTTCAAATATACTGGTAACATATACATATAGACTTTTAATTAAGTGTTTGAAAAAATTATGACTAATAAGATATATTTAGCAAATTAACAAAAAAAGAAAAAAATACTATTTTTGATGGTAAATATAATTATTATCTAATGCGATCATATTTGGAATTTGATTACACTTATTAACTAAAGTAGATATTTATGTGAAAATAAGATGAAATATGTAACATCCTCTTTTGGGCCTAGGAGTAAATATAGTGATTTTCTTATTTTATTTTATTATTTAATTGTGCTTAGAAATAATTTATATTATTTGGATAATTGTAAATAATAGGTCAAATGGTTAAATGACTTATTGTGGTTAGTAAAATATTATTTCTTTTAAATTGTTATAGTTTTCGATAAAAGAAAAATGATTGATCTCGCTAATGGTTTTTAGGTTCCAGACAATAGGACTGGAATGGAAATAAAATTAGGCCAACTTATATTGGGGTCAGTCAGTTGGAGCCGACCTAGCTTATTTCATTTTTTCCCAACATTTCTTCACTTTCAAGAACACAAATCAACTAACTCAAAAATTGTGACCTTAAACTTAAGTAAAATCATTATTGAGGCTGTGATTATGCATTCATCATCATCTTGTTCATCTTGTTCATCCTATTTCCTCATCTCAATTGTAAGTTTAATTGCTTTGAGCTCTATGAGCGTATTTGATGAATTAGGTCAATAATTGATACTTTAATGATTAAATTGTTACTGAGATTGTTTGAATCATCATGTTCTTGATGTTCTTCTTTGATCTTAAGTGCTTGAATTATCAATGCATAAAAGGGGTTTTGATTGAATCATGTGGGTTAAGATTAGGTGAAAAATATTTAAGCTTGCATGTTGTTGTTGATGTTATATAAGGTTTATTTGAGGCTATTGGTGTGTTAGAATAGATTGTAAATTGAGTTTGATGATGATTTGATGATTAAATTTGGGCTTGAGTTCGTGTTGTATAGTTGCAGATCTGAAACATCAGTTTAAACCTTGTGAACGCAATCCCAGCTCTAAACCAGGATCGCATTTCATAGTTAAAATTGGTCACACTCGTGTTTGGTCGTGTGAATGCGATCCTAGCCACCTACACGGATCGCGTTACTAAGTGTATTTCGTTTACAGTCGGATTTTGTTCTTTGAAACGCGAACCCGGCTACTTCACCCAGATCGCGTTAGATAGTGTTAATCGGTAACAGAATGGTTTCTTCTTGTGAACGCGATCCCACCTCACTTTCCACGACCGCTAGTGTTTTCGGTTACAGAAGGTTTTGGTCAGTGTAACGCGATCCTAACCCATTTGTTCCAGATCGCGTTTGCATGTTTAAAATGGATAAGTTTGATAACTTGTAACTTGTACACTTGTGATATTTAAATAGTATTGGGTGTATATTATGTGTACTTATTTGACATTATATATTTGAGAAGACCATAACAAATCGTAAAATGAGAATCTAACTTGGGTTTTGATTGTGATCTCAGATAACCCGAAGACTCAGTGTGACAGCTGACAAATTAGGACTAGTAATTAGTGCCTAATCATCTGTTAATACATGTAATTAGTTATGTAGAGGGCTAATTATGTGCATCATTATGTATATTGGAATATATATATACACGTACGCAATTTTTTCAAATCGTGCATTTTTATATCGGGTGAATCCCAATACATTAATACGGACGTTGGTGAACAATCTATTAAATAATGTGAAATTACTTAGTTAACTCATTTTTATTATATATTATTTAGATAATATTTACAAACGTATTTCGTATCACATTAAACCAACCGTACGGGACAGAAACGCGCGAAACGCGTCCGGCAAACGAAGTAAATCCAAATTATAACTTCATAAATTATTATAACGTATTTTGATAAAATACTTCGAGTACAAATATTACTATTACACGCGTACGAATAAAATGTCCAAAGACGTTACACGAATTAAATAAACGTACAAATAAGCAACGAACGCGCAAACCGAGACCGGCAACATTTTAATAACTTAAAATAAAGTATTTAAAACAATACTTTCATTTAAAATATCACGATTTAAAACGTTATCAAAACAAGCATATTAAAACGTATACGGTTAAATATACGTAAAACGATCAGATAAACGAGCACTGCACGAAGCGCAAACGCAGAGAGCAAGTTTAGGAGAATCCCACCTTAAATGGGGGCCCCCTTAACCGGGGCCCCTCCCCCTCTTTCCCTCCTTTTTCTTTTACCACCAACACACAACACACACACACAAAATATCTCCATCTTCCTCTCCATCTCTCTCTCTCTCTCTCTCTCTCTCTCTCTCTCTCTCTCTCTCTCTCTCTCTCTCTCTCTCTCTCTCTCTCTCTCTCTCTCTCTCTCTCAAACATTCATCAAAACTACCATATCACCATCATAAAATTATCATCATCCAAGACTCATTAAAGTAAAACGATCACGCTTACGAGATCTACACATCTACCTTTTCGGATTATTCACGCGACGATTTGTAAGAATCCCGACACTTTCGAAACTACTTATATTTTGTTTGTTTACATGTTTTGTGGTTCATATGCTTAGATTGTGTCCAAATAACTAGTTAAAAACTCGTTTTTGATACGTATGTCAAAAGTTACGGTTTTGGTCTTTTTATAAAACCGACACCTCGGGTTACCCCCGACAAAAACCGATAATGTTTACAAGCTCTATAAACTACTTAAGGGTTGGGTAGAAGTTTCAGGTCAAACCGTGGTCACTTGACCACATTCTCGACCAGTTTAGAAATTGACCACAAGCAACTGTCGCTTCGGAGCTTCAGCTCTAGCGACACTCGCCTAAGTGTCGCAAACCTGCAATTTAATCGTTACCCGCGACACTCGCTAGGGATGATCATGGTTCGGTTTGGCCGGTTTTTACTTAAAATTTGGGCCAAACCAGTATTAACGGTTTGGCTTTTTTTAAACCAACCCGACCAAATAATTGTGTCAAAACAAACCAATTAAACGGTTTGGTTTGGTTGGTTTTACGATTTGAACCATTTAAGTACAATATGATATTAAGTCACATTATTAAGCTCTATGTAAATGTTACTTAATTGTAGTTAAGTACTTAACAATCAAAACAAACATTTGAAATTAAATGTTACTGCATGTGCATACAATGCCTTGACATACGAAGTTCATACGAGAAAAGGACTAGTAGTAAACCAACAAGACATAATACCTAAAAGACCAATGTGCTATTACAAGTCGAGCAACACCAAAAAGCATACCACAAAGTGCATACGGAGTACTGTATTTCTTTAATTAATAAATGATATAAATTATAAAATGTATATATTCTATTTATATAATATAATATACACATATATAAAAAAGTATGTTATATATATATATATATATATATATATATGCACAAACGATCCGGTTTGGTTTAAACAGCCGGTTTATGTGACACCCGTCAAATTAGGACTAGTAATTAGTGCCTAATCAAGTGTAATACATGTAATTAGTTCCGTGTAAAGCTAATTAATGTATCAATATATATATATATATATATATATATATATATATATTGTTGAATATATACAAGTATGCGATTTTATTAAATCGTACAAGTTTCAAATCGAATGAAATTCGATTCAATTAATACGGACGTTGGTGAACAATTTTATTAAATAATATAACATTATTTAAATGAAAAACTATTATATCCAAAATATTATTTTGATAATATTTCAACTCAAATTTGTATCGTACAAATAACGACTACGCGATTAAAATATTAAGCGCGCAAACAATCAAAACGAAGTTAAGTTATATTTTATAACTCAATTATTAAGTATTTGGTAAAATACTTCAACCAAGATATTGATTATACAGTCGTATTTTAAACTTATATTTAAACGTGTGAAATAATTAAATTAAACGTTTAAACGATCGTGAAAATGAACACCGCACGGAACGCAAATGCGCCCCCCCCCCCCCAAACCGGCTCCACCCCCTCCCCTCCCCTTATTCTTTTTCACTTCTCACACACACACTCTCACACTTTCTCTTTTTTCTCCCTAAACAAAAACCACACCACCACCATCACCTAAATTCCCCTAATAACACCCTTAAACAACCTTAAATCGTCTTGCTTGTTTGGAGAAAAAGAATCACCGCGGCACGATCTACACCCCCATCTTTTTGGATTTCTCCGGCGTTAAGTCGTAAGTTTTCCGACAAAACTTGAAACTCTCCGATTTTACTTATTTTTACTTGTTTGTGGGTTATTTAAACTTAAAAGTTTCAAGTCAAACGCAAACCGGAAAACACATTTTCGGCCTAAATTCCAGCCAACAGCCCGTTATGTCGCAGAGGCTCCAGGCCACCTGCGACACAAGCTCTTATGTCGCAAAACCATTACTTATGTCGCATATAGCGACACAAGCCTCTATGTCGTACCACATCACGGATGTCGCATGTAGCGACACAAATGGTTATGTCGCAATAATTTCGGATGTCGCATATAGCGACACAAAACACGATGTCGCAGAACTCATTCCCGTCGCACATAGCGACACAATACCTTATGTCGCATTAAATTGCGGATGTCGCACATAGCGACACAAAGACATATGTCGCAGTCATGACCTGCGACACAACAGCTTATGTCGGACCTAGTGTCGCATAAGACAAAACCTAGAAAACTCAGATTTTTACTAAGTGTCAAACTTATGTAACTTCGAACAGTTATACGATACGACTTTTTAAACACATCGGGATACGTTTTTGAACTTGAACACTTTGAAATCATAATAATGATAATGAGATTATTATTACAACCAATTCACCAACGGGCCGTACACGTTTTCGAAACATAATCAAATCAACCAAGTCGTAGTAACTTAGACAAGTTAAACAACCTAATCGTAGTAATTTGGACAATTAAATCAACCAAGTCGTAGTAACTAGGACAAGTTAAACAACCGAATCGTAGTAATTTGGACAATTTAATCAACCAAATCATAGTAATTTGGACATTCTAGTTGGACGAACAACTACAAAGGTAGTCTTTCGAGATACCTACTCATGTCATAACCATCGTGTGTCTTGGACACCCTCAGGTTACAAGTCTTCGGACATCAATTCACAGTTAATCAATTCAAGTTTATTTCGATAAACACTCAAGGCTCAGGTGAGTCTCATAGCCCCCTACATTACGGTTTTCATAAGGGGTGTGATTACATTGCTTGTTTTGTTTTACAATATGAGCGCAAGTACAATGCAAATCAAATACTACATAAGTTGTTTTCATAATCAATTAAAGCCCTCCACAAGCATAGTTTGGTAATACATCTGTAGCGTGAATGTTAGTATATATTATCATATAGGATTGACAATCCTCGTCCGGGTTAGCATGCACTAACTGGTCAAACGGATGTATTAGCATTTGGGAAGACGAGTGTAGATTAGGCACTCGTAGGAGGCATCTCAATTGGGTTTCCTTAATTGGACCTGACACTCAAGTTAAGCTCAGACTACGTGCTCATGGCTGTATAACTTTTATTCTGCTTAATTGCATTTTAAATTCAATTAAATCTTGCGGTTCATATAAATATGTGTTGACATACAAACCTGTGAGCTCACCATCGTTTCGCTGACCCATTTTAGCATGTGTCGCAGGTACTCTGCAGTAGGTTGGCTGCCCAATTAGGATTCATTAGCTCGAGTCTTCATTCAATCAATCAGAAATTTAGTTGCATTATTATATTTTACATAAAGTAATTATGTAATGTAAATCTCTCAATCTCAAGGAACTGAGCTAATGTAAACAATATTTTTGATGTAAACTTTGGTTTTATCAATACAATGTAAAACGACGCATTTAGTCGTCGTTCATTATATCTTATACACTGTGTATATTGATTAGTCGCGCCCCGACCCGATTCGCTTCCGCAACCCGAAATTGGGGGTGCGACAGATTGGTATTAGAGCCTAAGGTTATAGTGAACTAGGATGCATTTAGTGGGCCTAGACTATGACCGTTATGCAGTATTTCTTATTAAGTATGATTAGGTTCAGTGACTACATTGTATTGGTTTAATTTAACATAACCTGATCAACTATGTACAATTAAAAAATATGATGTGAGATCTGAAAGGAATCACGACTGAACAAGATACACTAGTTGACTCTGACCTCGAGAGAACCGGGACTCAAACATGTCTGTGTTAGAAACTTTAGGATATTATGTGATATATATATATATATATACATAGATAGGCCTCGCTCTCGCTCAATATCTTAGGCTATATTATATATGTATTATATGGATATAGGCCTCATTCTTTCTAACGCTTTGTCTCAGAATGGCAAACACACCACCCAATTCGTCACGTTCTCATCCGTATGGATCGTGAAACCCAAGGGTGGCTAGGAGGAACACCAGGTTGCCTCGAGCTGACCCATACCCCACTCACTTCGCTTTGTCGGACTTAGCCACTAGACTACACCGACACGAGCAACGACTTAATACTATGGATATCGAACTCCAAGAGACCAACGAAAATTGGAGACTCACATCACTCGAACGAATCAATCAAGTCTTCGAAGATCACGAAAATACTGTCAGCAACATGGACATCCTTGACAACCGTCTGGGTGAAACCATCGAAACTATGGAGGTTGTCCACAACCAAGTGATTGGCAACTGAAACAAAATCTCCGTCCTACAATCAAGGCTGAATCAGTGCGAGACACGTCTAAGGGAAACCGAGGACGCCCTCCGAATGGTTAGCAGACTTGCAGAATCTGTGGACCATCTCACCGCACTACTACCACAACTCAATCTACGTCAGGATTAGCTTAGGCTGAATCCGCATCTTATTATGTTTTCGTAGGACCTATGTAGTTTGACCGGATGTAATAATTCCCGGCACTTTTGTAAAACTTCTAAGTCTGTGACTATTGAAACTCCTAACTACAGATTGTCTATAATCTTTCGACTTAGTATTATGAATTGACAATTTCTCCCGTTATTTTTACATTGTGATTTTTACCTTGTGATGTTGTATATTACCACTTTTATATATATACATCTATCGTACTTATCATTCTGGTACCACCTCTCATGTACCTTTTGTTTCTCTCTTGAAGAATCATGCCGCCAAAGAGGAAAAGTTACAGTGATGCCGAACTTGCTGTTGTCGTATCTTGAGCAGTGGCCGATGCTTTGGCTACTCGGGATTCACCTCGAAACTCTCGAAGCAATGAAGAAACCCCATTCAATACCCCTGTTATCAAACCTTGCTCTTACAAGGATTTTCTTAGCTGCAAACCGTTCTACTTCAAAGGCACGGAAGGTGCTATTGGTCTAATCAGATGGATTGAACGTATGGAATCTGTCTTCAACCTCTGCAACTGTACGAAGGATAACAAAGTCAAGTTTGCTGCCTACACCTTTCAGGAAGGTGCACTTACGTGGTGGAACACCCACGCAAACTCTGTGGGCATCAAGATAGCAAACCAGCTTCCTTGGGCTGAACTGAAGAAAAAGCTTTGGGAAAAATACTGCCCCGAAGAAGAACTGCACCATCTGGAGGAAGAATTCTGGCACTTGACAGTGCAGGGAACTGACATTGCTGGATATACCACCAAATTCCAGCAATTTGCTTTGTAATGCCCGGGTTTGGTTGATCCGGAGGAGAAGTGCATCAAGAGATATATCCGCGGCCTCCCAGAGAATATCCAGGGGAACGTCGCCTCATCAAAGCCAACCACCATTGAAAGTACAATCCGGTTGGCACATGAACTCATTGCCATGGTTGTCAGCCGTGAGACATCCAACACATCCTCCTCCAACAATAACAAATGCAAATCGTCTGAACACCATAACAACCAGAACAAGAAATCCAATGTCATCCAATTTTACATCTCCAATTCTGAGTCCAAACGTATCTACACTGGAGGCAGGCCATACTGTTCCAAGTGCAACTACCACCACGACGGTTCATGCAGTACTCTCTGCAACAACTGCAGGAGGTACGGGCACTTGACCAAAGATTGTCGAACCCCCAAATCCAACAACAACACCCCTCACAACAATGCCAGACAACCCAAATCCTGCTTTGGGTGTGGGGAAGCGGGACACTTCAGAAATGAATGTCCTAAAAACAAGAACAAGAGAAACAACAACAACAACAACAACAACACAAGGGGAAGAGCGTTCGTACTCAACTCTGAGGATGCCCGTCAGGACCCGACAGTGGTCACGGGTATGTTCCTCCTCAATAACTTATCTGCTTCTATTCTGTTTGATACTGGTGCCGATAGAAGCTTTATTTCTGATAAGTTTTACCCCCTACTTGATATCGCACCTATTGCTCTAAATGTTAAGTACACCGTAGAACTTGCAAATGGTAAACTCATAAAAACCGATAGTGTGATACCTAATTGCACCTTAAACCTAGCCGACAAGACCTTCTTAATCGACCTTATGCCTGTTGAAATCGGAAGTTTCGACGTTATCGTTGCTATGGACTGGTTGTCCAAGCATCGAGCCGAAATCATTTGTTACGATAAAATCGTTCGTATTCCTCTCGCCGTCGGTAGAACCTTGGTCATACAGGGGGAGACCGGTGGGACGAGACTCAACATCATATCCTGTTTGAAAACCCGGAAATTTCTGAGAAAGGGTTATCCAGCAATTCTCGTGCATATCATGGAGAAAAAGTCAGAGAGAAGCGACTTGAAGATGTGACAATCGTTCGAGACTTTCCAGAAGTCTTTCCCGAGGAACTACCTGGTCTACCACCACCAAGACAGGTTGAGTTCTCCATCGACCTCGTGCCAGGTGCCGCACCTGTAGCCCGAGCACCATACCGCTTAGCCCCATTCGAACTTCAGGAGTTGTCCAATCAATTATAGGAACTCCTAGAAAGAGGATTCATTAGGACGAGTTCTTCACCTTGGGCAGCTTCGGTCCTATTTGTCAAAAAGAAACACGGTTCTTTCCGAATGTGTATCGACTACCGAGAGTTGAACAAGCTACATGTCAAGAACCGGTATCCACTTCCTCGTATTGATGACCTGTTTGACCAACTACAAGGGTCGAGTTTTTATTCAAAGATCGATCTCCGATCAGGTTATCACCAACTACGTGTTCGCGACTCCGATATTCCAAAAACCGCTTTCAGAACCTGGTATGGGCATTACGAATTTCAAGTGATGTCATTCGGTTTAACCAACGCACCGGCTGTATTCATGGATCTTATGAATCGGGTGTGCAAGCCATATCTCGACAAGTTTGTCATTGTTTTCATTGATGACATTCTCATTTACTCGCGCACGAATAGGAACATGCGCAACACCTCAGAACCATCCTAGAACTACTTAAGCACGAGGAGATTTACACCAAATTCTCTAAGTGTGAATTCTGGATGCAAATTGTTCAATTCCTTGGACATGTCATCGATAGTCAAGGAATCCATGTCGATCCATCAAAAATCGAGGCTATCAAAGACTGTCAATCGCCAACCACTCCGACCGAGGTACACCAATTCTTAGGATTGGCGGGGTATTATTGGAGATTCATCGAAAATTTCTCAAAAATAGCCCAACCACTCACGACACTGACTCAGAAGGATAAAAACTTCGACTGGACTGATAAACAAGAGTCAGCATTTCAACTCTTGAAACAGAAGCTCTGCAGTGCTCCTATTCTATCATTACCCGAAGACATCGATGACTTCGTGGTATACTGCGATGCTTCTCATCAAGGTCCGGTTGTGTGCTGATGCAACGAGACAAAGTCATTGCTTCCGCTTCGCAACAGCTCAAAATCCATGAAAAGAACTACACCACTCACGATCTTGAGCTTGGAGCTGTCGTTTTTGCTCTCAAAATCTGGAGACATTACCTCTATGGCACTAAGTGCACAATCTTTACAGACCACAAAAGTCTCCAACACATATTCGATCAGAAAGATCTTAATATGAGGCAACGTCGATGGGTCGAGTTGCTTAGCGATTACGATTGCGAGATCAAATACCATCCGGGTAAGGCAAATGTTGTTGCCGACGCCCTCAGTCGAAAGGAACGATCGAAACCACTTCGAGTCTGAGCCCTCAGTATGACCATTCACAATGATCTAAACATTTAGATTCTCACTGCTCAACTCGAAGCTCTCAAACCCGATAACCTCAAAAATGAAGCCTTGCGAGGCATGGAAAAACAATTCGAAATCAAACCTAACGGGATTAGGTGTTTCTCAAACCGAATCTGGTTGCCTAGTTTTGGGAACCTGCGAGACTTGGTGATGGACGAAGCTCACAAGTCAAAGTATTCTATTCATCCGGGATCTGATAAAATGTATCACGGTATCAAAGCTTTTTACTGGTGGCCGGGCATGAAAGCCGAAATAGCCACCTACGTCGGCAAGTACCTCACTTGCTCGAAAGTCAAAGCCGAATATAAAAATATTTTGGTTTACTCCAACAGCCCAGCATTCCTGAATGGAAATGGGAACAAATTGTCATGGATTTCATAACCACATTACCAAAGTCAATGAGCGGTTGCGATACCATTTAAGTGATCGTTGATCGTCTCACAAAATCTGCTCACTTCTTGGCAATCAAAGAAATCGACAAAATGGAACGTCTCACTCGAATCTATCTGAAGGAAATCGTAACCCATCATGGCATTCCAATCTCGTTTATCTCCGATAGGGATAGTCATTTCACATCTCACTTTTGGCAATCACTTCAAAAATCATTGGGTACCCGTCTTGATATGAGTACCGCATACCACCCTCAAACCGACGGCCAAAGTGAACGAACAATTCAAACACCGGAAGACATGCTACGAGCTTGCGAAGTTGACTTTGGTGTAAACTGGGAAAAACATCTACCGTTGTGTGAGTTTTCGTACAACAACAGTTATCACACCAGCATTAAGGCTGCACCTTTGAGGCACTGTACGGTCGTAAGTGTCACTCACCTATCTATTGGACTGAAGTGGGAGACAGTCAACTCACTGGTCCTGAGATCATTCACAAAACTACTGAAAAGATCTTTGAGATCCAAAACAAATTCAAAGCCGCACATGATCGTCTGAAAAGTTATGCTGACATGTGACGCAAACCACTCGAGTTCCAGGTTGGGGATCGAGTGCTACTCAAAGTTTCACTTTGAAAAGGTGTTATCCTATTCGGAAAACGCGGGAAATTGAATCCCAGATACGTTGGACCTTTCGAGATCCTCGAGAGGATAGGTCCAGTAGCATATCGATTGCAGCTGCCATCCGGGCTCAGCAGCATACATCCCACTTTTCACATTTCAAATTTGAAAAAGTGTCTGTCCGATGAGACACTTATCATTCCACTCTATGAAATTCGAGTTAACGACAAGCTTCATTTTGTTGAAGAACCCGCCAAAATCATGGACCGTGAGCTCAAACAAAGTCGTATTCCCTTTGTCAAAGTCAGGTGGAATTCGCGGCGTGGGCCGGAATTCACCTGGGAATGGGAGGACCAGATGCGACTCAAGTATCCTCGGTTATTCACTGATGCTACTTCAATCACGACTTCAAACTAATTTTCGAGACAAAATTCTCCTAACAGGGGGAGAATGTGACACCCGTCAAATTAGGACTAGTAATTAGTGCCTAATCAAGTGTAATACATGTAACTAGTTCTGTGTTAGGTTAATTAATGTATCAATATATATATTGTTGAATATATACAAGTATGCGATTTTATTAAATCGTACAAGTTTCAAATCGAATGAAATTCGATTCAATTAATATGACGTTGGTGAACAATTTTATTAAATAATATAATATTATTTAAATGAAACTATTATATTCAAAATATTATTTTGATAATATTTCAACTCAAATTTGTATCGTACAAATAACGACTACGCGATTAAAATATTAAGCGCGTAAACAATCAAAACGAAGTTAAGTTATATTTTATAACTCAATTATTAAGTATTTGGTAAAATACTTCAACCAAGATATTGATTAAACACTCGTATTTTAAACTTATATTTAAACGTTTGAAATAATTAAATTAAACATTTAAATGATCAGGAAAACGAACACCGCACGGAGCGCGAACGCGAAGAATTAAAATTTGAGAGATTCCTCCCTCCACCCCCCAAAACCGGCTCCACCCCCTCCCCTCCCCTTATTCTTTTTCACTTTTCACACACACTCTCACACTTTCTCTGTTTTCTCCCTAAACAAAAACCACACCACCACCATCACCTAAATTCCCCAAATAACACCCTTAAACAACCTCAAATCGTCTTGCTTGTTTGGATAAAAAGAATCACCGCGGCACGATCTACACCCCATCTTTTCGGATTTCTCCGGCGTTGAGTCGTAAGTTTTCCGACTAAACTCGAAACTCTCCGATTTTACATATTTTTACTTGTTTGTAGGTTATTTAAGCTTAAAATGTCCAAATATGGGTTAGGTAAAAGTTTCAACTCTAACGGAAACCGGAAAACACATTTTCGGCCCAAATTCCGGCCAACAGCCCGTTATGTCGCAGAGGCTCCAGGCCACCTGCGACACAAGCTCTTATGTCGCAAAACCATTACTTATGTCGCATATAGCGACACAAGCCTCTATGTCGCACCACATCACGGATGTCGCATGTAGCGACACAAATGGTTATGTCGCAATAATTTCGAAGGTCGCATATAGCGACACAAAACACTATGTCGTAGAACTCATTCCCGTCACACATAGCGACACAATACCTTATGTCGCATTAAATTGCGGATATCGCACATAGCGACACAAAGACATATGTCGCAGTCATGACCTGCGACACAACAGCTTATGTCGCACCTAGTGTCGCATAAGACAGAATCTAGAAAACTCAGATTTTTACTAAGTGTCAAACTTATGTAACTTCGAACACTTATACGATACGACTTTTTAAACACATCGGGATATGTTTGTTGAACATGAACACTTTGAAATCATAATAATGATAATAAGATTATTATTACAACCAATTCACCAACGGGACGTACACGTTTTCAAAACATAATCAAATCAACCAAGTCGTAGTAACTTGGACAAGTTAAACAACCTAATCGTAGTAATTTGGACAATTAAATCAACCAAGTCGTAGTAACTTGGACAAGTTAAACAACCAAATCGTAGTAATTTGGACAATTTAATCAACCAAATCGTAGTAATTTGGACATTCTAGTTGGACGAACAACTACAAAGGTAGTCTTCCGAGATACCTACTCATGTTATAACCATCGCGTGTCTTGGACACCCTCAGGTTACAAGTCTTCGGATATCAATTCACAGCTAATCAATTCAAGTTTATTTCGATAAACACTCAAGGCTCAGGTGAGTCTCATAGCCCATACTTTACGGTTTTCATAAGGGGTGTGATTACATTGCTTGTTTTGTTTTACAATATGAACGCAAGTAAAATCCAAATCTAATACTACATGAGTTGTTTTCAACTAATCAATTAAAGCCCTCCACAAGCATAGTTTGATAATACATCTGTAGCGTGAATGTTAGTATATGATATCATATAGGATTGACAATCCTCGTCCGGGTTAGCATGCACTAACTGGTCAAACGGATGTATCAGCATTTGGGAAGACGAGTGTAGAGTAGGCACTCGTAGGAGGCACTTCAGTTTGGTTTCCTTAATTGGACCTGACACTCAAGTTAATCTCAGACTATGTGCTCATGGTTGTATAACTTTTATTCTGCTTAATTGCATTTTAAATTCAATTAAATCTTGCGGTTCATACAAATATGTGTTGACATACAAACCTGTGAGCTCACCAGCGTTTCGCTAACCCATTTTAGCATGTGTCACAGGTACTCAGCAGTAGGTTGGCTGCCCAATCAGGATTCATTAGCTCGAGTTTTCATTCATTTAATCAGAGATTTAGTTGCATTATTATATTTTGTATAAAGTAATTATGAAATGTAAATCTCTCAGTCTCAAGGAACTGAGCTAATGTAAATAATATTTTTGATGTAAACTTTGGTTTTATCAATACAATGTAAAACGACGCATTTAGTGGTCGTTCATTATATCTTATGCGTTGTGTATATTGATTAGTCGCGCCCCAACCCGATTCGCTTCCGAAATTGTCGGACCCCCAAAACACGTGGCAACGGAAGTGGGAGGTGTCACGGGGGCGCCGACCAAATCAAATATCACAACACAAGATTAAAGCAAACGACCTCTATATGAAACGTTTGAAAAATAGTTACATTTCAATAATTCAAATGTTTACAAAAGTTATAGGAGTTCGCATGACAAAAGTAGAATTACATAACTATGATTCTAAAATATAGTAAATGCAATCTAGTTCCTTGATGTTTGAAAACGATGCGACTCGAGCTAAGCTATCCATAAGCTTCCTATTGCGGCGGGTTACCTAAGAAATACATACTAAAAGGTCAACATAAAGTTGGTGAGTTCATAGGTTTGTTAAGTAATCAGTTGCTAAAATGATCCACAAGATTTCACAAGTTTTGCATCATTCGTCAATGATATGTAAAAGTATCGTTATCCAACGACAAGTAAAAGTATTGCATACAGCAATATAAGTATACCATTTGCATGAGTCTCATAGTCAAGCTTAACGTTGTTTGCCTCCGGTAAGTGTACTAATCCGATACACTTCTAAATCACAAGTAATACTGCGCCCGTGGGTTGGCTAGCGCGACTAGCCCGGATGAGGTTTGTCAAAGCCTGATGGTACCACCCAATAATACTCACGCACAAATTTTAATGACTATGATAAGTAGAGGACTTTAGTGGATTATTCAGGTCTCATGCAATCCGTACAAAAAGTTGTTTCCGGTACTTGTGATCATAAAGCAGTTTATAAAACAGTTGTATGTATTCTCACCCCAGTGAAAAACAGTAAAAAGGGGCTATGAAACTCACAAGAGTTGAGCAGGTAGCATGCAATATCAAATATTAGCAAGTAGTGGGTGTTCTCGTTCCGGTGTGCAACCTTCTAATGCCCTAAACGTATGAGGTTGTATAAGTAGATGTCTCAAAAGACCATCTATAATGATTGTATAAGTGGGGATTAATGTCCACTTAAGCCAATCGGGTAGGTGGGGGTTTTATGACCACCTAAAGCTAGTTCATCAACTAGTATGTCCAAATAAGTTGTTCAAGTTCGTTTATCAAAAACGCGTACGACCCGTTGGTGATAGATTGTAATAATAATTCGTTAAGACATTATCATTATGATGTTGTATCGTGTGCTTACAAATCATGTTTTATGTGTTACAGAGTTATATCGTATAAGTTTAGATGTTACATAAAGTTCAACACTTAGTGTGAAATCTAGTTTTAAAGTTTCTGTTTTAGGCGTCACTTAGGGCGTCACTCTGTGCGTCACTTAGGGGCGTCACTCAAGTAAGTGTCGCTATAGGCGACACTCGGTTGGTTAGCGGCACTAGGTCCAGTGACGTTAAATGTGATTTTTAAATTGGCAGCGTCACTTGGGGTAGTGACGCTATATGCGGCACTTGGTTCAGGCGGCACTAAGGGTAAGTGACGCTATAGGCGTCACTTGGGTAAGTGTCGCTGGTAGGGCGGCACTTGTGCCTGATCAGATTTTTAATTTTAATCCAAGTGTTCTAAGTGTCGGTTTTTCATTCGGGAAACTTTCTAAAGTTAGTTTTTGATCCAAGTTACTAACTAAGTCAACCAAACCCATTTTTGTTACCACTTTCCAAATATAGTATGTTTTTCGAAATCGAGCCACTTTTGTTGACTTGGTCAAACTTACTCGGTTTGACCCGAAACTTTCACCCAACCCAATTATTAGTTTATAGAGTCCAAATATATTGTCGGTTCATGTCCTAATTCACCAAGAGTGTCGGTTCTTATAAAAGTCCCAAATCTTCAAGATTTCACATTTTCGACTTTTTGTCGGTTTGTTTCACCATGTGTCTTACATACTTCTGGTCCAAATCAAATCTCACAATTTTTACCAACTGATCTTCTAGGTGTTTAGTGTCTAACATATGATTCCTAAGAATTTTAAGTCCCATTATCATAGAGAAACAATATAAATGGTCATGCATAGCCCAGATTCTGTTTTTACCCAGAACAGTCCTACAAATCGTCCAATAGAGAAAAACATGTATGTTTCTGGAAAAAGTGTAGAACACGAAAGTTGTAGATATTTTCAATACGCAAATTTTTTTAAAAAAATGCATCTTCTAACTCTTCCTAGAACTCAAGATATGACGTTTTTAGTAACCTATGTTTTTGAAGACAGATTATGTATCTTTGTGTATAAAATCATAAAAACGTATTTTAAGCTTATATTTGGACATAATCTTGTTAGATGAGCCTTATAACATGTAAATGAACAATATGAGAGTAAGAAAGAGTTTCCTTACAAAGATTTTGATGGAGATGAGATGGAGAGAAAGAGTAGTTGTTGTTGAGCTAATTTTCTTTGCAAAATAGTGACTTTGATGGTGGTGTTGCTATGGTGGTTTATGGTGGTGGTAATGGTGGTTGTGGGGGCTGTAAATCTCCAGAAAGTTGAGAGAGAGAGAGAGAGTTGAGAGAGTTTGAGAGGAAAAGAGGTTGGAGTGTTTAATGAAATGAGGTGAAAGGAGGATGATGTAAGTATCAACTTAATCATCATTTTGCATGGAGTTTTAGTGGCTCATGTGGGTGGTGACCACATGGGGTCACATGGGGGAGGAGGGGGCCGGCCTAGGGGGCCCACACGAGGGTATTTTGGTCATTTTCTTGTTCCCACTTTAATTTGTGGCGTTTTAGGTTCGTTTACTCGTTCGGTTTGGTGTTAAATGTTTAATACGCGTTTTCAAGTAACGATTTAAATTTCAATATTTTCACTTGATGTATTCATTCTAAATACTTGAAAAATATTTAGAAAAATGATTCGTTAATTTATCGGTCTCGATTGTCTGGCACGTTCTACGCGTTTTCGTTGCGTTTGAGACGTTTTAATCGAAACATCTAGGTTTTTCGGGTATTATTATATTAAAATAATAATATATGATAAATAACTTCTAAAAATAGATTTATTTATAGAAATGTTTTCACCAACGTCGTATTTTAAGCAGTGTCGGACTCCGTCCGGTTATTTTGCACAATTTCACCAAATTGCGTAAGCGTAATTACAACTAATTACGTAGCGTAATATAAATCAATTACGGAGGTGTATATTCACATAAAATATACAAATAGTTACAAGTAATTACAAGTATTTAGCCTAAAACTAAACTAAACACACGTAATTAGGGTTTCTAGAGGGTTAATCAGTAACCCTAAATCGTCGGGTGTCACATTCTCCCCCTTTTAGGAGAATTTCATCCCGAAATTAGCTTGCTGTTGTGGTCTGTGAGGTATCTAAGAATAGATGTGGATATTTCAGTCGCATTTGGTCTTCCCGTTCCCAAGTGAATTCAGAACCGCGCCTAGAATTCCACCGGACTTTAACGATGGGAATACGACTCTGTTTCAAGCGTTTGACCTCACGGTCCATGATTTCAATAGGTTCCTCGACGAAGTGGAGTTTGTCATCAATGTGGATTTTGTCGAGCAGGATTACAAGTGTCTCATCAGACATACATTTCATTAGGTTAGAAATGTGGAACGTGTTGTGCACGCTACTTAGTTGTGGTGGTAGCTGCAGTCGATATGCCACCGGACCAATTCTTTCAAGAATCTCAAAAGGTCTGATGTACCTGGGGTTTAGTTTTACACGTTTACCAAAACGAATAACACCTTTCCAAGGTGATACTTTTAAGAGTACTCGATCCCCAACCTGGAACTCGAGTGGTTTGCGTCTCACGTCAGCATAGCTTTTCTAACGATCACGTGCGGCTTTCAGCCATTTTTGAATAGTCACGATTTTCTCGGTTGTTTCATGGATGATTTCAGGACCAGTGAGTTGGCTTTCGCCGATTTCGGTCCAACAAATGGGTGATCGGCACTTTCTCCCATAGAGTGCCTCGAATGGTGCAGCATCAATGCTGGTGTGGTAATTGTTGTTGTAGGAAAATTCACACAAAGGTAGGTAGTTTTCCCATGTGTTTCCGAAGTCAACTACGCAAGCTCGTAGCATGTCTTCTAGGGTTTGAATGGTCCGTTCACTCTGACCATCGGTTTGCGGATGATAAACAGTACTCAAATCGAGGCGAGTACCAAGGGCTCGTTGAAGTGTTTGCCAGAATCAAGAGGTGAAGCGGCTATCTCTATCTGAGATGATTGAAATGGGAATACCATGTCGTGCCACAACCTCTTTGATGTAGATGCGAGTCAGACACTCCATCTTGTCGTTTTCTTTGATAGCTAGGAAATGGGCAGATTTCGTGAGACGATCACGATCACCCAAATGGTATCGCAACCGCTCGGTGTTTTCGGTAGTTTCGTGATGAAGTCCATGGTTATGTTTTCCCATTTGCATTGGGGTATCTCGGGTTGTTGTAGCAATCCGGAGGGTTTCTGGAATTCGGCCTTAACCCTGGAACAGGTTAAACATTTGCTAACATAAGTGGCTATGTCAGCTTTCATGTTGGGCCACCAATACTGTTGTTTAATGTCGTGATACATCTTGACGGAACCAGGATGTATAGAGTATCGAGATTTGTGAGCTTCATCCATCACCAAATTTCGTAGGTTTCCAAAGTTTGATAACCAGATTCGGTCGGAGAAGTATCGGGTTCCGTCGGGTTTGATTTCGAATTGTTTATCCATGCCTCGCAAGGCTTCGTTTCTGATGTTGTCATTTTTGAGTGCTTCGAGTTGAGCGATGTGGAATTGAGTGGTGAGATCATTGTGAATGGTTAAACCAAGGGCTCGAACACGAAGGGGTTTTGAACGTTCTTTTCGGCTGAGGGCATCAGCAACAATGTTTGCGTTGCCAGGATGGTATTTAATTTCGCAGTCATAATCGGTAAGCAACTCGACCCAGCGACGTTGCCTCATATTGAGATCCTTTTGATCAAATATGTGTTGGAGACTTTTATGATTGGTAAAGATGGTGCACTTAGTGCCATAAAGGTAATATCTCCAGATTTTGAGAGCAAACATGACAGGTCCGAGTTCAAGGTCATGAGTGGTATAATTCTTTTCGTGGATTTTGAGCTGTCGAGAGGCGTAGGCGATGACTTTATCACGTTGCATTAACACACAACCTAGTCTCTGGCGTGAGGCGTCATAGTAAACTACGAAATCATCGGTGCCTTCGGGTAAGGACAGGATTGGTGCACTGCAGAGTTTCTGTTTCAGAAGTTGGAAGGCGGACTCCTGTTTATCGGTCCAGTCAAATTTCTTGTCTTTCTGAGTCAGTGAGGTTAAAGGTAAGGCTATTTTGGAGAAATTCTCAATGAATCATCGATAATATCCGGCGAGACCTAAGAATTGTTGTACCTCAGTTGGTGTGGTTGGTGCTTCCCAGCACTTAATGGCCTCGATCTTGGCTGGATCAACACGTATCCCTTGACTGTCAACGACATGCCCTAGGAATTGTACTGTTCGCATCCAGAACTCACACTTGGAGAACTTGGCGTATAACTCCTCGTGTCTGAGTAATTCCAAGATGGTTTTCAGGTGTTGGCCATGTTCGGTTTCATTGCGAGAGTAGATCAAGATGTCGTCAATGAACACGATGACAAACTTATCTAGATAGGGTTTGCACACCCGATTCATAAGGTCCATGAATACAGCCGGTGCGTTGGTTAAGCCAAAAGGCATCACTTGAAATTCGTAATGTCCATAGCGGGTTCTGAAAGCTGTTTTTGGGATGTCGGAGTCTCGAACTCGAAGTTGATGATAACCCGACCGTAGGTCGAATTTCGAGTAGAAGCTCGAACCTTGAAGTTGGTCAAACAGGTCATCAATTCTTGGAAGTGGGTATCGGTTCTTGATGGTAAGTTTGTTCAGTTCACGGTAGTCAATACACATTCTGAAGGATCCGTCCTTCTTTTTAACGAATAGGACCGGAGCTCCCCAAGGTGAAGAACTCGGTCGGATGAATCCCTTGTCCAGGAGTTCCTGTAATTGGGTGGACAACTCCTGCAACTCGGATGGGGCTAATCTGTATGGGGATCGTGCCAGGGGTGCAGCTCCGGGAAAGTCTTCGGGAAAGACTTCCGGATAGTCTTGGACAATGGGCACATCCTCAAGTCGCTTTTCAGCCGACTTCTTTTTGGTTACATGTGCTAGGATTGCCGAGTACCCTTTCCTCAGGTACTTTTGAGTTTTCATACAAGATATGATGTTCAGGTTTCGCCTACCAGTCTCACCCTGTATGATCAAGGTTCCACCGGTAGTGAGTGGTATGCGCACGATCTTCTTGAAACAAACGATTTCGGCATGGTGTTTTGGACAACCAGTCCATGCCTACGATGATATCGAAGCTTCTGATTTCCATGGGGATGAGGTCTATAGGGAACAGTTCGTTGGCGAGGTTTAAAGTGCAATTTGGTATTACACTATTGGCCTCGATCATTTTTCCATTCGCTAATTCTACAGTGTACTCAGCATCTAAGGCAAGGGGTGTGATGTTTAGTAATGGACAGAATTTATCGGATATGAAATTTTATCAGCTCCGGTATCGAATAAAACAGAAGTGGTTAAATCGTTGAGGAGGAACATACCAGTGACAACGTTGGGGTCTTGACGAGTTTCTCCAGCATTGAGTACAAAAGCTCGACCGCGACGGTTGTTGTTATTATTGTTGTTCCTGTTGTTGTTGTTACATTTCGGGCAGTTGTTTCTAAAGTGGCTAGTGTCGCCGCACTCGAAACAAGCCTTTGGTGCGTTAGGGTTGGTGTTTGGGTTGGGGGTTCTGCAATCTTTGGCTAGATGTCCCTGTCGCTTGCACTTGGTACAGGTACAAGGGCCATCATGGTGTCGCGTACACTTGGAATAGTAAGGTTTGTTCCCAACATACCCTTTCCTGTCCCCTGACCCTGAACCAGAGGTGTAGGCCTTAACAGTCTCGGTCTTTACGTTTGGATGTTGCTGGTGTTGGTTGTGGTTGTTGCCGGACCATTTTCTTTTGTTGTCCCCGATGGCTTTCTCAGTGGTTGTCCCTCGGCGGACAATCTGGGCCATGAGTTCATGTGCCATGCGGACAGCACTTTGGATGGTCCCGGGTCTTGAGGAGATGACGTTCCCCTGGATTGATTCTGGTAGCCCCCAAATGTATCTCTCGATACGTTTGTATTCGGGGTCCACCATAGATGCGCATAAAACAGATAGCTGGTGGAATCGAGTGGTGTAGGTGGTGATGTCGTTTCCCTGAACAGAGAGTTTCCAGAATTCTTCCTCAAGTTGTTGCAATTGTTCACGGGGACAGTACTCTTCCGTGAGCATTGTTTCGAAGTCTTCCCATGGAAGTTGGTATGCGGTATCAATACTCACAGTTTGGGCATAAGAATTCCACCAGGTGAGAGCTCCGTCAGAAAGGGTGCACGCGGAGAATTTAACCTTGTCTTCCTCAGTGCAGTTGCAGATTCGGAATACAGATTCTGACTTTTCGATCCAACGTATCAGACTGATAGCTCCTTCGGATCTTTTGAAATATAAAGGTTTGCAGTTTAAGAAGTCCTTGTAGGTACATGGTTTTGGATTAGATGTGTTAGCAGGTGCGCCTCTGCCGCCCGGGTTTTGTTGGGCAGCAAGGACTTGAGCTACGCTCTGTGCAATGACCTGAGCGATTTCGGTGTCGGTGTAGGTATGTCGTCTTGGAGGCATGATGCTGAACAACAATGAAATGAGACATATAAGAGGTTTGCGCGAGGTTACAATATATCAGATGTGTATATATAATGAGGTAATATACAACAGCACAGAATGATAAAGATAATTCATTAGATAAAAAGGTTGAATACATAGTATGAGTTTCAAAAGACAACAATCATAAGGATTACAAAAGATGCCGGGAATGTTACATCCGGTCTGAGTTCGAAAGTTTATAGAACATGAACATAATAAAGGATAATAAGTTGAGCACATCCTGCCTCAATAGGTTACAATAGAAGAAATAGATCTAGTTCTGACGCAGGTTTACTCGTGACATTAGAGTGACGAGGCGATTTATAGTATCCGCAAGTCTGCTTGTTTGCCTGGCACCTTCTTCAGCTAAGGTTAGTCGCTGCTCGAGTGCACGAGCATACTCCTCGGCTTCCCGTGAACGTTGTTCACTTTCTTCCAACCTTGCTTGTAGGATGTCAGTAGTGCTCATGTTGTCTATTACCTGTTGATGAATCATTTCCAGAGCACGGTTCGTGCCTTCCTGTTCTTGAAGAAGTTGTGTTATGCGATCATCGGTTCGGTACAACAGGTAGTTTTCTACTATATAATGATCTCGTTCTAGGGTTTTGAGCCTTTCTTCATGACGATGAAGTCGGGCTGCTAACACCGGTACAGTATGGTGTATTGGTTCTTGTGTGTACGGGGAGATGTCCATGGGGTCAGCAGGAATCTGTATTGCTTCCTCAGACCTCCAAGTGTTTAAGGTTGTGGGTAGCCAGTCCCACCTATGGGCGTATGTCGAACGGCGGGTATTAGTTGTGGTGTTAGCAATGGAGTTTGAGTAAGGGTTTGCTCGGGATGATCCGGCATTCCCTCGGGGTCTTCGCACTACCCGGGCTTCGCCGGTCATGTAGTAAAGAGGTTCGGGAGAGTTCGGTGTCGTAGGGATAGGTAAGGGAGTGGTACCCCTAGTAGTGGACAGCGTTTGAGTATCGTTGTTCAGGCCGGTTGATGATACCTTAGAGGAGTCTGCCAATTCTGTGGCAAGGAGTTTAGTATACGAGAGGTTAAGGTTATATATAGAAATATAATAACCTAGCACATAAGCAAGTATAGCGTTGGTCCCGTTTCTATCCTTGGTCAAAGTCTTCTAATGCATTCCCATTCACTATAACCATTTCAGGTCTTGCATCAATTCTCCTTTAATTGTACATAGTTGATCAGGCTATGTTAAATTAAATTCAAATGATGCAATCGCTGAACCAGTCATACTAAACAAGGAATACTAACCTAATGATTATAGTCTAGGTCACTAATGCAATCCTAGTTCGCTATAACCTTTGGCTCTGATACCAATCTGTCGCACCCCCAAAACACGTGGCAGCGGAAGTGGGAGGTGTCACGGGGGCGCCGACCAAATCAAATATCACAACACAAGATTAAAGCAAACGATCTCTATATGAGACGTTTGAAAAATAGTTACATTTCAATAATTCAAATGTTTACTAAAGTTATAGGAGTTCGCATGACAAAAGTAGAATTACATAACTATGATTCTAAAATATAGTAAATGCAATCTAGTTCCTTGATGTTTGAAAACGATGCAACTCGAGCTAAGCTATCCATAAGCTTCCTATTGCGGCGGGTTACCTGAGAAATACATACTAAAAGGTCAACATAAAGTTGGTGAGTTCATAGGTTTGTTAAGTAATCAGTTGCTAAAATGATCCACAAGATTTCACAAGTTTTGCATCATTCGTCAATGATATGTAAAAGTATCGTTATCCAACGACAAGTAAAAGTATTGCATACAACAATATAAGTATACCATTTGCACGAGTCTCATAGTCAAGCTTAACGTTGTTTGCCTCCGGTAAGTGTACTAATTCGATACACTTCTAAATCACAAGTAATATTGCGCCCAAAACACCAAATACTCAAGCTGGAGAAGAGATTTTGAGGCCTACATCTTTTCTAATGATCCAGACATGTGGATTCCATTGACTGAGAGATATGAAATGCCAGTCAGGGAAGGAACACGAACTGCAAAGTCATATAAATCAATGCCTCTCGAAGAATGTAAAGCATGGGATGATGAACGGACAACTTTCACAGCAATTCAAGGATCTTTATCAATGGAGATCTTACAGCTGTTTAAGCATCACAAAAATGCGTATGACCTTTGGGCTGTCATCGAAAAGCGTTGCGGTGGCTATAACAAGGAAGAAGAATCTCGACATAGTGCATTTGTGGCTCAAACAAAAGAGGTTGATTTTGATGCATTTACATGTTTATCTTGCATTCAATTAACAGGTTCTAACAACAGGTACAAGAATAACATTGAAACCCTGCGATCAAATCTCGAAAATTTGACAGAGGCTAATAAGGTTTTGAAAGAAAATAAATTAGCTTATGAAAAGAAATTCAAAGCCTATCAAGATGAGTCTCAAGCGTTCAAAGATAAAATCTATAGTCAACAAGATGAGTTATTTGAAAGAAATTTCTTTGCTTAACAAAGATCTTGCTGACTCTAAATCTGAAGCTGATGATCTTAAACGAAAAATGTCAAATTTTTCTACGTCAAACATGATATTTGATCACATCCTTGATAAGCAAAGGACTGATACGAAAAGCAAGGCAAGTATTGGATATAACCATGTACCTCCCCATATGGACTATCTTTTAATGTCTGTTAAGGATGCAATCAAAGACTTTGTGCCTTCTTCCTCAAAAGTAGACACAAATTCTGTTAATACACCAGTTAATGAGCAAGTTAAATAGACCGAGTTTGTTAGGCCTATATTTGTTAAGGCTGAAAGTAAACATCTGGTTAGTGTCAAGGAGGTTATTAAGGTAGACGATATACCAGAAGAGTCTACCATTAAGGTTGAGAAAATAAATGTCAAACATGAAAATTTCATCATTACAACGGAAAATGATGAACGATTTAAAAGCAAAGGCAAAGCTAAGGTTGACAATGAGTCCTTTCAAGTTAAAAATGTTAAAAAAGATTTTAAGAAAGATAAAATAGTTGATAAATTTGAAAATATAAAATGTTCAACATCAACTAACTCAACCTCAGGAACATCTAATTCAACATGTTCACCTAAGAGTGCATGTTCAATAAATGTTCCTGTTAATATTGTCCTCCACTGAAATGATTTGAGAGAACTCATTGGAATCAATCTTATGTTGAAAGACGTTCTTGCTTTCGTTGTGGTCAACAGGGCCATATTATTAGAGATTGTAGGTTATTATTCCTAGATAGATTTGGTAGAGGGATGCCAAGAACTTCTTCTTTTACGAATTGTTTTTCAAAATCATTCTCAAGGCGTCGTTCGTATTCGCCTGTATCTAATTGTGCATCAAACTCTCCACAACCTATGGCTAGAGTAAACAAAGTTGTGCCTAGTAGACCTCAAGTTCAACAACAGCACAACATTATTGAAAACAAATCATCCAAACCTAAACAGGTTTGGAAACCAAAATCCACAAATATCACATCTATGAAATCAACTGAGTTTTTAAAATATCATAAACTCATGGATGTGATGATGATGGATGATAATGGACAACCCAAGTTTATCAAGGCTTGGGTGTCCCATAAACTCTAATGTTTGATTGTTTGTGGTGATGCAGTCAGGTTCTTGTTAGCTAATATTTTTTAATGACTGCATGGATGTAATATTGTTGGAAGAATGGTGACTGAAATGATGAAATTTCTGAAGTTCAGGTGGTTAAAGTGCTAAAAAGACATTTGATTTGACTTGATATGTGATTTTGAAACTTTCATTTCGGAACTTTTATTTGTTAGTTATGCAACAGCCATTCTTTGTACTTTTTAGTATCAAAGTAATGGAATGTTGCGAGATTTGTTAAATTAAAAAAATACAAAAATATGTATAATGTTTAAGGGGAGTACCTTTGAATTGGATTTTCGAAAAGAATTTGTTGTTCAGGGGGAGTAATTGATAGATTCTGATTATTTGGATTAGAAATATGAACCGCAAGATTCTTATTCCTCAAAAAAAAATTGGATTGTATCTGTAAACAACATGGGAAATGATTGTACATCAGATGACATGCACAAAATAGAAATTTTAAGGTTTATGTTTGATGTGTCAGTAGATTTATCTGGAATGTTTAAAATAGCTTTTATAAACATTAACTTCATCATATGATGTATTGGTAGGTGTGATACACACCGGTTTCTGGGTTCTTAAAAAGTAATTCTAATACGTGTCTATGATCTTGTGGTAAACACCGTATGATGTATGACTAAATGTCTTAATTCCTTAACGTGGCATGAAATACTTCTAGACCTGAGGTTTATCTGAAATCATTTGGGGGTCTATACTGATTGGTTCCTCTATTGTAGGTAAGTACAGACCTGGTCTCAATTAGTATATGCTTAAAAGTTAAGCAAGCGCAAGTTAATGAACTTGAAAAAGTCTTAAATCACAAGATACCTAACAAGGTCGCCAAAATGGTTTGACCAAGTCTGGTTTTGCTTACACCTGAATCAAGTTATGTCACTTTGTTGTACGTTTGTACAGACCTGTCACCGCTGACTTGATTCTTAAAAATGATACTTATATATTCTCTCTGGATTTGGAAGCTATGCTCATGTCTAAATTACAGGGGTATGTCATAGGTGGGAACCACAAAGAAATATTAATATTTACAATAAAAGGTTAACTCACTGACCCGGATGTAACATGTTTAAGTGAACAATCAATACCAGTAATCGTCTTGAAATAATTCTTATAAAAGGTGTTTTAAATATGCAAAGTAAATTTAAAGTGTACAAATATACTGATAATCGAAATAACACTTACTATTTCTGAATAATTGCATGTTGGTCTGATATGATCCCTAAGCAGACTTAAAACAATCTAATCCCCAATTTATTTTAATCTTTGTTTTTATGTATTCTTTACTTTTCATTTATAAAGAAAATACAAAAAAAAGTTTATTTCTATGTTATTTTCTTCAAACATCACATGTCTTGTTAAAGTCAAATACTGAAGATATAAAAGATGTTGGTTATTCTTCAAAGACTGTAAAAATAAATTCTATTGGAGAAGCTTATGATGATTGAGAGATGGTCACAGAGTTTGAAGATCTTATTGTACGATAAATGTGTGTCAGTCACATGAATCTGGACATCAAGATTTTATTGAAGACTATACTATCTCAATGGGGGAGTTTCTGATTGTTGAAGACATGAAGGAGTTTTGTCGGTTCAAACTAGTTGAAAACTTATTTGACCAATCTCCTTGGGGGAGTTTGTTGGTGAAGACTAATTGAAGCTCATTTGACCAAGTTGCTGACATGGGGGAGTTTGTTGGTGCATTTTGTGTGTCAGTCACTTGGTCAATGTTTGTAATTGTCAAAGTCAATTAGTCTTAGTATGTGATGTGATTAGTGTATATATTCGAGTCTGTAAACGAAATATAATTATAGAATATACATAGAATATTAGTCATAGCGACATAAGTTTAATGTCGGAAGGGTCACAATAGCGACACAATGCTTGTGTCGCTAATAGGTCAAGTCGGGCTATAAATAGAGTTGTAGGGTTTCATTTGAAGGTTAATCAAACCCTAGAGAGTGAGAGCCGTGGGAGAGAGCAGAGATAGAGTCTGTAATCGTTATACTTATATTGTTAATACATACAACAGATTATAGATATTGAGTTTGTTAATTGATTAAACGTTCAATACTTGATTGTTTAGATTTCGCACTTTCAATCGAGTTAACGATCTGATTAGGTCGGTACGGGAACCTACATAGTTTGATTACTTTATTATATAGTTTGGTTTATGTTATTATTTATTTTCATTTTTCAATGATAATTGCACCTTTTAAGTTAACAACACTAATTCATTACACTACTATAAATAAACATATTATTGCATTTTTTTGCAACCGTGCATCGTACGGGCTAAAAACCTAGTCTATCTATAAAACAAATATTTTTCCTTGATTTTTAGAAATGTCACATCATAACATTTCATTTTTTTAGAACTTCCTAACTTGCCACATCATCATGTTCTTTTTCCCTTAAGAACCTTAACTATTAATCACTAAGAATATTATTTATCAGTTATACTTAATTATAATAACAAAGATTTTTCGTTGATTTTTAGACATGCCACATCATAACATTTCCTTTTCTTTAGAGCCTCCTAACTTTTCACATCATCATATTATTTTTTACTTAAAATCCTTAATTATCAATCACTAAGAATATTATTTATCAATTATACTATACTATAATAGCCTTTAAAATTCATATGTTATATTTAATATATAACGATTTTTACGTACATAAAAAATATTCATTTTCTAATCCTATCTTATATATTGCATTTAACAAATATTATCATCATCAACTACCATGTTTTAATAAAGTTAGTTTTTAATAAAGATATTTGAAATTGATTATTTTCTGTACATTTTGATATATATTACTATTGAATTTCAGTAATAAATTTTAAACTTTAAGAAATATTAAGTTACGGTTGAAAACCAAAAAAATATATGATTGATTTTTATTTTTTTCCATTACCTTACATTACATAGGCTCAACAAACGGATTAAAAAGTAACACAATAACTTCAAATTTATTTAATTGTATTATGTATTAAAACTTAAACATAATAACATACAAACTAATTTAATGTTATTATATAAATGGTTGTGAATCGTACGAGTTCAATGCTTAGTTTTTATATATAAATTGAAGTTTTTTAATTACCTATTAGAGCGTATTATTTTAGTTAACGAGTACGTGTTATTAATTTACAAACTCTTAAACATTATTTACACATAAGTTTGGTTTATAACTTTATGTTGAAAGTAAAGGAATAATATATATGAAAAATATTGAAGTAAACCTAAAGTAATTGGTCGACACCACAAATTGAAAGTTTAAATTTGTTACTGAAATTCAATAGTAATATACACCAAAATGTACAGAAAATAATCAATTTCAAATATCTTTATCAAAACTAATTTTCATAAAACATGAAAGTTGATGATGATAATATTTGTTAAATGCAATGTATAAGATATGGATTAGAAAATGAATCTTTTTTTTTATATATGTAAAAATTGTTATATATTAAATATAATATAGGAATTTTAAAGGCTATTATAATAAAGTATAATTGATAAATAATAGACATGCCACATCATAACATTTCATTTTCTTTAGGGCCTCCTAACTTGCCACATCATCATATTATGTTTTCCTTAAAAACCTTATTTATTAATCACTAAGAACATTATTTATCAATTATACTTTATAATAATAGCTTTAAAATTCATATGTTATATTTAATATATAACAATTTTTACATACACAAAAAAAAATTCTGCATTTAACAAATATTATCATAATCAACTACCATGTTTTAATAAAATTAGTTTTAATAAAGATATTTGAAATTGATTATTTTCTGTACATTTTGATATATATATTACCATTGAATTTCAGTAATAAATTTTAAACTTTTAGCAATATTAAGATACGGTTGTAAACCTAAAAAACATATGATTGATTTTTATTTTTTTTAATTACCTTCCATTGCATAGGCTCAACAAATGTATTAAAACTTAACACAATAACTTCAAATTTATTTAATTGTATTATGTATTCAAACTTAAACATAATAACTACAAACTAATTTAATGTTATTATATAAATGGTTATGCATCGCACGAACTCAATGCTTAATTTTTATATATAAAATGAAGTTTTTCAATTACCTATTAGAGTGTATTATTTTAGTTAACGATTACGTATTATTAATTTACAAACTCTTAATTATTATTTACAAACTCTTGAAAGTAAAGGAATGATATATATGAAAAATATTGAAGTAAACGTAAAGTAATTGGTCAACATCACAAATTAATTGTGTTATCGATAACACTGATTATATGCCCATTAATGTATTCGGCTACTTACAAATTACTATATAATTGCACTTTTCAAACAGCCGTGCATCGCACGGGCTTAATGCCTAGTAATATATATATCACACAAATGTATACATGCCTACCACAAAGCTTGAACCCACAACCTTTTAGTTAAATGAATTCCCCACATACCACTAGGACAAAGGCCTATAGTGTGTTGCTTATTAATCTAAATATGGTGTGCTGCATTTTTCTCATAGTTTCTAACTATTTACACTGATTTGATCACCCTCTACATGAAGCTTTGTTTCAAACAGATCAGAATGCTCTGCATACATGAAGTTCTTATTTTTAAAATTTGTATTATCTAACTTGAGTGGTAATTCTTACTTGATGTTGGCCTTAAAATAACTACTTAACATAAATATGATGGTTTTGGTTGCAGGAGGCCAGAGAGCATGCAAGTTAGTGCAGAACAAAAGAGGGAGAAGAAACATTGATGAATGATTTCAAAACTACAAAGATTCCTCATTTCCTCATAATTAAATAATATGTAATCTTTTACTAGCGTACTGGGGCGTTTCCGATGTTTTCCAATGGCTTGAATACGGAAAAGTATATAATCATGAATTCAAGTTGTTAAACCTTCCACTTTGTCCATTGATTGACTTAATAATATTATACTATTACATCCAACGCATTTGGCTCACTTTATTAAAATCTTTATGTGTTGGTTGCAAGTTGCGACTCATTTAGAACGCAGCCGTTTCGACACGGAGATGCTCAAACAATGTGACAAAATCATCCACCAATTTCAGCAGCTTTAAAGTCATGGTGCTGCTGTAGTATTATATTTCTCCGTAAGTGCAGACCACTGTTCTGCTTTTTAGCAAAATTTACTCAATGCTACATTGAGTAGCCAGGCTATAAGATACACCTTATTAAACCATTCACCTTACTTCTTCGAAAAACTTCCAATGGTATGTAAACACTTTGAATTCAATGTTCTCTTTCATGTCTTGCAGTATACACTTTGAAAAAGCTTACTCATGATACTTTCTCCAATACATTTACCGACCTGAAATTCGTATTGCCTTGGATGACAAAACTTAAGTGTCTTGAAAAAGCAAGTATTTGCTCAAAGATATACATCAGCGATGTGAATATTTAAATTAGATTTCAGTAAAGTTAATGTTTTAACAGCTTCAAGATCATTGAGGTGCTGTACCATCTTTTTTGGAGTGTAATCTGCTGTTCTGCTTTTGACCACAATTTGCTCCAACGCCAACTTTACACTCGACCAGCTGTCAGCTACGTCTTTCAACAACGTTACAAAATTGCTGGACGTTAAGTTGGAGGTTCCATGGGCAGTTTGATAGTAGTCATAAACCAAAGGAAATAACTGTTACCTTTTTCCTTTTTTTTTCTTTTTCCTTTTTGACCACGATTGAGACATGACCACTATATGATTTAAACACTCTAACGCCTCCCTATATTAGTTATAAACACTCCAGCTTACAAGTCATGATGGCCCACATGCAATACACCACTATATAACAAAAAGCTTGTTACAGAGCGAAAATTCACATGACACAGTACACCTTTGTAATCAGTTGACCAACTAAAACTCTGAGTTAGCTCCTGAAACATTGTGCATGTTAAAATAGACTCTTTAAGCTTTCCGACCTTATAACATATATCTCAAACCGGGTTACGGTTGATTTCAGATGATTTGTATCTATACTATTCGTTTACTCAGTACAACAAATATATTATTTAACCACACTTTTTAAAAATGTGTGGAATTATGTTAAATTATTCACACTTATAATTGTAGAGAAAATTGTTATATCAATAAATATAATAAATATAGAAATCACCACAATCTTCACATATATAAGTGAGGAAAAAAAGTTCACACTTAAAAGGGTGGAGAAATTACAACTTGTCAACACTTAAACGTGTGGTAAAAGATATATATGTGTGGAAAATCTTATAAGTTTTACACACTTTCTATAAGTGTGGAGAAAAAAGTGTGATAAAATGACATTTTTTTTAGTGACTCTTTTTGGATTTCAATATTCAATCCACACCTGAAACACTGAATACTTATTTTAGAACATAGATCGAATATTTATTTTAGAAAGTTTAAGCAATGAGGTGTGATAAATAAATTCAGCTTTTACTGACCTCCAGAATCGACACTGATTAAGAAACCAAAGTTGTTCTCTTGCCTTGAATCTACAGTACGTTGAAGATCATCTCAACCATCCTACAGAAAACCAGTTCTCTCCCCAACCTTGCCCTTAAGATGTTTTATGGGGAAGGGAATCATCCAATGTGTTTCCTGAAGATGAGTCATTGAATATCAGCTATACGACGTATTTGGATTCAATATAAGCTAAAGATGGTGCACAGCTATAAAAGCAAAGATAAATCACAAGGCACTCTCAAAATCGGATGTAGATATGAAAGATTGACATAGGACAAATCAGTGTACGTTATAGTACCTTGAATCCGGGCCTCACTATGATGAAAGTAACCATATTTTAGGACAAAACCAACAAACTTAATGTTGTCTAGCGTTTTCGCTTAGAGGAAGGTAGCATCTGATTCTGGCCTATTCCCAAACTTGTTCCTGCCTCCCTTATATAATGATTATATTTATGAGCATGCGTACTCATATCTTCAATAGTCATCAAGAAGTTACCAATCATCTTCTCCAGTTTATCTTTTAGAGAAATTATATCATCCCTCATACCCTCCTCATTCTCTCTATCAACATAAGGAAAGCGTGTCATTTTTCTCTTTAATTCTTGTAGCAGAGAATCACCATCACAAAAATCCTTTATCCACAGATCTGTAGCACAACTTATATCAAGCCATTCACCCTTCCATGAAGGACTCTTCCATGAAAAACTTTTGATCAAATGTGACCATAATGAATTCAAAGTAATGTCTTCCATTGCTTGTAAGGGTCTGTAATCAACCATAAAAGTAGCCATCACACTAAAAACGCCTGCAATCAATCCAAGTGATATTTTCGCTAATACTTTCACTGACCTGAACTTTTGGATCTCCTCATCGAAGTGTCTTGTAAAAGCAACTGCATGCTTACATATATATGCAAACGATTTGAAAAACTGACAGGAAAGCTTCACACTTTGATTAGCATAAAGATCTTCCAGCTCCCCTACCATCTTCCCATAACAGGAATCTTGTGATCTACATTTTACCACAATTTTCTCCAATGCCAACTTTAAAGTCAACCACCTACTAGATACGTCCTTCAGCAACCTCACAAAATTGTTGTAAAGTTCAGAGGTTTCACGGCAGATTTCATAGTAGTCGTAGACCATAGGAAATAACCGTGATTCTTCCATGCATTCACTTAACATCATAAAAGCTTCTTGGTTTTTTGCAAGAACACATTTAATGATTTCAAAGAACTTAACCAAGTATTCTTTTTGTCTTACGCTTTTGAGGTGAATAATGAACTTAATTATACTGCTGGGGTTGTCATCGATGATCGAATGACAGAAGAGGCTCGAATCAGCTTCACATGCACGTGTATACCATTGCAGATCAGCAGGAAGAGATAAAGTAGCTCGATACAGAATGCTAAGTGCCTCACACATAGGATTTTCATACTGTTCCCACTTCAGATACTTACTCTTGAAATTATCACGTTGCTGCTGCACTATTTCTTGATTATGCATAAAGAGAACTCCAATTGCTGTCACCTGTAAATTACCATCTGCAATTAATTGATTCAGAACTATTCCAGCATCTCTTATATCATGACTATATTTACGAGAATGGCTACTCATATCTTTTATAGTCTTTGACAAGCAATTGATCTTCTTCTCAAGTTTATTTATCACAATCATCATTTCCTCTTCATTCTCTTTGGTAAAACAACTAAACCAGGTCATCTTGATCTTCAACTCTTTCAGAAGAATTGAATTATCACAGAAATCCTTGATCTGCAACTCCCCTCCATACATTCCAATCGCATCTTTGCTTTGCATATTAAACACATTAATCCTATTACTTGACCAACTTTCACTCAAATGCAGCCACATAGAGTACGAAGTTACACGTCTCATCACTTGCAGTAGTTTGCCATTACCTGGGTATGTAGCTAGAATACTGAAAATGCATGCCATTGTTACACTTGATACTTTAGCCAACATCATCACAGATTTGAATTTTCCATTAGCTTGGATCACTTCATTTAAGTGTCCTGAAAAAGAAACTGTTCGCTTACAGAAATAAGCAAATGACCTGATAAAATTATCAGAGAATCTGACACCTTCAGCAGCTTCAAGATCATTGAGCTGTTGTAACATCTCTTGATAAGTGTAATCGTCTGCCATCTTTTTTGCCACAATTTGCTTCAATACCTGCTTTACACTCAACCAGCTATCAGATATCTCCTTCAGTAACCTTACAAACTCATTGTAAAGTTCAGAGATTGCAAGGCTGATTCGATAGTAGTCATAAACCAAAGGAAATAATTGTGAATGCTTCCACTCTTCCTCACAATTACTTAAGGCTTGTCGGTTGATTTCTATTAGACTTTTAAGGATTTTATGGATGTCATCCAAGAAATAATGTTGCTTTCCGCAGTCAACAATGAATTTTATCATCATGCTGGCGAAGTCATGGATAGTCGAATGACAGGAATAGATGTCTGTGTAAGCTTCACAAGCACCTATATACCATTGCAGATCAACAGGCAGAATCAAACTATCACGAAACAGAGAGCCCACGACCCTACTAGTGTAATCTTCATGTCGTCTGAGTTGAACTATGTCCCCATCACGTATAAAACGAACTCCAAATTTAGTAACCTCCAAATTACCATCTGCAACAGATTGATTGAAAGTCCTATAAGGCTCAACTGGTAAGTCTCTTGATCGTGGCCTTTAGTAAACCCATGGTTCAATGGAACTTCATGTCAATTGGGGGTGCGCAATGTTTTTTGGGTTAAGGAAATCCCACCCAAGCCAACTTTGTTGACATGGTAAGCAAATTCAAGGCTCCAAGAATACTGAATACCCCTCAAACCCATAAAACCAGGCAAACCATCATCCCTCCCCGAATCAGGATTATTAGGCAGGGACGGGTGGCTCAAGGATTGTATCTTACGAGGTTCAAAATTAGGACCCCCTTTAGTAAATTCCAAGACTTTACCGTTAAATAGGCCACGCCCTTGGGATTGTGTGCTCAGTGTTACTCTCCGCAGGGAAGAGAATTGTGAAGAATATTGGGAAAACAATGGTAACAATCTAAAACTATGTATGCTACTATGATGAATTAACATATAGTGAGACGAACTACGTAGTAATGTCAATAGATGAGTTTTATAGCACGAATCTAGAATCTGAAATTTTGCCTACTCATGTAGGAAGTGATTAGCATTTTAAACTATTAATGTTATCACACCATTTTCAAATCGATATAAAATGAACTGGAACAAGAAACACCCTAGTTGAGAGAAACTAATGAATACGGGCGAGACTTACAATGCCATTCGGTTGTTTAGTTATGATTGTTGATAGACATTGATTTGAAATTCCCTCAATTGTATTATCCATTAGAATTCTTATTATGTGATGGAAATGTATATTCTAAAAAATCGCTTTGAATTAAAGAATCCAAACTTTTGATTTTTCAGTGCGTGTACATATGCAATTTTAATGTGAACCCACTAATTGGTGTAGAATCATTTGACAAAATTTCAATTATAGATGTTAATCAAGCATATAAAATCCTTCATAATGAAAGTACTATACGTTTCATATAACACGAAAGATCCAGTGCTCGCAGTAGAAATTTAATGCAGTGAGATCTATCATGTGGTAGATGTAATTCAGATTTGACTAACCTCTTGGCTCCACGCTAAATGAGAAACGAAAGTTGTTCTTTTGACTCGAATCTAAAATTCTTTGGAAGTCATCAGCAACAGTCCAATAGAAAACCAATTGGCTCTCCAACCTTGCCATCAAAAGGTTTATGGGGATGGGGATTATCCAATGTTTTTCGCCAACATGGATATGAGCGGTTACCATGTAGCTAGCTTCCATAAAAGCATCAATCTGGTGGACAGCAAAAACAGCACATATAGCCACCCCAATCCATGGACCTACGAGGATCAAATTTTCATCACATCTTAGCACTTTGAAGCTTGATGGAATTCTGCTGCCCGCGCCAACTATCTGAAATACAGCTTCTGGTGTGATCCAATATTTTGTTCGTAACTGCTTAAAAAAAATTAAGCCTTGTTAGCAGTGTTCTGATATGCAAGTATGTATATCAGCTTATGCATGTACACATATATGTGTGCATACAGAGAGAAGATTATATATAGGGTTAGGTTCCGGTGAAAAAAATATGAACCATTAATTTGAGTTCTACGGTCTAAAAAACGCGGTGGCATTTTTTATTAGTAGGAACTTCAGTTTTCATTCACCGTTTACTTTTTTATTGTGAATCATTATCTTTTTAGTTCACATAAGGTTTTGAAGGGGTGAAGCTTTATTTGGATTCACATAAGGTTTTGAAGGGGTGAAACTTTACTTTTTTGTCTGCTAAAAAAAAAACTTTCCTTTTTTGGGCTCACATAAGTTTTTGAATGGGTGAAGCTTTGGCTTTTTTGGTTCACATAAGTTTCTGAAGTGGTGAAGCTTTATATTTAACATTCACTGTGTTATTTTAAACTGTTAAATCAAAACTAAAGCTTCACACGCTCATAAATTTATGTGTTAAGCAAAAAAAGAAAACAAGCTTCGCACTGTGAAGTTCACTTGTTTTCACCTGTTTTTTTTTAAACCCTGCCCTTTTCTATATATATAGGTCTAAAGTTTGACCAGATCTGATCAAGTATGTGAAAGTGTTTTCACCATTTTTTACCTCCTTATATTCATTGAACTCAGGTCTATAATATAATATATATATATATATATATATATATATATATATATATATATATATATATATACACACGATGCATTGGTGTAAAAGATTGATCCCTTTGGAAAGGAGATAGAGAGAGACCTGAAGGTAACTATTTAATATTTTTTCTGCTAGATAACTACCACTCTCGTTCTGTGCCAGTCTAGGGCAGTTCAAACATGACACCGTTGGACTACTATTGTTACTTGTGTCGTGAAACTTAGACACATCTACCCCTTCTCCTGAAATATAGTAATTGAATCTGATCTGAAGTCCGTATAGCGTCTCCTCATTTACTATGGAAAGCTTCGGTAATGATTGAAGCCTCTTGCAATTATTGAGATAAAGCATTCTAAGATTTGAAAGGATACCAATACTTGCTGGCAGTGAAACAAAATCATTTCCAGAAAGATCCAAATTCACTAACCGGCATAATAAACCAATACCATCAGGAACTGCAGATAGATTGCAATAACTCAGATCAAGTTCTCTTATAAATGATATTGTATCCAGAGTTGTGAATAGAAAACCTCTGCTTGGTGATAAAAGTGGACATCTATGAACACGTAGGAGTCTTAACCTCTTCAGCTGATGAACTATAGAGGGTATCTCTTCTAATACAGTTTCACTCAAATCAAGCTTCCTCAAATTACACATTTTCCCCAAGCTTTTCGGTAATTTCTTGATGTTGGTTCCATCCACATACAGATGTTCCAAGTGTTTCATGTTCTGTCCAAATTCAGGAATATACTCAAGATTTGAGCAGCCAGATAGAAGAAGTGTCTCGAGACCTTCCATCTCCATATCGCACCCACCAAGGCTTTGAAGAAGCCCGCACCCTTTCAAATTCATGTATTGTAACCTCTTATGACAAAGAACTGATACATGTAGCTCTTTCAATTTAATGCAGCCTTCAAGATTTAGTATCAAAAGATTTGGACTTGATGTCAATTCGGGAATTTTGATCAAATTCGTAGAGAAACTGAGGTTAATGGATCTCAAATTAGGCAGATCCTGTCAAGTGAGATTTTTTTCCTTCAGATTTATAGCTTTATTAGGATAAGCACGTAATGAATGAGATGAAAATTCTTACCAGATCTTTCTCCCAAAGTGTTTCAAGTTGGCTACAGCACATATCAAGTTCAAAAATGTGTTCGGGTGCAAATGTTGAAGGCAAGGACTTCAAAGAACATCCATACCATTCTAGAATCCGTAGATCATTGGAAATGTAGTTAAGACCTTGAGAGAATCGTATATTACTAATCCTAAGAAATTTGAGTTTCGTCATCTTTGAGAAACATGTAGGATCATCAAAGGAAGCTTCCACTTCAACCTTATATGGCTCCTGGTTGATGATTTCAATTGTTCTCGCTCCCTGAAATAAACAAGTACAGCAGCAGAATGAATAATATAACCATCATTATTTCCTGCAATAATTTGTGCTACTAAATTCAGAGTGTCAAAGTATTATATATTTCGCATATAAAAATAGTATTAAGGTGTTTAACATTAGGTAAATTTGATTGTCAAATGGGTTATCCACGTTAAACGTAAATTAGAAAAAATTATTGTAGGCATGAGTTTGTAAAATCAAAAGTAGTCTCTACTTCCTATAAAACTCGAGGGAACTTATTTTAATTTTAAAACTTTCTTACTGAAACAATAATAGCTCATGAAATCTGTGGAAAACCATCACACAACCTTTGGTTTGGATGAGAGGATATCCACAACATCTTGACGACGCTTAATTGCTATATACTTCCCATGGTCTCTCTGTGACTCCTTACGAAGAATTTCCCAGCACATTTGTTGGAGAAGATCATGCATCCACACACTATCGTCATGATTAAAAGTTATAAGAAACTTGTTGATGAGATCAGTGATCCCACACTCAGAGTACAAACCGATATTTGTTAGTATGTCTTTGACCAAGTCTTTGTCTCTCCCTTTCAGGAAACATGCAATATATATGAATGTATCCTGCTGATCTTTATCTAGTCTAGCATAACCTATTTCGAGTCTTCCAAGCACTTCTTTATGTGGATATTCTTGAAGTTTCTTCAATATCTCTTTCCAATATTTTTCCACTTTTCCACATAATAGGGAACCGTAAACATTAAGAGCTAATGGAAGACCACCAGCAAGCTTCACAATATCATTCGACAACTTCTCATAACCATTTATGGGATGTCCTCCAAAGGCAGACTGATAAAAGAGACTAAGAGCTTCATCACCTTCTAATTCTTTACATACAAACGTTGCATCAATTTTATGTGGACTCAGCAAGTCTGCGTTTGTTGTTGTTATTAATATTCTGCTGCCATTTCCAAACCACTCACGCCCCCCAGCCAAATAAGTTAATTGATCTGAATGATTTACATCATCCAAAACAATTAAAACCTTCAAATCACGTAGCTTTGTCTTCAACAAAGTTTGTCCATGTTTAACACTTCGTACAGGTACACTTTCACCTTTCAAAATGTCATCAAGGAGTTTTTGCTGGAACTTGCATAAATCACTATCATGTTCCTTGGAAATGTCTTTGATGTTTTCGATAAAGCTGCTTTCTTGAAATTCCTTTTGAATTGCCTCATAGACAACTTCAGCAAGAGTAGTCTTCCCAACTCCACTCATCCCACAGATCCCTATAAACCGAACTTCAGAAGATTCCAGGATCATTATTCTCTTTACCTCATTAACTCGTGATTCGATTCCCACTAGACCATCGGGAAGAGAGATTGGTAATGTAACTCGAGTGTCCGAGAGGATTTTTTTTGCAATTTCACTTACAACTTCAGATTCGTTCCTGCAGATATGTAACTTGACATGAGATTGGTGGTTGGAAGAATAATGCTAGTTGCATTAAGCAATTCTTTACTATTATCTACTTTGATAGAAAGAAACTAAAAAGAAAAAGCAGACTTAAAGAAGAATTGCTAACTGTGAAATAACATCCAGGTTCATTATTAGTTTTTCTATTTCTCCTTTTTCCTTCCATACTTTTATTTCCAATGGCCATGATCAACTATTAGTAAAAAGACTCCGTATGAATGAGGCTGATTAAAGTGAATTGCCAATTCCATTCTTAGATGTTGAGATTCAAAAACAAGTAGTAGTCTACAGATTCATCTAAAAAAACTCAATAGAAGAAATAAATAATAATAATACTATAAGACCATACAATCATTAATGACATAGCAAATTAACTTTACTCACAATGAACATAGGAAAAGAAAGGAAGTAACAAGACGACTACCTGTCTTGTGTCACGTGCAATCCCGAGAGATCCCCCACCTTTTTGAAAGCCGCTCTCCATGTTTCCACCTTGTGAGGTGGAATTTCAGGATTTGCTTCATGGTTGGCGAAGCCTTGTACAAAACAGTCGCTTTGATTGCGTACATCAGAGGGAGACACATGGTAAAAAACGGGAATAACAAACAGGTTGCCTAGCTCCATGCAGTCAACAATCTTAGCAATTTCCTCCAAGCACCATTTTGATGTTGCAAAATTGCTCGATATAACCACTATGGCAAATCTTGATGCTTCTATAGCCTGTAGGAGCTCAGGAGTAATCAAATTCCCAATCTCGAGTGACTTGTCATCTTTGTAGGTTCTGATGCGCTTTCGCGTTAACGCATCATATAAATGGCTGATGAAACCACTGCGAGTATCCTCTCCTCGAAAGCTTATGAAAACATCATAATATGCTCTTGTTGAAGATGATGATGACATCATCTCTACAGTTCATATATATATATTTCTACATTAAACACTAGAATGAACCCCTAAAGTTTAGTATGTGCAATCGCCGACAGCCACCGATCCACCGATTTATTAAGGCCTCCAAGTTTATTGACATATGTTAATTACATCAAGAAATATAGAATTAGAAAAACCGTGTCTCATAGAATATTGATTATAAACATTTGATCATGAAAATATCATTATTGAGAATTCGATAATCTAATAACTAGTAAAACAAAACACTGACCACTTATGAAATCATACATACAGTAAGAACAGAGTAAAACTATAAGCATACTGATGATGATAATTATTGAAAGCTGACCATAAATAATAATAGATGTTGCAGGTGGTGGTCGCCGATGCAATTCGATCGCTGTATGGATTTTGAAGTACTGTTATAGTTTGACTTTCATGGTTTAATCAAAATAGATGAAACCACGGGGGTAATCCGATCATTTCATTTGACGAAACATGGTCCCCACTCATTTGTATTTTGTTTTCCGGTTGGTTTTAATTTGGTTAGCCCATCAATTTATACCATCTCTGTAACTTTGCACACTCGATCAATGTTGTCGTACACTTACACCCAACATTTTTTATTACCGCGTGCATTCCAAAATTATTGTACAGTTTTAATTTTCTTTCTTTTTCAGTTTTGAATGGTTTGAGTTTAAGAGTTGAGTTCAAATGAGTACAACTTTCTTGGTGAGAATAGAGGAACCAATGAAAATGTGACATGTGTCACTTTTTTTCTCTCTCCTCCACATTTTTAAAAATTAAATATCTCTCAAATGGTAAGTCGAAAAATTATAAAAATTGCACCATAATAATCAGCGTTTAATTCTCTTCGATTAAAGATGTGACAAGGTATATTTTCGACGACTTTTTTGTTTTTGGGTTTTATAAATTATACAAAATTAGTACCACATGTGTCACTCGCTAGTACCACATGTGGCACTCGCTAGTACCACATGTGTTATTAGCCGCTACCACATGTGGTACTCGCAGATACCACATGTGTTACCAGTCGCTACCACATGTGGTACTCGGTTTCCAAACCCATCGAAAAACGAAAAAAAAAGTTCGTCGGAAGTATACCTTATCACATCTCTTCTCTAATTGAAGAGAATTCAATGCTGATTATTATGGTGTAACTTTTGTGATTTTTTGATTTACCGTTTGAGAGATATTTATTTTTTAAAAATGTGGAGGAAAGAGAAAAAAGTGACACATGTCACATTTCCATTGGTTCCTCCATTCTCACTAAAAAAGTTGTACTCATTTGAACTTTTGTCTTGATTTTAAATATATTTTCATTGCTATAATTTTCACCAAATATTATATAATACAAACAAAATTATTTAAAGTCAAAGTTGAAAAAGAAAAACTTCGTAAAGTTAAAATTGGACAATAATTTTAAGACGGATGTAGTATAAAACAGACGGCAATAATGCAATATAACAATGATAAAAAACCAAACCGATTCATTAATATTGTAGATTGTAGATATCAAACAATAACAAAAGCCAAACAATTCATTCATCAATATATAATAGCACTACTATTAATTAAAAAGCCATACAAATACTCTTGTATGTAGTACCTAGATTTGAGATTTATTCAACTACATTCAAAATAATAAATTAAATAGCCTCTGCTCTTGGTTGAACCATGTAAAGCTCCTCATCTCCATCCCAACTGTTTTTAGCCTTGGGTCCTGTTGGTCCCTCTTGACCAAACAATTCTTTTGGTAGACTTTCAATAAGTTTCCCATATATTATCCTTAAATACCATTTTAGACCCTTTTTAATCATATGCAGTTCATCTTCAATCCCATAATCGATATGAGGACCCCATTTCCTCATATAATCCAACCACGGTGGCTCAACCACCACACCACCCAAATACTCCGCCGACACCACCACGGCCCCAACACCCGTATCCATAATCTTATCACTCGGGGCCATTTTGTCTAAGATACCAATAACCTTTAAATCTACCCCTTTCCATCCATAAACAACTTTCCCTGATTGTGAATACATCCCATGGTCATGTAACGACGAGTAAACCACGATTTTCCTATTCGCGTCCCATTCAAGAGCCGAAGCACTCACCCATTCACCCCAGCTATGCCGCGCAAAATAAACACTATTCAACTCACCATTAAGATTACTAATCCTTAAAGTGATATGTTCCCAATCACCTACATGCTCACCCAGCTTTCCTAACGATAGAGTTAGGAACAACAATTTAGCCTTTGATGCACCATTAAAAGGGTAGAAAAACCAAATGCTAATATCGGTAAATAGTCCTCCCGCAACCGGCTTAACATGAAAATAAGCACTAGCATTTTGTAGATTACCAATCTTGACTCTATCTTTACTCGAACCATCAACCGGAAGATCTAACCAATATGTTTCGTCATCAGAACCACCCTGTGGAAGGTTCCCACCATTTTTCTCAACTGGAATAGGGTTAGACTCGTCGCCACTACGGTAAAGCACTGCACCACTTTCGAAAAACCAATCAACCGATGAAGGGAGGTATTCTTCATCAGGATGGAAATAAACAATAGGAGAGTAAGCCTTAATCAAATTTTGAATTTGGTCCATATTCGGCATGGCATTCGTTGCATTAGCTTGCAACTTTCCCAAACGTTCGCTTTGAATATTAAAACCACCCATGGAACTGTGAACATGCAACCCGTTAAGATCAATAACATTTGGGTTTTCAAAAGCAACCGTCATTATATCATCTGGAGTCGTTGGTTTCGTCGTGTGATCTGTAAAGTCTACATGGACACAACTCACTTTATCAAGTGATGGCTTCTTAAACGAGCGAGTGATCACATACCCAATAGCCTTGTAGCCGTAAGGTGCAATCGGGAGCCAAACGTAACCTTCACCATCTTTCGTGAGATTTAGCGAGTGACTAGTCCACTTAAGAACGTAATCAACTGGTGATTTGAGAGCCGGCTTTAGAGGGTTGTTTGATACATCTTTTGCGACAAGAAAATGCCCAAAAAGTGGGATATTGTTTGGATGTGCATACGATCCTAAACTTGAAAAACCATGTGGGATTGCAACCGGATCGTAAAATGTAGTCCCGAGATTGTCGGGTCCACCTTCATGCGTTGACCATATTTTCTTGAATGATGTCACATGAGTAACCGCTAATCCTCCCAAATCTATTGTTCCACTTGCAAACCCTCCACCTAAAATTATAAAAATGATCAAATTTTATATGATACGATAAAAATACAAGTAAACATTAATTAACCACAATATAAAGTAAAAATATAATAACCATTACTTGATAGAATTGTCATTTTAGTACACATGATATGTATCCAAACTAAACTATGCCAATGAACCCAAAAAAAAAAGTCGCTGTATGTGAAACGAAAAACTGATTATTACAGTCTACAAAAAGCGCACTCTTCCAAAAAATAATAAGTCACTTGATGTTCTAAATTTAATATATATATCTATATATATATTTTTTTTGCCAAAAAGAAAAAAAATAAAAAAGCGCACTCTTCCATGGGCAAATGTAGATAAAATACATTAAGAAAATGTGACAAAAAATGTCGATATGGACTAAATTAATCACTATCAACTTGTTTTTCTCTATGTAACCATACCATTACCATTCGATCTTCATTTGATTGATCCATATCATTTTGTATGCGATATATATTTATATAAACGTAACATTTCTCATTTAATGAAAAGGTTTGTGAAATGTTCGGAACGGTAATTGGAAAAAGGTCAACACTTCTAAAGAAACCAAGTTTTAAAACTAATTTTTTCAACTGTTGAAAATGTAAAATGTACTAATTCGTCCATTGTTAAAAGTGTATAGCAGCATTATACTATGACTTTGCACACGGACCATTTTTAACATGTTCATATAAGAAATGGAAGATCGGTAGACACAATATTTTTTAATCGTACATGAATATTGTATAGAATCATGAGTTACCGGCCAGTGCCCGTGTTATATTTTCAGTGTGTGAATGTTTATAAAAAGTTACAGACAAATGACCTTTAAGTGTGACATTTTGTTTCAAAAAGCACGAAACAATCAATTATTTGCTGTGGAAATAATTATAAAAGGCGAAAAAGAGATACATACCTTGATCGGCTGCCCGTTTCGGAAACGAAGAAGGAAGTTGGAACAAGGTATGAATATTAGTGTCTTGTGAATGATACATTGTTGCCCCATTGAAGGAGAAGAACAAAGACAATAAGATCAAAGTGGTGATCATTGGAGAAGAATACATATTTTGAAATGAACTCAGAAACAGGTAATTAGTGAATAACAAATTATATATGCTAGGTTTTATAATCAGTCATGCATATATACTTGTCACTGGATTAGATGATGCAAATTCCTTTATATATATTACAAAAAATTGGTGCATCCGATACTATGTTGACATTTTAATTAAAGAAATTTCTTGTTTTTAAGGAAATGATTTTTTTATTTTTGTCAATTGTATTATTTTTAATATATGGTCGAAATGTTGTTTTGATAAACTTTATCTCTTCACCTTTTCAATATCCTCCGGAATCTTGCCTAAAGTTAGTATTTTATTTATTTATTTATTATTGTTTATTTAATATATTTAATTTAATCACTAATTAAAACTTTTGTTAAATTATTTAGCATGCTAGAAGTTGCATCTTTTGTGTGAAAAAGGTATTATGCGTATCTCTTTTTTCACATGTTAAAATAACGTTGTGTTTGAGTAAAAATTATGACATTTAAAGTAGATTTGGTGTGCAAGTATTGTGGCTAGTGAACAAATGGAACTGCACAAAATCACATAGACTGCAATGCAATTGAAATCCTATAGAGGTGTTTTCCGTTTTAAAGTTCAAGAGGCAATTCAACGATCGATACATGAATTCAAAGTTTGATATCCGTAAAAGATTTAGTCGGTTTTGAAGCCTCGCTATTAGTCATAATGGATTGAGAAACAATCATTAGCTAAAGATCGCATTTAGCCTTATAAAGCATTCATTAACAATGTTCTCATCGTCACTTGAACAATCCACTTCGATAGTTTAGGCTCATTAAGTGGTTATATATCATGTAATCATTTGCAGTTAGTTTAATTTATCGTTAGGATCACAAGTTATGTATTTTTTTATTTTATTTTCATTTATGAAGTTTAATACTATTTTATTTCTGCTAAAATAATAAAAGGTGGTGTGGCTAGAAAAGGATTATAACTTATAAAGTCTTGTAGATTATTATACGAGTCTATGTATATGCTGTTTTTAACAAAGATTTTAAGGATAGTACTTGTTGTTTGACTTGTTAAACTCACCCATGTACGTATATGTATCACAAGGAAAGTAGTTTGGTTGACCCATTTGAGAGCAAAAAGTAAACGATATGATCTGATCTGTTATTAATTAAGAATATATACCAAAAACATGCAAAATTTAGTTTTGAGTACCACAAAATATTTTAATTGATTTAAACAAGAAATGATATGATATGGTTTCGCGTCACTACAAGGATAATGGGATTTAGCGACGGACAAAAGTCGTCGCTAAAGCCTATAAAATCGTCGCTGTAAAGCTTAATCGCAAAAGCGTCCTCGCTATACCCTCATCTGTGTTACTCTACTGAGATGACTTATGAGCTTTAGCGACGATTTATGTCATCGCAAAAGGGTTTTATCTTATTAGGTCATTTTTCTTGTAGTGCGTTACGACGGTATAAATGTATAACTAAATTATATTTGTAAGTCGTACGTAATTGTTAAAAAGATAATGATATTAATAACTTATTTTATTCTCCGTGCTTATAGTATCGAGAAATACCTATAATATTGATCATGTTTAACGTATTTAAAAAAAAGTATTATGACAATATACATGTTAATGATCATAGTAATTAACCATACATTCATAAAACTTATAATTATATACGTGTATTATATGTTAAGAATTATAAAGTTTATTTAATGATTAACAATTCTTACCACATACATGGTAAATTAAATATACTGGGCTAAAAATTTAAAATACGTAATGAATCACATAATAAAAAAAACTTAAGTAAAGATGTAATGAACATCTTTGAGTTTTTGAAGGCAATAAGTAAAATTAGTCTTCAAAGAAATATCAAATAATAAAGGCTAATTAGTATGGTATCTTAAGTTTGTTATTTTATATATTTATATACATAATCAGCTTAAAACATAGTTTAATCTTTGCAATGTACAAATTTAGTACCATTTTGTACGTGCATACATTGTTGAATTAGTATAATAATTGATTGATCAATAAATGCTTGCATAGGTAATTTAATATTTCAAACATAAAAAATATAGTACGAATATATGTTGTTAAATTAATTAGTGTAATTTTTAACATAATATAATAATCACAATCATAGGTTAAACATAAACCAAAAACATGAATCGAAAAATATAACTATATATAGTTGATAGTGACTTCGAACTTGACCAAATTAGAAACAACCAACTACCCATGTCATCCTTCATTTATTAATTTTTATCATAATTTTTTTAACTTATTTGCACTAAATTCAAATAGTAGTTGTTTGAAATTTGATATTAAGTGATGATATATACTACTAACTTACTAAGGAATAAATAGAATATGAGTCAAATCTAGCCACCAAATTTAAACTCTAACTTTTTTATCATATCATGTATGACAATTTTAGAGATTAATGTATTTAAAAGAAAATGTTTATCTAAAACGCACAAATTGTAAGGCAAAGACTAAAAATATAATTAATCAATATATATACGAAGTAGATGAAGACACCAAAAAGGCAAGAATGAAACATTAATCAAATTTAACTACGAGATTTAACTTTAACTTAGTTACCATTCATCCATCTCTAATTGATGCTTATCTTTCATTTAAAAAGTAATGTATCATTAATACTAAACTTTTTTAAATCACAAAAGACGAATAAATTACTATTCATAACTTTATTAATACTAAACTTTTTTAAATCACAAAAGACGAATAAATTACTATTCATAACTTTTGGTGATAAGTGAAACGGAAATATTACATTGATTATTTTAATTTCAAAGGCACTAGTTTTCCAAAAGTAATAATAGTAATGATGAAAATAGTACACAAAGTCATCCAAGCCGATAAGGGTTTTTTTTTCTAATTTTTTTTTTCCAAAAGATAGAGGTCTGATATTTTATCTGTTTCGATAATCACTCTTCATAATTGAGTGCGCAATTGCCCTACCAAAATTTTTTATATAGAAAGCTCCATATGGTTTTATAATCTTACCCTTCCAACTATATCTAGTTTAAGCATCAAAATTTCAAAGGTTCCTTTGAAAAGGGTTAAACCAATAGTTAAACACAAACTTGAAGAATTAAATTATTAGAAAAAATCAAAAATAATTAAAACGTAAAAAAGTTTAAACTTACAGGAATAAACCATTATTAACCCAAAGAAAAACATACAACATGTATAAACTTAATTCAAACTGCCGTCAAGAAGTTAAAATCATATCCAAAGAAATCCGAGGGGAAGACGCTCTTGCACATATAACATGACTTTATTGCCCCAAACATCATTCGAAAGGTTACAAATCTTCAAAGAAATAAGTAAATTTACAAAGGAGATGAAAACCTAAAAATGTAGTAATGGATCTCTACCATTGAATGAGAGAAGGAAGATCACTGCAAAAACGACAATGAATTAGGATTTTTGTAAAGTCATAGCGTGATTGAAAGAATCTCATTGAAAACCTTAGAGAGATAATATCTTAATTAATTAACTATACCCAAAGCATTATTTAATGGGGGCTTTGAAGACAATATGTTTAAGTTATGCTCCATTCATTTCAAATTAAGTGTTCATTATTATTTTGCACACAATTTAAGAAAAGTGAGGACCATCACATTATGAACCAATAAAGCTTTATGTTGACCATTGAAAAATATTTTGATTGATTAAAAGTTTAAATTGGATATTTATTTTGTGACAAACCAAAATAGAAAGGTGAAGACTTATTTTCAAATTCAAGGAGTAGCAATATCGATAAACATATCAAGTTAGTTGCTCACAAGTTAAATTAACTTGTGAAATTTATATTTGTGATCAATAATTTTTCTTACTATGTTTTATGTAAACAAAACAAAAAAACAAAGTTTGTGAATTATTTTTAACCTTCACCCAACTTACCTGGTGCTACAACGATATTGTAAGTGCTTGATTGATGAAGGTCCAACTTGACTTCAACACGCTACTTCAACATGCTTGTCCTCTTGAACCTAAATATTGCTAAGAGTGAATGTTGTTAGTCTCGCCAAAGGAGAAGGTGTCTCCTTTGACCACCCTCCGACGTGAGGATAAGTAGTTGTTTTTAGAATATGAATAAAAACGTAATAAATTGTGTAGTGATAAATGTCATACACCTTGAGGTCATTGTGGGATGAGTATTTATAGTAGGTTGGGTTTGTACCTTGAATGTATTTTTGGTTATCTGCTTTGTTTCATCCATTCACTCCAAACTAGCCATATCTATTTTGGTGATATGCCTCGATTCTTGTTGATGATTTGAACGTTAGTTACGCCGCCTTGTTCAGAAAATATGAATAGTAATATTCTATTTTCTTTGAGTATCTTAGATATTCGTGAGGCACTGTTTCCGTTCCTGATTTCGAGACTATATTCGTTTATTGTGCTTCTATCAAATTGATAGGTTCTACACTTAGTTAGAAGCTCAATATTATGCTTATACACGACTTGATTCTACATAACAACTAGATTCATATTTTTGGTTCTACATAATTGGTGAATCCATATCCATTTGGTTCTACATAGTTGGTAAATCCATATCCATTGGTTCTACTTATATACTTAGTTCTTATTACCGTAACCCGACCTTCTTTGTTTTGGAGAATCTAACCAAATATCTACATACTTCTTCATTATCCATTTTAGTAGGCATTCGATTTGTTTACCGAAATGAAAATGGATAGTAATATTCTTAATGATTGTTTTACTAAAATGTTTGTTTTATGTAGTTTTATATGTTTAATTAGTGATTGATCATTTTTTAAAACTATGTTAATATATGTTAAAAATAATAAAGTCCATAAATTAATGGGCTTAGCCCAATTAAAACTTAAAACTACGTCTTGTTCTCCCATCGGCTCTTCCTGCACAAACTTTACATCTTCATCCTGTTCATCTTCATACTAATTTTGATTACCGAAAGAAAAGCACACAAAGAAAAATGAAAAAGAAAAAGAAAAAAAAACGAATTACATAGTGTTTGGAATTGAAGGAGACGCCGCTCGAGCATGAATGCTGAAAAAAACGCCTCTAGTTCGTATGCTCTAAGCATTCAACTTATTATTATTGTATGATAGATATTAAAAAACAAAACATGTAGGCAAAACATACAAATAACATACAGTTGATGATTTTTAAAAATACAATAAAATCGGTTTCAAAATTGAAACTATACACTACTAAAAGGTGTAAAGACGATTTTTAAAATTGAATAAATACAATAGATAAGGTTTCAAAATTGAAACTATACATTAATAAGGTGTAAAATTCTATACTATAGTTATTCTTTGAATCTTGATCAGTTACAACTAGTAATGCACCCTTTTACTTCATGACAATATCCACACGATGATGGGGAACTTCAATTCGTTCATGACAACTTATAATGTTTAGGTGGCACATATTGGTTTTGTTTAATACTCGCACATTATTAAGACTAGTCAATTACCCGCACAATGTAGCGGGAAAAGAATGGTATACTACGTATCTTTTTTTTGTTTCGTGGTCACGACAACAGTTTTGTGATAATATTTTGTCCATTTGACTCGTCAAGAACATTGGTGACATGAGTTATAGTGATAACATAACATGTAATATGAGTGTTCATCCGTAATTATGGATCTTCAAAACTTAATTCCTTTGTGTACATTATTTTACGCAACATATAAAATTTCATTATTAATATTATCATACTTCCAAACCCATAACTAGATAGAGCTATAATTACCATAATAAAACTTAAATATCAATTATAGCTACTGTCTGATTATTCATGTTGTGATCAACAACGTTTACAGTTATGAATATAAATATATGTGGGGAGTAAATTAATGTTTAAAAAAAAATTCACAATAACAATTTAGTCATCGTGTGTGTTTCAAAATTGAATTTGAAATTAAAGCGCATATTAAATGGAGATGAATTCAGTTGTTGATATAATTAATGGCAAATGAATATATATTATTCAAGTCATAAATGATATCTAAATTTAAACAAGAAAATACTACTTACCATATTAACACAAATGTCATCAATAAGTTAAATGGGTATATTAGTAATCTCGCATCTTCCATTTGATAAGTTTTTAAGGAAAACATGTAAATGCATTATAAGGTTAAAGATATACTAGCATGATGCCCGCGCAATGCAGCGGGTAGTTATTAAGGTTGTAACTTTGATTTTGTGAATATTCAATTAAGACTATATGGAGATGATTCATATACGGATTATTAATATAGATAAGAAAATAAGTAGTACATAGTAATAAATAGTAGATGTTTTGAATTTGTACAACAAATTTTTGGAAATATTTTGGGAAAGATTTGTCTATTTTGGTTTATTTAAAAGATGGAAATGTTTGGTTATGACCAATTAAGAGGAGTAATTTTGTCAAAAAAATAAAATAAGAACTTTAAGATTCAAACACAAGAGACTCTTTATAAGTAACTAGCACTGACCCGCACAACGTAGCGGGATAGTGACAATATCGATAAAAAAATGTCAATTGTCAATGAGTATAAATATTTTGTAGAAAAAAAATATTATAATAAATTCACCTTGAATTTACTTCTAGGATTAGTTGGAAAGAATAATTATTAAATTTTAATATAAGTATATATATATATATGTCCATTTATTGCCCACTTAAATATTATTTGACTTTGTATGTTATTTCCAATTTTAGTTATGGTTGTCTTTTATATTGTAAATGAGGGTAAATTAGTCATTTCCGATCTTTAAAGATATAAGTCCTTAAAGGAATGTGTTAAACAATTTATAAGGGGAATGTCTTTATATACCATTTAAATCTACTTTTCATACCATTTTTTGATTGAAAAAGTACAGAAAAGGTACAAAAAGGTACAGAGTGTAAGAAAGAATGATTTGAAAAAGTGTATAAAAAGTACAGAAAAGTTAATTTAATAATAAATAAATGGTATAGAAAGTAGGATCGGGAGAATGATTATAGATGTATTTGATTGGGGTTTTCTTTCCATACCACAAAAATTACTCATCATACCACAAATAGTACAAAATAGTACAGAAGGTAAGAAAAACTAATGGAATAAAGAACAGAGTATAAAAAAAGTGATGAAATAAAGTACGGAAAAAATCCAGAAAAAAGTTAATTTAAAAAAAAAGGAGTGGTATGGATAGTAAGAACCATTTGAATTGATTTGATGGTTAGGTAAGTTGTTGATTTTGATTTTAGTGAATCATCAAATTAGTTGCCACGTTGTCAAAGAGAATTGACTTATGTTTGATTACTCTTAAGTGTAAACAGGTTAATTATGTAATATTATTACTCCGTAATAGATTAGTACGGAGTAAAAAAGTCAACCAACGCAAACGAGTCAAACCGTTAAATGGCAGGCATATAGCATAATTAAAAGTAGTAATCTTTTGGATTATCAAACATAGTAATTGTAATATCATTGCTCATAATTGTACATAACAAATCAATTAATTCATTACAAATTTTGGAAAAACTGAGGCTCAAGTACACCATATTATATCATCTCTTATCATAATTTACACAACCAACTGAGTAATGCTAAACATGACTACTTATACAAGCTTACAAATAGAACTAAAGTTTTGATTGATTGCTCTTTTTTCTCTCACTTAATCTACGTCAATCAATTTTCAACATTAACCAATCAAATTTGTAGGTCCAATTTTAAGCATATTAAATTAGGTCTACACATTATTTTCCCAACTAATATAATGATATGGAGTTCCATGAATATACCTTTTCAACTAATTTGTCAAATTAAGCCAAAAGTACAAAGATAAAAAGAAATTAAGAGTTTAATCAAACAAACCCATTAAGATTATATAAATCTAAAATATTAAATGTCAAAAAAAAAAACCATGAAAATGGATGTACCTTTAAGGTTTGATCAACCACTTTCAAATTTGCTAATCAAACAACCTCATCACCTATCCAACTATTTTTAACTTTTGGCCCTGTTGGCCCATCTTCACCCAACATCTCACTAGGGACACATTCCACAAATTTCTCAAAAGCTTTCTTTAATTTCCCTATCATTACCTTCTTTACTTTATTTATTTCTTTATCAACATCATAATCAATTTTTGGACCCCATTTCCTCTCATAATTCACCCATGGTGGTTCCACCACCACATCAGGCAAATACTCCGCCGCGATCACCACCGCGTTGACGCCCGTATCCATCATCTTATCGCTCTTGGACGTGTCGTCCCTAATGCCAATATCTCCTCCTCCAGAACCAAGCAAAACACACCCGGGTTTTGGGTATGATGCGTGACCATGTAATGAGGCGTAAACCACGGGCTTATTACCCATGTGGTATTCGAGATCAGAAGCATGGACCCATTTACCCCAACTATGTTGCGAAAAAAAGACACTGTTTAACACCCCATTAAAGTTATTTATTCTTAATGTAACATGTTCCCAATCACCAACATGTTCACCCAACTTTCCTAATGACAAATTTAAAAATTTCACTTTCGCCTTTGATCCACCATTAAACGGATAGAAGACCCAAATCGCAATATCTGTAAATAGTCCTCCTGAAACGGGTTTAACATGGAAATAAGCACAAGCATCCTGTAAATCACCTTGCTTGACTCTATCTTTGCTTGAACCATTAGACGGAAGGTCTAGCCAATATGTGTCGTCATTTGAACCACCTTGTGGAAGATTCGAGCCAGTTTTGTCAATTGGGCTCGGTTTGGACTCCTCCCCTTTATGGTAAACCAATGCACCATTTTGAAAAAACCAATTAATCGAGGACGGAAGGTATTGTTCATCAGGATGAAAATAGATAACCGGAGAATAAGCTTGAATTAAAGCTTTAATTTGGCTCAGATTAGGCATGGAATTCGATAAATTGCCCTTCAAATTTCCCACACTTTGATTTCGAACCATAAAACCACCCAAGGAAGTGTCGACATTCAACCCGTTTAAATCAACAACATTGTTTTTTCCCAACACATCCGTTGTATTAGTTGTGTTAGTTGTGTCCACAAAGTCCGCACGGACACAACTAACCTTATCAAGCAATGGCTTCTCTGCGAAGCTACTGATCACGTACCCGATGGCCTTGTAGCCTTCGGGTGCAACTGGGAGCCAAATGTATCCCTCACCGTCTTTCTTGATATCTAATGACTCACTAGTCCACACAAGAGTGTAATCAATTGGTGATTTAAGAGTTGGGTTTGAAGAGTTATGTGATACATCTTTTCCCACAAGGACTTGTCCGGAAAATGGGACATTGTTTGGTTGTGCATATGACCCTAAACTTGAAAATCCTTGTGGGATCGAAACCGGGTCATAAAATGTTACCCCAAGATTATCTGGTCCTCCTTCATTTGTTGCCCAAGATTTGTTGAATGTAGTTACTTGACTCACTAGTAATCCTCCTAAATCTATGGTTCCATTTGCAAATCCACCACCTAAAATTATAAAATTGATAATTGAAAGTAAATATATTTTGTCATAATAATTGCATAATACAAAATGCAGTGTTAGGATGGGTTTCCATAAACTTATTAACAAGTAGAAGTAATTTTTTTATGGTGATGGTAACTTGACAATTAATGATGATTTAGCAATGTCAAAATGCAATGTAACATAGATGATTAATTATGTTACTATTGGTATCTAATCTAAATACTATTCAAAACAGATTATAAATTTGTACCTAAGGAATCAAGTTATAAATTTAAACACTATAAACTAAAATATCTACTTGTTAAAGATATACACTATTCGAACACCGACATCGACATGATATGAACCATAAGTTGAGATTTCACCATTCGATTTACTCGTTTTCGAATGTCACAATGTAAGTGATTCACACACACAATGTATAGCTACATACAAGAGAAACAAAAAAAAGAGAAAGAGGTGCATACCTTGAGGCCATTTGGGTAAAGGAGAAGGAAGTTGAAAGGTGGTTTGATTAATGTCCTGTGTATAAACCATTGTTGGTCCATTGAAGCAAAGGATAAAAAAGAAGAAGAGAGGGAGGAAGAAAATGGTGGTAGTGATTGAGGAATGCATCTTTTGAAAGCAAACAAATTTGGTGAACAACAAATGATGCTTTTGGCCATCATATACTTATTGGAAGAAACAAATACCAAATATAAAAAAGGTGTATGGGCTTTTCTTTATTTTCGATATACTTGAATAAAGTTACACGGATTACTTTATTCGGTTTAATAAGAAAAACAAAATTATAATAAATTAAGTTTTATCTTCTTCTTTTTTAACCGCAGAAATCAATATATCAATATATAAAATGGGAGAACTAGCAAGAAGCTAGAACTCAAACTACAAACAATCCAGAATACAACACAAAACTACTCTAGATTCATCTCAAGACTTTAACTGTTAAGATTGTAAAAGGAGTGAAAAACTCAAGCCAATTACAAAATCACCGAGACATGAGAAAAACCTTCACCAACAGAGACCGAGTTACTGATTTTCACTCCGTAGATAAATTAAGTTTTATCTATGGTTTAAATTTATTATATTTTCTAAGAAATAGGGAAGCTTAAAGTGTTTACAACATAATTTATGCTTCCCTCGTGGATCGGTTACTCTATTAGTTAATTATTGTCAGGATATATATATATACCCCATGTTCTATGCCCTTTTTGTTTTATCCGTTTAACGCGTAGGGATGCACGTGATCATCATCATATACGAACCAAAGAAAAAGAATATGTGTAGTATAATAAATTTATAATAGAGTAGAGTTTAAATGAGTACATCAATTTTGAGTGAGAATGAGGGAACCAATGATATTGTGTTATGTGTACAAAGAGAATGATTTACATGTACAAAACTCATTCACCCTCAACATCAATTATCTCACAAACGACAAATCGAAAAATTATAAAAATTGCACCATTAAATTCAGCGTTTTCTCCTCTTCGATTTTCCGTCCCTCAAGACATACTTTTGACAACTTTTTTTTTCTTCATTTTTTTTGTGGGTTTTACAAACTTAGACTCCTCCCATCCTGGTTCGTCGGCTCCAAAGCGACGAACCGACAAGGATGGCACCGCATTGTCGGTTGCCATCGTCGGTTTCCATCTTCGGATAACCGAAGTGCTCCATCGGTTTGTGTGTGGGCCCCATGTTTTTGTTAACGTTGAAAAAGTAAAAAAAACAAATTTTAAAAAAAAACCGTTGGGGGGAGCGTCCCTTTTTTGGTTTTAATTTTTTTTTTAACTCTTCACTTTTACCTATAAATACATCCTACATTACACTCATTTTCACACAATATTTTACACAACAACTACTCTCTATCCACCAACTCTCTCACACAACAATCTTTTAAACCATTTCTTTACAACTCAAAAACCATACCTAAAAAAAACTCTCTCAAAAAAATGTCCAAAAACAATAAATCAACAACTAAAAATAAAAAAAGAGATCAACAAAATATTGCTAAAGATATATGGCAAAATTTGTTGAATACCCCGTTACCAAACCCGACCTCACCAAACACTCAAGCTTCCGGATCTTCATCTCAACCTACCCGGTTTGCCAACTTACCACCTATTGCAAACCCGTTCACCCTTGATCCGCATGACCCGAGGAATAATTATCCATTCCAAGGATGGTACACAAACACACAATGCTCACCACCACAATCACAGTTCCCTCATCAAACACAATGGTCACAACCACACTGGCATCAAAACACACAATGGTCACAACCACAATGGTCACCACAACACCCAGAGTTTTCTCCAACCTCATCCAACCCCAGTCACCAACAAATGAATTTCGGCAACAAGTTGGGCGTGCGTTCATTTTAAGAGTCATCTTGGAATGTTCTTAAACATTTTCCAAAATTCTTTACCGAGCCGGACGTAATGGCCAACGAAGATTCTTTCTAACAATTTATCACTGATCTGAACGCGGATAAAATAACCGAATGAAACGGCTCTTGATGCGAACATGAAACTGTTGTTCCAAAATGACTACATCCCCCGTCCTCCGGGCCGAAAGGCGGCAAAAAGTTCGGCCTCAAGCTCCACTGGTTCGTCTTCACGAAGTGTTCAATCTGAAAAAATGGATACACTTGAAGCAGTCAGGCAAACCGCTCTCGCGCAATAGGAAGTAATCAAAATGATTAAGGAAAATGCGATAAAAAAGCCGCCTACAAAGCTTTGAGTTTTTTGTGGAAATTGTTTTCGAAAAAAGCGTCTAAAAAATAAATTAAAATGCTAAAAAACGCGAGGAAAGAAGTCGTGACACTCTACCAAGACAAATATGGCAACAACGAATCGGACGAAGACGAGCAAGAAAACACGAACGAAACCGAGGAGTCGAGCTCCGATTAGATTACTTTATAATTCTAGTATTTTTTAAATTATCGTACTTTTTAAATTTTAGGATTTCTCGTAATTTTATTTTTTTAGGAAATGTAGTATTTTATTTTTAAGTTTATTGTTCTTTTTATTTTTTAGGAAATGTAATTTTTATTTTTAAGGGAATGCGTTTAATTAAAAATATTGTGTTTTATTTAAATAATTGTGTTTTAGTTGATTAAATAATGGTCAGTGAGTCCCAGAAAATGAAGTGATGGAATGGGGATGGAGGAGTCTGTCAGTTTCAGTCAGTTTTCTGAAAAAGCTGACGTGGCGTTGACGTGGCTCTGTCAGTTTCTATCACTTTGATTTTGGGTTGGGAGGAGTCTTAGTAACACATGTGTTAGTGATTTGTTGTACATTTGATTTGTGGTTAGGGTTAGCATTTAGGGCTAGGGTTAAGGGTTTAGGATTTATGGTTAGGGTTTAGCAGGGTTTAGGGTTAGGGTTTAGCAAGGTTTAGGGTTTAGTATGATTTAGGGTTTAAAATTTTGTAAAACTTTTAGGGTTTAGGGTTTAAGGTTGGGGTTTGGGGTTTCGGGGCGAAACCCCAAACACCCAACCCTAAACCCTAAACCCTAACTCCTAAACCCCAAACCCTAAACCCTAAACACAACACTTTAACACATGTGTTAGTAAATGTGAAACCCACCAAATAAGTTGGAAAAAAAACTCGTCGAAAGTATGCCTTGGGAGATGACAAATCGAAGAGGAGAAAACGCTGAATTTAATGGTACAATTTTCATAATTTTTCAATTTGTCGTTTGTGAGATAATTGATGTTGGGGGTAAATGGGTTTTGTACATGTATAACATTCTCCTTGTACACATGACACAATATCACTGGTTCCCTCATTCTCACATAATTTTCTATTCTCATTTGACCCTACCCATTTATAATAATTACAATTATGTTTGTATATTATTATCAACAATGCTAATTTATTTTTATTATTTTTAACAAGAAAGGATGTTTCTAAAATGCATACAAGCTTCATTCTTCATGATAAAAAATAGGGAAATTTGTAATTTTTGTCTTTGTGGTCTTGCATTTTGGTCGATTTTGTCCCTAAAGAATTTTTCCTGCAATTTTTACCCTGTGGTCTTTATTTTCTGCAATTTTTGTCCCTCTAACTAACTTTCGTTAGTCTTTTCGGTTAAGTCATATTAAATGACTACATTACCCTTCTTCTTCATACACTAACCAACCATACTACTATCCTTTAAAAAACCTAAATCTGTTTTCCCAGACCCCGCTTTTCCAAAATACAGTAACAACTACAAACACATTCATCCAAATCATTTCTTCAAATCCCACCTATATTAAAATATCAAGATGATTTACTTAATACTCCTAGCTTACTGTTCCTATTAAATTAAATACTATACCATAATATATATACATGTACAAGATATGAAATCAGAATCCCAATTGAAGCTCTACTTCAACATCGGGCGAACAACACTATCACGACTTTCCGGCGACGCAACAGATTTAATCAGATTTCGATTGCGAACGCGAATTTCTACGGCGAACTTCGGTCACAGAAACATGGATTTCGATCGCAACTAGTGATGGTTTTGTTTCAGAATTCTAACCTCTAATATCGGGAGCTACCTTTTCCGTTTCAGATCTAATTCGACGAATTTTTTATTATATTTCCAATTTAGTACTTCAGAAGATGATGGCGATCTGGTGGTGGCAATAATCACAAGCAAAGTTGGTGGTTGTGTTATGTGTTGATCTGGTGGTCGCATATTGGTTATTTGTTATTATGTTCTTATTTTGTACGAGTATATGTATATAAAGAATGAGAGATTTGGGTTTGATTTGAAGGATGTTGATTCTGATTTGGGATGAACAAGAGGAAAAAAAGTATTTTTATGAAATTAGGGTTTTGTTTTGGATTTTTAACGAAGACAGAAACATGAAGAAGGGTATCTTAGTCATTAACATGATTTAACGAAAAAAACTAACAAAAGTTAATCAGAGGGACAAAAATTGCAGAAAACGAAGACCACAAGGTAAAAATTGCAAAAAAAATTCTTTAAGGACAAAATCAGCTAAAACACAATACCACGAAGATAAAAATTGCAAATTTCCCTAAAAAATAAGTAAAATAAAATACCATTTTCATCTCAAAATTTAGTCACCCTCACAAAATTAATTAACCCTGTAGATATTTTATTGTCGGTATGTATTTCAATGAATTTATATACATGGCTTTAATTGACGTACATTAAAAATGAAAAGTAACTTCTTGGATTTTGTAGCCCTTGATCGGTAACTTACGCTTTATATACATTAAAAATAGAGTCCATCAATCCCTTTCTTAACAACCTGTATATTTTTATTCAAATTAAAATTACACCTAACTGATTGGAGGCAATAATTGCATCGTGTTTCATCCCGTGATATAACCCAACACATATCGAGTAATTCACACATAATTAATTAATACATACAAAAAAAAATTATTGTAATTTATTACAATTAATTAAGTTGAATTATATTTGGAAGTTGATATTGAAGTTGAAATTAAACCGATAACATGTGATGTAATGTAACAAACTAACAACCAATTTAGATCATGAGTTGTCGACTGTCTAGTAATAAACCAACACTGTTACCTTTAATGTTGTATTAGTACTATTTTGTTGATTGTTGGACTCTGTTTAGTGCCTGTCGCAATCAAATTCATCTCTTTATCTTTTTTTCTTCTTCTTTGAATTACTATTTGCTCCTGGTCAGAGAAAGTAAAGGAACTGCCTACTTTACCTTTATAAAGTTTGTAAATTTGTCCTGTTAAAATTAACTCCGTTTCTTTATAAACTACATAAAGTTTTAGCTTATTGTTGATAATATAATAAGGTATAAATTGGTGGAAACACCATGATCTCGTATGTCTTTAGTACCAGTCATTGTCTACACCACAAGGATGAATCCGGGTAACTCCTCTGACAGACCTCTAGGAAGCCAAGAGCTCACACTACTACTAGACTATCTAGACAAGTGGTGTCTCGAGTTTATATTACTTGAATAAATAACGACTCATTTAAATATTGACGTGGATAATGACAATGTGATAGCTAGGTTGACTTCTTCCTAAACAAATGAAAATTGTGACGTGGATAATGAAAATGTGATATTAAGGGTGTTTGAGTGGAATGTACGAGAAGACTTACATTAACCAAATGAATTAGTAAAAAGTCGACTATAGATAAATTTGGTTAGTCTACGTTGGGAATCACATCGAAAACAACAACCAACAACAATCAGTTGATCACTCCGGTATCAATCGTTGGCAAAACGCAACCCAAACAACACTTTTCTGATCGAGGTTACACTCTCAAAAAATAAACGGATGAAAATCAAACAAGATAAATGAACGATACGAACATGAGGATCTGATATGATTATGTCCAATCTATAACTTGAAGATCGGTTTAGTTCAAGGGCCAAATCAGAGAGTTTTTACAATTATTTCGTAGTCCAAGAGATACAATTAAATAGGTTTTACTTGCATACAAAATAAATAACTTTGGAAACAAGTTTGACTTTCTCTGCCCACCATGATTTCGAGTCTCAATCAAATAATTTCACGTCGTAATCTTCACTAGTTTCATACTTTCCGTCGCGGAATCAGTGGCGGATCTAGAATTGAAAATAACGTGGTTCACTAATTGTGAAGACAAAATAATCGGGTTGATGTATGGGTCGGGTTGCATCGTCAACGTAAAAGGTAAACATATATAATCAATTATATATAGTATGAACTCTATTCATTCTTTTATAATGAGGTTTTACGTATCGATATAAACTTTACATACGTGACGATAAAACTTAAAATACTATCTTACGTATATTTTGTAATAGATTACAACAAAAGGTCATTTAAAATATAGCCAATCTTTGGTTTATCATACTTTAAAACACTCATTTGATCATAAACAAATATGTGTATACCTTTTAAAGTGATGGTTACGTGTTTAAAGCTGCATAATTATGGCTAAAGAAACCAGAAATCCTTAAATTTCTAGTTCTAGTAAATATATTAGTAGTACTACGGGTAATTTTATAATTTTTAGAAAATAATACACATAAAATGAAAACTCAAAATATAAGGGGCTGTTTAGGAGTTCATGTAAACTAAATTAATAAAGGGAAAAAACGGTGAGGATTAAAGTCGAACTCAACTCGGCACCTTCAATGCATCCAAACCAAAATATAGAAAAATAGAAAACCACTAAGCTGGTCTTTTTTTTTTGAAATTCTTTTCAAGGTGGTTCATGATATGTATTTGAGGTGGTTCATTGAACACATATACAAGAATCTGATTAAAGTATTAAAATTCTAAGGTGCTTCATATGACCCACCTACTATACATGTAGATCCGCCCTTGCGCGGAATAACTAATTTCACCACTTTGAGTCACCGCCAAAATAGTTTGCGTCGCGAACACTTTTTCAGACCCAAACCAACACTCTAAAGACATAGTATAATTTGGTGATATAAGTTGTTATATTGTAAGTTTATGAAATTGTAGTAGGATTGCTCTGTGTCTCGTAAGCTTGGAGGTCTATAAAAAGACATTTTCAGCCAATAAAATGTTGAATTTTCAATTACTAATTATAATTTTGCGGAGTTGATATATACAATAATTTTTTTGATGCATACATCAAATTTTATGCAATATAAATGTGATGTATAATTTTGATGTAAGTTATCATTGCCCATAACTTTGCATGACTCCATAATCTAAAATGATTTAGGAATAAGTTAATAGGTTAACATTGTGAGCATAAAAAGTAGAATAGACGGTAAACCTTTCTTACAAGGATCGTCTATCGTTCACTTTGCCAACAAAAGTTCATCGAGAGGCATCCAATTAATGAATCCTTTTGTGAGGTTGAAGCCATATGTGATGATAATTAACCTTCCAAGAATATTGAAAAAATAAAATATAATTCTAACAGTGATTTTACCAGAAAAACTAAAAAAAGTGAGATGTTCTTCTAAAGAAGTAACACATGGAAAGTGAAACTTTACCTACGCTTAAAACCCAAGCCCAATATCATTAGGTAGCCCAAACCCAATATCATAGTGCAAGGCTGCAAGCCAAACAGGTTTAGTGTGTGCCCTTGGCTTTTAGCTTTAACTCGTCACATTTGCCTTAGATATTCATTGGGCTTTGTAACATTTGCCTTGGAATAGTTTGCAAGAAGAACTAGTTATTTTAATAAATGAAACTTTGGCATATAATTGATGGTTAAGTATCTAGATTTTCACTTAACTTGGGCTGAATGTTAATTGTGTGTACCTAACTTACAGGTGCCCTATTTAAAGCATTTAACTTTCAAAAACCGTTTTTAATATATTTTGCTAACGTGTCGATGACGTGTCATCTTCTAAGAATGCCACGTGGCATCTTAAATGGATGACACGTCAACAAAATACATTAAAAACATTTTTTGAAAGTTGGATGCATTAAATAGGGCGCCCGTAAGTTGGGTGCACACAATAGATATTCGAACCAAGTTGAGTGCATGTCCAAATACTTAACCCGTTGATTTACTTATTTAGCATATCTAGGTGTCGATACGAATAAATAGTCGTAGATAAATAATTATTGTTTGTTTTATGTGTTGAATAAACCGATTGAATAAATAAGAGGTACTAAATTAACTATCTACACTAGATAGTTGAAAGAGCACTCATGTCAAATCTGAAAGTCACTTTTTAATATGAAAATTCACATGTTCAAGACTTTTTAATATGAAAATTCACATGTTTCGTCTCAAATTATTTGTCCATGTTACTATTTATACTTGTTTCAAAATAATTGTCAACTTCTAAAAGTAGGTATGCATTAATGTTTATAGTTTTCATATTACCCTTAACTTTAAAATTATACATACCTAAAAAGAACAGTTTAATTAATAATTGGGGTTAAAGTTGTCACTATACTAATGTTAAAGTTGCATTTAATATGATTTTCTTAATATGTGTATTTTCTACTTTGTGACAAATAATTTGGGACGGAGTGAGTAAATTAATAACAAACACACCAAAATGACTTGACCAATTTAGATCTAGCTATATGTATTCAATAAGTGCATTAATTTAAATAAAAACCGACCCTGAAGAAAGATATAAAGCTACAACAGCTATGACTTTTGTCTTAGATCATGAATAATGCTATTACAATATGAAAGAGAGATGAGATCATTAGACCACTCGTAATCGTAATACTAGAATGTCACTTTTTCAGGTGCCACATCAGCATAACACCAGAACGCCCCTAATCATAACATCAGAACGCCACTTTTTATTTAATCGGATTAAACCATCGACAGAAAAGGAAAAAGAAAAGGAAATAACGAGTGGTCCCCACGTGAACGTGCTTTTTCGTCCCGTTATCCAGGTCAGAACGCCATGCCAGAACGCCGCGTTACTGGCGTTCTGGCGTTCTCGAGCTTCAGAACGCGTGCCACGTACCAGCGTTACAAGTGGTCTTAGAGCATCTCCAATGCATCTAGGTGGAGAGTTCAAAGTAAAGAGAGAGATGCCACCTATTTGTGTATAAAGCATTGCAGGGGCTCCATGTAGGATGCGTATACAGTTGCACTCAAAGTTCTTTGAGCTGCACTTTATACGGGAATGAGTGAGCCCCAGTCTTTTTGGGCTATGTTGGGCTTGTAAACAAGGATTCCTTTATCTTTTAGTCATCTCGATTACTGCATATGCATATATATTTCGTGAACTATACATGATGATGTGTAATACTTTTTAATTCTAAAGAGTTAATGGGTTGTGAATAATTTGTTTAAAGTGATTGGATGCACATGTGGCTAAACTTTAAACTCTAAATTGTATATTGCATTGTTTAAAGTGATTAGAGTACAAGAATTATTGAAAGAATGGAAGGACTAATGATATTGTGTCATGTGTACAAAGAGAATGTTCCACATGTACAAAACTCATTTACCCCCAAACTTAAATATCTCACAAATGACAAATCGAAAAATTATGAAAATTGCACCATTAGATAGAGCGTTTTATCCTCTTCGATTTGTCGTCTCTCAAGGCATACTTCCGACGAGTTTTTTTTCTTCATTTTTTGGTGAGTTTCACATTTTACTAACACATATCAACATATCAACATGCCCATTTTCAAGCATTGATCCCAGAAGAAAGAAATAAAGATCCCACATGGTTACAACATTCTTGGATATCTTCATAACAGTCAAGCCATTTTCATTTTAAACCGAAGATTGTAGATATGTAATGATGTACATCCCATCTCGGACTACGGGTTGCCCCAGATAACCGGAACCGGTTCCGTGCCTAGCCTCGACCCGGACGGCATCCGTGCCCAACTCTTGTAGATCTCGGCGCGGAGGTCACTATCCGAGTCAAACATGGGCCCAGATACGTTCCGCACCCCGAACCGGAGAGTTTGATATCATACCAGGCATTTAACAACGGTATGACGACAAGGCTACGATACGCACCGTGCTCTCCATGTAAGCCCGACATTCTCTGACAAAAGTACGATCTGTGACCGTTATATCCAGGTAATTAACATGGCTTGGCCATTAACCTGGTCGGCTCACCCGATTGGTCCATGTCACCTCGTGCACAGTGATTGTCATGCTCGCCCACGACCATTCACCCACGTCAGCAATGGACGGGGAGAATGTCGCTTTCTCCCACGACCAAACCTTCCACGTCGGATTGGGGTTTGGCTATAAATACTAGTGCTTTGCTTCCATTTTGAGCTAACACCTCATAAAAATCGCAAGAGTAATCATCAAACGATTGCTCACATAGAATTAAGCTTTCACCACCCTCGATTGACCAAGTCTCGATACTGGGTTTGCACGTTAATCGGAGTGTGACAAGCTAGATTCCTCATACATCATCATCATCATCATTGTAATCAAGTGTTTTTATGCTTGAACAATTGGCACCATCCACGGTTGATTTTCCAGAAAACGATCTCTACCACTTTCCGTACGCCGGAAAACCACTGAACGATGGTTGTTATCTCCCAAGATGACAACAATGGCGATGGTGCTCATGCTGATCTGCCGCCACCGCCACTAAATCCCGATCAATCACCTCAAACCACCGTCAACCCGCAAACCCCGCATGCTTCATCATCGGGGCCAACGGTGAGTCAGAGGATTGACCCAAGACAATTGCTCTTTAGTCAAAGCGATTCTGTCTCCGGCGCCGAGAATCCGGCGAATAACCGTCCTCCGCCAGAGAACAGTTTGCACCACACTTCATCTACTCCCAAGTCCATCTCTAGCGTCGAAGTCCAGCGAATGTTGGTGATAAGCATCGAATAGATACTATATTTTATACTATTTATCCCTATATTTATATACATTTTATTGCATTTATATGATTTTAGATACTTATTTAGTTAATATTTGCAGAAATGTATTTTAATTAAAGATTGAAGAAAAAGGAACGAAAACAAGTTCAAAACTGAAGAAAATAAAGCACTTGAAAAAGTTGGAGCTTAAACCTTAAAGAATTGAAGACCAAAATAATAATATTGAAGAATTGGACCAAAATAAGAGTAAAGACCCGAAGAAATAAAGAAGAAGCCCAACCCGAAGTTGAAATATTCTGGAAAGAGGTCCAACCGGCGGTTGGATAACCCAATCGACGGTTGGGGTATTAAGGTATCAAAGGCGGTTCCAGACACGAGTTGGATTGGGACTCAAGAAAGCCCAACCAGCGGTTGGAGTACCCACTCGGCGGTTGGAATGCCGGTTATGAAAACTATAAATAGAGGCTTAGGTTAGGGTTAACCATATACGATTCTTAGAATACAAACACGAATATTAGGGTTTTAAGTCGACTTTAGGTGCGATATTGGAGGCTAAGGAGCTAGGATTTGAAGGTTTTCAACCCTAGGAAAAGCTGGTTCAACAATTGGTTTAGTTTCTTTATCCGGGTAACTTTATTAACCTTTTGGGTTACTTTTGAATATTGTTTATTTGAATTACTTGTTAATTAGGTTTTCATTATGAATATTTAAATGAATGATTGATTGAATTTATTATACTAATTATATGTTTATGTTGGAACTATATTATTGAATGTTTATTATGCAAGAATTGTCTGTGTTATATTATATTAATAACGATTCTTGACATGATTAACTGATTTATATCATAACTTTATTAATCTTTTGGGTTTTATAAATTAAGTGATTATGTTTATGTCTTGATCTTAACCTTTGCGATAGACGAAGAATATCATTTATTAATGTTAAGTAACACTGTAATTCAACCAAATCAAGAATTGTAATAATAAACTGTTGATAGATCTTAATAAATAGTAATACTTTTCTTAACCTTTGACTGTATTACTATATGAAAATTATCTTAACCTTTGTGATTTTCTACATTAGCAATTCACCAATAATAATAGCCAACAAAGCAAATAGACATAAGTTAATATAATAAGTTTAATCAATAATAGTTTAAATAGTTATAATCTTCTATCCAATTGAGTATTCTTAAGTTGAACCTTAGACTTATTTATTAGAATCTGTATCAATTATAAATATGTTCGATCGGAACTAAAACGTCCCCTTTATCTTGTATATTATTGTATATTATTATTGTATGTTAATTGTATATTAATTAGGAATAAATAGATAATTAGTTATAGATTAGAATCACGTTCCCTGTGTTCGAACTTGGACTTACTTAATAAGCTATATTATACGAACAGGTTAATACTTGCCTGCATTGTGTGATAGTATTATTTAGTATTTCTTAATTTAAAACTTGTAATTATAATTGCCTATACTTAGCACACATCAACGTCTTTGGCGCAGCTACCGGGGAGCGGTGTATTTTTATTAAACTAATTATTTAATCTGTATAAATTGTAATTTTTTTTATATATATTTAAGTCAATCGAAAAATCGGCTCACCCATTGGGAGTACTAACAAAAACAAAGGTATAAGGAGAGTTCAGCCCTACGTCATTGATTTATCATATAAGAGGTATGGTGCTTCTCGAAAGAAAGAGGTTTTTTATAAGCTTCGCGCTGACCTATTTCTCCGCTTTTGTGTACAATCTTTGGAGCTACCGAGGACTTTTGACTAAATTTGTTAAAATGTGTAATTATGTAAATGTATCTTATCTGTATAATATGATGTACTTGTCTTTTATGTGTTCTAAATTAAGTGGTAATTTGTGTATACAGAATTCGTTAACTGTTAGTGAAATGGAAAATAAGCAAATGGAAATTTTGAATGAAACTGTGGAATGTAAGAATGTCTGTGTTGATGAACATTCTCTTAGGATATTTGATAACCCTACATTAGATGCTCTATCTGAAGAAGAGGAAGAAGATTTAGAGAAAGTATATATGAGGAAGAAGGGAGTGAGTTAGTTATTAGCACTGAGGATGAAAATACTAATTTAGGAAGAATACCTGTGCCAGTAGTTAGTACGAGAGATGGAATGATTCAGCTTTTAGAAGTTGGAAAGAGTGATACCTATCACATTATGGCTGTTATTAGGGCATCAACTATGAACTTTACACCTGCACAAAAATACATAATTGAGAGGATTGAAAAAGAATATGAAGACTGGTATAATCCTAACTGAACTCAGATGGTGAACTATTTTGATAAGTATATAACTGAACTGAAGGATATGTTATATCAACAAGAAGCTCAAGAGGAAGATTTCTTTGAAAATCAGAAGATTCTGTATTCATGTGTTTACAGAACTTTGACAAGATACCCGTTTCCTTATTCTGATAAACAAATGAGTTTATTGGAATCTGTAACACCCCCAAATTCGTCGATTTTGTTTAGCGGAAGCGTTTAGTTAAGTATGGGGAGTGCCACAATACACAGTACATGCATACGTATCAGAGCTTATGATTACAACATAACATAATATATTAAGATGCCAAATGTAATAGTTACAAAGTTTACGATTTATCAAATCGTACAAATGTGAAAGTTATTAAGTTTACAAAAGTAGATTTCATAAATATGACTAAAACAAATTAGTTATATAAAAGAAATCCAGTTGTCAAAAGTTGGCATCCTAGTTTCATCGTGGGTCGCCTAGAATCCGTATGTGCAGGCGGTCCTTACGTGTGCTGCTAATTCCCTGAAAAACATAGTAAAAGTCAACAACGGGGTTGAGTGAATTCACAGGTTTTATGTTTGCAATAGTTGAATCAAGTTTGTAAGCACAGTTGTTTAAACCAATACGTTCACAAATAGTTATTGCCATACTAGTCAAGTAATCATTTTGTGGAATGTTATCCAAAATACAGTTTGCATGGGATGTTACCCAAAATACCGTTTGCGTGGGATGTTACCCAAAATACCGTTTACGTGGGATGTTACCCAAAACACAGTTTACAATACGTTGCTGGTCGTTTTCCAGCGTTTACAAAATAGTACCGGTCGTTCTCCGGTCTAAATACGCACGGGTCATTCTCCCGTCCAACTCGGCCAGTCGTTCTCTGGCAATACATACTGCTGGTCGTTCTCCAGCGAAACACAATACCGGTCGTTCTCCGGTCAAATAACGCATGGGTCGTTCTCCCATCCAAATACGCACGGGTCATTCTCCCGTCCACTTGGCCAGTCGTTCTCTGGCACTAAAATACGTTGCTGGTCGTTCTCTAGCGTTTTCATAAAAAGTACCGGTCGTTCCCCGGCCAAAAACGCACGGGGCGTTCTCCCGTTCAAACAAAACAGTTTATCAATTAGTTTACCACGTTTGTTTTAGTTTATGGTATGAAAATGTTATTTCATAAACATTAGTTCGCATAATCGTTCAACAGTTCAAAGTACTCTAATCGTTCGAGTAAACACGTGTACAATCATGTAGTAAAAGCAGTTATGGCAATTAATAAAGCAGTTGACTATGTTTTCCACCCCTGTTTAAAAGCAGTTAAAACAGTAAAAGTAGGGGCTGTGAACTCACCTGTTGAGTTAAGTAACGTGCGAGTGCTAGCAAACCTAAGCCCAAGTATGGTCCAGAATCTCCTAACGCCCTAAACGTATGAGATTAAATAAGTATGTGGATGTCTAAGTCGACCATCCATGCTAGTGTTCGTTCAACCAAATTATGTCCAAAGTGTTTGCTTGTCATTTAAGTTTGTAGCTTTAGAATGTATACGACTCGTTGGTAGCGGTTTGAAATAATAATTTCTGAAAACGTCATTATTACGTTTCGATTCATTTGTATACTCATAAAAATGGGTGTTAACCGTTCTTGCATTGGTTTAATATCATATTAAATAATTATCATCATTTGGTGCCCATTTTAAGTAAATTTCAAAGTGCTGAAAAATGTTGACCAAAGTTGACTGCGAACCGAGATTGTTCTGCGAACCGAGATTGTTCTGCGAACCGAGATGGTTCTGCGAACCGAGATGGTTCTGCGAACCGAGATTGTTCTGCGAACCGAGATGGTTCTGCGAACCGAGATGGTTCTGCGAACCGAGATGGTTCTGCGAACCGAGATTGTTCTGCGAACCGAGATGGTTCTGCGAACCGAGATTGTTCTGCGAACCGAGATGGTTCTGCGAACCGAGATGGTTCTGCGAACCGAGATGGTTCTGCGAACCGAGATGGTTCTGCGAACCGAGATGGTTCTGCGAACCGAGATGGTTCTGCGAGTTGAGATTGAATCTCAACTCGCGGAACTCGCTGTTCGCGATTTTTATGCAAATTTCGACTTTTAAAGCGTTTCTAATGGTGTTTTCGGACATAATAAGTTGATATAACACTAAAACATGATGTATTAAGTATATTAACCAAGAAATATCAAAGAAAATAATGAAATCTAAAAGTTTACGAAATGTCAGGATCTTACAAAGTTAACGCGAAGTGAATCCGGAAAGGTAGAAGTGTAGATCGTGATCCCGTAATCGTTTTATTCCAAAGGAGCTAGATGATTCGAGTGCGTTTTGTGGTGTTATTTTAGTGATTTAAGTGGTGGAGGTGTGGTGGTTGTGGTTAGAGAGAAAAGAGAGAAAAGAGATGGAAGAGAGAGAGTGAGTGGGTGAAATGGGGGTGGGGAGGAGGGAAAAATGCAGATTTTTGGAGGGTTAGGGGGAGGGAATCTCCTAAATTTTAACCCCGCGTTTGCGCTCCGTGCGGTGTTCGTTTTCCCCGTTTATTTAATGTTATAATCTTTTAAATGGTAAATATTTAAATACGTTTTTGCTTATATTTTTGGTTGAAATATTTTATGGGAGTAATTTAGTTAGGTTTAATTTTTTTTTTTTTTAACTTTGTTTCGTTTTAGTTTACAAAATAAATGTTTATACGTTATGAAATACTTTGTAAATATTATCGTCATAATATTTAATTAACGTTAATGTTATTTAATAATTTCGTTTTATTAAATGATTTTGTTCACCAACAGTCGTATATTTTTGTCGCGTTGTCTAAATTGTTCTGTACATAATTACTACCAATTATGAATAAGTATTACTACGTGTAATAGCTAGTTGGGCTTTGCTAGACTTACCTCTAAAATGGGTTGTGAGTTCACTCAAAGTAGGGAATTAGCCTAATAATGCAAATGTTTAAAGCTCGTAATTACGTTTAAATTTGTGAGTTGTTACATTCTCCCCTTGTTAGAGAAATCTCGTCCCGAGATTTAAATTCAAGTCGGAACGCCCGTCGCGTATGTTTTCCGAAAAGTCATTTTGTTAGAAATAGTAATAGTTTACGTGGCGCTCAAGTGTTGCCATAAAAGTTTTAACAATCAATGTATACTCGCGGTATAGTTCGGTAAGTGGTACGTTTCGAAACATAGTCTACGTTTGGTCAGCATCAGGTTCGGATCAACATCCGGATAACGTATCGTTAAAACGTAGTAATGGTTGTTTAAGACGTACCGTACTGATTCAGGGAACCACAGGCGCGTCCCGCGCTCCAATGATGTATGCGCGTCCGCGAGCGTTTGGAACGTTGGCGATGCGGTTGTTGTTGTTGTTGAGTTGTGGGCATTGGTTTCGGTAGTGCCCGGGTTTGCCACACTCAAAGCACCCATTGTTCGTTCGAGCGGGAGGGTTGGTTTTACAGTTTTGGGCCAAGTGACCCCAGTTCCGACAGTCTTGGCAAAAGGCGAATTCGCCTGCATGGTGCTTTCCACACTTGTCACATTTTGGTTTGTTGTCAAGGTAGGGTTTGGGTCCAGTTGGGGCGGTGGCAACGTAAGCCCGAGAGTTACCTGTAGGTTTCTTGTTTGCTTGGTTCTGGTTGCTGTTTCCCTCGTTGATCTATTTCCGTTTTTCTCCCCCGTGACCAACGATCTCAGTGCTGCTTGGTTCATTCTTCCCAGTAGCAGCTTTCAATGTGCCAATCAGAATGGCGTCGTCGGTCAAACTGTAAGCCAGGTCAACTGCGCTCCTAAAGGTGGTTGGTTTGGAGGACATAACCATGCCTCTGATCTGTGGGGCCAACCCCTGATGTATCGTTTGATGCGTTCCTTCTCAGGAGTCACCATATGGGGCACAAGTCGTGCAAGCTCTTGAAATCTAGTTGTATAACTGGTAATTTCAGCGCCGGTCATCTGTATGTTCCAGAGTTCGGTCTCGAGTTTCTGGATCTCGTTGGGAGAGCAAAATTCCTCCATCATCATTTGTTTCAGAGTTTCCCAGGTCATGGAGTAAGCAGCTGGGCGTCCAATGATCTGGACCTGAGCGTTCCACCAAGTTAACGCTTTATCAACTAGGGTACACGTGGCGAATTTCACTATGTTATTGGTAGCACAGTTGCTAATGTCGAGGACCGATTCCATTTTCTCGATCCAGTGAATTAGGCCAATGGCCCCTTCAGTCCCGGTGAAGGTGCTTGGTTTGCAGGCCTGGAAAGTTTTGTATGAACACCCCTGTTGGGTATTCGCCGGGGTTTCACTGTTGACCGGGGTGGCTCCATTGTTGTTCACCACATTATCACGATTGCGGCTTACCTCATACTGGGCAATTGCTTCAGCCACACGTCGTTCGATGATCTGTTCGGTAGTTTCTACGACAGTAGGTGTAGGCGCTCGGCGACTGTTTCGGGTATTTCTTCGTTTAGGCGGCATGATGACGTTCTGTGATGAAGGAGTGCAGAAGTCAATGCCAATGAAAATGGTGTGAAGAATAAAGTTTCACATATTTTAGTTATCGAGTATTTATAAGAAATGATAGGATCTCCATCACGTATCTCACGACTATGAAACGCCCATATGTACTTAGTATGATATAATCACGTTGGCCAGGCGTCATTATATGATGCTAAATACATACTTCTTTTCATCAACCGTTTAATACGATCAGGTTCGTATGAGATCAGAATGAAAGTGAACGGTTCGGATGAAGTATGGTTCAACAAGTGGATTACGCGTATCGATGTGTCGTAACGATAGTTAGTCGTATGCAAATGTGTGTATGCATGTGCATTCTAGCCAAGGCTATAGTCTAGGTCTCTAAGGTCTCTAAGTCACCTAAGAAATCTAGTTCGCTATAACCAATGGCTCTGATACCAATCTGTAACACCCCTAAATTCGTCGATTTTGTTTAGCGGAAGCGTTTAGTTAAGTATGGGGAGTGCCACAATACACAATACATGCATACGTATCAGAACTTATGATTACAACATAACATAATATATTAAGATGCCAAATGTAATAGTTACAAAGTTTACGATTTATCAAATCGTACAAATGTGAAAGTTATTAAGTTTACAAAAGTAGATTTCATAAATATGACTAAAACAGATTAGTTATATAAAAGAAATCCAGTTGTCAAAAGTTGGCATCCTAGTTTCATCGTGGGTCGCCTAGAATCCGTATGTGCAGGCGGTCCTAACGTGTGCTGCTAATTCCCTGAAAAACATAGTAAAAGTCAACAACGGGGTTGAGTGAATTCACAGATTTTATGTTTGCAATAGTTGAATCAAGTTTGTAAGCACAGTTGTTTAAACCAATACGTTCACAAATAGTTATTGCCATACTAGTCAAGTAATCATTTTGTGGAATGTTATCCAAAATACAGTTTGCATGGGATGTTACCCAAAATACCGTTTGCGTGGGATGTTACCCAAAATACCGTTTACGTGGGATGTTACCCAAAACACAGTTTGCAATACGTTGCTGGTCGTTTTCCAGCGTTTACAAAATAGTACCGGTCGTTCTCCGATCTAAATACGCACGGGTCGTTCTCCCGTCCAACTCGGCCAGTCGTTCTCTGGCAATACATACTGCTGGTCGTTCTCCAGCGAAACACAATACCGGTCGTTCTCCGGTCAAATAACGCATGGGTCGTTCTCCCATCCAAATACGCACGGGTCGTTCTCCCGTCCACTTGGCCAGTCGTTCTCTGGCACTAAAATACGTTGCTGGTCGTTCTCTAGCGTTTTCATAAAAAGTACCGGTCGTTCCCCGGCCAAAAACGCACGGGGCGTTCTCCCGTTCAAACAAAACAGTTTATCAATTAGTTTACCACGTTTGTTTTAGTTTATGGTATGAAAATGTTATTTCATAAACATTAGTTCGCATAATCGTTCAACAGTTCAAAGTACTCTAATCGTTCGAGTAAACACGTGTACAATCATGTAGTAAAAGCAGTTATGGCAATTAATAAAGCAGTTGACTATGTTTTCCACCCCTGTTCAAAAGCAGTTAAAACAGTAAAAGTAGGGGCTGTGAACTCACCTGTTGAGTTAAGTAACGTGCGAGTGCTAGCAAACCTAAGCCCAAGTATGGTCCAGAATCTCCTAACGCCCTAAACGTATGAGATTAAATAAGTATGTGGATGTCTAAGTCGACCATCCATGCTAGTGTTCGTTCAACCAAATTATGTCCAAAGTGTTTGCTTGTCGTTTAAGTTTGTAGCTTTAGAATGTATACGACTCGTTGGTAGCGGTTTGAAATAATAATTTCTGAAAACATCATTATTACGTTTCGATTCATTTGTATACTCATAAAAATGGGTGTTAACCGTTCTTGCATTGGTTTAATATCATATTAAATAATTATCATCATTTGGTGCCCATTTTAAGTAAATTTCAAAGTGCTGAAAAATGTTGACCAAAGTTGACTGCGAATCGAGATTGTTCTGCGAACCGAGATGGTTCTGCGAACCGAGATTGTTCTGCGAACCGAGATGGTTCTGCGAACCGAGATTGTTCTGCGAACCGAGATGGTTCTGCGAACCGAGATTGTTCTGCGAACCGAGATGGTTCTGCGAACCAAGATTGTTCTGCGAACTGAGATGGTTCTGCGAGTTAAGATTGAATCTCAACTCGCAGAACTCGCTGTTCGCGATTTTTATGCAAATTTTGACTTTTAAAGCGTTTCTAATGGTGTTTTCGGACATAATAAGTTGATATAACACTAAAACATGATGTATTAAGTATATTAAACAAGAAATATCAAAGAAAATAATGAAATCTAAAAGTTTACGAAATGTCGGGATCTTAAAAAGTTAACGCGAAGTGAATCCGGAAAGGTAGAAGTATAGATCGTGATCCCGTGATCGTTTTATTCCAAAGGAGCTAGATGATTCGAGTGCGTTTTGTGGTGTTATTTTAGTGATTTAAGTGGTGGAGGTGTGGTGGTTGTGGTTAGAGAGAAAAGAGAGAAAAGAGATGGAAGAGAGAGAGTGAGTGGGTGAAATGGGGGTGGGGAGGAGGGAAAAATGCAGATTTTTGGGGGGTTAGGGAGAGGGAATCTCCCAAATTTTAACCCCGCGTTTGCGCTCCGTGCGGTGTTCGTTTTTCCCGTTTATTCAATGTTATAATCTTTTAAATGGTAAATATTTAAATACGTTTTTGCTTATATTTTTGGTTGAAATATTTTATGGGAGTAATTTAGTTAGATTTAAATTATTTTTTTTTGTAACTTTGTTTCGTTTTAGTTTACAAAATAAATGTTTATACGTTATGAAATACTTTGTAAATATTATCGTCATAATATTTAATAAACGTTAATGTTATTTTATAATTTCCTTTTATTAAATGATTTTGTTCACCAACAGTCGTATATTTTTGTCGCGTTGTCTAAATTTTTCTGTACATAATTACTACCAATTATGAATAAGTATTACTACGCGTAATAGCTAGTTGGGCTTTGCTAGACTTACCTCTAAAATGGGTTGTGAATTCACTCAAAGTAGGGAATTAGCCTAATAATGCAAATGTTTAAAGCTCGTAATTACGTTTAAATTTGCGAGTTGTTACATTCTCCCCTTGTTAGAGAAATCTCGTCCCGAGATTTAAATTCAAGTCGGAACGCCCGTCGCGTATGTTTTCCGAAAAGTCATTTTGTTAGAAATAGTAATAGTTTACGTGGCGCTCAAGTGTTGCCATAAAAGTTTTTATCCTCACTTTTATAAGTTTTTTTATGAAATCATAAAATGTTTTGACGAGTATGAGTTATTCTATAAGAATTGTTAAAATATTTAGATAAAATAATGGAAGTAGGTATGAAAACGTTAACTATGTTTTATGCTACATAACATATTCTTAACTTAGTAAATGATTGGTTTTTCTTCAAATATTGATATTATGTTCTTACTAAGGTATGGATACATTAATGTAGTTTATGCTTTTATTCTTTATAGTTAGGATATTGGAATCTGAATTGTATATATGTTTTTGCTATAAAGATAATTTTTATAAAAGGTTTTACTAGATGATGCGATGAAATAGTTATGAAGAAATGTTTAGCCATATTTGAAGTAAATAAAGTTTGTTTAATAATTAGGAAATAAGTGTGGAAAATATGATAATTAAAAGATATGTGTTTCTTTTACTTAAAGAATATTTTAGTTTTTATTATCCTGTATGTTTAATTTAATGATGCTATTTGTCAGAATTAGAATATAGTATAAATGAATATTTGATATGAAGCTACAGTGTATATTTTGTACAGCTTACCAATGCATTAATTGGAAAAATATGAACTTTGTGGGTGTGTTCCCTGGAAACCCTCACGAGACTATAACTCTTCCACTCGGGATATCGAGGGGTTTAAAGGCTTATTGCATATGCTAAATGCAATCGTGATTAACTACGAAAGTGTGGATGTTGTATATTATTTTTCAAGAAATCGAGGAATCAATCAAGCAGATTTTTTCTTAGCCGATGATGAAATTCATAATTTCAGTCAGGGGAGTTTTTCTGTTCTAATTTTCTTTCCCTTACTCACTTTTGTTTAACAATTTTTATACAATGAGGGCATTGTATAATTTAAGTGTGGGGATAGGGTTCGTAAGAAAAAGAATTTCTTTAATTAATCATTTAAGTTTCTATTGTCTTTAAATTTTATTAAAATTAAAAATTTTAAGTGGATAGCTAAGTATTTATTAGTTAGAATACTTTTGTTAAATGTTTTGTTTTGTATTTAAGAGTTTAGACTTTAATGTGGATTGACTGTTTTGTATATATAACGCAAGCAACTTAATAAGGAATGATATATAGTTACATGATATGATGTACTAATAGGAAATTTATATGAGGATTTCTGAATTTTAAGAAATTAATAAAATAACTTGTATATTATTTTATGATACATAATATGATGTATGACATAAAAGTCTTAATTCTTAGATTTATCATGCGATATTTTTATATATCTTTTTACTTATATAAAGACATTGGGGTTTTACTAATTGTTTCCTCAGTTGTACGTAAGTACAGACCTGGTCTCTAATTAGAATTCTTAAAATAAAGCAAAAGGAAGAACAAATTCTTTCAAAATATAAATAAATAAAAATCAAACTACGTCGCTTTGTTGTACGGCTGTACAGACCTGTCACCGCTGGTTTGATTTGAAAATTGCTTTACCTGAATCAAGTTATGTCGCTTTGTTGTATGGAAATGCAGACCTGTCACCAATGTCTTGATTCTTAAAAATGGATTTTATATATTTATTTGGAATATAAAAGTAAATTGCATGATTAAGTTTAAGAGTATATCATATATGGAAATTATAAATGATATATATATTAATAATAATAAAAAGTATATTCAGAAATATGATTATAGATTGTTTAAAGTGGATAAATATATTAGTAATCATTTATGAGCTACATGTCATACAAATAAATATAATTTTTATTTATACATTATAGTTATCCATGTTAATTAAAGTGTTAAAATTTTAATTTATAAAACAGGTTTTTAGTATTGGTATTCTAATTTCTAAATATTGGTTTGATGCTTATTTTAAATTTTATTCAGTATTCTACTTGAGGACAAGCAGAACTTAAGTATGAGGATATTTGATAAGCATCAAATAGATACTATATTTTATACTATTTATCCCTATATTTATATACATTTTATTACATTTATATGATTTTAGATACTTATTTAGTTAATATTTGCAGAAATGTATTTTAATTAAAGATTGAAGAAAAAGGAACGAAAATAAGTCCAAAACTGAAGAAAATAAAGCACTTGAAGAAGTTGGAGCTTAAACTTTAAAGAATTGAAGACCAAAATAATAATATTGAAGAATTGGGCCAAAATAAGAGTAAAGACCCGAAGAAATAAAGAAGAAGCCCAAAAATGAAGCCCAATCTGAAGTTGGAATATTCTGGAAAGAGGTCCAACCGGTGGTTGGATAACCCAACCGGCGGTTGGGGTATTAAGGTATCAAAGGCGGTTCCAGACGCGAGTTGGATTGGGACTCAAGAAAGCCTAACCGGTGGTTGGAATACCCAACCGGCGGTTGGAATGCCGGTTATTAAAACTATAAATAGAGGCTTAGGTTAGGGTTAACCATATACGATTCTTAGAATACAAACATGAATATTAGGGTTTTAAGTCGACTTTAGGTGCGATTTTGGAGGCTAAGGAGCTAGGATTTGAAGGTTTTCAACCCTAGGAAAAGCTGGTTCAACAATTGGTTTAGTTTCTTTATCCGGGTAACTTTATTAACCTTTTGGGTTACTTTTAGATATTGTTTATTTGAATTATTTGTTAATTAGGTTTTCATTATGAATATTTAAATGAATGATTGATTGAATTTATTATACTAATTATATGTTTATGTTGGAACTATATTATTGAATGTTTATTATGCAAGAATTATCTGTGTTATATTATATTAATAACGATTCTTGACATGATTAACTGATTTATATCATAACTTTATTAATCTTTTGGGTTTTATAAATTAAGTGATTATATTTATGTCTTGATCTTAACCTTTGCGATAGACGAAGAATATCATTTATTAATGTTAAGTAACACTGTAATTCAACCAAATCAAGAATTGTAATAATAAACTTTTGATAGATCTTAATAAATAGTAATACTTTTCTTAACCTTTGACTGTATTACTATATGAAAATTATCTTAACCTTTGTGATTTTCTACATTAGCAATTCACCAATAATAATAGACAACAAAGCAAATAGACATAAGTTAATATAATAAGTTTAATCAATAATAGTTTAAATAGTTATAATCTTCTATCCAATTGAGTATTCTTAAGTTGAACCTTAGACTTATTTACTAGAATCTGTATCAATTATAAATATGTTAGATCGGAACTAAAACGTCCCCTTTATCTTGTATATTATTGTATATTAATGTATATTATTATTATTGTATGTTAATTGTATATTAATTATGAATAAATAGATAACTAGTTATAGATTAGAATCACGTTCCCTGTGTTCGAACTTGGACTTACTTAATAAGCTATATTATACGAACAAGTTAATACTTGCTTGCATTGTGTGATAGTATTATTGAGTATTTCTTAATTTAAAACTTGTGATTATAATTGTCTATACTTAGCACACATCAGTTGGCACAAATGGGTTTTGTGGTGGCTCCCGAGCAGCGACTCCCACCACCCTCCCCGCCACGGCGGAGCATATCGCCACCACCCAATCAAGAACATGGAAAGATGGACAGGGCTGCAAGTCGTAGAATGCTAGCCGCCTTGATCCTCAGCGACGCCCAACCGGGCTCGTCTCAAAGCAGTCCTACGAGTCCGCGACAGACACATTTATAGCAAATTTCTATTCCACCATACAGGGTGAGAAGGTGAAAAAGCCGATGCCGGTTTCCACCACTACTGCCAGGTTCACTGCCAAGATAGCAGACTATCCGCTGCCAAAAAAGCTCACCATTCCTCTCACCATTGGCACCTATTCCTGTTACTCAAATCCCGAGAACTTCTTGCAGCGATTTGAGGGTGCCATTAAGACTGAGCATTTGGAAGACGTCGTGGCGTGCCACATGTTTCCATAAGTGTTGCAGGGCAACACTGGCGGGTGGTTCAAGAAATTGCCAGCTGGTAGCCTTAGCAGCTACTCTGATCTCAGGTTCAAATTCTTGCAGCAGTATCACAAACTGAAATAGCATACTCTCACTCATCTTGATGTCTTCGAGATCAAACAGACGAACCGGGAGTCTTTAAATGACTTCCTCACTCGTTTCACAACTGAGTGTCAAAAGATAAATGAACTACAACAAGTCAACAAATTGCCGATCTCATTTACGTCATTGATAAGGACCGCTATCCTACCCTGTACCATCGGTTGAAGAGGAAGTTACCGAAGGTATACTCCGAGGCCGTCTCTATGACTCGGTACTACCTGCGGTCCGGCGAAGACATCGATTTACGCAAGGGACCAGTTCGGGAGTCACATCGGGTTGAGCATGACGGATCTCAGGCACGCCATCATGAGGGCAGATCTGGTCCCGGCCAGCGCGACAACCAGTGGAGGGATCCTCGTCGCGATTTGCGGCATGACAATCGCCGCAGTGACCATCCGAGACAGCCCGCCGACAGCCATATGACAAGAACTCTTTGTTGTCTTCACTCACCAAGTCACCTAAAGAGATACTGCTTACCGAGACAGCGGCGCGGAGTGCGTTTAACCCTCCGCCCCCAATGGAACACCGCGTCGTTCCCAAAAATGGCAAGTATTGCGACTTCCACGAGGAGTACGGACATGATACCGATGACTGTAGGCAGTTGAAAAAGGAAATTAAGGAAGCAATCCAGGCCGGTAGGCTTAACCATTTGTTACGTGGGAAGAAGTTTATAAAAGCAGATGGAACAAAAACTTACAGCTAGCAGCGGAAGGATGACCCGCGCGAACCACCGGACGCCGTCATTCACATGATTCAGTCCGCACGCGTAAACGTGAAGAGGAAGCTGGACGCATTGCAAGATTGGCAATTGGTACAAATATCATTCCCACCTCTGCGGAGCCCTGTACTCCCAGAGCTGGTTGTAATCTCGGCGCGCATTGGGAATTGCAAAATCTCCAGGGTATACACAGATACGGGTAGCGCTGTTGAAGTTATGTACGAGCACTGCTTCCTACAACTTCCATCACATATACAAGGAAAGCTACAAGAACCCTTGTCTCCACTCTCTAGTTATGCCAATGACACCAAATGGCCAATCGGTAGAATCACCCTAGACGTGACCCTGGGTGATTACCCGTACTGTCGAACTTCCGAGCTCGAATTTCTAATTGTTCGTGCTCCGTCACGGTTCAACGTGCTTTTGGGCCGTACCGCCCTCCATCAGTTCGGGGCCATCACATCAACAGTTCATGGGTTAGTGAAATTCCCTAACCCTGCTGGTGTTGCCACCTTGCAAACATCAGGAACAGCCATGCCCGTGTGTGCTCAAGTCTCGAAGGCTGCCCCGGGATCATTTACCATGACCAACGACGAACTGGTAGCCGTCAACCCCAGGTTCCCGGAACAAAAAGTCCGGACTGGTCTCGCCCTGAGCCTGCCAACAAGGCTAAAACTTTGCGAGATCCTCGTAGGAAACACATATGATTTTGCTTGGCAAGACTCTGAGATGACTGGCGTACCACAGTCAATCGCCGAGCATAAGCTGAACGTTAACACAAACATCACACCGATCAGGCAGAAGAAGCGGGGCATGACCCTCGACCGGAGCCACTTCATCTGTGAAGAAGTTAACAAACTAGTTCACACCGACATCATGCGTGAGGTCCATTACCAGAAATGGGTCGCCAACCCTGTCCTTGTAAAGAAATCTGATGGCTCATGGCGAATGTGTGTAGACTTCTAAGATATTAACAAGGCATGCTCAAAAGACAATTACCCGCTCCCCGAGATCGACCGGAAAGTCGAGTCTCTGTCTGGGTTCAGGTTCAAATTTTTCTTAGACGCCTACAAGGGGTACCACCAGATATTAATGGCAAAGGATGATGAAGAGAAAACTGCATTCCACACACACCAAGGCATCTTCTGCTACACTAAAATGCCATTCGGTCTCAAGAATGCAGGAGCAACGTACCAGCGCGTCGTCGACGGCGCCTTCAATTCGCAAATTGGCCGCAATCTAGAGGCATATGTTGACGACATTGTCATCAAAAGCAATGTCAAGTCTCAGCTACTCACGGATGTCTTAGAAACTTTTGCTTCGTTGAGAAAAATCAATATGAAACTCAACCCGGCCAAATGCTCGTTCGGGATGGAAGAAGGAAAATTCCTCGGACATATGGTGACTCCGAGAGGCATTAAAGCAAACCCAAAAAAGATACAAGCAATTGCCGACATGGTATCCCCACAGAAAAAGAAAGATGTGCAGAGCCTGAACGGAATGCTAGCGGCCCTGGCTTGTTTTCTGTCCAAGGCCACTGAGCGATCATTACCGTTTTTTGATGCACTGAAGGGCTGCATAAACAAGAAGGATTTCTCCTAGACACTGGAGGCAGAATGAGCGTTCCAGGACTTGAAGAAACTTTTGACAGAACTACCAACTCTCACGACTCCGACCCCCGACGAAATGCTCACTCTGTACCTGGCGGCGTCATAGAGCGCCGTCAGTTCCGTACTTATCACCATGCGTGACAAAACACAGATGCCGGTGTACTTTGTCAGTCGTGCTTTGCAGCCAGGAGAGCTGAACTACTCACCAATTGAGAAGTTGGTCCTTTCGCTCGTGCATTCAGCACGGCGCCTTCACAGATATTTTCATGGTCACCCAATCACGGTCCTCACAGACCAGCCCATCAAGCAGGTGCTTTCAAAGCCTGAAATCTCGGGCCGACTGGCAAAGTGTGCTATTGAGCTCGGTGAACATGAAATCACATTGTGCCCACGCAGCGCAGTCAAGGGTCAGGTCCTGGCCGACTTCTTGGTCGAACTTCGGGGGGAGTAGAGGGTAGGTGCACCTCGGATACCCCTACCTTTGAAAATCTAGCTATTTGGGAATTGTTTACCGACGGAGCCTCGAGTTCGGAAGGTTCTGGTGTCGGACTCATACTTATCAGCTGATGGGGAGGAGCACACCTACGCTCTCCGTTTTGGTTTCCCCGCCTCTAACAACGAGGCCGAGTACGAGGCATTGTTATCCAGTACTCGGGTTGAGATCGAGATGCGCATCAGAGACCTCCGGGCGTACGTCGAGGCAAAAGATTCAGCGATGAAGCAGTACCTAGCACTCGTCCAAGACATGGTGAAGGAGTTCAGGTCATTTGAAATTGAGCAGGTCCCAAGAAACAAGAACAAGAAAGCCGACGCTCTGAGCAAGCTGGCGTCACTCACCTTTGCCCACCTCACCAAAAAAGTTCTGGTCGAGGTCCTAGGGCAGAAGTCAATCAACCCGACCAGCTCTGTGGCCCAGGTTGAAGAAGAGGGGGATAGCTGGATGACCCCGATTATGTCTTACATCCGTTCCGACGTCCTCCCACAGGACCCGATCGAGGCAAGGAAAATTCGAATGAAAGCCCCAATGTATTTTATTGAAAAAGGCGAACTCATGAAAAAATCGTACTTGGGGCCGAACCTGATATGCCTGGGTCCAAAGTAATCCGAGAACGTTATCCGCGAAGTGCATGAAGGGTCATGTGCCCTTCACTCCGGCCATAAGACCGTGCTGGCAAAAATCATGCGCATGGGCTATTTCTGGCCGTCGATGTACAGAGACATAGCTGAAATAACAAAGCATTGCACCTCCTGCCAAATCCACGCACCCATAGCCAGATCCCCAAGGCTCGACCTGATCTCAATCTCACCAGCATGGCCTTTCTTCAAGTGGGGCATCGACATCGTGGGACCTTTCCCACCGGGCCCCGGCAACATCACGTTCCTGATTGTCGTCATTGATTACTTCACAAAATGGGTTGAGGCCAAGCCCCTAGCCACCATCAGCGTCAAGCAAGTCCGTAACTTTGTATGGGACAACATTGTGTGCTATTTCGGTATCCCAGATGAGATCATCACCGACAACGGGAAACAATTTGCGCAAAATCCGTTCAAAGCCTGGTGCGAGGGACTCAGTGTCAAGAAAACGTTGACCTCAGTGTACCACCCTCAGGACAACGGCCAAGTTGAAGTCACGAACAGGCATCTGGTGGCCGGCATCAAGGCTAGGCTCAGTGAAAGCCGCACTATTTGGGTGGATGAGCTCCCCAACGTATTATGGGCTCACCGCACCACTCCCAAAGAAAGCACCGGTGAGACCCCCTTCAGCCTCGTCTATGATTGCGAAGCGGTTATTCCGGCAGAAATCAGTGTCCTCAGCGAAAAGATCATTAACTTTACTGAGAGCGGAAGTTTGGAAGCTCAGCAGCAAAATGCCCATGTGTTACAGGAGCGCAGAGAAATGGCAGCTATCTGCCAAGCCGCAAACAAGCAAAGGATGGCTCGCTATTATAACAAGCGTGTACGCCCACTCTCTTTCCAAGTCGGAGACATGGTCTGGCGTAACAACGAGGCTAGCAAATCCGAAAACACAGGCAAGCTAGGGCAACGCTGGGAAGGCCCGTATCGGGTTGCAGAGGCAAGTGCAAATGGCTCCTATGTCCTGGCCACTCTGGATGGCAAGTCCGTGCCGCCTACTTGGCACGTGACGAATCTGAAGAAATGTTATATGTAATCAAACTTTGTAATAGCTCAGGTCGGGCTAATCCCCCGCCTTCGTAGCATCTATCCAATGAATAAAAGGCTTTGGTTGCGTATTATTCTTCTGTTGGCAAAACTTGTTAATTCCATACGTTGTGACACATTTAACATTGCAAAAAAAATTTCCCCCTTAAGACGAGACGCTGGCAGGTGTACATGTACATACGGGTTTTGCGAGAGATAGAGCTAGCCTATTCGTTATGGGGAATCAATGCTCCGGGCCGAATAGAGCTTACCTACGGGTCGGCCAACGCAGGATTACGTTTTAGGACTCCTTCAAAAAGACGGAAACAACCATTCTTGAGTTCTCGGATCTGGAGATCACGATTTTCAAACATCAGTAACCTGTTTGCCATTAGCGGGAGAGATCACTCGTGTACTCTTAAATCTAGTCTATATCAATATCATCGACCAGGAATTATATAACGCATAAATGAATAAGAACAAAGGAAAAGCCGCCGTCAGGCGCCGTCGTTGTAACTCCGGCATATGTCCAGAAGAGTCAGCTAAGCCCAGAGCACAACGACCCTGCCTCCATAAGGGAATGCCTTCTAGCGTCCCGAAGGCAGAGGTCCCCTCATACTGTATCCTGTCGCCGATGGACGACCAGAACAATATTGGCCGAGCCGAGTAACACCTCCACCACACGCCAACCCATAAAGTAGTCTAGAAATCTACTAAGTCATGACAATAAAAATACAAGTGTACGTACATAAACATAGATTGAACACGTGCAATTACAAAATGAACGTTGCATTTTATTCACATAACAAAACTTTTACATAAAGTAGGGATGCCGGCCTTACAAGTAAACCTACCAATCTATAGCCACATCCCTAAAATCTCATCAACAGACAACTCCATCTCGCTACCTATCCTCTCTATGAACGGGAAGGAGATTGTCTTCAAGGCTTCATTAGCCCGCTGCGCCCGCTCAAAGCAGTTCGGGTGCACCTTCGACGTTATGGCATCAAGAAGTGGAGTCGGGAGCCCGAGAACGTGCTCCGTGAAAAGATTTATAGTTTGAAGCACCTCCACCTCCTGGACGGTGGTCAGGAATTCCTTAAACGGACCCGTCACGCTGTCCGATGCCATTGCCAGCTTTACCAAGCCGGGGATGCCTTTTTGGAGTCGCTCCAAGTCTTCCGCCAACTCTGAGTTCCGGATCTCACAGTCGTTGAAATCCTTGATGTGAAGACTGCAAGCAGTCTCCAACTCCGACACCTCCTTCCTGGCAGCGGCCAAGTCCGTCGTCAGGTCCTTGAACCTGCATACAAGCTAAAGCTTAGCAACCGAATGACAAGTACATGCAAAAAGGCTAAGAGATAATTAACTCACCTGCTTTGAAGCTGCATGTCCTTATTCACAAGCGCAACCTTCTCAGCCTCCACAACCCTCACCTGCTCCTACAACGGAGCAAGGGCTGCCACGACCTCAGCCCTGTTAGCCCTCTCCGCCTGGAGGTCAGCCTCAGCTTTCATTCTTGCTTCATTGGTCGACCCGAACCTCTCCTCCAGTTCCTGAGCTTGCCCATTGAGGATGGCGATCTCCTCTTCCTGGCACCTGATCACGCCGACATTGAGCCTCCACTGCTCCGTCAGGGTTTCGGTACGCGCCTGCTCGTCACATTGCAGCGCAAAATTCCAAAAGGACATAAGCAGACGCGCCCTATTGGCATCTATGGCCGACTGCTGGGAGAGTGTCTCCACAACTGTCGGCGGAATGGCGTGGTGGGCAAACTCGCGCAGAGACTGCGCATCCACGACCAAGTTGTCAATTTTAAAATCCCAGTCCGGGACAAATGTAGCAGCTCCAGAGCTAGAAGGACCGGTGGCCGACACTTTTATGAACCGCGCTGGAATGAACGGTTTCGGCTGCATGGACCTGAGAATAGCCATTCTATGAGACCTGATTGAAACGCTTAGTCAAAAGGATACACACGCTTATGAGTTAAAAAAAAAAGCACAATTATTACCTCATGCTGTCCGGACGCAGCGGCGTAGATGCCCTGGCGGGGCTCGGAGGTTGGTCACGAACGGGTGACGGATGGAGCGGACTGTCCTCGAGCGTCACCGGCTCCTCGGCATGAGAGCCTGCACCGCTACCTACCGGGACGACTCTCGAGGAGCTGCTGCGGCGCACCAGGCGCTCATCCTCTCTCTCTTCCTCCTCCTCCTCCTCGTCCCGAAGAACAAGTCCACCGCTGATGCGCGCTGCACCAATAGTATGTGGGTCCGCCTCAGCTAAATAAAAAAAAAGAGAAAGGAGAAAATCAAAGTTAGCACGAATTTAACAACTTGCTTCTATGAAACAGAGCAGGGCTACGGACCATCCTCGGGTATAATGTAGTGCCCACCTGTGCTGGACACGGACATGAAGTTTCTCAGGTTGGTCTCGGCAACCTCCCACGCCGTCTTTTTCTCCTTCGGAGGGGCCCCTGCTTCCTTCTTGCCCGGGCCCACGCCCTTGCGCTTCGGGATCGCCCGGCTGCCCGTTGCTTCCACCTCGGCATCAACCGCTAAGGGAACGACCACAGAGACACCGGACTTGGCAACAGTGACCGTTTCCCCAGTTACCTTGGCAGCAGTCCCAGGGTCGTCTTCCACGGCCCTCCGGATGTATTTGAGGCCGGACACACTGGGAGCCTTCAGCACGGAATTCAGGTCCATATCTGCAGGAATAAACAAAGGGGTTAGTCAATTGAACACTTTCATGGCAATATCAATACAAGTAAAAAAACCATTCCCCCCCCCCCCCCCCCCCCCCGGTACCATGGCCGCCCTCCCTGATGACGGGTACCTGCCCTTCGAAGGGCCAAAACGAGCTGATGCAGCCGATAACGAGCACATACGTATGGTACTCCCGCATCTCTAGCTTGGCATCTTTGCACGCTGCCAACAACCCCTCCTCCGCGGTCGACAGCTTCGGCGTAAGGCTGACGTTCCGTGGCCGTTCATATTGCCACACCAGCGTCTCCATGGAGTCATTGGTGATGACGATAATGTCAACAAAAAAGAAGGTATCCCTCCAGCCGTGCAGGGATGACTCCTGGCACCCAAAAAAATCATTTTTCTTTGCAAAAGTATACCACCCCCTGTCGCTCGGAGTTAGCTTAAAGCAGGCCTGGAATACCTTCACCAATGGTCTCAGGCCCAATGACCTAAACCACATCTCAAAGATGCTAACTTTTTGCACGGCAAAGGGGTGCAGCTGGCTGAACCCAACCTTGTAATGCTTGCACACGTCTAAGTAGAAGGGGGTCGGTGGCATGCGGAGATTGACTTTCTCCATTGTTTTCCAGTACACGACCACCTTCCCCTCCAGTGGCGCGTCGGCGCACTGCATGGCGGTCGGCGCCACGGGATTATACCTCTGCAGGCACTTAAAACGCCTAAGTATATCCGGAATCATATCCGGCTTCACCGAACTGGCTTCATGTGCCACGATCGTCGCGCCACCACCGGCCACAGCCCCCTGAACCTCCACCATGCCCTCCGCAGCAGCCATGGTATGTATATATATCAAAGAAGAAAAAAGGATGAAGGTATGAACTACGGACCTGGGTTTATTTGAATGTGGACGAAAACTGGGTTGAATAGCCGAAATAGTTGACGGAATGTTTGAATGTGGTCGGAATGCTCTCAAGATTTTTAACTCGCGTAAAAAATAAAATGGCTGCAAAAGGCTCCTATTTATAGGCAAGGTTGTGTGGGTCGGGCTTCATGGGCTTCAATGTAGGCCGCACACTTGTCATCAGATCTCACATTCCAAGAAGTTACCGCGTGCTGGCCCCGTTTTTCCTTTACACGTGTCGCCATATCTCATGATCCGACGAATGAACAGTTGTACGCTAAGTGTACTATGACGTCACGGCCCACGCGGCCACAAGCTGTCCCATCGCATGACAGCTGTGAAATGCGAAAAGACGTGCATTTATTGCGCGCCGTCAGTCCTTCAAAGGCATCATTAATGCGCCACATCACTCACTCTAAGTCCGCCATTATATCCCGGAACGGAATATAATAACGGACTGGGGGGACTTAATGATGTACATCCCATCTCGGACTACGGGTTGCCCCAGATAACCGGACCCGGTTCCGTGCCGAGCCTCGACCCGGACGGCATCCGTGCCCAACTCTTGTAAGTCTCGGAGCGGAGGTCACTATCCGAGTCAAACGTGAGCCCGGATACGTTCCGCACCCCGGATCGGGGAGTTTGATATCATACCAGGCATTTAACAACGGTACGACGACAAGGCTACGATGCGCACCGTGCTCGCCACGTAAGCCCGACATTCTCTGACAAAAGTACGATCTATGACCGTTATATCTAGGTAATTAACATGGCTTGGCCATTAACCTGGTCGGCTCACCCGATTGGTCCACGTCACCTCGTGCACAGTGATTGTCATGCCTGCCCATGACCATTCACCCACGTCAGCAATGGACGGGGAGAATGTCGCTTTCCCCCACGACCAAACCTTCCACGTCGGATTGGGGTTTGGCTATAAATACTAGTGCTTTGCTTCCATTTCGAGCTAACACCTTATAAAAATCGCAAGAGTAATCATCCAACGATTGCTCACATAGAATTAAGCTTTCACCACCCTCGATTGACCAAGTCTCGATACTGGGTTTGCATGTTAATCGGTGTGTGACAAGCTCGATTCCTCATACATCATCCTCATCATCATCATTGTATTCAAGTGTTTTTAGGCTTGAACAATATGCTCAAGGATACGAATAATAGGGTATGCAAAGATTCATTGTGAACCAACAAAACTGAAAAAACCAAACAGGACCACACTAGAACCTTTTGCAGATATCGTAACAAATCAAAATGTCGTTATATTGATTCAACTGTTTCCAGTACAATACAAAATGTCACAATATATCATATATAAAGACAACAAACCCAAATACTTACACTTCGCAGTTTTGAAGATTGTTGTGATTAAAAACTTCCAAACCCAAACCAAAAAGAACCCATAACATTGTTTTGTTTCTAACACTAACATACCCGTATGAGATAAACAAGCACGTTGAATTAGAAGACTCGTCGTAATTACACCTAAAATAAATACATACCACATACAACATTCGTTCTTTTCTTGAACTATTTCAAGTGGCTTTACTGGCAGTTTGGGTTTCTACCTGGTCCACCATAGTAAATGTAGCTGCCCCAACCATCATTCTTGCCTGTTTGAACATCGTAGCAATTGGGTTGCTCAGTGAACGTGTCTATGTCTTTAGGAGCTCTAAGACTGTTTGACCCGTCAACTACTTGAACATTTCTGAAGTAACTTGCCTTACCAAAGCCTTCTTCAGGGAAATGACCGCTGCCCATTTGAGTTGTCGTGTGCTGCCCGTCAGAGACTGAGTTCACCACCTCCCCTCCCCATTGGATCATTGTTGCGCTATCAGTTAAGTAAGAGAAGAGTGACGCGGGCCAGTATCCAAGCACATGTCCATTACCAAATTGCATCCACCAGTTCCCTTGCTCAGGGTCCTAATCAATTTTATCGAATGAATCAGTAATTCCCAAAAAGTGTTTTTAAAGAAATTGTATTAGTTTTCATACTTAGGAAATGATCTTTAATATAGACCGCACTTGATGAGTACCAAGTCAAAATGGGTTCATTTACTAAAGGCCATGTTTGGTTGACCCGAAAATACTTATTTTTGTATATTTTCAATGCATTAAATATTATAGTAGTGATCAAACTATTGAACAGAAATATGTATTGGGTGATTTTTTTTGACCCATTTCCACTTCAGCTAAAATTTTTATATGACCATTTTGATCTGTTTAAGATACACTACAACATACATAGAACTATAAGTATATGGTCAAATGGGTCAACATTGTCACATCTAAGTCCAACTATGGGCAACCTTGTCACTGTGATCAAATTGGTTTTGTTATTTATGCATAAGTGTTTATTGCAAAGTGTGTGGGAACTAAATATGCCAATGTGCCAAACCCATATTCTATGACTTTTATGAGTAAAAAGAACTACTTTCGTGATGGAATCGCTGCTTTTTATATGATGGTTGGTTGAATCGTCTAGTGTTTTAGTGGTGTCGTGTAAATATACAAAATTAAAAAGTTTTTTTTTTCCTATTATTTTATTGCTGATGAAAACGAGTTGAATAGTTGAAAGTCATTTACACCATACATCAGTGATTCACTCCTTTAAAAATGTTTCCTTTCTAAAAAACTCGAAATCAGAATTTAGTACTGGTAATAGCTAGCTTTTGTAGTTACATCTAGATTATTTATAAAATGAAAATATATATAATATGATGGGTCAATGTAACTCGACCCGACATGTTGTGGCTCAATCCAGAAGATAGCATGCATGTTTTTTATATGTATACTTTCAATTTCACATTTGACATTTGACATGGTTTATTATTTTTATAAAAAAACTGTAACCAGAATTAACAATATATAATAATGCACCTCAGATCTTGAAAACAGCCTCTTAAGTATAGAAAAAAACCATGTTCATATTGAATTATTGACTACTGAGTTTGACATCAATAATAGAGATGATAACAAACAGAAACACTGAATTATAAATTATTGTCATGAGGACCTATGTCAAAGATTCCCTATGCAACTTCTTATTTAAAAGTTAAAACTATTCTATTTCCTCATAGATGAACACATTCAAAGTTCAAACCATATGTATTTAAACAAACTTATATCATTTTCGGGCTGACTAAAGCCAACAAAAAGCCGTCTGTTTTCATTAATTAAATTACCTTAAAATATTCGGTCTTCTAAACTAATCTTGTATTGTATATATTTGGTTAAAAACTTACCTTCCAAACAAGTATGCTGATATCATATTGGGAACTTTGATATCTAGAAATAGGAGAGATGCTGGCCCCCAATGCTATCTCATTGTTGATTTGTATAAATCCTGAACAAAGAAGGTTGTAACAGCCTGTGGCTTGATATGCATCACTCTGCAAATATTTAAAAAAATAACAATTAGGACCCACAATTTGTACCATTTTATCAGTATCCTATGTAAACCATTTACTTATGTCCCAATATAAATAGTAACTCTTCTTTATTTGAATCTTTTGAACCTATAATTACATGCCAATGTTCTACTGATTTTGGTTCATATGTTTTTTTTTCTTGAATTGTTTCATATAAGGTGTGTGGATGTTCGCCTTCGAAATATTATCGTGATTGAATATTTAAGTTGATTAAAGTAAGGTCTAGTTAGGTAACTTTACATTAGTATAATAAGCAGTTTCTTTCAAGCAAATACATATTTGTTTATCCAAATCTGATTACTTAGACTCCAAATAGTCAATTGTATAATTGAGCACATTGAAGCATCCCTAATATAGTCAAACATACTACGAGTATCTAAATGCATATGAAGTTGAAAGTCGAATAACCATTAGACGACTTACATTTATCATTAATCAGTTTCATAAATCATGATAGTTCTCGTTATACATTGTGCATTTGCATTATTGAATTTATTATTAGATATAATGCAAGTGAACAATGCAGAACGAGAACTTTTATCGACCATGTTAGTAGTATCGTGGAAGCTTTAAATTCGATACACTTGTAAACAAAACAAGATGAACTTACAGTCCAATATGTGAAGAATCTGGTGTTATTATCTCCATAAAGATCTGGGCTGACCTGTTGTGATTCATGATTATGCAAAAGCATTGTATTATTACTCTATGATTGCAAAAAAGCATAAAATGATTATGAAGATAATTACAATTCTACCTGCCAGCCAGCTTCAATGCTATTAAGATCTGAAGCAAATGAACCTCCTAATAACCATATTTGAGACAAACTGAATTCATCAGACTGTTGTATTTGTGGCTCCCAAACATTCATAGTTGCTTTAGCTCCATAAAACTCTCCTTGAACATATGCAATTGCATGCTAAATGAACTCCAAAATCAAAACATATCACAATCAAGATTCAGTAAAAGCAAAAGGGTGTATCAACATAAGTCAACCAGTTCATGACTTGTACTGTACAACTCACCTCATGTCCACTTTGATTGATGAGATCAAGATCAACAGAATTTGGTTGTGCAACAGTTGAAAGACTGTGTTTTTTGCCATAATTCTTGATAGAACTTGCTCTCAAAATGTCTTCTTTTTTCGTTCTTCTAACCGGTATAGTTCCTTTTGAACATTTCCCATTTAAATGCCATAATTGAGTAATTGCTTGGTCCTTTTCTGCTGATAGTTTCATGGTCTCATAATTTATCCCCTCTGGATGATAACTTGGCCTCATCTATATTCACAATATCATAACAGTTCAATATAAAAAAAATCGACGAAAAAAGACCTTTTAAAGAGTTCACATAAATATAAACACATATGTTTTCCAACCACACATACCTGAATTTTGTGGTCTTTGAGGGAAGGATGATCAAAAGCTGCTTGATGAGAAATATGAACACAATCAATTATATCACCATCTGGGCTCTGTTCCATACATTCATAAATTCGAAATATTCAAATATATTTCCAAACAAGAAAAAAAAATGTCAAATAAAGAATGAAAGTAGACCTTGATTGATTTCAATGGTGGTTTGTTCAAATTATTCAAATGCTTCAAAACTTCGAACCTATTTTCTGCGGCATAACATAAACGTGCCGCCGTGACTACACACAAGACCACCACAAAACGCGAAAAAAAGTTCACAACCATCATTTTTTGACACACACACACACAATGACACAGAAAGTGTGTGTATGATATGAAACAATATATTCTTATCCTGCTAACAACATTTGGTGATCATACAAACTACAATGTTTTTGTAGCAAGATTTATCATGTGAATGAAACCAAAAAAAACTGTTGGACACTTTCTTATGTTAGGCTCGTGATTGAGAGAGACATTATTAATATTATTAAATACATGTAAATTAAAAAAAATGATTTTTTGAAAGTTTATAGATAGAGATAGATGGATAGATATATAGACAGCTATATTGATTTGTCGTTTGGGAAGTGTGGACCTATGAACAACTACTATGCCTTTGAAATTTCATGGTGGAACTGAAGGTGTAGCCCCTAAATGACTTTGACATTTTACCTCAATTTTAGGGGGATCTTTTATAAAATAGTTTGTATGTGAAAGCAAAAATACATAGATTATTGTTTTTTATTTAAATGGTTTTGTGGAGGGATTTGGTTGTTAGTTTGATGATTATATTAATCACTTTTTAATTTTTAATTATAGAGTATAACTGAATTGATTCTCGTGGGAATTTTTTGTTTAATTTGAAGTTTCTTATTATAGAGGTGGTAAAAAACAGGTCTAATGTGTTAGCTAACTACGTTAGACTTGGTAACTAAATATCAATTTTCATAAGTGTTTTAGTATGATCAGTATCCCAAATTATTTGGACCCGTAATATAGCAATAAAACCAATTTATTTGGACCCGTAACTAAATATCAACTTCTACTATGGTCTCAAAACGCGTTGTGTCGTATAAGCGGAATACTACCTTTATAAGTCATCTGATCCCTCATATCCACGGCCGATGTGAGATTTGCCTAGGGTGTTACATTGTATATATATGTTTAATAAATATTTTTCATTTTTACAGCATTTTTGTATTATACACATTATCCTTTTGATGTTTTTACTGCATTTTAAGTTATACATAATCTATATTGTACTGCATTTTGTTAAAATTATTTTGCACTTTATTATTATTACTACATTTTGTATATATTTCATTTATTACATATTGTTTATTTTTTACTGCATATTATCCATTTTTACTGCATTTTGTATACTGCATTTTGAATATATTTCATTTATCCTCCGTTCCAAAAAAACTGTCCACTTTTGACTTTCTGAAGATTTTTTTCCCAACTTTGATCTTTAATATCTTTGTTTGTGTTATATAAGACTTGATGCAAAATATATGAATTGATTGAGTTTTATATGTATTTTCATTGGTATAATTTTCATCAAGTATTATATAACACAGACAAAGATATTAAATGTCAAAGTTGGAAAAAAGACTTTAAAAAGTCAAAAGTGGACAATATTTCGGGACGGAGGGAGTAGTATACATTTTTCACTTTTCACTGCATTTTATATCATACATAATCTATTTGTACCATATTTTGTTATTTTTACTACATTTTGCATATATTTCATTTATCAGATTTGTTTGTTATTCACTGCATTTTATATTATACATATTATCTATTTGTACCACATTTTTTTTATAAAAGTATACTACATTTACTTGTTTATACAATATTTTGCATATATTTCATTTAAAACATATTGGTCTCATTTTACGGTATTTTGTTTTATACATATTATCTATTTGTACGTCATTTTGCTGACGTCGTGTATTGAAGATTCAGTAAAATATATAAAAGTTTTAGTTAATTAACAATAATACACAATATGTAGTGAAAAAAACGTATAGTTTTATTCATAATGCAATAGAAAGAGGATACTCTATATAATAAAAATTTTGGAAAAAGTTTTAGAAAAAAAGTATTTAAAAAATTTTGAAAGAAATTTTTTTGAAAAACAAGAATAAAAAATTCCGGCGGTAACTAGAGATGGCATTGTATCGGAGGATGCCATATTAACATCTATATCCATTTAATATTTTCGTCCACGTCCATATCCATTAAATTTCAATTCATCCATCCATATCCATATCCGATGGATTAAGCGGATTAATATATACCCATTGAATATTTAAAAATTTTCATATGAAATGAAACCAACAAATATTATAACCAAAAAATATATATACCATTACATAAGGAAATATAGTCACAAGAGCGTTTAATCATTGTCTTTAATATTTCATAATTTGTTACAATTACAAGTAAACATATATTTTGACAAATGTAAATGTGTAATCGTTATGTTTATCGGCTAATCTCACATGTTTTAACTGTCATCTATCATGTATTGTGACTTCAATATATGATCGGAAGTAAAATTTGATTCGACGTGATATATTTATGCATTTGAATTTGCTCTATAAATCAATAATACAAAAAAAAAAAACTCATCAAATATACATACATTATATAGTTTAAATTTACGAATTCATACAATCAATAACATCATAATAGTTTATGGTTTATATATATATATGTGTGTGTGTGTGTGGATATGTAAATTTATATGTATATATGCATATGTATATGTGTATGCTTATGTATTTTGGGTGATAATTGATATATCCATGGGTGATAATAGATATATCCATAGGTCATATACTGTCATCCACATCCGATCCACTAATCATTCACATCCATATCCATATCCACTATTCATCCATCTAGATCGTCTATGTAACACCCAGTTTCTGGGCCTAGAAATAAATGGTTATTTAAAATAATGGGAAATAACTTATTTGATTTCTTGGAAATAAATAGGTCAAAGAGTCACGGGATTTATTTGTACTTGTTTTAAATTTTTAATGTTAACGGTAAAAAAAAATATTTTGTCTCGCAAAAGATTTTTAGGTTCTAGACAATAGAGTTAGAAGGAGGATAAAATATACACCGATTAAAATAGAGGTGGTGGTGATGACCGACTCATTTTTATTCACCTAAGTTCTCAAGGTTTCTACACATTTCTTTCATTTCAAGAACTTGCAAAATCTCTTAAACCATAACCAATTAGTTTTATGTGATTTTTGATTCCAACATCAACTCTGTTATCATCTTAATCTTCATCTTCATCAAAAGGTAAGTTTGATTCTTGAAGTTATATAAATTGGTTTTGTAGGTTATTGAGTGATTAAATGAAATTAAAGCTTGTTATGTGGTTACTTGGTGTTAATAGGTGTTATTTGATGTAGTTGAAGTATTAGAAACCGAGTTTTTGGAGTTTTGGTGAGTTTTGGTGTGCAAAATCGGTAACGGCAACGAAACTCGCAAAACCCAGTTCGTCTTGTGAGCTGAGTTCGTCTTGCGAAGCGAGTTGAGCTTTGCGAGCCGAGTTGAGCTCTGCGAAGCGAACTGAGTTTTCTTGCGGTGCGAACCCAAAATGCTGCGAGTTGAGTTGAGCTCTGCGAGCTTAGTTGCGAACCGAGATTCTGCGAATCGAGTTGACTATGCGATCTGAGACCTTGCGAAATGAAATTTTAAAATATTATTTTGCAACTTTTGAAAATGCGAAAGTGTTTTCGGGGTAGCGAATACGTGACAAATTTATTAACTTGGATCGAGTTGAAATTCGCATGGTCACTCGGAAACAACCTAATGATCCAGGCTCTATTCTAAGAGCCTAAGTAGTTTTTGACCTTCCGGGATCATTTAGGGGTTGAAAATGTCATTTTTTCATTTTTAAACATTAGTTCGGGACTTTCTGATTTCTTATCTGATTGAACTGTTGTTTGCCTAGACTTTAGGGATTACCCGATTTAATAAGTATGTTAAAATGATGATTATGGGATGAGTTATTGACTTGTTATTATTTGCGTTCTCAGATAAGCAGAAGGAAACTCAGTGATATAAGACTACTGAGTTCAAAGACTAGGAATCTGTAACACCCCCAAATTTAATGTTTTGCGGAAGCAAGATTTGGGTGTCACTAATCAATAACAAAGCACACAGATTAATAGTAAACGACTCTATATGCGCCTTTTTGACAAAATATATTAATATTAAAATGTTTACAATAATCATCCTACACATAGCTCGTGTTCGTAGTATGAAGAGATTTGAATACATAATTAGTTGTACAAAATCTAATAATGAAGTAAAATCTCTTGAATGCTTGCATGAAGACTCGAGCTAATATGCATCCTATTGGGCAGTCCAGTTCTACTGCTGTGTACCTGTGATACATGCTAAAATGGGTCAGCGTTTGAGCTTACAGGTTTAGATATCAAATAAATTTAGTGTGAACCGCAAGATTTAATCGTTGATTTGCATCCAACAAATGATAATAGTTATGTATACAGCCATAAGCGCATAGTCTGAGCTTAACTCGAGGGGTCGGGTCCCATATAGAAAATTCCGAGCGAGGTGCCTTCACGAGAGCCTAATCTACTCTCGTCTTCCCAAATATTAGTACGTCCATTGCAGAGGTTAGCGCGACTAACCCGGACGAGGTGGGTCAATCCTATATGGTACCATATACTAATATTCACGCTACTTTCGTATTACCAGACTATACTGACGGAGGGCTTTGATTTGATTAGTTGAAAACAACTCATGTAGTATATTGAAATATGTACTCGCGTTCATGCGTTAAAAACAGAGCAATGTATCACACCCCTAGTAAAACAGTAAAAAGAGGGGCCATGAGACTCACCTGAGCCTGAAGAGTTTATCTTAATAAACTTAGATTGATTAGCCAAGAATCGAAGTCCAACGACTTGTAACCTGAGGGTGTCCACGACACGCGATGGTTATGACATGATTGAGTATCTCAAAGATCACCCTTGTAGTTGTTTGTTCAACTAGAATGTCCAAATTACCACGATTGGGTTGTTTGTTTAAGTGTTTGAAAATGTGTACGGCCCGTTGGTGATTGTTTGTAATAATAATCCCACATTATTATTTTGATGACTTTGAAGTGTTATACCTAAAAGTAAGTTCCAATGTGTTTCAGAAGTTGTGTCGCATTCGTGTTTGATGTTATACAAGTTCAACACTTTGTGTGAAAGTTTAGATGTAACACCGTTACTCGTGAACCTAGGGTAAGGGCGAAGCCCGTTAATGACGGGGGTCCGGGGGCAGCGCCCCTGGTAGCGGGGTCCAAGGGGCGGCAGCCCCTGGCGGGGTCCAAGGGGCAGAGCCCCTGGCTGGGTGAAAAACGCATCTGGACTTGAATTTGGGTGAAATGGGGCATCAAATTTGGGCCTCAATACTTAGTGTAAAATTAGTTTGAAACCTTCTGTTTTATGCGTCACTTATAGCGTCACTTAGGGGCTTGGGCGTCAATTAGGAAGTGACGCCTAAAAAGGCAGAATCTGAGTGAGGGCGTCACTAACGGAAGTGACGCATACTGAGGCGTCACTAAGGTAGCTTGGGCGACACTTAGGAAGTGTCGCATAAAATTGGAAATTCTGAGTTTAGGGCGTCACTTAGGTAAGTGACGCATAAGGTGGCATCACTCCATTAGTGTCGGATATGAGTGTCGGTTAAGGCTTCTAGGCGTCAAGTGACAGAGGTAAGTGTCGGGAAAAAGGGGTTTTATGCGGCACTTATGCAAGTGAGGCATGATTAGGGCTTTTAGCGACACTCAATGCGTCACTTAAGTGACGCATGAAGTGACGCTATACTGCACCTTCGTTGCTGTTAACAAATTTTTGAGCTAAAAATGAGTTTTCGGGTTTCCGTTTGGTCTGATTCTTTTACCCAACGCTTATAAGGACATTTTAAGCTTAAAGAAACAACTAAAACTTAAAAACACTTGAAATCGAAAGGTTTCGAGTTTTTGTCGGAAACTTAAAAAGTGGTGAATCGAGAATCCGAAAAGATGAAAATGTAGATCGTGACGCGGTGATGCTTTTCTTCCAAACGAGTAAGATGGTTAAATGGTGTTTGATGGTGTTTTTTGGTGATTTAATGGTGGTGGTGGTGAGGTTGTGAAGATGAGAGAAAAGAGGAGAGAAAGAGAGTAAGAGAGAGTGTGAGATGGTGAGAATGAGGGTGGGGAGGGGTTCCCCCCCCCCCTTTTTGGGCAGATTCGGTGGGGGCCCACCGGGTGTGGGTCTCCACTTTTTAACTCCGTGCATTCGCGTTTCGGGCGGTGTACGTTTTCTCGTTCGTTTAAACTTTAAATGATTATTTAAAATATTTAATTGTACATTTTTAAAGAGCAATTAATTACTCGATATTTATGTTGAAGTATTTTATCAAAATACTTAATACTTGGATTATAAATCATGACTTTAATTTATTTTGTTTTGTTTGCGCGTTTACGTTTTAATCGCGTAAGTTGTTAATTATACGAAATGAATATGAAATATTATCAGAATAATATTTTGGATATAAGGTCATCATTAAATAATGTTTTCTTATTCAATAAAATTGTTCACCAACGTCCGTATTTTAAGTGAGCCGTATTACATTCGATTTAGAAACGCGTGCGATTTAATCAAATCGCATATTCGTATATATTCGACAATATATATTTTGATACATTAATTAGCCTAATACAGAACTAATTACATGTATTAACTGTTAATTAGGAACTAATTACTAGTCCTAATTTGGCGGGTGTTACAGAATATCGGTGAGTGATACTGTATTCTTCGGTTCAACCTAGATGTAACAAGTTTGGTTACAACGGGTGAACATATATATATGGTTATTGGTATTGATTGTTTAATCTTTTGGGTTACTGTTATTAATGATTTGGGTTAATTGGTTGTTGTTATTTCATGATGGCATGACTATTATGCATTATATGACTGTGGATTATTCAGAGGTCAACATTGGTTGGGTTTGTTGCTATTGTTTGGCTGGCGGGGTTTCAGATACACATCGTTGATGGATGAACCCTAGTCAGTGAAGATAGCTTCAAACTATCGGTAAATCACTGTGATGGCATACCAGTGATTTAAGGTGTTCTTGGTGTGGCTACACAAGAACTGCCGGTCCTCTTTGACGTTATGTGCTTATGTGTTTATTTGTTGTAAGATTTGTTATTTCTGGATTAAACTGTCGGATACAGTTCCATTCACTTAGCTGTGAGTTAATCCCACCACGTTTAACATTTTGCAGAATATGAATAGTTTATCGGGTTAAAGACTGCTGGAAGGGATGTTTGACTATTACTGCAGCTACTCTGATATTTTGTGAACCTTGAAATTATGTTTTGGAAAATTATATAACACCTAGTCGTTAGTACATGGTTTTGTAATTATATATATATATATATATATATATATATATATATATATATATATCTCAATCCGTCGGATTAATCCGACAGCCCCTTCAGTTCCCACAAAATTTGGTGGGTTACAGTTCAGGTATTCCTTATAGGTGCATGGTCGCGCTCGGTTTCGAGTAGCTAAAGCATCATCGATCTGGTCAAGCTCCGCTTGAGTGTACGATTGTCGTCTAGGTGGCATGATTCTTAAATAAGAATGAAATGACAAAGTGTGAGATCTTTATTCAAAGATTTTGATTAAGCCGACATGACAATCAGTGATTCATAGTGATGAGATCCAGAAAGTCAATTAAGTTATGTTTTCGAAAGTCCTCAGACTTTTAAGTTGCCATGACGTGAATATCTCACGTATGCTTAAAATGAGTAAGTTGAGATGTTGTAGTTTCAGTGTATAGTCGTGATAACGACTAAATAGTGTTTTCAATGTAGGTCAACCATGACTAGGTTATTGTGGTAGTCTAACAGACTATATTGCAGTACTAACGTACGGTGAGTGTAGTTCTAACGAGTCAAAATGCAGCACTCAAAATACTGAAGTGTACTGCTAGTAACACTATAACGTAGTATTAATGTATCGTAAATGTAGTACCTAGGGCTATTAACAAACCGAATCGAGTCGAATATCAGGATGCTCGAGTTTGACTCGTTTGCTAATTATCCGGTTCGAGCTCGACTCGAGTTCGAGTAAGTTTTAAAAATTGTGTTCGAGCTCGAGTTCGAATTATTTGTTGTTGTTCGAGCTCGAGTTCGATGCTCGTTTATTTGATTGGAAAGTGTCTTTATGAATCAAAATTCCAAGCTCAAGTTTGCTTGTTTATGAGCTCGGGAACGCTAAACTCATTCCATAACTCGAAATCAAGCTCGAGTAAGCTCATTTATACTTGATATCTTAGGTTTAAATATATTAGTTACATACATTTAAAATTCCAAATAGACAAATTTATTATATAAACTCGACTCGTTCGACTCGAATAGCTCGTTTTACTCGAAACTAAACGAACTTTCGAACGAGCCGAGTCGAACATCAATTTTTTATGCTCGGCTCGTGAAATTAATCGAGTAGTATTTTTTGTTCGAGCTCGACTCGTGTTCGAATATTATCAAAATCGAATTCGAGTTAAACGAGCTCGAACTCGAGTAGCTCATTAAATGCTCGACTCGTTAACACCCCTAGTAGTACCTAAGTACTGATAAAATGTAGTAACAACGTACTGTAATGCAGTGCTAAAAGCATAGTAATGTAATAATATTGTATTATGAGTGTAGTACCGAAGTAATATGAAATGCAGCACCACGTGCCGTAATGCAGTGTCGAAGCACCGTAATGCAGTACCCATGTATTGTGAGTGTAGCACCAATGTGCTGAAAGTGTAGTACCGAAGTACTATGGAATGCAGCACCACGTGCCGTAATGCAGTATCAACATACTGGGAGTGTAGCACTAATGTGCCAAATTGCAGTACCAATGTACCGTGTGTTGTGCCCGCAACATGATGTAGCCAAATGTGTGGGTATGTATGACACTCACGGTATCTTGTGTAGTATCGAAGTAGAGTTGTTCCTAAAGCACGACGTAGCACCACGTGCCATATGTTATTTGTTTTAGCTTTGTGAACAATTAGCATGTGTGGGTTTCTTTCCCAATAGAAAACGTTTATGCCTCCTTCCCGAGGTTCAGTGATAAGTATGATATCCTCCTATGCGTACATACTAAGAAATGGTTGATGTCGTGATAGGGAGGAAGACGACGATGTGCCTCTTCGCGAGTATATGATGGTACAACGGAATGTGTTATAAGTGATTAAACGTGTATGAATAGGTAGGCGGTAATAGGTGAGAACAAGACTTGTTCTTTATACCCAATGATGTTATATTTAGCCATACTTGGCACTTTCGATGGTGCGAGTGTTTAGTGAGAATATTATCGCATGAGAGTGTTATATATATCCAATATATATATAGGTACGTAGAAAGTAGTACACAAGTAAGGCCTATTCATATATACCTACAGTACATATAATAGCCTAGGGTATCTAGCACAAAACAATCAAAGTCGACTAGTGCATTCCTGATCCAGTATAACCCCTTTCAGATATCACATCATCTTTATTTAATTGTACATAGTTAGCTATGCTATGTTAAATTAAACTCGTATGATGTAATCCCTGAACCAATTATACCTAATGAGGAATACTGCCTAACGGTCATAGTCTAGGCCCACTAAATGCAACCTAGTTTACTATAACCTTACGCTCTGATACCAATCTGTAACACCCCTAAATTTTGGGCTGCGGAAGCGGTCGGGTCGGGTGTTACCAAATCAAATATCACAAGCACAAAGGTAAATAATGAACGACTCTAAATGAGACGTTTTGAAAATAGTTATATATTTCCAAAATTAAAGTGTATACAAGTTCTGAGTTCGCAAAATAATTTCAATACAAAATTTATGATACAAAAGTTATGCAGAAAAAATCCAGATGTTTGAAAACATGCGACTCAAGCTAGCATAATCTTGTAGCAATCCTAATCCTGCTGGGCACTTGAGAACACATGCTTAAACTAGTCAGCTATAAAGCTGGTGAGTTCATAGGATTGTTAGTTGAAAACATAAAGTATAAACATTGTATGTTTTGAAAAGTAGTTCAAAATCTACGATTTTGATTTGTATTGTTATAAAGTCGTAACATCAATGTGTGTACAATAAACGAGGTATCTTATACCTAAATAATCGTGGTGTGTACCTAAGTACATAAAGAAAGAGGCATTCCATGCCTAGATACCTATTAGGTATGAGCAAGTCTACTAACGTGGGGCAATACATGCCTGAGTATGGATAGAGTAAAAGTATGACTACGTCATATGATAACAAGTGATAACTAGTATGCCACCTGGCATAGCGTGTTGCCTCCAGCAACATGAATGTGTAGTCCCGCAGAACTATGATTGAGTATTTAGCCAAATACTGAGTTAACGACCTCGCGTGAAAGCTCACCGATCAGTTAACTAATGCGAATCTCGAGTGTATACTCGCCGATCCGTGATTGAGTGTGAATCCCAAGTGTAAGCTCGCTGATCCGTCGGTTGAGTGTGAACCCCGAGTGTAAGCTCGCTGATCCATCGATTGTATCACTTTACCACGATATCGTAATTGTGCCCACTTTACCGTGGCATCGTTTTGTGCCTCCTCGACATCGAACGGTTGCTTCGCAAGCAATGTATAAAATCGAAAGCCGGCAGTACTACGACATGCCGGACTAGTATAATTGAGAGTCGACAGTACTACGACATGTCCGACTAGGGTAATTGTGTTTGTATAAGTGTATGTATACCAATATACATATGTAGATTGTAGGTCGCACCAAGTGCTCGAAATAGAGTACGAGTATATATATATATATATATATATATATATATATATATATAAGTCAAATCAACAAACATGTCCTACCGAGTATCATGTAACCCATGATGGTGATTTAGGGTATCTAAGCATGTATAAGCAATACTTAAATATTAGGTCTAGCATAATAAGCCTAGGTATGAGTAACTCATCACCTAGTTGTTTTGTAATAGTATACAAAGCTATACTAAAGTGTGTTACTATCGTATACTCCTAGCCTCAGCCTAGCAAGTATATATTGGGATTGGTGGTTAATGTTTGCTTACATGCAATCCAATATAGATGTCCTGGAATGTATAGGTAGTCTTAGTTCCTAAAAGGAAACTAATCCTGTAAAAGTCTCGTCGTTGTCCAACGTAGGTAGAACTAACTAGTTCTAGTATGTTTGATAGTATTGTCCCGCGATAATATGGTCAATGCATAATGATAACTTAGTCAAGTTATGTGATGATGATTGTTTTTCAATAATCTAACAATGTACAATGGCAACCTATCTAGGTTAAGTGGTGATATTGTCCTACAACAATATAATGGGTGTAATTCCTGAGTATTACACATTTCGTGTTACGTAACTGTAATATAGATGAGTGTGAATTATAAAAGTTTATCATTATAAATCAAAAACAGTAGTTGTGCATGCGTCTCACCCCGAAAACAGTAAAATAGTTGAAAGAGTGGGGCTATGAACTCACCTGAGGAGTTAGCGATCTTACGATACGCGCGTCGTTCGATGGGTAACCTCCCAGTGTCCTAAACACGTGAGGTTATATGAGTATGAGACAAATCAGTTTGTCTAAGCGGGTTGTGTAAGTATTCATTTGTCGTTCAGGTTTGGAAACCGTGTACGGGGGTCCGGGGGCAGTGCCCCTGGTAGCGAGGTCCAAGGGGTGGCAACCCCTGGCGGGGTCCAAGGGGCAGAGCCCCTGGCTGGGGTCGAGCTGCCAGGTCAGCTTGGAAAATTTTTATCTCCACTACATTGCTTTAGTAAAAACGCACGTGAAATCCAAATTCGGAGTAAAATCGAGTGGCAAAATCTTAGTTTCGACACTTAGTGAAAAACATCTGTTTTTAAGGTTTCTAGTTTTGCGACATAAGGATTGTGTCGCTAAAGGGTTCTGCGACACAAGGGTTTGTGTCGCCATGTGGGACATCCGCAATTTGATGCGACATAGTGTGTTGTGTCGCTATATGCGACGTTTGGATTTGCTGCGACATAAAGGCTTGCGTCGCACCATGCGACATAACTAATTATTGCGACATAACCTGCGACATTGGTTATGTCGCAGCACTGTTTTTGGTCCTCTGCGGCACAACGATCTGTTCGACGATTTTTCCCCGAAAATCAAGATCTAACCTATTTTCGGGCCAAATCTTGTTGATATAATGTTAAAACATGATATATTAAGTATTTCTAACTCGAAATATCAAGAAAAATGAGTAATTTCTTACGATTTGGAGGTGGAGACCAAAATGATGATGATGAACTTGATGATGAAGGTGATGAAGATGAAGATGATGATGGTGGTGTTGTTGCTGCCGATCTGTTGTTGTTGTTGTTGATGATTCCGAAAATGATGACGGTTGGTTGTGACATGTATAAACCGAGAGAGAGAGAGAGAGATGGAGGGATATGGATGTGTGTGTGTGTGTGTTTTTGTTTGATAAAAATGAAGAAAAAGGGGTGGGGAGGGGAGGGGGTGTTTGGGCCGGTTTATAGTAGGGAAAAAGGGAGGGGAGTTTGTCTCCCAAATTGTAGTATTTTTATGCCGTGTTCGTTTACCCGATCGTATAAAATTGTATTATTTTCGATTCTTAGAATTTATTAATATTCTTTCGAAATGTTTTCGAGTGAAAGTATTTTATCAAAATACTATTTTCGAAATTAAAATTTAATAGTTTGTTTTCGTGCGGTTTCAGATAACTAGAATGCATTTTTTATTAAAACGACTTAGATTCTCGAACGTTTAATATTTTCCTCAAATGTATAATGTTGAATCTATATAGTAAAACATTATTTATAAAATTTTCGAATACTTTGTTATAATTGCGTACTAAGTACGAATATTTGAAGTTAAAATTGAGCGCGAAAATTGACTTTTTCGACCAGGTGTCACACCTATGATCCTCTATCATAACTTATACAGCAGAAGTGCATATATGATTTTGTGATATTACTTATAAATAATGGGTCTTTTATGTACAAATGAAAAAGGTGACGGTTATATAGATAAATTATAGAATTTTATGAGGTTCTTGATTGCTCGTTTGGGATTTTTATCATTTACCAATTTACCCTATAAATAATGGGTCTTTATAGTACAAGATGTTTAGGTCAATTACTTCCTTATAAACACATACTACGTATATATTTTGACTTGAAAATCATACTTGAGCTATTATAATTTTCAGAAATATTATTTTAGTCTTTTTTTTTACAAATATTAAACGTACGTATTCAATTTGTATTCAATATAAGATTATAAAGGTCTGAAGTCACTTTTATGATATTTAGATCTGTTAAAGAACCTTTCGTAGTTAGATAATATATAATCTAGCTTGTATTTTTGCAAATTGCAATCTAATTTGAAAGTGCGTCCAGTATTCACTCAAATGATATGGGTGATGATAATTGTATCATCATTTTTAAAAAATATACCAAAGTAATCTTGCTTTTGTTTCCGTCCTTTTTTACATTATTATCAAACAAAATTATTATTCGGGCGGTCGACAGGCTCATAGGTTGTCTTACTAGAATGTTGATGCTCATTTACTGATTTACCCTTTGGTGAAATATGTCTTGTCCGATGCAGACACAAATCCGTATGCTGACACAAAACATATTCTCTTGATCTTATTTGGTGAATTTATTTTCGATAAAAGGAAAAAAAACGATACAAGAAAAGGTAGCTTAAAGATGGTTTTATTTGTACACCATCAAAAATCAACCATACACCACTAAAGTTGTTTTACAATTTTGTACAGTACAATACAATGATGCATAAAAATGGTATATGGTAATCATTGATGATGTACAAATCACTACCCTTTTTATTAGGGTTGTCATGTTGATTTTAGGTGTCACATGTTATAATAAAGTTAGAGTATTGCTAAATATGCATAACTATACGGATATATATTTAGACCTAACCATATAGTTTATGTCACATAGATTCCACTAATTCTTTCACCTTATATTTACCAATCATTTTAATATATGCATTAATTAAATCTTTAGACCTAAATTTAGCTTTACGATTTTAAGCCTACCAATCAATATTATAAGCTTTTATAAGTTTGTTATGCACAAAGACACCAACTTTAATACTATTCTACATTATATTTCATGTATGAATATAATAGCATCTTGTGTATTCCTTATTCAACTTTATATATCTTTTACTCTAAGTTTCCAGCAATTTACAAGTTCAAAATATAAGTATAAGTATATATAGGCAAAATTTTATATATATCCCTAAAAACTCTAACAATTACATATATATCCAACCAAATTTAATAATATCATATATATATCCCTTCAAACTAATGAAACTCTCATATATATCCATACTTCTAATTAAATAAATTAATACTCATATTATTACCCTTCGTTTAAATAACATTTTCATCCATCGCTGCGGTTGAAGTTTAATAATTGAGATGAGCATTTTATGAAGAGTTAATAATGGTTTAATTCTTAAAGTTTCATTTTTTTTAATCACTCAAGTTTTTTTTAATGATTTAATCCTTTAAGTTTGCAATGATTTATTGGTTTAACCATTTGAAGGATTAAACCGTGAAAAGTTTAAAAGTTTGATAGTTAAACTAGAAAAACTTAAAACGGAAAAATCATTATAAAAAATAAACTTTAAGGATTAAACCATCAAATTTTTTAAGTATAATAAACTTAAATGGTTAAACCAACAAAATTTTGAAACTTTGAGAATTAAATCATAAGAAAAAAACTTGAGTAGTTAAAACGAAAAAAGAATGAAACTTTGAGGATTAAACTATTATTTACCCTTTTATGTACTAAAACTCACATCTTCACGATCTACATGATCCTTATAAAAAAACTAAATTTCTCAGTATGTAGGTTTCGTGTTTTTATCAACCATTTAAGGATTCTTTAGTATTACAGTAACTAATGCTACTTTCACTAAATGGACTCATGCAATAAATTTCCCAAATGCATTTTCCCAATTTTCGTTGATTGCAAATGTATATAATTTGCAGTTAACACTTATATTGATCCGTTTGGTTCAACAATCAATAAATGCAAAGCCCCATAAATATATACATACATATATATATATATATATATATATATATATATATATATATATATAGTAACAACATGATCCATAACAATTGCTACATGAACGAGTATTCAATTCGGCAGTTTGCATGTATAATTTGAGTAATTATTTGATAAATTAGAGGTTTGTATATAGTTTGTAAGGATATGTTAGATTAATCTTGACATATTATTAGTATTTACGGGTGATTTGTTAGTTAGTATTTTATTAGTATTGTTTTATTTAGTAGATAGTATTTGAGTTTGAATAAAAGTTAATGGGTCACCTATGCATGTGGTTTTAAAGATAATGTTAGTACCAATTGTTTAGGAGTATTCTACTGTTTTCTATTTTGTCTTATAAGGCTATATATATGCCTTCAAATATCAATGAACGTAGCTAGTTTTTCTTTGTCATTATTCTCTCAATTTTCATCTATAATTTGACGTCCATTTAGTTTAAATCTGTTCTTTGGTCTTTGTATACCAACATTTGGAATCAGAGCAAGGTTCGTAGGAGGGGCCGATTGCAACCTTATGCAATCAAATCGAGAGCAAGAAAGCAAGTAGCAAGGCCGATCATAATTGGTGATCAAAAGCAAGAACGGGCAACAACAAGTAAGTTATAGCAAGAAGCAAGAATTGCAGCCAGTTATCAAGCAAGAACGAGCAGCAGCAAGTAAGTACCGGCAGAAAGTTAGCAAGCAAGAAACAAGAACGTAAGAAGCAAGAATCATAAGCAAGAAAGAAGATAGCAAGAGTCGAGAAAGAAAGAAGATCAAGACGTTTATTGTTAAATCGAAAGCTTAGCAAGAAATGGGAGAAAACTCAGGAGAATGACAATCCGCGAGCAAGGCAACGTACCACTTCAATGTCCCAAACTAACCGAATCGAACTACACTTCTTGGTCGATTTTGGTTGAAACGGTGTTAAGGGCATACGGTTTGTGGGAGTTGGTGGATCCCGTAACGGGAGGAGCCGTTGAAGAAAAGAACTACACCACGAAAGCCATTACTTTTCAAACCCTACCGGAAGATATTCTATTGCAAGTGGCTAAACACAAAGATGCAAAGGATGTTTGGGAAGCGATTCGGGTTCGATATATAGGAGCCGATCGAGTCCAAAAGGCACGTTTGTAAACTCTTAGGAGTGAGTTGGAGATGCTAAAGATGAAGGAGAACGAGACCATCAATGATTTTTCGGGCAAGATCAGTGGCATAGTAGCAAAGTTCAAAAGTCTTGGTTCAAATATTGAAGAAGAAGTAGTTGTGAGAAAGCTTCTCAACTCAGCCCCGAAGAAATATTTACCAATCATTGCCTCCATTGAGCAATACTCGGAGATTGAAAACATGTCTTTTGAAGAAGCGGTGGGAAGACTCAAAGCATATGAAGAAAGACTCAAAAGTTATGATGAAAATGATGATGAAAAAAACCAACTCTTGATGGCAAGTGAACAAAAGTATGGTGAAAGGAGTGGACGTGGAAGAGGACGTGGAAGGAACTATGAAAGGGGTGGTAGAGGCCAAAGAAGAGGAAATGGTCGAGGTGATAAGAGCGGGTTTAGATGCTATGAATGTGGGGCATTTGGACACTTTGCTAATGAGTGTACAAAATGGAAAGACAAAGAGAATGAAACAAACTTGATCCACGACGAGGAACCGACTTTACTATGAGGAAGAAATGAGTCGAGATTGTCAAGATTAAGGCGGTGAATGTTAGATTAATCTTGACATATTATTAGTATTTACGGGTGTTTTTGTTAGTTAGTATTTTATTAGTATTGTTTTATTTAGTAGATAGTATTTGAGTTTGAATAAAAGTTAATGGGTCACGTATGCATGTGGTTTTAAAGATAATGTTAGTACCAATTGTTTAGGAGTATTCTACTGTTTTCTGTTTTGTCTTATAAGGCTATATATATGCCTTCAAATATCAATGAACGTAGCTAGTTTTTCTTTGTTATTATTCTTTCAATTTTCATCTATAATTTGACGTCCATTTAGTTTAAATCTGTTCTTTGGTCTTTGTTTACCAACAGGATATACATGATATTATAAAGTTTGGTTGGATATATATATGTAATTATTAGAGTTTTTATGGATATATATGAGATTATTAATTATCACATTTTTATAAGGTTGAGAGACTCAGTTTTTCTTAAAATATAATTGTAGCCCAACATTATCTTTAATCAGAATAATCTAGTCATATTTCAAAGGAAAATCTTAAAAAGGTTATTTTTTCATAAATTAGACATATAAACCACACATCTTCCGTTGAAACACATAAGAACATCTTAAAATATGTTCCGTTTTACATTCAATAATAACCACATTTAGCATCATAAAACTCTGTTCAATGAAATATAAAAGTACAAAAATTAACATACGTACAACCTAAAAGACTTCAAAATTTATCGCTCACCTTTCACACCTTCAAATCTGCTCAATCAATGATAAATTATAACACGTATCAATTTTAAATTCAAGACTAATTATACTGTAGCTAAGAACTTAAAGATGATCACAAGCGAAGAGGTAAAGAAATAGACGTGTCAACGGTATGCTGAATATGTAAGGCAAGTCTTGCAACTTTATTTGTAAATTCCTAATTTAAACAAACTAGTAAATTAATAATTAAAATTGTTATTTTGCAACATATTTTTCCACCATGTAACTTGGTTTTGGTAGGTTGGAATTTGGAATTAAGGTTCTTTGAATCTAGCCCCCTCATTTCATGTATTGGCCCCAACTGGATTGCATTACCCAAATCTCCCTTTTTAAGTCCTAAACACAACATGTGTATGTAATAACAAAAGACATACTTGGTTATGAAGAGTTATTTCTTAGGCAAAAACTTTATAATTATTTATTAACGACCAAAATTCATCTATAATCTATGATGTTAATATGTACAGTATGCAAGTATGAATCTTCAACAAGTATATACCGTTTCTATGATTCTATGCAGGGGTATTCATTAATTGGTTTGAATCGAAAAACCATCCAACCCAAATAGGTTTGGTTTAATTGATTTCGGGTTATTCAGATTTGGTTCGGTTATTTGGTTTTAACCGATATTATAACTGGTTTTTGGTTCGGATTTGGATTAGAAAATTTCAATTTGTGACCCACCCGAAAACTCAATACGAAAGAAGTAAGGCTTATATATATATATATATATATATATATATATATATATATATATATATATATATATATATGATACCATACAAGCCCCAGTTTTTAACATAAAAGGAAAAATATACAAAGTCATAACAAAGTCATACGTACTATATGAATACATATATTAAAATAGTATATAAACATATAGACCCATGATCATAAATATGTATTAAATACCATATATTAGTATAGTATTTTTATCTCATGATCATAATGACGACCATTTAATGATTATATAATACTTTAATATATATATTTCAATATCATACGTAGCCTTTGAAAACTTATTATTAGAATTAATATTAAAATATTAAAGTATAAAAATTGATAATAAAGATGGTAAGGATTCAATTTACAACCTGCCTGGTCAAAGGGTTTTTTTTACCATCTGGTTGTCAAATACATTAGATATGAAAATCCCAGGTAGTCAATGATCAAAATACCCGACACCACATCCAGGTATAAATAGGCTTACTCATGACAAAGGGTTTAATTTCTAACATACAAGGGACCAGATTAACCTTGACTATATGGCTCAGTCGACCTTGGTATCCATATTTCAATTTCCATACAATTTTTTTTTTTTAGACTTGTTAGCTCATTTCCATGAATTTAGTATTCATAAGATTAGTGTTATCCAACAGAAGAATTTAGCCTGCCATATAGGCGGCGTCTATTTGCATAAATTTAAATATCAAAGCAAAAGAATAAGGAAACTTACAAATTAAACGGTGACACCAATGGAACTATTTATTAAAACTTCCAAGAAAAAATTACAATAGGAGAATGACAAAAAGAAAGATAGTAAAAGGGATATGAAAAGATACATCACACAATGTTTGAGTCCCCTTTTATAATAGGCGGAACTTCAAACTTTCAAATTGTGGCCGACATGTTTCAATTATTTTGGCCAATCAATACATTTGAAAACAACCAAATAAAGTAGCCGACAATGATGATTTATTATTGGCCTATTATTATAATTCTTCACATGGCTATAGTAACCCGGAATTATTAGTCTGCAATTTCTTTTTTCTTCTTGTCTTTGTCTTTTTTGTCTTCTTCCATTTTGGAGGGTTCTGATTTAATCTTCAAAATTTAACTTTTCAGGATATCAAAAATTTCAGGAATATCCAATTCTTTATCTTCATTTGGGTCTTGAGATTCTCCAGCAAGACATTGAAATTGATTTTCACCAGATGTGCTTCCCATTGAGATATCTGACTTTGCTTTTGCTTGTAAAAAATTAAGCAAATCTTGTTGAATTTGAATCATATATGCCTCCATAATTTCTTGTTGAGTCGGATTTTTAACTCCTTTAGCTACTAATTGAGCTTCTATGATTTGTAATGGATTGAAAGGAGCTAATTCATTCATCTTTTCTTTCTGCTGAATTTGTTGTTGATCTTTATATCTGAGCAATGTTGATTGAATGAACGCTATTGTGTCCTTGGCATTGATTTGTCCTGTTTTTTCATCTATCTTAACCATTCCTATCCAGAATTTGGTAAAAAATGCTCTCTTTAATTGTGGTAATTCTTTGTCACCATATTCAATTTCAGGTTCTCATTTCCAGATCCATGGGATTGAAAACTCAATGAAGAATATTAAAGAGGAAATAATTTCCTTCAAAGTATTTGCTTTATGAGTGACAACATCAAATAATTTTGAACATGTATTTGCCCATTCCACATATAATTCTTTGAATGGTTTAACTAATATTTGAACTGATGGACCATATGATTTCCACCAATTAAAAAACCAATTTGGTAACTTTGAGTTATAAACCGTAGAAGATACTTTGATAAACCATGAGTGCTTCCTTTGTGGATTTTGATAAAGAAACACTTTATGAAGACTGTCAACATAGTCCTAATAATTATATTTTATCACAGAATTATTTTCAGGGTTAGTAAATTGTTTTTCCTTGAAAGGAGATAATCCCCATTCTTCTGCAATAATAATTCTTTGAATAGTAATTTTACTGTAGTTATGGAATCTAACATTATTTTTATAATCCTCTTTTGAATAATGTTTAATTTCAACAGTAGAGATATCTAAAAGTAATTTTTCATAATAATTTCTGGACTTATATGCTGATGCAGCAAATGATTGATTGTTCAGATACCTTGATAAAATTTCCCAAGGTTTTTCTTGAAGATTGTCTTTTGATAATTCAAAATAATTCATAACATCTTGATATTCAAGAGTAAGAATTGTTTCCTTATGAGGAGTTTTAAAATAATAATTTGAATAGATATCATTATCCTCTTCATGGATGATTGCATCCTTATAAGGAGTTTTATTTACCCCTTGTTGTTGCACAAATTGCAGAAATTGTTGATATAATTGTTCATTTCCTTGTAATAAAGGAAATTGAGAAGAGAATTGGGATGACACTGCATTTTGGGATGGCTGGTTCTTTATTGAACCTTGCGTAATTGCTTCATTGAATAATTAACCTCTGCCATTTGAAATTATGGCTTTTCCTCTTCCTCCTCTATTAGAGGAGTTGTTTGAACCTCTTCCCCTACCTCGAGGAATCATTCCTTCAAAAATTCTCTGGTTAAGAAATCAGGGAGAGAATTGTCTTCCCCTTTCTTATAAATAATTGTAAAATCAAATGGGGCTAAATGAGCCTGCCATCGAGCAAATATTTGTTTTGAAACATCATGTTTAAAATCTTTGGTAAACATAAATTTTGCAGATTGGCAATCAGTTTTAATGGTAAAATGTTGATTGTATAAATCATCTTGAAATTTTAAAACACATTTAAAAATTGATAAGATTTCCTTAGCAATTGTAGCATAATTCTTTTGACCATTATTCCATTTTCCAGAATGAAATCTAATTAAATATTCTAACTTATTTTTTGGATTAATTTTTTTAATATTCCTCCAAATCCTATATCTGAGGCATCAGTCTCAATTATTTTTCCCAATTTGGATTTGCTAATGATAAACATGGTAATTTTTTTACTTTTGCTTTGATTCTTTGAACAGTTCTAGTATGTTCTTCTGTCCAAGAAATAGACACTTTTTTTAATCTATCATACAAAATTGATGTATCTTGTGCTAAATTTTTATAAAATGGGGAAATATAATTTAAACTTTCCAAAAATCTTTGCAATTGTGTTTTATCTATTATTTCATCTGGGAATTTAGAAGCAAATTCAATACTTCTATTTATAGGAATTGTATTTCCCTTTTCAATATTATGACCAAGAAACCTAACCTTAGTTTGAAATAACATCATTTTTGATTTAGAAATTACTAAACCATTTTGAACTATTAATTTTTCAAAGATGTCCAAGTGTTTAAAATGTAATTCAATATTTTTAGAAAATATTAGTATATCATCAATATAGACAATAATAAATTCACCATATGGATTAAAAATATCATTCATAATTTTTTGAAATTCAGATGGAGCATTTTTTAATCCAAACGGCATAACATTCCATTCATATTGACCAAATGGAACATTAAAAGCAGTTTTATATCTATCTACTTCATCTATCCGAATTTGCCAATATCCAGATTTTAGATCAAATTTGGAAAATATATTTGAATCATGTAATCTATCCAATAAATCCTTTTTATTAGGGATTGGATATCTAATCCATTTTAAAACTTGATTCAATCTTTATTCAATGGCTTATAATTAATAACAAGTCTAGGTACTCCCCTTTCTTGCTCTGCATGTTTATTAACATAAAAAGCAGTACAAGACCATTGAAATTTTAATGGTCTTATTCGTTTAGTTATTAAAGATTCAATTTCTTTTTTACATAATTGTAAATATTCAGAATTCATTTGGCAAGGTCTTGCCTTTGTAGGAATTTTTTCTTCATTAAAGTCTTCTTCATAAGGAAGACTCACCGTATGCTTTTTTCTGTTCCAAAAAGCATTAGGATGATCATTACATATATTTAATGAAAATTTATTTGTAACTAATTTTATCTTATCCTGTAATTTGGGATTTTGTAATTGCTCATCAATTGAATGTGTTTGAATCTCTTGTTTAAGAAAATTTATGTGATTGTTTTTTGCAATCAAAAGATCTTGTAATTCATTTACCATTCTAGTTATTGGCCTAGTGATAAATTCAAATTTAATTGCTTTTCCTTCAAAGGTTCCAATTATACCAGTGAAATCTACTCTTTGAAGAGGAAATATTTTATTTATAAATGGTGCTCCCAAAATCATTTGGTTGGTTATATTTCTTACAAGGACAAAATTTGTAGTAATACAAACCTTGTCTTGACAAACTCTTGCATTTGATAATTTGTAATTAATTTGTAATGGCATTTCATTTGCAGCCCTTAAACCTTGAGTGGTTTTTTCAAAATATCTAGTAGGAATTAACCCTTCTTGCAAGCAATTTAAATCTGCTCCACTATAAGAGCAATAAATTCTTTTGTATAATTATTTGCTACTAGTAATTTAATTTTTACTAGCCATTTTTGAGATGTTACCATTTCTAAAATATTTAAAAATTCATTATTTTGTGAAACATCTTCTTTAATTATAGATTTATTTTTTTCTAAGTTTGTTATTCTATTTTCTAATAATAAATTATTTTTCTTAATATCTAGTATTTCTTTTTTGAGATTATTAATCTCAATTATCAAATCTTCTTTTGTTGTTTGATAATTGTTTTGATGTTTTTGTTTTAATAAATTAAAAACTTCTGACATCATATAATTTTTAGTATTTGGAAATATCTTAGTTTGTTCCGAAGAGGTTGATTCGTTTTCATTTAATAGTTCTTCAATTAGTCTAGACTTTATTTCTGGATCTTTAACTATTTTTATTAATTCAAATGTGTCTTTATTTAAAACATTTATTTTCAAGTCTTCAAATTGAGCTTGAATTTTATATATTTCATTTTCAGATATAGATTCTTAACACTCACAATTTGTGTCTGAAATTAAAGATTCATTATCTAAACATTGTAAATTATCTTCATTTGAAGATTCATCAGATTCATCTATGAAATTTTCTGTCTCAGAATTATCAGAATTTAATATTAGTTTTGATAAGGTTTCTTTAAGTTCATCACTAATTTTTAAACTATTTATCTTTCTTTTCAATTTACATTTATTTGAAAAATGTCATGGTTTACCACATTTAAAACAAACTTTATATTTTTTGTTTAATTTGTTTTCAAATTTCTTTTTGACTTATAAATCTGTCTTTTATTTGAATTTTTTTTTTCTTTCTAAAATCTTTTTGTTTTTCATAAACTTTTGGTTTGGATGTAGAACATTCCATCCCAAATTGTTTACAGAAATGACCTAATTGTTTTCTTTCTGTTAATCTATTTTTCTTCATTTGTTGATTTAATTTGATTTCATTACAAAGTCCTAATCCTTCTTGAACACAGACTCCTATTAATTTTTCATAAGTAAAATTTTCATATTTTATTGAGGATTCATTACCTCTCAAAGCTGTCCTTACCCTTTCTGCAAATAAACTGGGTAGGTCATCAATAAATTTTGACTTCCAATGATTACTATTAGTATCTGGAAGTTCCATAACTCTTGATAAAAATATATCTTTATACCATCTAAAAGATGTCAATGTAGGGCATTTTAATCCATTAAGGAGTGTTCTGATGGTATCAGAATTATCAGACTATCTTCCTGTAAAATATTCAATTATATTAACAACTAAAGTGTATACTGCCTGGATATTTTCTATACCATTTTCTATTTTGATGGTATTTAATATTGTTGTATGATCTTCTGGTGTTAAATAATTATCCCACCATCTTTTTAGTTGGCCTGTAAAACCTGCTGTTATCATATTAGCTATGATTTTATCATTATTGCCGTTATTTCTAGCAATTGTACTATACATGAGCATTCCATGTGCCAAATTATAAATCTGTCTTTAGAATATCCATCTATATTCCATTCATAAATATTTTTACCATTATAGCTATTATTAAATGTATATTCCTGTTCCTCATATAAAATATGTCTCGGATAGTAAAACATTCTTTGATTTGGTTTATTTGAAAATTTATTTGAATAAGTATTATCATATCTACTTATTTTATTCATTTCTTCTGTAATATAATTTTTATATTCTTCGTCAGAAGATTTTTCTAATTCTTCTTCTAAAGTATTAATTTTTAAAATTTTTAATTGTTCACTTAAAACTTTTTCTAATTCATTTGTATTTCTTAATTTGAAATCTGTAATTTCTGGTGGAGGTTGTATACTGTTTATTATTTTAGTTTCTTTTGATTCCTCCCTTTTTCCAAAATGATTTAATAATTGTTTGATTCTATCATTTAATGAAATAATTGTTCTCCTAGAACAATAGAATATAGATTTGCAAATTCTGTTGCTGAATAAGAGCATTTATTTGTTCTGTTGTATTTAACAAGGTATTTTCATTAAATAATTTTTTAAATGCTTCAAATCGTAGATTAATTTCTCCTTTTTTTATTGCAAAAGCAGATTTTGGAGGAAAAAATTCTTTTATTATTTTACCATCTCTTAAAATATATTCTCTTTCTAAAGTAGAAATATAATGTGTAATATAATTATCAAAATACCATGGAACAAAATATATAATTTGATTAATTTATTCTGAGTAGTTATAAAACTGATTTTGAAGGAATGTTTGGTCTTCTCTTGAAATATTATCAAAGAACCAATTTCTAAATGACTTCCATTTAGGTAGCCTAAATTCTTTTGAAATTAAGGATCTTGCCTCTGATCCTCTTGAGAAATCAATGTTTTCTAACTTATCCATTAAATAATATCAAAATCAACTTCTGAGGCAGGAATTTCCTCATCATAATTACCTTGAACAATATTATTATTTATCTTTAAACTTTCAATTTTTCTTTCTCTTATTTGAGATGTTGAAGCCCTTGATGGAATTGATGGAGGAATTTCTACTTTATAATCAAATGGAGAAAATTGTGAATAATTAGATCTAGTTCTATTTGATTTACTTCTTCTTATTAAAGGAGATTCATCATCTTCTTCCTTTTCATTTTCAAATTCAATTTTTATTGTTCCATCAGAACTTTGAATAATACTAGTTAAATTACTATTAATTTTAGGTTGAGGAGGGACTGCTTCCTCTATTATCCAATTTGTTAGAAAATCAATTTCATCTCATTTAATTATTTTTTTAGTAGAAATTTTTGATAAACTAAAATTAGTTTCTATTAAAATTGTTTAATTCTTTGGTTTATTAACCCTTTTACATTTAGGGTTCATAGTGACTAATGGCTTATAATAAATTCTGTAACATATACAAATTAATTCAGACCCTGGCATATAATTATACCCATGAGTCTTAACATTTAAAGTTAATGCATCTAGAATATTAACATCTGTCAAAGATAACTGTAAATTAGGATATACATCAAAATAGACTGGACCAAGTGCCAAACTAGATTGTATAATTCCAATTAAAGATTGTTTCCAATTTCTATTTCTACCATCTCTTAATACAGCCATAAAGCTTTCTGGTAGACCTTGTAGTCTTAAAGGTTTAAATGCAATTTGCACCAATCCTATATATATATATATATATATATATATATATATATATATATATGAACCCATCACACGCTTCTTATCTTATTAAATTTCTCCTTTCTCATTGTGTTCATTTTATTAGTAACATGTATTTATATATCAACTTATACATCCATTGTCATAGTTCACTTCAAAATTTAAGTTAATCCATATTTTTTATTTCAATCAGAGTCAATAATAATCAAGTAAAACGATGATTATTAAACGATTAAACTGAAAAACCCATAATTATCTCTTAATGATAAATGTTAATTTAATAAATATCATTATGAGTATATTATACTTTCATTTTTCAAAACGATCGGAGTTATTTGGTTAATATTCTTCAACCCTCATCTTAAGTTCGGTTTTACGGGCCCCAAACTGATTAACCCAATTGTGATTCGGTTGGTTTGGATTGGGCTTGTGTAGTTCAGGTTTGGGTATTAGGTGGTTTTCATTTTCTTCGTAAACCGAACAAACCAAATCAAATAAGTCCACTAAATCGAAATCCGACGGTCTGAACACTAAATAGCTGACAACGAATTACCCTCGTCAATTAGTTGCAAGGTTATGACTTTTAAGTTGGAGAATGGCGAGACATGTATTGAATCTGTGATGAAAATATTTTTGTTAATTTGAAAGTGTGTATGTATTGATCACTCCGGCTACAAGGTGGTTGCCAATGTGGTAGCTATCACCTTGTTGACTGACTAGCAGTAGGCTTTTTTGTATGTGTGTATAATTGTTTTAAAAGTAAATATATTTGAGCGTGGTTTTAATTTTCAGTGTAATGAATGCATGTAAAAGTGCATTTCATTGTAATTTAGTATGAAAATGATGTGAGGCTAATGTGACAATTTTTTTCGAAATGGTACCACTCCCTGTTATCAACAAATTTGGCCATAAAGGTGCGACAAAGTGCTTAAAAGCTAGGATGGATGGTTGATTTTATCACTACAAAAAATCTGCATTTGGATCGAAAGATGTCAAATTGTTATTTGAACAAATATCTATCTATACTTAAAATATGAACACGTGAAAGTTTTATTTTCTCCAACAAAATAAAATAACAATCACCTTATTTGGCAATGGCATTATTTTATTTATATATGCTATTTATTTATGTGTACAATATATACTAAGATTTGACAAGTGGGCAGCCACATGGTTATTGCAAGACAATTGCATTTAGTGAAGGCTTGTCGTTGTTCGAAGGATGATGACACCAATACAAAAATTATAACGCATTTGTTTACAAATTCGACTTTATGCCATTTCACATCAATATCACTCTTACAATTTTTTTTTGGTTTTCCTCGCAATTTACATAAGTGGAACCCCTTGCTATGAGCAAATGAGGTAAAAATCAATCGATCGATTGGAGAATCCGGTGACACTACTAAAATACAACTGTATTAAGTCGATTTGTGGGTACTGCTATAGGGTCATTAACTTTTATATAAATATAAAAGTGATTATATTATACGATCAAGATTTGTTTAGAATGATTGTTAAAAACAATAACAATCTTATCTTATTAATTAACAAAACTGGAGTTCAGGATGTCTAATCTTGCTTATGTGACACCAATCATTACTCGCCACATATACAAAAAGCTGACATGTAATTTTCTCATTTTTTTCTAGAATTTAGTCAACCATGTGAGCATGCTTAATATCTACTACATTTTCAAAATGGTCAAATTTAAACACACATTTAATGACATACAATCACTTTTTTTTGGTTTACCATTATTTTTTGAAAGACTTTAATTGCATATAAATATGATTTAATATAAAACTGTTTCCATAAACACTTGCCTCTAACATTGGGCAATCGTTAGGCAACTTTGACAAAGATTCAAATCTCAAAAAAAATCACTGTATAATTTTCATTATTTGCTTTTAAATAAATAATATCATTTTCATATCAACAAAAGTCAAGGTCAAACGTGATCACATGTAGGATTGTATTTAAACAAACCTAATTTTAGTCAAGGTCAGGTATATATTGCATTGTCACGTGTTAAGAGTCGTGGCGGGTTGAAAGTGCTGATATACGATAAAGATTCCAATTTTACCAACCAAACAACCAATGTCGTCTTTAAGGAAGTACTACAGGGTTTGTGAGGATTTTACTATCCCTTTCTTTTCGTTTAACTTATCATCATGTCCGTGTTCTTTTTAACATTATGGAACTTTATGGTTAAATTTTATTGTTTCTTTATAAAATCTGTGCCTTATTGTTTTTTTTTATTGATCCCGTTTTTTGTTGTAAATGATAAGTAAAAATATTTATTGTTTGTTTATTGCAGTTCAAAACAACAATAATAAGTTGTTGTAACTCATGTGGATGAGTAATAACTGATTGAGTAGGTAAACAAAATAGAATAATAATTAAAGGTATAACTCCATTTCTTTGACAATTTCTTATATTCTATCTACATACAAACAAAACAATAATTTGCTTAATGCATAAATTTTAATAGTTGCATACACCATCCAATATATAAATTAAATTAAACTCCTGTACATCGCACGGGTTTAGCACTAGTTTAGTACATACATGTACCCATGGAAGAATGGGTGAAAAGTGGCCAACGCGTAATGCAAATCAAGCTAGCCCATATAATGCACCACTGACCAGTGGAGTGATTGACGCGCTAATAAAAGTTCATATGCAAAATCAAGTTCTACTATTATTAAATCAATCAAAATTTCTATATGCCAAAAAGTAAAATCCAAGCTTTCTAGAACTTATACACCATTTCTTAGGATGTTTGCCGATTATATATATATATATATATATATATATATATATATATATATATATATATATATATATATATATATATATAATATTAACAAATGTGGTCCTATGTTGTTTAAATTGTTACTATTGAATAAATGTGACACTATATTGTATAATCTTCAACTTATTACTTACTTATAAATAGATATTCAGTGCGATCTTTGAGATTAGACAACTGGAAAGAGTCTCCATATATTCATTAATATTTTACACCAGCATCGCGATCACTATCGTCACCTTTCACTATTAGTGCCACCGGCTCTTGCCACTACAATAAAAATGAGTGAAAAAGGCTAGAAAAAAACTAAGATATTATGCCTTTGTTGTGAAATACATGAACTCGTTTGACCCTTTTCACTCATTTTAATGTACCAGCATGAGGTGGGCGGTGGCAGTTAAAGCATGTAAAGCTACTCCCAGCGGTAGCGTCAGTTGCACCGACGTCAATGGCAGCAACGCACCGACGTCAATGGCAGCAACACACCACTTGGGCGCATCAGTTTTTCCCTTCGGTTTGACAAAGTGCTTGGGTTTGGAGAGGGTGGGGCCGGTAGCAATTAAAATTTAATTTGTTTTTGTTTAGTGTATAGAAATAGAGATATATCGGTAAATTTGAGGACAGGAAAAACTGAGTAACGTACCATAGTTGGTAGTGTTGTATCAGTTGTGTGTCATTTTAAAAGAGTATTAATGTTGTGGGTAGATTTTTAACTAACGTTGCAGGATCCTGATTAGCATCATATAATTATCTCACAGGTATGAAAATCATTTATATTCCGTATTCGCATATCAAGATAATGATAGTTCGTAAGTATACTTTCAGGATCACAGTCATAGTTAAGGATCCTGGAAATACTCTTATTATTTATCTTGCAGAATCCTAGTCAGGATATATTTGTTTAATTATGCAGGATAATGGATAAGCGGGATGAGTAAGTAAGGATCCTATGTTTATTCTGGAGTGTGCATAGCTCAGGATCTTGGACCTGTATTAGTTCAGGATCATGCGCTGTTTAACGTGTTTATTTTCTTTGAGTATTGACCAGGTCATATATAGAATGCGTTAATGAGATATGTTTCGGATTACGTGAGGAAGCTTTGATATGATTCAAGGATGACCAAGTCAGTTGCACGTGTAAAATGAAGTCAAAAGAGACGTTGGTGGTCTTCATCCTTCATCGGAGGATCCCGAGATTCTCGAAAATATTGTTATACGCTCTTAGTATATAATTGAGGCATGGATGATCGATTAGGTTAACGAATGCACACTATCTTCACGTACAAAACACATAAACACTCTGCTATTACTCTCGTTAATAATCTTTTTCATCAACACTTAGCTAGATTCACACACATAATCGCTTAGCCGATCATCCTTGTGCTCTTAGCTTGTAATTCATTATTTTCATTTTTATAAAATCAACAAAGGCAAGGATCATTTGATCCTTCCCGAGGTTTTGTGCCGGCGATCAATCTTGATCAAGGGCTTTCCTCGTATATCCTCGTGTCGGTTACATTTATTTTACCTTTTTTCATTGTTTATTTAGCATTACCCTTAATATGTTCTTGAGCTTTTTTCTTCAATCTTTATTCAACAAGGATTAACGCATTTAAAGTGTATTTTTTTCAAAATTCTTATTTACTAATATAGATAATCGTATAGCAACGAAATTATCTTGAAAGTAATTTCAACACTATACCTCACAATCTAAAATTTGATCACTTAATTGCTTAGTGTAATTTTTGACCAAAACAATTTGGCGCCCACCGTGGGGCAAGTGGTGTTTTGTTTAATCAAACTATTGTTAAAATCCTTGTTGAGTCATCTTTTCCAAAAAATTCTTTTAAGAATGTCGAGCCAAGGACGATCTACATCATCCACCATGCCATCATCATCATCTGTGAGAACCACTCTTCCTCCTGCTCCACCTCTCACATCATCTCAAAAACAGCCACAAAATGTCTATGCAAGGCTATCGTCGGCTGGATCCACTTCTATAGGGGCCGGATTCTTTTCAGATCCGAACCCTGTTATGATTTCTAACCAGGATATTGTGTCTATGTTTGCGCAGGTTAAGGAGCAGCTCCAACGAGTGGAAAGGAGCAATGAAATCCTGAAGAAGGATATGGAGAATATGAGGACTAGGAACAATGTCCCTGCTTCTCAAGTCACTACTCCTATCCGCAGCAGGATCCTTGATTTTGGTACCCCACCGTCTGCTGAACGACAAGGAGATTTCGTGTCCATGCAAGGGAGTACCAGGATCCTAAATCCAATATTTGCTACAGGAGTTTCTACTTCGAGGGGCCAACAATCGGATCCAGGATCCTCATATAGGACTCCTGACGGTGGTAACACGTTTAATAATTATACTTCTAATAATACTGTTGTGACTAACAATATTCAGGATCTTGAGGTTAGCCCCGTGATGGCAAGGGAGATACAGAAATTGAAGGATATGATATCGAGTGTCCCTGAAGTTGTACAATCAATTCCTGAAGTTGCTCCAACGGCGCATAGGATCTCAAGATTTGCACCACCTATCTGTGATGCTGAGATCCCGAAAAGATTTCAAACTCCAAATATGAAGTTGTATGATGGAACAACGGATCCTCAGGAGCATATTGCGCAATACAGGGAGAGGATGGAAATCATTCCAATTCCTTCTGATCTTAAAGAAGCATGCTTATGCAAGGGCTTTGGCTCTACCCTCACAGGATCCATATTAAAATGGTTGTTAAACGTTCCCCCTTACTCTATTACTTCATTTGCTCATCTAGTTAATTTATTTAATAACCAATTCTCTTGCAGTAGAACATTTGAAAAGTTAACAACTGATTTATACTGAGTTGTTCAAAAAACTAATGAGTCTCTTCGAGATTTTGTAGGAAGATTCGGGAGAGAATCCTTGAATATACCTAACCTGGATATGCCTACTACTGTTCAAGCCTTTAAAATGGAGATCAAAAGGGATTCCCCATTCTATGAGGATCTTGTTATGAATCCTTGCAGGAATCTCGAGAAGTCAGAAACAGGCCCCTAAGATTCACCAGGCTAGAAGAGGCTGCTGAGATACAAAAAAGGGTTTATGCTTCATCAGCATACGATAGACCCAACAGGAAATCGGACTCATCCTCATCCAGATCGAGCAGAAGCAAGCCTTATGCCAGAAATGAGGATCGTCGTGTGAATACTATTGACGAAGATGATGAAGAGTATCCTAAAATAACTTATTATAATTTTTTAGTAGATACAATAGGTATACTATGTGCCATGGAGGATCTTGGAGACAAAGCAAGATGGCCCAAGAAAAATGAGAAATCTTTTGGATGGAAAGACAAGTCTAAATGGTGTGCATACCATGGAGATTTCGGTCATCTGACTGAGAATTGTATAGCTCTCCGAAAAGAGATCAGCCATCTGGCTCAACAAATGATACCTAAAAGATTTGATTGGGAAAAAGAAGGATCACAGAAAGGATCATGACAGAGTTCAGGATCCTGAATCTCAAGATAATCGCAGGATCCCTACTAGAGCAGGATCTCCACCTTCAGATGCCAAGGTAATCAATTTTATTTCTGGTAGCTCTGATATATGCGGTACTTCTTATTCTGCAGCAAAGAGGCACGCAAGACAATCCAAATCAGAAAAGCCATATAAACCAATAAGGACTTCCATGAAAAAAGATGAGAGGGTCGTAGCATTTGATGAGGATGATTTGGAAGATATTCAGGATCCTCACCATGATGGTTTGGTTATTACTCTCTATGTTGCCAATCATTTTGTGCGCAGGATCCTGATCGATGGAGGAAGCTCGGTTAACATCATTCGCTTAGAGACCTTAAAAAGAATGGGTATTCCAGAATCAGAGATCACCTCCAGATCTACTGTATTGGTAGGATTCAGTGGAGAAGCAAAAAATACAGTTGGTGACATCAAATTGCCAATTTACATTGAAGGGGTAAATTCGATTCAAATATTTTGTGTTATGGATTGTTTGTCGAGCTATAACATTATCTTAGGTAGACCCTAGTTACATGATATGAAAGCGGTGCCATCAACATATCATCAATGTGTCAAATTACCAACTCCTTGGGGGGTGGTTAAGATTAGCAGTGATCAACAAGAAGCAAAGGATTGTTACACAACATCGATGAAGTCTACTGCCAAGTCTCCATCAGCATAGCAATTAAAGAACAAGGTGTGGGACGTTCTAGATACATGCGAATAGGACGTCAAAGAAATGCCGCTCGATTCCAAGGATCCTGAAGAAAAAGTGCTCATAGGATTAGGGATGTCACAAGATCTTGAACAGGATCTCATGAAATTCTTGAACCAAAGAAAATCAACTATTGCTTGAAAGCCAGAGGATATGACAGGTATATCTAAGGATATTATAACTCATTAACTTGGAATTGATAGTAGTTTCAGGCCAGTTCAACAAAAAAGAAGATTTCACGTCGGAAAGGAATGCTATTATCTAAGCGGACGTTGAAAGGTTACTCTCTGCTGGTATGATAAGGGAAGTAAAATTTCCAAGATGGTTGGCAAATGTGTTGGTAGTAAAAAAGAAGAATGGGAAATAGAGAGTGTGCGTGGACTACATTGATCTTAATAAAGCCTATCCGAAGGATCCTTTCCCATTACCACACATCGATTCGATGGTAGATGCTACGGTTGGGCATGAGCTCCTAACCTTCATGGATGCATCGTCAGAATTTCAGCAAATCCAAATGGAACCATCGGATCAGGAAGACACAACCTTCATAACCCCCACAGGTATATATTGTTATATTGCTATGCCTTTTGGTCTTAAAAATGCAGGTGCCAGTTATCAAAGGTTGGTCAACATGATGTTCAAAGAACAACTGGGAAGCACGATGGAAGTATACATCGATGATATGGTGGTAAAGTCAAAGAAATCTGAGGATCATCTTCAGGATCTTAAGACGGCTTTCGACATTCTGGATCAATACAATATGAAGCTTAATCCTGCAAAGTGTCACTTTGGAGTAGGGGCAGGAAAATTTTTGGGGTACGTGGTAACCAAAAGAGGAATAGAAGCTAGTCCAGAGAAGATCAAGGCTATCCTAGATTTGAAATCCACATCAAGTCCTAAGGATATACAAAGATCGATGGGAAGAAGAGCAGCTTTGACCCGTTTTATTTCAAGACCCTCAGACAGATGCAAAGAATTCTATGATATCCTAAAGAAGAACAAAAAGTTCGAATGGTGAGAAAAACATGAAGCTGCATTTCAAGAATTGAATAATTACTTGTCATCAGCTCCTTTATTGATGAAGACTGAGAATGGTGAGCCATTGTTCCTCTATCTCTCAGTATCCCGAAATGCTGTAAGTGCAGTACTAGTAAAGGATCATGAAGGGCAACAACATCCTGTTTACTATGTAAGTAAAAGCCTACTAGATGCTGAAACCAGGTACTCCCATCTTGAGAAAATTCTACTTGCATTGGTTATGACATCTACTAAACTTAGGCATTATTTTGAGACACATCTTATTCATGTAAGAACTAATTATTCCATTAAAAACGTTTTGAGAAAACCAGAAATGTCAGGACGCCTAGCTAAATGGTCTGTAAAGTTAAGTGCTTATAATCTGATTTATGAACCTAGAAATGCAATTAAATCCCAAGCTTTAGCAGATTTTATTGCCGACTTCACAGTTGATCTTCAAAATGAAGTAGATTTAGAGGTACAAGAACTAAATCAAATAAGTGAAAAATGGACATTATATACCGATGGTGCTTCTAATATAAGAGGAACTGGATTAGGAATTGTATTAAAGTCACCTCAAGGTGATATTATGCCTCAAGCTATAAGATGTGAATTTTAAGCCACAAATAATGAGGCAGAATATGAAGCATTGATTGCAGGATTACACTTAGATAAGGATATCGGTATAAAATACTTAGATGTATATGTAGATTCATTGTTAATTGTTAATCATTATAATGAAATATATACCGTAAAAGTAGATAGATTAGCCTCATATTTGAAAATTGTTAAGGATCTTGCAGGTAGCTTCGAGATCTTCGACATTCTACAGGTACCACGTGAGAATAACACCAAAGCGGATGCTCTAGCTAACCTGGGGTCAAGTCTAAGGATCCCACCAGATGTTAGAATACCAATTATACATATTGCAGCACCTGCCATTCCTGACAAGGATAACAATGAAGAACAAGTATGTGATGTTGAGGATCCTTAGTCTGGAGATAATTCGAATACATTAGGTTCTGGGGGCAAGTCAGGATCATGGATACAGTCGATCATGGAATATGTACAACATGATGTGATCCCTAAAGACGAAAATAATCCTAAAGCCTTCAAATTAAAGGTATCCCGTTTTACTATTGAAAATGGTATATTGTATAGAAAATCACTTGCAGGACCACTATTGTGATGCCTCGAGGATCCTGAAGCAAAAGCAATACTTAAGGATATACATGAAGGTGATTGCGGGAATCATTCTGGGGGCAGAGCATTATTTTCAAAGACTTTAAGAACAGGATACTTTTGGCCTACTATGAAGAAGGATTCCATGGATTTTGCTCACAAATGTGATGCTTGTCAAAGACATGGGAACATCCATCATCAACAAGCAGAGCTGATGCATCCGATTATCTTACCATGGCCATTCATGAAATGGGGAATGGATATTGTGGGAAAATTACCTACAGATCCTGGAGGAAAGGTGTTTATGCTTGCAATGACGGATTATTTTTCCAAATGGATAGAAGCTGAGGCATTGGTTCAAGTAAAAGAAAATGATGTAATATCGTTTATCAAGAGAAATATCTTGACAAGGTTTAGGATCCCAACAGAAATAGTATGTGATAATGGATCTCAATTTATTGGTAAAAAAACAACTAAGTTTTGTGAGAGTTGGGGAATCAAGATGATAACTTCAACACCAGTCCATCCTCAAGCTAATGAACAAGCGGAGTCTAGCAACAAGATCATAATCAATAATCTCAAGAAGAGGTTCGATGCCAAGAAGGGAAGATGGGCTGAAGAACTACCTTTCATTTTATCGGCCGATAGGACCACGGAAAAAGAAGCAACTAAGCAAACTCCTTTTGCTTTGGTGTTTGGATCAGAAGCTATGATCCCAACGGAAATGGTAATCCCAACGGCAAGATCCCAGATGCAGACTTTCGAAGCGAACAAAGAAGCATTGAGTCAGGATCTAAAAACTGTGGATGAGTTAAGGGATCGTGCTAAATTTAGGATTGCTGCATATCAACAGAGGATTTCAAGATCCTACAACAAAAATGTTAGAATAAGAAGGTTTTTGACTAGGAGATTTGATATTAAGAAAAGTATTTCAAAATACTAAGAATCATGCAGAAGGAAAGCTAGCACCAAAGTGGGAAGTCCATATTTAATAGATTCGGATGCTGGAAAGGGGGCATATTGGTTGGCCAATATGGATGGAGAATTACTTCCAAGATCCTGGAACGCCATTCATTTGAAACTCTATCATGTGTAAGTTGAATGTTTTAATTCAACACAAAAGGTACTCCTATGATCCTTAACTCTTCATTGATTTTGATATTCTTTACTATATATATATATATATATATATATGTGTGTGTGTGTGTGTGTGTGTGTGTGTGTATTATAATATATTAGTATATGCATGAGAGTTTTTCATAATTATAATTCTCATTGAATACGGTACTGACTTAAGCATCGGAGGGGTGTTAGGCAAACTAACACCCACCTTTACCCAAGATCTTGTATTTGTTGTACTTCATGCATTTAAGGATCATGGAATGAAGATTAGAGGTTGGCCACCTCTCCTCCGTTAAGGATCCCAGCGATCCTCTAAGGTTTAGAGGTTTTCAAATGGATAAACACCTCTAGGGTTTATACACCCCGCCAGGTGCACACGATGTTTGATTATAGTGCCATGGTTAGGGAATTGGTGATGCCTCTGGTACCCGAAGACTTCATTTCCATTGGCCTATAGATCAAACGCTAACGAATGTTGACACTAATGTGCACTAGACATATCGATCTAAGGTTTGTGTCATTTTCACGTCACTCTAAGGTTTGTAATGTTTTCACATTACTCTTTGGTTAGACATTTTCATGTCTCAAATGGCTCAGCCCAAGAATCAAACGGTTTGTAATGTTTTCACATTACCTAATGTACATGTCATTCTTATAGTTTTATTAAACTATCTAATGGTTATAATGTTTTCACATTATCAAAGTTCTCATTGGTTAAGTCTGATAAATAACTTTATTAGCTCTAATGTTTTCATGATTGTCAAAATTGTATTGATCTAAGGATCACAAAATCTTTTTAAGATCACAACATTTTTCAAAAAAATAAATTGTTTTCACAATCAATTTACAAGTTATTAACATTTTTATGTTACAGGAAATATCCACTGGGATTCATCATTATCTACAAAATATTTTAAGATCCTGGAATCTTAGGATCCTAAACTCGAGATTATCTCAGATCCGGTCAAGGATCCTTGAAACATGTAATGATGAATGGATATTGAGAGAATCTTCTCATTATCCTGGATGTATCCTGAGGAATCTCCTCAGGATCCTGTTTTTAAGCAACTGTCAAGCAAATATGCTGAGGGAATCTCCCCAGTATCCTGAAGACACAAGATGTAGATAATATCCTAATATCATTCATACCAAAAGATTTCAGGATTATTCATCCCGAGTCAAAGTTCAAAAGTGCAGGAAAGTATAATTGTCTTGTGGCCAACATAAACCACATTTAATACCACCATGGTTAACCATACCAGATCAACCTCACCCCAAATGAAAATGTTTAATTACATCACAACCCTTAGAAATAAAACAAAAAGATAAAAGTTGGGCTCCGAATATTCATTTGCCTTCCTTGCCCAACACGTTGGTTTCCCCTGTTGCATCTAAACCCTGGAGAAGTTCTGTGACTGATGTCAATGTATCCATGTTGGTATCGTCCTGTTCTTGGGGATGGGTAGATGGAGGATTCATGACCTTTGGAGCTTTGGATGTTGACACAACGGGTGTTTCAGGCTCCTAACCCTTTGCTTGAGCAAGCTTTATCTTCCAGGTATCCACAGGCTAAATAGAAATGTCAATACCTTTGTCTGAGACTTCGGTGGCCATGCAAATCCTAGCCTCAAAGATTGCAATGGTGGAATCCCTCTTTATTTTAACTTTCAAATCATTCTCCATCTCCTTCATCTTAGTATTGGCATCAGCATGCATCCTTGAGATATTTGTTTTAAGATCTTTGACCTCTTTCCTCAATTTTGTAAGCTCAGCAACATCCTTCTCATGAGCGGCCGCTCAAATTTGAGATAGGTTGCACAAGTCGTTGAAAGAACTTGCTTTCTCTTGATAGCAAATGGCGATCTGTTTATGAGCCTGTACAAAGTTGGATGTTAAAATAGAGAAATAGGATAATGATTTTAATTACATAAACCAAAAACATTATTACCTTGGATAATTAAGAGTCAAGGGTTGCAGGGTCTATCACATCCTCACTTTTCCTCTTCTTAGAGGATTTAGATCGGAGGTTGGGCATCTTTGATTTTGAAGCAGCAGGGGTCAATTTTTCTTTCTTGATTGCAGAGGAATCGTCGTCAATATCAGATAAGCTGAAATACATGGCTGGATTCATAAGGAAGATGAGGTCAGGATACATCAAAGTTAAAGCTGAATAAACTATCTTAACTAATCTTAACTTACCAGACATAGAGGATTGAGGTTCCTGTGATCTTGCACCCTCGATTTGATCAGGATGCTTGAAGGATCTCTCGTCCTCAAAATTTCCAAGAAAGTTCTTAAATACCCTTCGGTGTCCAGATCAGGGAGTACCAAAGCTGCAAAAATCAACTAAAACAAATGAAATCAGGTTAGAATTAAGATTTTATGTTTTATAAGCCCTAGAAAAAATTGTCTCCTACCCTTGAGTAGCCAGGAAGAAGGAACTTGACTGCAGTTGGGTAAAGAATTACGATCAACAAAGAAGAATCTGCTCTTCCAGTTTGGATCGTTCTGTTTGGTTCGCAATACCAAATGGGAACGGTTGGGTTTGACTTTGAACAAAAAGTAGTGAGAACCATGGCTTCTGAGATGATAAGTTTGGGCTAATTCGGGTAGGCCTAAACCTACGACGTGAAAATCAACTACGGTCTGAATCACAGAGAGAGTACGCCAAATCATAGGTATAGCTTGAACATAGCAAAGCTTAGTGGTGGAAAAAAACTCAGTGATTAAAGGTGGAAATGGGAATGTGAGACCAATGGTAAAGGGATATTCTGGAAAGCAAATCCATTTATCAGAGGAAAGATCAGGTGGACATGAAAGATTAAAAGCTTTAAAAATAATATTTGGGGAAAAAGAACCCCTGATTCTCAGTTGGTCAATGTCAAAATCATTGAAAGTACAGGGTTCAGGGTTTGAAACTAGACCCTGGGTATTGAATTCTGGTTGATTATCGTCATTTTCTAGAAGAATCAAAGACATGGTAGACGAAATGATGAAAAACGAATTTGATAGAAAAGAGAAGAGAGAAATTTTACCTGCATATCGATGGTAGATGATGGTGACGAGAAGATGAATAAGAAAAGATAAGTATCAAAATGGTTATAAGTACTTAGACACGGTAACCGATACATCTACCTAACACAATTTTAGCAGATATCCTCGAAAGTTACAACGTTTAAGGATCCTGAAAAACGTTATAACTTCGGGGGCAATTGTTGTGGGTAGATTTTTAACTAACGTTGCAGGATCCTGATTAGCATCATATAATTATCTCACAGGTATGAAAATCATTTATATTCCGTATTCGCATATCAAGATAATGATAGTTCGTAAGTATACTTTCAGGATCACAGTCATAGTTAAGGATCCTGGAAATACTCTTATTATTTATCTTGCAGAATCCTAGTCAGGATATATTTGTTTAATTATGCAGGATAATGGATAAGCGGGATGAGTAAGTAAGGATCCTATGTTTATTCTGGAGTGTGCATAGCTCAGGATCTTGGACCTGTATTAGTTCAGGATCATGCGCTGTTTAACGTGTTTATTTTCTTTGAGTATTGACCAGGTCATATATAGAATGCGTTAATGAGATATGTTTCGGATTACGTGAGGAAGCTTTGATATGATTCAAGGATGACCAAGTCAGTTGCACGTGTAAAATGAAGTCAAAAGAGACGTTGGTGGTCTTCATCCTTCATCGGAGGATCCCGAGATTCTCGAAAATATTGTTATACGCTCTTAGTATATAATTGAGGCATGGATGATCGATTAGGTTAACGAATGCACACTATCTTCACGTACAAAACACATAAACACTCTGCTATTACTCTCGTTAATAATCTTTTTCATCAACACTTAGCTAGATTCACACACATAATCGCTTAGCCGATCATCCTTGTGCTCTTAGCTTGTAATTCATTATTTTCATTTTTATAAAATCAACAAAGGCAAGGATCATTTGATCCTTCCCGAGGTTTTGTGCCGGCGATCAATCTTGATCAAGGGCTTTCCTCGTATATCCTCGTGTCGGTTACATTTATTTTACCTTTTTTCATTGTTTATTTAGCATTACCCTTAATATGTTCTTGAGCTTTTTTCTTCAATCTTTATTCAACAAGGATTAACGCACTTAAAGTGTATTTTCATTCAAAATTCTTATTTACTAATATAGATAATCGTATAGCAACGTAATTATCTTGAAAGTAATTTCAACACTATACCTCACAAACTAAAATTTGATCACTTAATTGCTTAGTGTAATTTTTGACCAAAACAATTAATGTGCGCTCATGTGGCACAAACTAATGCGTCAGTTTATGTCACAGTTTGGAATGGTCTAAGTTGACGACAGTGATGGTGATGGTGAATTGGAAGGTAACAATAGTGATTGTCATGGTGATGACGGTGTTAAATACCGATGAGTAGATTAGACTGTTCGTTTACGTTTCATATGTATTTAGTATGTGTTGTATATATAATTGTTTATTCATTTAGGGTTTAAGTCATAGATTGGTAACGTACTTTCACATTTGTTCCAATGTTGGTAACGAACTAATTCTATTACCAATGTAGGTAATGTACCGATAAAAAGTGTTACATATTAGCAACATACTCTTCATATGTGTCCAATATTGGTAATGTACTTATGAATCATATTACCCAGATCGAGACACTTTTACAAAGTACGTTAACGTTATCTACATTGGTAATAAAATTAGTTCGTTACTTATATTAGAACAAAAATAAAGTACATTTTTACCAATATATGACTTTAACCCATTTATTTAGTATGGGAGAGATTAGAGAAACGGTGGAGTATTTTGTTATAGAGGTGAAAGTTATAAGAGTGTGAACAAATTTATAATTCACATAGTATTTAAAGATAAAAGAATTACCGGGTATAACAGTTGCATCAAAAATTATGGGAAGTGATAAATACAATAATTTTTTTTGATTCGGACACTAATTTTGTGCTTCATAAGGTTTGTATTGTGAATTCTAATAATTGTAGTTGTATGGAGTAATTTATGTGTTCTTTAAATCAACTCATCAACCAGGGCCGGATTTGAGCATGTGCAAGGTGCTCAATCGCACATGGCCCATAACTTTTGAGGGCCTCCAAAATTTTAAAGCTTTACGGTGAGTTGCACTATTTTTCTGATGATTTAAGCAACCAAACAAGGTATTTTGTGATGATATATGCACATTTAACATAACAAAGAACTAATTATCGAAAATATAATTTAGAACAAAGCTGCGTTTTGAGTTTTAATGGAGGAAAATGTTACAAGGTGTGGGTGAGGAAGAAGACGACTTCTGTCTTGATTTTTGTGCATATTTTCAGTTCAACACCCTATAAATACTAAGAGTTACATGTTAACCCCTTCATCTTTTAGTTAATTGTTTAATGTCCATTTTTATATATCTCGATATTTGCATAAAGCTTGAAACTTTTATCTTGGAATTTTAGATCAGTTTAGACTTTAGACTATAACAAATATAATTTTATTTAGAAGGTTAATTATACACTGTTTAGATAGCAAAAAATAAATTTTGGATATAACGATGTTTCAAAATAAAAATAAAAAATATTCATTCTAAATTTCATAGTAGCTTAGTGGTATGGTGATGTTGTAAATCGTATTATGTTTATTTTTAATGATAATCTGCTTTATTCAAAAGAAGAAGACAAATTGCAATTAATCACTATATAACGTACTAGCTAACTTTTCTAAGTGAATACTCCGTATATGTTTAAGGTTAAAGGGCCCATTTTGTAATTGTCGCACAGAGCATCCAAAAACAATGGACCGGCCCTGTCATCAACTCCCAAAAACTATACTCCATTCATAACGTCAGACTGTCAGAGGGTTTCAGGGCAGATTGTGGGCCTCAACTGCTCATGTCTTAAGCCCATTTTGATTATGTGTTTTGCTAGTATATATCGATTTTGCCGTTCGAAAAAAATTTGACGATATACCCCTTGAATTCGCAAAAGCAAGCTTGCTTTTTTGCTTTTGCCAATGCGTTGTTTGCCATTTGCGAACCGCTCACAAAATGAGCTTGTTGTCGAGAAAAACAGGCGTTGGCAAATGGCAAACCCATCTTTGCGATTTGCCATTTACCTATGCACGGGTCGACTTTGCCTATGCACGAGAAAGAAAGCCATCACACGAGAAATGTATGCCTTGGCAAATCGTAAACCCATATTTGCGATTTTCCATTTACCTATGCACGGGTCGCTTTTGCCTATGCACGAGAAAGAAAGCCATCGCACGAAAAATGTATGCCTTGGAAAATCGCAAACCCATGTTTGCGATTTGCCATTTACCTACGCATTATTTAATTCTATAAATATTTTTATATCTATTTTTTATCATATGTAGACATTATATATATATATATATATATATATATATATATATATAAACACATAATTTTTTATCATATATAATTTTTATCATAGACATTATTTTTTGGATTTTTTTATATATACGCATAATTTTTTTTATCAAGTTTTTCGGATAACTAGCTATTTGGATAAGATTTTCCGTGATTTTCGGGATTTAAAATTTTCGGATAAGATTTTTTGATAAGATTTTCCATGATTTGCGGGATTTAAGATTTTTGGATAAGATTTTTGGATAAGAAATTCTGTGATCTTCGATATCTTTTGTCATTTATAAATACTGTGACTTCAAGCAGGAAGACAGTGATAACTTTTTCACGAATTCTTAGAAAATACGAAATAAAATTTGTAAAATGGTTCAATCAGGTCATTTTTGGCAATTTCGATCTCCAAATGAAGAACCATTAACTGGAGAATTATACGCAGAAGTTCCTGAGTTGTTTTCAATCGCTTTTCATCACGGTGGACATTTTCAGGGCACAAAAAGAATGTACACGCAAGGTTTGTTGACGTTTATTGATTGTGTAGATGTTGATGAATTTTCCACCAAATTTCTGGATTACGCTTTGTCAGAGCTAGGTTATTGGGCTCCAGAGAAGTGGTTTTGTTACTTTAATGAGCATGATAAAGACCTAGATGATGGTTTACAATTGATAACTGATAAAGACCTAGATGATGGTCATATTTCTCGAATTGTGAGCAAATGATGCTAGTAGCAACTTCTAAGATTATGACTGGTTCTTCAAGTGCAAGACGGTTATTCGATTAGTGATCAGTCAAATCTTGCAATTCGTATGATTGTTTCAATCAATTGGATGGTTGCCAAATAATGTAATTTGTTAATCGTTATGTAAGTTGTTTATTTAGTATCCATTTAAATGTTATGTAGCGTTAATCCTTATGTAATAAGATGTTTTACCACTGTTCAAACAAGTAAAAGTGAACATCAAGCAAATTTATTTACCTAAATAACATTGCTAACTAGTACATCACATAAGTTTAGTCCTTATAAAAAACTTAAGGGTGACTCAAATGAACACTTGGATAACTCTGTGTCGGCTGAGACGGGGTTGCAGCTTCATCCTCGAAATGGTTTTTTGTTGATTTTGTGGATGTTTTCTGCAAGTAAATATTTGAATATGATATTAATAATACAATGTAATATGTTAGTTTTTATATTCATATAGGTAAGAACTTATTTTTTGCGATCTTGATTTGGATCTTGATTTGGACCTTGAGTTGGATCTTGGTATGGTTCTTGATCGGCTTGGCTCATCTGTTCTATCGTAAGGAGCCATACAAGTAATTCGACTATGACCGTGTTCCTTGAAAACATGATTCTTAATCGGCTTGACTAATCTGTTCTATCTACACACACACACACACACACACACATATATATATATATATACACGTACATATACATATACATACATACATATATATATATATATATATAAACGAGAATTTATATATAAAATATATAAATGAGAATTTATATATACATATATATATATATGTATATGTATATATATAATTGGAAACGGAAAAAGTATTTTTATAAAAATTTGGAAATGTCCTTTTTGTAAAACGGATAAACCAACTAATTTTTCAGCTTATCAACTTATCAAAATTTCAACAATATTATAATGAACGCTTTGAATCGACCGTACATATACATATACTCAACTTTATTAAATTTAAACTTACCGCAATCTTCAAAAGTTGCTCGAACTCTTTAAATTCAGTAACCTTCCTTTTGCGCACCCAGTGGATCCCACGTGGTATTTGATCTCTTTGTGTCCTTGTAGCAATATTTCCTATCTGACGATAAAAAGCCTCCCAAATCCAAGTCTTGTAATCAATAACCAAACAACAAATCAGCATATTAATGTATTATATATTATATTAACATTAACAGTATCGAAAAATAATTTAAACAATAGTAAATAAGACGATTCTACCTTACACGCCCATCCGAAACCACTCAACGTGTACTGCATCCCTTCTTGAGTCAACCAAGTCTCCAAACCCTTATCCAACTGTTCATATGTCCTAGCCCAAATAATATTACCCCAAGGGTACGCGTCACATACATCAAAATCCTCAACTAAAAGCATATGATCATCGGCAACAGTATGGCTTCCCTGCTTTCCAAAAAAACCTTTATATATCAACATGAGCATACACACACGCACACAATCTTCGTCGCTCAGTTGCCTCGGCCCACAAAACTTAAACTTATCGTTAAAAATATCTGTCATGTGTGATACATGTACACTGCGTTTGCCAAAATCCGGAAATACTCGCTCTTTAAATGTCGGGTTCTTCCCTAGAACCTTCTTGGGAACATGATCCGCAGTATTTTCATTGGGACCGAACTGTAAACCGGTCACCAGAAAAAACTCTCTGCGACCGAATCTTATAAAATGGTCATTCTTAAACCTAAACCACAACTCATCTGCCTCCACGCGAGGGTGCTTTAACCCTGGACGCTCCTTTCGTCGAAACTGTAATATATGATGTACAAACCCCGGGTCATTATCCGGAGCCCTCACATCCAACCAAGGGCCAAAACAATGGTCTCTAAATATCTTCTCTTGATTCTCTGTTAAACGCTTTTTGATATGACCAGTAACAGTGAGTTGACTTTTCAAAGTCAATCTTGCACTAAAAATGTGCTGAAAAGTGATAAATCGAGACAAACAAGTTTCGTTAATACAAGTGATAAATAATAACAAATTAAACTATATCTTTAGTAAATTCAAACAACTAAAATCGACATTAACTAAAATAAATATTTACATGTATATGTATCGACTAATACACACACACACACACACATATATATATATATGTAATATACTACATACATATAAGTATATATATAAATATATGTATGTATATGCATGTATACTTATATGTATGTATATGTATGTATACTTATATATGTATGTAACATATTACTTACATTAACATATTACTTACATATATATATGTATATAAGTATACATACATATGTATACTTATATATCTATATAAGTATACATACATATACATATATATAAATATACATGCATATACATATATATATACTTATATATCTATGTAATATATTACATACATGTACATATATATAAGTATACATACATAATACATACATATATATAAGTATACTTATACATATATAAGAATACATATATCTATATATATATATATGTATATATATATATATATATTTAAGTATATATAAACACATATATGTATATATATATGTATTTTTTTAAAAAAAAAATTGAAATGTCCTTTTCGTAAAACTTAAAAACCAGCTAATATTTTAGCTTTTCGCGTCAACAAAGTTTCATCAATATTCCACACTAATCAAGACTATAATATAATCGAGACTATAATATAATCATACATACATACATACGTGCATACGTGCATATATAACCACATATATTACATATATACATATATTACATATATAAGTACACACATATATTAATATAATCGACACATGTATAAGTATACATATAAATACATATACTACATACATGTATAAGTATACGTACATATATATATATATACATCTATACTTATTACATGTATGTATAAGTATACATACGCATACATATATTACACACATGTATGTATATATATATATACATGTATGTAATATATGTATGCGTATGTATACTTATACATGTATGCAATAAGTATAACACTAATATTACTAATCCAACATTTTACATCAAGTAAACATACAATGTACACAACAAAAACCAATCTACATTCGATTTATCACACAAATAATGCCTAAAAAACAATCAAACTCATGTATAATTCAAAATTTATGTTGCACACCACGTGTTCGATGAAATGCCACAATGAAATTTTGAATTTAAACGTACAAAATTCAAAATAACGCGGTAACTTTAACGGCTATAATACAAAAACACTATAATACCTGAGAATCTGTCATCGTTTATGTGGAAATTGGAGGTGGTGAGGCGTATCGTTAATCCGGTTGTTGTGCGACCGAGGGTGGTGGTGCGACCGAGGGTTTTGGTGCGAACGAGGGTAGTGGTGCGCCGGATGGTGGTTACGGTGGTGGTGGTGGTGCGCCGGATGGTGGTTAGGGTGGTGGTGGTGGTGCGCCGGATGGTGGTTAGGGTGGTGGTGGTGGTGCGACGGATGGTGGTTAGGGTGGTGGTGGTGGTGCGACGGGGTGGAGCGAAGCCGGTTAGTGTTCGCCGGAGGGAGGAGGTACGATTTGGTAGGGGAGGTGGAGGTGGGCGACGGAGGGAGGAGGTGGAGGTGGAGATCGTAAATCGCAAATCGATTTGCGATTTACGATGGTGGTTGGGTGGATCGCATGGTACGGACGTCGGGGGGGATAAGGGTGGGAGAGGAGGAAGTGAACCGAGAAGAAGGGTTTAAACCCTATTTTGCCTCGTTTTTTAATCCGCTCGCAAATCGCAAATGGCAAGGTAAGGTTTGCGATTTGCCATGGCACACATTTCTCGTGCGAGGGCTTAGTTACTTGTGCATTGGCAAAACCGACTCGTGCATAGGTAAATGGCAAATGGCAAACTTGGGTTTGCCATTTGCCAACGCTTGTTTTGCTCGACAGTTGGCTACTTTCGTGAGCGGTTCGCAAATGGCAAACGACGCATTGGCAAAAGCAAGCTTGCTTTTGCGAATTCAAAGGGTATATCGTCAATATTTTTTTGAAATGGCAAATCGATATATACTAGTAAAATAAGTGGCATTTTTTTTAATTTCCCAATTAGAAAAGATAGATACTTTTTTTTTACGGAAAGGATATGTATTATTATTTATTTTGTTATTTTATACATAAAAAAAATAAATGAATTTGAAACAATATAACGAATAGCATATTTAAATGGTAAAGTTTATTACTTTACCTTTTATGATGTATATTCCATATAATATAATAATAATAATAACTAGATTAACTACCAACTTTTATAAGATTTGGGAGATCGATTTAAAAGATAGAGTAAATAAATCTATATTTAAACGATACGAAAGGCATAAATAGAAAAATCATTTTCTTTTCCAACGATTTTTTTTATTAATATTTAGATTTAGCATGTCAATACCAAAAAAAATTTAAAAAAGCCCACGCATAAATCCACAATTTTATATGTATCATTAGTATGTACGACTAATCATAAAAAATGTTATAGTAAAAATAGCTGTGTTTCTTCTCATTCCAAAATCAAAGATGCATACTTCATTGATCACCACTTTAATCTTGTCTCTATTGATGAGCTACTTCTTCAATCATGGAGCAGCAATGGTTAATAAATCACATGATGATACCATTCATACCATGTTCCAACTTCCGTCTTCTTTTCCGAAATCGGCTCAAGGTATCTCTCTTTCGATATGTATGCATTTTTATCCGCATCAAATTGATTGATATATTGCATGCTTCCAGTTGTTATGAACTGAGTATTTAGACTCGTAAAGTATATATAAAGATTAGTTACTACAAAAAAGAGATGGCGTGTACTTAATATACTTAATAAGAATAATTTCATTAAGTATTTTCAAGTGTGGTTTACATGGCAAACAAGACTAAATGACATATTTGTAATTAATAATTTCTCCTTTGGGTGGTTCTTTTTTTGAACGACCAACGAAGAAAATTTCATTACAACTTGAGCCAACAAAATGTTGAAACACTCAATTTTTCGTCCATTGACATAGTTTGACTTGTTTGAATAAGGTAGCTAGTAATAATTTAGATATATGTGTTCTCAGATACTTAATGATATATCTTAATCATTGATTATCGATTAATGTTAGTTATAATAATTTTCTTTATCAATCAAATATACATCTTTTGCCTCTTTTGTTTTGATTAATTACTCAGTAAGTATCATATACTAGCTAGTATATTTGATCATCTTCCCATTGTAGGTGGAGGGTTTGCAAGTGGAGCAATAGATTTGGGAGGATTAGAAGTGACTCAGGTGACATCATTCAAGAAAGTATGGTCGACGTATGAAGGTGGACCCGATAATCTCGGGACTACATTCTACGATCCGGTTGTAATCCCACATGGTTTTTCAAGTTTGGGATCTTATGCTCATCCCAACAACATCCCGCTTTTTGGACATCATGTTGTGGCAAAAGATGTATCAAACAACCCTTTAAAACCGAGTCTCAAATCACCAATTGATTACGTTCTTAGGTGGACTAGTCACTCCTTAAATATCACGAATGATGCTGAAGGTTACGTTTGGCTCCCGATTGCACCTCAGGGCTACAAAGCTATTGGGTATGTGATCACTCACTCATTTAAGAAGCCATCATTTGATAAAGTGAGTTGTGTCCATGTAGACTTTACAGATCACACAACAAAACCAAGGATTCCAAATGATATTGTGACAGTTGCTTTTGAAAACCCAAATGTTATTGATCTTAATGGGTTGCATGTTCACAGTTCCATGGGCGGTTTTAAGATTCAAAACGAACGTTTAGGAAAGTTGCAAGGTAACGCAACGAATGCCATGCCCAATATGGACCAAATTCAAGTTTTGATAAAGGCTTACTCTCCTATTATTTACTTCCATCCTGATGAACAATTCTTCCCTTCATCGGTTGATTGGTTTTTCGAAAATGGTGCATTGCTTTACCACAGAGGGGATTTTAACACGTCTCGGATTGGGAAAAGTGGTTGGAACCTTCCACTAGGTGGTACGGACGATGAATACTGGATAGACCTTCCGGTTGATGTTGCAAGTAGCGATAGAGTCAAGCATGGAGATCTACAAAACGCTCGTGCTTATTATCATACTCCCTCCGTCCCAAAATAAGTGTCTCATGTAAAAATGCACACAGTTTAAGGAAAGTCACTATCTACCAATAAAATCTCATTTTTACCCACTAAAGTCTTTTCTGATTGGCTGAAACGGAATTTGGACACTTATTTTGGGACGTCCCAAAATAGTAATTGAGACACTTATTATGGAACAGATGGAGTATTAAACCGGTATCCGGAGGACTATTTACCGATATTACCATTTGGATTTTCTACCCTTTTAATGGTCCATCAACAATAAAACTATTGTTTAAAATCATAGCATTAGGAAAGGTGGGTGAGCATGTAGGTGACTGGGAACATGTGACTGTAAGGATAAGTAACCTTAATGGAGAGTTAAATAGTGTTTACTTTGCGCAACATGGTTCGGGCGAATGGGTGAGTGCCTCGGCTCTAGAATGGAACGCAAAAAGTAGTGGTTTATGCGTCCTTACATGACCATGTGTTTTACTCAAAATCAGGTACTGTTTTGTTTGGAAGGAATGGGTTACATAATGTTGGTGTTTTAGACAAAACGGCACGAAGTGATAAGATTATGGATACGGGTGTGGGGGCAATGGTGGTAGCGGCCGAGTATTTGGGAGATGTGGTCGTTGAACCACCGTGGTTGAACTACATGGGGAAATGGGGTCCTGAAATTCTTTATAAAATTCATTTAGAAATGCTTATAATGAAACAGAGTTTGATATGGTTTTTAAGGAAGCCATTTGAGAAATTTATTGAAAGTTTACCGAAGGAGTTGTTCGGTGAAGATGGACCAACAGGACCAAAAGCTAAAAACAATTGGAATGGAGATGAGGAGCTTCATTTGGTTGATCGGCTGAAGCTATTTAATTGATTTATTTATTTCAAAGTTTTTTGATAGTACCTTAGAGTTATATGCATTTTAAAGAATACTTGTATGATTTTTTAGTACCTTAAGACACTAGTGATATAATATTAGTGAATTGGTTTGATTTTCATTAGTTTTTTTATATGACTTTAAATTACTTTTAGCCATCTTATGTTGAGAGTCCATCTTATATTAATTAATATATGGTCCGTAGAGTTATTATAATGGTACAAATTTTGTGTTAGATGTTTATACAGTACGCGCGTAAACTAGTTTTATATCTAAAGTTACATATAATTGTCCGTTTATTTACATTTAATTAAATATGATATACGATGTGAACACTTTTAAATATCATTGAAAAGGGTCTAATGAATGTTTAAATGGACAAAAGTAACCAAACTTTAACAACTAAGACGTTGCCCCTTTTCACTCATTTTAGAGCATCCGGTGTGGAAGCGTTTTCATCTGCGTTCAGGGTCGAGAACGCCGTCGAACGGCGTTTAGCTACAGCGCGACGGCGTTCTCGGTGACGTTCAGGCCTCAGCGTTTGATTTCCAACGCCGATTCGGATGGCGTTTAGCTTTTTTTTTTTTATTATTTTTCGATTTAATTACATTAAAATAACAAATAAAACAATTAATAAAATATTCCAGAACACTGTCCACAACACTGTTACCACACCACAGAATTCTAACTCCCAACATTTTCAAGAACACTGTCCTGAACACAGTGTTACCACACCCCGTGCTCTTACAGTTATACTTTTTACCGTCTTAAAAGTCAACTAGCAAAGTTTTTGAGAAAATTTTATTTACGGTTGTGGAGATCTAGCACACAATCAATAATTCAATATATAGATAGTAACACATGATTTCAGAGTTTCGTAAGGCATTTGGTTTGCTCTAAGAAATTGGTTGTTGTATCTAATCTATCTATCTATCTTCTTTATAGGTAGAAGTTAAATTACTGATAGGTCTACTATGGTGGTTCTCTTGTGCATGGGCTCATGTTATAAGTTTTCGTTTCAAGAGCAATTGGATATTTCTCATTGTTATTTGTATTTTGTTTTATAGATAAGATATAGTTCTTCTATATCTTTTCAATGAAACTGTTTAAAGTTAAAAAAAAAAAATAGACATTAGAAATTGGAAGTAAATTTATTCCTTAGGAGAGCTATATGAACACTTTCATCCTTAAAATACTAAGGCCTGACATTCACATTTTGTATCCTATTATTCCGGCTTTCATTTTGTATATTGAACTTGTCATTATATGTAATAGTGATGGCATGATGGTGATTAATAGTGATAAGTTGATTATAGTGTTTGTATGACTTTTGTATTTCTGTAGTATGTGTTATGTATATATTTTTTTTTAGCGAGAGGAGAAATGGAGTATTTAGTTATAGAGATAAAAGTTTTAAGAGCGTGAACAATTTTATTTATTTCATACAAATAAAGAATGACCAACAAAGTAAAAAATCTCCTAGTTTATGTATTTGGGGTCTTGAACAAATAAGCATATTTCATAATGCATAACGTTGGCTCATCACAATCTTTTCATAGAAAGATTTTGGGCCTCAACTGCTCAAGCCATAGCCCATTTATGGTCCAATCTTCATGTACTTATTGGTCATAATCTTATAATTTAGTTTTCATCGAGACTTAGCCCTTTTAATTGTACAATAAAAGTTCATATAGAAATAAATGTTTGTGTACATATATTTAGATGTTATATCAAATTTACTTTCATACTTATAAAATTTTAAAATCAAAAGAAAAGATAGATTAAATTTATTTAATTATATTCATGTTACATATAAAATTCATATATCGTACAAATAATGGGTTATGTTACTGTTTGAAACGGTAGTCGGAGATTATACAGCCATTGATTTTTTCTTAAAGATGTATTTTGAATCGATTATGAGCGTTTGAATCGCTATATTATCTTCGGCTACCGTTTCAAACGATAACATATACACGAAAATGATCGATTTTAAATTAGTGGTTCATTTTTAAAGAAAAAATCAGTTGATATCCGAAAATGCCAAAAATAGAACTATTGATTCTTTTTTTTGGCAAAAAACCCTACAAATAATAGGTATACGTATATTAAGAAACTAGAGTGAGGTTTAAATGAGAATTGAAAATTTGGTGAGAATGGAGGAAAAATCCATTTCCTTCCACATTTTTTTAAATCAAATATCTCACAAATGGTAAGACAAAAAATAATAAAAAATACACAATAAAAATTAGCATTTTTTCTCTCTTCAATTTGACATCTCACAAGGTATTCTTTCGACGACCTTTTTTGTTGTTGTTGTCATGTGTTACTAGCTGGTATCACGAGTGCTACTCGCTGGTATCACATGTATTATTGACTGGTAACACATGTGTTAGTTGTTTTCAAAACCCACAGAATATTTTTTTTTAAATTCTTCGAAAGTATACCTAGTCACATCTCTAATCGAAGAGAACTAAACGCTAATTTTTTATGGTGCAATTTTTGTAATTTTTCTACTTACCGTTTGAGAGATATTTATTTTTAAAAAACATGGGGAAATAGTGTTTAGTGACACGTAATGCATTCCCTAATTTTAAAAAAAGGTTGTTGTACTCATTTGAACATTATAGTTAGAAGAATTGTATCGTACTTATATTTTCTTACTTTTTAACGTTTAAAATTTAAATAACAGATACATTAAAATCTTAATAATATTCATGTTACATGTCCTCATCATATCATAACTTAGGCATCACTATTTCATTTTAGAGGGGTCAACGATATCTGCTTTCCTTTTGAATGTTTTAATTCCAAAATATAATGAATGATTTTAATTATAAAAAAATCAAAGAATAACTACATCCTTGATATTTTTGTAATAAATAAATCATCATCTTCGTCATTATATATATGCAGATTTCATGTCATTAGCCACGATACTTGCACACCAAGTATGTATACTTTGTGCACCATATATTATTTTTACATATAGTTAAATAGGGTTTTGATAACGAAAGTCATAAAGGCTTTCATTAAGATATTTAGACTTGCATAAAACGGTTGTATATTGACTAAAATTCAGGGGAACAAACAAAAATTTAAGGAGACAAAGAATATATTATTTTCAAATTACAAATTTTTATGCATGTCCTTACGTCTTAACGGAAACCCTTAGTACTCTCGTTATCAATTTCTTTAATTGTTATATATATATATATATATATATATATATATATATATGAACATTTTTGTTTATATAATTTTCTTTCTTTTTAACCCAAAACAAAATATATCAATGTAAATGATTGCTAGAAAACGTTAGGTTTTAATTCAACATGTGGAACCTTTTTATTTATTTATTTTTTACAGTATACCCTACATGTATAAAAGATGCAACTTCTAACATGATAAATAATATTACAAAAGTAATTAATTATTAATTACCTATATAATATAAGAAACAAAATATATATACCCATAACCAGATTACCTACCAACTTCTAGTAAGATTTGGGAGATCGAATTTATAAATGTAGAGTAAACAAACTTATATTTAAACAAGGGAAATTTGTAATTTTTATCCCTGTGGTTTTTCGTTTTTGTCAATTTTGTCCTTTTACTTTTTTTCGCTTTTTTATCCCTGTGGTTTTTAGTTTTCACCGATTTTGTCCCTTTACTTTTTTTTTCGTTTTTTTTATCCCTGTGGTTTTCAGTTTTTGCCGATTTTATCCCTGTGATTTTCAGTTTTTATTGATTTTATCCTTCTGTCCAATTCTTGTTAAAAACCCCCGTTAAATCGCCATCACGTGCCAAACATATGAGGGAATTTCCGTCAATGGCACTTCCCAGCTACAAATCAAGAAGAACTTCAATCTTTTATACTCGTAATCCCTTGCTCTAAGAGTTGCTTCGAGATTGTTTCGTGCCCTTAATAATCCAGGTAGGGCACGAAACAATCTCGAAACAACTCTTAGAGCAAGGGATTACGAGTATAAAATATTGAAATTCTTCTTGATTTGTAGCTGGAAAGTGCCATTGACGGAAATTCCTTCACATGTTTGGTGCGTGATGGCAATTAATGGGGGGTTTTTAACTAGAATTGGACAGAAGGATAAAATCGGCAAAAACTGAAAACCACGGGGATAAAAAAAGCGAAAAAAAGTAAAGGGACAAAATCGGCGAAAACTAAAAACCACATGAATAAAAAAAGCGGAAAAAAACGGTAAAAGGATAAAATTGGCAAAAACAGAAAACCACAGGAATAAAAATTGCAAATTTCCCTTTAAACAATATAAAAGACATAAATAGAAAAATCATTTCCTGATTTTTTTTTTAATTAAATTTCTTTAGCATGTCAAATAAAAGTCAACGCACATGTTATGTTCGTCTATATAAATGGAACTTGTATCATTCAATAAGATTATGCATGACTGTTTCTTCATTTCATAATTAAACATGCATTCTGCTTCATTAATCACAACTTTGATCTTATCTCTGTTGATGAGCTACTTCAATTATGGATCAACAATGGTCAATACACATGATACCATTCATACCATGATCCAACTTCCGTCTTCTCTTCCGAAATCGGCTCAAGGTATCTCTCTTTTTCTATGTAGTACTAACTTCTGCAGCAAATTGATTGATTGTTTCAAGATTTTTTTAACAAAATGTCAAGCTTAAAGGTGTTTCGTACGTCAGTTTTTATTTATTTGTACACATAAAGTACGATGACCTAGTAACAGCTTCGGCTGCGTCACAGTCGGATGCAAATTATGTGTACATATATAAAAGAATTGTGTACAAATCACCTTCCATCGTAAAAGCATGTTAAAACGCGAAAAGTTTTGACTGAATGCTACACTTAAAGGATTAAAGGATTAAAACGATTTGAGTAGATATTTACTCCATAAAATGTGGAAACATCTCAAAGTTTTAAAATCCATTTTCAGAAGTGTTCACCGTTTTTCAATTTCCATTAAATGCTTTTGAAGACAGAAACGTTTTTATTGTACGTCATTAACAATTTATTCAACAATTTATTACAAAAATTAACACTGTTCAAAGTTCGGTTGAATTTTTTTAACTCTAGCATCTATAGATGGGTTTATTATCTACGTCTTTTAAAACGGAAAAAAAATGATTGAAATGCTATATTATAAGTCCAATTTGTAATTTGCAAAGTTTTTAACAAAACGTGACACTTTCAACTAGTAACACATCACCAAAATACATTAAAACTTCTTTTTTAAAATTTTGATGCATTAAAAATAACAAACGTAAGTTGGATACACACAATAGACATCAAATGCAAGTTAGATACATTCCCAGATACTAACCCATCACGTTTATTCGTCATGCTTTAATTAGTCTATATCATATAAATAATATTGATCATTTTTCATTTAGGTGGAGGGTTTGCAAGTGGAACAATAGACTTGGGAGGATTAGTCGTGACTCACGTGACATCATTCAAGAAAATATGGTCAACACATGAAGGTGGACCCGATAATCTCGGGACTACATTTTATGATCCTGTCGCCATCCCACATGGTTTTTCGAGTTTAGGATCATATGCACAACCAAACAACATCCTGCTTTTTGGGCACATTCTTGTCGCAAAAGATGTATCAGACAACCCTTATAAACCGACTCTCGTATCACCAATTGATTACGTTCTTAGGTGGACTAGTCACTCGCTAAATATCACGAAAGATGGTGAAGGTTACGTTTGGCTCCCAATTGCACCTTACGGCTACAAAGCTATCGGGTATGTGATCACTCGCTCATTCAAGAAGCCACCGCTTGATAAAGTCAGTTGTGTCCGTGTCGACTTTGTAGATGACACAACAAAAACGACGATTCCAGCTAAATCGATGATTCCAAATGATGTGATGACCGTCATTTTTGAAAGCCAGAACTTTATTGATCTCAATGGGTTGAATGTTCATGGTTCCATGGGTGGTTTTAAAGTTCAAAACGAACGTTTAGGAACGTTGCAAGGTAATGCAATGAATTCAATGCCAAATATGTCCCAAATTCAAGTACTAATTACGGCATACTCTCCTGTAATTTATTTTCATCCCGATGAAGAATACTTCCCTTCATCGGTTGATTGGTTTTTTGGAAATGGTGCATTGCTTCACCATAGAGGGGGGTTTAACGCATTTCGAATTGGGAAAGATGGCTGGAACCTTCCACAAGGTGGTTCAGATGATGAAACATATTGGATAGACCTTCCGGTTGATGGTGCAAGTAGAGATAGAGTCAAGCATGGAGATTTACAAAATGCTCGAGCTTATTATCATATTAAACCGGTTTCTGGAGGACTATTTACCGATATTACCATTTGGATTTTCTACCCTTTTAATGGTCCATCAACAATAAAATTATTGTCTAGAACTATAGCATTGAAAAAGGTGGGTGAGCATGTAGGTGATTGGGAACATGTGACTTTAAGGATTAGTAACCTTAATGGTGAGTTAAATAGTGTTTACTTTGCGCAACATGGTTGGGGCAAATGGGTCAGTGCTTCGGCTCTTGAATGGGATGCAAATAGTAGAATAGTGGTTTATGCCTCGTTACATGACCATGCGTCGTACTCAAAATCAGGGACCGTTTCGTTTGGATGGAAAGGAAAAGATTTTGTCGGTATGATAGACAAAACGGCCCCAAGTAATAAGATTATGGATACGGGTGTTAGGGCGGCGGTGGTGGCGGCAGAGTATTTGGGCAATGCGGTGGTTGAACCACCGTGGTTGAACTACATGAGGAAATGGGGTCCTAGAATTGATTATAAACAAATTGAGGTAGAAATGCGCGCAGTAAAACAAGTATTGCCATGGTTTTTAAGATTAGCTTTTGAGAAATTGATTGAAACTTTACCAAAGGAATTGTTTGGTGAAAATGGACCAACAGGACCAAAAGCCAAAAGTGGTTGGAATGGAGATGAGGAGCTTCATTTATTTCAATTAAGGGCTGAGGCAATTTGATTTTTATTTTATTTTTGTTTTGAAAGTGTCTGATTAAACCTTAAAGGTACACACATTTTCAAGAATATACTTGTATGATTTTTTATAGAATTTTAGTACAATAGTAATAAGATATTATTGAACTGGGTTGGTTATTACAGTATTTTTTTTATACTATGACTTTGGGCCTTTAGCCTTCTTATGTTAGTTTGGCCCATAGAGTTATAACTGACTGTTGATGGGCTAGCGGCTAGCCGAGTTTAAAATTATAAATTTATTATGCTTTTTTTTTTCCATTTCAAATAATGCACGCATAATATATTATATATATGTTCTTTTATGAACTTACACAATAATAAAGTCACTGTATAACATACGAGTGTAACATATGATTCTGACTGATATATCACTGTTGCAATTGATATTGATAATTTGATATAGACCTTGATATTGACATTTGATGGATTATGTGACCATATCTCTTTACATTTTAACATAGGATAAAAAAAGCTATAATCATTAATATAATACTGTAGTATTTTCCTTAATAAGTAAGGTAGTTGATTAGTATCATGTTATTCGACAATATTTATTGATAACAATAAAATTGCGTTAATTTTTTTGAATAATTAAGGATGAAATAATTATGTACAACTTACTGTTAGCTAATTAAGTAATGTAAGTAAAGATAAATTTGGTAACGGTTTTTAGTTTTTTTCAAAAATTATTGGATCAGAGAATCACTTAATATTATAAGAAAAGGTGGTAAAACTGACACTTTATCGGCCCCATCAACTCCTCCACAATCAATACGAGGATGTAATCAGGTAATTTGCGGTTAAAAGAACATGGAGACGTAGAATGAACCCGTTACATCCGCATTTATATTGTATGTTCCCCACCAAAAATTAGAATCGCATAGACATAATCACTTAAAGTATATTATTATACACGTTATTAAAATGTAGTCGTTGTTACTGTCATACCACTATATCACCAAATCCATACCTGAGTCGATGCACTTTCAAGCTAAAACATTTCTCATTCTTAATTCTAAGTCTCATAAATAATGTTATCAAGATCGCGATCTTGATCGTAGGATCGTACGATCTTACGATCCTACCAAGGGAAAACGTGCAGGATTGGAGTAGGATCGGTCAGGAGGTAGGATCGTAGGATCGATCGTAAGATCGTAGGATCGTTGAACGATCCGATCCTACAAATGGACTAATTTTTTTTTAAAAAAAATTACAATTGGACTTGTAAGGCCCATAAGTAGTCCAAATCATATCTCAAAACTTACCATACACTTGTTTCCAAGTTCCATTTCCCCATTTATCATCAAATTAACCTAAGAAAAAGTCTAAAACCTCTAAGATGACGATTATGAATTTTCATTTGTAATATGCTCTCAAACTTTGGTACAATTGTACCATGCCACTATATTTTGTTTTAGTACGTTTATCGTTTGAGAAATATATGTTGACAAATTGCATCACTTTAGTAATATAAAAGTTTGAATGCTAGATTAATTTCTCTAATAGTAGTTTCTACAAGAATTTAGATATCTTTGTATGAAAAAAATCATATTTTGGTAGGATCTACGATCTCGATCTTACGATTCCGATCTCACAAAGGCAAAAACGATCCTAAGTAGGATTCCGATCTTGACAACCTTGCTCATAATAATTCTCATATTTTTGGCGCACTTTTATCCATGCAGCCTAGGAGTTTTTTTTTTTTTTTTTCAGTGTTATTTTAGTTTCCTATTTTTCTTTTGCTCTGTTTTTTAACTGGTTGTTTTTGACAAAACTTATATGTATTTATCCTTATTACGTTATCACAAATATTGCCATTGATGACTTATTTATAGATCAACTGGGTTTTTTTTTCTTTAAACAAAATTATATGTATGTATCTTTATTACGCTATTACGCATGTTGTTCAAAATTTAAATTCCTTTGAAACTTGAATAAAAAGAGCCAGATTTGCGATATGTTTTTAGTTTATCATCCCAGATGCGTAATTTGCAGAAAAATTGTAATTCCAAACATTTAATATGATAAATCCAAACTATTTCATGTATTTCTTAATTCTATTAAATATTTTTATGCTGTGTAAAGTTAATGACCCCGTTAATAGAATCCTCCACCTCTACTTGTTAAACCTCAGAAGTTAACTTTTAGATTCTTGGCTAATTTTTGTTAGAATTTGATCACCGTGAAGATCGTGAGCGAGACGTGCCTAACTTGGACGTATGTAATATTCGTGGCGGTTTTGGTGATTGCACTCCTTCTGTTCCTGATATATGGTTATATCGTACTCAGATCGATACCAAAAACCGGTCTTAACTGATTTATATTCTCAATGGGATCCTGACACTGCTGCTTCTAGCATTATGGATTAATGCTAATTGCACTATACGGATAAATTTGTCTTACAAGTAATTAGTACTCTTGATTATTACCTTTTAGTTTCTAGATTCATCGTGAAGTATATATCGTAATTCTAACCAACATTATAATCTAAACTTTCTTATAACTGTCGTTTGTTTACAGTTATAAATTGTGGTTCGATAGTTTTTATTTTGTGAATTTTGAACATGTTAGCATATATGTTTAGATCATTGATTTAATGGTAGGAATAGTACTATTTGTCTTCTAAACTTCAGCAGCAATATAACTTGTGTTTTTGAAAAATGTAAACATACAATAAACCCTATGTGATCACTCGCTGGTTTAAGAAGCCACCACTTAATTAATTTCAAGTTAGTTGTGTCCATTTCAACTTTATAGACAGAACAGAACGTTTGGCTGGAGGAATGGATGAGCGAAAGGTGTCACGCAGACCGATATCCTCGTTGGACGAGGGCCAGCTCTCAGCTTCTACGATAAGCTAGTGAATGAAGCCGCGACTCAGGGAACTACACCGTTACAAACTACATTGCAAAATTGGTTTAAAGGATACTCCGTAGTATTTAGTACAACGAAAATTATTGCACTTGGTGTAAATTGTTTGTTCACTATATAGTATATACTGTTCACACTAAAATAATATAAAATCTAGAGCTAATAACATTGCAAAACATTTTATATACTATTAATCTTACTTTTTTGTAAAGGTACATGGCTAACGTTATAAATATTCTAATGATATACGGAGAAATAATATAGTTAGGGAGTTAATAGATAAAAAAATAAGTTAATCCATACACCAAACTGTACAATAACTAAAACTCACAGTACACACCCAGTATAAACCATAACTTTGGTGCATGAATAAAATTTTTTGTGGTATTTAACATTACCCATATAGTTATGCACCTATTATCCTTGCTTGATTTGTTGGGCTGTTAAATGAGAATCAAATTCGCTTGTTGGGCTTCTGTGTGTACAAAATTGAATCTGGATATAACTCATAAGAAAAGAAAAGATGTGATTCTATAAAACAAAAATATAAAGTATGAATAGAAGTATTTATCCATAACTTTCTAAATGTATATGTGACACCCTTTATGAGTTTCATATTTACATATTGCCTTTATTTTTCCTTATACTTGTTTTTTTTTAGATTTGTTCATATCCAAAAATAGAACGAGTCAGGAAAAACATCATTCAAAAATCTTTCCAAAGTGTATTTAACTTATAATTTATACATATCTTAAAAGAAGGTTTGTAGAAAGGAACTCGCAAGCTAATAGTTACTAATAGGTTCATATGATGATTCGTGTTGTAGATTGTTGATAGAAAACGATTTATCATCTTGCTTATTTGGCCTAGTAATCATTCTCATACTTTAAAGATTAAAATCATGTTATGTGTAATGTATTTATTCCATTTTCTTATTTTATTTGTTGATTTTGTCATATGTCATGTTTTGGTCATTGGGAAGGTGGTAACTATGAAAAAAATACGATGATAGAAATAAAAAATATAATAAAGAGTTAATTACGTGTTCGTTCTTCATGGAAAAGACTAGTTTAATCATCTCTCTTTATTATTATTAGAGAGACTGATTATGTAATCACTTATGTATTAGTTGTGCCAAATTATAACTAAGCCTCTATTTGATTAGCCAATAAATCATTAGGTTTATTGTTTAATTACAATATTACCCCTTATTAATATAAACACACGCTCCCATTCACAGCCGGCGCATAATTTGATCTTTCATTGTATCCCCGCTCCTTCATCCATTCCAATCCAATCGGTGAATCGGAAACCCTTGAAAAAATTCAGTACGCCCCATGATTTTGGTTCAACTTCATAATCATCAGGTGAATTCTTTCGCTTTTTGCTGTTGTTCATCTTTTTCCTCTGCCTCTCAACGAAAATTCCATCCTAAACTCTATAATCAAACCGTTAATTAATTTCTTCATTTCGATTGATCATTTCTTTAATTCGACCATCAAATCGATTAACTGATTGATTGTATGTAGTTATAATCGTATGATTAACGAATTGACCGGTGTGAAGGCAAATGATTATATTGGATTGATTTTGCAAATGATTATAGGGTGATTTTTGTTTACTTTAATTTGATCTGAAATTAGGGTTTATGTTATCAGTTATGTAAATTACTTTGATTCAATAATGATATGAAATCTGATGTTTCTTATTAAACAAGGTCTGCTATACCATCATTTGGGATTAGTGTTTAGGCTAACATGATTTGACATTTCCAGGTTTAGGCTAACATGGTTTAATATTTCAGCAGTGTTATTTGACATTTGCAGGCGTGTGCATCTTGTAACGGGTGCATTCAGCAACTGCATTCAGCAACTGAGAGAGATTGTGCACAATTTTGTTTCTACGTTCATTTAACTTCAACATGTAGAACCTGTTGATCACAAGTAGAAATCTTCAGATGGGTATCAACTTTGGTGACTGTATGTTTGGAAAGCCATAGTATGTGCTACTATTCGACACAAGCTTATTGGTGACTATATGTTTGGAAAGCCATACTTAATTATTTAACTTTGTGAGTATAATAAATTAGGATTTTCATTCGTTTAAAAATGCAGGTGTCCTTGGAACTCTTTGGGCTTTAAGATACTGTATCCATTTGATTTGTAGTACATGCGTTGTAATGGTCACCTTTACAACTTGGTAGACAACATTGATATAGATATATTTCACATAGAAAGTGGTCTTCACATAGTAAAAGTATTTTATTATGTGCAGATTTGCTATTTGTCATCAAATCCAGAATACCATTCAACATTTTGAAGATAAACAGAGGTGTTAATAAGATTATTTTGATTTCACTTTAGACCAATGGATCCGTTTGAGGTAAAACACAATCTCAACTTGACCCAAAAATACATTGGTCGACATTATCACTTCTAAATTTTATGTTTTTAGCTTGAGCAGATTATACTGTAATCTTTGATGATTCAATAAGCCAATTAGTTACTTATCAAGTCTCCAGTGCTTAACCAAAGGACCGGGGTTGGTGAAAATCTGAGTTTTCAAATGATTCTCATGGTACCTTTAAGGTTTCTTTCCTATTCTACTCTCTCCGCATATATGTTTTATACTATTATTGGAACGCTTACTTTGTTTACAAGTTTTGCTGCCATTTTTCCATTTTTTGAATTTGAGAACTAATCAGGTTTGTATATTGGTTACAATATGTGTGGGAGACCAAGTTGGTTAAGCAATTAAATTTATATGATCATTTATACAGTCAGTTTTGGATCTGTCCAGTTCCCAATAGTCTTGATATGCTATTTAATTTTGAAGTTTAATTCTTGTATTGTATGTTAAAATCTATTATCTTTTAGTTTTTATACATTAGACATTGCAGATTCACTATGACAGTTGGAAAAGATGGTCGGTTTAGCCATCTTTTAGCAACTGAGTTGTGCTTGTAGGTTATTAGCCATTTTTGCCAGCCTCTAACAACAAGTTGACCATAATGGCCTTTTGTGTACCAATAGCGGGGGTTTCGGTTGTAGACTTGAATGTGGGATTTGAGAATAAAACTACTTATTAGCAGATCAAGGCTGCCATTACGTAAGTATTGAATACTTATGTTACTAACCTTTTTTGCATCTGATAGTATTTGATATTTTGAATAAACTTGTGGAGTTGGTTTCTAATAATCCAGGGAGGAAATAGAAGGGAAACTCAAAGGTATTTGAGAACTAATCAGGTTTGTATATTGGTTACAATATGTAACACCCTCAAATTTTGGGTTGCGGAAGCGGTCAGGTCGGGTGTTACCAAATCAAATATATTAGAACTGGTTAGTTCTATCTACGCTGGACAACAACTAGGTTGGTTACAGGATTAGTTTTCCTTTTACGGACTAAGAATGCCTTTGCATTCCATTGTTACTAGAATGTATTTGCACTTAAATAAATATTAACCACGGACCTCAATATACTTGCTAGGCCGAGGCTAGAAGTATACGTTAGTAACGTCCTTTATACTAATACAAAACAGCTAGGTGATGGTTATACATACCTATGCTCCTTGTGCTACACATAATATCTAAGTATTGTATATACATACCTAGATACACTAAACCACTTTCATGTGTTACATGATACCCAGTTAGATGTGTTGTAGACTAAGACTTTTATATGTATATAGACATATACTTGTACATTATCTCAAGCACATGGTGCTATCTACTATTTACTTATGTATATTGATATACATACACACTTACAAACACGTTTACTTTAGTCGGGCATGTTGTGGTACTGCCGGCTCTCAATTACTTAGTCGGGCATGTCGTAGTACTGCCGGCTCTCAATTACTTAGTCGGGCATGTCGTAGTACTGCCGGCTCTCAATTACTTAGTCGGGCATGTCGTAGTACTGCCGGCTCTCGATTACATACATTGCTCGCGAGTAACACTGTTCGATGCCACGGTAAAGTGGGCACAAAACGATATCACGATTAGAGTGATACAAAACGAGATCACGGTAAAGTGATTCAAAACGATATCGTGGTAAAGCGATACAAAACACGGAATCGGCGAGCTTACACTCGAGATTCGCATTCATCAACGGAATCGGCGAGATTACACTCGAGATTCGCACTCAGTGACGGAATCGGCGAGCTTACACTCGAGATTCGCACTCATCAACGAATCGGCGAGCTGACACTCGAGATTGTTGACTCAGTACATGGATAAATACTTACTTATAGTTCTGCGGGACTACACTTACATGTTGCTGGAGGCAACACACTATACCAGGTGGCATACTAGTCTATTACTTATTATCATATGACGTGGTCATACACTTACTCAATTCGTACTTAGGCATGTATTGCCTCACATTGGTAGATTTATTCATACCGGATAGGTATTCTAGGCATGGATTGCCACACCCCCGATATGACACGGTCATACACTTACTCGATTGTACTTAGGCATGTAGTGTCTCATGGTTGTAGACATACTTATACCTAACAGGTATCTAGGCATGGAATGCCATATTCTCGATGTACTTAGGTACACACCCCAAATACTTAGGTATGAGATACCTTGTTAGATGTATACACATTGGTGTTACAACACTATAACAATACAAATCAAAATCGTGAATTTTGAATTACTTTTCAAAACATACAAGGTTTATACTTTATGTTTTCAACTAACAATCCTATGAACTCACCAGCTTTATAGCTGACTCGTTTTAGCATGTGTTCTCAGGTGCCCAACAGGATTAGGATTGCTATCAAGATATGCTAGCTCGAGTCGCATGTTTTTCAAGCATCTGGATTTCTTTGCATAACTTTTGTATTACAAATTATGTATTGAAATTATTTCGTGAACTCGCAACTTGTATACACTATTATTTTGGGAATGTATAACTATTTTTAAACGTCTCATTTAGAGTCGTTCATTATGTACTTTTGTGCTATGATATTTGATTAGTAGCACCCCGACCCAACCGCTTCCGCAACCCAAAATTTGGGGGTGTTACACAATATGTGAGGGAGACCAAGTTGGTTAAACAATTATCTGATATGATCATACAGTCATTTAGGATCTGTCCAGTTCCCAATAGTCTTGATATGCTTTTTTTGGTCAATTTTGTGTATCTACACATAAGCCTATGGCAAGGCATGTTTTCGCTTCTTGGACATTGATTTAGTTATTGATTATTGTCTGGGAAGGGGATTTATCGCGGTTCAATTTTTATTTCAGAGATTGGTGCATCTTTTCATGTACTTAAGGGACATTAAGGATTACAATATTGGTATGCGTTTCTCTTCTATTGTATTATTTTATCTGGTTTGTTGCTTTTGTTCTTTTGAAGTTTTATGCCCTTTTTCTATTTTGCCCAATTTGATGATAAACCGCTACAGGTAAAATAACAGTCTAAAAGGTCCTGATTGCAGTATTGCCTTAGTCTGAGGTCTTGATCAACACATGTTTAGTCTGAGGTGGGCACCCACTTTGTTGTATAAGACGCATTTGTGAACTTTTTAAGGGAACAGAGTGTAAACGTGTAGATTGTTTTGACCTGCTTGACATAGAATGTAAGTATCCTGTCTATTGTGGTAAGCCAAACTTTTTTGCCCCCCCCCCCCCCCCCCCACACACACACATATATATATATGTAGTGGAAGCTAAAGATTCTGTATACTTGTAGCAATAAGTGGAAATGATTTTTCACTTGATTTTTGGACTTCTCAAACTATTAGTGTACCAAAAGTATGTTTCGTTTAATGTTTTTGCTGCAGCTCTGTTTGGCATTTTATGTGGGTTTTTTTTTCCTTTTTACTTGCAAGCAATCTGTTTTATGTTAACATTCTTCTTATGTGGCTGATTGTCTTCTATAATTTCAAACCTTCATTTTGGTGTACACTCAATCTAACAACCTGCTTTATTCCAGCGATATTTGACCGATTAGGTAGATATGTCATCACTGGTTTCAGATGTTCGTCTTGTAAAAACGTGGTCAATGGAAATCGCATATTGCTTGGCCAGCTGTAGTGGGCATGAAGTGAGTTTAACTAACATACAAATGCATTTTATATATTATCATATGTTTCCCATTGGGTCAAATTATTATCAATCGTGTCATATGTTTCAACAAGGTAATGTAAGTCATCTTTTTTGAAGTTTTATTCCCCTTTTATATATTTCCCAATTTATGATAAACAACAACAGCTACATGTATAATAATGCAATTGGAGAAAACGCCAATGAGAACCGATGGAGTTTCTGTCCAGATTAAATACTGTTTTCACAGGTCACTTTCAAATGTAACCTTCTCTACGGAGCTACGTACACATACATACAGTTATGTTGTGGATTTATTTGCATACTATCTGTTTTTTAGTAAACACACTAAAGTTTCTTAAGAGTTGAAATTTCTCATATTTTACTTATCAAAACTAATAACACTTCAGGAGTATCATGCGTAGTCATATCAAATATTTGGATTACTTAGAACGTTCGCATTTGGTCAACATCTCCATGGTAAGTATTTTTGTTTTCACCACATAGTTTTGTTTTGACCTGGTTGACATAGAACGTAAGTATGCTGGACTTCTCAAATTATTGTGGTAAGCCAAACTTTTTTGCCCACACTCACACACACACATATGTAGTGGAAGCTAAAGATTCTATATACTTGTAGCAATAAATGGAAATGATTTTCAATTCATTTTTGGACTTCTCAAATTATTATTGTATTGAAAGTATGTTTTGTTTAATGTTTTTGCTGCAACTCTGCTTTGCATTTTTTGTGAGTTTTTTTGCATGCAAGCAAACTGTTTTATGTTAACTTTCTTCTTATGTGGCTGATTGCCTTCTATAATTTCAACCTTCATTTTGGTGTACACTGAATCTAACAACCTGCGTTATTCCAACGATATTTGACCGATTAGGTAGATATGTCATCACTGGTTCATATAATCGTCTTGTAAAAACTAACATTACTATGAACAAAATTCAATGATCTCGCTCGCAATTTTGTGGGTTATGATCTAGTTTATAATTTTTAATTACGTCGATATTCCTTTTTTCTTAATGAAACTTTAAGTGTGGATGGTCCTTTAGTCTAACGAATGTTAATCTCATCCGTTAACTCTAGACATGTGCAAAGCACATGAACACACTTAAGTCATTTCTCCTCTTTTCTACTTACAAAAGCCGAAAGAAAAATTAACAAGATATCACCATCTTCCTTAGTCCTCACAAACCCACTAACCTGCTACCCCCTCCCCCCTCTCTCTCTCTTTCTGAAAAAGAACACCACAGTTAAACCTCTGAATGGAATGTTTTCAGAGTCTATATACAAAGTTAGTTTAAAAATCTAAAGTGATAGATTGTGAACTTGTTAATGTTTCAACTTATCTATCACCCTTAATGTTTCAGGTTAACACATATAAAAAAAATCCTCATACTTTTATACCTTAGCGAGTTAGATTCAATAGAACGCTTCCGTTTCAATTCAGTTAGTTTTTAAGAATGACTCTAGGTTATACCTGCCATTTACTACCCTATTAGTTTAGCAGTAGTAAATAGCTTAGACCCCTGCTTACAAATTTAGCATGATTTTTTCCGAAAAAAGAACAACTTATTCTCGTTTTTGTGTTTTGGGGTATCAAATTTTCTTAACTTTTTAAAATGAATAACTTATTTTAAAATTAGGATTAAAGGGTATATGTCCAAAAAGTTCAGAATTTTTAACCATTTGTGGAAGATTAATGAGTCAATAATTCTCGTTTTTCTCAAAGAAGCATTTAATCATTCTCCGATCTATGTCATATTTACCGAATCACTGACATTAACGTGTTTTCCCGTATCAAATATTACGATCTTTTTCGCGATATACCCTTTAATCCTAATTTTAAAATAAGTTGTAAATTTTAAAAAGTTAACAATATTTGATACCCCAAAATATAAAAACGAGAATAAGTTCCTTTTATCGGCAAAAAACCCAATACCCATTGATCAACACCCCTTTGTTGAACGACCAGCGGAACTAAAGCTAAAAGCAATCAAGGAAAATAAAATAAGATGTACATTTATTTCAAACTAAAATATATTATAACTATTTACAGAAAACAGGAAAAGAAATTAACATATACGGAGTATCATTTAGTCGATAAGCATGTTAAATAACTACCTTTCACAATGATGGTATTATATTAAATATCCGATTTTCAAGACCATTTAACACACCGGTCATAAAAGTTACGCAAAAAAATAAAAAATATCTTACTCAATGTAACATTAAAACTTAAGAAAATTTATTAGAATATTTAGGTCCACAACAAACATTACTAAACTCTTTAATGTTTGTCATATTGATCTTACATCATATGGTATACATAAGGTATTTGTGATGTATAAGTTGAACCTTCTCAAGTCTCAACCTCCAAATATGTCTCAAAATGCCTCTGAAGATTTTGAAAAGTGACCTGATTTACATGATTTCATTTATAGAGAAAAGTTTATTGAAGTATAAGAATTATTGAAAGAATGAAAGTACTAATCAAATTGTGTCATGTGTACAAAGAGAATGTTCCACATGCAGAAAACTCATTTACCCCCAAACTTAAATATCTCACAAACGACAAATCGAAAAATTACAAAAATTGCACCATTAGATTCAACGTTTTATCCTCTTCAATTTGCCGTCCCTCAAAGCATACTTTTGATGAGTTTTGTTTTCTTCCATTTTTTGGCGGGTTTCACATTTTACTAACACATGTGTTAATATTTGGTTGAACATTAAATTTAGATATAATGTCTAGGGTTTAGGGTTTAGTAGGGTTTAAGATTTAGTAGGGTTTATGGTTTAGGGTTTAGTAGGGTTTAGTAAGATTTAGGGTTTAGAGTTTTGTAAAGCGTTTAGGGTTTGGGGTTTAGAGGTTAGAGTTTAGGGTTTGAGGTTTGGGGGTTCTAGGAGAAACCTCAAACCCTAAACCCTAAACGCAACACTTTAACACATGTGTAAGTAAAATGTGAATCTCACCAAAAAATGAAGAAAAAAAACTCATCGAAAGTATGCCTCTAGGGACGGCAAATCGAAGAGGATAAAACGCTGAATCTAATAGTGCAATTTTCATAATTTTTCGATTTGTCGTTTGTGAGATATTTAAGTTTGGGGGGTAAACGAGTTTTGTACATGTGAAATAATATCCTATAAAATTAAACACTATAAAAAATGAGAATTTGTAAAACGTACGAATTGGGAAGGGTAATCATTAATAAATAACTAGTTATATTTTATCCTAAGTTGTTAAATAATTAAGGTTAACATAGTTAAATACAAATTAATTTGTCACATGATTAATGAATTCTTAAACCATGTACTACTTAGTAAATTTACTTTAAAGTCTAGAACTTTCAACATTGGATTCCTTTGACCACAAGCTTATAGTCTAACTAACTAGATACAATGTATTATTAACCTTGCATCTAAAACATGTCTAGATTCATAAGAAAACCTTTGGATACCATATGATTGTAACCTACTCATAACTAGAGTTTAATCACCATTTACTTACAAACTTAATCACCATTTATCTCTAAACTAATGACACATTAACATGAGACCATCCACTAAACTTAATCTTATGAAATTCTTGAGTTTTCTCCATTTCTCCCATCATTTTCTAGCCCAAAAATTCTGCCATCTTTTTCTTTCTAATTTTCTAAGTCTTTGATGCATTTTGGTGGAAAACAAGGTTCTTTTAGTGTCCAAGTGTTAAGGTAATCTTTTTATATTTTGTTCCATATTCTTAAGATTATATTATCAATTTATAAACTCTAAAATTCTGAAATGAAACCACATAAAAATCATGTTTTAACAAAGTTTAACATTTCATACTTTTGGTGATTAAAATACAAGAAAATGGAAGGGTTTTAATCACACTCTTAGCTTTGGAATAATAAGAATAAACAAATGGAAATAATATTAATCTCATAAAATAAAGGATATTACATACTCCCTATTTGAATGTGTTTTGCGCTCATACGTTTTGTATTTATTAGATTCGGTTCGGTGATCGCATTCCTTTGGTGGTTCTTTCGTTTTTGCTATTGTTGTGATCGTCAATAAGGTACGGATATTCTAGGTGGAACTAGGATCATGTCTCTAAAATATTCCTCTCAAAACTTTGTTTGAATTATGTATAAACATTATTGGTATGACATGCTTATTAAAATTTTGTTTGTTAGTTAAGTCTTTGAAGTGTGTTATGATTTCCCTCAATATTAATGTACTAACGAATTTGCTAATTACAATTTATGGATTTGGAAATCATAATATTTTTCCTTGTAGTTGTGTCAAAACCGTCTCTTGAAACCCGATCCAAAAACAGTCCCAAAAGAGGTGTGTTTGGGTGTTACATTGTATACGGTGATTCGTACGAGTGTTCCCCAATGCGCACGCTCATTTATGTCGCTCGAGTATCCGTTGGCCCTAAAAATTTTATACAATAACAGATTATGTGTTATGATCACCCAGTTAAAATTTCATGAAAATCGGATGGTCGGAGACGTGGTTTTTAAGTCGAAACGTAAAACCGAAAAAATTTAGATTTTAAACAAGTTTTTAGTTCTTTTCAAGTGTCCGAGTGTCGTTGTCATAATATAACTTTTAAGTCAATATTTTTAAATAGTTATAAAGGTCCAAGAATCCATTTTAAACTTTGAAAACATATTCGTATATTTTTAACATATAAACCGGTTTAAAACGGTTTCTTAAAATATGTCTAAGAGTAACCTACCCATGGAGGTCCCATGGGCGCATTATTGTGACACCGATAATGTGGCATCGACCGTAGTGGTGTATTTTATTGTATCTACGGCGTCTCTTTTGATTAACCGTTAGTTGGTACGAGCTCTTTATTATTATATTATTATAGGAGGCGTATGGATCGGTCCTAGCTATTTTGTTTTATTTGGTGGTGGACGTTTATCGTAGTGTCATACGAAACGTTTGGCACGTAAATGGATGATTAGTGGAGTAGCTAACTTATGATTTCATTTGATACTTTGTTATTTATTTGCTCACTCTTAGTGCATCATTTTATGAATTTGACTTTATAACATGTTGATTTATGTTAGTAACTCTTTGATATAATGTATTAGGTATTGTGGAATTATATACCTTGCTTTGAAATAAGTTTGTTTTAAAAATAAATGTGTGTTGAAATAATTTTTGCATGTCATACTATACTTGTGTCTTTGTTATATCCGCTCACTAGGCTTTGGCTCAGTCGTATTCCTTTTTGTTTTTCCTATACGACAGGTGATCAAGTGGGCATTGGGAATGAGGGAAGTGTGTAGAGTAAATTGGACTTAGCATCTTTTCCTTAGAGTTTTTCAAGCGTTAGTACTTTATGTTTGGTTTATTAGTACTTTTTTTTAATATCGTGATTGACTTTAACTTGACTTTGTTTTGACTTTGAATAAGAATAATACCCTTTTGTCTTTTAAGTTCCTTTTAATATCATTTTGTTTGATTACTAAGATAGGGGTGTTACAGAAACATTCTCTATGTGCACATGGCACAATATTATTGATCCTTCCATTCTTTCAATAATTCCTGTACTCTGATGATCTCATCTCTTCATTTATATCAACAAAGATCCGTATAAAAAAAGAATATATAATTACAAATGTGTCATTTAAACATTTAAATGGTATAAAAATTAAATATTTGATTTATGCTTACTTATTACACTACATACCTAAAATATTCTAAATAATTTTTAGGGATAAAAATAGAAGATTTAAAAGCTTTCAGAAAATGATATTCTATAACAATATTTGAAGTGAAATACTAAACTCAAATAGATACTAATAATAGAGGTTGACAAACAAATAAAGGACAATAGTATAATATACCCGTGCAATGCGAATGTATAATTAACGGTGATAAGTTACGATGGTGGTAGTAATGATGCTAGTGAAAAACTGGATACTAATTGTAGGTGTTCATTTTATTTTAAATTTGATATGAAATTATACTTATATGTATATACATAGTAAATAAAATAGATTAACAAAGTTAAGGTTAATATTGTTATTTTGTTGTGTTGAAACTGTTGGAGGAAACCGTGTAACGGGTAAAGATTTCAATGACTGGATATCACTTTGAATCGTGTTATCACTTTCCAAAATCAACAATTCGACCCTATATCCCTTCGGTTACACGAATTTTGTTTTGGGATAAGACAAAGTGTGGTGTTCTTGTTTGAGGCAACAAAACAAAAACCTGGTGCTAGAGAGTATTTCTTGTTGTGTTCCTTCTCTCATGTGAAAATACTTATCCTTATAAGAGCACCCAACAATCCATGGAGTTAATTGGTGTTAATTGTCCAATTAAATCTACCATTGATCTCTTGCAATTCCATCCTTTTGATATTCATAATCATTTAGACCATAAAATCCTATCAGTTAGAATAACCAACAGTCACAATGAGTCAGAATAACCTCTTGACCCGTTACGTCCGTAATTAGACTATTACACCACTAAATAGTCTAATTTTAGGCTAATTTGGAATTCCGTTTAAATTAGACTAATTCAGTCCATTTCAGACTATTAAGCCACTGTATAGTCTATTTTGGACTAATCCAGCCTAAAATAGACTAATGTCTATTTTTGACTATTTTTGTCTCATTTAGACTCATGACTGTTTTCATAATTGCTTTGGGTTAGGGATGTTATTGACTTGATGGGCGAACACTCCGTACCTCCTAACCCATTACCAAGTCAAATAACCATATCCCTCAATTACACTAAATTACTAACAATCCTCCTCAATTTAGTGTAATTCCCTTACATGAGATAATCAAACAAAACAAACTTATGCATAAATGAAAATGTCTTGAAGATTGAGTTTCCATTTTAGTACATTACACATTCCAAATATTCGAGAATCGGGATGTTCTAAGAATTGAACCCTTCAACCCATTTGAATACCTGAAGATAATATACACACAAGTTTTCAAATACTCTAAAGCGATCTTGACATTATACAAGCCATGTGTCCATATCCATTCATGAATGTTTCAAAGCATAAAGTCCAAGGCTTTTTGAAGCGGCAAAACTTCACATTCATATAGGTAGTTCCTTTCCATCATGCACCTGCTTTAGCACTTTTTCAAAGGAACTATTGAGAAATTAACTTCAACCTAACTTCAGCAGGTCCGAGCACATAACCTTGGGATGACATATGTAAAACATGTGCTCCAATTTCTAAGTGTAAGCTTTCCACATTGAATTCAACTCCTAATTCATATCAGGAGGGAATTGGGTGTCTTACCATTAGAAATTTATGTGGACTTTAAACCCATCCCTAAAGCAGACTTATTAACCAAGTCTCTAGCTAATCCATTCGTCAAGTGATCATCTAAATTCTGTGGTGACCTCACAAACTCTACAGAAATCACCCCATTAATGATTAGTTCACGAATCATGCTATGTCTAACACCCAAGTGTCTAGACTTCCCATCGTACATTTGGCTATAAGCCTTTGCCAATGTAGCAGCACTATCACAATGTATAGAAATAGGTGCAATAGGTTTAGGCCACAATGGAATCCCATAAATCAAGTTTCTTAGCCAATCCGCTTCTTTACCAGCAGCAGCTAATGCAACAAACTCATATTTCATTGTCGAGTTGGTAATACATGTTTGCTTCTTGGAAGCCCATGAAATGGAACCTCCCCCAAGCAAGAACACCCAACCACTTCTTGAAGAATGATCTTCAACATTAGTTATCCAACTTGCATCAGAATAACCTTCGAAGGATATTCAACATAAGATAAACTATAATCCATAGTTTTCTTCAAATACTTTAGTACCCGCATAATTGCTTGCCAATGATGAGCACTAGGATTACTAGTAAACCTACTCAATTTTCCCACAGTAAAAGCAATGTTCAGCCTTGTACTTGTGATGGCATACATCAAGCAACCAATCACCTTTGAATACTCAAGTTGTGATACAGCCTCACCTTTATTTGTTAAAAGCTTCACACTAGGATCCATAGGAGTACTTACAGGAGTATAATCAAAACAATTGAATTTCTTCAGTACCTTCTCAATGTAATGAGCTTGAGAAATGGAAATTCCATTGTTTTCACGTTTAATCCCAATACCAAGGTTAACGTCAGCCTCCCCCAAATCTTTCATGGAGAATCTTGATGACAAAAACTCTTTTGTTAAGTTAACTTGATCTTGATCAGTCCCAAAGATCAACATGTCATCAACATATATACAAATAATGACTCCTTTACCATATTCATCAAATTTGCTATATACACATTTGTCCGATTAGTTTAAACTATAACCACTTGACAAAACCACTTCAATTTGTCCGATTGGTTTAACCTATAACCACTTGACAAAACCACTTCATCAAACTTTTGATGCCATTGCTTAGGTGATCGTTTCAAACCATATAAAGATTTAACAATTTTACACACCTTGTTTTCATTGCCCGGCATGATGAAGCCTTCCGGTTGTCTCATATAAACCTCCTCCTCCAAGTCACCATTCAAGAATGTAGTTTTCACATCCATTTGGTGAATCACAAGATTGTGAATTGCAGCTAAGGCAATCAACAATCTAATAGGGGAGATACGAGTAACCGGAGCATAAGTGTCAAAATAGTCAATTCCCGATTTTTGTCTAAAACCTTGAATGACTAATCTTGCCTTGAACTTTTCAATAGTTCCATCTACTTTCATCTTCTTTTTGAAGATCCATTTGCAACCGAAAGACTTGCAACCAGGTGGTAGATCAGACAACACCCAAGTGTTGGTGCCCATGATGGAATCCATCTCATCATTGATTGCTTCCTTCCAAAAGGCGACATCTTGAGACTTTATTGCTTCATCAAATGTTTTGGGATCATCCTCAACATTAAAGCAATATGAATATTGGGTAGAAACCTCATCCCTTGAGCCTTCAATTAAGTATAATTGAAAATCAGGCCCAAATGACTTAGGTTTTCTTTCTCTTTTGCTTTTCTAAGTTTAAGTGACTTATCTTGTGTCACATCCGAACTTACCTCCTTATTGGTTCCACTAGAGCTAGGGACCATGTCCTTTGGTCGAGATATAGATGAAAAGCGATTCTCATCAAAGATTGCGTCCCTTGATTCAACCACGGTGTTAACCGAAACAGAATCATTAGGTTCAATAACATAGAACCTATAAGCCTTGGAATCATTAGGGATGATCACGGTTTGGTCGAAACTGACTAAACCGGCCGAACCGGAGTGATTTGGTTGGTTTGGGTGGTTCGAATATTAAAAAATAGGCCGGCGGTTTTTCTTTAGCGTAAACCGTTTATATGGTTTGGTTTGCGGTTTGAGGGGCTAAACCGACCGTTTAAACTAAACCGGACCGTTTGTGCGTGTGTGTGTATTTATATATATATAACATACTTTTTTATATATGTGTATGTTTTATTATATAAATAGAATATATACATTTTATGATTTATATCATGAATTAATTACAAAAATATAGTACTCCGTATGCACTTTGTGGTATGGTTTTTGGTGTTGCTAGACTTGTAATAGCACATTGGTCTTTTAGGTTATTATGTCTTGTTGGTTTACTACTATTCCTTTTCTCGTATGAACTTCATAGTTTGTTGGTTTGTGTCAAGGTATTGTATGCACATAATATAACATTTAATTTTAAATGTTTGTTTTGATTGTTAAGTACTTAACTACAATTAAGTACCATTTACATAGAGTTTAATAATGTGACTTTATATCATATTGTACTTAAATGGTTTAAACCGTAAAACCAACCAAACTAAACCGTTTAATTAGTTTGGTTTGATACAATTATTTGGTCGGTTTGGTTTGAAAAAATGCCAAACCGTTACTACTGGTTTGGCCTAGATTTTGAGTAAAAACCGGCCAAACCGGACCATGATCATCCCTAGGCCTCAGCATATCCAATAAATATGCAATCTATACCTCGTTCACCCAAACTTTTCTTCTTAGGATTAGGGAGTCTTACAACAGCCCTACAACCCCATACCCGAAGATAGTTCATGTTCGGTTTCCTTTTATACCAGAGTTCATAAGGAGTAATCTTGTTCCTTTTATTAGGAACTCTATTAAGCAAATAACAAGCTATTAGTATAGCTTTCCCCCAAAATCCATCACTAAGACGCGAATAAGATAACATGGAATTAACCATTTCTTTAAGGACCCTATTTATCCTCTCCGATATACCATTTTGTTGAGGAGTGTATGGAGCTGTAGTCTCATGAATTATACCCACAGTTTGAAAATAAGTTGGATCAATATATTCACCTCCCCTATCCGTTCTTAGCCTTTTGATGGATGCATTTAGTTGTAATTCAACTTCAGTTTTGTATGTTTTAAACTTATCTAAAGTTTCATCTTTAGTCTAATTTTAGACTAATTCGGGTCAAGAGGTTATTCCGACTCATTGTGACTGTTGGTTTTCCTAACTGATAGGATTTTATGGTCTTAATGATTATGAATATCAAAAGGCTGGAATTGCAAAAGATCAATGGTAGATTTAATTGGACAATTAACACCAATTAACTCCATGGATTGTTGGGTGCTCTTATAAGGATAAGTATTTTACATGAGAGAAGGAACACAACAAGAAATACTCTCTAGCACCAGGTTTTTGTTTTGTTTCCTCAAACAAGAACACCACACTTTGTCTTATCCCAAAACAAAATTCGTGTAACCCAAGACATATAGGGTCGAATTGTTGTTTTTGGAAAGTGATAACACGATTCAAAGTGATATCCGGTCATTGAAATCTTTACCCGTTACACGGTTTCCTCCAACAACTGAAAACAACAATTTCCTGTGATTTCAATGGCGGCTACTTTGAAGCATATGACGGCTAATTTCTCCAAACTTGACAAGTTTGAAGGAGTGGATTTTCGTAGGTGGCAGAAGAAGATGCATTTCTTCCTCTAAAGCATGAATGTGGTGAATGTTTTTAGTATACCAATTCCTGAAGATGGTGGTTGATGCGTCACCAGCGGTCGGTAAGGATTCTGCCCTTGTCGTTACACCGGCTACTGGCGACGGGCATTAATGGGTGTTTTAAATTTGTAATTGCGGGGCCTAAGTTTTCCCTAACAATGCTAATCCTAAGGGTGAGCAAGTGGTAGGTATGACCTAGAGTCGTTCTTCAAACCGACTGAATTGAAACTAAGGCGTGGCAGATTATTGCTTTCAAACTAGTGAAGGGTTTATAAAATAGTGAGGAAGTTTTGGTTTTTATATTAACTAACTTAGGCAAGTAAATAAATAAAATCGAAATAAAAATAAAAGATAAAGTAGATAAAATAAAGATAGTCTTCGCTGAGATTTCGTTAATTAAGTTATGGGATGATATTTGGAGAAACTGTTTCAAAGGATATTTGTTAATTGTTACTCTTGGATACTTGTGAGGTACACACTAGATTCCCTGCTAATTAAAGTTCCATTAGCATGTCACACCGGAAGCTAAGTTATGGTAACATTACAAAGTATTTAGAATAATAAGCAAAATCCTAATTATGGTATAATAATACTTTCATATGAATGGGAACAAAATCTTAAGGTACTAGACAAAACTGGATCATATAACGATTCCTCATCATCCTAACAGATTCGTATATTTAAAAAGTTCATTTATGACTTTAAACCAGCCCTTTCTTAAGACTACCCAATAAATCCCCTAATTATCCATAGCATTCCTCACTTAAAGTGGTTCCGCCGCTTCAAACCTTGGCCATGTCTTGTCCTACGATAATCCCACATGTAGCTTTGTGGTTCTATAGTTTCATACATTTGACAAATTATATTGACACAGATGACTGACTACCTTTCAATTGGACGTCGTTAAAAAGGCGTTGTAATCACGTTTATTGGTGGAAAGGCGATTAGATTAATTTGAAGTTTAAAAGTCTATTTAGAAAGGTTAATTAAACTAGGTTTCTCATTTTATATATTAGTCCGTAATATAACTACCTTCGGTCGTTACTCGACTTCCATACATTTGTACTCCACCTTGAAGTATTTCCAGTACTATATCGAATAACAGTCGAATAGGAGCCATCATATTACTTCGTAATAGTGTACCGTTTCGTAATATGACTACCTTATGTCGTTCCTCGACTTCCATACATTTGTACTCCTCATTAAAGTGTTTCCAGTACTATATCGAGTAACAGTCGAATAGGGGCCATCATAATACTTTACGATAATTACTGGCAGTCCCTGAATTCAATAAATGTAAGTGGTCATCCCTATATTTGTCATTTTCACTCATTAGTCGTCCCTCATAACAAATTCCGTTAAGTTTTTTCGTTAAGTCAATTGAAATGACTAAAATACCCTTCTTCTCCATTTCACCTTTTCTTTGTTCATATACCCTTGATATATATCTATCAAAACTTCTCTTTTTATTTGATTATACTCCATATAAACTAATCAATTATCTAATCTAATCTCAAACAGACTTGTATGACATTAACATTCATCACAACTAGACATCAACAACAACAACAAATATCATCATCATCTGTTTGGCATGAATCACCGCTAAATAACAATTTAAGTTTCAAAATCAATCGATTAAATTGATTAATCTGTTGATGAATTTGTAGCTATGAAACATCATGTCGCGATCGCAATTGATAGATGGTACGTATTTCATTTGCTCCTGTACTGTAATCTCCATGGCCATAAATCGATAGCCAACACAACAACCGTAGCAAACAGATCCGTACATCAAAAATCTTTGTTTTCTTTGAATCAAAATCCAAACTAAACAAACGTAGCAAACAGATCGGTAGATCGAAAGCCAAACCTACCGGAATCAAGTCTGATTAAAAATCTGATTCAATGTTGTAATCTCCATGGCCGCCGCCAATAATTCTGCTCTCTGACAATCTGATGCTTAAGGAAATAAACACCGACCGGAGGTTTTAGATGAACAACGACGCTGATGACGTGACGAGTGGAGAGGAGAAGCCGATGGTGATTGATTTGGGTTTCAAGAATTTGCGATGGAGGTGGTGACGGAGGTCGTCGGAATTTGCGATAGAGGTGGCCGAAGATTGCAGGTTTCAAGAATCTGCCGTCTTTTCCCATTACCGATCCATCTACAGCTCCTGCCCCACCTTAAACGATTCTCAGACAAGGTTGTTTGGGTTTCATTTAGAGTTTTGGTTAGATTTGTGTTTTGATTTAGATGTTAGGTTAATATTTGTGCTTTTTCAGTCTTAGATCTGCATTTTTGATGATGTAAAAATGAAGATGATAAATTGATCTTGACCACATTTGTTGAGTTTTGACAATCGAAGGATATACAATGCATAAAGTATGCTTGTGTGATGTTTATATTGTTTTTTAATGTATGTAAATAAAACAAGATAAACTGACTTAAAAAAAATGAAAAATAATTAGGGTTTGAAGATAAGATTGTTGGTTTTTTAGGAAGAAGATGAGGGTATTTTTGTCATTTCACTTGACTTGACCAACAAAACTAACGGATTTTGTTAAGAGGGACGGATAGTGAGTGAAAATGACAAATATAGGGATGACCAGTGACATTTATTGAATTCAGGGACTGCCAGTGATTTTTTAGACAAACACAGGGACGAAACGGGCAATTTTCTCTTGAATTAATTGACACAATTTCGAGCGTACACCAAAGATTACAATGCGTTCCGCACTTTCCTTCTATTTCTAATTAAACTTCTAAACTAGTTTAAATACTAGTTAAAACTAATCTAGAGAAAGAATGTGGAGTGAGAAAGTTGGAGCTTATTTCTAAAGTGAGAGAAAATAAGCTAGGAAGGTGTGTCTTCAAAGGAGCCATGAAGCCTCCTATTTATAGGGGAAAATGGGTGCTAACTAGCAACTTGGGGCACATGTTAGCAAAAGGTGGAAAAGTTGCTAGTACAAGTATTCTAAAGGGCGTAAAGGTCTAGCACGTGTAAATCATTCTTTGTCAAAAAAATTTCATTTTCAACATATTTTTAACTCAATTTTGAAGAAATATGTTTACTTATTGGAGAAGGATGGTCTAAAGAGCAACGAACTTAGAATCAAGCATATACCATAATCCTTTTTACAATAGTGTAACTACTGCTATCCCACACTTAAAGGAACATCGTCCTCGATGTTATTCTAAGTTCTGACTGGGGGAAAATCCCACACTTAGGATTTGAAACATCTAAGACGTATTCTTTTAGCATTGTGTGTTGGGTTTGAATCCCACACTTAGTGATAAGCATAGTGGATATGGTATATTTATAACGAAAGAAAAAGACTGGTATAGAAGTACTCCCCAGTAGTTGCAGTGCTCTATGGTATGCATTTGCCGAATTTCATGTTGTTGGGTTCACTCTTGATCAAGTATTCTTGTAATTGGTCTCGTAGGTGTGAACACGTTATATAAACTAGTTCTTTGATGCACGGCGTCAAAAACTTGATGCGTTAGGCAAAAACTTGGTCGTATATCCAAGTGTGAAAGATAGTCGATGACTTCATCACTTCTTGAAATGTAAAATTGCAGAAATGTAAAACACGGGTTGTCTCCCGAGAAGCGCTCTTTTAAAGTCGAGAGCTTGACTTCTTTTCTCCTAGCTAGATGGAGATGGATGCATCCCTGGGATACACTGTGTTGATGTTGTGGGCCCTAGGTTGCGGGAAAGTATATCGAGGTGGATAGATTCTCATGAAATGATTGACTATTATCGTAATCAATTCAAATGGACTATCTCTCGATTTGGCCTTGTAGTTCTGAAGATGCTCTAAACTTGTCCTCGCAAGTCTATGAAGTCCGAAGGTGATGTATTCAACTGCTTTAGTGATAGGTCCATTAGAGTCGGTCATGGTTGTTGTATTTGTCTTAACAACCTCTCTTGGCGGCGGGTTTTGCCAGAGAGAGAAAACAAACGCCGAGAATTTCAGTTTAATGCTTTCAAAGTTCTTGATCTTGGGGTCTCCGTTGAATCTTCTGATGGACGTGCATAGGTCCTTTATTTGCCGGTGCTGATGGTTGTTGAATGGAAAGTCGGATTCTGAGAAAACTAGAGTAAGCTGACGAAGTATCTCCTTGCTTCCTGAGTGGAATATGAACTTCGTTCTGGAGTTACTTTTCCGTTGTTGAATCTCCTATAGATGGATCGTAACAAAAGTAGCGATATCAAGTGGTGATTCATGTGTGGCCCTAAAAGGTCGTTCGCGCCTTGATTCCTCCCAAACAAGATCACTAAGTTCTTCAATCAATAACTCAACTTGTTTTTCAATAGTGGAGTTGATAACCATATATCCGCTTTCTTTGGAACTAAGGTGATCTTCTCTATTTAGCAAGTCAAGCAATGATATGAGGTCATTCATCGTCAAGATATTGGCATGACTACTCGGATGTCCATTACTCTCTTTCATATGCGCTCTAATGGATCCTAACATCTCCCATTGCGTTGAGGTGAATGTGATGTTAGATCTTTTAAGGGCATTGTAGATCCTAGCGTAAGTCTGTTTCTGTTGTTGATAGAATTGTAGTTCAGCAGGGGAAAGAGCAAGCATGTTGACTATGCCGCTTATTCCTCCTACTACTTTGATAAATCTTTGGATCAATTCTTCGAGCACTTTGTGATCTATGATGGTTTGCGGTTGGTATCTTGTGCGTTTGGAATATTCCTCCAGTATTTCTCTTCTCGTAGGATGGTCGTGGTTACTTCCCGCCATTTCTTCAGGGGTAAATAGATTAGTTAGCTGTCTGCTTCTTCTGTTTTCTTCTTCCATCTTTGCCATTCCGATTATTTCTTCCATCGTTGGTTTGTTTGTTGATGCATTTTTCATCTTTTGTCCTATTCGTTGGAGGTCAATCAGAAAATATTGCGTGATTGCCAGTTCCTTGCTAGATTTCCTTTCAGTTATTGACTTTGTAGTTTATTTGTCCTCTGTGGTCTTGTTCATGGAGATCATGTACATATCAGCTTGGTCTCCAGCGTTAGGATATTCGATATGGAAAGTGATGGTTTCTCCCTGGGACTGCAAACTAATGGTTTGTGCGAAGACGTTGATGATTGCCTTGGCCGTATTCATGAAAGGTCTTCCTAGTATGATTGGGATGTGTACATCTTCTTGCATATCCATTACTAAAAAATCTGCTGGGTAAAGAAATTTGTCAATCATAACTAAAACATTTTCAACTATTTCCCTAGGGTATTTGACTGAGTGGTCAGCATGTTGTATGGTCATTTTGGTAGGTCGAAGATTTTCTAACTCAAGCCTCTTGAAAAGAGAGTATGGCATAAGGTTAACACTAGCTCCTAAATCGGCAAGAGAACAGATGATGCCTGAATTTTAGATAGAACAGTGGAGAGTAAAACGTCCGGTGTCTCCGAGTTTTTCTGGAATGGTATTTTTCAAGATAGCTGAAAATTCCTTGTTCAGCGGCACATTGGGTACTTCAGGTACCTTATCCTTGGTTGTAAGAAGCTTTTTGAAGTACTTTTTGGAATGAACTTCAGATGCGATATCTAGGAATTTCCTATCAAGCTTAAAAGACTTAAGCTTGTCAGGTCGTTGTTTAAGACGAGCCGGAAATGGAATTTTTACTTTCCTATTTGGTGTAGACTCTAATTCCATTGTCGATGGGACAATAGGTGGTTCCTTCACCGGAGAAGAAATCGTAGGTGGACTATGTGCTACTTGTGAGTCTTAAATATGGGAAGCCTCCTTATGGCAACTAGTTGGACTATCCTGAGGTTTCGCGTTAATACGTTGTGCTAATTGTCCTAACTGTGATTCGAAAGCTTTTAACAAAGTTAGTTGATCTCTTAAGATGAGATCAGTCTGGTCTTGTTTAGTCGAGATTTCTTGAATTACTTGTACTAGGGTGTCGTCAAAACTAGAGGTTTGTGAGGAAGAGGGTTCAAACAGTTCGGGTTGGTAAGTCAGTGGGCTATTCCTAGGTGGGTTAAAGGAAGGGTTAGTATTGGGCGGAGTTAGATGAGAGTGAGGAATTTGGGCTGAGTGGTTCAGATTAGCACAATTAAGGCAAGTTTAAACTTGACAGACTTGTTGTTGTTGACTTTTCAATTCCTTAATCTCCTTGGTAAGGTCTGCCACTTGCTGAGTGAGGGTTTGGATAGCTTCATTCTCGATTGTAGTAGGTGGATTCACTATTAAGGGGTGATTTTCACTGTTCCAATCATGGTTGTGCATTGTCATTTCTTCAATAAGGCTCCAAGCTTCATTGGTCGTACAATTTATGAAACTGCCTAGAGAGGCGGTATCAAGTAACGGACGGTGATGTGGGAAGAGACCATTGTAGAAAATGCGCAATTGGTCTGAACTCTCAAATCGATGATTTGGACATTTCTTAAGCAATCCCTTAAAGCGATTCCATGCATCGTAAATTGATTCATCATGAACTTGGCGGAAGTTTATGATGTTGGTCCTAAACGTGGCTTGTTTTGATGGGGGGGAATATTTGGCCAAAAATTTGGTTGCTAATTCTACCCAAGAGGTTATAGAGTTGATTTCTAGTTCCTCAAACTAGGTTTTTGCATTGATAGTGAGTGAATAGGAGAATAGGTATAGATAGACTATGTCCTGATTAATGCCAATCGGCTTAAAGGAGTTGGATAAGGAAATGAAATTGTCAAGGTGTGAGTTGGGATCATCATTTGGTAGGCCATGGAATTGACTGAGGTTTTGGACTAACAGAACAATATGGGGCTTTAATTCAAATGATCCGCTATCGGTTTCCGGATAGACGATTGGTCCTCCTCGGCCTTCAATCAAAGGTTTAGAGTCACCAGCCAAAGCGATACGTGCAGCTGTCATAGTCTCGTTGGCAGGTGGTTGACTAGTTGAATGGATAGGGGGTAATTTCTAAAAGTAGTAAAAGGAAGGAAAAACAAAGAAAAACGTAGGGGTTTAAGAAATCCTAAAGGTTCACTAGTAAGTAAGTTCGTCTTAACGCCTAAGGATCGTACAGTTGGTTCCCCGGCAGCGGCGTCAAAAACTTGATGCGTCACCAACGGTCGGTAAGGATTCTACCCTTGTCGTTGCACCGGCTACTAGCGACGGGCATCAGTGGGTATTTTAAATTTGTTATTGCGGGGCCTAATTTTTCCCTAACAATGCTAATCCTAAGGGTGAGAAAGTGGTAGGTATGACCAAGAGTCGTTCTTCAAACCGACTGAATTGAAACTAAGGCGTGGAAGATGAGGGCTTTCAAACTAGTGAAGGGTTTATAAATTAGTGAGGGAGTTTTGGTTTTTATATTAACTAACTTAGGAAAGTAAATAAATAAAAGCGAAATAAAAATAAAAGATAAAGCAGATAAAATAAAGATAGTGTTTGCTGAGATTTCGTTAATTAAGTTATGGGATGATATTTGAAGAAACTGTTTTAAAAGATATTTGTTAATTGTTACTCTTGGATACTTGTGATGTAAACACTAGATTCCCTACTAATTAAAGTTCCATTAGCATGTCACACCGGGAGCTAGGTTATGGTAACATTACAAAGTATTTAGAATAATAAGCAAAATCTTAATTATGGTTTAATAATACTTTCATATGAACGGGAAAAAAATCTTAAGGTACTAGACAAAACTGGATCATATAATGATTCCTTGTCATCCTAACAGATTCGTATATTTAAAAAGTTCATTTATGACTTGAAAGGCCCTCGCGTAGATCTGATCGGATCGTTTGTTTGATTGTGAATGCGGAATAATAAACAATCAATAACTGATTCACAAACACACAAATCTCTATAATGTTTTCGTATATATTCACACTTGAAAGTAAACGTTTACAATCTTGTTCTCTCTTCTTTCTCTCACACAAAATGGCTCCCTTTTTCTCTAACTAGTCCAACCCTAATTTTGAGTTTAACTCTTCTATTTATAGTGTAATCTGACCTACATGCGACACTAGCCAAGTGTCGCATGAACCGACCCGTGCGACACTAGCTAAGTGTCGCATAAACACTAATTTTGTGTATATATTCTATTTCACTATTCGTTTACAAGCTCGCATATACACACTAAACACTATACATACGCAGACTAATTGACTTTGACAAGTATAAACGTTTGACCAACTGACTGACACACAAAATGCACCAACAAACTCCCCATGTCAGCAGCTTGGTCAAATAAGTCTTCAATTAGTCTTCATCAACAAAGTCTTTCATGTCTTCAACAATCGGAATCTATTTCATGTCTTTAACAATAAGAATCTCCCCCATTGAGATAGCATGGTCTTCAAAGAAATCTTGATGTCCAAATTCATGTGACTGACACAAATTTATCATACAATAAGATCTTCAAATTCAGTGACCATCTCTCAATCATCAACTACTTCTCCGATAGAATTTATCTTCACAGTCTTTGGAGAATAACCGACATCCTTTACATTTTCAATATTTAACTTTGACAAGATATGTGATATTGAAGAAAATAACATAGAAATAAAATCTTTTTGTTTTTTTTTTATATAAATTAAAAACAAAGAATACTTAAAAATTAAGTAATCGGGGATAGGATTATTTTAAGTCTGCTTAGGGATCATATCAGGCTAACATGCAATTATTAGAAAATAGTAAGTGTTATTTCGATCATCGGTATATTTGTCCACTTTAAATTTACATGACACACTTAAAGCACCTTTTATAAAAATTATTTCAAGACGATTATTGGTATACTTGTCCACTTTAAACATGTTACACTTAAGTCTATGAGATTATCCATTATTATTCATAAGTATATTTCGTTGTGGTCCCCACCATAGATATACATCTTAACTTAAGACATAGACCATGCTTCCATTTACAGAAAGAATATAAGAAAATCAATTTTAAGAATCAAGTCAGCGGCGACAGGCCTGTACTTAGGTCTGTACTTACGTACAACAGAGCGACATAGCTTGATTCAGGTTTAAGCAAAACCAGACTTGGTCAAACCATTTGGGCGACCGCGTTAGGTATCTTAATTTTTAAAGACTTTTCAAATACTTTGACTTGTGTTTGCTTAATTTGTAAGTATATATTAACAGAAACCATGTCTATACTTACGTATAACAGAGGAAACTGTCAATATATACCCCCAAATGATATCAGATAAACCTCATGCATAGAAGTATGTCTAGCTTAATTAAGGTATTAAGATTTTTGTCATATATCACATGGTGTTGCTTACAAGATAATAAACAAGTATTTATTAAGCTTCTTAAGTACTCAAAGACCATTTTGTAACACGCCTACCAATACATCGTATGATGAAGCTAATTTTCATAAAAAACTATTTTAAATATGTCAGATAAACCTACTGACACATCAAACATAAACCTTAAAATTTTCATGTTATGCATGTCATCTGACGTACTATCATTTCCCAAGTTATTTATAGACACAACCCAACGTCTTTTCTAGAATTAAGAATCTTGCTGTTCACATTTCTGAATTAAATAATCATAATTTTTAATATTCAAAATTACTCCCCTTGAACAGCAAATTCTTATTTCCAACCCAAAAACACTCCCCTGAAACAACAAATTCTTATTTCCAACCCAAAAACACTCCCCTGAAACACAAAACATATTTTTGTATTTTTAATTTAATAAATTTCGCAACATTGCATTTCTTTGATACTAAAAAGTACAAAGAATGGTTGTTGCATTAATAATAAAATTTAAAAGAAAAGTATCAAAATCACATATCAAGTCAAATCAAATGCCTTTTAGCACTTTTACCACCACGAAACTTCAGAAATTTCATCCAATTACAAATCATCATAACATTCTTCCAACAATATCCACATCCATGCAGTCACTAAAAAATATTAGTTTGCAAGAAACTGACTGCATCACCACAAACCATCAAACGTTAGTACTTATGGGACACCCAAGCCTTGATAGACTTGGGTTGTCCATGGTCATCCATAATCATCACATCAATGAGTTAATGATATTTTAAAAACTCAGAAGATTTCATTGATGCGTTGTTTGCGGATTTGGGTTTCCAAACCTGTTTAGGTTCAGATGATTTGTTTTCAACAATGTTGTGTTGTTGAACTTGAGGTCTACTAGGCACAACTTTGTTTACTCTTGCCATAGGTTTTGGAGAGTTTGATGCACAACTAGATACAGGCGAATACGAACGACACCTTGAAAAAGATTTTGAAAAAGAATTCCTGAAAGAGGAAGTTCTTGGCATCCCTCTACCAAACCTATCTAGGGATAATAACTTACAATCCCTAATAATATGGCCATGTTGACCACAACAATAACAAGAACGACACTCCACAAAAGATGTATTCCAATGAGTTCCCTCAAATCGTTTCGGTGGAGGACAACACAGAAGGTCTATGAACAGGAACATTTGTTGAACATGCACTCTTTGATGTATATGTTGAAGTAGATGTTCCTAAGGCTGAGTTGGTTGATGTTGAGCATTTATTATTTTCAGATTTATCAACCATTTTATCTTTCTTTGTATCCTTTTTAACATTTGTAACTTGGAAGGTTTCATTGTCAACCTTATCTTTGCCTTTGCATTTAAAACGTTCATCAATTTCATTTGTAATGATGAAATTTTCAGGTTTGACATTTATTTTCTCAACCTTAATGGTAGACTCTTCAGGTATATCTTCTACCTCAACGACCTCCTCAATACTAATTGAAGGAGAATTATCATACTTGACAAAAGTAGGCAATGGATACTCTGACCGATTAGTTTTCTCATTTGCCTGCCTTTTGGGATTCACTTTAGATTTTGTGGCTGGCTATTTTGAATAGTCAGCTACAAAATCTTCAGTGCCCTCCTTAATAGGCAAAGGATAGTAGTTAGTAGGAGGTGGAAAGTAACCCATTCCAGACTTACTATTCTTATCAGTCCTTTGCTTGCTAACGATTTCATCGAAGACATTTTGAGACTGTGAAAAAGTTGAGATTTTTCTATCAAAATACTCAGATTTAAACTTTAACTCATTAAGTTCTTTATTTAAAAGTTCAATTTCTTTAAGATAGCTATTAATAGCATCTTGTTGGCTAAATACTTTTGATTTATAAGTTTGAGTGTCTAACTTATAAGCCTCAATTTGCTTATCATAAAGTCTCTCATTAGCTTTTAGAAATTTATTTGACTCGGTGAGTTTAACAACTTTTTCTCTCAAGTCTTCATTATCTAATTGAGAGCATTTTAAAGAAGCATCAAGCTTAATACATAATATACAATTAACGGGTTCCTCAGGTTCATTATGTACCTCATGTGCATTAGAGTCAACCTCTTTTATTTGAGCCACCATTGCAGTGTGTTGATCCTCTTCTTCGTTTATCAACCTTTTCTTTTGATCATAAGCCTTTATAAGAGCGTCCCATAAATCTGTAAAAGTTGCTTGATTTTTGAATTTATTTATCACAACTTCTGGCAAGCACATGGTAATCATCTCATATGTTCTATTGTCTTTGTCAAACTCTTCCCGTTCGTTGACTGACATTTGTGGTCTTGACTTAAACACCTCATTGAGTCTTGGTTGCTCATATCGATCAATAGTATTAAACCAGTTCCACAACATTGGATCTTTGTGTTCAATGAAATTCCATAACTTTATCTTCCAGTTAGCAAAATCACTATAGAATAAAGATGTAGAATGAGGCATTTTCGTACCGAAAGCCATTTCCGAATTTTCCCTCCAAAATTGAATTCGAAAATTTCAAAAACTTTCCGAGTATAGCGAAACTTTTCCGACACTTAAATTAAGCTATTTTAAGCTTAAAAACAAAATTTGAAATTACAAAATTTTTCGCGATTTTCCCTCCAAAATTTCGTCCAAAAACGTCAAAAAATGGCCGGGTAAAATGAAACTTTTTACATGCTAAAATTGAACACTTTTAAGCCTACGGAAAATTTTTGAAAACGCAATATTTTTTTTCTTCTTTTATGTGACTAGGTGAGACACTTGCTAAGTGACGCATGGAAGTGACGGTATGAGACACTTGCTGAGACACTTGGTAAGTGACGTACTAAGTGATGCAGGAAGTCCGAAAGTGATGCAAAAACGCGCAGCAGCACCCAAAAAAACCTAAAATCGAATTTTTTTGAAACCCTAACGAATTTTGAAGAACAAACGACGAACCAGCACCAAAAACTCGTCCAAAAACACAAATCTTCAACCAATTACACCCGAACAACAAGATCAAACTCCAAAAACTTCACGAATCGATCGAACAAACGAACAAATTACGATCCGATACCACGTAATCCAAAGATTGTGGCTCTGATACCAGTTGAAAGTCCCTCGCGTAGATATGATCGGATCGTTTGTTTGATTGTGAATGCGGAATAATAAACAATCAATAACTGATTCACAAACACACAAATCTCTATAACGTTTTCGTATATATTCACACTTGAAAGTAAACGTTTACAATCTTGTTCTCTCTTCTTTCTCTCACACAAAACGGCTCCCTTTTTCTCTAACTAGTCTAACCCTAATTTTGAGTTTAACTCTTCTATTTATAGTGTAATCTGACCTACATGCGACACTAGCCAAGTGTCGCATGAACCGACCCGTGCGACACTAGCTAAGTGTCGCATAAACACTAATTTTGTGTATATATTCTATTTCACTATTCGTTTACAAGCTCGCATATACACACTAAACACTATACATACGCAGACGAATTGACTTTGACAAGTATAAACGTTTGACCAACTGACTGACACACAAAATGCACCAACATGACTTTAAACCAGCCCTTGCTTAAGACTACCCAATAAATCCCTAATTATCCACAGTGTTCCTCACTTAAAGTGGTTCCGCCGCTTCAAACCTTGGCCATGTCTTGTCCTACGATAATCCCCCATGTAGCCTTGCGGTTCCATAGTTTCATTCCTTTGACAAATTATATTGACACAGATGACCGACTACTTTTCCATTGGACATCGTTAAAAAGGCGTTGTAATCACGTTTATTGGTGGAAAGGCGATTAGATTAATTTGAAGTTTAAGAGTCTATTTAGAAAGGTTAATTAAACTAGGTTTCTCGTTTTATTTATTAGTCTGTAATATAACTACCTTCGGTCGTTACTCGACTTCCATACATTTGTACTCCACCTTGAAGTATTTCCAGTACTATATCGAATAACAGTCGAATAGGAGCCATCATATTACTTCGTAATATTGTACCATTTTGTAATATGACTACCTTCGGTCGTTCCTCGACTTCTATATACTTGTACTCCACCTTGAAATGTTTCCAGTTCTATATCGAGTAACAGTCGAATAGGGGCCATCATATTACTTTATGATAATTAGGACCGTTTATATTTTACTACTATGATGATCCTAAGGCAACAATCAAACAAGAACATGCAATAAGACGATCAAAGCAATACTACCGATATTTAATATTTAATTATAAATCATCCCATAATTAAGTAACTACATCGCAAGCAAACACAACAAGTATACTACTCTCTAATCATGGCAGTAACTAAATCTAGCATAATCAATATAAACGTAATTAATTAAGATAGATAAGGATAGAAAGAACCAGGATTAAATGCAAGAGAGAATAGACTTGAATTATTTGACACAATTCCGAGCGTATACCGAAGATTACAATGCATTCCGCACTTTCCTTCTATTCCTAGTTAAACTTCTAAACTAGTTTAAATACTAGTTAAACCTAATCTAGAGAAAGAATGTGGAGTGATAAAGTTGGAGCTTATTTCTAAAGTGAGAGAAAATAAGCTAGGAAGGTGTGTCTTCAAAGGAGCCATGAAGCCTCCTATTTATAGGGGAAAATGGGTGCATTCTAGCAACTTGGGGCACATGTTAGCAAAAGGTGGGAAAGTTACTAGTACACGTACCCTAAAGGGCGTAAAGGTCTAGCACGTGTACCCTAAAGTTGCGGAAAAGGTCTAGCACGTGTACCCTGCGAGTACGGGCGAGGATGAAAAAGTGCACGGGGGATGGGGGGTGGCCAGCCAGCACCTCCACCATGGTGGCCGGCGGCGGCTGCCACCTGCCCGCCCCAGTTCGCCGTCTTTCGTCTCGTTTCTTGATTCGTGCGTATCTCCTTCGTTATGCGTCTGTTTGCGTTGATTCTTTTTGCGTTGGATTCATTTTTCAAAAACGAAGATTTTGATGAAAAGAAATCCCAAAAATATGTCTCTGATCTTTGGATATCTCGTACGAATCGTTTGAATCTTTCGGCGTACGTAGAATCTTCATTCTTCATCCATTTTTGTTGATTCTTCTTCTGTTAGATTCGTATTTTGAAAATGAATATCTTGGATAAGAGAAATCTTAGTTATGGGAATTTTGCCTTTAAATCTTGTCCCGATGTCTTGAATCTTCAAACGTGTGTGGAATCTTCGTTTTTCATCCGTTTTGCTTGATTTTTCTCGTGCAGCTCTATTTTGACCTTCTTGACAAAGTTTCATTGATTTGAACATTATTTGAGTTTATTTGTCAAGTATTGTTCCAGAATGAGAGAGACATTGGTAGTAAAAACGTGACTTTTTACGCGATATCAGTGGTGATGATGCTACTGTGGAGCAGATTCGGCTAAGGAGCAAGTGGGAGAATGATGACTATATTGCTCGAGGTTTAATCCTCAATGGCATGGCTGATTCTCTCTTTGACATATATCAAAATCATGAGTCTGCAAAAGAACTATGGGATTCTTTGGAATCAAAGTATATGGCTGAAGATGCTTCAAGTAAATAGTTCCTTGTGAGTAATTTTAATAATTATAAGATGGTCGATTCTCGACCGGTCATGGAACAATTCAATGAACTTCTTCATATACTTGGGCAATTCACACAACACAAGATGAACATGGATGAATCCATTTCGGTTTCTTGTGTCATTGACAAACTCCCTCCTTCTTGGAAAGACTTCAAGCATACTTTGAAACATAAGAAGGAGGAGTTAACTCTTGTTGAGTTGGGCAGTCATTTGCGTATTGAGGAATCTCTCAGGGTGCAGGAAACTGACAAGCCAAAGGGAAAAAATGTTATTGAAACCTCTTTGGTTAACATGGTGGAACATCATAAATCCACCGGCAACAATGACAAAAGGGGCAAACGCAAAAATCATGATAACAACAAGCCTAATCCCAATAAAAATTCTAAATTGACTTGTTGGAAGTGTGGTAATTCTGGACACTTGAAAAGGGATTGTGGGGCTGGAAATTTTGGTCATAAAAACACCAATGGAGCTAGCACAAGCAGTTCGGGAAATGGGATTAAGGACCAAAACTTGAAAGGTCAGATTATGAATAATAATTTGGTTCAAAATTAGTATGTATCATATATTTCTTAGACTTATTTTGTGTAGGATGATGATATTGCATGGTTGGTTGACTCAGGTGCTACTACCCATGTATGCAAGGATAGATGCTGGTTCAAGACTTATGAGTCATTGCATGATGGATCAATTCTTCATATGGGAAATGAGTCAACGGCCCCTGTTCATGGACGTGGAAGTGTGGATTTTCAATTTAGTTCGGGAAAAACTGTTTCTTTGTTTGATGTTTTACATGTACCCTAAATTCGTAAAAACCTAGTGTCTAGTAGTGTGTTGAATAATTGTGGATACAAACAAGTCATTGAGTCTGATAAGTTTGTTTTATCAAAACACGGTATGTTTGTTGGTTTTGGTTATCTTTGTAACCGAATGTTTAGACTTAATATTAATCATATGAATGTTGATAGGATTTTATGACTTGTTCTAGCATAAATATTTCAACTCTATGGCATGCTAGGTTAGGACATGTGCATTTTAAAAGAATGCAAGATATGTCTAAATATGGGTTAATACCGGCTTTTGATATGACAAACAAAAAATGTAAAACATGTATGTTGACTAAAATCACTAAGCAACCTTTTCAAAATGTAACTAGAAATTCTGAAATTTTGGAATTAGTACATAGTGATTTATGTGATTTGCATGGGACTCCATCATTAGGTAATAAAAAAAATACTTTGTTACATTCATTGATGATGCTTCTAGGTTTTGTTATGTTTACTTGTTACATACTAAAGATGAAACTTTAGATAAGTTTAAAACATACAAAACTGAAGTTGAATTACAACTAAATGCATCCATCAAAAGGCTATGAACGGATAGTGGAGGAGAATATATTGATCCAACTTATTTTCAATCCGTGGGTATAATTCATGAGACTACAGCTCCATATACTCCTCAACAAAATGGTATATCGGAGAGGAAAAATAGGGTCCTTAAAGAAATGGTTAATTCCATGTTATCTTATTCGGATCTTAGTGATGGATTTTGGGGGGAAGCTATACTAACAACTTGTTATTTGCTTAATAGAGTTCCTAATAAAAGGAACAAGATTACTCCTTATAAACTTTGGTATAAAAGGAAACCGAACTTGAACTATCTTCGGGTATGGGGTTGTAGGGCTGTTGTAAGACTCCCTGATCCTAAGAAGAAAAGTTTGGGTGAACGAGGTATAGATTGCATATTTATTGGATATGCTGAGCATTCCAAGGATTATAGGTTCTATGTTATTGAACCTAATGATTATGTTTCGGTTAACACCGTGGTTGAATCAAGGGACGCAATCTTTGATGAGAATTGCTTCTCATCTATATCTCGACCAAAGGACATGGTCCCTAGCTCTAGTGGAACCAATAAGGAGGTAAGTTCGGATGTGACACAAGATAAGTCACTTGAACTTAGGAAAAGCAAAAGAGAAAGGAAACCTAAGTCATTTGGGCCTGATTTTCAATTATACTTAATTGAAGGCTCAAGGGATGAGGTTTCTACCCAATATTCATATTGCTTCAATGTTGAGGATGATCCCAAAACATTTGATGAAGCAATGAAGTCTCAAGATGTCGCCTTTTGGAAGGAAGCAATCAATGATGAGATGGATTCCATCATGGGCAACAACACTTGGGTGGTGTCTGATCTACCACCTGGTTGCAAGCCTTTGGGTTGCAAATGGATCTTCAAAAAGAAGATGAAGGTAGATGGAACTATTGAAAAGTTCAAAGAAAGATTAGTCATTCAAGGTTTTAGACAAAAACCGGGAATTGACCATTTTGACACTTATGCTCCGGTTGCTCGTATCTCCACTATTAGATTATTGATTGCCTTAGCTGCAATTCACAATCTTGTGATTCACCAAATGGATGTGAAAACAGCATTCTTGAATGGTGACTTGGAGGAGGAGGTTTATATGAGACAACCGGAAGGCTTCATCATGCCGGGCAATGAAAACAAGGTGTGTAAACTTGTTAAATCTTTATATGGTTTGAAACAAGCACCTAAGCAATGGCATCAAAAGTTTGATGAAGTGGTTTTGTCAAGTGGTTATAGTTTAAACCAATCGGACAAATGTGTATATAGCAAATTTGATGAATCCGGTAAAGGAGTCATTATTTGTCTATATGTTGATGACATGTTGATCTTTGGGACTGATCAAGATCAAGTTAACTTAACAAAAGAGTTTTTGTCATCAAGATTCTCCATGAAAGATTTGGGGGAGGCTGATGTTATCCTTGGTATTAGGATTAAACGTGAAAATAATGGAATTTCCATTTCTCAAGCTCATTACATTGAGAAGGTACTGAAGAAATTCAATTGTTTTGATTGTACGCCTGTAAATACTCCTATGGATCTTAGTGTGAAGCTTTTACCAAATAAAGGTGAGGCTGTATAACAACTTAAGTATTCAAAGGTGATTGGTTGCTTGATGTATGCCATGACAAGTACAATGCCGGACATTGCTTTTGTTGTGGGAAAATTGAGTAGGTTTACTAGTAATCCTAGTGCTCATCATTGGCAAGCAATTATGCGGGTACTAAAGTATTTGAAGAAAACTATGGATTATAGTTTATCTTATATTGGATATCCTTCGGTTTTAGAAGGTTATTCTGATACAAGTTGGATAACTAATGTTGAAGATCATTCTTCAACAAGTGGTTGGGTGTTCTTGCTTGGGAGAGGTGCCATTTCATGGGCTTCCAAGAAGCAAACATGTATTACCAACTCGACAATGGAATCTGAGTTTGTTGCATTAGCTGCTGCTGATAAAGAAGCGGAATGGCTAAGAAACTTGATTTATGAGATTCCATTGTGGCCTAAACCTATTGCACCTATTTTTATCCATTGTGATAGTGCTGCTACATTGGCAAAGGCTTATAGCCAAATGTACAATGGGAAGTCTAGACACTTAGGTGTTAGACATAGCATGATTCGTGAACTAATCATTAATGGGGTGATTTCTGTAGAGTTTGTGAGGTCACAACAGAATTTAGCTGATCACTTGACGAAGGGATTAGCTAGAGACTTGGTTAATAAGTCTGATTTAGGGATGGGTTTAAAGTCCACATAAATTTCTAATGGTAAGACACCCAATTCCCTCCTGATATGAATTAGGAGCTGAATTCGATGTGGAAAGCTTACACTTAGAAATTGGAGCACATGTTTTACATATGTCATCCCAAGGTTATGTGCTCGGACCTGCTGAAGTTAGGTTGAAGTTAATTTCTTAATAGTTCATTTGAAAAAGTGCTAAAGCAGGTGCATGATGGAAAGGAACTACCTATATGAATATGAAGTTTTGCCGCTTCAAAAAGCTTTGGACTTTATGCTTTGAAACATTCATGAATGGATATGGACACATGGCTTGTATAGTGTCAAGATCGCTTTAGAGTATTTGAAAACTTGTGTGTATATTATCTTCAGGTATTCAAATGGGTTGAAGGGTTCAATTCTTAGAACATCCCGATTCTCGAATATTTGGAATGTGTAATGTACTAAAATGGAAACTCAATCTTCAAGACATTTTCATTTATGCATAAGTTTGTTTTGTTTGATTATCTCATGTAAGGGAATTACACTAAATTGAGGAGGATTGTTAGTAATTTAGTGTAATTGAGGGATATGGTTATTTGACTTGGTAATGGGTTAGGAGGTACGGAGTGTTCGCCCATCAAGTCAATAACATCCCTAACCCAAAGCAATTATGAAAACAGTCATGAGTCTAAATGAGACAAAAATAATCAAAAATAGACATTAGTCTATTTTAGGCTGGATTAGTCCAAAATAGACTATACAGTGGCTTAATAGTCTGAAATGGACTAAATTAGTCTAATTTAGACAGAAGTCCGAATTAGTCTAAAATTAGACTATTTAGTGGCGTAATAGTCTAATTATGAACGTAACGTGTCAAGAGGTTATTCTGACCCATTGTGACTGTTGGTTATCCTAACTGATAGGATTTTATGGTCTTAATGATTATGAATATCAAAAGGCTGGAATTGCAAGAGATCAATGATAGATTTAATTGGACAACTAACACTAATTAACTCCATGGATTGTTGGGTGCTCTTATAAGGATAAGTATTTCACATGAGAAAAAAAAACACAACAAGAAATACTCTTTAGCACCAGGTTTTTGTTTTGTTGTCTCAAACAAGAATACCACACTTTGTTTTATCCCAAAATAAAATTCGTGTAACCCAAGGCATATAGGGTCGAATTGTTGTTTTCAGAAAGTGATAACACGATTCAAAGTGATATCCGGTCATTGAAATCTTTACCCGTTACATGGTTTCCTCCAACAATCGAAAACAACAACTTCTGGTGATTTCAATGGCGGCTACTTTGAAACATATGACGTCTAATTTCTCCAAACTTGACAAGTTTGAAGGAGTGGATTTTCGTAGGTGGAAGAAGAAGATGCATTTCTTCCTCTCAAGCATGAATGTGGTGTATGTTCTTAGTACACCAATTCCTGAAGATGGTGATGATGATGCTACCGTGGAGCAGATTCGGCTAAGGAGCAAGTGGGAGAATGATGACTATATTGCTCGAGGTTTAATCCTCAATGGGATGGCTGATTCTCTCTTTGATATATATCAAAATCATGAGTCTGCAAAAGAACTATGGGATTCTTTGGAATCAAAGTATATGGCTGAAGATGCTTCAAGTAAATAGTTCCTTGTGAGTAATTTTAATAATTATAAGATGGTCGATTCTCGACCGGTCATGGAACAATTCAATGAACTTCTTCGTATACTTGGGCAATTCACACAACACAAGATGAACATGGATGAATCCATTTCGGTTTCTTGTGTCATTGACAAACTCCCTCCTTCTTGGAAAGACTTCAAGCATACTTTGAAACATAAGAAGGAGGAGTTAACTCTTGTTGAGTTGGGCAGTCATTTGCGTATTGAGGAATCTCTCAGGGTGCAGGAAATTGACAAGCCAAAGTGAAAAAATATTATTGAAACCTCTTTGGTTAACATGGTGGAACATCATAAATCCACCGGCAACAATGACAAAAGGGGCAAACGCAAAAATCATGATAACAACAAGCCTAATCCCAATAAAAATTCTAAATTGACTTGTTGGAAGTGTGGTAATTCTGGACACTTGAAAAGGGATTGTGGGGCTGGAAATTTTGATCATAAAAACGCCAATGGAGCTAGCACAAGCGGTTCGGGCAATGGGTCTAAGGACCAAAACTCGAAAGGTCAGATTATGAATAATAATTTGGTTCAAAATTATTATGTATCATATATTTCTGAGGCTTATTTTGTGCAGGATGATGATATTGCGTGGTGGGTTGACTCGGATGCTACTACCCATGTATGCAAGGATAGATGTTGGTTCAAGAAACTAATTTAAGATAATGATAGAGATGTATTATATATAGTTAAGATTAAGGTAATATGGAGGGTCAATTGGATATAAAAATATGAAATCCTATTTTTAGAACAAACAAATAATATTCACCTTATTTTTAGTAACTTCTTCAAAGTCATTCTATTTTTAGACTTCCGTTAGATTAATCTATTTGAACAGTGTCTAATTTCTCACTACCGTACTTATTTATATATTTTTTTTTTAATTCAAACTTTTTTTTGTTTATGATCCTATTTTGTCGAAATCAGTTACATACATAGCTCAATTCATTTGCTGATCACTATTTTGAAGTTATATTCATTGTATACACATTAGTTCTGTTTCTTCCATTACAATTCCATTATTTTCTTGGAGAATCAATTTTTATATTATTATACTCTGTTCTCAATTAGCATCTATTGAGTGATGGTCATTTTATTTTATTCTACCTAAGATTTCTTAATGATTGGTATGAAATTGAATTCGACACACATTAAAGATCTACCAAATGCAAGTGGATCTAGTTTCTTTGTAGCATTTTTAATTATTAGTTCCTTTCGATAGAATTCGATTTCATTCAATCATGATGATGGCTATGAACAAGAAGCGCGCGATTTGGACGTGTGTGATCGTAACCATTGTGATTTTGGTACTTGTAATCATCTTGTTGTTGCTATTTGATGCTGCATTATTCAAAGCGATAGGTCGCGCCATTGGTAGTTAAACTATATTCTCGATGTACCAGTTCCGATTCCCGTTGCATAGTTTCTTTTGCATGGTATAATAAGTAACACTATGGAAATTAACTTTCTTTTCCTTTTCTAGAGTTTCTTGACGATGTATATACTCTTTCATTTTATAATATAAGTTTTTATCTTATAATTTTTTGGTTTCTGTTTCGCTTGTTGATGAAACAGATTCAAAGGCAAGGTAAATCACATAATGAGAAAATAGGTAAATAAATTGGAAACATTTTTCATAAACAAATTGTGGGTCATGCTCTTCTCATGTTTAATTTGTGTTGTTTCGAGGGATGTAAATATACTCCATTAATTGTTAGATTAGATCGAGTCGTGTATTCAATTCTTTTGTTTAATGTAGATCGACCATATAGCTTAAACAAAACTTCATTGCAGTTAAATCTTATGCAACTCGAATGTCGAAGTGTACCTACGATATGAATTGATAATGTATCGTATTATGTATGTTCATTATAATTATAAAATTTTGTTAATCGAGAGTTTTTTTAATTCAATTTAATTTAATTTATTATTAATCTTTTTTTTTTTTGGTTGCAAAGTTTATACTGTGAAATGATACTTAAGATGATTTTTAAATATAAATAATTATTACCTATGCGTTTGGGGTTCGCAAACATGTTCATTATTATTAAATGTTGGGGTTCGCAAATATAATTATTAAATCATCATTTTCAAGAACTAATTTATAATTTATATAATTATTGAAATATGACGACATATAAGTATCTTAGTTGTGATTTTAATGTCTAACAAAGCACATATAAATGGAGGGTAAGGTTCAAATGAGAATAAGAAAATGTGTAAAAATGAGTGAACATATTGTGTCATGTGTACAAAGAGAATACAAAAGTCATTTATCCCTAACATCAATTATCTCACAAACGACAAATCGAAAAATTATGAAAATTGCACCATTAAATTCATCGTTTTTTCCTCTTCGATTTGTCGTCCCTCAAGGTATACTTTCGACGAGTTTTTTTTTCCAACTTTTTCGTTGGGTTTCACATTTACTAACACATACGTTAAAGTGTTGTGTTAAGGGTATAGGGTTTGGGGTTAAGGGTTGGATGTTTGGGGTTTCGCCCCGAAACCTCATAACCCCCATCCCTAAATCCTAAACCCCAAACCCCCAACACTAAATCCTAAACCCTAACCCCTAAACCCCAAACCCTAAACGCTTTACAAAATTCTAAACCCTAAATCATACTAAACCCTAAACCCTGCTAAACCATAACCCTAAACCCTACTAAACCATAACCCTAAACCCTGCTAAACCCTAACCCTAAACCCTTAACCCTAGCCCTAAACCCTAACCCTAACCACAAATAAAATGTACAACCAATTATTAACACGTGTGTTACTAATTTGTAAAACCCACCAAAAAATGAAGGAAAAAAAATTGTCAAAAGTATGCTTAGAGGAACACTAAATTGAAGAGGAGAAAACGCTGAATTTAATGGTGCGACTTTCATAATTTTTCGATTTGTCGTTTGTGAGATAATTGATGTTGGGAAAAAATGAGTTTTGTACATATGAACATTCTCTTTGTACACATAGCAGGATATCACTGGTTCTTTCATTTTCACTCAAAATTGATGTACTCATTTGAACTCTACTCTATAAATGAAATCTTAGATCTATACATTTTGGAAAGCAACATGGTGCCCTCCAATATCAAGTAAACAATGCATTATAATGTCTTTCGAACTTAAATGCAATACCAAAATATTGTTTAGCTGTGTTAAGCTGATTATAAATAGAAAAATGCAAAAATGTCAAAAAAAATGTAGATGTAAAACTAGTTTAAAAAATTGATCGGTGAAAATAATAACTAAGATTGGTGACGAGAAAGCTTATTCAATTTGACCCTATCTATTTGTAACTAAATCTTTATCCGGAACTCTGCGTTGCTTATTCAACATATCACTGATATAGTACTATAGTCGTTCAAAGCCAATTTAAGAAAGAAAAAGAACCCTGAAAGTTTCGAGAAAAGATACTATTTTATTGACAAATTTTAAATGTACTTAAGATATAATATTAAACATATATGTGCCTAATATTTATAGTTAATGACATATGAATCTCATTTATTCTTTTCACATGTTATCCAACAATAGTTGTATTGTATATACAATAATTAAGAATATATAGAAATTTTCTCATGGGGAATTTGGGATTAAGAAAGTGTTGGCGCAAAGAAAATAACTTTAGCAGCCCATACTTTTAAATTCTTTAATAGTATTAGTATTATTATTTACCTTATCTTCCAAAGTTTGAAGAAAGTGAAATGCTTCACTCATATCAATCATATATTTGTAAATAAGATATTGAAAATAAAACATTTATTTATTAGTTATATATATAATAGTAAAAGATTTAAAGTCGTGATGTTATATAGATTGATCTTTTATCCATACTAATATATAAAATATGTTAGTGTTTAATATATAAAAACTATTAATATTAAGACTAAACATTCCTAAAATTAACTTATGTAACTATTTTGTTTAATTTTAATTTTATCATTTTCATCCCCGTATCTTGAATCATCAACACATACAAGCAAGTCAACATCATAGATAATGAGCAAAACATGAACATAATACATATCGTCAACTCAATATTTACAATATAACAAGACATTGTATTCCACTACATAATACGTGTATTATCTTAATTTTATTTATAAGTTATATAACTTATAATTGTGTATTTGTTATTAGGATTAAGATTAAGATTAAAAAAGTAGTCGAAAGATGTTTGTCAAAAGTTCATTATTAGACAACCAGGATCGGCCGACCAAATCTTTAAAAAACCAACTATAAGTCGTAAACTTGATTTTGATATTTCGATAATAAGAAAAACGCCCGCCAACCATTTGACTTCAACAAGGTTGTTTTGCAAACTCGACACTTTTTCTTTTTTATTATTTTTTTAAGGAAAATGATAAATAAGACCCTTATGGTTTTTGATAAGGCATTGAAACATGCTTCAAAAGTTATACTAAGAGCTTAACAAACTTTGTGTATCTCCTATATATATATCAAAGTTGTTAAGATCGCGATCATGATCGTACGATCGTACGATCCTACTAAGGGAAAACGTGCAAATCGGAGTATGATTGGTCAGGAGGTAGGATCGGAGTATAATCGTAGGATTGTTGAACGATCCGATCCTATAAATGGGCTAATTTTTTTCAACAATTTGGCTTGTAAGGCCCATAAGTAGTCAAAATATTATCTCAAAAGTTACTGTACATTTATTTCCAAATTCAATTTCCCCACTTATTATCAAATTAACCAAATAAAAAGTCAAGAACCTCTAAAATGACGATTCGTAATATTCATTTGTAATATGCTCTCAAACGTTATTGCAATTGTACAATGTCACTATCTTTTGTTTTAGTACATTTATCGTCCTATAAATATATGCTGACAAATTGCATCACTTTTGTAGTATAAAAGTTTGAATGTTAAATTAATCCTCTTTTTCTACAAGAATAATGGTTTGATCACCAAAGTTTTATTTTTTTTCGTTTTAACACTTCAACTTTTTTTCACGTTTTAACACTTTAAGTTCTCACTAATGACGTGTCAAACTCCTTTCATTCGATTATGTAATGTAGTGAACGTATTTGGCTTAAATCGAATGATATTTCGCATATGATATATATTACTTCATCCTCCAAAACCGTGTCATTTGTACCTTAATTTACTTTTCACGGTCGAACTAATCATATCAACCTGTGAATAACAAAAGTAACAACCTTAATGTTGAACACATATTTTTAATAATGATTTAAAAGTAGATGTTCAAACCTCCTCATGCGTGATAATTAGTTCCATAATATGGAACCGTTTATCCCTTCTATATCCTTTTTGTTTTCGCAATCAAATGAGCTTAACTTTGATTGAATTATTTGACTTTGACGGGTATTATATTAGCAACATATAGAATGTTTGTATCCGTCAGATGTAAGCTAAACAAATATTAAAATTTGAGTGCAATAAAGCATGAAAACAAAGTTGGAGTGTTTAAACGTGAATTTTTTTTTTGAAGTGTTAAAACGTGAAAAAAAAAGTTAGAGTGTTAAAATGAAAAAAAAAAAAAGTAAAACTTTGATGATTAAACCATTATGAACTTTAGTGAAACTTGTCACGTTATTAGTGAGAACTTGATCAACCGGTCACCAATTACTCAAAGTATTATTTTTAATGATCATCTAAACTTAAGGAATAAAAATTTAGTCAATCATTAACTTGAAGTGTTAAAACGTGGGGAAAAAAATTGAAGTGTTAAAACGAAAAAAAAAAATGAAACTTTGATGATTAAACCATGAATTTAAGTTGAATTTACAATCATTAGTGCATGTACAATTGTAATTAATGAAAGCCCTATGGGCTTTTTTAACACCCTTTTTTTATTTGTTTCTATTCTATATTTTAGATTTCCTGTAAAATATCAGACAAATCGTGCAACAGAAACTATCTTCATTCTATTGTTTAACCACCAAAGCTATAAAACCTACAAAATTTATCGTTACAATAACATTTTGTTTTTGGTAATAAACAAAGGCGATTTTAGTGTATATTTAATGATTGCAATAAATATAGTTCACAAAATATAACTAGCTAAATGTTTATAATAAAGGTGACAATTTTAGACTCATTGGTTAATTATGGGTCAATTTGATTAATTTTTAGGAGGTGATAGATTTGTTGGGTCTCCTCACCATTTTTTGGATGGGTCTAAATGGGTTTTTCAATATAACCTATAATCGTGTAACAATTATCCAACGGGTTTGGATGGATCTAGCGGGTAATTTTTTTTTTCCCACCTCATTTCATTTTTTTCATTTTTCACCCAAATAAAAAAAAAGTTGGTGAACCTGATGACCCGACCCAACCCGAGACCCATTTGATCCGGACCCATTTAGACCCAAATCGATCTCAACCTGAGACCCGACCCATTCATTTTGTCACCTCTAGTTTATAACCAAATAAGATGAATAGTACAAACCTACAAGGTAAGTACCACATGATGTTAACATCAAAGCATATCATAATGAGTCGCACAATAAGCTTCATGTGTAGGGTCCTTCTCATCAACACCATTCCAATAAAGATCTACCAACAACTAAATAATTGTAATTATAAACAATTAAAAGTGAAAAACAGAAAGCCAAACACCTGTAATCAAAAAGTGATATCATGCCCAAGAAACAACTTAGACATCATACCATAACCTAACCGTAGGACTTTCACAAATCACATTAAACTTCATCAGAATGATCAGGATTTTGTATTCTAGAGTCTAACGATCATCAACCCAAGTCTTCACATATGGTTACCGCCTTTTACCTTATTCGGTCTTTCAACCAGTATATGCACTACCGTTACAAATCAATTTTACACTAAAAGAAAGTTACCAACAGAAGAAAATAAAACTAGGATCCCATAAGGGTCAACTTCCTGACTGAAGATGACAATTGTCATCGAAATGTGATATGTTTTTATATCATATTAAGGTTAAATAATAAGAAGTTAATGACATCATCATATAAATGATTTATTTAATTTTATAATACTTAAAGAAGAAATGACAGAATGTTGGAGGGGTGGGGTGAGGGTGGGGAGACTGCTTCTCCTTTTGCTTTTGAGTTACCATCACTACCACCACCACCACCACCACCACCACCCTGTGCTTTCCATTTTTCTTTGAAACATTCTTTTTCCAACTATTTTAATATTTCCTACATTCTACCAACCTGTCATTCCTTAAAATTCTCTCTCTGTCTCTCTTTCTATCTCTCTCTCCATCTGCAATTCATACCTGCACATACTTCTTGTGTTTAATGACCCTGTAGACTTGGAGAGATGGTATAATCTTGTGATGATCATGAACATCCTGCTATGTTTTGTAACAGAATTATTATATGATCACAATGTTGTCATGTCAACTTTTTTATTTCTTGTTTGATGATTCCAGGGAACTCCGGTGAACATCATCGTTGGATCACACGTTTGGGCAGAGGATCCTGAACTAGCATGGATCGATGGGGAGGTGATCGAAATCAAAGGCAACAATGCTACAATAGTTACCACAAATGGGAAAACTGTAAGTGTTTGTAAAATCTTCATTAGATCCTGCATATAGTACAGTAACTCATGCTATATGTTAGATTAGCAGCATCAAAAGTGATGTCAATTTGATATAAGATTAAAGATAAAATGAGACAGATGAAGACTTTCATATTCTGTAATGTTTTCTATAACTATAAACTATATACTCATCTCTTCGTTTTATTCAGCCTCACGGTGATCCACAACATAGGTAGAAAAGATGGGCCGGGCAACAGACTGAAATGAGTTGGGTAGGGATGACCTACAATCACTTAATTTTCTAGTTTTCTTAAATTCTAGAGATAATTAATGTATTGAATATGGTTACAACAAACAAATGTAAATATCAATCCAAGTTTTTGAATAATGAGATTTGAGAGGTTGTGAGCATTTAAATACACTGCAGGTCACTATGACCCAATAGACGTAAACTACAACCCAAATCAATCCATACTTGGTATAATATGTTGAAACTGCAACGTCTACTCCACACTCCGAGTAAATGGGATCAACAATGTTGGCTTAAATGAATAGAACCTAAATACTATAGTAGCTTAGTATCAGTGGAATCTTGTGACACCACAAAAACTAACAAGAATGCATATAATTGGGGAGAAAAATGAATCTCTATTATATTAATAGAGCCTGTTCTACATTTTCCAGATAAAAACAGATATTTCAAATATATATCCGAAAGACACAGAAGCACCACCATCTGGAGTTGATGATATGACTAAGTTAGCTTACCTTCATGAGCCAGGAGTGCTTTACAACCTTGCTGCTCGGTTTTCCCTCAATGAAATATACGTAAGTCAAAAACCGAACCTCTGAAAATCAACAAAGCTCTCTTCAGTGAAATCTTACACTGACAAGATTACAAAGATGAAAACTGATCAAAGAAATTTCATGATACATGCAGACTTACACAGGGAATATTCTAATAGCAGTAAACCCTTTCCAGAGGTTACCACATTTGTATGATATTCACATGATGCAGCAGTATAAAGGAGCCACTTTCGGGGAGCTAAGCCCGCATCTTTTTGCCATTGCAGATGAGTGCTACAGGTACTATATAAGTGTGTATCCAACCCATTTACTTTATGCATGGGTCAATTCTAGTAAAGCTTAATCTGTGAGGGGTTGAATAAGTAAAATTTTAACCGATGTGCATATCAAAGCATACAATCAACTAGTGTATCAGTTTATGCAAAGATTAGATCAATATAACAATAGCATAGTTTTTAGATCATATTCAACAAACTGTATTATATGGATACCATATCTTCCTTTTCAACCTGCATAGTGAAATTACCAAATTTAAAAGGTCACTCGACCGGCCCGACCCACCCAATTTTCCACCTGTATGCACTACATTTGACGTAAAATGACAGCATATGATTGGAAAAACAAAGAATCAGATCGGTTATGACTTCTTCACAATCTTGTTATATCAGGGCGATGATCAACGAACACGGAAGTCAATCCATCTTGGTGAGTGGAGAGAGTGGAGCAGGTAAAACCGAGACAACAAAAATGTTGATGAGATATCTTGCTTTCATGGGAGGCAGATCAGGCACAGAAGGAAGAACTGTTGAACAACAAGTCTTAGAGGTAGGTAATCAATGATTAACAGTTTTCAAATCTCATAAATCGTATTTAGTGAAGCCTAACGGCATTGCTCATCAGTCAAATCCAGTTCTGGAAGCCTTTGGGAATGCCAAAACTGTGAAGAACAACAATTCCAGGTGAAAAGTCAAAATAATACCTATAACTCTATTTTGATGTAGACTGATTTGGAAAAAAAGTTCACATGACTGAGTTCTTGTACCAGTCGTTTTGGTAAATTTGTAGAGATTCAATTTGATAAGCAAGGAAAAATATCTGGGGCTGCAGTTCGAACTTACCTTCTTGAAAGATCACGAGTTTGCCAAGTTTCTGACCCCGAGAGGAACTACCATTGTTTTTACATGCTATGTGCAGCACCCCCAGAGGTGATTGGCTTATAGCAAATTTTTATCTATATGTATATATCTAGAAGGTAGCTAAAACGTAATAATGTTTGCTTTCAGGATGTAAAGAAGTTCAAATTAGGAGACCCGAGAACGTTTCACTATTTAAACCAAACCAATTGCTATGAAGTAGCAAATATAGATGATGGAAGAGAGTATTTGGAAACACGAAATGCCATGGATGTTGTGGGAATCAGCCAGGAAGAACAAGTGAGCACATAAATGACTAAAACTAAAATTTAAAGAGGTGGTAACATGGGCAGGTGTCAAAACATGTAATTTTTGGTACAGGTTGGGTTGTCCTCGTACACTTTTTGGTTGATTGAAGGTTTTGTAACTAAATAAATTAGAACGCTCTACGCATTGAATATATACCCTAGCAACTTTCAGCCCATTTGACACATTTTTTTGAGTAATTTTTTTATTTCACTTGATACAGATAAAACGGAACCCAACTCGACCCATAAGCCATTCATATATAAAATGGGACAATACTGTTACCTCAGTATAATATAACCAACTTCTAAAATAGGAATTCTTGTACGTACTTTTGTAGGATGCAATATTCCGTGTTGTAGCTGCAATTCTTCATCTTGGAAATATTGACTTCATTAAAGGAAAGGAATTTGATTCTTCAAAATTGAAAGATGAGAAGTCACTCTATCATCTTCGGACAGCAGCTGAGCTATTCATGTCTAGATCCAATCAAATGCTATTTTTAATTTCATAATGATGCATATGAAAAAAGTCTCATTTGAACACACTTTCTGTCAGGTGTGATGCAAAAGCACTTGAAGAATCACTATGTGAGCGTGTTATTGTGACTCCTGATGGAAATATTACAAAACCACTGGATCCAGCTGCTGCTGCCTTGAGTCGGGATGCACTTGCAAAAACAGTTTACTCCAGACTTTTTGACTGGTAAGGCAATTTAAAACTGAAGTTGGACTTTTCCACCCATTTACTGATATATAGGTTGATTTGGGTTACGTTTTATCTCTAAGAGTCGCAACGAATAGATTAAAAGGAAATAGGTCACCCAGACCAAAGGTGGAAAGTTGCTGAAAGTGTAATTTTTTACGCATAATACCTTGTAAATCATTTTGTTTGATAATTAAAAATGACATAACTTTCACAATCATATTTGCAATGTTAATTATTAGTAAGATATATTGTGTCTGGGTAAAACTCTCTAGGGTCATACCGATCCAGGCCATAATGGTGCGCAGAAAATTTACCAATTTGACCCGTTACCCAGCTGGTCTGACCCACCAATTTGCCACCTATACCGAAAAGTAAGGTTGGATACTGAATTAATGACCTATGGCAGGATTGTCGACAAGATAAACAATTCAATTGGTCAGGATCCTACTGCAAAAAGCATAATTGGAGTCCTTGATATCTATGGCTTTGAAAGCTTCAAGGTTAACAGGTAGATAATGTTTTTTTTAGTGATTTATCGACACCAAAACATATATCAAATTCTAAAATGCAACCTTACGGATTTGCTTCATATGATAGTTTTGAGCAGTTATGCATTAACCTCACAAATGAAAAGCTGCAACAACATTTCAATCAGGTAATGAAGCGAACTGCATATAATCTTATAAAACTCGACAACTATTGTCAATATGAACTTGTACACTGGAATAATATCACGAATTAATAGAAGTTGGATGAGCGTATATGCAGCACGTATTCAAGATGGAGCAAGAAGAATACACGAAGGAGGAAATCAACTGGAGCTATGTGGAATTTGTAGACAATCAAGATGTTTTAGATCTAATAGAAAAGGTAGACTTCACAATTATCAGATAGAAACTTCACATGCCTACACCACAAGATCCCAAATAATATTTTTTATTTATTGTGATAAATGCAGAAACCTGGGGGTATCATTGCTCTACTTGATGAAGCGTGGTATGTAATTGTCCTCCTTGAAACATCATGAACATCTCATCTCAAGAGTACCTGAAAATATATTTTGTCTGCATTTTAGTTTAAACAATAGAGTCGTATTTGTAATCGTAACTTCATTGTTATAGTAGTGTATACCAAAATTCAAAGTCATGCAGGTCACTCCTACTCGATGAGACCCAGAAATTGAATAACGCTAATAAATATATTTTAATGGACAGGGTAAAATTGTTCCTTATAGCACTTCAAGTAAAACTAAACAACAGAATGAGTTAGCGGTTGCAATTTGACTCACTTATTATAAGGTCGATTGGGTGACACGGGTATTTTCAATGCACACAATCTACTAATTTGCTTTAGTAAACTATATAGATAGATTACTATTTGTAACCACGTGTAACACATTTCATCAATAATATATTGGGTCAACCCATCCTGATCTGGGCCAATTTGACATGTATTTTGTGACACATTCCTCAATCACCAACACCCACCCACCACACACAAAACACACACTCCAAAAGCAATTGTATTAGTAACAACAAATGCCACATTGAATACCAATAACAATAAGGTTTATCTACCTCATATGCAGTATGTTTCCCAAGTCAACACACGAGACATTTGCTCAGAAGATGTACCAGACATATACCTCACACAAACGGTTTAGCAAGCCAAAACTTTCAAGAACAAACTTCACAATCAACCATTACGCAGGAGATGTAAGAAACATATAGTGTCCCATTTATCGTATATCATACAGTTATACTTTTGGTTTTTTCATTTTCAAGATTTCCACAATATAGGTCACTTACCAAGCTGACCACTTCCTGGACAAGAACAGAGATTACGTTGTAGCAGAATTTCAAGCTCTATTAAATGACTCAAAGTGCTCTTTCGTAGCAAATCTCTTCCCACCTTTGGAGGATTCATCTAAGCAATCCAAGTTCTCTTCCATTGGAACTCGCTTTAAAGTAAGTATATATACCTGCATAGATGGGGGATATTTTAGTTCGGTTGTTAGATTCTTCATTGTGTTCCAAAAATGCAGCAACAACTACAATCTCTTATGGAAACCCTGAGCACAACAGAGCCACATTACATCAGATGTGTAAAGCCTAATACGGTTTTGAAGCCAGGAATATTTGAAAATGACAATGTTTTGAATCAATTAAGATGTGGAGTAAGTTGCATCTCCCCAACTTGATATATTACACCAATGCAATTATTTATTCATCATTTGTTGAATTTTTATTAATCTTGATAGGGTGTGCTAGAGGCAATTAGAATAAGCTGCGCTGGGTATCCTACAAAAAGATCTTTTGATGAATTCTTGGAACGGTTCGGAATGTTGGCTCCAGATGTTTTAAATGGGTAAATATGCAATGCATTTAATATGATAACATACAATAAATTAGGATAGAATGGTTAGCCATGAAACATATAAGTGTAATGTTTATTATAAATAAAAGTAACCAAATATTTATATAATGTATGCAGGTCTGATGAGAAATTAGCTTGTGTAGCAATTTGTGACAGATTTGGATTAAAGGGATATCAGGTACTGAAACCGAAAATTATCTTCAATCATAAAGGTGGAAAAATGGGCGGTGTTGGATAATGGATCAAAATGGACAAATTTGGTGCAAGTCAAAACAGGTTGGGTTGGTTGGCCAGAAACACTTTTGTGTCCAAGATAAGTATGTCAGAATGATTGGCGTGTCAAAATAACAAAATATTATGTTTTTTTTCAATAATATAATTGTACGAATAAATGATTTAGAAGTTTTATGCATTAAAGATACACATTGGGCGACTTTAGACCCATTTGACCCAATTCTTTTCAACTCATATTATTTGATTTCGGCTGCTTGAACTGTTAGAGATAATAAAACCTGAATCAGCCCACTCATAAGTATCTTGGCCAAAATCTTCACCTCTAATTCTTACAATTATATGATAAATCATTTTACTTTCCTAGGAAACCTGGTAAACTATAAACATTCCAGCTAAATTATCTACATTTCAGATAGGGAAAAGCAAGGTTTTCCTTAGGGCTGGACAGATGGCTGAATTAGATGCAAGGAGAGCTGAGGTTCTGGCAACAGCAGCAAGAAGAATTCAGAGGCAAATTCGGACATATATCACACGTAAAGAATATATTATCCTTAGAAGGGCCTCAATCAATATGCAAAAGCACTGGAGAGGTAACTCTTTAATCTGAACACTGTGCATATTAAGCCATTGCTGTCTCACAAAATTATTACATGCCAAATTTATAAGCATCTTCCTCTGAATGTATGAAGTAACAACTTTTCCGTCAAACAGCAAGACTTGCACGTATGTTGTATGATTACTTAAGGAAGGAAGCTGCATCCATTTGTATACAAAAGCATACCCGTAGAGGTGCAGCAAGAACATCATACAGGCTGTTACAAAAAGCAGCAATATCTATTCAAACTGGGCTTAGAGCAATGGCTGCACGAAATGAGTACAGACGCAGAAGAAGGAACATGGCTGCAACTATAGTTCAGGTACATATCGTGTTTCTTGAAACATAACTTGGTCCCAAGAACCACTCATGACTTCAAATTACTATTGGTTCAATGTTTTGTAGACTGAATGGCGGAGATTCCAAGCTCGTTCTGGTTATGAAAACAAGAAGAAAGCAACTCTTACACTTCAATGTCTGTGGAGATCGAAGGTAGCAAGGAAAGAACTAAGGATGTTAAAGATGGTGAGTTAATACTCTCTCTAAAAGAAAAGTATTTCTACTCAGAATTGACTAGATGTGACAATATCGACCCATGTACTTATGAACCGGTCGATTTGGGTTGTGTGTGATCCCAAACAGGTCAAACAGTTCAAACAAAAAACTTTAGCTTAAAGGGGGCTTCAAACAGGTTGAGTGCCAATCAGAATCTATTTTAAATGCATACAGCCACCAAAATAGTTCAACTCAGAACTTATACAACGAGATTAAACCATAATTAACGCATTGATAAATCATAAAGAGATTGGGAAATGGAAAAAGAAAAAAAGTGCTTGTGGGTAAAAATGGCCCGTTTCAGCCTAAACATATTTTGACCTAATACACAACCTACCCATCTCGCCGCCTCTAGAATTAACCTAACTACTCCAAGTTATACATAAACCTAGCACTAGAAACTCATAATTGCTTATCACAGGCTGCACGAGATGCAGGGGCCCTCAGAGAAGCTAAGGACAAGCTCGAGAAGCGTGTTGAAGAGCTAAAATGGAGATTAGACTTCGAAAAGCATTTGAGGGTACTAGAGATAATTAAAGATAAAATATTGGTATTAAAAGATGTGATTTCCTAAAGCTTTTGTTACATGCAGGTTGATCTTGAAGAAGCAAAGGGACAAGAAATCACAAAATTGCAGAACACTTTGCAAGAAATGCAAGGAAAACTGGATGAAGCACACAACCAAATCCTTCATGAGAAAGAAGCAGCAAAACTAGCTATTGAACAAGCCCTTCCAGTCATCAAAGAAGTACCCATTGTAGACAATACCAGAGTGGAGGAACTGGAAAATTATAATCATAAATTGGAGGTATTTCTAAGAATGCATCAAATAATTTCTAAAAATCTTAGTTATGTGACCTAAATCAGTTATTTCAAAATACAACTAGCTTAAACAAGGCTTTAAGAAAAGAAAAGAGTCATTATAATATAACATGGCTGGAGACCTTATACTATTCGTCAATGTACAGGATGAGATTGTAGAGCTGAAGAAGAGAGTTGATGAATTTGAGCAGAAATTCAATGAAGTTGAAAATGAGAGCAAAGATAGGCTTAAAGAGTTGGAGGAGTCACAAGTTAAAATCTCGGGACTTCAAGAGACCATTGAAAGGTAACTAAAGGGAATTGAGTTACATTAGAGGTGGCAAAGTGGGTTGGTTGGGAGAGTTGGGTGTTGAGTTAAAACAGAAATTTAAAAGGATCACATTGGGTTGACCCGAAACAGCTTTTTTCTTCCAGATCTTGTAAAAATAAAATGATGTGTCCAATATAATTACATAATTTATATATTCTAGTTATATTAGAATATTGTTTAGGGGATTCTATGCATTAAAGCATTTGGGTCACCTGTTTGACATATTTACCCCGTTTAATTTATAAGCTCATTATTTGATTTTATGACTTTTATCCGTTTAAAAAATTATCACCCGCATTGACCCGTTGACAAGTAAATGTAAATGGCCGAAATTCCCACATCTAAGTTACATAGATGGAAAGCCTCTAATTGTGTCCTTACTCAGTGTTTTCTATGCAAATAATCAGGTTAGATGCAAACTTGTCCAACCTCGAATCAGAAAATCAGGTTTTGCGTCAGGAAGCTTTAGTTGCATCAACTAACGAGGACCTGAATGAAGAAATTGAACGGTAAGAATATACATATAATTAGAATTACTTGATAACATATTTGATTTTTTAAGAAACTTGGCATTTCATTTTCTTTCAGCCTCAGAAGCAAGATCAAAGAATTGGAGTTGGAGAATGAACTCCTTCACAATCAAAAAGTGGTTGTGCAACAGATAACCACCCCTGAAAAGCTACTCCCGCAACTACAGGTAAGTTTGACCATGTGGCCTATCATTACAGATGGATGGTTGACAACAAATATTGATCCTATATGATATTTCAGAGTTTGGATAATGGTCATGAAATTGATCAGAGAAAAGATAATGGTCATGAAACGAATGATAACTTTGAGACACCCAACATGGAACAAGAAAAGACACGGGTAATATTACAAAATATGAATAACTTTTCAGAAAAATTTATATAAGCATTCAATATAATATTACATTGATGAAAATACTATTTTTGCAGGAGTTCGACAATGCTGCATCCTCTCTAACAAAACAAAAATCATTAACGGACAGGCAACAGGTATGAAATCAGAATGTAGAACTCTTTCACTGTTTTCAAACTACAAATTAGACCAATGAAGTGTATTTGTCCTTACCACAATCAGGAAAACCATGATGTTTTGATCAAGTGTCTGTTGGAAGATAAACGTTTTGACAAGACCAGGCCTGTTTCTGCATGTATCGTGTACAAAACATTAGTTCAATGGAGGTCTTTTGAGGCCGAGAAGACACATATATTTGACAGAATTATTCACTCAATTCGATCTTCTATAGAGGTAGTATACTGTAACCTATAAATTAATACATTTGCGGGGACATTTATTTTGTCAATTAACACTAATCCAGCATGTTCATATCATGAAGACTCAGGATAACATCAAAGATTTAGCATATTGGCTATCAACAACTTCAACTCTTCTGTTTCTACTGCAAAGTACAATCAAAGCAAGCGGTTCACCCTATAAATCTCCACATCGTAACCGTACCTCACCCACCACCTTGTTTGGCCGAATGACACAAGTAAGCTCTTATCCATGTGTCCAGACAATAGATTTTATTAGCTAGCATGTCAAAATTATTACAAAAACAAAAGGGATTCGAGTCAAAATAGGTAAGTTTTAGTACTTGCCAAAACGAGTCTGATCTGTCTGCATTGACCCAAAACATTTTGTGTCCAAACATTTAGATTTTAATAGCTAGCATGTCAAAATTATTACAAGGATTATGTTAGTTTGATTGAACTTGTTGTTTCAAACAAATGATTTCGAAGGGTTTCATGCATTAGAATACACTTTTTGAGATTTTTTATCAGTTTGACCAATTTCTTCTTAAACTAACCTTTTTTAATTGTATCTGCTGGAAATAAAACACAAACCAAATCGACCCATTCATAAGCAGATAGTTCAAGATTGACAACTCTAGATGCAAAGATACATTTAAAATAAATATTGATTACTGGCTGACAGGGTCTCCGTACATCTCCTATGGGCATGAGTATCTCTACTGGGTATAGTGGAATGGAAGGGAAGCCAAGTGCCCAATCCAAAATAGAAGCAAAGTACCCTGCACTCTTGTTTAAGCAACATTTAACTGCCTGTGTGGAAAAATTGTATGGAATGATTCGTGACAGCTTGAAGAAAGAAATAAGTCCATTTCTGAATTCATGTATACAGGTATATATATACATATATATAAATAAGATTTTCGGCTAAAGAATCCCCAATAAAACTACCTCTCAGCTCTTAATAACACTAACAGGCACCAAGATCCACACGGGCCAGACCAACGAGAGGGGCATCAAGAAATATTCTTTCAAATATTGTGGCAAAACAACAGGCATCAATGATCCACTGGCAAAGCATCATTAATAGCATGGATAACACATTGGAAATTCTGTCTGAAAACTATGTAAGCAGAGAAAATACATTATATTATATTAGTAAGGAACGTGTAGCGCTGATTGAATTACTTTTAGGTGCCTTCAATTATCACAAGGAAGATTTTCAGTCAAGTATTCTCATTCATAGATGTACAGTTCTTCAATAGGTAACTATACCTTGGTCTAATACTTCAAAATATGTGTTTATAATGCAAAAATGAAAACGATCCCCAACTCCAGAGTCTGTGAACTCGTTTCCTTCGTCAATGTTTAAATAGTTGATAACTTGTATTTCTGCAGCTTACTGCTTCGTCGTGAATGCTGTTCATTTAGTAACGGTGAATATGTTAAGTCTGGCTTGCATGAGCTTGAACAATGGTGCAAAAAAGCTACTGATCAGGTGATTACTATTCCTTTAAACCAGATGTATCCAAATTTGAACTTTAAAACTGGAGGAAGCACAAACTTATGTATGGGTTCATTCGGGTTATATTTATCTCAAATGGGTCAAACATGTACAATAAAATTTTTATAGCTTACAAGGAAGTGGGTCAACGGGTCACAAGTCGCCATAAGTATGTTTTTAATGCATTAAACCTTGTAAATCAATTTATTTAACATAATTGTATTATTATTGAAATAATATAAGTTTCTACATATGATACTTGACACAGTAATGCTTATAAAAGGCATAAAAACTTAGGGGATGAAGTTTTTCAGGTCAACCCAACCCAATCTGACATGTTCCAAAAAAGTACGTTTGTGACCCAATGCGCCACTCTGTTAAACACGACTCTATCTTATAATCATGTAAGGAAATCAATGCAAGTAACACTTTACAATTATACAGTTTGCTGGATCATCATGGAATGAGTTACAGCACATACGGCAGGCAGTTGGATTACTGGTAAGATATTCCTATTGCATTATATGCAGTGACCCCACTGTAGGATTGAAGATATATCTAACAGACTAAGACAAATCTCATGCAGGTATCACACCAAAAGACTCAAAAATCCATGGAAGAGATCACAAATGAGCTCTGCCCGGTAATTTTCTCAATTACACTTCACCATCTTAAGATTAACATCTTAAAATAGTATCGCCAAAACAGACGAAATAAGATTATCATAAAAGTGATAAACCTAACATTTTCTATGTACTCCCTATCATTTTGATGTAGGTACTGAGTATTCCACAAATATATCGTATTGGAACTATGTTTTGGGATGACAAATACGGAACCCAAGGATTATCTCAAGAGGTACACATATCTAATTACAACATTACTTATTTCACCAACCCTAAAAAATTAATTACAATATCCATTCAGGTAATTGGCAAAATGAGATTACTAATGGCAGAAGATTCAATCAGCATGCCCAACAATTCCTTCTTACTAGACGTAGATTCCAGGTAATCAACATATCAGAGCTACAACAGTAATCGAAACTGAAAACGCTAATGCGATACTAATCAACAAAAATTTCAACATAATGCAGCATACCTTTCTCTATTGAAGAAATATCACAATCTTTCCTTGATGTCGACTTATCCGATATCGATCCACCACCGCTGCTCCGTCAAAGATCAGATTTTAATTTCCTACTGCAACAAATAGATTGAGCAAACTGTCATTTACACGCAAAGTTAAAAGTGTAATTAATTTAATTCCAAATCCCATTTTATATTCCAAGGGATTACATGAGTGCTAAGAATGTGAGAATTTTTTGGTGCATTCAAATTTTCAGGTTATGAGTTATTTTTTATTTATGTAATACAGAGTGATATGATATTGGTAGTGTGATTTTGGAAGTGATTATTGTAAAGAAGACAAAAACTGGTAGTTTTGAAGATCGGTGAGAGATGTCAGATTTTGATTTTGTATTGTATATTGTATCTATTTTCAATTGTTCAAACTTTATTTGTTTTCATATGAATGTATTAATATTAACGTTTATCATAAGAATGTAATCAAAAAAACCTAATCTTGATTGTAGGTTTAGAAACCCTAATCAGGGTAAAACAATGACAACAACAAATAATAGTTTAGGGTCGAGTTTCGTAAATCGATGTAAACTACAGGGACCATCGAATTTACTCAACTTAAAAATAAAACATTACAAATATTTATGCATTTAAGGTGCGAAAGATTGGTGGAAGCGTCTAAATGTGTTCGGTGATATCATCCCGTAGTTGGTCGTGCACCTTGTTGGTGCATACTGTGTGTCAGTCAGTTGGTCAAGAGTCTGCAATAGTTTGATTAGTTTTGCAAATGAAAGTAATTATAAAAGTTAGAAAATTATTTAAAGTGTTATTAGGCGACACTAGGCTAGTGTCGTTGGTGGCGGCAAGGTAGTGTCGCGAAGGGTCTGATATGTGTATCTATTAGAGTGTTAGGGTTTCAGCCTCAAGTTTGATGAAAGTCTAGAGAGCTGTGCGAATACTGTGAGAGTATTGTGTAAAAACCTTATACGAAATTAATCAATATACCTAAAGCTTTTGATATTTGATTGTGTTTTTTTTGCGTTTACGTTTAAGACTTGATTATAAGGATTCTACACTTATAATTGAGTAACAATTCGATAGATCCTGATCAAAAGGACCTACAAAGTGGTTTCAGAGCCGTGAGATTCGTTATCTACGGTTTGAGATCGTGTTTTGGGGCTTTTTTGTTTTGTTCATGAAGATTATACGTGTTTATTTTAGTTTGGATTGTTAGATCGATTTCTGGGTTAGTTTGTTGGTTTCGTTCAACTTTCGAGATTCGTTAGGGTTTCAAAAATCTTTGATTTTTGAGGTTTTAGGCTACTGCAAATCGTGATCTGCGACACTAGATTGCGACACTTGGCTTGTCAGCGACACTTGATATTGATTGATTTAGGGTTTTTGCGGCACTCGTTGGCGACACTAAGCCGCGACACTCGATCTTGTGTCACTTGTTGACTTGCGGCACTTCTTTTAGACATAAGAATTTACTAAGACATAAACTGCAACACTAAATCTAGTGTCACTGCTTGTTTTGTGTGGCACTTACTTGCGGCACTTAATTGACATTTGTGATTTTTCTTAAGTTACTTTCTGTGACCCTACTTTAGTGCGCCATTGTATTTAGCGACACTAATCTAGTGTCGCCGTCCAGGACTTAACCGTTTTTAATTAAATTCTTTTGATTTCCAATGTCAATACATAATATTAATGTGTTGCCCAAACATAGCAATGAAATCGGTAACGCTAATAAATTACCTATGTTTCTTGCAAATACCGATTATGCTTACTAGAGATCAAGATTCGAATCATATATTGCCTTTAATGATCTTGAGATGTGGATACCAATTAGTGAACGACATGAGAAACTAGTTGGTGAGGATAAGTATCGAGGTGTGCCACCTCCTAAACCTACTAAGAGTATGACACAGGAGGAACGCAAGGCTTTTAATATAAAACGCAAAACTCATGCAACTATTTTGTATGTGTTTACCGAGGGAAGTCTTAAAATCTTCAAGCATCATGATGTCACCTTTGATTTGTAGAGCGCCATTGAGAAATTAGACTAGAGCTTGTTAAGAAACAATTTGATCTTTTTGACTTGCTTCCGAATGAACCAATAGATGAACTTTTCAATAGATACTTACAACTCGTGAGTGATCTAACTGAAGGTAGCCTCAATCTTACAGAGATTGAGATAAACAAGAAGCTGTTAGGTGTCTTGCCTAAGAAATGAGATACAGGAGTGACTATAATGGAAGATGACCCTGAGCTTGAAACTTTGACTCTTGATGATTTGATTGGAAAACTACAAGCATATCATCTAGACATGCAAAAGAAGGAACGTAAGTAAGTCTGGCGGTTTTATATATAATTCAAGCTTATATGGACCTCAATCAACAAAGGGTGAATCTTATGGAGGAATGGCATTCCTTACTGGAGGTGCTTCTACATCAACTACAAAATCTGCATCATAAGTCTTTGGAAATACTGCATATTCTTCTGATACTTCTCAAGGATCTCAAGTAGCTCCTTCTCCTACTACCGAGGAACACGTTGCAATCTTTACAGCTTTTCTCAATTCATATGACAACTTTTTGGCAAAGGGGATGAGTGTGTAGTCCCAATAAATACCAAACAAAAGATTAATACAAGATTAAGAACAATATGAAGAACACAAAGAAGATTATAATCGCCAAACCCCTAATCTTATTAATAAAATCAACAAGACAGATACAACTGTGTATCGGGGTTACAAAGAACCTTAGGGAAACATGGGGAACGATCTCAAGTTATGAGATCGGGTTTTTACCCTAATGGTAAGACACACATAAACAATGTCTACGGATCTCTTTATATATAGAGTGCATCTAGACTTACAAGGAAACCTAATTGTATTAGGAAACTAAATCCCCTAATATTTCAATTTAACCCTTCTAATTTCAGTTTTTTTCTATTTGTCTCATCAAATTAATATGTAGGGAAATTATGACAACATAATTTTCCTAACAACGAGTACTCTTGACCTTATTGAGGAGGCCGGATTTTGGCGAGATCAATTATGATGATTTGGAAAGAATGGGTAAATGGAACATGGCTATGCTCACTCGCAGAGCCAAAAAGTATTTGAAGAAGACTGGCATGAAGGATCTGGAAGATGAGAATGATTCGAGTCTGGGATTTGATAAAAGCAAGGTTAAGTGTTATAAGTGTCAGAACTTAAGACACTTTGCAACACTTTGCAAGAGAATCTGAAAAGGCTAAACAGCCAACATCCGGGTTGACTCATCCTTCTCCGCCAAAGACTACTTACTCAAAGTTGTAAGAGAAAGAGAAGCATATTAATACCTCAAATGCTTTGGTGATGGTCAACGATGTAGAGGCGTATGACTGAGTGAGCTGGCGAATCAACAACAACTTGCTTCAATGGCCCATATTAATGAGGCTGGTATTGAACCACTCTCTTATAATATTTTATGTATTAAATTAACTAGTTATGTTAACATATACAAGGAGGATAATGAAAAATTAAGAAATGGCCTTGAAAATCTAAGGCAGGCTAATGAAGTTTTAAAAAATAATGAACACCTTTTTAAAAAGAAACTAAAAGCCTATCAAACTGAGATTAAAGACTTAAAAGCTAAAATTTATAGTCAGTAAAATGCTATTGATAGCTATTTGAAAGAAATCTCCTTACTTGAGGAGGAACTTGCTAAGTCTCTGTATGAGGTTTTTAATTTAAAAAGAAAGATTTCAAACTTTTCTACCTATGTAGTCTTTGATGAAATCCTACATTCGCATAGGATATATACCAAAAGGCAGGTAGGTCTTGGATATCACCAAGTACCTCCTCCAAAGGACTATCTGCCAACACCTGTGAAGGATGAAATTAAAGACTTTGTGCCTACTACTGCATCAAAAGTAGACACTAAATCTGTTAATGAATCGATTAAAAGTACTAACGATGATACTCCAGTCAGTATTAAAGAAGTTGTTTAAGGGGATTAGTGCGTGAAAATGCACTTAACTTTAGCTCGAACTCTATAGTGTGTATCCAAATTCAATTATGGTCTATTTTGTGTATCCAACTTTCAATTATGGTCTATTGTATGTATCTTAGAGTAAATTTGATGACGTGTCATCTTGAATCATGCCACACGGCACATTACACGGATGACACGTCTATTAAATACACATAATTGACCATAATTAAAAGTTGGGTACATACAATAAATCAAAATGAAGTTGGATACATACTATAGAATTTGGGTAAAAGTTGGGTACATTTCCACACACTAATCCCTTGTTGAAATAGAGGATGTAACTGAAAAGGTTACAAAACAGGCTGAAAAAGTTTGTCTCAAACCTGAAAATCATATACTCACCAATGAACCTATTGAGTCTATTAGCAAAAAGGGTAAAAATAAGGCTGAATCTGAACCTCAGGTTTTAAAAACTGAATCAAAGAAAATTAAAAACCCTAACCAGTATTCAAAATCTAAATCTTCAGCTGAATCACGATTACAAGTGAGAATTCCGAAGAGAGAAAATTCAGTTGATAACTCACAATCGGATAAACCTTCAATATCAACTGACTCAACCTTAAATGCATCCACTTCAGCTTGCACGCATAAGTGTGCTTGCTCGATGAATGCCTTATCCTCTATGTCTTGTATGGTACTTCCTCCCCAACAGCCATTTGTTGAGAGATGTTCATGTTTTTACTGTCAGAGACAGCGACATATTATTTGCGATTGTCCCTTGCTTTCCCCAAAAATATTTGGGAGACATATGCATTATAGAAATTCGTTGTCAACCCCAGTTTCTAGGGGTAACTCACAATCTCTCAAACCTGTTGGGAAGCCAAATAATGTTGTGCAAAACCAAACGACACCGTCTAAACCAAAGCACAACATTATTGAAAAGCAACCTTCCGAATTAGTTTATAATACATATAAAGCATTTCTAATTCACTTCTGTTAATCTTATTGATTTTTCAACAACTTCTTTCAATAGGTAGAATTAATTTGAATAGTTTATGTGACTTATTAATGTAAAGTTTTAATATTGTTTCCATTACTTAAAGATTTTATTGTAGATTAATATGAGACTTCAAATACATCAAACAATATATTAATTGCGTCAAACTATATATATTTGTTTAAACATATATACATATATAATAATACAATATATATATATATATATATATATTATGGAAAAAATAATATGGTACTTAATTGATTAATTAAAAAATAGGTTTATGTTTTTGCTAGGCAGCATGCATATATTGTTTAACTCAGTTTAATTAGAGTTTAGTTTCGGGTTTATAAAAAATATAAAGTTATTATACATTCAATAAACAAGTTTTTGGTTTAGCTAGTGTCGGTCGTCTAATTAGTTTTTAATGATTAGGTTTTATGAAAAGTATAATATTATATTTAATAAATATGTTTAATTTGTGGTTTAGGGGTTAGAGTTTACGAGAAAAATTAATTTAGGGTGTAGGGTGAGTTTTGATTTGTTTTCACTTCATATATATAGTTACGTGTTAACATACCAAAAAGCAATTAATTAACACAATTCCCAATTATTTACTCCAGTATATATATTTAGTATATATATATGTGACGATACATCATCCAAAAGGCAAAAAAACATCACACATATAACATTACCACACACATACAAATTGAATATGCAGTACATCCTCTTCCTTTCTTTTTATCATATCAGACCGATCACCCTTCATGATAATAATTTTTACAACAAAGCTAAACATTCCTTCACGATGACGATTTCTCTGTTTCATCATTTCACGATTATATTCTCAGCGATGGTGTAGGGTTTTGCAAAAAATTCCAACCAACAACGAGATCACCAATTCAGGAACTTTGAAAGTTATATCAATGTTAACTAACCTCACCAACCAGGCCAGTAAAAGGAATATCTTGTTCTTTTAACAGTGTAGTTATAGAACTCAAATGTCACCTTTTGCTTTGTGATCGCGCCCGAGCGGTCGGTCGGATTTCACTCCGGTCGTTGCTCCAGCCGTCGAGACGCGGATCGGGTAAGTTTTAATAATTATAAATGTTGGGGCCTAAGTTTACTATGGATATATAACCTAAAGGTGTACAGCAGCAAGTATGACCTAGGGTCGTTCTTTAAAATCAACGGTATTGTGAAATAGAGTAATCAGGATGTTCATTTCTAGCTAGTGATGGAGTTTTAAAAATGGTTGGGAGTTTTTTTTTGTTTTGTTTTCTAAATTATACTACTAATTAATACTAATCAATAAAATAAAATAAGGGATAGCAGTTAGGATAGAGGGAGTGTTTGTTGTGACTTCGTTAGCCTTGCATTGGGATGATGTTTTAGTTTAAGTTATGAAAACGTCTTTCTAAATATTTGTATTTTATTTGTTTCAAGTATTTGTGGTGTAAACACTAGTACCCTACTGATTGATTGCTCAATCAGTATGTCACTAAGTAACTAGGCTATCGTGATTCTGATCGGAGGAGGCTGCTCAACTCTCAACACTGCCCTATTACGGAACAGTGACTCTTCTTGGAATATGAAGATTCCTAGGTGCATGAATAGAGTAACAGACCCACTAACTGTTCGATCGTTCTTAACACCACAGTGATACTTAATTGAATAGAACATTTAGGTTTAAGACTTGGTTGGTATTTGATTACGTTCCATCAATGGCTATGGAATCCAGGGGTGATAGAAGAATTTGGAATACTAGATGATGCCTAGAATTCCTTTTTGGATTTTATAAACTAAGTTTGTATCTTAGACCAAAGATTTTCCATTTATGATTTAAACCAGCCCTCACTTAAAATTAGCCAATAAATCCCTAATTTATTCACAGTGTACAATAATTGTTTCGTAGTTCCAAGGCTTCAAAACCAGACCATGCCATTTAACATATAAAATTAAGTTGTAGTTTAATCACGGTGTACAATACTTGGTTAGTAGTTCCACAACTTAAAACTAGACAATGTTATTTGAACACAGATAATTAATTACCCCTGGTATGACGTCTTTTCAAAAAGGTTTTAACCACGTGTATTAGCGGAAAGGCGTTAGTTGAAAATGCGGTTTAAATTCATAGATGAAACGTGTAATCAAAGCACCGAGTTTTCATTTATAAAATATAGTAAGTTGGAACATTAATCCACAACGGATTGTGCCCACGACTTTCAAAGCTTCCACGTTCTGTACTACACACATTGGTGTTTCCAGCGCTATACAAATGAAAGCCTTTTAAAGTTACCTCCGTTGTTTCATAATGACATCATCCCAATTAATGACTAACCACATCACAACAAACACACAATATAACTACTCACTAATCATGACAATAAATCCTACATCTAGCATAATAACAATAGCAATCATCATTATAATAGATAAGGAAAGAGATAACCATGGATTATGCGTAGTTTGAATATATGCTGACAGATTACAATGAGCGGAACTTCCGAATATCTTTTACAATGTTACAATAGTAACCCCTCCAAGTATCTTCAACAATATTACAATATTACCCCTCCGTTAGTCTTGGTTAAGTATTAACCAAGAACTAACTGACTACTAACCTAGCACTAACCTAGAGAGAGAAAACTAGAGAGAGAGACTAGAGAGAGAAAGTATATGTGTGTGTTGGAGATGATTCTGTTGTGAGGGATGAGAAATGAGGAGGTTGAGCCATGTATATATAGGCAAAGAGTCACCAAGCAAGCTACCACAATTCGACACCCGATTCTTCCGATTTGCATTGAAATACCACCCCTAGCTTGGAAATTCGGCACCACAAGGGTAGTATCAGACACCAAAAAGGGGGTATACGACACCCAAGGGGTAGTATCCAACACCAAAATGGGGGTATACCACCTCAAAGGGGTAGTATACCACCCTTTAGGGGTAGTATACCACCCTTAGGGGGTAGTATACGGCCCTAAAGGGGTAGTATACGGCCCCTAAGGGGTGGTATACAGCCCCTAAGGGGTTGTATACGGCCCCTAGGGGGTGGTGTTCCCTTGGTCGTTGTCTTGTGCACTGGATCGTAAGTCTTGGTCGCCTTGGCGTACTTTGTTCGGCCATAACTTCTTCATTCTTGGTCCGTTTTTAGCGTTCTTTATATCCACGCATTCGTAATTACCTGAAGATCACAATGATATAATCAAAGAATAATTTCAAGGTAATATGCTTAAAAGTGCTCCTAGAACGTGACTGTATCATTTATGCTCTATTTTGCACGTTATTTAACCATTTTGATTGACTTTTAAAGCAACGCCTTATTTTTAGCCTTGATGATGATTTAGGATGAAAAAGTATTAATATCAAGTGATTTCATCAAGTTTGGTGCTAAAAAGGTGGGAATTATGTACGCAAAAACGTGACTTTTTGCTTTCAATCAAATATCTCACACTTAGACGTTGCTTGTCCTCATGCAATACTTCAAATATCCTCACTTAAAAAGACGTTTTAGGCCCGGTTTTTGCGAATTGAAATATTTCTAAGAACAACCATTTTTCATACAAGTGAGTTGTTTCAGAAAATTAAGACAAATAAGATATTTGTTCCAGAAATAAGAAATAAATATCTTTGGGCATGCTTCTGATTCTCGTGATCTTTGGCATGTACATGACTTAGGCAATCTCACCGGGTGGTCACTCAATTCACTCTAAAGTGTATCGGGTTTCCTATCATTCTAAACAAACGAAAATGCTCAATAGCCAGTCATGCAGCATTCATCGTCATAAGCTTGATCGAGAATCAAATCTCCACCACTTAGGTGAGGACGGTGCTAATTATCCCAGGACATTCATCGGGTTTTTATGTGAAGTGAGGGTCAAAGGGGTATGGATAGTAATTGTTTTTAGGTTTAAGGGGTATCCTTATCTTAGGACTTTTAAACTTATGAAAAAATTTATTTCGATACGCTTTTTAATGAAAATGAAAACGGATAACGGTAAGGAGGAAGATAGCTATTTTGACTTCTATCTTTTTGAAAACACACGGAAGATTTATATTTTTCATAGATCAGAGTTTTCGGGAGATTTTGAAGCACTTAGCTTTCTTTCTATTGACATATTTTTGGCTTAGAATTTCTTTGCCAAGGAATTTCTAAGGGATTTTCATTTATTTACCGCCTTTTGAGATCCTTTCGTATTTTCAATTTTCAATCTTTTTGACATTTCGAATTTTACTTGGTGTCAATTTTTCACACCGCAAGATTCTCGATCTTTTGAGATTTGATTATGGAAACGCACGCGAGGAGTTTGAGTAAAACATGAATTTTGTGATTTTGGAGTGAAAACAAAAAGAATATCTAAATAGCATTTATCAAAAAATCAAAAATTCCAAGATAAGGTTTTGGTGGGTATAGAGATGAATGGGTTTTAAAAACTTGGGTTTTCAAGAAACGAAAAGGTTAAGGCTCAACAGGGTTTACTAAGCGGATCATCGATACTAAAATTGAGTATCGGCAAGGTTAGGCTTGAAGAGATATGAGAAAATGGGTTTTATTCCTAGGGAATGTCAAGGTCATCTAATTGCACCTATACCGCGTACGGTACTCACCAATATGGTCTCGAAATGCATACCAGGAGCAAGTTCTAATTCAGAAATACATACATCAGCACACACAACAAACAAATAGTGAAGCATTTAAAAGTAAATGCTTATATAGGCTCAAGGTACCTCACTGCAATTAAAATGGGTTGTATGTGCTTAGTCATGCGCTGCCCCTAAGATTATCATTTATTAATTTGAGAAATTCCTATCTTATTTACACTACTTTCCAAGATAACTTACTCATATTAAAAATGGCTCCTTTTAGAAATATTAAAATTCAAAGAAATAGCATAGCTAACTGAATGAGTAGCTATCTACAGTCGAAGTTAAACTCATGCTTTTCTTTGTTTTACGCAAAAAATTTGAAAATTTTTTGATTAATTTTTAAAGTGAGGAATATTTTCTGATTTGCTATTTGGATATAAAATTCTATCTAAGGTATACTATACCGCTATCCCACACTTAGAGAAACATTGTGTCTAATGTTCTCTTTAGTGGGGATTTTACTGGAAGTAAAATCCCACACTTAAAGTTTAAACATGTAAAAAATGTTTCATAAGTGTTAATTTTAGGCTGGAATCCCTCACTTAGTTATAAGTTTAGGATATGGTATAGATTACTTTGATTAATTAACAATACTAGTAAAGCAAAAAGATAAAAACGGAGAAATGATGAAGAAACTCCCCAGGTAGCTAAAGCTGAAAGTCTGAATATGTTGCGAGAAGAGTTCTTGAAATCTTCGTTATGTGACAGTTCCATGCGGATTATTTTGCTTTAGGAGCTTGCTTCTAAATACGGGCTTCGCCTTTCATTTCAACCAACACATTTGTGAAATAATCTCGTAGGTGTGAACACATTGGATATACCTCTTCATTCAACTTCATATCTTTGTGATTAAAAGGAATCATTGTCTCAAAATGAAAAGATGTTTTCTACTACAAAGCATTTTGTAGAACATATGTTTTAAACGAGTTCGAGTTTAATGCATAAAAGTAGTATGCAAGTACCTCAAATGCTCGAAACACATGAACTAATTTTCTAAAAGCTTTTCCTATTTTCTCGAGACGAATGATTTTTCAAAAATAAGTTGAAATATTTTGAAAGTATTGCAGATATATCCAAGTGTGAAGGATATTCGGAGATTTTCTTCACTTATTGACACATAACCATCAACACGTCTTATTGCATGGGTTGCCTCCCGAGAAGTGCTGCTTTTAGAGTCAAGAGCTCGACTTTACTCCTTCGAGATTAGATATTGGGGAAGGAGTTCTCAGGGCGAGTGATGGTGACAATATGTGCCCTAGGCTGTGGGAATGTGTAGCGCGGAGGATAGATCCTTTGAAAATGGCAGGCCGTGGTTGAGATTAGATCCGATAGTTCCATAGTATCCATTTTGAAGTTTTTAAATTGCTCTAGGGCAGCTATGGAGAGACCTAGTAATCCTTGGGTGATGTAATCATCTGCCTTGGTGATTGGCCCATTGGGATCAATCAACGTGTTTTTTCTTATCTTGATCGGTTCCCTCATCGGATTCCTAAGTTTGAAGGACTCCATAAATGCCAGTAATTTCAACTTCAGATCTTTAAATTCTTTAGTGTGAGGATTTCCTCCGAATACTGCTATAGATTTGCACAAGCTTTCGATTAGCTGGTTCTACTGAAGGGTGAAAGGAAAACCAGAGTTTGTGAAGATATGAATCAATTTGTTGAATATCTCATGATATCCAGCATGGAAGATAAACTCTGCTTTCTCGGCGTCTTCTGCATTTAATATATCATGTAATCGGGTTATCACATAAGTGATGACATCGAGTGTTGACATATCTTTAACACTTTTGGAGTGATTATGCCTCCTTTCATCCCAAGTGATGTACCTAAGCTCTTCGATTATACACTTAATATGATGTTCTAAAATAGACCTTATGACAAATCGATTGCTTTCTTTGGTACTCAGGTGATCTTTTGCAGTTAGTAAGTTAAGGAATGCCTGAAGATTGCTCATTATCATCATGTCAGCGTAGTTACTTGGATTTCCAGTAGCTTCTTTGATAAGTCTTCTGATAACACCCAATATCCCCTTTTGTTTTGAGGAATAAGGAAAAGCTGAACCCATGAGAGAGTCATATACCTTTTGGTATATTTGTATCTGCTCACTGTAGGAATATAGTTCCTTCGCATTTTTCCTTTCTTATTTGAGCTGAGATTTGAGTGCATCCGCAAATACTCTGATGCAATATCTAAGGATGAGCGGATCTTGGGTTCCTTTGCTAGTGAGATGGATAGTGGATGCTGCTTCAATAACTGCTATTAGCTATCTTTGATGTATAGAGTAATCATTGGTGGAATTTCTAATAGCTGCTATTATGATGTGAGGGTCTCCATCATATTCGTTTATCAGAGAAATCATTTGCTCATTAGTAGAGACAATTGGGATGCAGATGATTTCTTGAGATAATGCTTTTGAATCAGGTAGTTCTGTAGAAGGATGAATATCCACATGTATGTTTCCCGAGTCACCATCCAAAGCAGGAATATCAACCTTATGTAGATCAGGGAGCTCAACTACGTTGTTAGTGACTTGGGATATTAGAGAAGAAGATAGCTTTGGAGTGTCTCTCTTGTCACGTGAATCGGAATAATTGGACCCAGATATACCTCCTGTCTCAAACTGTGTTTGAGATTCAGATGAAACAAGGGTTTGAATCCTTTGAGAAGGTATAGATGGCTCCATACTTGTAAGTCTGCTTGTTCTGAAATCCGAGATCTTCTTCAGATTGCGTATGAGAGTCCGTTCGATGTCTTCTAGTTTGCAGAGTCGAGGGCAGGTGATTGGCCTTGTTGGATCCAAGAAAGGATTAACTATTCCTTCAAGAGTACAAGAAAAAATATCATTGGTAAGAGGCTCCTCTTCTTCTTTCATCTCTTCATCCTTCTTAGCTGCTGATTCAGAGGTCTCGTCATCCGATGTAACTTTGCTAACAGAGACAATATATAGCTCAACATTCTCTATCAAAGCGCAGTCTGTCTTATCGATCTCGAATGTGATACTTTCTCCGTGAGCGTGTAAGCTGATCGTCTGAGAGTGCACGTCGATGAATGCTCTAGTTGTGTTCATAAAAGGTCTACCTAGAATTATAGGGATGTTTATATCTTCCTGAATATCCATTACCACAAAGTCAGTTGGAAAAAAGAACTTGTCGACTTTAACCATGATGTTCAAAGCTATTCCCTTAGGGTATCTAATGGATTGGTCAACTAGCTGAACACTCATTTTGGTGGGTTTTAGGTCTCCTAATTCTAGTCTTTTGAATAATGAATGTGACATTAGGTTGATACTCGCCCCTAGATCGGCCAGAGATCGGATATCACCTGTGTGATTTATGGAACAAGGAATGGTAAAACGTCTGGTATCTCCTATTTTTTCTGGCAGACTATTTTGAAGGACAGCTAAACATTCAGCGATTAGCGGGACATTAGGTACTTCGGGTACCTTATCTTTGTTTGACATAAGTCTCCTTACATATTTGGTATACTTGAAGGCTTTGGTTTCATCGGTTCATTGCTTTAGACGTCCTGGAAATGGTATGCTTACCTTCTTAGGGTTTGGAGAAGATTTTTTCTCAACTGTCTGTGTGACTAACAGGAGATCGTTCTTTCACCGGAGAAAGAAGTGAAGGATGGCTCGGTGCCACCTTGGAGTCTTGGTTGGTTACTTGGCTTGCTTCTTCATTGTGTGGTCTATGGAAGGTATTACTAGGTAGACTACCATGTTGTTTAGTATCGATACGTTCTGCTAGTCGACCTACTTGGGTTACTAGGGTATTTAGTAAAGTTAGTTGTTCTCTTAAGAAGAGATCAACTTGGTCTTGTCTAGCCGTAATCGTTTGGATGATTTGTGCGAGGGTGTTGTCTAGACTAGTGCTTGGCCTCGTAGGTTCATAAGGTTGGGCCATCTCAGGAGTGGTTCTAGGAAGCAATGGTGGTTGGTTATAATTAAGTTGAGGTTGTTGCGGGTAGGTTGGGTATTGGAATTGGTTGGGTGGTCGAATTGGTAGGTATTGGTTTGGTCTGAGTCGAAGAGGAGAGGTTTGAGTATAATCAGGTGGGCATGGATGAGTTCGGAACTGGTCATAGTAGGTTGTACCATCAACAGGGTTCTCGTACTCAACTTGTGGATTGGTACAGTTTTAGCCGGATTGAATATGGTAGACCTGTTGAGGAGGTTTCTTCAGCTTTCCTATTTCCTCAGTTAGCATCCCGATGTGTTCCGTAAGAGATTTGATCGCCTCAGCTTGCATGGGATTGGGAACGTCAAGTGGTGCCGATGATGAGGGATGCTCATCAATGTTCCAATCATTGTGATTCATGGACATGCTCTCAATCAGGTTCCAGGCTTCGTCGTCCGTGCAAATTGTGAAGTTGCCTCGAGCAGCGGCATCGAGGATTGGCTTCTGTTGAGGAGCAAGACCATTGTAAAACGTGCATAACTGGGTTGATTGTTCGATTTGGTGGTTAAGACATCTTTTAAGCAATCTCTTAAATCTTTCCCACGCACTGTAGATCGATTCATCTTGAAACTGTAGGTAGTTCAAGATGTCTTTCTTTAACTTGATTCGTTTGGATGGGGGAAAGTACTTTGTTAAGAACTTAGTTTCCATTTCCGCCCATGAGGAGATAGAGTTGGTTTCTAATTCCTCGAACCAAGTCTGTGCGTGAAGAGAAAGAGAGTAGGGGAACAGATATAGACGGAATATATCTTGCTCAACCCAGTTTTACTTGAAAGAGTCAGATAAGGTGATGAATTTATTGAGATGGGAGTTGGGGTCATCGTCCGGTAGTCCGTTGAATTGGCAGCGATTCAGAATCAACTGCACTATGTCGTGCTTGAGTTCGAATGATGCTCCTTCAATCTCCGGGTAGAGTATTGGTCCTTGAACTTCTATCGAGGGTTTGTTATAGTCGGCAAGAGTGATGCGTGCGGCGGTTGTAGGATTGTGGGAAGATGATCGCTTCTCTCGTTGGATGGGTACGACGTATGAGTGAGGGTTAAGGAAAGGAAGAATTGAAAGAATTTTTAGGGGTTTAAGAAGAAAGAACCATCCTAAGGGTTCACTAGCATGAAAGTTCATTATGAAGCCTCTGAGTCTTACAGTTGATTCCTCGGCAGCGACGCCAAAAACTTGATCGCGCCCGAGCGGTCGGTCGGATTTCACTCCGGTCGTTGCTCGAACCGTCGATACGCAGATCGGGTAAGTTTTAATATATATAAATGGTGGGGCCTAAGTTTACTATGGCTATATAACCTAAAGGTGTACAACAGCAAGTATGACCTAGGGTCATTCTTGAAAATCAACGGTATTGTGAAACAGAATAATCAAGATGTTCGTTTCTAGCTAGTGATGGAGTTTTCAAAAATGGTTGGGAGTTTTTTTTTTTTTGTTTTCTAAATTATACTACTAATTAATACTAATCAATAAAATAAAATAAGGGATAGCAGTCAGGATAGAGGGGGTGTTTGTTGTGACTTCGTTAGCCTTGCATTGGGATGATGTTTTTGTTTAAGTTATGAAAACGTCTTTCTAAAGATTTGTATTTCATTTGTTTCAAGTATTTGTGGTGTAAACACTAGTACCTTACTGATTGATTGCTCAATTAGTATGTCACTGAGTAACTAGGCTATCGTGATTCTGATCGGAGGAGGCTGCTCAACTCTCAACACTGCCCTATTACGGAACAGTGACTCTTCTTGGAATATGAAGATTCATGGGTGCATGAATAGAGTAAAAGACCCACTAACTGTCCGACCGTTCTTAACACCACAGTGATACTTAATTGAATAGAACATTTAGGTTTAAGACTTGGTTGGTGTTTGATTACGTTCCATCAATGGCTATGGAATCCAGGGGTGATAGAAGAATTTGAAATACTAGATGATGCCTCGAATTCCTTTTTGGATTTTATAAACTAAGTTTGTATTTTAGACCAAAGATTTTCCATTTATGATTTAAACCAGCCCTCACTTAAAATTAGCCAATAAATCCCTAGTTTATTCACAATGTACAATACTTGTTTCGTAGTTCCACGGATTCAAAACCAGACCATGCCATTTAACATATAAAATTAAGTTGTAGTTTAATCACGGTGTACAATACTTGGTTAGTAGTTCCACAGCTTAAAACCAGACAATGTTATTTGAACACAGATAATTAATTACCCCTGATATGACGTCTTTTCAAAAAGGTTTTAACCACGTGTATTAGCGGAAAGGCGTTAGTTGAAAATGCGGTTTAAATTCATAGATGAAATGTGTAATCAAAGCACCGAGTTTTCATTTATAATATATAGTAAGTTGGAACATTAATCCACAACGGATTGTGCCCACGACTTTCAAAGCTTTCACGTTCTGTACTACACACATTGGTGTTTCCAGCGCTATACAAATGAAAGCCGTTTAACGTTACCTCTGTTGTTTCATAATGACATCATCCCAATTAATGACTAACTACATCACAACAAACACACAATATAACTACTCACTAATCATGACAATAAATCTTACATCTAGCATAATAACAATAGCAATCATCATTATAATAGATAAGGAAAGAGATAACTGTTGATTATGCGTAGTTTGAATATATGCTGACAGATTACAACGAGCGGAACTTCCAAATATCTTTTACAATGTTACAATAATAACCCCTCAAGTATCTTCAACAATATTACAATATTACCCCTCCGTTAGTCTTGGTTAAGTATTAACCAAGAACTAACTGACTACTAACCTAGCACTAACCTAGAGAGAGAAAGTTAGAGAGAGAGAGACTAGAGAGAGAAATTAAATGTGTGTGTGTTGGAGATGTTTGTGTTGTGAGGGATGAGAAATGAGGAGGTTGAGCCATGTATATATAGGCAAAGAGTCACCAAGCAAGCTACCACAATTCGACACCCGATTCTTCCAATTTGCACTGAAATACCACCCCTAGATTGGAAATTCGGCACCACAAGGGTAGTATCGGACACCAAAAAGGGGGTATACAGCACCCAAGGGGTAGTATCCAACACCAAAATGGGGGTATACCACCTCAAAGGGGTAGTATACCACCCTTAGGGGGTAGTATACGGCCCCTAAGGGGAGGTGTTCCCTTGGTCATTGTCTTGTGCACTGGATCGTAAGTCTTGGTCGCCTAGTCGTACTTCGTTTGGCCATAACTTCTTCATTCTTGGTCCGGTTTCAGTGTTCTTTATATCCACGCGTTCATAATTACCTGAAGATCAAAATGAGATAATCAAAGAATAATTTCAAGGTAATATGCTTAAAAGTGTTCGTAGAACGTGACCGCATCATTTATGCTCTATTTTGCACGTTATTTAACCATTTTGATTGATTTTTAAAGCAACGCCTTATTTTTAGCCTTGATGATGATTTAGGATGAAAAAGTATTAATATCAAGTGATTTCATCAAGTTTGGTGCTAAAAAGGTTAGAATTATGTACGCAAAAACGTGACTTTTTACATTCAATCACTTTGTAATAACTTGATCTTGCATCGTTGTGTTAATATCTAGCTCCTCAATCTGTATATCTTCGATAACTGCAAGTGAATAGGGGTTGCCATTTAGGATCCAATGAAGATGATAGAGTATATATATTGACTGTAAATTTTTTTTCTTGTCGGTAATTTCATCTAATAAGCGAATCGCTCGTATGAATTCCTTGTTACTTTCTTTACTTTTGATTTGTAAACTCATATATATAATAAAAAGTTTGAATTAATCTTTGCATGCAAGATTTTTTTTCTATTGCATGATTAAACAACAATAGTTTGAATATTTGTATTCAAGAACTTTCAACTCCATTTAAGAAGGATATAATCATAAGAATAAACACCGATAAAAAGAAAATAACCTAAAAGCCTTACCAAAGACGGTTTTTTTCAAAATCTCTTAATCATTCGCAAGTCATTAAATAAGGGTTTTGCTAAACAAAGCCCTTAGGGCTTTTGTTAATACAATTATATACGCATGTTTTATTTATACATTTGAATTAAAAATTAGAAGTCAAAGGAGAGAGAAAGTTAGTTATCATTTTAGTATAATTATTTAAGCATTTCTATAAGGTTTATCAAGAGCACTAAGGGTTTTGTTTAGCAAAATCCACTAAACAAATAAGAATCAAAAGGCGGTTTTTATTCCAAACCACTTTATCATTCATAACTAGTATGAATTGACGAGTTCTCGTTTTTCTAGGTTGGACTCGTTTTACGGCAGTGAGATAATAAATCACCGTTAGCATGACTTGCCTATTATATATATATATATATATATATATATATATATATATATACATATATATTGTATTTATTTATAATAAGGCAATGAGTTATGAGTTATATAACACAAAAAAGTATACAAACTATGCTCTCACTTAAGTTTTTTTTTCATTTCATTAATTTTCCGGTACCCTTTTGTTATCTTTCTTTTCATAATAAAATTCATTAATAGTAGCAAATTTTCTCCGATTGCGGTTTCCCTGTTTATATCTTCCGTCATCCGTAGTGAATCCTTTCTAGTTGGTTGTGTGGACTCGTATCTAGATTAAAGAATCCAGTACGGTTTTTGTTACTGATGTGTGCTAAGTATAGTTATAAACGCCAAATGTACTATGTTGTAGTAATAAGTTACCCCGTATTTGATAGATTTCTATTGCATTTTATGTTAATAAGATACTCATGTCGTTCATATTTGCAATTAGGAGTTTAATCGGAGCTTGGATCGAAAATAAATAGAGAATGAGCTAATCATGAAGAAAAGAAGCTAAGAGAATGAAGATAGGCAAGATTGGATTGGAATAGGTGTATATGAAGCTTGAATTGGAAAGAGAACGAAGATGAGCTGAAAATGAAGAAAAGATGGATAATAGTCCTGAAATTCAATCCATCTGCCGGATGGATTTATTCATCCGCCGGATGGATTAAAGAGGTGGAGGCCCAGATTACGCAAAGCTGGGCTGGGCTTATTTTCAATCTATCCGCCGGGTGGATTTATTCATCCGCCGGATGGATCAATTCGGCAAATTAGGTTAAAATTCTCATTTTTTCTCATTTAACCCTAACTTCCACCACTTCACCACAGCCGACAAGAAGGGGTTTTTCCCCCATTTTGGGAGCAATTCGATGGCGATTTGAAGGTGGAAAAGGCTAGGATCAATTCCTATTGATTCTATTTCATTCAATTTATGATTCGGTTTGCATATCTTTTTCCGATTTCAATTCGAACATCGTCTATGTGTTTCGGTTGAGTTCATGAATCTGATTTTTGTATAATTGAATCATGGATTAGATTTTATTGTATATTGTTTAGTTTAATAATCTTGGATTATGATTGTTTGAAGGTTATAATTGCGTTTTGTATCAATTGTTTGATTGAAGATTGTTATGTTATCCGTGAATCCTTGTTTATTGGTGATTGCTAGTTATTACTTAACGTGGTTAATAGTGCATTGAGATTGAGTTCCTTTGATGTTATTGACTATTGATGATTATGAATCTAGGTTTATAGTCATTGCTAAATATATTGAGTTTGATAGGTTAAGAGAATAGTAACTAATCAATCTAAAATGAGCAACTTAATAAGAGATTATTAGTAGGTATTGTTGAGTCATACCGCAAGGATTAATCATAACAAGTCGTGAACACTTGATGCACAATCTAGGGAAAAGCACGGAATAAAGCAACATTCTTGCGAGTCGGATCGATGTTTAATGTGGGACCCTAGGTTGAAGATATTAGTTAACTAGAATCGGAGACTAATTGACATTTAACTTGGACTCTTTGATTAGTATCTAAGTTGATATAAAAGAAATCACAATCAGACAATCAAAACACATGAACCGGATGATATGAATCTCAGTGTGAAGACTTCAATCAATTACATGTCTATCTTTGATTATTTATTTGTTCCTCTTTTCTTGTTTTATGTTGTTGGTTTGGTTAATTAGTTCATATTGAACGTTCGTACGGAACTAAAACGTACCCTCCTATGTTACTTCTTTATTAGTTTAGTTAATAATTCCAATTTAATTGAATAACATCGTTCCTGTGTTCCTGCGTTCGACCTGGACTTACCATAGCTATACTATTCCGATCGGGTATTCTTGCCTGGTTGTGTGATAGTATTAATAAGGTATTTTCAGTTATAAATAATAAAACTAGACGCTTTCACACGCATCATATAGTCTATTAAAATAACAAGTTTTAAATAAAGGAAATACTAAATAATACTATCACACAATACAAGCAAGAATAACCCGTTCGTATAATATAACTTTATAAGTAAGTCCAGGTACCGAACATGGGGAAGTTGAATCTTTAAAGTAATCCCTAATCTAATTGTACAATGTTCACAATTAATGTTACAGATAAAAAGGGTTACGTTTTAGTTCCGTGTGAACTTATATTTATTTTGATACAGAACTAGGATATACAAGGCAATTAAAGTAATTAATATATAACTAAGGTAAATTAGGTAGATCGGAGATATATTTTATCTAAACTAGCTATGTTATATTCAAACTCTCCTATATGTTTACTTTTGTTAGCCAATTGATTCTATGTTGAAATATAAAAGTGGATAGCCTCCTATGTTTACTTTTAATCTTTTTTAATCTGTTTTTCTTCATTTATAAAGCCCAGTTATCTTTAGTCTTGGGTTTAATCTTCAATTCTGGTCCAAGTGTCTTCAATCTTCTCTTTTTCTTCATTCATTTAAATATATTTATTCCTATATTTCAAATATGAACAAATTAAGTATCTAAATCAATATAAATGCAATAAAAGACATATAAAATGTAAGGATTATTAGTATATAAATATAGTATTATTTGATGTTATCAAATATCCCCAAGTTTGTCCTCAAGTAGAATATATTCATAAACTAAAATTGATAAGCATCAAACTAATATTTAACAATCAAAATACCTTAATCAAAAATCTGTTTCATAATTCAAAACTTTAAACAATTTAATTAACATGGATAACTATAAAGTATAGATAAAATTATTATTATTCTTTGCAAAATATAGTCCATGAATGATTACTAATATATTTATCCACTTTAAATAATCTACACTTATATTTCTGAATATATCTTTATTATTTGTAAATATATTACTTATAATTTCCACATATGATATACTCTTAAATTTAATCATGCAATTTTCTTTTATACTCAAAATAAATATATAAAATCCATTTTTAAGAATCAAGACATTGGTGACAGGTCTTCATTTTCAGGCAACAAAGCGACATAACTTGATTCAGGTAGAGAAATTTTTAAATCAAACCAGCGGTTACAGGTTATACCTTAGTATAACAAAGCGACATAGTTTGATTATTTTTCAATTTTTAATTTGAAATATTTATCTTTCTTTTGCTTTATTTTTAAGAAAAATAATTAGAAACCAGGTCTGTACTTAGTACAATAGAGGAATCAATTAGTAAACCTCCAAATATTTTTATATAAGTATCAAGACATATAAAATTATTGCATAATAAATCTAAGAATTAAGACTTTTTATGTCGTACATCACATTGTGTATCATAAAATAATATACAAGTTATTTTATTAATTTCTTAAAATTCAGAAATCTTTATATAGATTGCCTATTAGCACATCATATCATGTAACTATAATTTACTTCATTATTAAGTTGCTTACGTTATATATACAAACAGTTAATCCACATTAAAGTCTAAACTTTTAAATATAAAACAAAAATTTTAATAAAAATATTTTAACTAATAAATACTTAGTTATTAACTCAATAAATTTTAAATTTGATGAAAATTTATAAAAATTATAATAAAAGGACAAGTAAATAATTAAGTGATAATTTAAATGAAACAAACATTTCTTTTCTACCGTTCCCATCCCCACACTTAAATTATACAATGTCCTCATTATATATAAACATATAAAAATAAAGTGAAAAATGGAATAAAAGAAATTAGAATGAAAAACTCCCCTAACTGAATTTGTAGAATTAATCATCGGCTAGAATAAATTATCTTGGTCGCCATATTCAATACTCAAGTAATATACAACATCCACACTTTCGTAGTTAATCACGATTGAATTTAGCGTATGCAATAAGCCTTTAAACCCCTCGGTATCCCAAAAAGACGAGTTATAGTCTCGTGAGGGTTTCTAGAGAACACACCCACAAAGTTCATAAAACAAATTATACTCCCAACAAACTTAAGAACTAAATAATATTAAAAACAATTATAAGAATTCAACTCCTAACAATCTATATATTTAATAAGACTTATTACTATATAATCATACACTATTTATTTATATATATTATATAACTATATTGAACAATTTTATTTTCTTAAAATAGTCAATTAAATATATTCCTTCACAAATACTTCATAACATTATCTAAAAAAACCCTTTACAGAAAAAATGTGCATACCATTCGGATTTAAATAATCCTAACTATAAAGCATAGAAAACGCAATTGAAGATAATGTATCCATACTATATAAAGAAAATAATATCTTTATTTTAAGAAAAACCGACCGTTAAATATAATAGTTTATAATTTCTCAACTTAGCTCAATTTTTCATACCTACTTCCATTATTTTATCAAAATATTTTAACAATTCATATATAATAACTCATACTTTTAAAACTAACATTTAACACATTTCAAGGTCATATAAAAAAAAACTTATGAAATTTAGGATTTAAGAAAATCCAATATGAAACCTTAAGATGATTTCTATGCAGAAATAAAATATGGTTATTGAATTTAATCGTACCATACCTTATATAATATAACCGAGATCAATATTTAGATTGGAGAATCCAAAACGGTTTTTGTTACCTATGATTAGACGGCGCAAAGAACTCTTTTTATGCTTTTTGTTTAGATGAAGCTGCAATATCTCTGTTTGAATATTCCCGATAACCGGTCCCAAAGCCCTTCTTGGTGTTATATTCGGCTAAAATGCCTCAACACTTTGATCGGAATGTTATATGATGGTGTTATATGAATCGTCATATCTCTTCGTTCGATCAATATAATTTTCTGTGCTTTTTCATGAATTGATTGATTTATTCATACAATCATCTTTTTCAATTTCTAATTTTTCTTTTTATCATTTTCAAGCATCTGGTTGATCAAATCAATGTATCTTTCTGAATAAATTATAAATCGACTATCAGAAATTAAACCTCTCTTAGAACGTGGTTTTGATGAAGCTATTGATTTTTCCATCGTAAAGAGTAAAATGTGTGTGTTGTTTGTTGGAAAATTGAAAGTTAGTCCAATTAATTATAAGCCCTTTAATTAAAGTTTATATGTATATTATCAATTAATTAAACGCCTAACTGCCTAGTTGCAACTACTACGGGCGCGAGTGAATATCAAGCTTATACGTCATTTGAGTTGAAGAGTTAATTTTAATTGTCATAAAAAGGCGGGTATCAAACGCCACCACATTTATGCTATGTAAAGACGGGTTATTATGACCCGCTCAAAAGAAATTTTATGAATGACGGTTAGGATTTGATACCCACTTTAATAAGTAAGGCGGTTTTCCAAACCGCTATCTTTTATTTTAAGGGGGTTTAATATTACCCGCTCTAGTTACCTAAGGAAAATCATCATTAATTGTCATTTGTCCATACCTTTTTAGTAGATAAGCAGGTTTCTATCTAGGCCCGCCTCTTACTGACGCCTTAATAGCTTACTTTTGTAGTATTAGACTCAAAGTTTCTTATCCATACCGATGTGCGACGGGTTGTTACAAACTCCCCCGCTTAGAATTCTGACGTCGGGCCGGATCATATCCACTAACCAGGATACATACCCGAGGAGATGCACAAGCCATGTGCCTGTCACACTCTGAGAGGCTATGGCTATGATACCATATATAACGCCCCTTAAAGCCGAAAATAGTGACTAACCGGATACCTTCAGGTTTAAACTAAAAACCATGATGGAAGGTATCAATTAGACACAACTTTTAGCTTATAATTAAGTTAAACTTCTTGTCTCAAACTAATGTAGGACGGGTTGTTACAAACTCCCCCACTTAGAATCACGGCATTCTCGTTGGGCCGGAACATAACCAATAACCAAGATCTATACCCTAAGAGATGCACGAGCCGCATTGTGATAACCCGAGAATTTCTGTAAATTCCGTACATTTTAACGCATGCACATTAGGCTAATTCCCTATGTACTCAATGTGAATTTAAATTTATTTCAAATGAAGTCTAGCACAAGCCCATTTTTACGTGATTTAATATATTTGCTTTAATGCGCGAAGCGTTCGCGTACGTAATTATTATGAATTACACAAACATTCGGTAGAGACCGACACCCACGAACGATTGTGATCAAGCCAAGTATATAACGTAAATCTATTTGAATAGAAATAGTAGTCATTATAAAACGAATATGCAAGTTACATATATGTATACGCGTAGCCACTTTAATTAACACTTAAAAGCGCGTATGAACCGAGAGGCTTACAACGGAGAGACGAGTGATGTAATTAATCAAACAAACCACTCGTAAATGAACTAATATTAGTAATATCAAATGCTAATAGCCTAATGACCTTAATCTACCTTAATTATCATTAAATCACCTTAAGTACATAATTAGCACCTAATTAATCAAGATTAGCAACTAATGACCTAAATATCTACACTTAAACACCAACATGGAAACCAAGAGGGGCCCCCCTTGCTCCCCTCCCTTTGGCCGGCCAAGAGGCCCCTAGGCCCCCCTCATGGCCATTTCCTTCAACATGCAAGCCATACTCCTTCCATATCCTCATTCACCCATTCATTCACTCATTCTTCACAAACATTCACACACAAACTCTCTCCCTCCTCCCTCCTTGAAACCTACGGCCAAACCCCCCACCCCCATCATTCTCATCTTATTTTCCAAGACCACCACCACAAACCCACCACAAACCACCATGGACCACCACCTCAAGCCATCAAAATAGCACACTTTAAACACACAAACATCTACAAACACTTACACCATCATACTACCATCAACAAAACAAGTTTAAAACAACATCCAAGTTAGAGAAAACATACTTTCAAGAATCAAGTTCAACCTTGCTTCAAGAACAACAACAACCTTTGTAAGGAAACTTGTCTTAAACTTTTATTTTCTTATATATATGTGTTTATACTAAGTATGTTCACTTACACTAAAATATATTTTAAAACACTTACTTCATCTTTTAAAAATGTTAACTAGCAAGTTTTATAAAAATAAAGTTTATAAACAAGTCAAGAAACTTTAAAAGTGTAAAATCATACATTATACACTTTAAACTTCTCAAAAATGTAATGAACTTTCATTTATGTTGAAATAATTATTATGAACTAAGAAACACAATAAACTTGTAAAAACATAAACTTTGTAGTTTAAAAGTTAGCTAAACACACTTTTGGGTGAAAAATGACAAAGACAAAACTTAAGGGACTAAAAGTGTGAGATCTAACTTTGGAGGACAGAAATGTTAAAAATAATATTAATGATGTATTAACATGTTAAAACCTGGATCTAAGTGTTAAAAACCAAACCATTGTGGTTAGAAACCAAGAAAACTAAACTATGAGGTTAAAAGTGGAAAAATGGAAACTAGGAGGACCAAACTTGTTAAAACAGAAAGTTACTGACCTTGAACGTGAAAATCAGTAACTTAAGTGTATTTAAGCTTAAACCATGACTTAGAACAATAATTATATGGTCAAACCCTAATAAACCGAAATCTTGCGCTAGGAATGAAATAAATAAAAGTAAAGGGACTAAACATGTAAAAATGAGAACTCTTGGACCTGGAATGACCATATCAGTAACTTAGACTTAATTTAATGTTAATGATGTTTTAAAACAATAGCCATATGGTTAAACCCTACTAAACCGAAACATGATGCAAGAAACGACAAAAATGAAAGTAAAAGGGTTAAAATCGTACAAACCTAAAACCTTGGACCTGGGCTGCTCATATCAGTAACATACACACAAAATAATGTTAAGGATGATTTAGAATAATAATCATGTGGTTAAACTCATACAAACCAAAGTATCATGCTAGATATGGACTAAACACAATTATAGGGACTAAACGCGTACAAACTATAAGTTATGGACTGAGATGATAAAAATCAGTAAGTACACAAATATGAAGTCTAATTTATAGTTTGGTGTATTAAAACCAAAGATTGTATAGTTACAAGTCAACAAACCGAACTTTTGAGCTAAAAATGAGATAAATGAAACTTTAGGGACTAATAGTGTAAAATCAGAAAGTTGGGGACTATAAACTTAATAATATTAACTTAAGTGACCACAAGTTTAAACCATGATAAAAGTTGTCGTGAACCTAAGGCACACGGTAGAAATCAAGGAAACCAAACATATTAACCGAAAACGACAAAATATAAACTACAAGGACTAAAACTGTCAATTCCAGAAACTTGTGGACTGATGTAAACCTTCTGTAAATCAGGGGACTTTATGATAAAAATATACTTTAGATATCATGATTAATATAAATGCCGAGAAACCGCAAGGACCGACTTATTACAAATTAATGTTACATATATGCTACAAATCAAAAATTAACATATTATATAGTGAATAATAATATGTTGAGGCCTTATACATAACTTGAACATTGTAGCAAACTATAATTGATCACATCGTGTCGTATACACTCTAAGTGAAGTGAACACTTAGTATAGACGGTCTATTAAAACGTCTACCGTCATTAATTTGACCTTACGCATTTAGGGCATAAAGAGATTTTATTGGGATCAAATACTTAAACTTGATTTGCTAGCACGCTCGGACTCAGGTGAGTTCACAGCCCCTATTTTACTGCTTTTAATGCTTTCAAATGTTGGGGTGGAAAACATATAACTGGTTTATGCGATTATTGGAAACTGACTTGTATCTTTATGGGAGCCTAAGTTCACAAGTTGTAGCATATAAGTCCTTTGCTTACAATGACTATAACCATTAACTAGGTGACTCTAGCCACTAAATATACGGATAGTACTATCGGATTGACATCCCCCACTGATTATCTTAGTTAGTCGCGCTAACTAGCGACATTGTTCGCGACCAGGATCGTATATTTACTTTGTCCAAGGCAACGATTGTTATGTCGTGGTTTGGTTATAGGCTTAGTTTCGGCATATTAACTCATTAGGCCTAGCTAGCCTTTGAGGGATCACAGTCAGCGTTTCAACATTTAAATAATCGTACAAGAGGCCTTCGATGCCACCTATTGAATTACTGATGCACTTTTATCAAACTGATTTACGATAGAGTCTTAAACCTGTGAATTCACTCAACAATTATGTTGACGTTTTAAATATGTTTTTCAGGGAATTAGCCATGTTGCGAGACCACATGCATTTTGGAACCGTACCTGCCCTGTAACTTAGGATGCCATCTTTTGAACAATGTACTTTGTGAAACTGTGAAAATTATGATACTGCTTTTGACGCCTCGATAAGGCTGTAATGTTTGTAAAACTTTTAATGGCATCTTAATGTATTAGATGTTCTGCGATAACCATATGCTCTTGTATTATTTATTTGGATCGAGTCACGCCCCGCTTAATACTAATGCTTCCGCTAAACGAAATTACCGATTTTTGGGGTGTGACACGCATGAAGTCACACCTCAAGAGACTATAGCTCTGATACCATATGTAACACCCCTCAAAGCCGAAAGTAGTGACTAACCAGATAACTTCATATTTCAACTAAAAACCATGATGGAAGGTATCAATTAGCCACAACTTACAACTTATAAGAGACTCGGACTACTTATCTAAAATTTAGGTATGGTTTGTTACAAACTCTCCCACTTAAAATCATGACATCTTCGTCAGACCGCAACATAACCAAGATCCATACTCCAAGAGATGCACAAGCCGCATGCCCGTCACACCCCGAGAGGCTATGACTTTATACTTATAAGGGACTCATACTTTTTTATCCATACCGATGTGAGACGGGTTGTTACAAACTCCCCCACTTAGTATCATGACATCCTCGTTAGGCTGGAATATAACCAATAACCAGGATCCATACCCCAGGAGATGCACGAGCTGCGTGCCAGTCACACCCTAAGAGGCTATGGCTCTGATGCCTTATGTAACGTCCCCATAAAGCCAAAATCATGGCTAACCAGATACCTTTAGATTTCCACTAAAAAACATGGTGAAAGGTATTAGTTATCCACAACTTTAGACTTATAAGGGACTCAAACTTTCTTATCCATACCGATGTGCGCCAGGTTGTTACAAACTCCCCCACTTAGAATCCTGACGTCCTTGTAAGGCCGGATCATAACCGATAACCAAGATCCATATCCCGGGAGATGCACGAGCCGCGTGCCCATTACACCTCAAGAGGCTATAGCTCTGATACCATATGTAACGCCCTCAAAGTCAAAAGTAGTGACTAACCGGGTAACTTCAGGTTTCAACTAAAAACTAAGATGGAAAGTATCATTTAGCCACAATTTTAAACTTATAAGGGACTCAAACTTCTTATCTCAAACCGGTGTGGGACGGGTTGCTACAAACTCTCCCACTTAAAATTATGACGTCTTTGTCAGGTCGCAACATAACCAAGATCCATACTCCAAGAGATGTACGAGCCACATGCCCGTCTCACCCCGAGAGGCTATGGCTTAGATTCCGTATGTAACGCCGCTCAAAGCCGAAAGCATGGATAACCGAATACCTTCAGGATTTAACTAAAACCATTGTGCAAAGTATTAGTTAGCCATAACTTTAGACTCATAAGGTACTCAAACTTCTTGTCTCAAACCGATGTTAGACGGGTTGTTACAAACTCTCACTAAAAACCGTGTTCCCGTCTCACCCCGAGAAGCTATCGGATACCTTCAAATTTTAACTAAAAATCATGGTAGAAGGTATTAGTTAGCCACACCTTTAAACTTATAAGGGACTCAAACTTTCTTATCCATATCGATGTGCAACGGGGTGTTACAAACTCCCCCACTTAGAATCTTGACGTCCTCGTCAGGCCAGAACATAACCAATAACCAGGGTCCATACCCCAGGAAATGGACGAGCCACGTGCCCGTCACACCCCGAGAGGCAATGGCTCTGGAACCATATGTAACGTCCACTCAAAGCTGAAAGCATGCCTAACCGGATACCTTCATGTTTCAACTAAAAATCATGTTGTAAGGAATTAGTTATCCACAACTTTAGACTTATAAGAGACTCATACTTTCTTATCCATACTGACGTTCAACGATTTGTTACAAACTCCCCCACTTAGAATCATGACGTCCTCATCAGGCCGGATCATAACCAATAACTAGACTCCAGACCCTAGGAGATGCATGAGCCGCATATCCGTCACACTCCGAGAAGCTATGGCTCTGATTCCATATGTAAATCCCTTCGACGCCGAATGTAGTGACTAACCGGATACCTTAAGGTTTAAACTCAAAACCATGATGGAAGGTATCAATTAGCCACAACTTTCAACTTATAAGTAAGTAAAATTTTCTTATCTCAAACCGATGTAGGACGGTTTGTTACAAACTCCCCCATTTAGAATCCTGACATCCTCTTTAGGCCAGAACATGACCAATAACCTGGATCTATACTCCAGGAGATGCACGAGCTGTGTGCCCATCACACCTCGAGAGGCTATGGCTCTGATACCACATGTAACGCCCCTCAAAGCTGAAAGTAGTGACTAACCTGATAACTTCGGATTTCAATTAAAAACCATGATGGAAGGTATCAATTAGCCACAACTTTCAACTTATATGGGACTCGAACTTCTTATCTCAAATCGAGGTGGGACGAGTTGTTAAAAACTCTCTCACTTAAAATCCTGATGTCTTCGTCAGGCAGCAAGATAACCAAGATCCATACTCATAGATATGCACAAATCGCATGCCCATCACACCCTGAGAGGATATGGCTTTGATACCATATGTAATGCCCCTCAAAGCTGAAAACATGGCTAAGCGGATACCTTCAGATTTTAACTAAAAGCCATTGTGGAAGGTATTAGTTAGCAACAACTTTAGACTTATAAGGTACTCAAACTTCTTATCTCAAACTGATGTGGGACGGGTTGTTACAAATTCCCTACTTAAAATCCTAACATCCTCGTCATGCCGAAATATAACCAGAATCCATACTCCAAGAGATGCATGAGCCAGGTGTCTGTCACATTTTTAGAGGCTATGGCTCTGATACCATATGTAACGTCTCCTCAATGCCGAAAGCATGGCTAACCGGATACCTTCAGGTTTAAACTAAAAATCATGGTGGAAGGTATTAGTTAGCCATAACTTTAGACTTATAAGGGACTCAAACTTTCTTATCCATACCAATGTGCGACGGGTTGTTACAAACTCCCCCACTTAGAATCCTGACTTCCTCTTCAGGCCGGAACATAACCAATAATTAGGATACATAATCCAAAAGATGCAGGAACGCATGTCTGTCACATCCTGAAAGGCTATGGCTCTGATACCATATGTAACGACCCTAAAAAACGAAAGTAGTGACTACTGGATAGCTTCAGGTTTCAACTGAAAACCATGGTAGATGTATCATTTAGCCTCAACTTTCAACTTATAAGGAACATAAACTTCTTATCTTAAACCGATGTAGGAAGGGTTGTTATAAACTCCCCCACTTAAAATTATGACGTTCTCGTCAGGTCGAAACATAACCAAGATCCATACCCCAATAGATGCACAAGCCCCGTGCCCGTCACACCCCGAGAGGCTACGGCTTTGATACCATATGTAACACCTCTCAAATCCGAAAGCATTGCTAACCTAATACCTTCAGGTTTCAACTAGTAACCATGGTGGATGGTATCAATTAGCCACAAACTTACAAAGTACCATTAGGTTGCGTTAAGTAAAATACTCAAGATACATTACTTTATTGGAAATGCGTGTTTTACTTTATTACATCGGATTCAAAGATTGACATATGCTGATTGTAGGACTTATTCGTTGCTTATATTTATGTCCATGACACGAACCGCTATTCATGTCAGTCAATTTCACAATGCATTGATTTTATTTGTTTTAGTGAATTCTAAATATCTATGATCTAATCATGGTTGCATTCCGTTATTTCCGCTATAGACGGGGTGTGACATTGCTCTAGTTTGATGTTTGTCTTGTTGAATGGTTTGAACTTTTAACTTACTTAGCCTTTTTAAGACTTATTGGCTTTTAGTATAAATGCATCCCTACATACATTTCCATCGCATTTATGGAACACTTTCTAAAATATGTTACGTCAACTGAATCTCACATACTATAATATATGTACGTATGTATGGATGATCATGACTTTTGCTGAATGCATGCAAAAAGTTATTTTTTTCTCAAAAATATTGAAATTCTATTTGTTGAGTTCCTGAAAAGATATTTGAAAGTAAATTTGGTGAAAAGAAAGAATAAAACGTATTTAATGTCTCTTAAAACATGACATACTATTTAAATACCTATATTTTCAGGGTGCACACCCCCTACCATGTCAAATCGTCCTTTTCTTTTATCTTTTGATAAATTTTCTAAATGTACACCCCTTTAACTATCAAGTCAAATTTGATATTTTATTTTTGGCCCTTTTTCTATATATTTTAAAGTTTCTAGTGGATTGTTTTTTATATAAAAAAAATACGAACATTTTTTTAATCATAACATATATATATATATATATATATATATATATCAATAATTTTCGTTATAAACATCTAAACTTATAAAAAAAAGTTTTTAACTTTTTAAAATTATAAGGGGTTTTATAAAAAATATATATATATCTATTGATGCGTTTTCGATATCTTATTTGTTCGTACTCTCTTCCTACCATCGTACTACTCACTTGGCCTTTAAGACCAAATTTTAAAAACATTTACAGCACTACATGCAAACACTACCACTACTACTTCTACCACTACCACTACCATTACTACGACCACTACTACGACCACTACCACCACTACGACCACTACTACCACCACTACTACTACCACTACTACTACTACCACTACTACTACTACCACTACCACTACTACTACCACTACCACTACCACTACCACCACTACTTTGTTAAGCGAAAAATGTATACCAATTTGATTGAAAATTTGAATCTGTGTCGAGCACGACGATACCGTCAACATTTTCGGTTTGTGACCCAAACTGACAACTTCTATTTATATCGTGGTAAGTTTTATTAAAACTTTCATATGTAGTTAAAAATAAACTAGATAATTATTGTATTTATTAGCTTTTTCCCTGAATTTGTTTAATTACAAGATGAGATGTGAGTTATGTGGAATGCTGAAAAGATTGAGTATACAATATGGATCTGCGGTATACCAACATATGAGACAATTTCTAGTAAGGGCAAATTATTTATATAAGCTTAATAAGAATTGGTGTTTCATAGGTTATGTTTTAATGTTAAAATACATTTACATACGCTGCACAAACTCTACATGCAACGAAGTGACTAGAAGGGTAATTTAGAGGGTACCCGCTTACCGCGTACCATATTTTAAAGGTACGTGTCCGTCCTCTCCACAAGGAGCATCAACACCGGAAAAATCACCTATCTACAAATCAAACACATATGCTGAGGCATGGATTCAAACCCCTGACCTATAGGTCACGCATGTGGAGTCTAGGCATTTGCTATGGCGGTACCACTTGTGCATTGCATCTCCCTTCAACATGAAAATGATCTCATTGTTCCTCCTATTTATATTTATCTATTTTATGTTTATAACTTGTTTACAATGTCCATTCGTACCAACTCTAGACATCATCATATCGACTCATTTCTTTAACCAATCGTGAATGGACAGCTCGACTCCAGGTACACCTGACATGACCCTACTTGTTATGTAATATTCATTTCGATCTAGTTGATGAGTTTATCTTAGTTCTATATTTGTATATCTATATATCTTTGAGAAATTACATATACAACTACTTGTAAGGAACCAACAGTGAGGGAAACTAGAGGATGTGCAACTACAGTAATTTCATTCGTTAAACTGAAAATTGGCATCCGAGTGAGGTTCCTACAAACCCCATTCTGGCACTCCAAATTTCCCATCCTGAGGTTCGTGGTCTCTAACTTGCGATCTAAGAATTGAATCCATTAGTTGTTGGCTATTTCTTAAAGTATGCTTTATTGCACGTCTTTGTTGGTCGTACGTTAGTAACCTTGGATGAGTAATTCATTGTTAATTTCAAACAATGTTTTTTTAATTAATTAGTTTGAACTTTTATAGACTTCCTAAAAATTTTGCTATTTTTTTAATGTTTGTCGTGTTGAATTGCTATACTTTGAGGTTTGTCCTGTTGAATGGTTTGAAGTTTTAACTTTCTTAGACTTTGTAAGACTTATTGACGCATAGTATAAATGCATCTCTATATACATCTTCATCGTATTTACGAAGTAATTTCTAAAATATGTTATGTTACGTCAACGGAATCCCACATGCTATATTATATGTATGTATGTATGTATGTATGTATGTTCGTATGTATATATGTATATATGTATGTATGTATGTATGTATGATCATGACTTTTACTGAATTCATTCAAAGAGAACTTTTTTTATCAAAAATAATGAAATTGTATAATTGAGATAATAAAAAGATATTTGATAGTAAAAAGAGAGAAAAAAAAACATAGTTAATGTCCCTTAAAATGGAACCTACTATTTATACACCTCTATTTTTTTAGAGTGCACACCCCTTCAATGTCAATCGTCCTTTTTCTTTTATCTTTAGCTAATTTTCTAAATGTATACCCTTTAACTATCATGTCAACTTTTATATTTTGGTTTTAATACTTCTTATATATTTTGTAATGTGTTGAGTGGATTGTTTTTATATTAAAAATATATATGTGTATATTACAGTAATTTTTATTATAAACATGTAATTTTATAAATAAAGTTTTTAATTTTTTATATAAAAATGGGTTTTATAATATATATATATATATATATATATATATATATATATATATATATTGATTCATTTTTGATATCTTATTAGTTCGTACTCTTCTCCTATCATCCTACTACCGACTTGGCCTTTAGGACCACATTTTAAACAAATTTACAGCACTACATGCAAACACTTCAACTACTTGAGTTATAAATATCCTTACCTAGTTTATTTTTGTTAAGCGAAAAATGTATATAAGTTTGATCGAAAATATGAATCTGTGTCGAGCACGATGTGTCACACCCCGTCTAAAGCGGAAACAACGGAGTATAACGGCGATAGGATCATAACACATCATTATAAAGAATACTATATGAAGTAAAATATCCAATGTGTCATGATGCCAATAACATAAATAACGGTTCATGTTATGCATACATTTCAACAATGAATTCAACATCTTACAAACAAACGTACACTATAATGTTAAGGCAAAACGTGCCTTCACAAATAACTATGATGTACCACAAGTCTTGAACATTTCTTAATGCAACCCTAAAGGTCCACTAAGTTCTCTCGTCCTCTGCATTAAATCCACTAGTATAACCTGAAAAGATATCCTCAAAAACGTCAACACGAATGTTGGTGAGTTTCGTAGGTTTGAAACCAAACATCACAAGATAAAACTTTTTGCTGTGATGATAATAGTTTAGGACAATTCATATAGAAATGGCACACAAGTGAAATAATACAACCAAACATCTCCACAAACCGTCATCACCCCACGAAGGAGTATGACCCAACCAGATCCTGCGTATGCGGTAGCTACCCATAAATGACCTTCAATGTACACCTAAGCATACATTAGGTACTTACTCTCGAAAGAGAGCAAAGACTTTTTCAAAACAACATGACCTTCAATGTATACTAAAAGTACACATTAGGTACTTACCCTCGAAAGAGTAAGGCCTTTTATAAAAATGAATCCAACAACCAATTCACATAAGTCACATAGTGTCATACATTTCAAGCATATGTCCAAAAATGAAAATAAACGTATTCACAACATGAAAAATAGTCAATAAGACATGTGAGCATACTTTTCCCCCAATTTGAAAATATGTATATCTAAATGGGGCCACGAAAACTCACCTCAAGTAAAAGATGTAAGTTTTGCCCTTAAGTATATCACCAACCAAAGTCTCGCAATCTACAATATCACAATGTATGTGGGTTACAACCTACACATAACTAGGTCATTCCATTGTATCCCAAATTCAATACACCTCCACTACGTTTTCTTACAACTCAACCTAGTGTATCATCACAAGAACCATCCCAAATGAAAAACTCAGATTCTGTCCGGAATTTAGTACCACTTAACACAACTTAAAACACAATTTAACAAATTCATTTAACTCCACAAATTTAACCAGTGACATTTAAATATGTTTAGAATAAACTGTAATTTTTCCAAAATTAAATATTATATTTTACTATTTTTAAAAATTCTCCAAAACAATCTGCTTAGAAGAAATGACGATTTCTGAGTACCAAAAAGTCACAATTTATTAAAAATACTTTAATACTTACAATAATTATAATATTTTTACATAAAATATTTAACACTTTAAAAATACTTCAGTAAACATTTCAAGACCCAATTCGTAGTTTAACCTACGTTTCAAAAATTGACAAGTTACCCGAAATCTGGAACCGAAAAACTCGACACTCGATCTTGTAAAATCGTTTTGACCGACTTATACTCAACATTTAACCATGAGACTAACTCCATTTAAAAGAAGAATCAAAATAATTAAGCTTAGACTTTTATTTCATCAAAATTCATTAAGAAACAACCAAGTTACAAGCTTCCCAAACCGAAACAAAAATCTGATCAGATTAGGGTTTATAAATAATTAACCCTAATCACATGTATAACTATCTCAAACCGCAAACATAACCATATTTCTCAATTCTACCAACTTATCAACTGATCTTAATATTATCCTAATGATTTCATTCACTAGGATACAATGGAATCGAACCGAAACAAAACCGATAATAGGAAACAATGGAATATGTTTAACTAAATGATTCGGAAAGAATATATACCAACAATGAGAACCCGCACGATAGGAATCCCTTATAATATGTGAATAATGAGGATATAAACTTTTATAATTCATTTTCGTAGATTTATCAAACGTATACAAGAGTTATAGGATCGAAAACTTACCAAAGTTTCTGAAAATTCGTCACCAACAGCAGCAGTTTACGAAATAATTTTTATAAAATAATCTAGGGTGTTTTAAGAGGCCGAAACCTATGAATTCTAAATAAAACTTCGATATCTACAACTTTGTAGTTTTGACCGAATCCTGAAAACGAACGTAAATGGGTCAAATCAGCCTCTGTTCGTGACTGAAATTTTGGGACGGAATTTGTATATTTTTGTGATAAAAAAGTTTTAGGGTTAGGTTTAGGGTTATATTTATAGGTCTAGGGTCTAAGGGGTGTTGGGTTGAGTTGGGTTTGGGCTTTTGGGAGTTGGATCATTTTCTTTGGGCCAAAATCGACAAATCATGAACTAAGTTGGCCCGTGATGTTTTAAGATTTAACACTCACAATATAATTATGTTCGTATTCGCGTATATTTATCTAATTGTATAACTTCCATAAATTATTAAGGAAACGTTTTCATGCCTAAAACGAATATATAAGTTATCATTAACGAACTTGAATACAAATAAGAAATAATTTTGAAATGAGATTTTCGAATTACATTTTTGGTGACGGATGTCACATGACGATACCGTCAACATTTTCGGTTTATGGCCCAACTGACAGCTTCCATTTCTATCGTGGTAAGTTTTATTTAAACTTTCATAGGTAGTTAACAATAAACTAGATAATTATTGTACTTACTAGATTTTTCCTTGAATTTGTTTAATTACAAGATGAGATGTGAGTTATGTGGAATGCTAAAACGATTGAGTATACAATATGGATCTGCGGCATACAAACATATGAGACAATTTCTTGTAATAGTAAATTATTTATATAAGCTTAATAAGAAGTGGTGTTTCATAGGTTATGTTTTAATGTCAAAATACATTTACATACGTTGCACAAACTCTTAATGCAACGAAGTGACTAAAAGGGTAATTTGGATAAAGGTACGTCTCCGCCCTATCTGCAAAAGTTATAGCACTATTTAGACAAAAGTTACAGCACTACAGCATATTCCTTAGTGAGCATACAGGCAATTAACTAAATAATTCACCAACCACCATCAAACACTTGAAACAAGCCACAAGAAACATGAAATCTTAAGTAATTAACAACTTGAACAATATGTAGAGATTTAAATCACTATGTGGATCGGGAACTAATAGAAACAAGCACGCTTAGTACCATATCACGTCGATATGCATACTAAGCTACACAACTCTATGCTAACAAAGTTAGCCAATCTCTACAAGATTGTTCATTCCACATAACTCACAATAATAATCCACAATTAGCTAGAAATAAGATAAGAAATAAGCTAAACACCACTTGATTGTGCAAACCTCTTGCTCAAAAGCAATTCGAAAATACACAACCATTACTTAATTAATCCCTATAACACTCACCTCGGTGTTTTAGTCGAATTACAAGTGATCAACAAGGATGCCACGTCTTTCACACTTAGGGTTTATGGTGATCAAAAGAAGGATGGATTGAGAGTTTTGAGCTTCAATTTTGTGTTTTGAAGATTGATTGTTGTTCCTTTTTCTTGGTCTACAACTTCTTCTTCTAATTTCTGGAAATCGGCATTTAGGAGTGAGGAATGGATATGTCTGAGTTTGTATATTTTATCTAATCTTATTCCATTTAGTCCCTATTGTCTGGAACTTGGAAACCATTTACGATTTATATTATTTTATATCCCTTAAAATAATAATACTTCAAAATAATTATATTTTCACGTACTAAAATAATACCTCAAAATTTGGAGTGTTACAACTCTCTCCCACTTATTATGTTTGTGTCCTCACGAATCACTCTTGATGCACTGAAGGATAGTACACCACCATCCACTCCTCGGGTTCCCAAGTAAACACAGAACCCAATCTATGTCGCCAATGCACCTTAACAATAGAAACCGATTTATTTCTAAGTTGTTTATCTTTTTGATCGAGGATCTTGATTGGTTCTTCCACATAGCTTAACCTCTCATTTATTTTGATTTCAGGAAGAGGCATATATGAAGCTTCATCAACAAGACATTTTCTGAGTTGTGATACATGAAACGTGTCATGGATACCGCCAAGCTCTTCCCGTAATTGTAAGCGATAAGCAACCTTTATGACTCTATCAAGAATTTCAAACGGCCTAATGTACCTTGGACTTGGCTTCCCCCTTTTTTTTGAAAACGAATTATATCATTCCAAGGCGAAACTTTAAGCATTACTTTGTCGCCTACTTATATTTAATTGGCCTCCTTGGTTTATCAGCATACGATTTTAGTCGATCTTGAGTCATTATTAACCTCGCACGTATTTGACCAATTTTTTCAGTGGTTAACTGGACCGCGTAAGTTCTTCCTAACACTCTTTGACCGACTTTCCCTAACAAATGGGAGTACGACATTTTTTACCATAGAGCATTTCATAAGGTGGCATTTTAATGGAAGAATGGTAACTATTATTATACGAGGACTCTACTAGTGGAAGGTGAGTATCCCAACTGCCACCGAAGTCAATGGCACATGCTCTGAGCATATCTTCTAAAGTTTGGATAGTACGTTCATTTTGTCCATTCGTTTGAGGATGAAAAGTCGTACTTATATGTAACTGAGTACCCATATCTTCTTGAAATTTCTTCCAAAATCATGAAGTAAAGCGAGTGTCTATGTTAGAAACAATAGAAACTGGTACTCCATGTCTAGCAACGACCTCGCGAACATAAATTTTAGCTAACACTTCAGAAGATGAGGTTTCTCGAATAGGCAAGAAAAGAGCACTTTTTGTCAAACGATTCACAATCACCCATATAGCATCGTGTTGTCGAGGAATTTTTAGAAACTTAGTAACAAGATCCATGATGATGTGTTCCCACTTCTATAATGGTATTTCCAAAGGTTGAAGTTTTCCGAATGGTTGTTTGTGCTCGGCTCTTACTTGTAAACAAGTAAGACAATTATGAACATGTTTAACTATATCTCGTTTCATACCTGACCACCAATAATCACGTTTTAAATCACGGTACATCTTGGTAGCACCAGGATGAATGGAATACTAATTAGATTTGTGAGCCTCATCTAACAATAATTTCTTGACATTACTCATTTTTGGTAACCAAATTCTACCATAACAAGTTTTCAAACCCCTGGAGTCATCAACTAAATAAGCAACTTGACCCGTCAAATGTTGCTTACTCGGGCCATCAGAATATAAGGCTTCAATTTGTGCAGCTTTTATAGAATCAAACTGTTGAGGAGACACAATCATACTCAGAGACTTGACATGAAGAACATAGTGAGTTCGGCTAAGGGCATCAGCAACGACATTAGCTTTACAAGGGTGGTAAAGTATGTCACAATCATAAACTTTTACTAAATCAAGCCACCTTCTTTGGCAATTATTCAACTCACATTGATCAAAGCAATATTTAAGACTTTTGTGATCTGTGTAATTTGTGGATTTAACACCATCGAGATAATGTCACTAAATTTTCAATGCAAAAACCACAACTGTAAGTTCAAGATCATGAGTTGGATGGTTTTGCTCATGCTGCTGAAATTGATGTGAAGCATAAGCGATAACTTTCCCACACTGCATAAGAACGCAACCTAAACCAAGTTTAGAAGCGTCACAATAGACTACCATATCCTTTGTATCCTCATGTAAAACGAGAATAGGTGCTTGACTGAGCTTTTCTTATAACAATTGAAATGTTTTAGATTGCTCTTCACTCCATTTCCAAGGAACATTCTTTCGAGTCAATAAAGTCAATGGAGTAGCACTTTTAGAAAAGTCTTAATAAATCTACGATAATAACCAGCAAGACCAAGAAAACTTTTCACTTCGGTGGGGCTCGAAGGTGGGTCCCACTTCATTACAGCAACTACCTTTGAAGGATCAACATGAATACCGTGAACATTGATCACGTGTCCAAGAAACTGTATTTCACTCAACCAAAATTCACATTTAGAAAACTTTGCATATAGCTTTTCACGTCGAAGCATTTCCAAAACTTGCCTTAGATGATTTGCATGATCATCCTCACTGTTAAAATAAATGAGGATGTCATCAATAAAACAATCACATATTTATCAAGCATTGGGCGACAAACTCTGTTCATTAAATCCATAAAGGCTGCTAGAGCATTTGTTAAGCCGAAGGTCATAACAACAAATTCATAGTGACCATATCGAGTATGAAAGGCAGTTTTAGGAATATCCTCTTCCTTTACCTTTAACTGATGGTAGCCAGAACAAGATGAATCTTGGAAAAGAAACTGGCACCTTGAAGTTGGTCGAATAAATCATCGATTCTAGGTAGAGGATAACGATTTTTTGATGGCACCTCTACTATACCAAAATGAAGGCTTCCCTTTTTCTACTTTTCAAATTTCTCAAAAACTGTGACATCCGACCAATTAGGGCTAGTTATTAGTACCTAATCATTTTGTTAATACAGGTAATTAGGATTAATTATGTGTATGAGTATGTGTACTGATATATATTTTATATATACACATGCATGCGATTGGGCTAAATCGTGCATTTTACACATTCGGATGGATTCCGACATCATAAATACGGACATTGGTGAATAAAAATATTAAATAATATGAAATTATTTAATAAACTCATAAATATTATGTTGATAATATTTAATAAATCATTTGTATCGTAAAAAGTAAATCGTACACTACAAAAATGCGCGAATCATGCCCGACAATCATATGAAAGCCAAAATATATTTTATAAGTTTAATATATATCATTTCGAATTTCGAGTAAAACTTTCATTTAAAATATCGTATCTTAAAACGATAACAAAAATGTTTAGTTTAAACGTTACGCGATTAAACCTTCGTAAAACGAACACGTAAATCGAGGCTGATAAATTAACGGAACATTTTTATAAGTGTTTTCATGTATTTATATTAAACATTTCAAGTGAAAATATCAAAATTAAATTTGTCATTTAAAACGTTTAACGTATATACAAACGTCGAACCGAACGAGAAAACGATCACCGCATGAAACACAAAAGTTGAGAAATAAATATTTGATCATAAACCCAGCCTGGTGGGGCCCTTGGGCCGGCTCATACCACCACCCAACCCATCTCACCATCATTTTATTTTTTGATCATTTATACACTCTAACTTCCTTTCACCACTTCACTTACTTCACCATTTTTTCTTCCATAATCTTCAAAATCCTCTCATCCATCTCTCTCACTAAAAACTCAGTCAAGAACCCTCCACAAAATCATCATCATAATCGATATCAAACATCATCATCAAGAACAAAACATCAAGACTTGGAACAAGAACAAGAACATCATCTTCATCTCCACCTTTGTTCCTTCATCATTTTCTTTGTAAGAAACACTTTCTCTCTCTAAAAAATAGACTTTCATGATGTTTATTTATATGTGTAGATGTTCATCTAACTATATTATGTCTAAAGTTGTTGTTAAAAATCGTTTTTGAAGCTCATACATAAACAAACATAGGGGATGTTTACTTTTTTTCCTATTAAGTGTTGTTTACATGTGATGTCTGTCTCGATAAACATGTCTGTTTATAACAAGTGCTGTTTATGTAAATGTAATTTTTGTTTTGACCAAAATAATGAGCTTAAATGATAGAAAGTTTGAATAAAAAATGGCGTGTTCAAATTCTATTGGAGAAAAAATGTTGAAAAAAATGTGTGTTTATCATTAAGTGCCTCTTTTTGGTAAGGATTTCATTTTTCTTCCTATTTCGGAAACAGACATTCCTTTCAGATTAAGTGAAAAAGAAACAGCAATTTATCTGTCTGGATTAAGAGGTGTCTGGAAACAGACCATTAAGTGGAAAGTAAACAACCCCATAATCTGTCCCAGAAAAGTCAATCCACTAAATCATCCATAACTTGAGTTCTAGAATGAATTAGACCTTTTAAATTTATACCAAAATCTTCGTATGGAAAATCTATACAAAAATTTCTTCTATGGATCCTTCCATAAATCTACGGATTTTTAGCTATGAACTAATCTTTGAGCTGTTGTCAGATTTTGTTGAAAACTGAGTTCGGTTCACTCACGAATTTATTTACCTATCTATATGGACCCGATAATTACCATAAAAATCACGTTAAGTACTAGATACATAGATGACCAGTTGGTAAAATTTGTGGACATTAACTCCTACTAGAACATGGTGAGAACGAGAGGCGAGACAAATCGACAAAAACCGAAAACATTTTGGGCTGTTTTGGGAAAGGAATAAAAACCGACACTTCGGGTAAACCATAAAATGAAATGACAAATTTATTAGACTCTATAAAATTATTTAAGATATGTCTAAAAGTTTTGGGTCAAACCGAGCTCATTTGACCAAGTTTTTATGGAAAAAGACATTTCATCTGATTCTGCGGAGTGAGTTCAATTTCGGTTAGCAGCCCAAACTCGGTTCACAGCCCAACTTTGCCTTGTGAACCCAATCTTGGTTCGCAGACCAAACTCAGTTTGCTGCCCAACTTTGCCTTGCGAGCCCAATCTCGGTTCGCAGCCCAATCTCAGTTTGTGGTCAAACTTGGTCAACATTTTTCAGCACTATGTGATTTACTCAAAATGATTACCAAAGGATAATAATTAATCAATAAGATATTAAACCAATGCAAGAACGGTTAACACACACTTTTATAAGTCCACAAATGAAAGGAACATTATAATAATATTTTGAAAATTATAATTATAGATCTCACCGACGAGGAAAATCACAAATTTGATCCTTTGACCAATACCAATTTAACAAAACAATCCATTGACCAACCTTTTTAACAAAATAATCCTTACTTTCGCGCCATACCAGGAGAGCACAGCGCTCCAAATTAAAATAAGGTAATTAAATGAATTAAATAAGCCATAAAGCATGTCAGGGTGGGCCACATGTGACAGTAGAAAGGAAAAAACAAGAAACGGCGTGACATGTGCAATTCAAAAGCAAAGAAGGGCGCTAGAGGGGAGAGAGAGAAAGGAAAAAGAATTTAATATATTATATTTTTCATATTTAATTATCGTAGTATTTCGTTTTTCTTTGATAACTTTTTATATACAATGTACAAAATAATTCCGAATATTTATTCATGATCAGTGCAATTTTATCTACATTTCGACCTAAATTTTATCGTAATATGTTATGTATTTAGCGAAAGCATTTTTTAGTCAAAAATCGACTAAAAAAATGTTTTCACTGAATACATAACATATGACGATAAAATTTAGGTCGTAATGTAGATAATATTGCACTGATCATGAATATATATTCGGAATTATTTTATACATTGTATATAAAAAGTAATTAAATAAAAATAAAATACTACGTTAAATATCATATAGATTCAAGATGTTTCTATACAAAAAATTTTGAAAAGCAGCGGCTAGTTATCACAATTTTATTTGCTTGATATGTTCAATTTTGAAAATGAAAATTAGATGTCTATATAAAAGTACTATGTATAATATTGTAGGAATGTTTACGTATCTTTTGGTTTGTTTTATAATTTGAGATTATTGTCAATAAATGATAAATGATCAGTTTATAGAAAGAACTTAAATTAATTAATGTGACAATTATTTAGAGATATAATGAAATGGTTTCCTTAATTAAAGTTTCCATTCTTGTATATTTGAGGGGTAGTGATGTAATTTCCCATCTTGAAAATCCTAAGGCACTAAAGAAAAAGACAAAACAAATTATAATGTAGTATATATATCAAAAATATAGTAATATATTAAATTCTTTTCCTTTCTCTCTCCCTCCCCCTCTAGCGCCTTCTTTGTTTTTGAATTGCACGTGCCGTGCCGCTTTTTTGTTTTTTTCTACTGTCAAGCGTGGCCCACTCTGACATGCTTTATGGCTTATTTAATTCATTTAATTACCTTATTCTAATTTGGCGCGCCGTGCTCTCCTGGTATGGCGTGAAAGTAAGGATTATTTTGTTAAAAAGGTTGGTCAAAGGATTGTTTTGTTAAATTGGTATGGTCAAAGGATCAAATTTGTGATTTTCCCTCACCAACGGGCCATACGAATTTTCAAAACTCCAACAAACAATCAAACATTTGGACATAACTAGTTGAATGGACGACTAGCATAGGTGGTTTATTGAGACATCTACTTACTCATATAAAGTTGCGCGTTTAGGATGCCTAACAGGTTATAGTCTTCGGACACATCATTTGGTACAATATCATATTTGCTTGATTTGCAACACATCAAACTCAGATGAGTCTCATAGCCCCGCTTTTTACTATTTTTACCTCGGGGTGAGGATACATGCTCAGTTTTCATTTAAATTTGAACGCAAGTACAAAACTCGATATATTGACTGCATGAGTTGTTATACCTAATCATGAAGCCCTCCACATCATGGTTTGTTAGTATGGATTTAGCGTGAATGTTAGTAAATGGTACCATTTGGGATTGACAATCCCTGTTCGAGGTAGTCGCGCTACCACGATTGTTGGTCAAACAGACATATTAGCATTTGTTCATAACAAGTGTAGAATAGGAACTCGCAGGAGGCAACCTCGATCGGGCACTTGATTGTGATCCCGACACCTCAGTTAAGCTCAAACTATGAGCTCATGGCAGTAATATACACATTTATTTGATTGATTTCAAACATGATTAAATCTTGTGGTTCATACATTATTATTACATTATTACACCTGTGAGCTCACCAGCTTTTAGCTGACCCTTTCAGCATATATTCTCAGGTTCCAGCAGCAGTAGGACTGCACTATGGATTTAGCTTAGCTCGAGTCATCATGCAAACATCAAAGATTTTCTTGCATTATCATATTTTGTATAAGTAATTATGTTATGAAATCTCTCATATCGGAACACGAGCTAATGTAATTGGTATAACTGATGTAAACTTTTATCGGATTGATGTATTTTGTTTTAAACGAAGCATATAGAGTCGTTCATTATATATCTTTGTGCTTGATTACCTTGTTTAGTCGCACCCAAAGTATGCTTCCGCTAATCATGAATTTAGGGGTGCAATAGATTGCTATCAGAGCCTAAGGTTATAGTGAACTAGGTTGCATTTAGTGGGCCTAGACTATGACCGTTAGGCAGTATCTCCATATTAGGTATGATTGGTTCAAGGATTACATCATACGAGTTTAATTTAACATAGCCTGATCAACTATGTATAATTAAATATAGATGATGTAAGAGTTGAAACGGTTATGTTGAACAGTAATACACTAGTTGACTCTCACCAAGTTGTATACAGAAATGCCCTTGTTGATATAGGTTTTTTTAATTGATATTTAAATACTTGTGTTCTTACTTATTCAACTTTTTTCACTCTACATTGTATACGCTTTATGTAAAAATAATATACTAATATTTTTAAAATTAGATTTCAGATTAGGTGGGTTGTGCGTAGGACGACCAAAAAACTTACTAGTATATATATATATATATATATATATTGATGCGTTGTCGATATCTTATTAGTTCGTACTTTCTTTCTATCATCGTACTACTGACTTGGCCTTTATGAACACATTTTAAACAAATTTACAGCACTAAATGCAAACACTTCAACTACTTGAGCTATAAATATCCTTACCTAGTTTATTTTTGTTAACCGAAAAATGGATACCAAGTTTGATTGAAATTGTGAATCTGTGTCTGAGCACGACGATACCATCAACATTTTCGGTTTGTGGCCCAAACTGTCAGCTTCTATTTCTATTGTGGTAAGTTTTATTATAAACTTTCATATTTAGTTAACAATAAACTAGAGAATTAGTGTATTTACTAGCTCTTCCCTTGAATTTATTTAATTACGAGATGAGAAGTGAGTTATGTGGAATGCTCACACGATTGAGTATACAATATGGATCTGTGACATACCAATATATAAGAGAATTTCCTGTAAGATTAAATTATTTATATAAGTTTAATAAGAAGTGGTGTTCCATAGATTATGTTTTAATGTTAAAATACATTCACATACGCTGCACACACTCTTCATGCAACAAAGCGACTAAAAGGGTAATTTAGACAAAGGTACGTGTCCGTCACATCCGCAAGGAGCATCAACACCGGCCAAACAATTTATCCACAAATCAACCACATATGATGTTGGTATGGATTCAAACCCCTAACCTATAGGGCACACATGTAAAGTCTAGGCATTTGCGGTGGCGGTACCACTTGGGCATTGCATCTCCCTTCACCATGAAAATGATCCCAATGTTCCTCCTAATGATATTGATCTATTTTAAGTTATAACTTGGTTACAATGTCCGTTCGTACCAACCCTGGTTATCATTATATCGACTTTGTTTCTTTAACCGGTCACGAATGGGCAGCTCAACTCCAGGTACACCCGACTTGACCCTACTTGTTGTGTAATATTCATTTTGATCTAGATGACGAGTTTATCTTAGCTTTATTTTTGCATATCTATATATCTCCGAGAAATTACATATAGAACTACTTGTGCAGGAATTGAGCGCAATCGTCGATATCAAGACCGATAGTGAGGGAAACTAGAGGATGTGCAACTACAATCATTTCATGCGTTCACCTAAAAATAGCCGGGTGAAGTTCTTATAATCCATATTCTGGCACACCAAATTCCCCATCCTGAGGTTCGTGGTCTCCAACTTGTGATCTAAGATGTGAATCCATGAGCTATTAGCTGTTTCAGAAGGTATATTTTACTACACACCTTTATCAGTCGTACGTTAGAAACCTTCTATGAGTCTTCAGCTTAATTATTTCTTAGTTTCACATAATGCTTGTTTACTTAATTAGCTTGAAATTTTGCAGACTTCCTAAGACTTTCGAATTTTAGTTTAATTGTTTTGTCGTGTTGAATTGCTATAGTTTGATGTTTGTATTGTTGAATGGTTTAAGGTTTTAACTTTCTTAGACTTTGTAAGACTTATTATGATGTAGTATAAATGTGTCCCTACATATATCTCCATCGCATTTATGGAGTATATTCTAAAATATGTTATGCTACGTCAACTAAATCCAACATACTATATTATATGTACACATGTATGTATGATCATGACTTTTGCCGAATACATGCAAAGAGTCATTTTTCTCTCAAAAATATTGAAATTATATTAATTAAGATTCTAAAAAGACATTTTATAGTACATTTTGTGAAAAGACAAAACAAATCATATTTAATGTTTCTTAAAACGGGACCTACTATTTATACATCTCTATTTTGAGGGTGCACATCCCTTACTATGTCAAATCGTCCTTTTTCTTTGGTCTTTTGCTAATTAAACTTTCTAAACGTATACCACTTTAACCATCAAGTCAACTTTTATTTTATGTATTAATTACTTTATTTATATTTTGTAATGTTTTTAGTGGATTCTTTTTATAAAAAAATACGAATTATATTTTTAATATATATATATATATAACTATTACAATAATTTTCTTTATAAACATGCAATATTATAGAAAAGGTTTTTAATTTTTTTTATATAAAAAGGGTTTTATTAAAAAATATATATCTATTGATGCATTTTCGATATCTTATTAGTTTGTATTCTCTTTTGATCATCGTACTGCTGACTTGGCCTTAGGACTATATTTTAAACAAATTTACAGCACTACAGGCAAACACTACAACTACTTGATATATATATATATATATATATATATATATATATATATATATATATATATATATATCCTTACCTAGTTTATTTTTTGTAAATAAAAAAAAGGATACCACATTTGAGGGAAAATATGAATCTGTTTCTGAGCACAACGATACCGTCAACATTTTTGGTTTGTGCCTTAAACTACCAGCATCGTGTGTAACACCCCTCAAAGTCGAAAGCAGTGAAAAATCGGATACCTTCAGGTTTTAACTAAAAACCATGATGGAAGGTATCAATTGGCCACAACTTTTAACTTATAAGGGACTAAAACTTCTTATCTCAAACTGACGTGGGACCGTTGTTACAAACTCTCCCACTTAGAATCTTGACATTCTCGTCAGGCCAAAACATAATAAGGATACATACCCAAGAGATGCACGAACGGCATGCCCGTCCCACCCCAAGATGCTATGACTCTGATACCATATGTAACGTCCCCTCAAAGCCGTATGCATGGCTATAATATGTAACGTCTCCTCAAAGCCGAAAGCATGACTAACTGGTACCTTCATGTTTCAACTAAAAACCAAGGTTGAAGGTATTAGTTAGCCACAACTTTAGACTAATAAGGGGCTCAAAATTTCTTTTCCATTTGTTACAAACTCCCCCACATAGAATCCTGACATCCTCGTCAAGCTGAAACATAACCAATAAAGAGGATTCATAGTGCCTATCACACCTCGAGTGGGTATGACACTAATACCATATGTAACGTCCCTCAAAGATGAAATCAATGACTAACCAGATACCTTCACGTTTCAACAAAAAATCATGATGGAAGGTTTCAATAAGCCACAACTTTCAATTTATAAGGGACTCAAACTTCTTATCTCAAACCGATGTGGGTTGAGTTGTTAATAACTCCCCCATTTAAAACCATGACGTCCTCGTTAGGCCAAAACATAACCATGATCCATACACCAAGAGATGCACAAGCCACGTGCCCGTCACACCCCGAGAGACTATGGCTCTAATACCATATGGAACTCCCTCAAAGTCGAAAGCATGGCTAACCGGATACCTTCAGGTTTCAACTCAAAATCATGATGGAAGGTATCAATTAGCCACAACTTTCAACTTATAAGGGACTCGAGCTTCTAATCTCAAACCGATGTAAAATGGATTGCTACAAACCCCCCCAATTAAAATCCTTGCGTCCTCGTCATGCTGAATCATAACCGAAATCCATACCGCAAGAGATGCACAAGCCGCGAGCCCGTCACACCCCGAGAGGCTATGAATATGATACCATATGTGACGTCCCCTCAAAGTCGAAAATAAGGCTAACCGGATACCTTCAGATTTCAATTAAATACCATGGTGGAAGGTATTTGTTAGCCTCAACTTAAGACTTATAACTGAATCAAATTTTATTACCAATGTGGGACGGGTTGTTACAAACTCCTCCACTTAGAATTTTGACGTCCTCGTCAGGTTGGAACATAACCAATAACTAGGATCCATGCCCCACAAGATGCACGAGTCGCGTGCCCATCACACCTTGAGAGGCTATGGCTATAATACAATATGGGACGCCCCTAAAAGCCAAAAGTAGTGACTAATCGGATACCTTCAGGTTTCAACTAAAAATCATGACGGAAGGTATTAATTAGCCACAATTCAACTTATAAGGGACTCAAACTTCTTATCTCAAACCGATGTGGTACGGGTTGTTACAAACTCTCCCACTTAAAATCATGATGTCCTCGTCAGGCCGAAACACAACCACGATCCGTACTCCAAGATATGCACGAGCCACGTGCCCATCACACCCTGAGAGACTATGGCTATGATACCACATGTGACGTTCCCTCAAATAAAAATGCATGGCTAAAATATGTGTAACACGCACTTTTAAGGTCTAGTGGCATTGTGGTAAATTTACTGACTTTAAACTGTTATTTAATGTGTTAGGAATAATTTTATATTATTTCGTTTAATTGAGAATGTTAGTTAAAAGGCCAAATAATTTATTGTGACTAATAGATAATTGGTTGTTTTAAATTAAAATAGTAGAAATCGTAAAATATTTTTTAGGTTCCCGACAATTGGTTTAGAAAGGGAATAATTTTTATTGGATATTGGAGTCGGTTAATAGATAAAGCTGACCTATATTTTCTTCAAATTACCCAACCTTCTTTAAATTAAACATACACACACAAGTATACATAGTAAACAAAAGAAAAAAAAATGAGGAACATAAATCGTCCATGTGGTCTCGGTGGAACAAGAAAAAAGGTGAAAGCATCAAAAATCAAACTCAAAATCATTATCATCATCTTTTCCCTAATACATGAGTAAGTTTAAACTTTCAAATTAGTTTACCTAAAATATTTATGATGATAAAATCTGGATGGGTTAATGATTTAAATTGAAATTAATAGAAGTAGCTTTATGGTGATGAATAGATAATGTTTATTTTTTATGATTCCATTACCGAATTAGAAGCTGAGATTTAGTTTGTGGATGATTTTGGATTAAAAGTTAGGATTTAGGAACTAAGAAATAGATACAGGTTGCGACGCGGCCATAACTATTTTGCGACGCGAAAGAGACGACATCGCGACGCGATTACCTATATATAGCGACGTGATTTCTTCATTTTCTCATATTTCCATTTTTATATTTGTCATGTTGCTAGTACCCCAATATTTACAGAAGTAACAACACTTTATGAATAGGTTATAAAGGAAGGAGTTAATGAAAATTTGAAGTAATTATAGTATGTATGATTGATCAAGTAAGATAAATCCTTCTAGTCGATTATTGTTATACTAGAATGTTTTAATTAAATAATTGACTCACTTGTATAGATGTTTAAGATAAGAAAACCATTATGACCGGATTCTTGAAATATTATATGGACAAGATTATATAAGTTCAAACTGATGAGCGAGATATCGGAAGATTTATGGCTAATGATATTATAAAAAAAGTAATAAGTTATATACTTGTGACATGGGGTTATTGATTGTATGGTTAATTATAACCTAGTATGAATGATATTTACAATTTGATTATTGTTTGATATGTTGATGTTGTATATTAAGACGTTTGATGTTAAAAAGTGATTTAGTAGTTATGATTAATAATAAAACTCGGTGATGGCAATTATCTGATGTTATGTATTGAAATGAGTTATATATTATGGGACAAATTACAAACTCATTATTTATTTGGATTTTCAGATACGGAAAAGGCTCAGTAATATTAGACTTCTGAGCTTGCGACTGAGGTAACGGTGAATGGATATGCACCCTCAGTGTGATTTAGTTGTAACAGGTTTGGTTACAACGGGTAAATGTATTATTATTGTTTTATTTTTCCATGATGATTATGGTTTAATAGTAATAATGTTGTTGATAGACTGTTGAATCTGACATGATAAGTGTGTGAATATGTGATCACTTAATATATTGCCTTTGTGCATTGTGTATTGAGGTCAGCAGGATGCTGGGATTGATTACTAATGTTGGGCGACAGGAATTTCCTTGTACATATCGTTAACAGGAAATTAGGTTGTGTGAAGTTAGTACCAAGCTATCGGTTTATTCTGTATAGGCCAATACAGATTGTGATAAGCGTTCTTGGTGGGCCACCGCGGCTGAGGGCGCCACAAGAACCACCGATCCTCATTGATATGTTGTGTTAATGAGATGTTATCTCATTGTGATTATGTGTTTACAATTATCTTGTTATAAGATTTGTTATTGCTAAGTTAGATTATGGGTTACATGTCTACTCACTTAGCTTTGAGCTAATCCCCCACATTATTACTTCTTGCAGATTTTGATTAGATTATGGGCAGAGCGAGAAGTGTGTTAACTGGATGGAATGTTTGACTACCGGGCGTATACTCTGATATATTTTGATAACTTAAAACTGTATTTTGTATTAAATAACACCCGGACTGATATGTTATGTTTTGACATATTATAACGTTATGTATATTATATAAATGGTTGTTTGGGACTTGCGCTTTCGATGTATAAAACAAAAAAATGTGCCTATGAAATATGGGGTGTTATAAGTTGGTATCAGAGCATAAATTTGGGCGAATTGGACATTGTAAGGTGTACAATCCCAAATTTAGAATTTGTGTCACGTCAAACATGACAGGGTGTGGGATTTAGTTATTGCATGAGAAATAGATTAGTAGGATATGTACTAACACATAACAAGATGCGAGATTGTGTTTAGATTGCAGAGACGGAGGAACATGAGTAACCGACCGGTATTCTCAATGATTCCTCTATATTCGTTGGCATAATAGTATCAGGTAATTATCGATAAGCCTGTTGAATTTAAATTAACTTGAATTGTTTACTTTGCTACGATAATTATGCTTTGTAGTAAAGTAAATTGGGTCAGACTTATATGATTCCCTAGTTATGAGTCATTGATGATTATTACATGTTAATGTAATGATAGGAATATTAAATGAGACGTGTAGTGTCATGAGTAATTCTGAATGAACTTGAAATTACAGAATAAGCGTTGAACTGTGTAGACACATTGTTGATTAAGGTGTAACTGTGGTACTGTTTGAAGTTAAGTGTGTCTACAATATTGAAATATAGTATAAAATCAGTTGTATGATTATGATACGGTAAATGCAAAGAGTGCTTATAAATCCTTGCTAATGAATTATTCAGTATTTGATTAAAGTGGGATTACTTCCTCGGGAGAATTTGGTTAGGAAGTATGTTTTGACTAAGGTCGAATAGTTGAATGAAATAAATATGAAATATGTGGAATTTGGTGTGATTATATATGATTAAGGAAGGGGTATGTCTTCCTTGCCAAATGTAATCTAGTAAATGTTATGGAAACGTCGAAATAATGACGTAAATAATGACATAATTTAAATGTCAGTAATATGTAATATGTGATTAGTTGCTATGTGAATTGAGGCATGCGGGAATACCGAAAAAATGATGTTATTAATATGCGGCTAGCTGTTATGTATGCATGCTTAATATATTAAGTGGAGATTATAATAAAATGATTATTGAATACGTGTTTGGTATTACACGTGAAATTGTATGGTATAGGCGCTTGACATAGTATCATGTGCTGAAATTATGATGGTAATTAACCATGTGTTTAGAGTTTCAGATAAAATTGGATACTGATTTATGTCAGTTGTTAAATTGAAATTCTAAAGAATAGATACATACAAAAGTATGTGATATGTAAATGTGAATATAACTTGCATACGTAGAGTGACTATAAATGTAGCAAGTTGATTAGTAAGCATGTATCTAATGTTAAAAAGTTATTAAGCATGTTTTACTTGCTTTTGTACCATGAAATAATGTGGTAAGTGTTATTGAAAAAGAAGTCACATTGAAGATTTATGATATGAAGTAGCCAAACAAGGAATTGTGAAAAACATAATCTAACGATGCCTGATCATCGCCGTTATATTATGCTATGTCGCATGAAATCGTTGAGGTTATCAAGTATCAAAGAGATTTAATGTGATTGGGGAAATTGAGTATGAAATTGTGCTAAACTTATTAACTGTTGTTTCAATGGGGAAGAAATGAATTGATAGAATTGTGCTATCTAATAAACTTAAAAGTGCAAGTTGTATGATACTTGCCATTGTTAAAAGCATGTTGATATTCATATAGTACAAATAGATTTTATTGAAAGGTAATCGTTTGTCTAATGGACTGGATTTCCATTATTGGGTCACATAGTGTCCAAATGGATCACTATTGTGTGTATGGCTTGTATGGAGCCAAAGTTGGGGTACACTAATTCAATCATTTAAAAAGGGTTGTTAGCATTTGTTGAATGCATTGATTAAAAGTTTGTTTAAGATTAAGCCTAAAACATGAAATGGCTTATTAAACGGGTCGTGTTATATCCAAACTAGTTATTAATTTGCCTTTGAATTGTAATGGGCTAAGGTTACGACGTGTCGGTTCCATATGGTTAAATGGGCCAATTGTGTTGTCGAATGTATTTATGGAAAAGAATATGAATTTAAGTCAACATAATAATATAATGTTAATATTGTGGTATGTGGACTTTGAAAGTCAATCTGGAAATAAAGAGTCTTGTATATGAGTAAGGAAAGAGTATGAAATCCTTTGCATCTGATTGGTATTATTCGGGTCAAACTTGTGAAAAAGTAGTTGTGAATTTTATTGATTAGTTGATTAAATTTGAAATTGACAAATAGTCAACAGCGTTAAAATGGTCAAACATGAATGAAATTTAGTAATGTTTTGTTTGAAATGTGGTTACAATTCCGAAAAGGTCGTTTAGTGTAAAAAAAAAAGGGTTATTCATGATCCAAATGAGCTAAATAAGCTTTTCAAAGGTTACGGAACCTTGGTTAATTGCTTTAAGTTTGTATTAATGTGTTGAAAGTATGTGTAAAAGGTTGAAACTCATAAGCAAGCGGTTTGTGATATGAGTTGTCCACCAAAAGTGTTTAGAAGGGGCAAAATTTAGTCGCACATTTAAAATATGTGATTGAGTAAAGATTTAAAAAATATATAAGGAAAGTCTTTATTATGTTATCGCGAATGTGTATGTCAAATTTCAGGTTATAACTCTCTCCGAGTTAAAAGATATGCGCGTTTAAAGTTTGGATGAGTTGTGGAGGCCTGAATAGCGACGCGATTTATATAAATCGCCACGCGATTTATATAAATCGCCACGCGATTTCATCTGTATCGCGACGTGATTTTAGGTAATCACAACGCGATTTAATGTTGGTCAGAATGTTAATTTCCGTTTTCTTGTGATTTAGTTCATATCTGGTTATATCTATTTATATTAAAACTAAGTTATGCACAAATTTTGTGCAAGTCTCATTGTTAAATTAATGAGTTATGAGATATGGGTTATAAAGAGAATTAACATAAGTCTTAAGGGGGAGAGAAAACTGAAATATCATGAAAAGATAATTACGATATAAAGAGTTTAAGACAAGTAATTGTTTCCAATACCTACTGGTATGGGTATGTGTTTAATGGTATATGATGTTAAAAGGCTTAGTAAAGGTTTTAACAACCAAATAGCCTATTTTAGAGAATTAATGTGAAACTGTACCTTTGAGAAAGGCCAAGTATTATGAAAATACTGATTAAAGTTAAGAAAAGTGATAATTGTATTATCATTATTTGAGAATTGTATGAACTTCTGTTGTTATGATAGGAATAATAATAAAAGGATGAAATGATAAAATTGCAACTAGAACGAATTAAATTGTGAATTAAGTCAATATAGAGGTCAACTAGATGTGATTGATTGAAGGGGATATTGTTGAAAATGTGCGTGTGATTAGCACATTTTGATAATGTGGTAGATGTGTTGTAGTAGCAAAGTATCTATTGATGGAATTTAAGCATCTATCAAAGGAGAGTTGGTGCTAAGTGATTGTATGATTTTGTGATTATGAGTTTACCTATAGAATTTGACCTCTACTTTGCTTATTAATATGGGATTAAAGTTGTATGATTTTGAAACACATGCGAGTAGGAGACTTTACATGATCAAGTAGTGTTTCAATTGATAAACATGATCTTAAGATAACTAGTTGCAACAACAAAGATTAGTGATATTTCACCGGTAAAAGTGATATATGTAATCTAGCTTGGTTGCTAGTCATGATCTAAATTAAATTCTCATTGTTGATATGAACATTGTAGGTTTATAAATACGTTGTTGTTGTTGTTGTTGTTATTGTAAAGAGGAAAGAATATAAGTATTTATAATGGTTAAAAGATCCTAGCATGTCGTTAGTTTCTGGTTAATAGTAAAATAAATAACGACGTGTTTCACTTATTGTAAGTGACTTTGTGTTCTAAGGTGTTTATATGACTAATTATAAAAAATTCATAAAGGTGGTTACTTTATGTATGGAAATAGGTTAAACACATAAAATGGAAATATAGTATGGATTTGAACCTCACATGATAAATGGGGGTTGTTATTCGAATATATTATACAGGATTAATTAAATATGATTAGATTTCGAATACGAAATCTCTTTAAGGGGAAGATATTTGTAACACGCACTTTTAAGGTCTAGTGGCCAATGTTTTTAAAACCGGTTAGACCGGACCGGTCCAACCGGATTTTGAGGAAAAAATGAGCTAGTAAGAACCGGTTTTTGAGAAGAGAAAGAAAATACCAAACTCGGCCGGTTTTCCGGTTTAACCCGGTTCAACCGAGAACCGGAAATCGTTTTAACCGGATATATATATATATATATATATATATATATATATATTTTAAAGTTTTTAATAATTAATAAAATTAATAAATGTATGTATATATTTTAATTGGGAAATAAATCAATAATTAAAATCACCCCCTTTCTCTCTCGGTTCACGCTCACGACCCACCCTAAAAAACCCTAAAATTGTGTCGGCCACCACCAACGAATCCGACCACCACCACCGAATCCGGCCTCCACCCAACGCCACCCACCGCTAGCACTCTCCTCCGCCCACCTCCTTCCTTCTCTGGCCGTGTGCCGGCCTTGGCGCTCGCTCGCCGACCATCATCCGGCCCATCTCTCTACGTAAAGGTGAAAAACCCACCGTAATATACTGTCGCAACACCACCGCAACCTCCATATTACGCCGCCATAACCACCATAATATACCGCAAACCACCGTAACTACCTTCCAAGTGTCGGTTTATGACTTATTATGGTCGTGGATGATCATAACGAAAAATGGTAATCAGGGAACATTCAAGTGATTGTAAATATAGTGATGGTAGTGGTGAATATAGTGATGTTGGTGATGAATTTCTTTTTAGTAGTTTGTGTGCTATGGGTTTTGTAGTGTTGGTTAAAAGAGATGTGTGAGAGCATGTTTATTTGGAAAGAAAATCAAATGATCTCAAAAGAAGCGGCTTGAATAATACGTATCCAAACTACAATTCATATATCACGGTGTACTCAGTGTATTAAAGTAAAATGGTTCAACCGGCCGGTTAAACCGGTCCGACCGGAACCGGAACTCACTCCCGTTTGATTTAAAAACCGTTTTAAAAACATTGCTAGTGGCATTGTGGTAAATTTACTGACTTTAAATTGTTATTTAATGTGTTAGGAATAATTTTATATTATTTCATTTAATTGAGAATGTTAGTTAAAAGGCCAAATAATTTATTGTGTTTCCTTAGGGTTGTCAATAAGATGCATCCAATGCATTAATTAAAGTTTAAACTTTCTTTAGTCATTCAAGATTATATATAATTTAATTTATGTTTGCATTTGATTCACTAATACTTTCCATTTATTAGTGATGAATAAATGAGATATTTGATTAAAAATGAAACTTTAACTTTAATCAATGCATTGGAAGTAGAGATGAGCAAAACAATCTAAAATTGAAACTGGTCCAGAACCGGACTAGGACCGGTCCTAGAAAACCTGGACTGGAAAAAAGACTGGACTGGTCCCAGAACTGCCTACCAGTCCTAATTCAGTCCTACTTTTCAGACAGAAGACCGGTTAAAAACTGGACTGAAATCAATTTAAACAGTTAAAGATTGAAACTGATTTAAAACTGGCAAAAAGACTGAAATGTATTATAAGGTATTTATGTTTATTTATTGTTTTTAAAGTTTTTTCTCTCCTTATAAAATTTAATTTTAGGTCAAATTGTATTTGATACATCTTTATTTTTTTTATTTATAAACTTTTATTTATTTTCACATCAACAATTTCAATTATATACATTTTATTTTAATCATACATCACATTTATTGATTTTTTCTATTGGTTTTAAAATTTTGCACCATAAAATATGAAGTTATATTATTTGTCAAAAGTTTTTTTGTTATAAATTATCAATAAAATCTCGATAAAAAATTTATAAAATTCCAAATTGTAACTATTGACAAAATTATCAACCATGAAAAAAAAACTAAAAAGGACTTAAACTAGACTAGGATTGGACTGAAATTTTAAGAAAAACTGACAAAACTGGCAAAAAACAGGACTGAAATTAGACTAGTCCTAGAAAAGACTAGTTTTTAATTTCTTGTTAAAAGACTGGACTGTTTTGAACTGGACTGAAAATCAATTTTATCTGATCCTTGCTCATCTCTAATTGGAAGTATCGTATTGATAGCCCTAAGGCTATCAGAATTATTTCCCATTTCAAAATTTGATAGATTGCGTGTATAAACAATTGTGATAACTAATGATCAAAAATGACTATTTAGGGATTTTCTCTAAAATGATATATATATATATATATATATATATATATATATATATATATATTAAAAAATGTTTCATGTGACTAACAATATAATATGTTGTATTTAATAAGGGTCTAAATACGTAAATGATACAAATTTTTAAAAAAAAGTAATTTGAAGTGTATGTTGACCTTATGTATCATATTTTAATGGTACACGAATGTTCTCCACCCGAATATGGCATCAACCCTGGGCAACTCACATGTTCGAAAATCAGCCACATATGTTGAGACATTGAGTCGAACCAATAACCTACGTATTATATAAATGAGGTCTCGACTTTTGCGGTGACGGTATCAGTTAGACAGTGCCCAATTGGTTGAGTATGCATTATGCACAACCTTAAACCTATATAATGTATAATGGTTTAAAAATGTTAACTTAACGATAATATGACATAGCTCGTACATATATAAAAACTAACTTATAAAATTTTATCCCTTAATTATATATTTCGAAAAAAAGAGTATCAAGTAATTTGCAATAAACTCTTATTTAATACCTAGTAATAATTTTGATTATTATAAATATTGCTTATGAAGATCAACATATTTTTGAAAGTTTTTTGTCTAATGTTTAATCTAATGTCAAATTCAATACAGTATGAAAAATTACACATTTTGATATTGTATAAAAGTATATATAGAACAATCTAAATTTGAATGTTTTAATTATAAAAGAGTTATCGGCTATGTTTGACACGCTCATATTTTGAGCTTATGGGAGCTTGTAGCTTATGGTTTTCATAAGCTCCGTGTGGCTAATAAAATTTTAAGTAGCTTATAGTTTTCATAAGCTCCAAAACCATAAGCTACTTGAAGTAGCTTATGGAAGTAGCTTGTAGCTTATGGAAGATGAAATTACATAAATACCCTTCAAATAATTATATTCATCTATTAAAACTAATATATTTGTCATTTTATGTCATTTTACATTCATAAGCTACAAGCTCCAGCTACTCTGCCAAACACAAATAATACCAAAAGCTCTAGCTACAAGCTCCAGCTACAAGCTACCAGCTTCAGCTACAAGCTACCAGCTCCAACTACTTGCGCCAAACATACCCGTATATCATATTAAAACTTATAAAATTAAATTTACTGGTAGTAGACATGATTAGATTCGAGATGCTGTTTAACCGGTAAATAAAGTGTCAACTCATTTGATTTCCCCAAAATTTAGTGAAGTACTAAAAATCAACTCAAAAAAATTTCAGTCTCCCGCCAATCTAAAATTTAATTCAAAGTTAAAATTATTAGTGCTTCAAAGTTATTCCTTATTTTCATCTAGGTGCTCTAGCCACCGCCCTCTACATAGATCTATCAAATTTCATAGTTGTAACTGTGTGTGGTTTTAACATTTTCTCCTATTCCAAGTATCTTTTCGGGTACTATTTCTTAAACTTTTTTCCCTTTATTTGCTCTCGATGCTCTAAAATCATACGAATCGTTATAGATGTTCGTCAATAACATTGTATTAAATTAAGAGTAAAAATTAAATTTTATTTATGTTGCTTAGACTTGTTTCGATGGTAAGAATTTTGAGATGCGTATTGATTTACTAAGACTTACTCTTGCCAAATGGTTTGTCATAACAATAAAATGAAAGGCAATTTTTCTTTATGTTTATTCATTTTTACCCGGACCAAAGTCGATTTGGCAAGCTCAGAGGTAGAAATTTGCCTTATATCTGGCACATACGAAGTATAAGCTTTAAATATTCGTGTAAAAACATTTTGTCAATTGCAGTTGGTCAATTTGTTTATCGAATTGTGATACTAAATATCTTGTTATTGATGGATTGACAGCTGGAGTTATCAATATCAATAAAATCAAAATATATTTGTTTATCTATCTATGTACATAGCTTTATATTCGCTAGTTTATTATTTCTCTAAATACCAATACAAGAAAATAATAATCCAATGTATATCTCATAACTAATTCAATTCGTAGATTTTATGGGTGAAAATCTTGAAATTGATGCGGCAAACATTAAAGCAACCCAAGTATGTAATTTCAAAATTGTTTGGATTTTTTAAGTTGATTTCCTTTGAATGTTTATGTAATTTCAAGATTGTTGGCCTAATAAGTTGTATGTTGTTTGTTTAAGCCTTGTAGGCAATTAGCTATGGTTTTGAGCATGACGAATACCATAGGTTAGAGGGATATAGGTCTACAATAATTAAGTTTCATTACTTATTTTCAAGCTAATAGGTGGTATGCTCTTGACATATTACTCATATAAAAATTTGAATCCTAAGATGGAAGTCTTTCAATAAACTGTCTCAAGGAAAGGTAAAGATTTTGCAATAGTCTCATTTCCTAACAGTAAATACTATCGTTAAACTGTTGCAAATCAAAGTTGCAATCTATTATGGGACAAACAAGTTATAGTTTTCCTATCTCTTTAGAAAATTAAGCAAGTTGTGCACTTGTGCAACCTTTGAATGAGACAACTCAACTAATTATGTTTATTGGTTAGAGGGGATAGTCTCCTATAACATGATTTTTAGTTAAGTTTGATTAAAATCTACAATGAAAGGTTCTCTCATGATCACTGTCACTAAGATTTCATCAGTTTATATAACATCTATTCATTGTGAGTTATAATCCTCAACTAATTCAATTCTATAGGTGAGGATTATAACTCGTTATTTTGTGATGGCTTCGTTTGCTTCTAATTTATGTGCAACAGGTAAATGATTAATTTACCGTATGAAAATGTGTCAAATGAGTCATTTCTTATATATCTGACTACGATATTGAAACGCATTGAAAATCTGAATCATTTTTTTTTTTAAATCTGAAAACACATTTTGATTCGGTCCCATTATCTATATTAACGTATCTTATATACTATACAAATTATCTGCTACATTTATGAAACTCAAACCAAACTACACAGGAAAAAGGACCAGTACCCGCCGGGTACATGCATTACCCGCCGGGTAACCATGTACCCCAGCCGGGTTCCCCATGTGACATGTCGGGTGAATTAAAATTTGCTGTAATTGAAACTAATCGTGATTTAAAGACTCTGGAAGCAGCCGGGTGACTAAAGAAGCCGTCGGCTTAGGCACTTTACCCGCCGGGTACCCTATCTACCCGCTGGGTACCACGGCTCAGACTGTATCTGCAGTTCATCTTTTACTTAATACCATTTTACGAACTTTGAAAGCGTATATCTCACAAACGACAAATAATTAGGTCACAAAATTTTGCAGGCACGTTAATATGGTCAAAATGAAGACTTCTCTTTTTGCACTTCCTCAAAATTCACAATATCTCGGGATTTGGACACGTGGCTATTTTTGACACAAAACAACACTTTAGTGGACATACTAAATATGAAACCATGATCCCTGAGACATTGAACTTTTAGCCATATGACACATACACTAAAACAAAGTTGTGGAGCTATTTACTACACTCTTAACCTTCCTCTAACTCAATTTGAACCGTAGGTGCCATTTAAAGACCCAATTTGACCCTTTTTGACCCGCTGACCTTAAAGGGCTATTTTGACACATTCAATAGACAATCACAACCCCATATTTGACCCTTAAGATGTTTGACTACATTCCAACACTTAACATATAATTAAAATGGCAAGTATGCTATAACTTGCTCCAGGAACAAGGTCAATTCGAAATTCCACTTGTCTGTCAGGTGGAATACCTGGAAGTTCATCAGGAAATACCTCGGGAAATTCTTTTACAACTGGAATGCTAGAAAGTTATGGAACAGATTTAGAATTATCAATCACATGGGCCAAATAGGCTCAACACCCGTGTGACAACAATCTTTTAGCTCTTGCAAAAGTACAAACAGGAATAGACTGTTTAGGACGTACACCATAAACAGTAACTTCTTTTCCACTAGGTGCTTTAAGAAGAACTACTTTTTCGTGGCAGTTAATCATGCCTCTATTCTTTCCCATCCAATCCATTCCTATATCCACGTGGAATTCTCCCATTTGCATAGGGATCAAATCAATCTTAAACAATTCACCTCCTATTTCAATGACACACCCTCTATAAACATCACTGACAATTACTAGTTTACTATCTGCAATTTCAACTTCCAAAGGGTGTTCTAATTTAGCTATAGGGGTATTCAACTTTTCGTAAAAAGAAAGTGACACAAAAGACTTTGTGGCTCCAAAGTCTAATAAAACATGGGCAGGTATGGTATTGCTCATTCTCCCTTTAACCTCTCTACTTCTGCCATTGGAGAGAACTCTGTTATAAACTTCTCTTTGAACATATCCCATGAAAACTTTGCAGCCTCGTCAGCACCATGAGTCTTAACCTGAGTATTCCACCAATCCTGAGCATTATCCTTCAACTGATGAGCAACAACTAACACTCTCAACTTCTTTGGACAATTACATAGCATAAAGGTCTCTTCTATCTTGCTTACCCACCTATGACTACTAATTGGATCTCTTTCCCCTTTAAACTCTGGGGGACCACAATTCGCAAAGTTCTTATATTCAAACTGTTCCTTTTCTTTATTCATTTGACATTGAGCATTTAAAACTTCAATATTCGGCTGAGTGTTCGTTAAAATAGGATGTTTTTGTTCAAACTCTACTAATCGAGTAGTGATTATTTGCTCCATACGTTCATACACCGAAGGAGCAAATTCTTGTAAAGATTGGCTAATAACATCTTTCAATAACAACATGTCTTCTGGATCTAAACTTCTTCCTGAAACATTCTCCTCTTGATTGGAAGAACGTACATTTGAACCCTCAGTTTCCTTATTTGGTGGAGGTTCCATTTACTAAATAATACAAACAACATAATTAATACTATCATACATAATCACATAAGAAATCTCTAATCCAACCATTAAAATGATTATTGCCTTTATTATCATATATTTAACAACCTTGAATCTCCCACGCGTTCTAGTAAAATATAACCCCGTTGGCCAGACGTAGTTATATTAAACTAATAACACATTTCTACTCAAAGTTCTTAAACATATTTCAAATCAAAGCAACAATCATTACCATGATCACAATCTACTAATCACACGTTAATAATGCTACTAAAACATAGTTGTAACTTGCTACTACACATTTATAAGTGGTTTAAGTTTAGGCAATCCTAGTGTGGATTGCTTAAATCTCTTAAACCATCGCTCTGATACCAACTTGAAACGCCCTGAAAATCTGAACCATTTTTTTTTTAAATCTGAAAACACATTTTGATTCGGTCCCATTATCTATATTAACGTATCTTATATACTATACAAATTATCTGCTACATTTATGAAACTCAAACCAAACTACACAAGAAAAAGGACCAGTACCCGCCGGGTACATGCATTACCCGCCGGGTAACCATGTACCCCAGCCGGGTTCCCCATGTGACATGTCGGGTGAATTAAAATTTGCTGTAACAGAAACTAATCGTGATTTAAAGACTCTGGAAGCAGCCGGGTGACTAAAGAAGCCGTCGGCTTAGGCACTTTACCCGTCGGGTACCCTATCTACCCGTTGGGTACCACGGCTCAGACTGTATCTGCAGTTCAGCTTTTACTTAATACCATTTTACGAACTTTGAAAGCGCATATCTCACAAACGACAAATAATTAGGTCACAAAATTTTGCAGGCACGTTAATATGGTCAAAATGAAGACTTCTCTTTTTGCACTTCCTCAAAATTCACAATATCTCGGGATTTGGACACGTGGCTATTTTTGACACAAAACAACACTTTAGTGGACATACTAAATATCAAACCATGATCCCTGAGACATTGAACTTTTAGCCATATGACACATACACTAAAACAAAGTTGTGGAGCTATTTACTACATTCTTAACCTTCCTCTAACTCAATTTGAACCGTAGGTGCCATTTAAAGACCCAATTTGACCCTTTTTGACCCGCTGACCTTAAAGGGCTATTTTGACCCATTCAATAGACAATCACAACCCCATATTTGACCCTTAAGATGTTTGACTACATTCCAACACTTAACATATAATTAAAATGGCAAGTATGCTATAACTTACACCTTAACACTTTTACAACATATTTGCTAATCATACACAAAGTACTACTATTACACCATATTACTTCTAGTCTTTAATTTCATATTCAAAATATGACAAAACTTTATTAGATCGGGCTTTCAAGCGCTGCAAAATGATAATTTAAAGAGAAAGATTGTGTGACTTACAACAAGCTAGCAACTCCATTTCTAGTCTTTATTCACCTCCTTTCCTTTACCGCTTCCGCTTGTACCTACAACATGCACTAAACTAGTTAAGCACTTTGCTTAGTGAGTATAAGTATAACTAATTAAAATATGCATTAAAACATATAAGAAGTAAAGGAATTAGTTTACTTCCCCTTTCTTGCAATTTCTATTCATTATGCTAATCACACATGCACATATCTATTCTTTCATTTAGCTAATCTTGATTAGCTAATCTAATCACATCATTAGCTAACATAGTTAGCTACTAATCAATAACATAACTAACCTTGGTTAGTTATTCTAATCAATTCATGGCTAATAACCATTAACCATTCTAATCATTACTTTCATCATGATAAATCTCCACTAATAACAATTCACAAATTATTATCTAATCAAGTGTATATAATTCAATTTACTAATTAGCAATCTAATTACATTACATATACTCACCTTGAATTGTTGGACAACTTGTAATAAGATGATCAATAGATAAAAACCCTTCTTTAACACCTAATACACATACATATAACATATATATCATTAACTAATCATACTTTCAACTATTAATCATCTAATTCCCTTCTCCCCCATTAGATACATACTAGCTTTACCTTGACTAAGTTAATTAATTTCATTCCCTTAATCATGTTTATAGTTTTAACATGAATTTAACTACTTTCTTACTACTACTAACATCTACTAACATTTAACATTTGTAATTCAAACTAATTCACATAATTCATGAAAACCCCATAAACCTTAACCATGATATTTTACTTTTCACATGAAATTAAGCTTCTAATCATCATTTATAAACTAAACTAACACTAGTTAATCTATTACAAACCCTAATTTCGGATTAATTCATACAAATTAGCTAAAACCCTTAAAAACCCAATTTCTAGGGTTCTTAGAAAAATTAGAATACTTACAAAGATCGGAGGATGATAGAAGATGATGAATTTGATGATTTGAAGCTTGAATTGAAGATTAATATAAGGCTTGAAGATTGGTTCTTGATTTCCCTTGCTTCCTGCGATTTACTCTATTTTAATTTTGGTTCTGGACTTATTTTGAAGATACCAGAAGAAGGCACATATCTATGTGTCTATTACATTTTAATTTACTATACTACACAGTCTGGAACTGAACAACTATTTACGTATTCTATTATAACTTATTATTAAAAGATTTATAATAAAAAATAAGTATGTATTTTTGTACACTAAAATAATACCTTAAAAATTGGGGTGTTAAAGATATATTGACTTATGTTTAATGTGCGTAGGGAAAAAACGTATAGATCTTGCTAAAGCAATTCCCAAGAATAACAGCCGAATGGGAAAGCCTGAAAATGTTACTTCGTGATTGATTAGGTCAATTTAGTAGTTTGCATTGATGTGCATGTTTATTGAATATAGATCAGTAAGTAAATAGTGCGGATTTATCAACATTATAGCAATGTAATTATTTTCAGTGATATATGGAAATTGAATTAGACTTATATTTGGATTTTTGATTATTTTGAATTCAAGTTCTATAGTATGATCGTCTTGTTAAGGAAAGTGTACGGAATAAAATTTTGAAACAATTGACAAAAGTATGTCAAATGTTTGGCAAGGGGTACAAAATCTTGCTAAATGTTTTAGGAAGATAAATGTTGTTTTGGCACCGGAATTGCAACGTGCAAATACTCAATTGGAACGTCGGTTAGACCATGTCAAATACACTTTTGGGATGCTAGATCAACTGTACCAAATACTCTTTTGGGACGCTAATTAGATCATGCCAAATACTCTTTTGGAACGTTGGTTTAACTGTGCCAAATTTGTTTTTGACACGCAAGGATTTTACCGTGCCTATTTGTTGCCAGTGAGCACACACCTAAAAAATTGTGCCAAAAACTATTTGGGACAGCCTTTTCCCGATCCAAATGTATTTGTCACCCTCGTCTTTCGGACAAGCCAAAAACATGCCAAATACTATTTGGCATGGTTTTTAAGCATTTGGTACGGGTTTTAAGCATTTGGCACAATTTTGGCCTTCCCAAATACCCACTTTCCTTGTAGTGTAATAACTAGCCAACTTAGAAAGGACTCAAACTTCTTATCTCAAACCGATGTAGGACCGGGTTCTTACAAACTACCCCACTTAAAATCCTTACGTCCTCGTCAGACCGAAGCATAACCAAGATCCATACCCCAAGAGATGCACGAGCTGCGTGTCAGTCACACCCCGAGAGGCTATGGCTTTGATACCATATGTAATGCCCCTCAAAGCTGAAAGTATGGCTAACCGGATAAATGTTTCAACTAAAAACTATGGTTGAAGGTATAATTAGCCACACCTTTCAACTTATAAGGGACTCAAACTTCTTATCAAACTGATGTGAGATGGGTTGTTATAAACTCCCCCACTTAAAATTCTGACGTCCTCATTAGGCTGAAACATAACCAGGATTCATACCCTAAGAGATGCACGAGCCGCGTGCCCGTCACATTTTGAGAGGCTATGACTCTAATACCATATATAACATCCCCTCAAAGCCGGAAGTATGGCTAACCGGATACCTTCAGGTTTTCTAAAAAAAAAATCATGGTGGAATATATTAGTTGGCAACAACTTTAGACTTATAAGGGACTCGAACTTTCTTATCCATACCGATGTGGGACAGGTTGTTACAAAATCTCCTACTTAGAATCCCGACGTCCTCATCAGGCCGGAACATTGTCCAATAATCAAGATCTATACCCTAGGAGATGTACGAGCCGCGTGCCCATCATATACTAAGAAGCTATGACTCTGATACTATATGTAACATCCCTAAAAGATGAAAACAGTAACTAACCAGATACCTTCATGTTTCAACCAAAATCCATTGTTGAAGGTATCAATTAACCACAACCTTCAACATATAAGGGACTTAAACTTTTTATTTCAAACCGATGTAGGACGGGTTATTACAAACTGCCCCACTTAAAATCCTAACGTCTTCGTCAGGCCGCAACATAACCGAGATCCATACTCCAAGATATGCACGAGCCGCATGCCCGTCTCACCCCGAGAGGCTATGGCTTTTATACCATATGTAACGCCCCTCACATCCGAAAACATGACTAACTGAATACCTCCAGGTTTCAACTAAAAACCATGGTGGAAGGTTATCAATTAGCCACAAATTTCAACTTATTAGGTACTCAAACTTCTTATCTAAAACTGATGTGGGACGGGTTGTTACAAACTCCTCCACTTAAAATCCTAACGTCCTCGTCGGGCCGAAATATAACCAGATCCATACCCTAAGAGAGGCAGGAGTCGCGTATCCGTCACACTTCGAGAGGCTATGGCTCTGATACCATATGTAACATCCCCTCAAAGCCGAAAGCATGGCTAACCAGATACCTTCAGGTTTCAACTAAAAACCATGGTGGAAGGTATTAGTTAGCCACAACTTTTGACTTATAAGAAAACTTTCTTATCGATGTTGGACGGGTTATCACAAACTCCTCCGCTTATAATCCTGACATCCTCGTCAGGCCGGAACATAACCAAAAAACAGGATCCATACCCTAGGAGATGCATGAGCTATGTGCTCGTTACTCCCTGAGAGGTTATAGCTCTGATACCATATGTAACGTCCCCTCAGAGTTGAAAGTAGTGACTAATCGCATACCTTCACGTTTCAACTAAAAACTATGGTGGAAGGTATCGATTAGCCACAAATTTCAAACTTATAAGAGACTCAAACTTCTTATTTTAAACCGATGTGGGACGAGTTGTTTCATTGTGATAAGTTTAATAAAGAATTTCATATTTAGTTAACATTGAACTAGAATATTATTGTATTTGCTAAATTTCTCCTTGAATTTATTTGATTACACTATTATTGTGAGCTATGTGGAATGTTGAAATGATTGACCATATGGATCTGCTGCATATCAACATATGAGACAATTTCCTGTAAGAGTAAATTATTTATATAAGTTTGATAAGAATTGGTGTTTCGTAGGTTATGTTTTAATATTAAAATACATTAATATATTTTGTTTTCAGATTTTACAATTCCGGTCCAACTTAACCGATCAGACCTGAAATCGATAGTAATCCGGTTCGACTAAGAGACCAGGTTTTAAAACATTGATTTTGCCATAATTTTGCCTACAAAATTGTATCGTAATTTGTGAGGTCTTATATGAATCACACAAAACTTTAAGGACCACATTGCACATTTCACAATCCACGGCTGTTCATCGGCTCCGCCGTATCCGTCACCAAAATAACAACAGACACTCTCGGAGCTCCGACACTAAAACCCTAAAAATAAAATCACTTACACTAGCTCATTGACTTCATAAAACCCTAAAATACACACACGCATTTTCATATTTCTGAATCGAAATGACGATTCATTCAGCTGTTATTCAGAAACTCCTAAGCACAAACGCACATTTAGGTCGTCGAGTAGCTGAAAACCATTACAAAATCTACACTTATGGTTCACGAAACGGAGCCACAATTATCGATTCAGATAAAACCCTAGTTTGTATGCGTAGCGCCTGTAATTTCATTGGAAACCTTGTTCGTGAAAATGGGCGGTTTTTATTCGTAAACACCAATCCATTAGTCGATGAAATCGTTGAACAAATGATTAAAAACACGGGTTGTCGCAACGATAATTCGTGGCGGTTAGGAGGCTTTTTGACTAATAGTTTGAGTCCTAAGAAGTTTAAGTCTAGAAATAAGAGATTGAATCTGACTTCTGTTTATAGGCCGGACTGCGTTGTGATTTTCGATATTGAAAGGAAGTCTTCTGTGATTCTTGAAGCTTCTAAGTTGCAGATTCCGATTGTTGGGTATGTAATTCTGCTAAATTTAATCTGCATTACGTATTTTACTAGGAGTATATTTCAATTGTTTGAATACTAGTAGTTTGTGTTTTTGAATGTGTCTAATGTTACCAGAATGTTAATAATCATGTGCTTTTAAATGTAGCCAACATTACCCGAAAGCTTATGATTGTTGTTATTGTATGTATGTGGCCTCTCATGACTTGTAAACCGGTGATTTGGCATCGATTCTGATGACTTGGCAACTTATATAGCTGCAACGTCAGCATAAAAAGATACCCGTTATTTGATCTTGACACTACTTACAGTAGATCTTCTATAAAAGTTAGATACTTTAAAAAAGTTCATAATCCGTATGAATATATGTTAATGTCAATGCTAAACCGCTACTATTAATTTTAGGTTGGTGGATCCAAGTATGCCATTGGAAACATATAACAAGATTACGTATCCTGTTCCAGCAAATGATTCAGTGGAGTTTGTGTATTTGTTTTGTAATTTGATTACGAAAACGATTCAATATGAGCAAAAGAAGCTTGCTGCAAGTAAAGGAAAGGTGGTTAAAGGAGACGAGACAAATGTTGGGTATGATGATATGTATATTGATCTAAATTTAAATACTTTGATGCTATTATATGAGTTTTTAGATAAATGATGAATTCTGTTGTGGATGGGTTATTTATTGAAGTGAGGCTCCTCGATTGGTTGAGAAGATTAAGCTGGAAGGGATAGACGATGAACTGCGTGTCTTATCATACGGAAGCTTAGTGCCCGCTTCTGATGGTAATATTTTGATTCGTAGTACTTTAGTAGATGTTAGTTCTTTCATTTCTTTTATGACTAATTTTTTATGGTTATGTTTTTGGGGATGCAGATCCACTAAAACTCAAGGAGCTTCTGGACAAACTTGTCGTTGTTAAGATCAACGACAGTGAAGGAACAAAGATGGGTTTTGAGGGGCCAAAGTATGGATCTTATCATAACCAAGATTGCATTTTTAATTAGTAAATAAATTTGTTGATTATATTAATGTTGAACTCTATACAGGTCCGCCATTGAGATTTCTAATGGACTGACAAGTCTAGACTTACTTGCTAATTATATTGAGGTTGTTATTTGATCATTAACAATTCTGCACTCTTGAAGATTTTGTAAATTGATTTATGTCACAGTTCAATAGTTTTTATTTTATATTTTATCATTGTTTGTAGTCTCTGAATTCAAAATACGGTTGCAATGTTCCTCTGCTTCTGATAGATGATGTCGGTACTCATAATGAGACCTTGAAGGTGACTGATGTTCATTGAATATAGCTTGAGTATTATTGTGCATTTACCTCTGTAATTAACTGTGAGTTTTGTTATATAGATTTTGGAGAAACAATCTAACAAAAACATAATCTGCTTAGTCAAGGTATGTGTTATTAGATATCTACAACAGCCATTTTTTGTATTGTTTGTTTACAAGGAAACTATGCATTACAGGATCAACATCAAGAAAATGATGTCAAAGATGCTTTCAACAGAAAGGAGGCTTTGCGTTTCTTAAAGAACAGTGGCAAACCTGATGAGTTATTATTGCAGGTAAAGTCTGTTAGAATGTGTGTGTGTGTGTGTCTATATATATAGAGAGAGAGAGAGGGAAGCATTTTTTTGGGGGAAGGAGGGAAGTGTAATATTCATCACGGAGCATCTTAACTTCTTCAATACAAATATCAAGGATAAAATTAATTTTACTCGTATATAATAATTAAAATCCATGCTATAAAGAATGTATTCACAAATGAAATTCAATATTAAGTCATAACATTAGTTTATGACTATTTTTTTAATAAAACGTTAATATTCATCGTGGTGAATGTTAATTTAAATTTAACATTCATCATGGTGAATGTTAATTTAACATTCATCACGATGAATGTTACAAAACAACATTAATTAAATTTTGACATTCATCGTGATGAATGTTGACATTCCCCATGACGAATATTAACTATTTGGATATAAAGTTAATCAATTGATGTTATAGCCTACAAAAAGAATTTCTCAAGCAAGCTTAACATTCATAGTAGATCAACATTTATTAATTTTCACTTTTTAATTTTTGACAAATGTATTGACGTAGGTAAGATGCTTCGTGAGGAATATTACACTTCCCCCCTTCCCCCAATAAAAGATCTTTCCCCTGGATCCTCCCTATATATATTTAGTTATTCGATTTTGTATTGATTGACGGGATAACCTCGATTTGTTTCTAGGGTAAAGAGTTCATACTGATGCTGAACTCCGATAACATGTGTGATGTTGTGGACCCAGGTACTCCTTAATAATAAATGCTTAAGTTTTCACGAGTTACGTTGTCTAGAAGCTATAATATCTTATGTACTAATCAGTAACCAACTTTATGACTTTGGGATCCTTATGTTACGTGCCAGATATTCTAAATCATCTGATCCAGAATAAGGTCAAGTACTGTATGGAGTTAAACGAGACGTCTAACACCACTACAATGAATTCGTGAGTGTTGCATTTATCGAATTTCTGTTTATGAATCCATATTAATAGTTTATATATTCATGATTAAATTTAACTCTTACAGGTGGGTAAACATTAATTCTATCGCTGATCTCCCAAAAACAAAGGTCTTTATAGTGACATCTTGATGCTTTATATTATATAATAAATAATAATAATAATTAATAAGTAGTATTCAAATTATATACGAACTTGGTATTCTATATTCTCCAGTTACTTGGCCGTCCTGTTGCTGTAACTGTTCCTGTATCTCGCAATTGTCCATTGGAGGAAACGTCTGATCTACTTATCCTTAAGGTTAGCCTTTTTACATCATTCATTAATGGTGGCTATTTTACCCTCTTTATGAATGGGTTGATTGTGGTTATGTTACATTTCCAATGGGTTTGAATGGGTAAAATGATTAATAGGTTCATAAGGAATGAGTTTGAGCGTTCAAACTGGTCACAAGTTGCCCAAGGTCTATTTTTCTAAGTCCAAAACCTCTGAAGTTCTTTGATAAAAATTTAAATTGAATTCAATATAACTCATCAACTCATATACGATAGCATTTGAATCTAATTGGAAGTTTTAGACCTAAAGTGTTTCAGGTTAACCCAACCCGACCCATTCTGACCCGTACTAAAACACCCTGTTTTGACTTCTTATCCAATCTACCCTACCTGATCTTTTTTCCATCTTTGGTGGTTTACAATTTTAATTTTGAGAGATCTGCTCTTATACAGTAACTTCTTTCTGCAGTCTGATCTGTACACCTGTGCTGAAGGCATTCTTACACGCAATGAGGCTAGAATAAATCCTGCCAACCCTACTATTGAGTTAGGCCGTGAATTCGAAAAGGTGAAAGTTGCAGTTAGTAAATATATCTAATTGTTATCGTAGAGTTAAGCCACCTTTCATTTTGTTTTCTAATTTGATTATATTATACTAGCAGTTAACCCGCACGATGCTGCGGTAATGATAAAAAAATATTAAAAAAGGAGGTAATTAAATGTTAACGTCAAACTGATTTGGTTGATAAATCTTAGATTAAACATATTGTTTCAGTTATGACGTAATATTATGAATAACATTTGAATTATATAAATTCATAGGCAATAGGCAATTGTAAACATGTAGCATATCTGTATAAAGATTCATTATATACGGTGTTCATATGTTGGGTGAAGCAGACAGTAACATTAGTATTAGTATAATACAATATATTGGTATATCAGTTGACCATAAGATGTGAGAGTCCAATAATTGTTTCATATAAGCTTGTATGATTTTCATAATTAGCTTTTAATGAGTTTAAGAAAGAGAAAGATACATGCTTTATAATGTAGTATTGGTGATAACGTTTTTCCTTGTTTTCAGTTAACTGACTTTGAAAGCCGTTTTAAGTCCATTCCGAGCATCACTGATCTTGATAACTTGAAGGTCACTGGTGATGTGTGGTTTGGGAACGAAGTTATTCTTAAGGTACCAAAAATGATTCTGCATTTTATTATTCTACATTACACCGATGTGATATTGTCCGGTGTGTGGAGTTGATATATTTTTCTTGGAAAATCTGTCTGCTTTGCGAAGACCCTGCCAGGCTGCCACAAAAAAAAGTAATGCAAACATCACATCATTTTAGATCCAAACTTCTATGTGGAACAAATCTAAAAGATAAGGGTATGGTCAATAGTTGGGAAATCAATTTAGAGTGTTAGGCTGGCATTGTATTCGCAATCTTGATGTCAATTCTAATTAGTTACATATGATATATAAGATTAATACATAAAGCTCTTTGTGATTATTTGGCTCCGGGATCCTCTTGGATTCTTCAAAGTGGGGTCAGACTTGGGCCTGTGCTTCAGTAATTTATAAGCGCATATCACAGTACCAAATTTTTTTTTAAGCTTATAATGTATTGCCTACAACGTACATGTCATTCACTATCACAACTTTTTTCATCGTTGGAAGCTATCAATTTGTAAGGATGGGTTTGAGGAAGCAATTTCAACCAATTTACATCCAAATGGGTCAATTTTAAATGTTATTATATTTCTCAAATGTCTCAAGTGGATAGAATTAACAATTTTAGTTGATAGAAGAATGAGAGATTATGGGTCAAAAGGGTTCAAAGTCTTCCACGGTCTATTTTTATTGCACACAACCATTCAAATCTGGTATTTTGATTATAATTGATATAATATCACACTAATAATTGACGCATTAAGTAGTTATAAATTGATTTAGAAGTACTAAAGAGTGACCTGATTGGATCTGAACTCTTGTTATCCATTGCCCACCCGGACGATCTTGCCATTTCGAGTGTGGTTAAACATCACGTTCACCAATTAAACACAACTCAAGTATTAAAGTCACCACTGAGTGCTCCTATTTGGCGTTAAACCCCAAGTATTCTTAAGTTCGAGCTCAGTTATCTAAACGCTACAATAAGATCCACTTTTAGTGTAGTAGGGATTTGGGTCCTGCGTTTGATTCATTCCGAATGTAATGACAATCTTTTGCGTAAAATGCATTGGCAGTATGGTGCTTCACCTGTTCAGTTTGAAATCATCAAAATCAGATATAAATACTTAATTATTGTATATGCAAGTAGATTATCTATAAAAGTTATTGTTACCTTATTTATTATTGTTATTGTATCAATCTCTTAGGGGTTTGTTAGCATTAATGCGAGACCAGGGGAGAAAATTGTAATCCCTGATGGAGCTGTGCTGGAAAATAAGGTGCAACTTAGATACATCCTCAGATTATTTTGATTGCTGATTTATTTTTCTTTCAATCATTTATGGAAAATGTTGTTATGTAAATAACTCTTTATGAGTGAGATGTGTTGCATCTTCAGGTAGTTAATGACCAACAAGATGTCCTAGAGGTAGACAACTCCAGCAAAACACATCCTCGTTCAGGTTTTATCCAACCAATAATAAATACAAGGCAGCACCTCTAAAGGTTCTCAACTATAATCTCGGCTATTTTGTTCACTAAAATATTGTACATCTTAGATGATTTTAGGATTTGGAGAGCCCTCCTATGGTTATATCCATGTTATCAGTGTTACTGGAGGTGGCCATTTTAACCCATTAGTGGGTACATGGGTTTTGCCTTTAGCTGGTCAGATGGGTAAACTTTTAGAAGTTGGCTGACTGGATTACCTGTCGAGTGGATCAAACGGGTCAAAAGTCATCCCAAGTGTGTAAAACCTCATAAAGTATTTCAATTCAAAATATTGATCAAAGTTATAAAAGTGTTATCATCTATAAAACATTAATTGTTTAGTAATTGCGAGAAAAAGAAAAGACTATAAAGTGTTTGTGGACTGGCTACCTGACCCGACTAAATTTATTTTGACTTGTACTAAAGAGTTTCCCATCCATTGTTAGTCTGACTAAGCAAATGCCTTCATATGAAGAATTCTATTGAATGAGATTTTCCTCTTTCTTATGTTTTAGGCAGTCCATATGGCTTGATATGTCACTAAGCTGCCCGTGTGGGGAAAATGGTGTGCGGGAAAAAGATGCGTTGCACGAAAATAATGTGTGATCACGATATGCTGAGCATAAGAACGTTTTGTTTTGTGATGAGAGTTCTAACATGTATTTCCTATAGGATAAAAAGCTAATAATGGTTGCTTGTCACGGTGTCACCATGATAACATCTAGCTCACTCTGTCAGCATACATTTTTACTTGCTTCTTGGCAAATTTGGCCGACCACAGTTTTGGCCCATGAGTGGAAAAGAGGGCAATAGTAGAAAGCAACGGTGACTCATTTTCATAACTAAGTTAGGACTACATTATTGTCATTATATTTATATGTATAATATAATTTTTATTTTATTTTTATGTGATTGGAACATGAAGTTGAAGATAACTTGTGACATGTGGGATTTTGGGTAATAGCATGTTGCCGGTAAAATATTTCTAGTGAGCTTGCCTGCTCTATATATATATTAGGGGTGAGCATGGGTCGGTTTTGGGTCGGTTATGACCCTTAACCGAATTCAAAACCGAAATTTCGGTTATGGAAATTTCTTAACCGTTCGGTTTCGGTTAAATCGGTTATGGTTAATCGGTTTTTGGGTAGATTTTGGGTCAGTTAACCGTTAACCATTGGTTAACCGCTTGAAAAAGAAAAATTATGAAGTAATGGAATCATCGAGCTCCTAGTTGTGGTGGTGTTGTCGATATCTTGCGAAGAATATCACTATTTCTAAAGGTTGTATTTACGGGTAGAAGAGAAAGTGGCTTTAAATGTAACCTAAAAATGGAATGGACTACATAATTAACTAGCGTGCTTAAAGTTTGAGAGTTTCCTAACGGGTTATTATGCTACTTAGTATTAAATTGTATGCATCTATCAATTTAATCCAATGATTGTAAATAGCAGTAGATTGGTGTTAAATGGGTAGTTTTTGCTACTGTGGGCGTGGGATGTATTGATGCGGGTAAAGGTTTTTCGGATGCATCTATATGCTTGTTTAATTTCTGAAGGCCAGGAAAATCACGGAGTTAGTTTTGGTTGGAAAACTATATTCGGCTCTGTCACAATCTGATAGTTTGGTGTCTTAGTAGAAATGTAAATAGTATTGTTATGTCATGCAGGGTGGTTTTTATGTTTGTATAGATAGATTTATTTAGATAGATATCCCCTGTTTGAATATTTGTATATTTTGGTTGGTATTCAATAAATTTTTACCTTTTCTAAAAAAAATTTAGCTCAACATATATTACCTATTTACATTACATATTTATTTGTATAATGAAAATACAAGTAAAAAAATTAAGGGTGGGTCGGTTCGGTTAAATAGGGTCGGTTAATGAGTCTTAACTGTAATCATAACCGATCTAATCGGTTAATGGAATTATAATAACCGAACCATTGGTTAAACTTTGGATCGGTTAAATTGGATCGGTTAAATCGGTTAATTCGGTTGTGAGTCGGTTAATCGGTTTGTATGCTCACCCCTAATATATATACAAAATATACCTGCTCTGTATTTAGTCAACTTATTTTCTACTAGAGGCATGCAAGAAGCTGAATTACTATAGGTAAATTCATTGAAACATACTCCTTGTATGGCTAGGGACGTACATAAATGGTCAAAAAATATTGTAATTCAACAACTTTATACGATAGTTAGATCACGATGAGAGAAAATGCTTTGAATCTAAACCTCAATGCCTTTTTGTCTAGCCCCATACCCCTGCTTGTATGATCCAAAGAACGGACAAAGAAAAGCAGGGTATGATGAGTATCAAAAAGAAGTTTTGTACATTAGGACTCCATAGCAGACCAAGTACATTTGCTGTCAGGAGGCCCCGACTTTATGATTACACGCCGTGTGAATCAGCACGCGACTGGTGTATAATGGCAGTATCAGTTCTTTCATATGGACGTCTATCCTTGTTCATTATAAATGTGTGCGCTGCACGTATGTGTTGTTTATAAGTGAGATATACTCGCAAAAAATGAAAATAAATGTAGATTGTTGAAGCAAAATATGTGGAATCAAGCCATGTCAACATCATGAGATGCAAAAATGTGTCTCGAAGGGCAAAAACCATATCAATCTCTGGAGGCGGAGAAGCATTAAGTTGATATTATGTTTTTGGAGTAAGGTTCAAATGAGTTCATGATTTTTGAGTGAGATTAAGGGAACCAATGATATCATGCCACATGTAAAGAGAATGTTCCATACTACAAAACTCAGTTACTCCAAACATCAATTATCTCACAAACGACAAATCAAAAAATCATGAAACTTGCACCATATTTTTCAGCGTTTTATCCTCTTACTTTCGATAAAAAAAAATTCGGTTTTTTGGTGGGTTTTATAAATTAGTAACACATGTGTTAGTGATTGATTGTACATTTTATTTACGGTTATGGTTAGGGTTTAGGGTTAGGATTTAGCAGGATTCATGGTTTAGGGTTTAAATTTTAGATTTTAGTAGGGTTTAGGGTTTATTAGGGTTTAGGGTTTAGTATGATTTAGGGTTTAGAGTTTTATAAAGGGTTTACGGTTTAGTGTTTGGGGTTTAGGGGTTAGGGTTTGGGTTTTGGGGTTTCGGGGAGAAACCCCAAAACCCAAACCCTAAACCCTAACCCCAAACCCTAAACCCTAAACCCTAAACGCAACACTATAACACATGTGTTAGTAATATATGAAACCCACCAAAAAAATGAAAAAAGAAAATTCGTCGGAAGTATGCCTTGAGGGACGGAAAATCGAAGAGGATAAAACGCTGAAAATTATGGTGCAAGTTTCATGATTTTTCGATTTGTCGTTTGTGAGATAATTGATGTTTGGGGTAAATGAGTTTTGTAGTATGGAACATTCTCTTTTTATATGTGGCATGATATCATTGGTTCCCTTAGTTTCACACAAATTTTTAGTCTCATTTAAACCTCCCATATGTTTTTATATACTTTATAATTTGTATGGTGGTTTGGTTATCATGTTATGATTGTCATAAGTTATTTTTTTAGTACGTGACGTGCACCATACCATATATTATAATGGTTTAAACTTAAAATATTTATTGTTAGAGATATAAATTATTTAAATTCAAATCACTCAACTTAGATCGTCAATCTTCATAACAGCGACATGCATAAGGTTATTAATTGATTATCAATGTAATATATCTAAAGTGTATATATGCATTTAATTATAGATCTACGTATGCGTTCAGAAATTTAATACCTATTCCACATGTTATAAAACTTCCAAATGCGAAAATCTTGAATCAAACTGTAGGTTCTCAGCTACGAAACATCAATGGAATTGATTTTCAAGTTACGTAACGGCCGAATGGGGACATAAGTTGAAGGTACAATGGGAAAATGAGAGAAAAAAAAAGTACGCTGAGAAAGGAGTAAAATTGAAAGTATGTTGTCTTTTTAAGTAACTAATACTAAAGGAGTAAAATCGAAAGTATGTTGTGTTTTTTAAGACCTTACGTAATGCTTATGGTAGCTACGGATGGAACTAAGTTTATAGTTGAGAGGGATTAATCAATTAGTCAAGTATATATATTTATATTTAGTCATATTCTGGATATAGATCAGAATGTTTGGTTTGACTAGCTTAGCTATGCGTCGTGATATATTGACCATATTAGCTAGAATAATTAATATTGATGTTGATTAATAAATTAGACGGCTACATAATTTTGTAGAACCAAACCAACCGACCAAAAGTGACAGGTTTGGCATTTTAGGACCATTATTTATATTTATACTCATAATATACCCAACAATCTAAGATAAACATAATACACATTTAACCAACTATTTGTTAAAAGACACACAATTTATCACACCTCAAATTCAGGTCGTGGAAGCGAATCAGGTCGGGACGCGACTAATCAATAATCACAGCACAAAGATATAATGAACAACTCTATATGCGTCGTTTTACAACTTGTATTGATAAAATCAAAGTTTATATCAAAATATAGTTTACATTAGCTCAGTTTGGAATTGAGAGATTTACATACATAATTAATTTATACAAAATATAATAATGCAGCTAAATCTCTGAATGTTTGCATGCTGACACGAGCTAATGATTCCTGAATGCAGTCCAACCTACTGCTGAGTACTTGTGATACATGCTAAAATGGGTCAGCGAAACGCTGGTGAGCTCACAAGTTTGTATGTCAACACATATTGTATGAACCGCAAGATTTAATTGAATTTAAATTGCAATTAAGCAAAATAAAAGTTTTACAGCCATGAGCACATAGTCCGAGCTTAACTCGAGGTGTCAGGTCCACATTTAAGGTATCCTGATCGAGGTGCCTCCCACGAGTGCCTAATCTACACTCGTCTGAACAAATATTAGTACATCCGTTTACCCAGTTAGTGCATGCTAACCCGGACGAGAAGGGTCAATCATATATGGTACCATATACTAATACTCACGCTACAACGTATTACCAAACTATGCTGAGGAGCGCTTTGAAAGATTAGTGAGATAACTCATGTAGTAATCGTTTGTTTTCGTACTTGCGTTCATATAGTTAAAATAAAACGAGCAGTATATCACACCCCTGAGTAAAACAGTAAAATAGGGGCTATGAGACTCACATGAGTCTTGAAGTGTTTATCTAAATAAACTTGAGTTGACTAGCCGAGTAGTGATGTCCGAAGACTTGTAACCTGAGGGTGTCCACGACACGCGATGGTTATTAATTGATCAAGTATCTTAAAAGACTACCTTTATAGTTGTTCGTTCAACTAGAATGTCCAAATGACTACGATTTGGTTGATTAACTTGAGTTTTGAAAATGTGTACGGCCAGTTGGTGATTGTTTGTAATAATAATCTCAACTATTATTATTATTATTATGATTTTGAAGTATTATACTTAAAAGGTATGTTCCAATGTGTTTTAGAAGTCATATCGTATTCATGTTTGATGTTATATAAGTTTGATACTTGGTGTGAAATGTATTTACAAACTTTAAGTGACGGGGGTTCGAGGGCAGCGCCCCTGGTAAGCGGGGTTCCAGGGGTGGCAACCCCTGGCGGGGTTCAAGGGGCTGGCCCCTGGTTGGGGTCGAGATGCCAAGTCAGCTTGAAATTTTTTTATTTCTACAATATTGCTTTGGTGAAAAACGCATCTGAACTTGAATTTGGGTGAAATCAAGTGATAAATTTTTAGGTCTCAACCCTTAGTAAAATATGTGTTTTCTTGGTTCTGCTTCATGCGACACTACTTGCGACATAAGGCTTGTGTCGCTAGGTGCGACATACTCTATTGTGTCGCAGATCATGTCTGCGACATAAGTCTTTGTGTCGCTAAGTGCGACGGGAATGAGTTCTGCGACACAATCACTTGTGTCGCTATATGCGACATAAGTAAGGGTTTTGCGACATAAGACCTTGTGTCGCAAGTGGCATGGCGCCTCTGCGACACAACGAGCTGTTGGCCGGAAAATGAGCCGAAAAGGTGTTTTCCGGTTTCCGTTTGACTTGAAACTTTTACCCAATTATAAGCTTAAATAACCCATAAATAAGTGAAAATAATGGAAATCGAAGTGTTTCGAGATTTATCGGAAACTTACAAACTTAACATTGGAGAATTTCGAAAAGGTAGGAATATAGATCGCGACGTGGTGGTTCTTTTCTTCCAAACGAGCTAGATGAGATGATGGGTTTTTGTGGTGGTTTTAGATGATTTAAGGTGGTGGTGTGGTGGTGGTATTTGGTGAGAAAAGAGAGAGAGAAAAGTGAAGATGATGATGGTGGATTATGAATGGGGAAAGGAGATGGGGTGGGGTTTGACCCCCTCACCTCTTTGGGCTGGTTTTCAAGGGGGACCCACCAAGGTGTGGGTCTCCAATTTTTACTCCCGAATATTCGTGCTCCGTGCTTTGTTCATTTTCTTGATTGTTTAAACGTTTAAATATTTATTTCGCGCGTTATATATATACGTTTTAAGATACGAATAATTACCCGATATTTTACTTAAAATGTTTCTCCAATTACTTAATAATTTAGTTATAAAATATATAAGTTAACTTGTTTCGTTTTGTTTGCGTGTTTGTTATTTTAATCGCGAAATCTTTGTTTGTACGATACGAATTTGATTTGAAACATTATCTAAATAATATTTTGGACAAAATAGAGTTATTAAATAATGTCATATTATTTAATAAAATTGTTCACCAACGTCTGTATTAGTTGAATCGAATTGCATTCGATTTGAAACTTGTACGATTTAATCAAATCTCATACTTGTATATATTCAACAATATATATATTGATACATTAATTAGCCTAACACAGAACTAATTACATGTATTACACTTGATTACGTACTAATTATAAGTCCTAATTTAGCGGGTGTCACATAATTGTTTATGTTCCTATATTTATTTCTGAAAAGCATTTAAGGTTGTAAAAGAGTTGAGGATGTTGAGGTTAATCTTTTACTCCCTCCACCACCCCAAGTTAAATGTTCAAGTCACTTATTTTCATAGTCTCGGAATAATTCTAAACCGTTGAAAATTATTGAACTTTTTAACTTCGAGGGTTAAATCATTAGAAAATACTTTGAGTGGTTAAATTAAAATTTTTTGAAACTTTAAAAATTAAACCATTATCAACTCTAATTTTTACTAATCAAACTTGTATTAAAGATAAAAGTAAAACTGACATTTATCAATATATCTGCACACACTAATGTAAAAAAGGTAAAGAAATAAATATAGGTGAACTATCCTAGGGTTCCCATTAATTTGTTTATTAATTAGTTGATGGTAAATCGCGCTAATCCCAGAGAAAGACTCATAATAATCCAACTCTCTAATTGTGTTGTTGGATGTACTCGACGACTATATATATGATACCATTATATATATATATATATATATATATATATATATATATAATACAGAGTGCGTATCTTAGAGACATTACTTAGATGAAAACGTAGGTTATGTCAACGACAGAAAAAGTTTGAGAATACTATACATAGTTCAAAACATTACCGCATCATTTTTTCCACGTATATAAAAATTCTACATTGCATTAAATTTTACTGAATTTCTTACACTAGCTTAGCATATTAGATTATCAGTGTAGTATTTTATATCTATATTATACTTGTTAATTATGTATAAAAGTTGAGTACGCATAAATGTATCAAATTGTAATTCGACGTTCTTTATATATAGCAAACTACTCGGGCTTATACAACGAACTTGTAATTTCTTTACATTGTGTGTATTCTGGTCAAATTAACGGTTGTAAGGGATGTCACGTGATAGATGTAGTCGGCACATGAAAAAATACCGTAAATTACATACATTGTAAATAAATTATATGTTCGTTACATACAATGTAAGCCTGAATAGTTCGCTATATACAATGAATATGAGTCAGATTATAGTTTAATATATCTTCATGCACTAAACGTTATGTATAGTTCTTTTTTATTTCAGTAATAATATAATTAGTACTACTTTTAGCACCAATAATCATCTTTGATTAATCAACGATCACCACCAACAACAATATGCATGTTGCATTAGAGAGTAAACAGTTGATAAGTATAATATGATTTTACAAAATGTTGCATGAAATAAAAATATTACATTAATTAAAAAGCAATAAGAAACTTACGTAACTGAAAACACAGTGCCAAGAAGAAAATGCTTGTCTCGCTATGTCTCAAATTAAGTGTCCTGAATCAAAATTGAAAGTCTTTCTTTTTCAACTTTGATCCTAAATATTTTTGTTTGTGTTATATATTACTTCATAAAAATAAACTCAATCCATTCAAATATTTTGCATCAAGTATTATATAACAAAAATAAAAATATTAAGATCAAAGTTGAAAAAGAAATACTCAAGACTTCTAAACATGACACTTAATTTGAGACGGAGAAAGTACTATATTCTATTGTTGTTTAATTTTCTTACGACAACCTTGCCACATATATCTTTTTTTTTTCAAGTGTTAATGTGTAAATTGAAGCAGGTTTAAATCGTTCCAGTTTGTTTTAAAACTAAGATCGATATATATATGCAAATAATTAAAGTAAAGATGAAAGAGATTAGGAATTTTAAGACGACTCCCTTACGATCATGGTTAAGACTCGAGAACTAAACTGTCAATTAAGAGTCATGTCAGCACTTTCTTATAAAGACATAATAATTAAGGACTTAACATTGCCTATGATAACATGAATACTGAATTTCTCATTCTCACATTTATCAATAATACATTTATTATATATCAAAAATAAAATTCTAAAACCATTCGTAACGCGTCGATGTGGCGGGCGTTCATAGGCTCCAGAACGCCCCTAACGCGGCGTTCTGGGCGGGCGTTCTCGGGGCGTCGTGTCGTGAAGAACGAGATCAAAACGAGCGTTTTGGTGGGGCCCACATCCGAATTTATGTTTCTTTTCTCTTTTCTTCTTGTGTTTAATTCAAAAGTTATTTTTTTTATTTTAAAAAAAAAACAACGGGTTACGAATTTAACTAAGTTGAAGAACGTTCAAATGTACCCACCTAGTTGAGTGGCTTAATTATTGTATTTTATTTTAAGTATTGTATTGTATTTTATTTTAGTTATTGTATTGTATTTTAATTATTGTTTGTAATTGTATTGTATTTAATTTTTTGTTTAAAAAATGAAAATTAAATTTAGTTAGTGGGTGGGTGGGTGGGTTTCAGAGGGGGAAAATGGGCGTTCTGGTGTTATGCGTTAAGAAGGTGAAATGAGCGTTCTGGTGTTATGCTAACGTGACACCTAGAATATGGACGTTCTGGTATTATGGGTTACAAATAGTCTGATAAGTAAAAAAGAAAAGATGGTCCGCACTCTTCCGTCTTAACTCCGTCGTCCATGAGACCGTTGAATAAAAAACGGAAAGAAAGACTCGGCGGTGCCTATGGAGTCTTTGAAAGGATGATATGGTAAGATGGAGGAGTGCAGAAGGTGCCATAGACACTATGATGTATTTCTCGTTCAAGGAGGTTCGGAGCGTGTTAATATGTGACAAGGCGACAATTCAGTGTACCGTCCAATGTCAATTTTCTGGACAGTGCCACATAACCAATCATAATTTTTATATTTTACACTTTCTACTCTTTACAAATAGAGTAACTCAATTTTAAAACCAAACCGAATAATAACTCAATTTCAAACTTTTCGATTGCTTTGTACTCCGTAACACACTAGTTTAGCTTAATATATTATGCACACCAAGTTTTGCTAATACATATTAGATTCGAAACCGAGTAATTTCAAGCTTTTCAATTGCTTTGTACTAGACAATAGTTTGCTAAAGCATACCAAACCAGAACTATCAAAATCATTAAGATATTGAATATACAACAATAGTATCGAACTTTTACATAAGAGAAAATTTCTGATGTAAACAGTCAACATGACATTTCTTACTAAATAGACTGTGTCAGAATACTTTTTCTAAAATAAACCTCCATTTCGCCGAAATAGACTAAAGTTTAGGCGAGTTCGGTGTAAAAATTTGAACAAATAAAGGATCGCCAAGTGTCCCCAAAATTTCGCCCGTCAACCTTGAATTCGACGGTCATACATGGCATTTCGCTGAAATTCAAATCACATGTATATCCTAAAAAATCACCGAAAAGCCATTCCCTTTTAAGTAAGTTTTCGGCGAAATTCAAGGTTTAGCGTAAATTCACCATTTCGCCTAAAATATAAATAAAATTTCACCGAAATGCAAATTTTTTTGAAATTTCATGATTCGTGCCGATCTCTTTTTTCCCTTTTCCCAACATTGTTTGTGTCTTTTTGTTCTTGTGATTTCTACTTCCTTTTCACTGTGGTCCAAATATCTGGATATGATACCTCCTACTTTCAATAATAATTTATTCCTCTGTGAATAATATACAAAACATTAGGCAGTGATATGCATGACTTTGTATGCATGACTTTGTGGTATTTCACATACACCTTCCTTTACAAACCCTAGAAACAGATTTAACTTAAAATATAGATGAATTTATTGAATAATTATTACCTTATCTTGACAGAAATCCAACCCCATGGTGTTGCCGACCAAGAATCACCCTGTTACCGCCAAACAAACCTCTACCACCGTTCCCACAACAACAATCACCCACCCTACCACCACAAACAATCCGTTGTCACCTCCACCAACTACCACCTTCAAGTTAAACAACTTGCGTCGCTGTCACCACCACCAACCACCACCGAAGCAAAAAATATAAGGCAAAACCCGAACAAATCAAACCCTAACCCAAAGTGAAACCCTTATTTGGTTGATTTTGAAATGAAACAAACATCTGGATATGGAAGCGAAAAGAGAGGAAGCATATTTTCGGATTTCAGTAACCACCAATGAACAAATCAAACATTTGGATTCATATCTTATTGGCCAAAAAAAGTGATGAGAGTGATTTTGAAACAAAAAGGAAACTGGAAGTCTTAAAGTGATTTTGAAATGTGTTCGGTGAAAAGGAAAAGTGAGTCTCCGGGTGTATGTATTTTACCCCTTTCGGCTATTATTTTATATTTTGACGAAAAGATTATATTTCAGCGAAATTTTAATTAGAAGAGAATGGCATGTTCTCCGGTCAAACATTATATTTCGGCGAAATATAATTTTGGGAAAATTATTTTGGGATGTACATGTGATTTGAATTTCGGCGAAATGGCATGTTTGACCGGCGAAATTTGGGGACACTTGGTGATCGTTTATTTGTTCTAATTTTTATGCCGAACTCGCCTAAACTTTAGTCTATTTCGGCGAAATGGAGGTTTATTTTGGAAAAAAAATTCTGACACAGTCTATTTAGTGAGAAAGGTCATGTTGACCATTTATATCAGTAATTTTCTCTTTACAAAATGTTTAATTTAGAGAATAATAATAGATTGTTTACTTAAATCAACCTTAATTATACGTAATGTGTTTAAGGGTAACTAAAATTTATTAAAATGTGTATAAGGATAACTAAAGTTTATCAAAATGTGTACAAAGATAGTTGAAGTTTATTAAATTGTTCGAAATGATGAATCCTTATCGGCTCATTTTCCACTGAACGATGATTTTAAAAGTTAGGTGAATTTTTTACTAAAAAAATTATATTGTTTTCGAAATTGAACACTTTGTGAAAGTTGAATTTCCTACTGTCTATTAACCCATATAATTAATAAAATTAATTAAGACATGAAGATTAAGTTTATATATGTTCATCGGGTTGGGTTTGGATCATCTTGATCCTTTTGACCTTAGAATGCGTGCAATTTCTCATTCACCTTTTCGAAAAAGAGAACTATGATTCAAAAACATATCTAAGCCGAATAATTTAAGATATGTGATCACTGATCACTCATGCTAACATATGTATAGCTTAAAATTATTTGATATTAATACCAGAAGACAGAAGAAGACGACTATGTTACAATATACATGCACTTACATATAGCCCGTTTGGCTAAATAGTAAATACTTACACGTTCAACGTGTCCTCGTACTCATATCAAACCGTATATTACAGTCTTTGATATCTAAAAACATGACATGAATATATATGAAAACAAGTTCATAAAACTTGGCACAAAATAAGGCATATCATGACCAAAAGAAATGATCCAAATCCAAACCCGGAATCGCTGTCTTGAGTAATAGCCGCACCATGATCTCCGTGTTGTTGAAATGAACTTGTAGCAGACGAATCCTTGAACGGAAAGAAGGCAAAAAGGAAGTATACCACAAGCATCAATATAAATGGAATCACCACAAAGTTTTCCACCATAGGACTAAATATTATGATAGCAAAAATATTAAGCATGATAAAAGGAATAATTGGTGATGGACCTCTTGTTTCCATTTTCACCTTTCTAACAAGTTTTTTAGCTTAGTGAAACACCATAGCAATGAAATAGTATATCATATATATAGTGACATAGTGTATATATACATGGATGTGATTTAATTAGCTACCACCTTTTAATATCATATTAATTAATTATAATTAAGCTACTTAAATAAAGAACCTTCTGGCATGGGCCCCTGGATTAGTTGATGGCTTGATATGAAAAAAAAAGTTATTGTTACAAAATGACGAGATGTATAAGTTAAGAACTTAAGATATGATATATGTATACAGGGGCGGAGCTAGAGTGGGGGCAGTGGGAGCAGCTGCCCCTACAAAAGTTTTGAAATTACGTAAAAAATAAAATTTTCTAAGGTATTAATGATAATTTTAAATTTTTGCCCCCTCAAAACTAAGAAGAATTAACAAACAAATTTTTTTTTGCCCCCTCAATTTATATATCCTAGCTCCGCCCCTGTATGTATAACCAAGTGAATATATATAGTTAAATAGTATTTGCATGGCATTTTTTTATATGTATGTCTATATCATGTGATCTTAGAAATAATATATTCTTCGTGTTCTTGCATTTTTGGTAACAACCTACCCCAATCGATCTATAACATCATATGATTTGGGACACAACATTAATCAAGCATTTGTACTTACATATGTTTATATATACATTTACATGATAGTTTGCGTCGTTAATTTGAAATTTTGAATAAACGAAGTAATTATGTCTTCGAATAGAATTAGATGTTAATCAACAGGTTCCTTTACAAGAAAATGGAATTTTATTTTTATTTGAGTGACTGAATAGTGAATAGAATGATGCTTATTTAGTGACAAAAATATCATTCTCATTCAAAGTTTATTGAAGAGAGAATAAATTCAAGAAAATGTCAATTATTCAAGTTCCTCCTTAAGTTGACTTTAGATGACAACGCAACTATAAATAAAAGCTATTGGATATACAAAAACTAGTATAACTGTATAAGGGGTTACGGGGGTGTTTCGGATTTTTTTTTATAAGTGTTTATTTAATAAAAAATTAAGTAGTGTTAATATTTTAATTTTTGTATGGCCATTCTCTTCTTTAAAATCTTTAAATTTACTTATAGCTGTTAAAATAAACAATAAGTGTATAAAATTTAAATAAGCAATCCAAACACGTTAAAATTAAAATTACATAAGAGAACGTTTTAAAGAAAGTGGTACGATAATTCAAGTTCCTTTTTGATTTACTTTAACTTATATTTTACATATACGTTGAATATTCTTTGATCAAGCATATCTTAGCTTGAGTGCAAACCTATGACGATTTATGGGTAATTAATCATTGATACTTCGACATACGTGTAAATTCAGCTTGAGATTAACTCAATCGAGGGTAGTTTAGAATTAATCTTGTGTATGAGGTACCTTAAGTGCATGAGAATGAGAATAAACACTAGAGTGATTCTAAGAATAGTGATGATGATTCTTGTATGGGAGCACCCATCTAACAAGATGGGGTTCAGGTGAGAAGAGCATTACTAGATTTCATTCAATATTATGTGTTTAATATTTTTGATGATCTATTTTCATCTTGGATTTATCCCTATATACATGAAGGGAAGTGTTGAGCACACTAAAGAAAACCCATGTGGCAATCCAAGATTCCAAGGTATGGGCACATCATCAAATATATATATTGCTAACAGTTGAAGGTTTGGTGTTTTGTAAATTCTTAAGTTGTGTTGCATTCGGGGGGTGTTTGGTTAGGCCCTAGTTTATTTATAGAGTTTAACTTGATTTTCAGATCGTTACATATAAACAATATAAAATTGATTCATACAAACACTAATAAGGAGGTTATTAGGTAAAAATAAACAAATAAGCAATCATAATGAGCTCCCTAAACACCCCCAACTCGGCAAACATTCCAATATTTTATATTATTATTATACCTTCCCAAAAAAACATAATTATATTATTCCACTAATAGGGAGCTAACATCACCTAAATAGGATTTAGGTGCTCTTATTATATTGTTAAAAATCACATCGTAACTTTATAAAATGTTTCAGTCGTCACATTCTAACCCCCAATTAAATAGTGTGGTTAGTAACATTTTTTTTCATGAAAGTACTGTAGCATTAGCAAAAAATTAAGGGAGAAATGTCTTTAAAACAAAGCTGTCCAAAAAGCTAAATGAATAACTTCAGTTTATTTTCAAATAATCGTTGTCGTTGAAATTTCATAAGCTACCTCATCTGGAACTGATTCTTTGACACAAACGATCAAATGATCATATTGGTCGATGATCATCCGGGTGCAAATATCTCGATTTCTTACAGATTAAGAGTCTTATGTTGTGGTTAAGAACCAAAAGTTGAATTGATCTTCGAAACTTCAATTCCTTTGATAAATGACAATTGGGTCATAGAGGGTTTTTTTCACAGAAATCAGGTAGTACAAATAAGTATGACATTGACAACCATTTTTCATAGGTGGAAGTGGTGGCTATAAAGGTTATCAAGACTAGCAAATATATACATCATATAAAACTAGGCATGAACAAAACCGGGTTTTCACCCGACCCGACCCGACCCAAAATCCAAACCGGGTTTTGGTCAAAAAGTCAAAAACCGAGTTAGACCCAACCCAAACCAGGTTTTTTCAGGTTTTCAACCGGGTATTTGACCGGGTTTCGGGTCTTTGACCGGGTTTTTGACCCGACCCTATTTCAACCCGGGTTCAACCCGATTTCAAATTCTAAAAACACTACCCGGGTACGTACCCGCCGGGTATTCAAAAAACCCGAACCGGGTAGGGCCAAACTGGGTTTGACCGGGTCGGATTTTTGGGTTTGAAACCGGCTAGGGTTTAAAACCCGGTTTTTTTGTTCAAGTCTATATAAAACTAAGCACTGAGTTGGATAGATGTCTACCAGATGTGAAAGATCAATCCTTTATATACAAAACCAAATACCATGCAGACTTAGAGGTGGCTAATTTGGTATGTTGGACAATTTGGATATCTAGAGAGTTAGGTCTGCGTGAATTACTGAAACATATCGGGTCTCGTTTACCAGAAAGGCAGATCCACAATTTGTGCTTCTGATACTGAATTCACAGTTGATACATACCGGCAGAACCTCAATGTTTACAAGACCACTTTCGATATCAACCAATAGTCACAGAAAAAGTACACAAAGCTTCTAAGGCCCTTAATAAAACCTGATAAATTACATGCACACTAACAATCTGGACATGTGCCATACTGCCATGTCCAAAGTCTGGCAGTAGCATCATATGATTGCTCTAAATTAAGAACAATAAACGTAATCCAAAAATGCATTACTATTTTACAATACATATCATTAATATTTACCGTTTACACCATCCTAAGGAACACTACTATTCTGCATCCTAGAGAAAATTGACGATCGTCTCTCATTCACCATTCCACCATAGTTATCAACAGTCATTCAGAGGGACTCGCATATTGAATATGTTGCTCATAAAAGTTGATCAACTGTCATTAGTAAAATTACAGGAATAAGTGTGCAAATATCTTCATGACGCTTTGTAGAGGTGGTAACTTTGAACATTTACTTAATCATTGGCAGATTCAGGTTAACGTTATCTCAAGAAAGTCAACAAGTAAACTAAAGAAAACTAGCATATAAGCTAATCAAATGGGTTGTAAGTCACCCAAAGTGGGTTTCAAAAGATTACCTCGAAAAAATAAAGTGTATAAATCATATGTGACATACCTATTATTTTTTTACTATAAAAATTTGGACAAATGTTTCAGGTCAACCCAGCCCGGCCCATATCAACCATTTACCCAACCCACCCATAGGTGTGCGTCTATTAGAATTAGATAGCTTTACCAAGAGCGGGTAGTGAGCCTTGAGATATCTGTTATCCACCATCACTTCCTTTCCATCAGACCTGTTTAACCAAAAGTTAGTGTCATCACTTCGCTAAAGAACTAGATGTTATCCAGTCAGGCTAAAGCAGGTCTACCATATTTTGGACCTCTGGGTCTTTTGAATGAGATCACGTGATATTCACAGGGAAGACGTTTTTTAGTTACAGATTAAATGACACTTCTGCATTTTGTTCTAGTTATTAGTTACAGATTAAATGACACTTCTGCATTTTGTTCTAGTTATTCTCAATGAACTTCGAAAGCCAATATTGAACACATGTTAAATGAGCTCACACAAGAGGGACCAATAATCGACATAGAAGTAGAGTGTATCCAAGTCTCAATAAATACAGATTGGTCTAATACTCTAATTAATTGAAATAATTTGTTGTAGGATATATCTCATTCTATGTGTTTAAGTTGTTCGAAATATTTGCCATTTAGATATGGATTGACCTATTTATGGAAATAACTTGCTGATTGTTCTCGCTCTATGTATCTGGATTGATGGAATTGTTTGTCACTAAGAATATCAAATGTGAGGATTAAAGTTTTAATTTGAACATGAACATATATGACAATGACAGATTAGTGACAAATACAACATAATTATGTTTCAAACAATAGCATTAGTCCTTAAATCATTGAGCTTCCCTAACATAGAAAATCGTAATACTATATTCTCGCACCAAATTTATCCCAAATATAAAGCTAGACATGTTCCAAATATTTATTTTTATGAGCAAAAATTGGTAACAAACAGTGAGATAATTCTAGCACCACCTGTTCAGCATTTATCATCGGCATATTATGTAATATTCCCATAATAACAGAGGAGAACTGTCTACTTGAGGAAACTAGGATTTCTACTTTCTCATAATCGTATCATCTTGCATATGTGGTCTTATGTGTCAAAACTTATCTGATTTATTGACTAATGATATAGAAAATGAGTAACAGGTGTGAACTCAAATAGGAAGATAGATGCACAAACCTCAAGACCGAAAAGGTTACCAAGATGTCTTGCATATCATTAAGTGTGGAAATGGAATATTCAATTGGTTTGATAATCTTGGTAATGGCATACATACTTCTCGAAGTATCTACCACATTCATCGAACCAAAACAATTTCCCAGTTGGTCAAACTTTTGAATCCCATGCTCTACAACTACACCATTCCCACTAGCTATTCTTTCTATTGCATCATGTGCACCATTCGTGACAACCGCGTTTAAATCTTGCTGAAACCGTTTAACAGAACCAGATTTCCTCCGCTTAGCTCCACCACTACGACTAACCCAGACAGGTCTAGAACCATTCACATTTGCCATTCCATTTGAAGGACTTGCTCCGTCACATGATCGATCTTCTTGTATATGTACAGCAGGCTCATTTGTTTTTTCCTTATTAGTTGAAGTCGTACCTTTCAGTTGACTCAGCTTCACATTCCACTCGTTTGTCTCATTCGTTTCCCCCGCTTGCTGGGAGACCGATAAAGATCCATTGCCACTCAAATGTTTTGCTTTTTTACCATTTTTCGAGGCTTTCACACTGCTCTCTCCCCATTTACTATAGTTAGGATCATTCCCAAAGGAACGTGACAAAGGTTCTTCAATGATTCGAAGCTTCACAGCAGGCACATCATAGGTGGCGGCAGGAGAGCCTTGTTGTTGCGGTTGCGGTTGTGGTTGCGGCTGTTGCTGTTGCTTTTTCTTTTTTGCTGGTGGTTGAGGAACAGGAGCACTCTTGCGTTTTTGTTTCTTGTTTGATTTATGTTTCCCTGATCTCATTCTTTAAGATTCATCAAACAAAAAGAGCACATTATTACTCTGTTCCATTATTATTCAAAGTTTGTTTGGGATCCGTTTAAGGTTGAGCAAAAAAGGTAAGTCATGTGTGTGTGTTTAATAAAATTAGAACCTTTCGGAACATGGTGAACATTGAAAACTAAAATTTCTTTTTGCTCATTACAACTAATATCTGGCACTCATTGCATAAGTCATCCCCAAAAAAAAACAACCTTTATATAGTAAACCACACGAAACAAGATTATAGAGGCAAAACCTTTCTTCGAATGCATCAATAAAATCTGAACAAGACATGAGATTCTCAACTGGTTCCCAAGTATTGGCCGTCTCGGGCCATCCACGCCTTCACAAAATACATAAGTCAAATCACTAACAATTCAAATATCCCCATCCATTTCCAAACACATATATAGATTCATAAATTGTACTTGTTGCAGCATTAACACATGATAGCTCATAGCTACTTACTACATACAGCTTAGATCACTTACCATTTAATTAGATACTGCACTTTCCCCTATTCACCCAAACGATCAGAAACAATCCATCACACACAAAAAACACCAAATTAGAAGAATGTAGACATAAATAACAGGTGCAAACTAACAAAAACAAAGAAGTAGCAAACGCTTATTAACCTTTCGACTCCGTTTCTTCCGTACGGATTCAATTTCATAAAATCCTTCAGCTAATTTAGGGCGCTCATCTCCACCTTCATTTTCATTGTCCAGGTCACCAAATTGTTCTTCATATTCTTCATCATCCTCATCATATTCGTCGTCTTCTTCATCTTCGTATCTATCGCTGACGTCATTCAGTGACAATTGCTGCTGCTGCTGCTGCTGCTGCTGCTGCTGTTGTTCACTGTTCTGATCGTAGTATTCCGATTCATCGTTGCTGATGCGTTGTCGTGGTGGTGGATCGGAGCTGGTGGTTCTCCTTCTAGCGCCGCCTTTCATTGGTGGTGTAGATGGGTAGTTTACGGTAGCTCCCGTCCAACCGTAGCTCTGTAATTTTGTGAGAGTTTGTGTTCACTTTCTGATTCGTCCCCAAATTTGAAAACCTAGAATCTGATGACGTCAATAAATGTTTTTAGAAAATTGCATGAAAGGACATATACTTTCAAAAAATGTATTAATTGAATATAAATAATGTAGGTATCATTTAATTACTCTTATTAAATTAAGAAGACTAGTATTTATGTTTAATTACTCTCATTAGTTGAGCAGTTATGCCATCTTAATCAGTTAATCATATACTATAATCAATCATAATCACCGACTCAGTTCGTGGCCCAACTTGGCCCAGCAAGTCCAGTCGACTTGCTTCACACACTTGCCCTGCGAACCCAACTCGGTTCGCACCGCAGATGTCAAGTCAAACTTGATCAACATTTTTCAGCATTTAACATTTAACTCTAAAATGTTTACCAATTAATATTTTCATTACAATTCAAAACCAATTTACAAACTTGATAATAATCCCTAGTGCTATTACAAACTGGATCTGTTGTCACAATAACATGTTCCCAACAAATGAAGTATTTGATTCGACTTTCAATGGCGTCATATATCACTTGCACACGTTTTGTTGTTTACATTTTCCTACTTGAAGATGATTCTTGTGTATGCATCACTACTAAAACATCATTTGGTCAATAATGTTAGCTGAAGCAACAGGCGGAGGGAAATGGTTAAAGATGTTAAAGTGATGATTCTACATCATTTAAGTATCCAAGTATTTAGCAATATAAATAGAAGCACCTTAATCAGTCATTTACCGAGTAATTAACCATTAACAACAATTAAGATGATCATCACCTTGCTACTCATCGCCTCATTTTTCCTTCTCCCCTTCTATATTCTCAACAAAAACCAAATGGTTTAAATCTTTAAACCTGCCACAAGGCCCTCCAAAATTACAAATTTTCGGAAACATACACCAGCTCGCTGATAGAGCATTGTTGCATCATACTTTACGTGAACCAGGAAATACGGACCTAATATGCACATGCAACTAGGCCAAATGTCCACCATTATCATGTAATCACCTCGGTTAGTCAAAGAAGTCCTAAAAACCAACGATTTAGCCCTTGCAAGCTGCCCTACGCTTTGATGGCTGATATCGTGCTGTATGGGAGAGCTGACATTGGTCTTGGTCCTTGGGGGTTTTGGGGGATAATATTATGCTACACACATAATATACTACTACGTATATGATTATCAACATAACCCCATTTCGATATTTTTAATAATCACATAGGAGGTGGCAGTGATACAACTGCACTAGCAATTGAATGGGCAATGACAGAAATGATGAGAAACATTAATGAGATGCAAAAAGCACAAGCAACAGTAAGAGAAGCATTTATAAGGAAGAAAACAATAGTAGAAGAGAATGATTTACAACATTTGGTTTACCTTAAACTCATTATTAGAAAAACACAAGGTTTCACCATCCTCCTTTATTAGTCCAAAGAGAATGTAGAGAACATTGGCAAATTGATGGCTATATAGACTACTGAAAGCAAAGGTGATCATCATTATTAATCCTTTTGTAAATGTAACTGATCCTGAATTTTGGGACGATGCGAAAAGTTTCAAACCCGATTGATTTGAGAATTCTTCTATGATTTATATGGTTAAAAAGAGTTTGTTCCGTTTGGATGAGGGAGGAGAATGTATCAAGGCAATCATTTATGGGATGGAATCGAAGTTGACAAAGATTCACAAGAATCTTGATAATATATTTAAATAATACAGAATCAAAAGACAAAGAAGTGGAGCGTCTGAAGAAGATCTATTGGATTTTTTAACATCAAAGAGTGTGCCGATCTTCATTTCCAATCACAGACAACAATATCAAGGCAATCTTTGTTGTATGTCAACTCGTACATCGTTATTTTGTTAAATTTTATACAGTAGTTAATTAGTATTTCAAAATATGTATACTATTTCATAAAGGAAAATCAATTATTGACCAAAATTTTTTATGGATGTCATGTGGTAGCCTGTATAGATGACACACAAGACAAATCACTAGCAAAGTAGCAATACTCGAATGTTAGATACACAATGGAAGTATTGAAAGTTCGATACACATAATAGATTTTTAGTTTCACTTTGTTACATTACGGGATACTATTATGCTAAACATATAAAATACTATATGATTATTTACATAACCCCATTTTGAACTTTTGTTAATAGTCACAGAGTAGGTTGCACTGATACAACTGCACTAGCAATTGATTGGGCAATAGCAGAAATGATGAGAAACCCTAGTGTGATAAAAAAAGCACAAACAATAGTAAGAGAAGCATTTATAAGGAAGTAAACAATAGAAGAGAGTTTACCTTAAACTCATTATTAAATAAACAGCAAGGTTTCACCATCCTCCTTTATTTGTCCAAAGAGAATGTAGAGAACATTGTCAAGTTGATGGCTATATATACTGCTGAAAGCAAAGGTGATCATCATTATTAATCCTTTTGTAAATGCAACTGATCCTGAATTTTGGGACGATGCGAAAAGTTTCAAACCCGAATGATATGATTTGAGAATTCTTCTATGATTTATATGGTAAAAAAGAGTTTGTTCCGTTTGGATGAGGGTGGAGAACGTGTCCTGGGATTAGTTTTGGTTTGATCCTTATTGAGTTCACTCTTGCTCAAATGCTACACTTTTTCGTTTGGCAACTTCTGAATGGAAGTCACGATGAAGTTGATATGACTGCGAATGATGGAATCACTGCATCAAAGAAAGTTCCTTTACAGGTTATACCAACTCTTTATTCTCCAGTTTCATGAGCAGACGAGATTTGAAGGCGATATTAGGCTTCGCTACGTTTAATATGTATAGCTCGTGTTAAACTTATCTCCGTGTTTAGTCAAATCTTATTAGGCATCAAGTTCTAATGCTATATCGTACTATATATGAAGAATGATAAAGTTGTATAGGTTGGTGTTAATGTTATTGGCACTTGTGTTTGAATGAGATACAAATTGAATTCACGTTACCTAAACTAGGAACAAATATTCAAAAACATGTCATCATCTGTTTAATATGTAAAATCTGATGTTATAGACTTATAGTGGTAATTTTCTAGTCAGTAAAGGAGAGCAAATTAAACTGAAACTCTAAAATGGTAAAACATTCATTTTGAGATTCATACAAGCGAAATGGTGCTGATAAATACAACATGGAAGTTGATTCATACAACAACAAATATGCATTAAGCAGTTGTACAGTATAATTGTTTAATGCATATTTGTGTTGTATGAATCAAATTTTGTGTTGTATTTATCAACTCCCCAAGGGAAAACAATTTTCAAACCTAAAGATAGCAATCTTACTTAGTACCATTACTCAGTAGTGTCATCATTCATGATCTGATAAATGAAATTTTTTAGTTACACTTATAGTCAACAAAAGAGAGCAAACTATGACTTCGATTTGTCAAAACCTAAAGATAGCAACCTTACTTGACACTACTACTAGTGTCTAATTGTCTATCATTCATTTAACTTTTTAGTCACTAAAAGAGAGCATACACAGACTTTAAAGTGGTAGGGTTGTTAATGATTTGAGTCGAGTAAAATATCAGGAAATTTGAGCTTGACTCGTTTCATATTTACTTAAAATCGAATAAATACCAAGAACTGTGTCGAGCTCAAGTACGGATAATTTGTTACTATTCGAGTTAATATTTGATGCTCATTTTAGTTCTTTGACTATCAAGTTGCTCATCTACAAGTTTCAACTCGATAAACTTGCTCGACCTTGAACTCACATTAGCACATTTATAATTGACGTTCGGGTTGATATCATATTGAGTACATTTAATTAATGTTTCTAAACACAGAAACTATGTATATACATTAGGCGCGTTCGACTCGTTAAGCTCGATTAGGTCGTTTGACTCGAACTCAAACGAGTATTTGAACAAGCTGAGTTGAATATATGTTTTTTAAGCTCGGCTCGTGAAATTAATTGAACAATAACTTTTGTTTGACTTCGACTGAAACTCGAATACTATCAAACTCCAATTCGAGCTAAAAAACCTCAAACTCGGATAGCTCTTTAACTCCTCGATTCCTTAACATCCCTGGATAATACATTCGATTCGAGAATAAAAAATGGGATATGAATAGTCAAAACCTAAAGATAGAATCCCTATTTGAGACCATACTGCATAACAAGATCAATGTATATATTGTAAAAAAAAAATATTTTTGTTGATAGCAAAAATCTGTTGTTATCATTCTTTTGTCACAAATATTACATCATTATACAAGTTGATTCAACTATACTAAATGCAACTCAAAAGAATATTAAACTAAGAACGTACACAATAACAAATGTAATAAACAGTTGTGTAATCTATATATAAATGATTAACATAGGTTGATTAAGCGGAAGAGACAACTAAATTAAAACATTTTGCTCGTATTCATGAATAAAGAACCAAACATCGTGATAATATAATACATTGGCCAGAAAAAAGATCAAGAATAAGCAAAATCAAGACCAAAATGACAAAAAAGACCGAGTCTTGCAACAGCCAGTAAAGTTACTCATCTCACAACAAGGTCACGACTCGAGTCACAGGAAAGCCCTGATCACTTGACCCAACCCGAAGACCTTTTGGTGCAGAAGATTTCCCTGTACACATTTGGATATATATATTCTACCTTTACCATCTGTGTGGCATATAAGCTTATTGAGGCAAGTATTGCCTTAGAGTCTCGGTTCTATCTGTGTTCCTTAATTTACGAAACGCACACAATTCAATCTGTCTGACCCGCTCACGACTTACACCCATTACATCCCCAATCTCTTGCAATGTTCTTGTTTTACCATCTTCTAGCCCAAACCGCCATCTAATTACTTTTTGCTCTTTTTCACCCAGTGTACTCAACACCTTCCCTAAGTCCTCAGACATAGTTTGCTTAATCAATATCTCCTCGGGAGTCTCTTGATCAGGATCATCAATAAGGTCCTATAATTGAATGTTTGATGTGAATACATGAGCAACAAATTTTCAGTTGTAAGCTAGATGTAGTAATCTTGACCACAATGGGTGAATCAATTTGTTTGGTTAACCAATTGGCATTGCCCAAGTGGTACCGCCACCGCAAACGCCCAGACCCCACATATGTGACCTGTAGGTCAGGGGTTCGAATCCATTCCTCAGCATATGTGGGTGATTTGTGTATAGGTGATTTGCCCGGCGTTGATGCTCCTTGCGGGTGGAGCGGGCGTGTACCATTGAAATATGGTAGGGGTCAAGGGTACCCTCCAAACTAGTAATTGATTTGGCTATACATTGCCTCTGATGGGTTTAATGGCTAAAAGTATATGGAATGGTTAATCATACAAATGGGTAAGAGGTAACTCAAAAGTGTATCCAAAACTCATAAACCTTTGTTTTATCATATCTGAAACATTAATTACTTGTAATATTCAAGAAAAGAATAAAAAGTCAAAGAAGAGTTTCCCATCAGCATCCACATGTTCTGATCAGCTATAAATCAACAATGTTACCCGTTTGTATCAGTTATCACAAGCCCTCCTCCCTCAATTATATCAACTCTAGCGTTACTTTCCATGGATTTTACGTGGTTTATGGTTAACTATATTTGACACCATAATTCATTAACTATCATATTTGACACCATAATACATTAACTTATTAACTTTTTGGATGATTATTTCTTCAAGTCAACCCAAACCGTATCAAAATGACCCGGTTTGACCCATTTCCAAAGCCGTCCCACTAGACCATTTTGCTACCTCTAGGGCATATCGCAATGGCAAGAACGTAGATATCTTCTCAAATGGGAAAAGAACAGAATGAGGACAAACCGTGAGTTTGGTATTGTTCTCGAACCCAACAGGAATATCAATGGATCGAGCTGGCTTAGGGGCTTGTTCCGCAGATTGAATCCTCTTAATTGAAAGACCTGTTTCTACTGCAATTTCAGCACGGGTAGGTTTTCTTCCAAGCTGCTTATCCAATCGATATTTGGCCTCATTCACCTTAGATTGCACCTCCACCATATAATACTGTGTCATCCAGCAAGTAAAGAATGCAATAATTCAGTTCAGCCCAAACACATCGGACATAAACCAAACATAAAGTTTCCACCATCAAATATATAATCATTACACAATATTTCTTCAGAGTTTTGGGGGTATGTGTAATTTTTAAACAAGTGTGTCATGTGTAAACATTTATAACCTGGAAAAATATATACAGCCATAAGAAAGCTTCACGAGCATATATAAGAAAATAGTGTTGACATGTACAACGTAATTTTCTATTAAATGTGTAGAGACCTATATATCACGACCAACACAATTCTACACTTCTAGAGATTGTCATCAAAAGTGTACTAGTAGCTTATTCATTATAGTGTTCAAAGCATTATATATCTTACCGGAACATGAATTATCCTGCTTTGTTCAGCACGGGACCTTTGAACAGCTTGCCTTATCCACCAATGTGCGTATGTTGAAAATTTGAACCCTTTCGAAGCATCAAATTTCTCTGCACTTTTCACCAAGCCTCGGATTCCTTCCTGAGAGAAGCATCAACATCAACACAAATAGCAAATATAGGTTGCAATTTTAACCCATTTGCTTATATGGGGTCAACTTGGGTTGGGTTTTAAACCAAATGAATTGAAAGCCACAGAAAGTGTATTGTTTATGCATACAACCTCTTAATATTTTTATTCAAATAATAATATTATAGTTATGGCATTGCTTTGTAAACATATAACAAAGAAATTACAAATTTATGATTTTTTCCAATATGGCAAAATTGTTTTGTGGGTCAACCTGACCAGGCCTGTTTCGACCCACAGCCTAACCAGACATGCCCATCTAAGGATTTGATGCATACCTGAACGATATCCTGAAGGTGCACCTTTGTTCCATAATAACCTCTTGCAACGGATATAACAAGACGTATATTGCTCCTGATCATTTTGTCCCTGCATTCTTCACCATAATGTAAACGTCTCCCCAATTGTATCTGATCAATGCCTGCTGCGGAAGCCCATTCTGCAAAAGTGGGTGGCACCCCAAAACGTGTTTCAAGAGCTGTATGGACTTCTTGTAATTTCAACAGATCCTGCATGTTTACGGTAAAAAAATTTACACATGGATGGGAGAATGTAAAGTGCATCAAATAATTACAAAACAAACCGCAAGACATCCCTTAATGTATACCACAGAAAATAATTGATCATCCTAAGTTCCAATATCAAACCTTGACATATAATGGTTCAAATGCAACGAAAGATCACAATTCTATCCAAAAGGAAGCTTAAAAACTTCAGATAAGGGGTGCCCAGATGAGCATTTTTCAAAGGTGATTATTGCAAATTATATAATCAAATTCAGATTAATCAGTTTCCTTAACCCATTAGGAAATCTGATTATGTAGACCCAGCCAATGAGAATCTTAATCATTATTTTCTCAACAATCAGCACACACATACAATTTGAAGTTATTACGTGTACGGAATGAAAATAACCTACGCAAGCATCCAAAATAAGACACTTCAGCGCGTCTATCAGACTAAGAGGAAACAATTTCGACCTAATTAATTATGAATACCTCAAGTAGGGTTGTGTTTTATCTCTTTCAGGTCGAATGGATCACATCAGAATGATTAGCTACAAAATAAAATAAAAAGGCCCAAATGGGCCAAAATATCCCTAAGGGTGTATTTTTTAAGCATAAAACCTACTAAATCATTTTATTCATAAGTTAGATTGTTACTGAAAAATACAATTTTGCTAAGGCATGTTTGACAGGTTAATGTTTAGTAGAAAACAATACAGAACAAAAAGATTTTGGGACAGCCACCCATTTTGGCCCATGCCAAATAGTAACCAGTTTTGACCCATTCCCCGACCTGTCCATTTCTCCTCATCTACTCAAGAGAGAAAAAAACTCGTACCTGTATCCCCTTAGAAAGTTCTACTTCCTCTGCAGCAGTTAGAAGCTTGGCATTTGTCATTCCTCCCAAAAAAGCCAACACGTCCTTTCTCTCACCACGCCTTCTGCTCAAACCAGATTTTGTAGCCACAGTACTAGGGGCAACCCGCCCTCGACCCGCTGATGAAGATTTTACTGACACAACACCTGCTTCAGCCTTCTCTGCTGCTCTAACTCTCCTCTCTTTCCGTTCCACTTGACGTTTTGATCTCACTGTTATGCTAGCAGAAAGTTGTTCTTCAAGAAGTTGAAGTTCTTCAATTGTGGGTTCATCTTGTTCCGAGAGTTGTGACTCGGGCTCATTTATGGAAATATCAGACTTGGGTAACTTAGGTTTATCTTTGACATTTAACCCTTTGGGGCTCTGATGGGTTATCATCATTGCTGCTGCACTCTTGGCAACCTTTACTGCAGCCCTTGCTAACGCAATTGCTTCAGCAGCTGCATCAGCATATTCACTTGTGACGAACTCTGGAGGCAAACTTGTTCCTTTTTTTACCTAAAAAGATTCAAATGCCAGTTAATAACGTATATCTATTTCTTTTATTCAGAAACGTTGACAGTTGAATGCATAGGTTAAATGATTTAACATAACCAAACAGCGTAGTCTGATAGATATGAAAGACTTACACATGGGGTAGAGAGGTTACTCATGGAAAGGTAAATTTATAGGAGAACGTATACAAGTATTGCCACCATATCAAAGAAGTTATTGATTTCATTGCTGTACCTCATGTTCCTAATACTATCACCGACCAGTCTATAAATCCACCAAAAAGTGACTTGGAGTGTTTGGATATGCCTTTTGAAAGCGATTATATGATTTCAAATGATCAGAACTATAAAACAGCTGTAAAACAGTAAAACAAAATGTAAGAGACGGGTGTCCACATCTGTTTTACAGTTTTACCCTTTGATAATCAGTTTTGTTGCAACTTTATGAAGCCAATTATTGGAAACTCCTTTTTTGGCTGGAAAAATAGACTAACAGGCAAAGGAGGTTCGGGAAATGAAGTGCAGTTTTACGAGTGACAGAACACTATAATCCTCAACCATAAACAGGCAGCACAATCATTATTTTTACCTAGTAACATGTTTAATATCAATAATCCATATTTTAGCAGACCTATTTCTCTCACAAAATAAGCAGTGCAACAGAGACAAAAGTTGGTCTTTTGACCCACTATCAGATTCTGACCTGACCTACTGCATCAGAATAGGCCCATGGTCTACTCTCAGCAATAGAATTTGAGCGAGATTCTATAGATGGTAGCTGGAATTTTTCAATATCAAGTACTCCAGCTGTTGTTGATGTCGATGAGGATGAATTTGACCATTGTCTATCAGCGACGCCTGAATTTGAATGAACATCTAAAGATGAAAGTTTTAGCTTCTCTAAGTTAAGCACTGTAGATTCTGTTGATACGGGTGGTGCTGTAGTTGATAAAATGCACCGCGTCGGGAAAAAAATAGGCTCTCTACATTTTGCTGCAATCAAACCAAGTTATAACATTAAGATCAAAATCAATCATGAGTACAAATAAAGCAGTTAATCTAAAGCTACAAAGCATCCCAACATTAGGATTATCACATTCCAGTGTAAAACTTGTGATGAACTTGGGAATAAATATGTGATATAAAGTTGATGATAAGAAATTATTAATATTGTACAAGTACAAACTGGCGATAATATGATGATGAAATCGATGATAGTATATAAATTCTAAAAAAGATATTTAACAGATGAGCTCTAAATAAATGAATCATTTTTTTAACACCTCCACGACTCCATCATTACACCTTTGTATAAGTAGTGTAAGACTGTAAGGTTAAGACATCTACAAATTTCATAGAAAACTATTAAAGGGACCTTGTTTTCTATACTGCTCATGAACATTAGTAAGCAACTTCTATTTCTTGTGAGTTCACCACCAACCAACTTGCATTCATCATTTCTGACTTCTGATAATTGCATATTTTAACAGTTCTTATTTTAAGTTATTATCATGTTTCACGACACACGGTGCAAGTTTTCAGATTTCCTATATAAACATTAAAGTTAAGGTCTCATGTCATAAAACTGAACTACTGCATTATAGTGATTTGTAGCAATCCTAAAGGGCAAATTAATAACGAAGGCTCCTGAAAACTTAATGACATTAACCTACAAATCATAACCATAATAAGCACGACTTTGTTGGGTGATCCCAACTTAAAAAAAGCAGTAAACTTGTCATAAAATCTCAGCGAAGTCTTCAAGGAACACAATAATCTAGTTTAAAAGTCCCGTTCATGTAGCAAAGCTACTAGTTCTATCATACTAAAAGCCTAAAGGTCAACTACCAACTGCAAAACAACTATATCTATTGTCACATACATGCGACCAAAGAAATCAAGTTCGTGAAACAAGTTAACAAAAGCCCTAAACTAAATTTCTCCATAAATTAGGCCACTTTTTTACCAGTGTATTTCGGTTTCTTGTATTCAAAATAAGTACTCCAAAAAGCATCATATGGAGGTGCATAGGGAAGTAACATTCCAGTTTAATCATACCAGCAGAGATTCTGAATCCGTAAATCAGGAGGAATCCAGCAAAAAAAAAAATCATTATAGTTACACTATACAAGTATGTATGTGTAACGCTCATGATGTTACACTTCTTAAAGGCAGAAAAATCTCCATTAATCCCATAGTATTAACCCAAAACATACATATACATATATGTATTATCATGTGTATATATAAGATATTTATTATTTCCGTACTATAAAAGAGCTAAAATCCATAAATTTCAGATTTGAGAACAAAATCATTGAACTTCCGGAACTGGAAAAATCAACGTTTTTGTAGAGTGTAGGCAATAAACTAACTATAACTAACTCCTAACCAACTCAACTCATCTACAGTTCACTAAACCTGATAATCCAGCATACAAACTACTTGTAATCAAACCTAAAATCAATAAAGTCTGAATTTAAATGAAAGCTTACGCTGATTGGGAGAATGATGAGTGTAGGATTTGAATTGAATTGAGAAGGAATCAGGCAAGCACTTGAATTGAGGTAGCAAACAGGACATGCTTTCAGCTACAGGTGATATAGATACATACATGTATTAATGATAATGATAATGGTGATTGTATACATGAATATTGGATTCAGGCGCACATTTGAAGATATGAGGATTTGTGTATAATTCTAGAAAAGAATCAACGGAATCGGTGGTGATAAAGACGAAAGTGAGAGATGGAGATTTTGTTAGAGGAGGAAGAAGAAGATAAGGAAATAAATCAGAGAATGAGGACGAAATCTGGACAACAGAAGCCTGCCTGTAAATATGAAAATTGGGTTCAAATTACTTGGGCTGTGCTTTGGGCCTGGCTCACTGTGTAACATTACTAACATCTAACTATCTAAGTTTTGGTATGACATAAGGTGATAAGAGTGAGATGTCAAGTAAGATAATTTTCACATTCACAAAAAGCGTAATATATCGGCAAGTGCATTATGTGTAAGGACTTTCGATTTTCTAAGTAGAGTTGCTAATAATTTAGTTTTAAGGTCGAAAATGGAATGTGTACCACGAAAAAGAAAGAAACTAAAATGGGGATCGTATTTTGATTATATACATCCTACTGAATTCTTTAGTTCAATAGATTTTCATGACTTGGAAAATAAGCTCGCAATTCAAACTCGAATTAGGTATGCTACATTTTCTTAGAATGGGCGATTGTTTTTCTAGTGTGATCCTTGGATGTCAAATATCGAGTATTGTTTGTTACACTGTTATCGTAACTATATCATTTGTCGAAAGAATTTTATCAAGATTGAAGAAGTTGATATCCTACATACATTTTACAATGCCAAAAAAAGCTCAATGAATTGACTGTTGATGATCGTAATTGAGAGACATTGTTAAAGAGTGTTGCTAATAAATAGTTGTAATAGAGAAGGCAAAGGGTAGTACCATATTGTAAAGTTAGAGGACTAAAATGTACATAGGCTCATTCTTGTAGTACCTAAGTGTAACTTCTGTAAATAAGTTAAATACTGTAGATGTATCGTTAACACTGAATTACTGAGATTAAGACTTTCTCTCTCTAATGTGTTTGTCTCTCTCTCTATAACCGCCATTGTTTTACTGCATAATAGTTTATCAACAATTTACTTCAAAAATTCTCGAAAAATGTGTTACTAGCCGGTAACACACGTGTTATTTGTTTATATGTTAGTTGCTTTCAAAACCCACAAAAAAAATCCTCAAAATTGTACCCTTTAATCGAAGAGAAAAAGCGTTGAATTTTATGTTGTGATCTTTTGACTTACGATTTGTGAGATATATAATTTTTAAACATGCGAAAAAAAATAATTAATTTAGTAACACGTTCTTATTGGTTGAACCTCAAACTTTCACCCAATGCTACCGAACCTCAAACTCTCACTCATTTATATATCCATTTAATTTAATAAAAGAGTGCAAAGTAAATTAATTTTGTAAAATTTTACAAAAGTCTAACAAGTAAAAAAAGAAAAAAAAGGAGAAAAAATTTTATGCTATTCATTTTTGATACTGTATTTTTTGTCCTGGCAAAGTAGGGGTGAGTATGGGTCGGTTAAGACCCAAAACCGAAACCATAACCGAATTTTCGGTTAATTGAAATTTTTAACCGATCGGGTTTGGTTGAATAGCGGTTCGGTTATTAGTTAAAAAATGCGGGTCGATTAATTTTTTGGTTTAATCGGTTAATAACCGCCGGGGTGATAGAATAGTTGATTCAATCCCATAAATTCACATATCAAAAGATCAGGTAATACTACTACGAAGCTTGATGAAAATTAAGATGCATGAATAACTAAACCCATGTGTTGCTTAAATTCTACGTGAATGATGTACACCTCTGATATGTAGTAACTTTGGAAGGTGTCTATGAAAGAGAGGTTGGTAGACTGTGTCGTTGTGTTTATATGGTATTATACAATTATTAAGATTAGGTGAATAGAAAAATGGATGTAAAATGTATTAGGTGTCAACGGTTTGGGTTATAAGGTCCAACATATTACCAACCATAACACTTAAAAATTGTTATCAGTTTAGGCATGAAAGGTAACTATATGAATGGAGTAATTATTAAGTGTATGTATGTTAAGTGTATTATTTATTATATTATATAAGGACTTATTAATGTATATAACTACATATACACATATATATATAAGCATAATAAGCAAAATACTGAATATTAAGTGGGGCGGTTCGGTTAATTTGGGTCGGTTTTGAGACAATAACCATAACCATAACCGATCTCATTGGTTAATCGAAAATCAATAACTGAACCATCAGTTAATGGTTTGGGTCGGTTAATTTGGTTCGGTTAATCGGTTGATTCGATTATGGGTCGATTTTTCGATTTTGTTGTTCACCCCTGTGGCAAAGACGCAGAGTGATAAGAAATTAAGACTCCGTTTGGTTCAAAGAATGAATTCTGGATGAATGGAATCTGTCAAAGGAATTGGAATTTGATGGAATTGAAATTTAATGGAATTGGAATATGATTCAATGGAATGTGATTATGAAAGAATTACAATATGTCATGCGCGTTTGGTTGACACATAATGGAATTGAAATTCCAAGCATAAATATAAATATAAATATAAATATAAATATAAATATACAATTTAAAATATACAATTTAAAGTTTATAATATAAAATCTATCAGGAAGATATAAATATAAAATAAAAAAACTGTAAAATAAAAAATGTAATCTATAAATATTTTATAAAAACACAATATTTTATAAAAATAGTAATTGTTATATAAAAACATAAAATATAATACAAAATATTTTTTTTATAAAAATATAAATTTTTTTATATAAATAATAATTTTTTTATAAAAATATAAAATATCTTATAAAGTTATAAATATTCTATAAAAATATAAAATATTTTATAAAATTATAAATATTTTATAAAATTATAAATATTTTATAAAAATATAAAATATTTTATAAAATAATAAAATATTTTATAAAATGCAAAATCTAAAACATAAAAAACAATACAAATTACATATTATATTTTTTTATAAAATATAAAATATTTTATAAAAATATAAATTTTGAGACATATTATAAAAATAACGTGACATGAATTATACTCCCTCCGTCCCAAAATAAGTGTCTCATGTCAAAATGCACACAGTTTAAGGAAAGTCACTATCTACCAATAACATCTTATCTTTACCCACTTAAGTCTTTTCTGATTGGCTGAAAGGAAATCTGGACACTTATTTTGGGACGTTCCAAAGTAGTAAGTGAGACACTTATTATGGGACAGAGGGAGTATATTGTAGACACGTAGTATAAGATCATATAATGTAGCTGCACAACATTCATTTGTTCATGAAATTAGATTACATCCAATATTCTAAAGAATTAAATTCATTCATTTTATGAAATATTAAATTCCATTCCGTATGTCAACCAAACAGACAAAGGAATAGAATTGAATTCCATTCCATCACGTTTTGCCAACCTAATTTCATCACAATCTGCCAACCAAACACGCCACAAGAACACCGGGACTTTTAAAATGGTACGACCGTACGAGTAGTCACTTCCACTCTGGTTCACTCCGGCAGTCTGGCCATGGCTAACACAATCCTCAAAACCCCATTTCTATCAACACTCATCACATCAACCGCCCTTAAATCCTCAAAACCACCCCGTAATTCTTCTTCACATCTTCACGGTTACCGTCGCCGTCTCTGTCATTGTTCGTCAGCCGCATCTGTTTCTCAACCAGAGCAACAGCGACAACCACAAATCAGAAGCCCTCAACTCGTCGCACTAGAGTATGCTGATCTTAGAATTCCGCATATTGTATGCGAGGTACTACTAAAAAGTCATAAATTGTACCTTTTTTTTTCAGTAGATATTGGTCACTTCGTCATTTAGGGTTTACTATGTTACAAACAAGTGTGATTCGATATGATGTTAATTTGTTGCGAAGTTCATATGAAGTTTGTATTTGAGGATGATTGGTTAAATAGATAGGGGATCGTATTTTGTTACTTACCTATGTGTGATATATGCTATACTTTTTGTTCAAAAATTACTTTTTAATACCAAATTTATAATCGCTTGTTTAATTGATTCAGAATTATTTATTTTTTCTTACTTTTGTGGATTTTTCAGGAGTTAGGTGCTATGCGAGTGAGGCAACATGTTAATCCGCTTAGCTCTACTTTATCGGTACGTGTTTCCCCTGCTTTGATATGTCTTGATTTAGAATTATCAATTATGTTTAGAAAGTCCTTTTTTTTCTTGCATATATGGTGGTGTGAACTTGTGGAATGATTTATTTCAATTTTTGATAGGTTCCGGTTGAAGTGCCGAATTGGAACGATGTTTTTGAAGATCCAAAGTTGCCTCTAGTAGTGGACATAGGGAGCGGTAATGAACACTTCTTGCTTACAATTTGTAGCTTGATAAGTGTTGTCAATCTGACATTTGTGACCTGGCTTAGCTTGTGAAACAAATACACTCCAACGAATAACGATTTAGTCTGCGATAATTTGTTTCCGTTATTTCAAACGAATTCAACTATAGAGTCTAAACAGAAGTTGGTTGTGCACGAAGTGTTATATACTTGCTCCTTCCTACAACTTATACATGGAACATCTTATTCAAAATTCACTTTAATTTTTGTATGGATATATCTGGCTAAAATTCAACATATGTTTATATAGTTGAGTTCTAATTATATGAGCAATATAATCTATCCAGGTAGTGGTAGATTTCTCATGTGGCATGCTAAGAGAAATCCTGATTCCAAGAACTATATGGGTCTTGAAATACGGAAAAAAGTACGGTAACTATCATTATGATACTTGAATTCTTTTTTTTTTTTTTTCTCTTTTTAAAAATACTTCTTGTAATGTTTTACATTCATGAATGTTGTAGTTGGTCACACGTGCTGAAACATGGGCTAAGGAACTGGCTCTTAGTAATATGTAAGTTCTTGTTAGTTACCTAAAAGCAATGATCTGTGTTACACAGGTAACTAAATTGCATAACTTGTTTGATATTTAAAGATGCCATGTACACTTGGAAACTTTTGATGCAGATACTTTATGTTCGCAAATGCCTCAATATCTTTCAAGGAGCTCATTTCGACGTATCCTGGGCCTTTGATGTTGGTTTCAATATTGGTGAGTACATTCCTGTTTTTAAACCTTATTGTTATTCACTGTAAATGTTACTGTGATATAGTAATGGGTTTAGTGCAGGGAAATGTATCCAACTTGTGCACGAAGTCTATTGTATGTACCTAACTTTTTTTTAGTCTATTGTGTGTATCAATCTTCAACTTTGGTCCATTGTGTGTATCGGGCTGAAGTGGCACCCGTTTTTTATGATGTGTCAACGACGTGTCAAATGACGTGGCATAATATACGTTTGACACGTTATCAACTTAGTAATCGGATACACACAATAGACCAAAGTTGAAGATTGATACACAAAATAGACAAAAAATAAGTTGGGTACATACAATAGACTTCGTGCACAAGTTAAATACATTCCCCTGCACTAATCCCTATAGTAATTCATCTAATTGGACTTTTATGTAGTGTCCAGATCCTCATTTCAAGAAGAGGCACCATAAAAGAAGGATCGTACAGAAGCCTCTCGTGGAAGCAATTGTAGACAGGTTAATGCCCGGAGGACAGGTAACATATCCAAACCCTTCAAAAGCCTATCTGTTATCCTCAGTTGATGTACTTAATTTTCATGATGTTTGTGAATCTGTGCATTTAGTCTCCATATAGGCTGTCTGTATTTGTATATTTGTAAGCTCCTCAGATAAAACGAAATTAGATAAAATTACTGATTAGAGGTCACAAATTTGACACATTGTGATGACCCACATATTATCTGGTTTTGTTTGAGTCATTTGGATAATTGATGTGCAAAATATGATTACAAAAGTCATCAATTTTTTTTATTAAATAAACGATTTAGGAGGTTTTTATATATTTCAGTTAATTTTAGATGACTTCTAACCCATATCTTTTTAGTTAAATTTTTTTAACTCAATTGGCCTGCTTAAGATAAAACCTAATGCAAATTGACCCATTGTAGGTAAATGGGTCAAAGTGCCACCTATACAACTGATAACTGAGTTCATATAAATTCACCTAGTGTATGGAATTCGCACCCTAACTAGCCGTTGAATACAGTCAGTTAAAATGAAATTAATCTGATGGCACCTTTGCTGATTCTTATCAGTTTCAAGTTGCGTTACCTCTGTGTGGTTAACAAAGAGCATAATCTGACTTAATGTTATGCGCCATTCATAAGTTATTTACATAAAATGTGTTCGGACAGGTATTTATACAGTCTGATGTGCTTGAAGTTGCTATTGACATGCGGAAGTATTTTGATGTGGAATCAGAGAGGATTGTCCACATCGACAACTGTGACTGCAATCTTGTGTGTGACAATGAAGGATGGTTGGTGAGTAATCCAATGGGGATCAGAAGCGAAAGAGAGATCCATGCAGAATACGAAGGTTTAAAGATTTACAGAAGAATGTACCGAAAGCTACCATAACCTCTATTTGCCATTCAAAACCGGTTGTCTAACATATCAGCAACGAGACAGACCTTCACTCGTAAGGATCTTAAGAAGTCAAATGGCGTGTTAAAGACCCGTGTAATGCCCTTAAAGAATGTCCTAACATATTAAAGAAGGATTTTCGTTGATGATTAATTACAGAAATTGATGTTCCTTTGGAGGGACTTCTAAGATTTTGTTGTTAAGTCTGATCTGGGGCCACCCCACATTTGTCTCGCTACATTTGACTTGGGTTTAACTTTTGTTAAGTTGTTAACTTTAACATTTTGTATTTATCAAACGAGAGGACATACGAAATAATAATCTGTTGCTTAAACGTTATGAAAGTCGATTGGCAAAGTGTACTCGTATTCTATATGTATAAAATACATTTTGTACAAGATATTATTTTATTTACTTTGATTCTTAAGCTGAGTAAGTTATTATCTTCTATAAAATTAATCAAAAAATGTTACCTCCATGGTGTAGAACTGTAGAAGTCTTAATTTTTGATATAAAATAAACCTTAACTTTTAACATTTACCCTGTACCCATGAGCATATTGGTTTTGTTTCTACTAGTTGATACAAACAAAGACACTATATTCTGTTGATATAGGCCAGAAATATAGTATCACAACATTCACTATTGAGTGAGACTATTATTTCAAAAAGAAATATGTAGGACCTCGATTTTCTTTCAAAATATAATGAATAGAATATCTTTATTAAAAAATATCAATCTAAGAGCGATAAGAGAATAAATGTCACCAAGATATCAATAATTTAGGTTCTTTTTTCCTACGCAATATACACGTATAAAATTAAGTTTGTCTTTTAGGTAAGGTTTTGAGGGGAAGAAATCAAATCAAGGGAAAAACGGTATTTTAGGACAAAATTGTTATCGAGATTCATTTATTTACACCTATAAAATTTAACTACGTTTTAACAACAATGTGTTTTACACTTGGAAACTCTTTCCTAAAATGCAATAAATTTGGTACGTTCTTTCCCTCGTTTGAAGTCTTCTTCTTTGATCTGTATTATCTTTTTTTTATATATATAGTTGAAAATAGATAGATCAATAGATAGAAAACACTATAAATTTTCAAAAAACGCTTAACAAACCCTAAGATCTCTATAAAGCCATCTCCAATGTATACGAGTTTGCACCAAATTTGGTGTTTTGTGTGAAAAACCATCCCAAATCAACTCATCAAATTTGGTGCAAAATTTAGTGTACACCAAAATTTGAGTGATTTTGCACTAAATTTGGTGCAACACTAAACTTTGCACTAAATTTATAATGTTTCATTTTAGACCCTATATTTGAATCGTTATTATATAAGTACGAAACTCGAAAAAACTTATTTATTTGCATGAATCTTTTAAGTACTATATACTTTAGATTATATAATATGATTATTAAAATAATAAAATATAATTTTCAAACAAATTATGATAGTGTAACCATTAACTTATGTATGCAAAGGAACTTTTGGAATTGAAGCTTTATGAAAGTAAATAAATAAACTTAACATTTAAGTTAATAGTTTGGAAGATTAATTGATCATAAAATAATGAATTCATGTAAAATATAATGTAAAAATAGTTTAGGGGTCAATGTGTAAATGCTGAAAGTAGTTTTAGTGTAGAAATTTAATGCATACGTTGAAGATAAAACACATTTGATACAAGTATATTTCTGAAAGATTCATTTATTATACCAAATTTGGTGCATGTTTAATGCATACGTTGGAGATGCCTTAAGGGTATTTAAATGTTAATTAAGCTCAATTTTTTTTACATAAATTGAATATCAATACAATATGTTTTTCAAAACGAAAGTTTGAGTATATAAAATGCAATAATTTTGAATTCGTAAACGTAACTGTAAATTAAAAAAAAAAAGAATAATATTATTACGCATTAACTTTAGAATCTATATATTTTATTTTTTCTCATTAAAAGACTTAGCATAACTCTTCATTTTTATATATCCCATTCACAAACACCCTAAATTACATATATACCCAAACACATTTTTTAAATTACATATATACTCAAATCCCTAGTTTAAGTAAACTAAAATTAGAAGAAGAAAAAAACAGTAAATGTTATCTATTTTAAATATAATCGATTGTTGGTCTGAAAAAATCTCTATTTTAAGTATACTAAAATTAGAAAAAAATATTATAAATTGTCAAAACTATACAAAATTTTCAGACCAACAATCGATTATATTTAAAATAGATAACATTTACTGTTTTTTTCTTCTTCTAATTTTAGTTTACTTAAACTAGGGATTTGAGTATATATGTAATCTAAAAATGTGTTTGGGTATATATGTAATTTATAATGTTTGTGGAGGGGAGATATGTAATTCTCGCTAATTTTTATTTATAGTTTATAGGTTTTAATAATTTAGATAAGTCCGCGTGGATTGCGTCACGCTACGTTTATGATATATATACGCAGAATTCATCCCCAACCCAACCCAACCCAGTCAAAAGGGCTGCATTTGAGCAATTCTTCAACCCTCTAAATTCCCCGCGAAATCGTCAGATTGGTCAGTTCTTCCTTCCAAATCCTGCTAATTTTACTTCAATTCACCATTGCCATCTGTATAATTATGAAATTTTAATCGCTTTACTTTACGTTAATCTCTGTTCTGTGTTTGAAATACACGTGATCGCATTCTTGATCATTACATTATAGATTGGATTAGATCCCACGCATCTCATTTAGAAATCTAATTTATTTGATTAATGCTTGGATTTAAGTCACATAAGCTCGAAAAATACTACTACAAAATTACGTATTGATCCGCACTTTAACACGTGAATATCGGTGGAGGTTCAAATAAATATAAAATTACAAATGTTTTTACCTTTTTGTAGCTTTTAGAATCCAAAAGGGGGTTTTAGGGTTTTCAATTTTATTACTTTATTGTTTCTCTGGTTTAAATGTCCAACAATTTGATCCGTTCATATTTTGTTCGCGTTTTTTTTTTTTTTTTTAAATTTTGTGTAGTTCTCGTTTGAACCTAAACCTTTGGATGTATATGAATTGGGCATACTAATGTTATATGGTGTATATCAGGAACACAACTATTAGGTTGTTTAAAGTATGTTTATACAATGAAGCCAGTTATTTTAGTTTCATCATGATCACTATTAAGTTAGTTTTCCTAAATGTGGGAATGTAGTTTGTGTTACACAATTGAAGTTTGGAGTCCATGATCTGAACATTGACTGTTTGAAATAATGTTGTATATAGTGTATTACGTGTTCTTAAACCTGTATTCGTATTTGATTGTAGTTTGTGTGGATTTGATATCAAGTTGAAAGAAAATGGGTGGAGACGGGAATAATAGTGAGCATGACAAAGGGTTGTTTGGTAATCTTGCTGGATACGCTGCTGGCGGTGGGCATTACCCTCCCCAGCATGGTGGTGGATACCCTCCTCAAGGAGCGTACCCACCGGCTGGTTACCCGCCACCTGGCGGATATCCACAACCAGGGTATCCTCCTTCTGGTGCTGGATACCCACCAGCTGGATACCCTCCGGCTGGCGGTGCTTACCCTCCAGCTGGATATCCTCCTAGTGGTGGCTACCCTCCTCAGGGTTATCCCCCTTCCGGCTATCCCGGTCAATCAACTTCGCACAGTTCAGGAGGTTAGTTGTAGTTGTTGACATTATTTATCTATTTCGAGTGCTCATCGTTTCCTATTTTTAGTTTTACACCTATATCGTTTCTTACTTCACCTGTATGCAGATACTAATCAAGGCTTAAGTGAATAATAAAGCAACATTATTTTTTGTTTATGATCAAAACTGATAAAACTGTAGTAGTACCATATCAGAAGTGAAATAGACTCTTTCTGTTTATTTCTTAAAGAGAGAATAAATCGTATTTTCTTGCCATGTAAATGATCCCAGTGGTTCTTTGGTGGCCATGTCTTATAATTGTGTTATAGACGGTGTTTGAATTTATTTTTTAGAAAGTGATTATGTAATAACGTAATATCGAATAGTTACAGCAAGACATGCTTATACTGCTTGAAGTTTTAACAATAACAACGATGGTGTCGCGAATCGCTAGGCTTTAGCATTTATAGTCTTAGGAACTAATAATTAAGGGTGTCGAAGTAGTTTTACTGTGGCCCTTAGTTTGTTTGGAGCGAGATTCAAACAGAGTATTACTTCAGTAGATGAAAATGATGATGATTTGGTTCTGTGCATTCTTCCGAAAATTAAAACTATAATGATACCAAAATTTGTTTATATAGGACATGGACCTGGTATGGGATCAATGCTAGCTGGTGGTGCTGCCGCTGCAGCTGCTGCATATGGAGTTCACCAACTAACATCATCTCATGGTCATGGCGGACACACTGTGTCTCACGGAGCCCATAACATGATGGGTCCAATGGGGGGACACTATGGTGGTGGCCATTATAAGCATGGTAAGCACGGTAAGCATGGCAAGTTCAAGCACGGGAAGCATGGTAAGCATGGCAAGTTTGGAAAGCACAAGGGCAAGCACTCGGGGTACAAGAAATGGAAGTGATTTGCATCTCAACCTCCTATATCTGAGCCCAGCACTTTGCTTTGATGATCTTAAAGGGGTTGACTGTTGCCTTTTGTATTATATAAAGGATTTAACATGCTATTAAATGTTTGCAAGTGTGATAACTTAAAAATATTTAGAATAAGAACTTGAAAAGATGTTGTGGTTATATAGCATATTAGTGTTCAATTTGAAGTTGACAGATGCAGGAAACTAGTAAGACTAGTTGTGACCATGTGCAAAGCCAAATTTTTTGTATATACAGGTAGCCATATGGATGGGTTGGGTAAGGGGTTTAAACGAGTCCTGGTACATACATGTTATTATTGACCAGTTTGACCCGTTTCCGTTCCTGCTAATCTTTGTTTTATCTGCTTGACCTGTTATAGACAAACAATAATAAATAATGACTATAATAATTCCCAAAATAAGTTCATTAATAAGTTGGTGGGTTGAGATTGACACTTTTACACAGAATGTCATTGCATTTATCCCATGTTGGCTGATCAAAAACAGGTCAATAAGATGTGGGAAATGTTCATGCTTGTGCTTGAGGCAAACCATTGAAATCAAGTTCTTTAAACGACATTTATGGTTATCAATGGGTCTGGTTGTGATCTGAAGATCTAATCAATCCAATCTTTGTATAAGAAGTACACTGATCTATTTAGATCAAACGTAGGCTGATTGATTTATTGACTCATGGGTGTCTACTACTTGTTGTATAAATATGATATTCATCTTACGAAATGTAATAAGTAGGTTTTGTTGCAAGTCGAATAAATTAAACTAATTAACTAAGTTGATCTACAGCAAAATATGTAATTCACACATAAGAACGAATTATACGACTTCATGTCGCAATTAATAAATGATCAGTTTCTAAATGCACATCCAAACACCGTCTCCGAAGATTCAATGAGCAGGGAAGGCATCGATGTACAGTGATTGGTTCATTAAAGAAAAACACATCGGTTCTAAAGCGTGTGGAACATATTTTTTGTGCTTGATATGATCAATCATGGAGATCGAACATATTCCACAATACTTGTAAAGTTGAAACGCGTACATTCAGTGTCATGTTTATTTTCGGCATTGTAGCTCGACGTTCACTTGCTGAGTTGATTCATCACTATGATATGATATAAATAATCTAGTGGGAATTGATTAAAAAAAATCATTTTATACTCCGTATAGTTTTAGCTAGAAATTAAGAAAGGGTTTATTGTTTCGTTTTACATTAAATTTTACACCTTTTGCTATTGTATGCGACATACTTTCATTTTTTCTATTATATGTAGTGAACTTATAAATATGGTATATTGTATGTATTATTACCTTTTTGGGTAAGGCTAAAAAATAAAACTTTCCTATTAGGGTTTTACCCAAAATGGAAATTCTACATATAATAAAACATATTTGCAAGTTCAATATATACAATAGAAGTTTTTAAAGTTCGACGTATACAATAACAAAAGTGTAAAATTTAATAAATAACGAAACAATAAACCCATTAAGAAAGCATGTTACTACACACAGGGTAAATTGTTGAAAAATAATTTACCTTTATGTATTTTGGGTATCAACTAATTTAATATATCTAAAATGATCACTAAATTAAAAACACATATTAAAGGGTATATGTCCTATTTTATACATATCACGCTAACATTGTGAAATATACCATTTAACATTATATTTTTAGTTTTTTGTACATTAATAAAAACGATATTTAACCTTACATTTATCATTCATAAAAATGGTTGCATGTACTCTTTAACGTGTGTTTTTGGAAAAGATATCACTCTTGAAAAGGAAAAATTAGTCCGTACCCCGAAATAGCAAAAACGTAGATTAGTTATCACTTCTTCGACAATCAACCCGTTACGATGATATATATCTAACCATCTTACTATAATTCATCCATTTATATATTGTGTGTTACTAAAAATTAACTATAATCATGCAATGAAAATTAATTAAAGTTACCATTACTAATATATATTACATTAGTTGAACTCATTCTAAAATTACATGCATGTTTATAACATGTTACCCAACTCGTTTAAAACACGTATTCGGTTAATTTACTAACGTCTAGAAGAATACATTTCCCGCACGTTCTATTCTCCATTAACATAACATGGATCAACGTATTGTATGAATCAAATAAAGGAGGATATATTCCCGCCTTCCTATATAAACCTAGCTCCAACTTAATCTGAAACCAACATACACTGATCGATCATTAATTCAACTAATTAATTGGTTAGTATCCCTCATGCATCTTTTACACTTACATATATCATTCGTCACACTATTTTACATGTTCAACGCACTCACTACTCCGTATATCGATACAAATCTGCAAATGTTACATCTTTATGAATAAGAGTGGCATTATTAAATTGAATTCGGGCAGTTTGGGCAACTAGTCGATATGGGTTGGATTGGGTTGACCATGTACTAATCGGTTTGTGTACTTTTTGATGTATACGCTCTGAACGACCTAATTCAGACTCCTTTGATTTGTTTGAACCATCAATTTCTTTTATATCTGATAGTATTTTTGTTTGACTCGTTCCTCTTTTCCTTTCAAACTCATCCTCTTTTATAAACGTTTTTAGGGTTAAGAAAGATGGCACATAACGGAGACAGAGGACTCTACTCTCACCATGGTGGATATGGTGGTGGTGGACACTACCCACAACAATATGGAGCATACCCTCCTCAAGGATATGCGAATTACTCTCAATATGGTGGACATCAATCACATGCCGGTGGGTATGGATACCCACCGCATGCCTATCCTGGTGCGTCAGGTGCGTATATAGAGTTATATGATATACATGCCTAATTAAGTAAGTCAGACTAAAATTTGGCTAGCTAGTGTTGCTTAACCTAGCTTGCAACCACTATCATTGAGCATAATATTACATGACTAGGCACCAAATCTATATATGTATTGATCGGGTGCATACATATAGTATGAATCATGGAGTATGTCACCCAGATTACTTAGCACTAATCTATCGTACATATTTATTAAAAAATGTGCCCGGCCCATAACACTAATTCTGTAAATTATATGAATGCATCATCACTACCCTTTAACTTGAAACTTGAAATGTATAATTAAGTTAGTAGTACGTTCTCATGAGAATTAATCTTTATGAAACAGGACACGGAGCTATGGGATTCCTAGCTGGTGGTGGATCACATGGTCATCATGTGTCTCATGGATCTCATGGTTATGGAGGCTATGGGCAGCACCATGGTAAATATAACCATGGAAAGTTTGGCCATCATGGATCCGGCAAGTATGGAAACCACAGGATGTGGAAATGATCGATCAACTATGAATTGAGTCGTTTGGACTAGCTACCAACTTTGTTCCCCTACATGTGTCTTTGATTCGACAATAATCGTTAGTTACTCATGTAATGTTGTTTACTTGTTTCTGTATTCTAATAAGTGGCTTGTAATAGAATAATAATAAGAGGGTGAAATCTATTTTGAGCATGTTCGATTGTGTTAGTTCATTGTTATGGACTTGATAATGGGTACACCGTACACCCCTCGATAGAAGATTAATGGTTCATAATCTAACTTTGGCATATTATTGTCCGCGATTATGATGTTGCAACTGTAGGAATTAATATGAGTATGAATGGAACACAGGCATCCAACCAACCAAACACAAGTACATACTACATTCGTATCTTTCGTTTGTTCCTTGATCACACCTGAACCTCGAAAACGAGCAGCTAGTGATCACTATATCATATTATTTTGTAAAGTTGCATTATATATATAATTGTTACACCGATTTTCAGTTTTAGATAGACCACTAGACCACTATAGAAAGGAGTCAATTAAACAAGAGCTAGAAAACATTTACGGAGTATAAATCAATATCATAAGAAGAAAAGTTTGAACAAAAAGTTAGTCAAAGTCATTTGACCACAAATGTCAATATACCAAACAGTAAACGGTCACCTACTAAATTAGTCAACCAGTTGACTACATGCAAGAAGTCACTACAACATGTACTTTGTTCTACGCATTTTTGTAATTAAGAAGTGTGAAAAATCTACTCATTTCTACGCACTTACAATTGTTTACACACTTATAAATGTGTGAAATGAGAATGATTTTCGCATTTAAAAATGTGAAGAAAAATGATCACATCTATAAGTGTGTACAATCATATTTCTACGTACTTATAAATGATGAATCAATTCTACATGCACGATTTCTTCGATCGTACCACAAAAAAAATCTTATGTGCAAAGAAATTGAAAGTGTATAATTTATTTACACACTTATAAATGTGTACAAAATATAAAGTGTACGCACTAATAGTTTATATGTAGTCAGCTATGGTCGAATAGTACTGGTGCAAGAAATTTCTATAATTTTTTTTTAAGTTTTATCTTCAACGATAAAAAGCTTTTACGTATATATAAACTATTAAATTAATGTAAAGGAATGACTCTAGTGCGCCTATAGCTTGATAAATGTTAAGCTTTGCTACAGAACTTGCACTACAATTTCAAAAGCTTTTTTGAAAGCTTATCCTAAAGCTTTTTGAATAGTAAAAAGCATTATAAAAAAATTTAGTAAAAAGTTTGATACGCACTGAACTCAAGGCTAACCACCCTCCAACGTGAACCAATTAAGCAAATCTTTCAATCTCCACCCTCCAACGTGAACCAATTAAGCAAATCTTTCAATCTTGGGTGGTGATATTTTCACTGAATATTTTTGATAGATCCATCACATTTATGCATTCACAACTTATACTAAACTAGTATTACACATTTATAATGGATTTATCAAAAACCTCCATGCCCTCGAGTTTGGTTAATTACAACGTACATTCATTTTTTTCTCAACATATTTTTCCCCTCTATTCCTCATCGTATTTTTAATTTCTATCCAAGTTTTGCTAACAATTTATCTATCTATCTTCTATCTATATAACTAAATGAGGCGAACTCCAATTATTTGTCAACTATTTACACATGTTACGTCATTTGTATCTTATGTGTTATCATTATATGAAATAAGATTGATGATGTGGATTCTCCCACACCTACATAATTAAGGTATTATTTTATTGTAAAATTAAATTATAATTAATTTAATTTAATGTGAATTCTTTATCTATTCCCCCCTCTAATTTTGAGTTATAGTCTTTTATTCTTTTTCATCTTAATCTTCACACATCTTTCCATAACTCAATAATTAATATATATATATATATATATATATATATATATATATATATATATATATATATATATATTAATATATATATATATATATATATATATATATATATATATATATTGGGAGGTTTAAATGAGAACCAATATAAAGTTAAGAACTTTGAGAACTACAATGAATACATATTTGTTCACATGTGATTAACTTCAATCATATGTGAACATTGATTTATGTTTAATTGAAAAAGAAAAAAGTAAAAAAAGTCATAAATTTAAGTCTTAAAATATATTTAATCAATTTGTTCACATTATCGTTCACATGTGAACAAATATTTATTTCTTTTGCGTTTTTTTATATAATTTAAAGATTTTTTTGACTTTTTTCTTTTTCAATTAAACATACATCAATGTTCACATATGATTGAAGTTAATCACATGTGAACAAACATGTATACTTTGTAGTTCTCAACTTTATATTGGTTCTCATTTGAACCTTCCCATATATATATAACCATTGATGAATTATTATATACTTAGTTTTAAAGATCATTATATAGCTTTCATCAATGTTTTATCAATTCGACACATTTTTAATCATGTTGCAAACTTAGAGATCTTTATGTTGTTTATTTTGTAATTTAAGTATAAGCTTCATGTACACGCACATTAGTTGTTTAATGAAACGTCTAACAAGTTATATTAAACGTTACAATTTATGTTTACTACAATTATGAACATACATGTTGTTAAACAAATTATTACAACCTTAGTAACGAAAACATTGCTATGACAGTATGACCAAATTATATATTGTTTTAAATAGAAGATGTCACTTTGCAACATACACGTTTTTATCTTAAAACGGAGTGAATTCGATCTTCCCCTCATTTGAGGCCTTTTCCTTTGATCATTCACCTTAATAATATTTATTGATGTATTATGACATTATATTTGTTTACGGTTGATTTTTCTCCAAGTTTTGCTAACAAAATTTCAATATTACAAGTCTTTACATATTTCATTTTCAAACTTTATTTGTCGTTCAAAATAGTTTTATTTTAAGTAATAAACTAGTTTAGGATTCACAAAATTTGCAGAAACGTCCATAATAAATACTTAAGTAGGCGTATTCATAGCCGTATAATTGTTATTATTGTTTTGAGTTTTATATACTATATATATATATATATATTATTTTATATATAATACAAGATAATGTATTTGAATCTTATACTATACGCTATTATATTTGAATTTTAATGATTATTACGTTTTCAATTTGTATGATATGAAAACATGAAATTGTTCGTTATGTTGAACGCACCGAAACTTTGAATTAGTTAATTAAAAAGTTAAATTGTTAGCTTTAAGAATTGAAATCTTGAATATACTATAGTTTATGGTATTTTGATTTCGTTTTTTTGTCGTGCTTCACATTTGCGTCGTATTATGAATAACTACATTTTTTTGGTTTGATCAAAGTCACTACATAAGAATAACCGAAACCCGTGAATAAATATGAAAAGTCGATGGTAATACTGATTGGGTACCCAAAGGGTATTGGGTACTTTATAACGGTTATGAGTACAAACACACTAAAACCCGTCGGAACCCGACCCGTTGACATCCATAATCCAAATATTGTAAATTAGAAATTGATATAGGAGTTCAAAAAAGGCAGTGGTATGGGTATAGATATACTAAAGCCCACCGGAACCCGACCCATTGGCATACATACTTTAAGCATTGTAAATTAGAAATTTATATAAGAATTTAAAAAAAGGCGGTGGTATGGATACAGATACACTAAAACCCAACGAAACCCGACTCGTTGGCATCCATAATACAAAAATCGTAACTTAGAAATTCAGAGAAGAATTAAAAAAAGACGTTCATATAAGAATTTAAATCATTAGGCGATGGAATGAAATCATGAATTTTTTGGAACCGAAAATAACTTATCAGGGTTTTTTCAGAAAAAAATGAAATAAAGAATATTGTAGGAAGAGTTTAAATTATGAAATAAATAATAAATAATAAATTAGTTATTAAACAAAAAATTTCATAAAATGTTTAGAGGATTATCTACAGTTAAGGAAAAGAGAGGATTTATATTGTAAATATTGAAAGGTCTATATTATAAATATAGAAGGGTATATTAGTCTTTTAGTCTAATAAAATTGGGATTAATGATGTCACTAATAGATGAATAGTTAGATCTTAATTGTTGTTCTCCATCTAATGGCTATCATTTTCTTAATATTTTTCTTTTAATATATAAGATAGATGATACTCCGTGATAAAAGAGAAAAAAAACTTTGAATAATAAATGACAAAAAATAAATAACCTTCAAATAAAACATGAAAATAAAACTTGAGGGACCATTAAAATGAGTATTAAAACAGACATAAGAACTGAAAGTATAATGGGTAATTTGTCATATATAAAAATACGTTGAGAAAGAGGATAAAATTGAAAATATATTATGTTTTTAGATAATTAACCATTCGGTTTAACATCCATCACTTCGTGTTGATCACATAAGGACATACGCTTTCAATAATACATAAGTGTATCATGCATGCTTCATTGGTCAACTTAGACCAAAGGGCTATTGGCCTAGCGGTATCGATGTGTCTCTACAACCAAGTGATTGAGGGTTCAAGTCGTGACGTGGAAAAAAGGTAGATAATCGTGATGAGTGTTTGTTGTGGTTCTAAAAAAAATAACAAATTTATTCAACTTAGTCAATTCATACAATATTATTCTATTGTTGTTGATGAGTAGGTCTAAGTGAACTATAAGGTTTAGTGAAAGAGTTCTGCGCTAGCAGACATTATTATTATTGTGAGTTGGGACTTGGGACACCTTAAAAGTAACAAGGTATGAGTGTTAGGTTAATATTGGTCACAAAATGTAATTTGTTTCAATTATGTAAGGTCATTTATTTACGTCAAAGATTGTTAGATGGGTCAACCGATTGATTAAAATGTTACAAGTCACAAGTCACAATAATAATGTCTGCTTGCGTAGAATTGCTTCACTAAATCATCAGTTCAACACTTAATTAGACCGACCTTCAACAACAACAGAAAAATATTGTATGAATTGACACTGCTCACTGAAAAAGCTTATTAATTTATTAAAAGGAATTCTAATTGATTGAATATGCAGTTATGAGTTTCACTTTGTTCGGAATATTTTAGTATTTTTATTTATTATTTTTATCAAATACCCAATTCTGTTTATAGAAAATGAACATTTAGGATTTGTCGACTAGAGTGTGTATTGGCTGCACTTTGAGGTCAATTTCGTGTAGCTTACTTGATTTCGGAGAGTAGAACTTTGCAAGAAAATTGTCACATTTCCGGTTATTACAAAACACTCTACTAGTTAAAAGTCAAAATTCTTCCACATAATTTCCTAAGTCATAGCTAGATCAACATGATAATCATTTGGCACTATAAGGCAAAATATGTAATGGTCATTTGAGCTAACTAATCAATTACACTTTTAATGCCTAGACTAGATCACTAAGAGCACAATGAGCGCTCGATGCTGTTTCAGTGTTCAGTTCAGTGTTCTCAAGAAACAACTTATAGAAATAAGTTTCAACATAATTGCAGAATTGAGAAAAAAACTGAATAAACCTGATCTTTTGTGTCGACTAAATAAGTCCAAATTTCCATGCTTTTATCATCTACAATAGTGTAGAAATAATGTGCTCCATTAAGAGTGTAGCCTATGTGGTCCCCACAAATCAACATCAATAAGCTCAAACAAAGTAGAAGATGAAGTATGATTTATGGAAAAAATGCAATTTGCGATATTTAGTTGAGCGCCTTTTAAATGCCATAACGTTTTTTGTTGAAAAGTCTAGAAATACACAAAATGAAGGGAAAGACGGAGCAAAAAGGTTTTGTGTAATAAGGAGTTTACTAACTGATAACAAATTGAACTTGAATTTTGGAATGTATAGTACATCCATTAACACTAATGAAGAAGTTAATGGAATACTACAAGCAATGTTAAACAGTTTGCTAGTATCATCTTGCAAATGTACTAGTATAACAGGATTTTTGAGTGTAATGGTTGATTTGAGAAAACTTGTGTGAGGACACATATGATCATAATCTAATTGTGGATACAAAGACCATTACCTTGAGATGATAAAACAAAAGATTTAACATGTGAGGACAGACTTGATGATAAAGCAAAAGATTTAATATGTGAGGACAGACTTGCATGATGCACACATGATCCACCACATTACTAGTATCCTATTGCATTGTGGCTTTCCTTTGAACATCCTCATCATTTCATTACAAACTGCAGCTAACTATGAAAACTGTTCCATCCAGCAAGTTCATTTTCATACCCCAAGTCAAAAGGTGTATATGTACCACATTCAACATTCACATGTTCAGCCACTATGTTGTTTTTCTTATTCTTATTACCTTTATACCAGTCAGGGTACCCCAATTTCTTAAAACATGCATTGTTCAACTGTATGGACATCCTGATCAAAAGTAGCCTGTGAATTGAACATCTTGTTTCACTTCATACCTACTAGGTCTAGTATCCTTTCTTGCATTATACCTATTCCTATTCTGATTTAGATTTTCAAAAAATGCCATAGGTTCAAGTGTATGATTGCCATTACTAGAAATTGGGAGGACATAACATAACATAACAGTGTGGAAGGATGGACTTTACTATTGACAACATTAGTTCGTTTACTTGAATAATCTTCAATATTCTTACATAAAAGACGATAAAAGTTGAAACGTGTTCAATTCGTCGATAAAAGTATCCTTCTTTAAGATTTTTAGCTGGGTATTCTCATTGTTTAGTTGTTGAGTTGATCATTTTGGTATATATTCATCACATCACATCATATATAATTGATATTCTCTTATTCGTTTTCTACCATGGAACTTAATATAATTGATATTCTTATAATAGATGTAGATTAATTAATTAATCTAAGAAGAATAAATGCTACTCCAATGAAGACGATTAATATGAAAGTTTTAACATGATCAGAAATCAAAAGCACTCATATATATTAAAAGTACGTCATATCGCATTAGATTATATGTTTAAGGTTGAACCCGTCTGAAAAGAATAATATGGTACATTAACCTAACATTATGAACCTAAACACATAGTTAAACAATAAACTTTTTTCACTCGTATTCTACTAAATCTTTAAATTTTTCATAATCTATACCATTAATTTTATGTGATAAATAATTAAGAATGTATCCAACTCGTTCCTAATGTTACTTACATTTGCTATTTTTAATGCATCAAACTTTCAAAAATCATTTTTAATATATTTGTTGATATATCATCCGTTTAAGGTGCCATGTGAGATCCATAAAAGACAACACATCATCAAAAGTACTAAAAAAAATACATGTATATTCTGACTATGTGTTCCGATCAAATTATATAGGCACATATGTATCACTTTGCATCTCAAAATAAAATGTTTTACTCATGTTCAGAACTCATCGGACTCGAACTTAATCAACGTTATAAAATATATATGCGCTTAGTTACATTTTACCCAACATGCATGTTGTTATTATTCTCCATTTACATATAATTAACGCTTTCAAACAACGCGGGAATAAAATAAAGGAGGATACCCACCTTCCTATATAACACTAATCTCCCCCCCTCCAAATTTCATGCAAATTGTAGATCACAACTTAACCAAATTGTAAATCAACACACACTTATTTTGGTTAGTCTTCAATTCATCATCTGTCTTCTTCTTTAGTTTCTCATTTAATTATTTCTGTTTCATGTATCATTCCCTGCTTAGGACTCGGAGACGTGTGTGTGTTTATCGTCATGACTTTTTTTCAAGATGTTTACAGTATTTCCCTTGTCCTCAATTGGATTATCCAATGATAACACGTCCAATGTTTTCGTATGTGTCACATTAACTAGTTTAGTTCATAAGTTGCTTATATGGTGATTTATTACAGAGTACTCTGTATTTCATTTTGATTAATTAGCTCATACAACATGTAAAAGATTGCTTAACTTTTTGCCTCATAAAAGTTATTTCAAGACATTAATTGATTATAGTCATTTTAATTTAACAAGCATCATAACCAGATCTATTATGGTAGTTCAGTATTAGTAAAAAACACTCACCAAACGACATGTCAAACATTCTATAGAAAAAAAAAATCTATAGCTTATCGACCATTAACGAATGTTTTTTGCAGGGTGAAGAAATATGGGACATGATGGAGAGAAAGGACTGTACTCTCATATTGGTGGATATGGTGGTGGAGGATACTATCCACAACAACATGGAGCATACCCTCCTCAAGGCTATCCTTACCCTCAATACGGTGGATACCAATCACATGTCGGTGGATACCCGCCACAAGCCTATCCAGCCGGTGCGTATATATCACTCACTTAATTTGGTTCTGGCATATGAAACTTTTGCATATACGTTATTGCAACCATTGTTATTGATTTCACATACGCTTATGAACTGAAACAATAACACTTAATTGGCACCAAATAGTTAAATTCATAGAGTAATTTCGCACACAAAAGTAGCGCACTAACTATCAAATAAGTTGTCCTGATGAGACATAATAAATCGTCAACAGGGCATGGAGGTCATGCAGGTATGGGACTACTAGCTGGCGGTGCCGCGCTTGGGGCAGCTGCATATGGGGCTCATAATTATCATGGTCATGGATCCCATGGTTACGGATCCCTTGGGTATGGATCTCATGGTTATGGTGGCTATGGACATCACCATGGAAAGTTCAAGCATGGGAAGCATGGAAAGTTCAAGCATGGAAAGCACAAGATGTGGAAATGATCAGTTTGAACTGAATCTGTAATAGGCCTGCCATGAGTTTGTTATTCCAGAGTGTTTGTATCAACTATATAATCGATGATAGTTATCGTGATGTTGTTCTTTATACTAGTAGATGGTTTGTAATAAAAACGAAATAACAGAGCAAAATTGTTATCGACTCTATTTAAAATAAGATATGTGGATTAACTTAAATTTTTAAGTTAACTATAACAATGGATGTATAAGTTGATAAAAAAACATGCTACATATAAAATGAACACAATTCGAAAGGAGAAATTTAATGAGATAAGAAGTGTTTGATGGATTTTTAAATACATCATATATATAAAAAGCTTACTAATACTATATCGGATTTTCGGGTGGGCCCCAAATTGAAATTTTCTGATCCAAATCCGAACCAAAAACCAGTTATAATATCTGTTAAAATCAAATAACCGAACCAAATTCAAATAACCCGAAACCATTTAAGCCAAACCTATTTGGATTGGACGATTTTTCAGTTCAAACCAATTAATGAACACCCCTAGCAGCAACTGATTTTTATAGTGATCAATAGGGGTGTAGATGGTTCAAGAACCGCACCGAACTGGATCAAAATCGAACCGAACCACAAACCAATTAATGAAATATTAAGGACCACGAACCGAACCATGTAATTGCGGTTCCGATTCAGTTCGGTACCGGTTCAGTTATGACGGTTTTGGTTCATAACCACGAACGATATAAGTTAGGCACACACGTTAGCAAACTCCTAGAGTAATTCATTTGTGAATGAAATTCCTTTCGACAATAAGAAAATAATCACGTGTTATTGTTTGTCATGTATCTAAATGGCTTCTTAGAACTTAGCTAATATAATCTCTAGCTTTTTACTATTGATTTCTTATAAGAGCTTATAAAATTGACACATATGAATATATGTTGAATAATGACGATACGTAGTTAATAACACACTTTATACGCAATTTCAATATTAGATATACGTAATAAATTGAAGATTGGAGTGGTACATTAAAGTAAGTTGTTGAAATATGACTTTATATAAGAAAAATGATACGGAGTATTACTAAATATATTTCGGTTCGGTTATGGTTTTGTACGGTTTTAACAATTCAGGAACCAAACCGAACCGCGGACCATTAACACTAATATAATAGAACCAAAAACCGAACCATTGTATCTCAATTAGGTTAAGTTCTGGTTTCGATTTGGTTTACCGGTTCTAACGTTTCCAAACCATTTATGTACACCCCTAGGTATCAATATCAATAAATATCAGTAGTACGTATACATCAAGATCCTCAACAATATCGCTGCCATGTGCCCAAGATTTAACAATCTTTTATAGAATACATTGGGGATTATATGTGGTTATATATTTGTGTCACGTCTAAAATCAGTTTTGAGTAGGGGAAAAATAATGCGAAGGCCGGGGAGTAACGGAACTTATGGGCCAAGGCTCATAGACCACTCGTACTCGTAACATCAGAACACCATTTTTTCAGGTGTCACGTCAGCAAAACACCAGAACGTCCCTAATCATAACACCAGAACGTCACTTTTTTCCTCTTTCTGGGACCCACCCACTAACTAAATTTAATTTTCTTTTATTTAACAAAAAATAAATAAATACAATTTAATTAAAATACCATTCAATACAATATTATAAATAGAGGTAAATTAAAATACATTACAATAGTAAAAATTAAACAATACGAAAATTAAAATTTGCGATTACTTTGTAAAATTAAAACGTTACATTCCTAAAAATTAAAACGTGTTGGAATGGTTGTCGGAACGGTTGTTGCGCGAAATCTGGGTTAGGAAAAGATCCGTATTGTTGTTGGTTTTGATCAAATTATTATGGAAACATATTTTATGGTGGAAACATTCCGAATGGTGGTATATTCGGACGTACATTTGGGTTAGAGCTGCTCGAACCAGGTGTGTTTGAGGTTCCGAATAATATCAGGTTGATATATGACATGTTATCAGGATTTGGGGATTGATTGGAGTCGGGATTTGAGTTTGAATTTGGGTTCAACATGGTGATGAAAGTGGTGGTGAAAGTGGATGAAATAACTATAAAAAATGGTGAAGAAAGCGTGGGAGGTGGAAGTGTATAAAATGGTGAATAAAGTGTATAAAATGTTGGGAATGTGGAGTATATATAGATAGATAAGTAGTGGGGATTTTTTTTTTTAATCTGAACGTTAGGAGGAGCGTGGGTAAGATTTTTAAATTTTTTTTTATTTTTATTTATTAAATGTGTCAAACGGTCGGTTGTTTTTAAATACGTTTTTTAATCGGATTAAACTCGCGAAAGAAAAGGAAAAAGGAAAAGAAAATCGAGTGGGTCCCATCCTGAACGTGCTTTTTGTCCCCGTTCTCCCACCCTAAACGCCGGGCCAGAACGCCGCGTTGCTGGCGTTCTCGAGCTCCAGAACGTGTGTCTTGTTATTGCGTTACGAATGGTCTTAATGTTCTTTGACTTGTATATTAGAAACACATCAATTGATATGTTGTACATTTAAATTCATCAAAAGAGATGGTAAGGTTCAAATGAGTAAAACAATTTTATGTGTGAAGGAGGGAATCAATAAAAGATGTGCTACGTATCACTAAACTCATTTTCCTCTACGTTTTGAGAAATTAATATTTCACAAATGGTAAGTCAAAAAATCACAAAAATTGCACCATAAAAATCAGCGTTTTATTCTCTTCGATTAAAGATGTGAGAATATATACTTTCGACGAACTTATTTTGTTTTTTGTTTTTGGGTGGATTTTGAAAACGAGTAACACATGTGTTACCAGTTAGTAACACATGTATTACAGGCATAACCCATGTGATAAGCTAGTAACACATGTAATACCAGCTAATAACACATGTTATACCATGATATCGCGTAAAAAATCACGTTTTTACTACCGATATCTCTCTCATTCTGGAACAATACTTGGAAAATAAATTCAAATAATATTCAAATCAATGAAACTTTGTCAAGAAGGTCAAAATAGAGTTGCACGAGAAAAATCAAGCAAAACGGACGAAAAACAAAGATTCCACACACGTTTGAAGATTCAAGACATCAAGACAAGATTTAAAGCAAAAGTGCCCATCACTGAGATTTCTCTTATCCAAGATATTCGTTTTCAAAATACGAATCTAACAGAAGAAGAATCAACAAAAACGGATGAAGAATGAAGATTCTACGTACGACGGAAGATTCAAACGATTCGTACATGACATTGATGTGTAAAATCTAGTTATAAAATAAACAAAGAAATACTAACACTTAGCTATTACACAACTGAGGTAAGTATACCCTCGTGTATAGAATAGCTACAGTAAGTCCAAGTTCGTTCCACATGGATTATGTATTTAAGAAGTATAATTTAAATGCAATTAATTTAAATAAGTAATTAAATGGGGTTTTGTGTGACCGAATTGTCACTTTTCTCAACAACTAATTTAATTAAACTAAGTGGACTCAGGAAGAGTCAAATTGATTTGTTTAACTTTCAGATAATAAAAACGACACTTGCTTGGATTATTCCACTAATGACTTCAGGATGTATAGTTAAAACTAGTTTATTAAGCTAGGATTAGTGTCCACTTTTCCTGCACCATAAGTCCAATTTACTAATTACAGTTTAATCTAGTGAAAGACATTACCCAAAATCACTAACTTACACATTTTAGTTTAATCGTCTAATTTATTATTTATTCTAGCGTCCGCAATCAAAGTTCAATTATTCGTAGACAAACAATTGATAATGAATACCTAAGTGACAAACATTCGCTATATTCACTTATCCATTCACCAAATAAATTAGGACTATTAATTAAACCTAAATACGTAAGGTTCTTGATTAAACGCAATTTAATTCAATATAAACACCCCTAATCATTAGCTAATTCATCCAAGCAAGAGTTTAAAGATTTAGCTATGCATAATCATGTTAAAATAAACACATATAATAATTGAAATCACCGCAAACATAATTGTATTGAAATAAAAGAGTAAACGAATGATTACAATAATTAAATGATGATCCGTAGTGGCCGAATGATTAAGATGAATGGAAGATCTTCAAAAGTATGAAAAGCCCTAAAAATGCAGAGAAAATTCGTAACCTTAATTTTTAATATATGAAAAAGTCTCTCCCATTTTCGTATGCAGAGGCTGCTTTTATAATTCGTTGGGGACCAAATCCATACGGCGGATGGATTTAAACATCCGGCGTATGGATGAAAAGTGGCGTACTCCACAAACTAGCTCCACCGCCTTATTTTTTTAGCTTGTTGCCTACGGATATGGAGCTCCAATTTGACTTGGATCTGCCCACTTTCTCGAATCTTTTACGTGATTCTGATCTTGTATCTTTTCTTCATTTGTTGACTTTATGAACCAAAACCAAATATGATAATAGTAATAATTATTATTATTTTTTCTATTAATATTCTTATTTTATCCCCAACTATTATTTTTATTTCTTCTTTCTTTCTTGCAATTCGTTTAATTCTTCAAACTCAATTATTTGAGTAACTTTCTTCATTTCTTGTACACTTTCTTGTCCCAGTTCATTTATATACCTATTTGCAAATATTAACCAAATCAGTATCTAATATCAAATAAATACAATACAAATATAATAAAAACCAATGACTATTGTTAAATATTATTTAATGTTATCAAATTATCCTCACAGTTAACTTCTACTTGTCTTCAAGTAGACTAAAACTAAATTACTAAATATAAAGATACATCACTAATCCAAATATGATTACTTATAAGCATAAAACTAATATTTAAAAATTAAAATACCCAAAATAAAAATCCGTTTCCAATTTTAAAATTTAAACAATTTAATTAACATGGATAACTGTTTTGTGCAATAAGGGAATAAATTCCTTTATTATTATTCACATAATATATAGCTCATCAACGATTACTAATATTGTTGTCCACTTAAACAAACTATACTCATATTTCTGAAAACACTTTATTGTTAGTATATATATTACATATGATCCCCACCTATGATATAACCCTAAAATTCAAACATGCACTTTACTTTATATTTAAAATAAGTATATAAAAAAATCATTTTTAAGAATCAAGACATTGGTGACAGGTCTGCATTAACATGCAACAGAGCGACATAACTTGATTCAAGTAAAGCAAACCATTTTAAATCAAACCAGCGATGACAGGTCTATACCTTAGTATAACAAAGCGACATAGTTTGATTAATTTAGGAATCTTAAGATTTTAAAGATTTTATATTTCTTTTACTTATTTTTAAGAATACTAATATGAGACCAGGTCTGTACTTACGTACAACAGAGGAAACAATTAGTAAACCCCCAAATGTTTTCATATAAATATCAAAAATATAAAATATTGCATGCTAAATCTAGGAATTAAGATTTTTTGTTATACATCATAGTGTTTATCACAAAGTAATATACAAGTTTAAATTAGCTTCTTAAAATTCAGAAATTTTCATATAGATTGCCTATCAGTACATCATATAATGAAACTATACATCATTTATTATTACTTTACAATTATATGAACAAAAAGTTTAAATCCATGTTAAAGTCTAAAATTTAAAAATAAAACAAACTTTTAATAAAACTATTTTAACTAATAAATACTTAGTTTCAAAACTTAAAATAATTCATTTTAAAGAATAGTGATTTTTTTCCATTAAAGTTAAAAAGATACAACAAAACCTATGGACAAGTAAACTTCTTTTCGACCCCATCCCCACATTTAAGTTGTACAATGTCCCCATTGTACTAAACAGAGTAAAATCACAGTGAAAATGAGAGAAAAGAAGTAGAACGGTAAAACTCCCCTTATATCTCTTGAAAAGTCCAATAGCATGCCCATACGAGTCCGTGTCAACCAACATCATTCGCACAAGACAAAACCAAAAGAAAATATAACATATAAAACAATTAAATACATAGTTCAAACAGAAAAATAAATCCTAACTCACTTTTGTATGAATCACGATTGCATTTAGCATATGCAATAAGCCTTTAAACCCCTCGGTATCCCGAGTGAAAGAGTTATAGTCTCGTGAGGGTTTCCAGGGAACACACCCACAAAGTTCAAACCCCTTGAAAATCAAAAACTAACCCACGGGTTGCCTCCCGAGAAGCGCTTATTTTTGTTTGAGTCACTAGCTTGACTCCAACCTTATTTACTTGAACATCTATTAACTTTCTCCACACTTAGCGTAAAGCATGGATGGTAATATCAATAAGTATTTATTAAATGTAAATTTAATATGATGAAAGAATATAAATACGTATCGTTTAAAGTAGGCATTCGTCCATTCCGCGATGCTCCATGATCTTCCAAAGAAGGTAACAAACTTTCCTTCTGCTTGATTTTCCAAAAAGGATCTTCAAAGGTATAAAACAGAGAACCTGTGCTCACACATACTCCAACAGTTGGTCGAGACAACTCAACCGCCATTTGTATTTCAACTGGTCCGGTTGCTATCTGATCACAACAAATGTTATTTTGTTTTTCTTTTTCAATCCTTACCAGTATTTGATCACCTTATTTCAGAGGAGAGTTCACCACTTTCGGCTCCATCATCTCTAATAACTCAGCTTCAGTCATCATACCATCTTCATCATTCCTTAGCTCTTGAAGCTCCCCATTAGCTAAACCAAGCAATGCATATAACTCTTCATTCAAATCTGGAAAATCAAGCTTTTGAGAAACTTGGTTTTCCGACCAATCTGCATAATTTTGAATAACTATAGGTGTTTCCTCGAGCTTGTTTTTGATGATTTCCACCTCATTTTTCGGCTCTTCATTCACCGCATTTAATTCAATCAATACACTAGCAGCTTCAACAATAGGTGGAACTGAAATTTCCACAACTTCTTCAACCGAGCCCTCTTTTTCAATCTCTAACTCTTCTTCATCCGAGTCTTCGAAATCTGAACTTTCTAAGTCTAAATTTTCAGTTATTTCAGGCTCAAATGAGTGTGATTCCTGCAAAACAACTTGTGAAATTTCATGAGGGTAATTAGTAAATTCATCGTCTACTTCCTCCTCGTCCATTTCATCTTCACTATCATCCTGAAAAATGAAGTTAGAAGAATAGGTAACATCAATGTTAGAATAATAATCATTATATTCAATAGCCTCCACATCATCCAAATGCTCGGTTGCATCGATGAATGTATCATATGGCATTTCTTGATTAGACTTTACATTCCAATCAAGAATGTCATCTCATTCTCTACTTTGCCTCTCTGTCTGCTCTATCGCCTCTTTCAACAACCTTTCAAGATTTAACATTTTCGGTTGTTCTATTTCTTCGGTGATTGAAGGTTCATCATTCCAAGACCTTGATTAATGCAATGTGATTACGTGGAATTGCCATGAGTATAGTACACCTCCAATCACAATGTACTTATCATGAAAACATTGTGAAGCAATTAAATTCACAACGGAAACATCGGTAAATGATTAAATACGTTGTGAACTACTGTAGTATTTTCCGATATGGTCTGTGTTTAACTTTATGCAAAAGCCGCCAGCATTTTAATTAGATTAGTTTAGATTAGATTAGAGTAGGTAGGCTATAGGCTAAATAATCATTCACGAAAACCTAGGGATTTGTTAATTGTATTGAGAAAGGCAAGTTTAAAATCCAATTTAAAATGATATATTTCTTTAAAGCCGTGAAACCTATAGTAAGGTACGCAAGAAACCTAAACACTTTCCCTCGCTTACCATGCTTGAGTTTTACTAATAGGAATTAATTAAATAAGTTCGAACATATTGTCTAAGTTAGTTGTTTGCCGGATTTGTAGTCCTTGTGGTATTAAGAACGATTAGACTTGTTATGGACTTGCTACTCTTTTCCTTCGCCCACGAGCGAATGCGTTCAATAATAAGGGCCACTGACTGCCTCGCAGGAGAGTGTGGAGAGTTGAGCATTGTATGTCTGATCAAAATCATGATACCCTAGTTTCTCGTGACATATTAGTTGATAACCGACTGATAAGGATCTACAGGTTATACCATAAGCTATCGAATCTAGTAAACATTCCCAATTTAGATAAATGTTTTCTCTAAGAAGTCATCGTCGCATATTATGAGCTAATGAAATCACAACAAATACTACTTTCCATCTGATTTATTATTTCCTTTTATTCGCTTTATTTAGTTTATTAGTTAACTGAACCAAAAACCCCAACGCACTTTTATAAAAACCTATACTAGAAAGTAACGATTGATTGGATCACCTCCGTTTCAATTCAGTTTCTCTTTAAGAACGACTCTAGGTCATACTTATCATCTACTAGCCTTTGGTTCAGTAGTAATAAGTCACACTTAGACCCCTGCATTTACAAATTTAAAACACCAACCAATAAGCGTTGTGATCACTCGCGTTTGCGACGGTCGGACACCCATCATACCAGCGAGTAACGCATGTGTTACTTATCTTTTACAATTTGTAAACAAAAAAAATCATCCAAAGTATATCTTGTTAGATGGCAAATCGAAGAGAAAAAAATGCTAATTTTTATGGTGCATTTTTTATGAATTTTCGACTTAACGTTTAACAGATATTTAAGTTTAAAAAAAATGAGGGAAAGTAAGTTTTTGTAACACAACTCTCACACAAAATCACATTCTCATTTCAACTTCACTCTTATAAGCAGGGGCGGAGCTAGGAATTTTTAGAAGCGGGGCAAATTTTTTTATTTTATTCTTTCGATCATATTAGGGAGGTCAAAATCCGAAACTATTACTGATTACATTAAAAAATTATTTTTTTCGTTAATTTTTTATTTCTAGATGGGGCGACTGCCCCCACTGCCCCCTTCTAGCTCCACCCTTGCTTATAAGACAATATATATATATATATATATGTATGTATGTGTGTGTGTATATATATGTATATATGGGGATCAATAGGGAAGTAAAAAAATGAGGGAAAGGGAGAAACTATTTTTAGCCATACATTCTAGTCAATGCAAAAGTCAATGCGGTAGCAAACTTATAAATAACTTGAAATCACCTCACAGATCGTTAACATGCATTTCAAAAGCATGTTAATCAAAATTAAATTTTCAGCACGTTAACATTCATTTACGATGAATGTTAACGCATATACATTATTATACACCGATGAATGTTACGTTATCACATTCAATAGTGTATAATAATATATATAAATTAATATTCATCATAAATGAATGCTTAAGAGTATTAAGTTATAATTTTGGTTAACATGCTTTTCAGATAAATGTTAATGGTCTGTAATTTTTTCAATCTGTAAAATTCGATTGGAATGACAATCATAATTCGATTAATTACTTGTTTACAAGTTTTGTACAATCAAATTCGTTTAATTTTATTGTTTTTATTGCCAAATCAAAATTTTCTCAAAAACCCAAAAGTTACTCCAATATTCATAATTTTTGATGAATTCAAATTATGACGAATTGAAGATATGTATGATTGCGATTGATGAATTTGAATATTAATAACATTTTTTATTGATAAATCTTTGATTTACATGCTTTAATTTGGAATTTTAGATGAAATTGATTAAATAAGTATTGTGAATGAAATATAGAAGGGGAGAAAAAATGAGTGGTTGAGATTTGTTTCTCTCCTTCTCCTAATTTTGAATTTTCCCTTATCATTCCCCTATGTGTGTGTGATTGTATATGCTGTATGAGTTCGTTGTAAGCATTTTTTTTAGAAAAAATGTATCATATCGAATCATTTAACATATTCTTTTGTACAGCTTCGTGACATTTTTATGGGGATTACGGCACCATTCCGATTTTGTGTATTCAATGGAAATACGAAATATGTCAACAACGAATAATATATTCTTTATATATATTCCACAAGGATAATCCAATTTTTTAAATTTAGATATCTTAGAATTCCTTTTTAGGCAAAGTAATGCCAAAAACAAACAATAAAGCCAAGATTCGTTATTTCAACATTATTCTACTCCATCTCTAATAATTTCTACGTATATATTCTTTTCATTGAAACAGATATATCTAATCTAATCTAATATAATCTACATGTTCAGATTTGAGGGTGTGCAACATGTCCGGTTTCACAAGGTCCATTTTCAACTTGAGTCCAAAATATTAAACTCAAACTGTGGATATATAATTAGGAAACAAAAATAGTTAATAAATTGTTGTTTTGGTCCATCACAAAACGCAAAGCATGAGCAAACAATAGTTCACAGGTTCGATCCCATGCAAATTCAAACATGAGCATTTTTCTCATTTTTATTTCAATTTCAAACATTCTTGTTATGTCGTTTACTTTTCCACCTCAAATAAAAGGCTTTTACGTTGTATTCTCGAGTTTAATATTGAATGGAAAATAAAGGAAAAGAAGAGATTTATTAATAAAATGTCGTTCTTTAGTTTTTTAAGAAAGGAAAGTGATGGAATGGGAAGAAATATTGTAATACATTTTTTCCTCCCAAATATGGGATGATTGGGAAATAATGTCCTTCCTATCTTTTCCTTAAATTCTATGAAAACAAATGCAAAATTTTCCTTCTTTCCATTTCTTTCCACTTAATTTTTAAATTAAGATCACAATATTATATTTTGTAGTCAGTTGCATTTAATTATACTAATCGCTATTATTTTCTTTGATCAAAATTTTCTTTTGGTTATCTGATCATTGTTTTATCATTATTCATCTTTAAAGAGTATTTATTTTCCGTATGAATTTGAATGTGTATATAATTAATCTTTGAAGCCAAACATTACTAGGATTTTTAGCATTTATTATTTATTAAAAATTCAATTAATCAATTGAATTTTAAACCTATAAAGAGATGTGAAACTTAATTGAAAGAAGAATAGATAAAAGGCCTAAGTTGAAATGACGGCATATGATATTCAAAATTAACGGGACGACCCTGCTAATCTACATATACTTTTACATATGAAAACGCTACTTCATGTATATATATTAGTATTAATTAGTAAAGGTTAGTTCTTTTAGAAATGAAAAGAAGCGGAAAATGAGTGAAACAATAGGATTACTTTATTTCTCTTCAAAACCCACTTTGATTTTTACCTCATGGTTAATTATCTCACAATCCGTAAGTTTATAAATTATAAAAATTACATATTTGAAACCAGCGTCTTTTTCTCTTCGATTAGAGATGTCATACGCTATACTTTCGACGAATTTTTTTCCTTCATTTTTTTTACCAATTCGACAATATAATCACATGTGATTTATGATGAAAAATTAAAATTTGTTGACGACTATTTATTCATGGTATATGTTATTTAACACGTGACTATAACTTACTCCCTCTGTCCCATTACAAATACCACTATTGACTTTTGAAAGTCATTTGTTTATATATTTCACCTTAATCATTTTTATTTGTGTTATATAATACTTGATGCAAAATATATGAATGAATTGAGTTTTAAATGTATTTTCATTGATATAAGTTTCATCATGTATTATATAACACAAACAAAAATATTCAAGGTCAAAGTTGAAAAATGAAGACTTCAGAAAGTCAAGATTGGACATTTGTAATTGGACGGAGGTAGTAATATTTATCTACAATAATAGTTATAACTAAAAAAATTAAAAATTGCATTAGTTTTCATTAAATATCACATGTGATTGCTAGTTGTACATTTAATCACATGTGATTTGTTATATAATCACATATGATTTTGTATATAATCACATATGATTTTCATTTAAAAATTGCTATTTGATTAGCAATTTACCGATATATGATAATTCATGTATGATTTCTACTTAATTTTTACTTAATTGTATGATTATAGTTAATGATTTGGAAATTTGTATTTGATTACCCTTTAATCACATGTGATTGATACTTTGTTGTTCAATCGCATGTGATTACAACTTAGTTTTTCATCTTTGAATCTCTTTATATCACCAATGATTTGAATTAAAAGTTTAATCGGAGATATAAGCGAGTGTGATTATTTTTTAGTGTTAAGTCACATGTGATTTCACATTAAAACCCAATAAAAATGAAAAAAAAAACTTTGTCGAAAGTATATCTTGTTAGATCTAGAATCGAAGAGAAAAAGACGTTGATTCCGAATATGTAATTTTTATAATTTATAGACATACGGTTTGTGATATAATTAACTTTGAAAAAAAGGTGAAAATGAGTTTCTGAAATGAAGCAATCTTATTGGTTCCTCTATTTTCCATTTTTTTTACCATTCTTTTTTGAATTTTCCTCTTAATTAGTATTATCAAGTTCTTTGGATTTTGTCAATCATAGTCTCATAGAGATATACTAGCACATTTACCCGCACAAAAGCGGCGGATTAAACTTTGAGCTATAAATTCTTGATTTCTAATGTTTGACATTGAACAAAGGTTCGATTGCTCAATTTGCATAATATGTTCATGTTTTATACGATTTAACTATATATTATATAAGTAGTATATTAGACGTATGAAAATTTGTGAATAAGTAGTAATCATTAATTAATACCAAGATACAATTTTTAATTAGTGTTTATCTATATGATTTAATTTATAGTTATTAAACAGTTATTTTGTTGTTAAAATAGTCTACTATTTCCAAATTAAGAAGTCAACCTTAGAGTAGTACGTTTTGATATTTCGCATATCTGTTTTTATAAGTTTAAGCCAAAAGACTTAAACCTTTTATAATAGTTATAAATAAGTGTACGTAACACGTGGAAAATGATTTACATACAAATAACCGCATATTTTATAAAAGTAATTACATGTTATCCGTGCAATCTGGCAGAATGATACTACTTCAATTGATTAAAAAAGGTGATTAATCATTGTTAAACTGATTCGATTGATAAATCTTAATTATATCAAACGTATTGTTACCTTTACGACGTACTCCGTAATATATATAATATATTGTGAATAATATTTGAATATGTTTTACAATGTGGTGTTGTGGTTTTACTTTTTCACAATGAAATAATTATTCATTATTTATCTTCATTGTCTAATCAATTAATGGGTATTGTAATTGCCCATATATATGGTTGTCGATGAGTTGATCGGCGGTTAATTCGTTGACTTTCATTCTACACCGTTAAATCATCTCAACTTTTAATCATGACCGTCTAAACTCATAATTGTTAGTTATATTTTGTGACGGTTTCCCCTAGCTAACCTCTCCCACCACGTACTAGGGGTGTTCATAATTATCCGAAATTGGTAAACCGAACCGACTATTGTCGAATCGTAGCGAATTTTAGGTTAACCGAACAGAATTTTGTTTATATTTCGGTTTCGGTTAACCGAACCGGTATAACTTTGGTTCTTCGGTTTCGGTTTAGGTTCACGATATTGACTCAACCGGTTAACCGAAAAACCGAAAATTTTATTTTGCTATTTTAGATATGTTTTTATATATAGATATATGATAATATTACTAAATATTTTCTAATTTATAATGCGATTCTTATAATTTTGTATTTATGTTAGTACGAATGTTTACTTTTTTGCATTTTTAGTAGTTAATATTTATGTTAGTACGAATGTTTACTTTTTTGCATTTTTAGTAGTTAAATATTTGATTTCGTGACTAACTTAGTTCAACGTTTATACATTCATGTTTTGTACCTAATGGAAAAACTTTATGTTTATTGTTAAAATAATCAACGTGTTGAATTTATAACAAATATTCAACAAATGAGTGTGTATTTGTGTTTTGATATTTATATTTTAAGTGATTGGTAAATACAACCGGTTAATTTGGTTAACCGTATAACCGAACTGGAAAAGCCGATTAACCGATTACCGGTTAACTGAACTTTTCGATTTCGGTTTAGGTTCAAGAAAATGACGAACCGAGGATCCGGTTAACTGGTCTTCGGTTAACCGATCCTCCGGTTAACCGTCCATGAAGACCCCTACCACGCACGGAGTAAATATTATTTGTCCAAGTAGTATTTAATTTAATATATCATATATTACTTATTTAATTTACGTAATATTTTATTTTTCGTTGATAACTTTTTATATATAATGCATAGAATAATTTTGAATATATATTTATACTCAGTGTAATTTTATCTACATTTCAATATAAATTTTATCATCATATGATATATATTTAACGAATGTATTTTTTGTCTCAAAATCAACTTTTTTATATCAAAACGTAGATAAAAATAAACTGATCGTAGTGGTATATTTGGATTAATACTAAAAAGTCATATACGAATTGAAAAGTTAAAAGCGAAAAACACAATATATAGTACGTTAATATCATTATTTGAATATTATATATATATATATATATATATTGATATTAATGCCACGTATGTTTTTTCCGGTTATATTCGGTCTGTATACTTTCAAACATCCATTATTAATAATAACAATTAAGGGATAAGAGTAATGTCGTCAATGCGTTGTTGACACAATTAAGGAAGAATAGTAACATCGTCAATGCATTATTACGTTTTCACTTTTATGAATAACAAAGATAAGATTCAACATATTTTGGGTTGATAGTCCAGCGACGACAGGAATGCACTGACATATTCAGTAGGTATTGAGTTCGAGAAAGGGATTATTTTCCTTTTTCCTTTCCTAATTGTGTGAATGATATGTAAAAAAAATATCATGCTAGCCTAACGTAATGAGCGAGACTTAAAAGCCCTATTATTTTTTGGGCTGACTCGACTGCTTTAGGTTTTGATATGTGTATATTGCTTAAGGGTCTGTTTACACGTATTATTTCTTTACGTATGTAATTATTTAAATGGTAATGTTCTAATATGTTTTACAAGTTTCTTATAAATTCAAAAATTGTAGGTGTTTAGTTCACGGGAATAACTAATAAATTGGGCTTTAGATAAGAGACGTCCAATTTGAAATGTAATTGTAATAAAGGTCCAAACATAATTCAACTGTCAACTTTATGTGCAATCGTGGTGGTATTTACACCATTGCTAAGACGTTAAATACTTATATGAGCATAATTATTATTTCTACACACAAACGCATTGTTATACACTATTATGCCCAAACATTTGTTATATGTTAACATCTTCCATGTAAATAGAGTTGTATATATATATATATATGTGTGTGTGTGTGTGTGTGCGCGCGCGTGTAAATTAACTTTAGGATATTACTGAGGGTTTTTTTATGACATCCATTTAACTGGGTAACGACCGGGTTAAATACTAGTTGTGAATTACCGATAGAAGGTGTGATTGGTGATATTCAGTTTTGACTAATTAATATAATACACTCCTTTGTCTTGCATGTCGTATATGAGTTTGTACCATGAAGTCTGTGAATTAAATATATAGTATATTGTTTCATATATAAAAGTTTGTATATATAATTTCCATAAATAAATCTTTAAGAGATTAAAAAAGAAAAATGTGTATGTTTCACAATGTAATGTAGATGTAGGTATAAATAATAAGATCATCTCCAATGCAAGGTTTATAGGATGTCCATGGTGACATGTATGTTTAGGTGGAGTCCATGACTATTATCACCCATTAGAAACTCAAGTCCATATATACCGAAAGTCCATACAATATTTTTGAATGTCCATACCTATGGACTTTGAATAGAGCCTATAGAAATTAATATATCATGGAAGTTTATAGAAAGTAATGGTTTATAGGAATAGAGATGAAGGTTTATAGAAAGCTGATGTGATATGACGTGATAGTCTATGGACATGATGAAGTCCATAGCATTGTGGATGCTTTAAGATACATATGAACAAATGTAATATGCAACTTTTTATGAGTGTACTACACTGTAGTTAATAGTCATGACTTTTTAAGGTTACATTTAGCGAAATTCTAACTTTTATTGTCATCCGGTCGTTGTGGCAAGCGAATCTATTGAGAGATATATTGAGCCAATAAGCGGGATTAACTTGCCGAATAGCAATACAATGTTACGAAAAACGGCTGCTCATTTCGTATCCTCAAGAAAATCAAGTAGGAATAGATGGTCTGCCCTAGCTCTAACTAATATCTCTACTTTTATTATAACTTTCTAGTGGTGTATAATTGTATATATCTATCTATCTATAACATATATTTAAAGCAAAATAACTTGGGTCAATCTCAACCCTTAATTAGTTTTCTGCAAATTGATCCAACAATTAAAATTAATTTAATGGAACTTACACTTTCCACCCCTTTATATTTAAACTAATATTTAATATTAATATTTTAATTAACGAAATTTGTTAAAAAGGGCGACCTTCAAAACATTCGGTCAAACATTTACAAATCATAATATTTTAACTATTATTAAATATTTTTATAAAATTATTAAGGGGATATAAGTTAATAAAAAAATTAATAACCGTAGCCTAATATATCTCAATCTTAATATTATATATATCAAATATTTATATAATACAACTAAAGAAGATCTAAAATAAATATTATTATATATGATACATCGCAAGAAAAGAGGACAGTCGATCTTTTCAAGATAATAATTAAACTTTACAATATATTCTTAAATAAAATTAGATAAGTATATATATAATTATATATCCTAAATATAAAACAATATATACTGAAACTTAGAAAATTACAAATTAACAACCATTCATTATACGGAAACAACTGTTGTACAATTACATTACAATTCCTATTACTATTAAACACATCAATCGATCAATATATACAAACATACAACAACCAAGACCATTACAAACATCGTCAAAAAAAACCCTTCCATAATGGCCATTAAGATTCCATAAACAGATAAACGATGATCGCAAACATGAAATGGAGACAGAGCGAACAAAAATTTATCATACCGAACACAAGACATATAATATGCAATTAAATAATTCTTAATAAATTAATGTGTAATATGAAATGTCGGTCCAATCAGTAATATAAATGGGCCAAAAAATTAAAAATTAAAACAAACGTAAATCACGAAGCCCAACAAGGAGAATTATAATGAAAACAATACACGGACCCAATAGATAGATATATGCATACACGGGCCAACAAATTGGTACATCTCTAACTTTATTTAAATTCCCCTTTACCTTAATTAAATAGAACAAATAAAAAAAAAACAATACATCATTAGTAAATAAATCCATTAAGATTTAAATAATGAAAACACTTGACAATAACCGGTATTGCCGCGGGTCTTTTATCTAATCTATTATTAAAAACAATTTAACAATAGATATATAATAACGGTGATCATTTTGCCAAACATGTGTTTGAATAAAGAAATTACAGCTTTGAGACAACGCATGAAAGGAATAAGGACAATATAATTCCGTGACCATTAATCAATCCACTATTATCACCACCACTATTAAACCTCATTTAGTAGGTCACTCTTTTGATCAACCTAACTAAACAACCTGCCAACATAATCATTTAGGTTAATTAGTATTATTGGTAATTAAGTATATCAAATCGAACGACAAAGGTGATTGCGCGATCGAAGAACAATGGATGATGGATATCATAAAAATAACGGTGAGAAAGGACTCTTCTCGCATGGTGGATACCATTCCGCACCACATGTAGCATACCCTTACCTTCCACCTGCTGGCTATCCTTCGCACGGTGGATATCCGCCACACGTTTATCCTCCGCCGCCTTTTGGTTATCCTCCAGTCGCCTATCCAGCTTCATCCGCTCCCTGTTATCCAGGTTAGCTTTTGTCATAATTTTGTTATCTTTGATATATTATTTCAAGATTTCTATTATCATATTGTCTTGGGGATACAAGCTTGCAGTATATATAACAGGGGATCCATAGTGATGTGGATTTGTTTGAAATGAGAGCAGTATTGATTCTAGTCTTTATATTCATTTATGAATATCACTTGGTTGTTTTTTATATCCATAGACAATAGATTAGTTTTTTTGTTTGTTAGGTTATACGCGTAAAATTCACAAATATCTCCTCTTAATTGTGTAAAGAAACCTATTAAGTGATTTCTACACCACTTGAGTACTTCATGTTAACAACAAATCATGCATATCCTAAGCCTTTTTTGAAAGACTGTATGAATTTGTTTGTTGTAGTACGTGTTGTTTCTTGATTGTTTATATATGTGACTGAAATATGTTATGATGCTTTCTCATTAAAAAAACCGGTATAGGGCATGGAAAACACGGACACGGTTTAGGAACATTTCTATCTGGTGGTGCAGCAGCGGTGGCGGCTGGATATGGAGCTCACCATCATCATGGGTATGGGTCGCATGGTTATGGATACAACAGATATCATCATCATCACCACGGCAAGTTTAAGCACTATAAGTTCAAGCGTGTGAAATTTGGCAAGCGTTATAAACATGGAGGGATATTTGGGAGACACAAAATCTGGAAATGACTTATGTGATCATTATTTAGCTATATATTTGTATGTCACACCTAAATAATTAAACTCCTCTGCCCTTGATGTACTTTCATTAATTGATGTGGTTTTTCGTAGTTTATACCAAAACTAATCATGCATTAATTAAGATGTATTATATGTAGTTATAGATATAGATAATGGGGAAAACAGTTTTGAGCAGGGAGCTAGAATACAAGTGCAAATGGGATTTATGGGCCGGGCCAAGGCCATTGGGTTATGGGTACTTGCCAAATGTCTGCATTCTTGGGCTCTTGAAGCCCAAAACGAAACGGACTCTAGAGTCTAGACCACATGAATTCTAACTACAGTAGTTGACTAGTTGGTAGTAGTTGATTAAACTCTCATCAAGTCATCATGCTAAATTCCTGTTTCCAAATCAATTTGTCTGTTTTATCTCCAAATTACATTGTTTGTGGATGTTGATGCAGTCTCTTCTTTGTTCATTTGCTAAATATGTATGTACATCATGTGATTTCTCGATCATCTTCCAAGAACATTTATTTGATCGAAGATATCTAAAATATGCGAATATGCTTTCTGGTTAATAATTGCAAGAGTTTATATATCATACCTAAATATATATATTATAAATTAGCTCACAATAATCATGTTATTGTGACCTTCGGCTCATGATGAACGATGGTTTATATGCTGGATAAATTGAGCAAAATTTATACTTATAATCAAGCATGAGTTTGGACTATTTCTCCATGCATGCTTAAGAAACGAAAACTCAACTTAACGAGCTATTTTAACGGGTGTTAGTGGTAGGGACTAGAGCCGTGCGCTTTTCAATAGTTCAGAGACGATTGGCGTAATTTCTCAAATGTAAGGTCGATCAGTGTGATTTCGTGTAAATCATAGGGACGATCGGTGTAATCAACTCATTCTAAATTTACGTTTCAAGATCAAAACATTTTCATCAGATCTAAACAATTTCATCGTTTCAACTTTCAACCTTAAAGTATGTTGTTCTTTAGTTTATGCATGCTTTTCAGTCTTATCTTAACTTTTTATACTGTAAAAACATCGATATGAAACTTGTCACATTGCATTCTTTAAATTCGAGTAACAGGGGAGCATGTTTCATTCCATCATATAACAAACTCAAGAACACAACACTAATTCTGTAAATATATTCCAAAAACGAAAAAAAGGACTAAAACTTGTAAATCAATCTGAGTAAATTGTCATGCATGTACGTATCACCAAAATCGATATTATTTACAAGAACTAATTATATAAGGTAATATAATAAAAATTAATATATATGACTAAAACTTGATCATCATCATCAATAGATATATAGTACTCCATGGTAGCTTCAACTGGTGGAAATTTAATTCCGTTGTGTTTGTCAACAAAACATATCACATGGACAAGAGGGGTCGTTATGTCTGAATTAATTGTGAATGTTGTCTAAGTGAGACATAGATATATCGGCCTGTTTTGATTATGACAAAAGGAACAAGTGGACACCATATATATATGTATATACCAACAGCATTCGAACATGGATATGAGGTAGCTTGGGTAAACATTGAACCTAGGACCACTTTGAGTAGATTAGATTCAATGGGTCCAACAAGCATCAAATAGGTTCTTCTGGGTAACACCCCAAATTCAAGATTGTGATGGCTCAATGAAATGTACCTGTTAGCTTGCGAGTATTGTGATCATATTTTAAGGTTTAACCTTTTTTGGGTAAAGGGGAAAGTTAAGGTTTAACCTTAGGGTATACATATGCTTGAATTCTACACCATGATTAGTGACCCGATCGATCAACTCGATTTGTTGAAGAATGCACTTTCTAATTTAATTTATCTCGAAGTTTAATCTTCTTGAAAACTAGATGTCATATAGTCGAACACAAAGAGGAAGGGGAAAAGAACAAGATAAAAAATATGTCTCGATCATATATCACCGTACTTCAACTATGTCGAAGTTTTTATATAGATGAAAAAAATAATAAGGTGTTTATCTTAGCAGTATATATGGATCGCATCCATCAATATGCAGCGAGTTTAAGTTCATTATAAGACAATTTATACATGTGTCTTCAAAAAAAAAATTCAAAAAATGAAAAATGGAGGAAATATTATGATTATTCCGTTATAAAAAATGTCATTTCCACTTTCTAAAAAAATATATATTTCACACACCATGTGTCTATAAATTATAAAAGTTACATATTCAGAATCAACATCTTTTTCTCTTCGATTATATATCTCACAGACTATACTTTCAACATAGTTTTTTTTTCATTTTTTATTGGTTTTCAAAAATTTATAAAAACTTTAATGTGAAAGCACATGTATTCACTAAAAAACAATTTTTACACACTCACATCTCCAATTAAACTTTAAATTCAAATCATTGATGATATATATAAAAAAATATAAAAAACTAAGTTGTAATCACATGTGATTGAACATCAAAGTATCAATCAGATGTGATTAAAGAGTAGTCAAATACAGATTTTCCAATCATTGACTATAATTTTACAATTTAGTAAAAATCAAATTGAAATCATACATGAATTATCATATATCGGTAAATTGCTCATCAAATATTAACTTTCAAATGAAAATTATATGTAATTATATACAAAAATTATATATGATTATACAACAAAATACATGTGATTAAATGTACAACTAGCAATCACATGTGATTTTAATGATCACAAATGTAATTTTCAAGATTCTATTTATAATTATTAATGTATATATATGAATATTAAGCTGTAATCACGTGTTAATCAACAAATTTTAATTTCTAATTATAAATCATATGTGATTATATTGTAAAATACGGCAAAAGAATAAAAAAAATGTCAAAAATATAGCTTGTGAGATCTCTAATCGAAGAGAAAAAAACGTTGATTACAAATATGTATGTTTTATAATTTATGAACATACGGTTTCTGAGATATTTAATTTTAAGGTTAAAAGTAGAATGAGTTTTGTAAAGAAATAGAACAATCGTTTTGGTTTTTGTCAGGATCAATTTGATCTTAACTTAAACTTAAAACTTGAATCAACTATTAAGAAGTTACGAAATACACCCTTAATAGTTTAGATTATCAAAACTTGAATAAACAGAAATCAATAACACTACTACAAAAATGCATATTCTGACGATGAAAAATCCCATTACGGGCGGTGAAACACCCGCCCTCGATGCGAGCGCCGTTTAAAATAAAAATATTTTTTAAGGCGGTCAAACAACCGCCTTATCTTTTAATTTTAAAGGAGGTGAAATTTGGTTATTGACACGACTTTATAAGTGGGGTTTTAATGTGATTATTAGAGCCAGTTTAAGACCACCTTACAAAGAAGAATGAAATTAGACCAGTAGGAACACCCACCCATTTAATTTGTTTATGATTTATATTATCTAAGCAGCAAGCCAATAACACTACTACACAATCCACTATAGCCCACCCCTAATAGACTACAGAAATGGTGAAAATCACGTAAAATCCATGATCTGTTTGCAAAAACTCGCGCATTTTCACTTTCCTTTCCATTGTTCACGGTTCTAAGATTTAGCGGGACACGGATCTATTTAGAAAGCCGTGGTCCACTTCTTGGTAAACACAAACCACGGTTACATTAGACGAGGGGTGGTCTATGTCTTTTACATGGACCACTGTTCCTAACTACAAACCGTAGTTAATTTAATCGGACTACGGTTTTTTTTAACAAACCGTGGTTCTTTGAAAATATGATCAGTAAATAAAAAGTAAAAACAAACAAATTAATGTCCAATTGTTTCATTACCATCTGGGTCGTGGGTGTGGTGTGTGGGCTGTGGGTTTTGGGCGAGGATGTAAGCTGTTTAGATCACTACATATTGTACTGTATTGAATTAATTTTGCACCCACATAAAAAATACATGAGAGAGTTTTTACTAAGTCACATAGTGTGATATTTAAAGCTTCAAGTCATCAAGTGTTATATCGTCATCATCATCCAAAACAAAATTTAAATAAATAAATTATTTATCATCCCAATAACAAACAAATTTATTAAACAGGGAAATATCGATTGTTAAGTAATTGATACGGAGTACTTCTTTTGTCAAACTTACCTTAAGCAGAGGAAGTGATCGATCAACTACTTAATTTTTTTTCACCCCTTTTTTTACTATTTTGGTGCATGTTTTGTCCCAAAGCTACATGACTAAGTCTTTACATCCACTTAGCCTCCACTCCCGGTAGCAGGGAAGCCATGAGTATTTGGGACTCTTAGGCTCCCTACATTAGGACCGAACACAAGGGCCTCTTTTTTGGATTGGGTGTGTAGTCGTCGCATCCAAACAAAGGGCTACTTGGGTGGATTGCCCAATTATGGTAGTATCCTACTCCGTCCCCTAGAAAAATTATCTACGGATGATGGAGTATTTAAACGGAGAAATCACGGCTAGAAAAGAGACCCTAATTAATATGAACATTAAATAGATATGAATTCGATATGATGATGCCACTGCTTCATATCGATCGTAATTGTAAAAGTAATATAAGTAGTTAGTGTAAGTTTGTATGTTTATTGCAAGCACCGAAAAAACATATAGCCCTATGTCTTTATTATAAGTATGTATAATAGCAGGAGCATGCATTTACTACAAACTACCCACTGACGATATAATTATATATAAACCTTGGTAGTAGTGTGAAACGTTCAACTGTGGCTCATAGAATAACCGTGGTTTAAATAAGTGAATTTTTTTTTTGCCGAAGTCACTTATAAATTAAGGGTCATAAATTAAATCTTCAACTTTAATTTTATGACCAGAATAATGTGTATGACTATATATATTTGGGGATCCATATAACCAGATTATATACACGGTTCTCAACTTCTCATGAGTCATGAAAAAGCACGTAATTCCCTTTCTTTTTTTATCATAGTAAAATTTTAATATTATACTTGCATATTTATACGGATTTTTTTATTTTTTTTAAGACACTCTTATAGAAAATATTATTACCGGAAAAAGTCAATACAACATGAAAAAAACTACACCCCCAATCTATAAGAAATTAAAAAGTAAAAAACTAAAAGAGGGGATAAACTCATAATTAAATAATTTCATCATATTACAAAAGCCACCATAACAACAAATGACCACGGATTGTTAGTGACAAAATATACGTTAGCATACTGATTCCAATAATATCATTAAACAATTTAACATTCATTCGTGAAGGAGATTTATGTGATTTCGTCCTTACAATATACAGTATGATACATTCTTGGTATAATTTAATTCTACCTTTTTAGCAAAAGAATACATATGTATGTAACAACAAAAGCCACCATAAAAATAAATGACCACGGATTGTGGGTGACAAGATATTGTTGGGTTTTCTATTCCCTAACTAGATTAATATACGCAGCGGAATTATAACAAAAATTAATCTAAGGCAATTAGGAAACTAAGCCCTAAGGGATCTTAACTTGAATAAATAAAAGCAATAAAATAAATAAGAAATTACTAACCTTTGAGAAAATCAATTTCAAACGCGTAGAAGAACTAGCAGAACCTTCTTACTTGGTGGCGAGTGCCCAAACTAGAACACCTCTAATGGATCACACCCACGAACAAAGAGAAATCCCAAGTCTCCTAAGGTCACGACTCAAGGTCGCAAAACTCTTACAAGGAGCAGGAATAAGAAAGAGAGAAAATGAATTGAAAACTTTTCAATTCAAAAATCGTGTCTAGAAAACTAAGGGTTAGACCCCTATTTATAGGGGAGGAGGAGACCCACATTTTGGTCTTCCAGCCAATGTAGGACAAACTGTTTTTCCATCCATACGGTGTATGAAATTCCATATGGCGTATGGATGATGTTTCCGGAACTTTCTGACAGCCGTCCACCGCCTTACAAACCCTAGCATCCATACGGCATATGGAACTTCCATACGGCGTATGGATGGAGTTTTCAGAATTTCCTTTTCTTTTAGTTTCTAATTAATATCCAATTAATAAACTAAATATAATATTAATTTCAATTAATATTATCTCTCATTTATTTCTCTTACTTTTCATTGTGGGCGACCCAAAAAGGACTCAACTTTTAATGATGTACTTACCAATTAGTTATGATATTGGACACTATTCCAACAGTCTCCCACTTGGACAATTCATCAACTATTATTGGTCTAAGCTTATCCATTAACTAAGCAGAGAGTGCCATCCAACGCAACTGCCGAACTCTGATTCATATCTAGAGACAGCCCTTTAGACAAGCGATCATATATTCCTTTGTTTCTGATATCGTATGAAACTGGGACATGGATTTTTAATCAATCTCCAGATTCAAAATTGTGTTTTCTAATTTCCGATCAATTTGACTATATAGGACTACAAAATTGTATACATCAATTTAGTCCTGGCTTGGCCAAGCGCTTCATTAGTCAACATTTAATAATCAGAGGGCCCATGATATCACTTTTCCCATTAGGCGGAAAGGAACAAATAAATTTTGACTACATAGCACTAGTCAACTCATCATGTCATACCTAGCATACCCTTTATAACTGGCATTTACGCACAACGTTTGAGTAGACTAAAGTATAACAGACTTGAAAAACTAGAAACTAAATGTATCTCCATTTTAAGAATATAAGATATTATCATCTCAGAGTTACTTGTGACTTCAATCCATGAAGTAACTTTCATGAGTGCGGGTCTCTCCTATACTTAAATCCTCATTAAGTACCCATGAGTGTTGCAGCAATCTCCATGCAATGTCTAATTTCCATAGACAATCTACTAACACTCCATGACAGTCTTAATTCACCACATACTTCCTATAGTGTGATCGACTGAGGAGGTTTGAGTAAATCTTATTACTCTGGAAGTGGTGTCTAAACATGCTAAACTTGAAACACAATGACAAACAATAGTAAATGGTAGAACTCCTTCCAATAAATAAATCTTCATTATTTAATCACCAAGTCTATTCATGTTTCCATCATTGTTTGTAACGTTTCAAAATCAAACTAACAACTAAAACTTTATGTTATTTCGTAACCTCATGCTCTTAGCAAGTTTACTATGTTGAACTCAACCAATGACGTTGCGAACTGATTAGTTGGACTATCCTCTAATCCTCACAATCACGTGTCCTTTATGCTCCTAGCGGTTTTCTTGTGTCTGGACTTAGTCAGTGTCTTTGTGAACGGATCAACCGGACTGTCCTCCGATCTTCACAATCACTTGTCCTTTTATGCTCCCAACATTCTCTTGTGTTCGGAATTATTTAGTGTCTTTGTGAACGGATCAGCCGGACTATCCTCTAGATCTTTACAATCACTTGTTCTTTTCCGAACAAAATGTTATTTCTTTTCAAAATGTTTTGAATTTCCATGTCTCCGCTCCTCCATTCAGTAAGATTCCCAAATCAGATTGTGAAAGACTATCATCTCTATCTGTTTGGAAATTTGCGTCACTGTGACCTGTTACTCTGAATTCCTTTTCTCCACTAAAAACTTGTCTTCGGTTTTTCTCAAATACTTGAGAATGTTCTTTACGGCTGTCAAATTACTTTCACCAGGATTGTGCCGATGTCGACTCACTTTGCTCCAAGCAAATGAGACATCAGTCCTTGTACATGTCATGGCATATATGATCGATCCTGTAGTTGGAGCTTATGGGACTCGACTCATTTCGTCCAATTCTTGCTAAGTCTTTTGGACTTAGATCCCTTCTAATCTTTTATGCCATGATGTAAGGGTAGATTCCTTTTCTTAGAATTCTCCATTCTAAGACCTTTTAGAATTTTATTCTAAGTACAAGTCCTGGCTAAGTCCTATGAAACGTTTCGACCTATATCGTTTAAATCTTTATACCAAGAATATATGTTGCATCTCCTTAATATTTCATAGCGAAACTTTTCCCAACCAACCCTTTACACCTTGTAATGTTGGGATTCCATTTCCTATGAAGTATTATATCATTCACATATAATGCTAGGAATACTACAACACTCCCACTGAACTTGACATATATACAGGACTCATCTTTGCTTCTAGAAAATTCAAACTTTTGGACTTTCTCATGGAAGCAGAGATTCCAGCTATGAGAGGCTTGTTTAAGTCCAAAAACATCCTTACGAAGCTTACACATTCTATTAGAATACTTTACACTTTCAAAACCATCTGATTGTGCCACAAACACATCCTCTGTAAGTTTTCCATTAAGGAAAGCGGTTTTGATATCCATATGCCAAATTTCACAATCATGAAATGCAGCTATGGCTAGCATTATCCTAATTGACTTTATCTCAGCTACTGGTGAGAAGGTTTCCTCATAATCAATCCCGAGTGTTTGAGTATATCCCTTTGCTACCAACTTAGCTTTTATAAGTGTGTACTTTTCCATCCATGTATGTCTTCTTTTGGAAGATCCACTTACAACCCACTGTCTTAAGACCGGGTATAGTGTCAACCAAATTCCAAACTTGGTTGTCATACATGGACTGAATTTCGCTTTTCATAGCTTCCTTCCACTTAGCAGCCTCAAGGCCTGCCATCGCTTCCTTGTAGTTAGCAGGCTCATCTATGTCATTTAGTGTACCATCACTAATTTTATCCTCTTCTTCAATATGGAAACCATAATAGAACTGAGGAAGCTTGCTAACTCTACTAGATCTGCGAGTGGGTAAGGATATGTCTTCCGGTTCAACAGGCGTCTCCACCTCTTGTTGAACATCAGTGTTTATCATAATTTCTTCATTGGTAGATCCTTGAATCTTTTCAATATCAATCATGCTCCCACTGTCCTCTTTAGATATTGTTTCTCTCTTAACCCACTGTCCTCTTTAGATATTGTTTCTCTCTTAAGGAACATTCCTCTTCGAGCTATAAACAAGTATCTAAGCGACTCATGTGGATAACCGATGAGAAATACCTTTTAGATCTGGCTTTTGTGCTAAGTTTTCCGTCTAACGATAACTTCACAACTCTAGATCTGGATATGCCTAAGAGAAAACCTTCCCTTCCACATCTCTTCTTGGAGAATACTTGATTTAAGATATGCGAGAATGTCTATAATGTCTAACCCTAAAAGTTTATTGGACGTATTGCCCGACTCATCATAAATTGAACCATGTCTAACAAGGTTCTATTTCTCCTTTTAGCAACTCCATAAGGCTATGGTGTTCTAGGAGGAGACAACTATGAAACTATTCCACAGTTTCTAAGATTGTCAAGAAACTTGATACTAAGGTATTCTCCTCCTCTATAGGATTGGAGTACCTTTATCTTTCTGCCCAGTTGGTTTTCTACTTCGTTCTGATATCCTTTTGAACATTTTGAAATTATCAGACTTATGTTTAATCTGATAAACATATCCAAATCTATTGAGTAGTGATTTCCATCTTTTGTAGCGCATCGGAATTGTCCACACACATCCATGTGCACTAAGTCCAATGTTCCTTCACCTCTTTCACACGACCTTGTGAATGGTGATTTAGTCATCTTGCCTGATATACAAGATTCGCATACTTCATCCGATTTATGGTCGAATGGTTCCAACACTCCATCCCTTTGGAGTTGGGCGATGCGTTTCTTATTTTGGTGCTCAAGACGAAAATTTCACAATTTAGATTTATCAAGCTCGTTAGACGAACGAACATTTAATTTACTTTGTTGACCTATTTAACATTTTCATACATGCCTTTGCTAGGAGAAGCTCTATCCTATAAAATGAAAACTGATAACTATCCTTAAACAAGCATGAAATGAAACTATGTTTCGAATAACAACATTTATTTAAATGTATCATAACTCTGGATTTTAGCATGAACTCAAACTTTTCAATGGGCGTGACTATCTTGTCTCCCATGACTAAGTTAAGCTCTTCATGCTTCAAACTCTCACTTTCCTTTGGACCTTGCAATACAGTGCAAATGTGAGTACCACACCCTATATCCAAGACCCATGAATTAGAAGTTTTAATAATGCGGAGTTCGATTACTTATATACCTGAATCCTTTTTCGACCATTCTGTCTTTAAGGTCCTTCAGATATTTTGGGCGGCAACGCTTCTAGTATCCCACTATGTTGCAGTAAAAGCACACTGCTTTCCATAGATTACTTGGTAGATGCAATCTCAAATTCAATCTTTCTCTTTGCCCCACGATTGGACCTTTCCGTTCGTAGCTATTTTAGATCTCATCCTTTCTTTGCATCACGACCAATTTTACAACATAGGAGCTGCTGAGCCAAAGGGCAAATCCTTATTGATCCCTCGCTTAGCGGTTTGCAGTAATTTTAGAGTTACATTATTGAGGTGTCTATCTCATTCAAATCCATTTGACATGATATTACAAACTGTTTGTATACAGCTGGTAGACCGGACAGAACTATGGTGATGGAAGACTCTGTATCGAATATCATATCCAATGATTTCAACCTATCAATGTACCCTTTCATCTCCAAGACGAAAGCACAATTAGAATTTCCAGGTTTGGGTATGCAAGCCATGAGGGATCTAACCACATTAAGGCGTTCTTTGCTTGCCTTTTTCTTGAACCATTTCTTTTGACTGCTGGTTCATTTCATAAGCTCAAGTATTCTCAAAAGTCTTTTGCAATTGAGGGCTTATGAAGAATACAAGATACCTTATTCGCATCATCATAATATTTCCGGTGAGATTGAATCTGCTCTTGGGTTGAATCATTATCATTTGTGGGAATCTGTTCATCGAGAACATACTCCTTGTTCTCATACCTTAGGCTGAACCCTAGATTCGCATTAGTCCATACAGTTTGGACTGGTTAGTCTTTCCCTCCCAAGAACTGAGAGTAGTGAGGAATTCGAGTTGTTTGTTGAATTAGGAACAGAAGGATTATTACCATTTTAAGCACACATCTTTAAGATAAACAGTTTTAGTTAGTTTGAATATTCCTTATTTAATTACCCAATTTCAAATTAAGGATAAGATCCATATTTTAGATTCGTTTTATGAAGAGGTTTGCCGTAATCATATCGCGAATTTATTTTAGGTAGACAATTCTTTTGTCATTTCATTCTCTATGAAATTCCTAGTTCTTTTGAGATTCATTGATTTCAATCAACAGCATGTTAATCTCGGATATGCTCATCTAACATTCATTACTGGTATGTCGAGGATCATGAACAAGATGGTGAACTTAACCATGCAAAATCCGTGTGATCCCCGGCTCGAGTACGCTCGAGAATCGCGAGTTCCACATCACCTCTCAACATGTTCTCATATTAATGTGCCGGTAAACCACACAAGCTCCATTAACAGACCATACGAAAGATGTGCGATTTTTATGGGTTAGCATACTATTCACATTTTATAGTATCTAGAACGGGATTTTGTTTTAGTACTTTTAGGTCATACTTTTGATCTTAACATCATCCTATCAAAGTCCATGGCAGCTCCATTGAACGCACAAAGAAGCAGAGAATACCTCTCTTATAGTTTGTTCACTATGGGTGAGTCAATTCATCAATTGACTAACAATGTATTTAACTTTAATGATACATATACTTATAGCTCATAATATACGTAACGTCTCTTTTTAAACTCTTAAAGTCTACGGTTCTATTTTAAAACATTTTAAAATTTAGGAGTATATTTTAAACATTTCAAAATATTGGGTCTAAGTGTAAATTCATTTTACCAATTTAGACAATTCCATTTCTAATTTATCTTTACCTACATACTATTGCAGATAATTAAATGCTAGTATTTATTCAAACTAAGGCTCGGATACCACTGTTGGGTTTTCTATTCCCTAACTAGATTAATATACGCAGCGGAATTATAACAAAAATTAATCTAAGGCATATAGGAAACTAAGCCCTAAGGGATCTTAACTTGAATAAATAAAAGCAATAAAATAAATAAGATAAATAAGAAATTACTAACCTTTGAGAAAACTAATTTCTCACGCGTAGACGAACTAGCAGAACCTTCTTACTTGGTGGCGAGTGCCCAAACTAGAACACCTCTAATGGCTCACACCCACGAACAAAGAGAAATCCCAAGTCTCCTAAGGTCACGACTCAAGGTCGCAAAACTCCTACAAGGAGCAGGAATAAGAAAGAGAGAAAATGAATTGAAAACTTTTCAATTCAAAAATCGTGTCTAGAAAACTAAGGGTTAGACCCCTATTTATAGGGGAGGAGGAGACCCACATTTTGGTCTTCTAGCCGATGTGGGACAAACTGTTTTTCCATCCATACGGCGTATGGATGATATTTCCAGAACTTTCTGAAAGCCGTCCACCGCCTTACAAACCCTAGCATCCATACGGCGTATGGAACTTCCATACGGCGTATGGATGGAGTTTCCAGAATTTTCTTTTCTTTTAGTTTCTAATTAATATCCAATTAATAAACTAAATATAATATTAATTCCATTTAATATTATCTCTCATTTATTTCTCTTACTGTTCATTGAGGGCGACCCAAAAAGGACTCCACTTTTAATGATGTACTTACCAATTAGTTATGATATTGGACACTATTCCAACAGATATATCGTACGTTAGCATATTTTGATTCCAATAATATCATTAACATCATTAGGCCTGGTCATCAAGCTAGAGTCGAGTATCTAGAGATTATCAAGGTCTTGACACTCTTGGTATAATTTAATTCCGTGACGAGTCATACCCATACATGTCCTGACTTTGAACCCTTCCCCTACAAAATCTTCAATTCGCTTGAGAGGTGATATCTTGTAGCGAGTTATGTACCGCGTAACCAAAACTAAAATAGCAATACTACTTTTTGTGCCAAAGAAGACACATTCATCAACAAAAGCAAACCTAATCCATCAGGGGAACGAACGCTGATTCAACTCGAGACCCCAGTTCAATCGGAGGAACTGGACGACCTACTGATAACAGAACAACGAGCAAGCTCCACGATCTAATCTGTGTGGTTAACGGTTATAATAATAAAAGATGATCATAAACAGAGAAATCCCGGTTGGGAAGGAACCATCATGGGAATTAAGAAAGACATGATCATAGAAAAGGGAGTCTCATGTTGTTACTTTATTGGTTTATGTGCAAAAAGGTCATGGCTAATTGGTGTATTTATAGATGGAAAAATTTTCACGGATCATCCCTGTGGTTTGTATCAAATTGCACTCGTCGTCCCTCACATTTTTTCCTTGCACTCATCATTCCCGTGATTGCTAAATCTTTCACCGGTAGTCCCTTACGCTAACGTCCGTTAGTTTTTCAGTTAAGTGATGGATCGGGTTACCATTGTCATCCCTGCTCGATGGGCAATTGGGCATTTCTGATCGTGTACAGCATGTACATCGTTTTGTCTTCCTTCGAGAATCCATCTCTTCATTGTCTTTAAATATAAGAGATAATGTATCTGTATCGGATTATACACCATACAAAAACTTTTTCACGAAGATACAATTTTTGGACATGCGCGTCAACTAGATCTATCTTGTTCACGCGTGGAGGAGAGTTTAAACAGAGAAATAGCGGGTGAGAAAGATAATTGTAAGTTCTGTTGGAAAAAGAGAATTTGATGATCACATTGGGGAACTTAATAATCATTATGTTTTGTAGGGTTTAGATATATATTATAATTATATAAAATAAAAAGAAAGATCATATGGGTTTGTTACTTTGTTGTAAACTTGTATAGTTAGTTGTATGTATGCCTTTATAATATTACTCCGTATAATATAGCCATATAGTAGGAGTATATATAATGAATGAAATGAATGGCGCCAACACAGAACTACTTTAAAGAGTTAACTTCCCTTTATTTTCAACATCCAATTTGAAAAATCCACCAAACGTATGCATTAACAGGTTGTACAGTACAGCCTCTTAATGCATACTTTTGGTGGATTTATCAAATTGAAAGTTGAAAATATTCATAATGGTTGACACTTGACAGATGACACACCATGGTAGGAATAAAGTAATGGAGCTTTTTTTTCCAAAATCTTAAAAAAGTAATGGACCACAGTTCGAAAGTAGAACCGTGGTCTATTTTTATTTTTTTTGAAAGTACATATATCAATACACTGTTGTGAATGGAAACACCCATTAGCTTTGGCAGTCACTTTTTCAATACACTATTCTAGATTCTTTTACTTTCAAAAAAATAATTAATAATTAGTAATTTATTCAATACACACATATTTATATCAACCGCTGTTTATTTTTTTAAAATTGAGAATAGAGAAAATAGAGAAAATTACAAAAAACGTTCTTATGGTTTGACTAGAATTGATCATTCTTTCCATTAATTAATTTAATTACATAGATGGTCCTTTCTTTTGAAATTTATTACGTAAATAGTCCTTTACACTAACGATTGTTATTTCTCCATTAAAAGGGACCACGTGTGTAGGTTTTTTATTCTTTTAAATTTTATAATTTTTGAGTGGATATAAATTATAAAATTTAAAATATGTATATATATATTGTTAGGGGCACAACATCATTTTCAGCTTTCACATGTTAAGAGGAGATCGACCTACAACGACGCAGTTAGGAGCATATATACCTACAACGGCGCCAGTCAGGAGATCGAGTTGAAACTTTCAATGTCGATGGATCGAGGAGAAGGTGTACGTAGACCTAGACGTAAATGGGAGGATAGACCAAAGTTCGACATGAACGACCTTCTTTTGAACCGAGGACATGATCCATGATAGGAATTTGTAGAGTATTAAAATTAGAACAGATGGGTAGTGGGTGTCTAAAGTTTGATAGGAAATATTTTTGTTTAGTTTTAAATAGATATTTAGAGGGATCTAGGTAAAATCGATATAGAAGTTTAAGATGTTGTAGTTTTTAATAGATATGTTTTTATATAATGTGGTTTGCAGGCTTCGGTTTGCGGTTCCAATGCCGATATGATGCCGATGCTGGTATTACATTATTACTTTGTTTTTGCTTTTATATCATTCTTCTTATCTAGAATTGACTCGGTTCGTCAACAATCCTAGTTATAGAAGAGAATATGATTATATTTGATAATGAACAAAATGAGTGAAATGAAAACAATGTTATGTGCATCATATAAAGAATTAAATGTTTTACAAGCATGGTCCTTTTACGAAGATTTAACAATCGTTAGTGTAAAGGACTATTTACGTAAAAAGTTTCAAAAGAAAGGATCATATATGTAATTAAATTAATTAAAGGACTGAATGTGCAATTCAGGTCAAACCATAAGGACGATTTTTGTAATTCTCTCCTGAGAATATGTATAGCCAAAGACCCAAAGAGTCCAAGACTTCGATCAATGAATGAATTTAGGGCATACGACATACCCAATTATAAATACTCACTTTTGCATACAAACATCCGGCACAATCACCTAAATTGTTGACAATAGCATCATCCAAACAACAAAATGAAGCAGTTCCATATGAAGTTCTCATGTTTTGGTGATCTTCTTTCAGAACAATATTCATTCACGACCGTAATTTCTCTGTTTAACTCTTCCGTTAATCATGGCCGAATCAAATCTCCAAGAATGGAATTAAATATTCCTTAAGGTCATTGTTATGCTTTTCTCAAAACGTATTCACATTTTTTATTACTCTGGAAAAAAGCCTGGCAATTTTGCTGATTCCTTCAAAAACATATTTTTTTCAAAAAAGTGAAATGTGCTAGCATCATAGAAGTCCTTGCAAAGTATATCTTGCTATTCGTTCGAGTTCTTCAATTGGAGATCAAAATAGATCGAGTATGTAACAATATGTGGTTATAATTATAAGCTAGCTAGGTTAAATGTTACTCAATCATACAGTATTATATTGTACGTATTATACGTACGTTGTTATGTAATTTTATGGTATCATTGTGGGGTGTTATAGTATATTAAATCAAACTGTTACATGGGAGTTATATATAAAGATGAAGCAAAACAAAAAATGAATTTGGAACATGGAAATTTTATATACATATGAGATCTATATATTGAATTATAACATTGTGATTGATTGATTTGAATTTGAATTTGAATTTGAATTACACTTGAAACAAAGATATTGTGAAGTACTCCGTATTAGATTTAATATTATTCCATATCTTCATAATTACTTTGGAACTATCCACAGCCGTACGTCAATTCAATTTACTTCTTTAACATTGACCACGGTTCCCAATAAACTAACCGCGGTCATCAAGTAACCGTGATCATATATATAGGCGCCAATTTATTTCCGTCAATCTATCTATAATTCTATATATATCTACAAGTTACTGTTTAGTTTTAATGGAAGAGATTCAACTGTCTTTAAAATGATAAAAATGAAAAATCTAAAATGATTACACCTGGACTCCTGGAGATATTGTACGTATAAAATCTAATATTACTCCATTACTCCATATCTTCATACGTCAACTCAATTTACAGCTTTAACAGTGAACACGGTTCCCCATAAACTAATCGCGCTCATAAAGTAACCGTGGTCATATATATAGGCGCTAAATCGCTTATTTATTTCCATCTAGTCTATATAGTCTTATTAATACTACAAAGTTATATTGCATGCAATAGTGACCACGCTTCCCAATAACACAAACCATAGTCAATAAGTAGCCGTGGTCATATATAGGCTCCAATTTCCGTTGTCTATTCAAGTAAATAGTAACTGCTCCATTATTAATTTAATAATACCCAAAAAACAATATCAATTATAGAATTAATAGTTGACATCTAAAGTTGCTTCCAAATTTCAATTATATATTTATGGAATATACTACATATTGTTTAATATAAAATATTGCTTTAAATATTAGATTCTTTTCAAATTTAAGGATGGGTAGTTTTGTCGTTCCTATTATTGGTATGCAAGGGTAATCTCGTCATTTCTGATCTTTAAAAGTCTCCAACGAAAATCTCTAAACACTTAAGGGTTAATGATAATGATAGAGTTTACCTTCCAAATTTGAATTAAGCATTAATGGAAGACGTTGGATTCAAATGTCTTGAAAAGATTACATGCACTTGGCTTATACTGTATTAAATTTAATATTACTCCATATCTTCTAATTACTTTTAAACTATCCACAACCATAAAGTAACCACAGTCCATAGAAGACTAAAACAATCTAACGTCAATTCAATTCACTGCTTTAACAGTGACCACGGTTCCCCATAAACTAACCGTGGTCATAAGGTAACCATGGTCATATATAGGCGCCAATCTATTTCCCTCTAGGCGTCTAGTCTAAAGTGTGTACAAGTTACTAACCACGCTTCCCTATAAAACAAACCATGGTCAATAACTAACCGTGGTCAACTATTCGTAAATATATCAAAGAGTCTGGTTGAGTTTCAAACTTTCAATCGTCCACTTGTAGCTCTCTATTTTACCCATTTAATTTAAAACAATATATGTTATTATAGGTTAACACATATATAATAGCTCAAATTTACAATTATCATCGAATTCAGTCTAGACTTGAATATATGTCTTTCTTCAAATATTGTTCATCGTGTTGATGGTATGTCAAAAGAATTTATGAAAGAATTATTATAATATAATTATTTTTGTTTTGCGTTTAAATATCAATGATAATAATAATATACCACAGTAATTTATCAATGATAAGAGATTAAACGTCGAGTGTGTAGATACGCGTTTGAATGATAGTCCATCATCAAAGTATTAATATTTTTATATTAAGAATATAATAACTAAAATTCTATAATGATTTTTTTTATTATATACAACATATAATTCGTTAGTTATAATTAAAACATTTACCATATACAAGATCTATCATGCTCTTTTGATCTTTCATTATTTAGTGTTTTCATACAAAATGTGATAATTTCTATCAATTATATGTGTAACTAAGAAAATGAAATATGCATTCGATGGCCCGTGTGTATACACGGGTGTAAATGCTAATTTAGTACTAAAATGAATTGAAGTAATGGAAGTGAAATAGACATTAAAATGTGATAATTTTTATATTACAGTCATATTCAATTGAATATTTATAACAATTTCAATTTAGTCGCTTTCGTTGTCGCGGGTCGTGAAGCTATATATACATATATGTATGAACTATAACAGTTTACATTTAAGTATTTAACAGGTACACTAACATATATACTAATTTATTTTATGCAAATTAAAATAAAAATAAACTTGAAGTACGTACATGCATTAATTCAATATCATCACATTTTTTTTTATTTTTTTAAACACATTTATTTGTTCTTTCCCAAAATACCCATGTACTACGAAGTACATAATTTATATGAAAAATTCAATTTTTAATTACTTTAACCTAATTACTACTCTTGCGCTTTTTCAATTTCCGCACAACTTGCATCTTCAACTTCCCGCTCTCTTTTGCCTGGCAATTAAGTGAATCATGCTATAGGCATGTTTCTTCTCGAGTGTGTTGCTATATATTTCGTAAAATCAAAGCTACTTTCTCAATCAACTAAACTTATAAATGTCCAAGTATGTTCTGATTTTTCCAGTCAATTCAACTCTTGCCCTCTAATAAACCCTAACAAAAGTTTAGTAGGGTTTTAGAGTTAATTGCATGGATGGTCCCTGTGGTTTAAACACAGTAACACACTTTGTCCCTATACTTTAGTTTTTGCAAGGGCAATACAAAAACCTAAAAGTTGTTGCGCATTTAGTACGTCCCTCATCGGTTAAAGTTTAATATTTAAGTGTTAAATACAACCCATGCCAATTCATTCATAGCGCCAAAACAGCAACAAACGGAGATAACTCCTCGTGTCACCACTAACGATGTTACTCGAAGGTGAAGAAACTCCAGCCAATGTTACCATCCGGCCATCATGCCGACGCCGTTTGGGGCTAATATTTTCGGCTTGTTTAGAACGATGATGTCGTTGACTAAAAAGAGAATAAACGTACTACTCGTATAGTTAAATTTAAAAGTAGGGTATTTTATTTTTACTTTTATTAATTCTTCTCACTTAACTAAGATCTTAATGCATGCATGGTTAAGTTGGTTATGATATTGTATGCATTATTAGGGTTTAGCACTAGTACAAACACTAGTATAAAGAGCGCAAAGTTAAATTATAGCGGTTTTAAGTGAAAACCTCTATATTAAACATAAAATTAATTAACTTCCCATATATATATGGTCAAACTTATTGTATATATATATACACTTGTACGTGAATACTATCGGAAACCCATTATATTTTCCAATGGATCAACACCGAGCCTAGCTAGGTTTCTGAAAGAGGTTCCAGATTAAATTATATGGTTTTTTAGGTTGATGGAAGAATATTATAATGATGTGCGATTAATGTATCAGGCTCCCTAGTAGGTAAAATGTGTTTTGAGAATTTGATTAACCTTTAGAGTGATCGAAGATCCTCAGCTCCTTGTGCAGGAACCTAGCTAGCCTTCAGGGTTTCGGCCCAAGACAAATATTTTATTCAATCCTTTCCTTGTGATGGTGCAAAATTATCAGTCAGTTGGTAAGATCAAGCATGTAATAATAATTGATAATGTAATTGAGTTTTGTAATATAATGAAAATATATATACTTTTAGAAAGTTAGGTAAAAAAAACTCTGAATTTTGTCCTGCAACAAACACTTAGCAAGTGTCGCAATTGCGACACTAAGTCAAATGTCGCAAGGGGGCAGTGGACTAGCTAGCTAGTGTCAGGGTCAGAAAGAGTTTATAATAAATATAGCATATATTAGGGTTACAATTCGAAGGTGACGAAACCCTAAAGTGTGATAGTCGATCGATAGAATATTTATGTGAATCTTATACGTTCGTATTCAATCAATATACAGAAAAATTGATATTCATTTGTTTAATTAATCATATCGTTCTCATTTAAAAATAATTTTGTTATTTAAAGATACAATTGTAATGCCTTTTTTATAATTCTTTTTTACACGATTATATAAAAATGGTAAATTCCTTTATTTTATAAAATATCGATTTTTTTTAAGGCATAAAATATCGAATTGATAAAAATTATTTAAATAAACAATTTTATGGGCACAAGAATTAAGGGAAAAAAATATTTATATGGGTTTTTGCCTTTTTGGGGGTCTAAAAACCAGTACTAACAGTACATTTGACACAAATATTAATACTAATTTACTTTTTGGCATTTACTTTTGCATACAAACATCTGGCACAATCACCTAAATTAGTAACAATAACATCATCTAAACAACAAAATGAAGTCGTCCCATATGAAGTTCTCACGTTTTGGTGATCTTCTTTCAGAACAATATTCATTCACAACCGCAATTTCTCTGTTTAAATCTTCCGTGTCAATCGTTCCCAATCATATCCTTTGAATCTCGATCATGAAGTTTTGAAACGAACGCCGGCCCTTACCGTATATATACATTATATTGTAATTGATGGTTTTAGGTGCCATTTGACCCTTTAAAATACACGTGATATATCGATCCCTTTATTTTCTTAATCTTCCCAACCCACCATCCATCTCTATCGACGGAAACCACCTCTCTCAACAGGTTTACACCGTCTTCGTTGTCGGAATATAAACACCGAGATGCGTTTCGTTTTCTTCGAGATTTCATCCTGGGTAAGAACAAAATCTAGCTAGTATCCAGAGAGTATCAAGTTTTTGAAACTCGTTATAGTGATATCGAGACACTCATAACTAATTAAGAGCTAGCTTAATATAGCTTCAAGGAGTCCGGAAGATATTAACAGAGAAATGGCGGTAGGAACTAGCGAGGGAGTATTGTTACTAATTTTGATGTGAAAAATGTGATCATGAAAAGGAAATTTGATGATCATATATTTCATATTGGGTAAGTTGATGATCATATTTAGGGTTTAGAACTTTAGATGAAATAAAGTCATAAAGGTGAAGTACGTGGTGAATTGAACCTCATGTGTCATGTTTATTTATAATAACAGGAGTTATATAGTTTGGAAACTGTGATCCCTTCTTTTTATTTTTGATTCATATAGGAGTACTAATTTGCAATAAGTTTAAAATATAATTAGAATAATACAGTATTACAGTATGTATTATGTTCAACATAATTATAATTTGTATATATATATATAAGTTACAAAAATAATACTGTAGTACCACGGAGTAAATAAACTTACAAAACGTCCATGTTATTAATTATATGTGTAAAATAAGATGTTTACATTTACATTTATAGTACAAATTATTATTATTATTCTTATATATATATATATATATATATATATATATTCTTATAAAAATGCAATTTTTCTCTCGTTAAAATGCATTTCTCAAATTATATTATATTCTACTCCGTATTAGTATAATTTATAATAAGTGGAATATTTTAATTTGATATTTTAGTGGTGGTACCCCTTGTGTCAGTTTATATTTCATTCAGTACACGTATTTTTTGCATGCGTCTGAACATCTATTTACAAATCATAATGGTTTGCACGTTACGTGGCATAAAATGACCACGGTTTGATTACTGTGACCACGTTCCAAATTATCTATATCTATCTATCTATTTATAAATCTATAATCCTATTTAGATTATCTATGGAATCAAACCTGAACTCTATTTACGATTCAGTATAATCTATATAAATACATACTACTCCGTATAAAACATGTTTATCCCAAAATTACTTATTCGCATTTTGTTTTGTAACAACAAGATATTTATTACGGAGTATTATTGTTTTGAACTTATATTTTCTAACTACAAATTAATAACATTATATTTATATTTATTTTATATAAAAGGAAATTAAACGATCATAGACTTAATCATATACAATTGGTGAGAATATTCTATACTTATACTTATTTGTGACGCATTTGACAAATTAATATCAAATTCGAAATTCTCAAATTCGTTGAATCAACCACATAAATCTTCATAACATCAACATATATGTATGCAAAAGTTACAACACCCACAATACACCTTTATTTTAATTTTAATTTAAACGGTTCCATATATGAAGGTAGAAAGCTAGACCACTTCCCATCAGGAAATGCAATAACAAGTATTTATAGTTTTATACCATCAATTGTGTCAACAAGTTTTCATCAACGTACTCGCAATCAAGTCGTGAAACATATATAACTGCATCAAAGAAACAACAAAGTCATATTTTATATCATATATATGGCCTCATCTTCTACCTTCGCTTATTGTTAAAGATGTTATTGCGCTGACATGCGGAAACTCTTCTAGCTCCTTAATCTTAGCTTTCACGTTCATAACTATGTACGTGAAAGTGTTTGACTTGGTTGTTAATTTAGTAAGGACTATCATGGAAGAAGAACAGCCGTTGTTATTTTGGTACCAAGCAAGCCCGCCAAAAGAGGTACTCTAGAAAAAGGTGAATTTAATATCTACAGAGTAAACTCCTTCAACAAGGTGATTTAAACAGAGAAATCTCGGTTAAGAGAGAGGAAGTATTGTAACTTTTGTTGAGTAAAAATTGATAACGAAAATGAAATATTATGACCATATAGGAGAAGAAATCGCTTGACGATCATGATATTAGGGGGTTGAAGATCATATTGATTTGATGAAAAAGAAGATAGAGACATAGTCAGAAGCTGTTGATTCATCTCGACTTTGCTTTTTAATTTGTTCCCTTTGTTATCATATCTGCATATATTTTATCATGAAATGATTTAAACAGAGAAATTGCGATTGTATATTGAAGGTTGTTGTTACTTAGTTGCATCAAAGAAAGACATAGGGAATCGATAAGTTAATTTGAATCTTCCAGATTTTGTACCCATGTTCAACAGATCGACTTCCTTGACCATCACCTTATGATGAGGACTTGAATCTTCCAGATTTGATCCAAGGTTCAAGATGTGTTAGAGACAATGTTTTAAACCGGATTTGTGCCCGTTTTTGGGTGAACCGGTTGAACCGGAGCGAATCCGAGCCTCGATCTAGCATTTAGCAACGCCTTCCTGCTTGATCATGGCTTTTATGTCTCCAATTGTGTGTGAGTGTTTGACAACCAAAAAGATCAACCTAGAGGAAGAGGGTGATCATATCAGAATGCAAAGAGAAACTCCACAATCAAGGTTAAATAGAGAAATTGCGGTCGTGAAGGAGTCGTACGTATTGTTACTTTTGTTGTAGAAAATGTGATGACGAAAAGGGAATTTGATGATCATGTTTAATTGTTTAGGGCCGGGTTTGGATTTGGATGTAAACTGTGAACCTTATATGTGTTCCATATATACTCTATATATTTATAGTAAAAGAGAGAATATATATATATATATATATATATATATATATATATATATTCTCTGTGGTTATGTTTCTTGGTAAACATGGGCCACGAGCCCACGACATTTTGTTGACATGATTTAACCCTAACTTATACTGTACATAGTTAAATTACCCCCTTTTTCTTGATTCTTAATATGACCAAATATAATATTGACTTGACTATACAACGATTAATCACAATATATATTAAACCCGTTGTCTAAGTGTCTAACAAAATATATCGAAAAAAGAAAATGATTGAAAATTGAAACAAGAGAGAAGGTTCGAAACAATGACCTTGACTTCATTCGAAATTAATTACAAGTTTTTAATTGAATTCTAAAATTTTAAATATAACCTAAAGTGATTAAGTCTAAAGGAAAAACACAGGGCCACGGTCCCATTGAAAAGAACCGTGGTCCCTTCTACATTTTAACACGGTTCTGTTTATTAAATCCGTGATCTAAAGTGATTAAGGCTAAAGGGAAAACACCGGGCCACGGTCCCTTATAAAAGAACCGTTGTCCTTTCTAACACGGTTGTTAAACTCGTGGTCTAATAGCCAAAAAATTCAAGCAACCCGCCATAACTTATAACGTATCCCCCTTTTCACCAAAAATAAAAAATTTACATATATTTCTCATCCATTCGGGCATAACCTAGCTAAGCTACCATCGAAAACCATCTCCAATCGCTAATACCACCTCCAATATCCATCATCGTTGTCCATAATCTTCTACCAAGCTAGTCAGGTTTCGCCCTTTTCATCAAAAATCTAAAATTTTCATATGTATTTCATCCATTGGGGCATAACCTAGCTAAGCTACCACAGAAAACCATCTCCAATCGCTAATACCACTTCCAATATCCATCATCGTTTTCCATAATCTTCTACCAAGTTAGTCAGACCGTGTTCATTTGTTCTCCGATTACAAGTTAATAGGCCGTTAGGGTTCATATCCAACTACAGATATAATGGTAAAGTATCTATTTCTCTTCTTCTTAATGTTAAATATTTAGTTTTTGAGTTATTATATACTTATATGTCTGGTTTGTATGAACCAAATGAATGTTATACATGTTTTAATTTGATGTTTCTGCTTCAAATACGTACCGTAATTGTAGTTGAGCTAATTAATCGAGAGTTTGTATATTGTTTTAATTATGCATGCATTTAATTAGTTGATGATTGTTTGTATCATAACCAAAAAGTGAACATTATCCCACAATATGTTATCAACTCTTTGAATTGTTCATAAAGTTTTGTTTTTGAGTTTGTTTATATCTTCGATCTGTGATTTATATGCACCATTTGTTATGTTCATGTGTCTAGACTCTAGAGGTGTACGTGTTATTGAGTAGCTCCATTATTTAACCAAAAAGTGAATATTTGTCGTTTGCTGTTTAATATACAAATTAAAGAAGTGTCATTTTTGTCGTTTGATGTGGGGAATATAATATTAATACTAGTATGCGGGGACCAATTTTTTTTACAACTTTTTATATGATATCTATGATTAGTTAATTACCTTGTGGGGACCTATCTGATGATGTTTGGAAGGCAAGTTTATTTATTTATGTATTGTGGGTGTAATGTACCTATTAATTATTATTGTATGTTAGATTGCGTTTGATCTTATTTATTATTTTTTAATAACTTATTCATAATCATTTGTAGGATAATCAAGATAAGGATCTTCTTTCTCATCCGGAAGATGATTATATTGAAAAAGATGTTACGAGTGATCATCAACAATCTGATCTTCATGCAAAGGATCAGATGTCAGATATTCCAGAGTAGGAAGAAAACAATCATGTTCGAGAACTAGTTAATCAAGAGTGTAGTACAAGTGCTCCACGGAAAAGGAGAAAGAGCAGGGCTACTTCATATAAGAAGAAGGATGAAAATGCCAATGCGCATCGCGATAGAGAAGTTGACTTCAATGTGTTTGGACTCAACGTTGGGCCCGGACAGGTGTCATTTAGTAAAATGGTAGGTCTTATGGCTTGATGTCAAGTTAGTATTCTAATTGATTCGTGGGATAAGGTTGATAAAACACTGAAAGAGTCTATATGGGAAGAGGTTAAGGTAAATTCTGAAGCGTTAAAATAATTTTGTAGCAACTATACCCCTTTCTTAAAGATGCTATATATACAGAAGGCTACTAATATATACTTATGTATTTCAGAAAGCATTCCCTGATATTGAGGGTGAGGAGACCAAGAAGGCTGTTATTGCGCAATGCAACCAGGCCTGGAAAGAATTCAAGAGAAATCTGAGGGAGAATTTTGTGAAAACAGGGAAAAGCCCCGTTTTGAAATACCCGTATCTTAACAAGGAAGAAGGACTGTGGAAGAAATTCTGTGAGAAGGTCGACAGTGAAGACTTTTAGGTATACTTCTTTTATTAGTTATTATTATTATTATTTTCTTTTTTTTTAAATGAAGTCGAACACAAATTTTCAATGACGAGATGCACAATGATGCATTCTCATAATAATACTTAGCGTGGTGACGGCAATAAGTTTTGTTGAGTTGGTAGTATTTAGTCCATTACTATACCACTCACAATTTTATGCAACACTTGTTGATAAAAGAGTACTACAGGGGCCAAGGGCATCTCGACTACTGTTTTTCATTCCCGTTTTTCTGTTCAAACTTCTTTTTGTTATGTGAAGAGATCAAGTGAGAGAGGTAGACAGTTAGCTAGTTTGAACAAGAATCCGCCTAAGCTAGGACCTAAAGGGTATCGTGGATACGAAGAATAGTGGATGAAAGAGAAAGAAGAAGTTGTCAGAGTCTTGGATACCACATCTCTTGCTGGTCGTGTATACAGGGTTCACAGTAAGCGGGTGTTTATGTACATCAGGGCTCGCTGTGGACGTAATCAAGGACGGTTGATTATACCTGAGGCTATTGTTCCAACTGTGGAGGAATTGGTATGATCACCTATGTTTACTTTGAAATTTTATTACTTATTTATATCTCTACTAAAATTAGAACATAAACTTTTTATTGGTTCAAATAGATCAAGAAGGACAAGGAGTTGCATGAGTTTTTGGATCCCTAAGGAAAAGATGCCATATGGGAAGTCGTGGGAAAAGAGCACCCCGGAAGGACAAGGGCGATGGGGCACACTATCGGCTTCACAAAGGCAATTGATGGTTACGGGAAGCAACCGTGACGCAACAAAAGGAAAGAACAAATTGAGATGTTAGAAAGAAGGGTGGCTGAGTTAGAGAGGATGGATCGGGGAAGGATGGAGGTTGAAGATAGGGAAGTAGGATCGGCAGAGGAGTCATCTAGGGAGGTTGAAGATATGAGGAGGAGGAGGAGGAGTGCTCGGTCAGAGTTTCATCCCTTTGAAGATTTATTGGTAATCAAATAAATTAACTACTATGATATGTTTTTACCACAAATATATCATTTTAAATCACCTAATATATATTCGATCCATTTCATTGTAGGAACCCACCGCATGCAGATTCTTTGCGGAATTCGGGTTTCAAAGGAAGCTTGTTGTGAGAGGAAAGGCTCATCCTCGGGGGGACGGGCAGGTACAGGGGGTGTCTATGCCACCAGATCACCTACGGGTACAAATTAGGAAAATTAAGGATGGATTTGGGATGATGAGACTTCCTAAGCCAGCTGCTGGAATGACTTTCTTACAGGAAGCCAATAACAGTTTCGTTCAGTGGCCACGTTCGTTTATTGAATTTTCTGAGGTACATACACATTGATTATCTTTAAGTATCGTATGTTAAATATTTCTATGACTGTCGTAACAATAAACACTTTCAATTTAATTTGTTACTAGGATGGGAGAGAGTCGTCCCCGGAGCCTGATGTTGTCCCGACTCCTAAAAGGCGCAGTCCTAACCCTGTACGGGATGAGGTGCCTAGTGAGGAAACTGTTGCGACACCCTAACAAGCACCCCCCTCGATGCCGGAAACCCTGTTGTGGCAGTCAAACAAGCACCACCACCATGCCCATCCGCACGTACCGACCATGTTTTAACAGCTTCTCAAATGAAAATTTTAAAGTCGAAGCCGGCGGTTGTGAAAAATGTTTGGGCTAAAGCAACCACGTATCCAAACATGAATGTATATATCGATCCCGGAGTTTTTGTGGATGAAGTTATCAAGTTGGACATTGTTGTTGCTGATCTTAAGGAGTTTTTCTTAATAAGGGATAAGATAAGATAAAATAAGATTAAGATAACAATGATCATATCACATGTTTTCTAACTCTTTTAATATGTGTTTTAGTGCGCTTCACTTCTATAGACAAAATTATGCATACCCGAATAACAAATGTGGATTTTTGAACCCCTCCGGTATTCAATTTCAACAAATAGAGAGAGCGGAGGCAGTAAGTGTTGCAAACTTTATCCGTCAGTCGATGGAATATCATACAAGGAAACAATAGAGCATTGTGTTAGCACCGTATTGACAGGGGTACGATGTTAACTTAATTTCTAGGTAGTGTGTGTGTTTATTGTCATATACTAACAATGTATAATTAAATTTCAACAGTAAACACTGGACATTGTTCATTTTACACCTTGAGACAAATCAGGTTTACATACTCGACTTAATTGCGCGCCCTTCCAAATCTGATGTGACAAACATTACGGAATTGTGAAGTGTCTTAACGAGTAAGGATTCTCTCTAACATATAAAGCTAGAAATATGCACATCTTATTATTTAAACTAACAATTTGCTTCATTATAATTCTCAGTGCATGGATGCAGATGTTTTCCATGTTACCCGACTATACCTAGGTTGATTCGTGTAATCAAGAAAAAGGAGGATGGCAATGTGGATACTATGTTATGTATTGGATTTTTTACATCGTGACTGACCAACAGTACGATTTTCCAGCAAATGTAAGTATTCTTTATGTACATTCAGTTCCTTTAAATAAATTTTATCTTTCATCATATAACATTTTTCCTTTTAATTAATATGAATATATATAGGTTTCAGAACTGTGGAAAAGCAAAGCTCCATTATCGCAAAAAGACCTCGATCATGTAGTGCAGAGGTGGTGTGTATGGTTCCAGGAACAAATTCTTTTATTAGAATAGGTGAATACGTCATGCCTTTTACTTGAATGATTTACATATTTTTTGAATTCTTAACTTCTTAATTATGTGCTAAAATGCTAATTAAATGCTTAAATACTTGAATACATATGGTGGTTACAAAAATATTCACGGCGGGTTAAGGGTGTTTGGGTTTGCTTATTTCTAAGCACTTGTATGCTTAAAAAATAAGTAGGTGACCCCTCACTTATTTTTAAGTGTTTATTCCTTAAGTAGTAAGTAGATAAGCAGTTTTCATAGAGGTGTTTGGATCTGCTTATCTCCTGTCAAATTAAGCAAATAAGCAGATAAACATTTATTTAAGCAATCCCAAACACCCCCTTGGTAGGGTGGTAGAACAACATAAACATGTGTCCGGCCTATGATTCTTTCAAGATCAAAATAGCTTGTTTGATTAAAAATAAATTTTCAATGATGAGATCTGCCCAATGATGAAATCTCTTACTCCCTTCGTCCCATTACAAATGTCCACTATTGACTTTCTAAAGTCTTCATTTTTCAACTTTAACCTTAAATATCTTTGTTTGTGTTACATAATACATGATAAAAATTATATTAATGAAAATACATTTGAAACTCAATTCATTCATATATTTTGCATCAAGTATTGTATAACACAAATAAAAATATCTAAGGTCAAAGTTTAAAACAAATGACTTTCAAAAGTCAATAGTGAACATTTGTAATGGGACGGATGGAGTATTAAATAGTACTTATCGTTGTGACGGCATGCATATGTACATAGACTTGTTGAGTTGGCGGTCTTTAAATCGATTACAACTTACAAGCTAAGTTTACGCAACACCATTTGATAAAAGAGTACTACCGAGGGGTGAAGGCATCTTGACTGTTTTAATATGATGAAATTATTTGAATTAGAAATACTGCTTAAAACGAGTTTAGAAACTAGTTTAGTAAAAAAAAATCTTTTAAGTAAACTCACGGTCCATTATGAGAACCGTGGTAGAGCAAAATTTTTTTTAATAAATAAATTAAAGCGGATCACGATTCCCACACGCAGAGCCGTGGTCCGACAGTTGACCGCGTCATTATTGTCCACGGTTATGTAAGAATAATCGTGGTCCATGTGGTTATTAGACCACGAATTTCAGGTCGTGGTCTTTTTACTGTGCAAATAGACTTCTCCCCCTTAGTCCACCCCGTTTTCCGTGATCCATATATAATTTTAACCGTGTGCGATTTTATAGTAGTGTAAGATTACAAACAAAACCCACCACAAACAAAAGATAATAAAATAAATGTGATGCAAGGTGAAAAGCTTTATTGATATGAATTTCTTCAAGCAAACAATACATGAAACTCGAATCATCAATATTATATTAGATATAAATCTCAAAAAAGTCAGTAACTACGTAAACTCCAACATTTATTGTGGTTGTGGAGTCTCCTAAAATTTGATCTTCAACACCATAATATCACAACACAATCTGTTCCAACATCTTGAACCTTAATCCGGTCACTCTATTTGCACTGACGTCGAATACCGGCTGACTATTCGATTCCGAACGTTTAGATCTATATTAAAAAGGAGAAAAAATTGTGACTAAAAATTGTAGATCCGCAACTAAGTATTACAGATCTACAAGAAAAGAAAAAAAACACACCAAACCTTCATGGTTGTCGATGATAACGAATGAACCAAAAGAGAAAGAGAGAGCCGACTGTTTTCTGTAACACGGTAGTGGTGGTAGTTAGCAAGCTGGTTGTGGTAATTGAGGTTAATGGGGACGGTGACGATGGGTTCATGTGTTTTTTATGCCGATGCTCTCATTTAGAGATGTTTAATTTTGAGAGAATATGAAAGGGAAAGATGGAGATCTTGGGACTTGTATATCTGTTATGGAGTGAAAAGTTAGGATTAGAGTTGGCAAAATGAATAGGTTGGGTCGGGTCACGAGTTTAGATGAGTTTGGGTTTAAATGAGTTCAGATTTAAATAGGTCATTTAGAAGAACAGGTCTAAATGGGTCCGGATCAAATGGGTCTCGGGTTCACCAAACTTTTTTTTTAATTTGAGTGAAAAATAAAAAAAATGAAATGAGGCGGAAAAAAAACTTACCCGCTAAACCCGTCTAAACCGGTTGGTTAATTGTTTCACAATTAGAGGTTATATTAAAAAACCCATTTAGATCAATTCAAAAAATGGGGAGGAGACCCACTAAATTCATCCCCTCCAAAAAATTAACCAAATTAACTCATAATTAATTAATGGGTCTAAAATTATCACTTATAGTTAGGATATTAGAAAGTGAGATGTATATTCAAATTGAAATAAATATATATTTAGTAGAAGAGGAACGTGGAAAGACCCGGGGTCTTTTGACTTTGAAATTTGCAAATTTTGAAAATTCCAATCTGAATTTGACGAAAAACCTTCCAAACATTATGATACGCGTCATAAACACACAAATTATTTAACACTCTGGAATGGTTATCTTTTAACCGCTATATATAGCAGAGAAAAATTCATGAGAGTACTAAAAATTATTGAAAGAATGAAAGTACCAATTAAATTGTGTTATGTGTACAAAGAGAATGTTTCATATGTGGAAAACCCATTTACCCTCAGATTTAAATATCTCACAAACGACAAATCAAAAAATTATGAAAATTGCACCATTAGATTCAACGTTTTATCCTCTTCGATTTGCCGTCCCTCAAGGCATACTTTCGACGAGTTTTTATTTCCCATTTTTTGGTGGGTTTCACATTTTACTAACACATGTGTTAATATTTGGTTGAACATTAATTTGAGATATAAGGTTAAGGGTTTAGTAGGGTTTAGGCTTTAGTAGGGTTTAAGGTTTAGTAGGGTTTATGGTTTAGTAATATTTAGGGTTTAGAGTTTTGTAAAGCGTTTAGGGTTTAGGGTTTGAGGTTTAGGGTTTGGGGTTTAGGGTTTAGGGTTTGAGGTTTGGGGTTTCTCCCCGAAACCCCAAACCTCAAACCATAAACCCTAAACTCTAACCCCTAAACCCCAAACCCTAAACCTTAAGCGCAACACTTTAACACACGTGTTAGTAAAATGTGAAATCTACCAAAAAATGAAGAAAATTTTTTTGTTGAAAGTATGCTTTGAAGGAAGGCAGTCGAAGAGGATAAAACGTTGAATCTAATGGTGCAATTTTCATAATTTTTCGATTTGTCGTTTGTGAGATATTTAAGTTTGAGAGTAAATAGGTTTTGTACATGTGAAACATTCTTTTTGTACACATGACACAATATCATTGATATTTCAATTTTTTCAATAATTCTTGTACTCTAATGATCTCATCTCATATATAGCATACATATTTGGACCGGTTATTTAATAGTCGCCATGAATACAATTATTTGAAGCGGTTACTCAATACCCACCCTTATTAATCCAAATTAACCGCCATAATATGTTGTTTATACCCACTTTTATCAGCTTTGTGTAGCTTGAAGCGGTTCTACACATAAAACCGCTTGAACATAGAGCCTTAATGATCATTTTGTAGTAGTGTAAACAAATATAACACAAAAGAATAATCACCAAAAGCTTCAATATAATTAATGTTAATAATATGAATACACTTTGTTGTATCAGGGTTTACACCTTGAAACTAATCATAATGTCTTAAATCTTCTCTCTATATCAAGGATATCTATTTATAATAAATGAGTCTTGTACAAGTCATCCTACAAATATGGAAGTAAATACATCCATTTATGACTGAAACACTTGAACCGACTCAATAACTAACTAGCAGCACTAAACTAAAAGTGTTATTTACATTCATTAACATTTATACAAGCAACACTAATATACTTATGAACAACAGTAAATTCTACCAGCAACATTAATAATGATAACAACTAGGTGTATAACTAACCCGCGCTTCACGCCGGGGAAAATTTATGTGTTGCATTATAAATCTTAATCAATAGCTACAATGAATTTATATAATTAAAATCATTTAGAGCATCCACAATGATTAATTTTAGAAAGTTTTTTCTATAGCTTTTCTTCAAAAGCTTTTAAAAAGTCTTAGAAAAAGCTTTTGATCCAACAACAAAAAACTTTTTATCAATTATTTTAATATAATATATAAGAGAGACAAATTGCAAAGAATTGATATATTTCAAGTTATTGAACCTATAGCTTTTAAAAATGAGTGTTGATATTTTCACGTGACTTTTTGATAACTCTACTATGATTATGCATTTAAAGCTTGTACTGTACAAATAAATACCGCATAGTTTTAGTGGATGTATCAAAAAGGGTGGTATATCACTACCCTTTAAAAATATATACTATTTATAGGAATTTAATGAATTAAAAAGTTTTTTCACAGAAAACTCTTACGCCAATTTTGATAAAAAGCTTTGTAAAAAACTTTCATTGTTACACAAATAGAATTATACAAAGTAATTGTTATAAACACAACAAAACATATTGTTATAACATAAAACAAAAGTATGAAAACAAAAAACAGACATGGCCTAAGATTCGAACCTGGGTGGCTTCCATAAGGAATTGAGGAGAAAACCATCTAGATGTTGAAGCAACTTTGTTTGTAATAAATAAAGCTTTGTCAATGATAATAAAAATAAAAGTATAATAAGAAGAAGAACTACAAAATAATTAGATGTTTAAAAAAGCAAACAACAGGGTTCAAACCTGGGGTAGACATGGTGTAAACACTTGCCCGGAACCATTAGGCCATCATGCAAGTTATTACTATTTTGTGAAATTTAATATATACTAGCCTATTGCCCGCGCGATGCAGCGCGACAAAATATATATGTTATTAATATGTTTATCGAACATGTTTTCGTATAATCGAGAACATCGTACTTCGTAGTGAATCGTTCTTAATATACGCAATTACAATCTTTTCACAACTTGAAACTCGATACGAACCCAGCAATGAAATACACTTGTTAGTGTTGGTATTTTAACCCCGTAAACCTGCTAAGCCATATGTCTAACTTTTCTGGTCGGGTTATGTTAAATTCGGGTTAATGGTCCTACACGTTATCCCAGAGAAGAAACTAAGTTTATTTTATCAATATATATAAATTCTAACCCATCGTCCCCTGAAACCAATCCATCATTATATTACGCATGTTACATAACTTACAGAATTAAATAATCATAAAGTTATGTATTTTGTAACTAAAACTAATTATGATGTTTTAGTTTTTAGTTAATTGTATTTGTCCGAAAATTAATGATGGTTGAATAATAAGTAAAATTAATGATAGTGTTTTTAAGGTAATTTTAAGATTTTTATTTAATCTATTATTAAGTAGTATAGATATAGATATACTACATATATTAGATGTTGGATTAACTAAAATGATATATTACTATTTTATTACTAAGACCACTATATGTGATAAAAATCTTTTCTATGATAGTAATAGATTATTTTTAAGACTTGATAAAAGAAAAAGTTATTATAAGACTATCATTAGAATTATTTAAATTGACTTAAGTGATATATAACATACTTACCAATATATTTTTATAAGCTTAAAATTTACATCAAAACTTCTTATATATTATCATAGAAGACTGAAGATGGTTATAACTTCTAAAACTATTTGAGTTTTCACTTATATTTAGATTTAGATCAAAACAATCAAAATACACACTTCATTGTCCATTAATGTGCTACATAACTACATAAGTTATATAAAAGATAATTAATAATGAACATATATTGTAACGGAAATTAGTTATTATATATAACTTAATAATAAATTGCATTGAATTTAAGTGTTAAAGTTGAATGAGAGTTAAAAGGGTAAAATAGTAATTTACTATTTCTCCCTTTTAAGACTTTTGCTCAAACTCTTTATATATTAGTATATATATATATATATATATACATATATATATATATATATATATATATATATATATATATATATATATATAGTAGAATGATCTAGAGAGAAATTCATTTTTTTTGAGGGAAGGGGGAAGTGTTGATCTAACCATTCATTTCATGTAATCAAATTAAGGTGCATCATATTATTGTGGTATGCATTTCATGGGAATTTAGTGACAGCATGAAAGTATCAATGAGAATATGACACGTGTACAAAGAAAACTCATTTACCCCTAAAATAAATTATCTCACAAATGACAAGTCAAAAAATTATGAAAATTGCATCATAAAATTCAGCGTTTTATCCTCTTTGATTTAAGATCATTCAAGGCATATTTTCGACAACTTTATTTTTTTTGTTTTTTGATAGGTTTTACAAATTAGTATGCATCAAAATGCATAATATTAATACTTGTGAAGACAAATGTTAATGTACATCAATATAAAAACTGATTTACACCGAGTCAAATATAGCTAAATAATGGGGATTTGTTCTGATTGTAGTGGTTGTTAAATACATCACTACATTGTAAATCAATGTTAACATGCATCGTAGTGCATACTATAGTATTCATCAACTTTTATGTTAACATGTATCAATATACATCAATACGAATTAAACTTATATTAAGATGCATCACAATATGTTGGGATCTGAGCTGATTTGATTAAGTATTGAAGTGAAGTGCTAGCCACTGTTACGTTGTTGATTGCCACTATTAGAAGAGTTGAAGAAATAGCCACTGCTAGTATTGAAGGCTGCCACTGTTTGACATATGTATTTGGACTTTGTATAAAATTAACCACTGTTAGTTATAATGTGTCATAGCCACTGTTGGTGTAAACTTATAAGTCGGTTGAAGTTTGTTAGAGTTATTTATGGGATAGATTTGAATACCATAATAACTAGAGATTGTGTAGGACTCTATGCATTATAAATAGAGATCCTTAGACCTAGATTAGGTTAACATTGATTACGCATCTTCAAGGTTTTTTGTAACCCTAATACAATAAGTGTATTCGTCTTATATCATTAATAAGATTGAAGCTTTTGATATTAATTGTGTTTTACAAATTTTTATAATTTTTGATCTTCTTAATATTATTGAGTGTGATTCCGCAACTTCTCAATAATAATTCAAAGCTTATTGAATTGTTTATTTGATTTGTCTGGGTTTAACAAGTGGTATAAGAGCTTTGGTTAAGCTTTGAATACAAGAAGATCTAGGATTACTGTTTATTGAATTATTGAATCAATGGCAACAGAAGGTAATGAAGGAATCCAGGTTACTAAGATTCCCATGCTTAGGCCTGACGAGTTTGATCTATGGAAGAACAGGATCAGACAATACATGCTTCTCACAAATTATCAGATGTGGGAAGTTGTTAATGGTCCTCCAGTAACACTTGATAGTGATGGTGTTGCACAAGCAAGACCACCACCAACTTCTGAAGCAGAAAGAAAAGTTAGATCAATAGAGTATAAAGCATTAAGTACTCTGTTATTATCTATTCCTAATGAGTACCAGAGAAGGTTTAAAGCATGTCAGGATGCTAAAGTTCTTATAGAAACTATTGAAAAGAGATTTGGTGGTTATGACAGTACCAAAAAGAATAAAAGATCTCTTTTAAAACAGCAATATGAGAACTTTAACTCTGCAAAATCAGAAACTTTGACTCAAACCTTTGACAGGTTTTCAAAGTTAGTAGGAGATCTGGAGAATCATCAAGTGAAAATTGATAAGGATGATTTAAACAGAAAGTTTTTGAGGTCATTGGGTGAGGAATGGACAATCTACACAGTTGGGTTGAGACAAAGTGCAGATTTGGAGTCAAAAGAGCTTGAAGATATCTATAATGATCTTAGGAACTTTGAAACTGAAGTGGAAAGCAAGAAGCAGGGTTCTGGAAACAATAACAATGTTGCTTTTATGTCTACGGCTGGAACTAAAGCAGAGCCAAGTCACAAAGGCTCTACTTATGTTTCAGAAGGATATGGATCATCATCAAACTGCTCGAATGATCAGATATTGGAATCTTTCTTTGCTAGTAATGTGAACTCTTCACTTACTAACGAAGACTTAGAACAATTTGATGGAGATGATCTAGAAGAGATGGATATTAAATTGCAAATTGCTTTAATCACTCAGAGGGCAAAACGATTTATGCAGAGAACTGGGAGGAACAACTTTGCATATAAAAGGAATGATGCTAGTTGGTTTGATAAGAGTAAGATTGAATGCTTCAACTGTCATAAGATGGGACACTTTGCAAGGGAATGCAGAAGTCCAAAGTATGAACAGAATAGTAACGGTAATGAACAAAGAACCGGAAGCAATGAGGTTCAAATAAAGAATGTACCAATCCAGAGTGCTTCATCAAATGCTTTTGTTTCTGTGGATGGATGTGGATGGGACTGGAGTGATCAAGAAGAGCATGAAGTAAAGAATCAGTGCTTCATGGCCATTGCTGAGTCTGACAAGAAGTCATAAATTCCTTATGAGGTACAAAACAAATTATGTTCTGCTGTTTGTAAACAAACTGTTAAACATTACAGGGATCATAATCTGAAAGTGTGTGATGAACTAAAACAATGGGAGATCAAAAGTAAACACACCATAACAGCAATTGAAAATCTTGAAAAACAGATTAATGCATATGAAGTCAATGAAACACAGTTTAAATATGACATTGCATATGCTAGGTGGGAAAGAGACACTTTTAAAGATAAGGTAGATTTGTTAACTAAAAAACTTGCTGAAGTCACATGTGAGAGAGATAGCATAAGACTTAATGTAAGTAACTTAGAAAATGCATCTAAAAGTGTCAATAAACTTATCAATTCACAGATTCATGATAAGCTTAAGACTGGGTTAGGATACAGTAATGTACCTCCTCCTTATAACAACAACTACTTTCCTTCCAAAACTGATATTGATATCAATTCTCTTAAAGAAGGAATGCATGATGATGTTAAAAAGGCTGATCCAGTTAAGAGTTTAGAAGAAGATGTGGATTTTGATAAAGTTGAAATTCATGATTGGAGTGAAGAAGATGATGAGAATAGTGATATATCTGAAAGTGAGAGTTGCTCAACAAATAAATCATCTCATTCATCACCTGAAAGTAGCAAAAGAGTAACTGGTCTAGTTTCAGAACTTAAGGATAATAAACTAGAAGAGGGTAAGAAGATGTTTCATGAGAAGGCTAAGCAACAGAAAGAATATGTAAGTAAAGCTAATAAATCTAGGAATGGATTAGGTTATATTCGCAAAACAATTACACAAGAGTCTAAACGTGTGAATAATGTGAATGCTAAATGTGATAACTGTGCTTGCAAAATAGGATCTTATGCACCAAAACTATTTAATAAAAGTGCTCCCAGAAGAAATCAAAGAAATTGGAACCAAATGGTTTCACAAAAATTGGGGCAAAATTTTCAATTGGTGAAAGAAAAATCCTGTTATATTTGTGGAAAAATCAATCATCTTCAACATGATTGTTATCACAATCCTAAAAATTTCAATAGGATTGTGAAACCATTGTGGACAGCTGCTAACATGGTTAATAAACAAAATTTTAAATCAAAAGTTAATCATGTTACCACTGTTAAGAGGATGAAAATTAAGGCTAACAGTGGTACAACTGCAGCCACTGCTAACATTGCTGCAGTGGCACCACCAAACATAGCCAACAGATATACAAAGACTAAGACAGTGGGAAGTGTTGTCACTGACAGGCAGGGAACCACTGCTAGTGTTAAACACTCCAAAAGAATGTTTACACCAAGCAATGCTACCACTGCTAGAGTAATTAACTCAGGTCTAAGAATTACCAATGTTAGACCAATTTCTACTGTTAAGTCTGACATTACTTGGGTTTGGAAACTAAAGAACACTGTTACATCTAAAGCTTCCAAATCTAACAGTGCATCAACATCAATTGTCTTTCAGAGAGTTGATTTTAAAGATGAACATGGGAAACCTAGAACCAAATTGGTTTGGGTTCCCAAGAGGAATTAATTCTCTTTCTGATTGCTTGTGCAGGGCAAGCCAAAAAGCTTATGGCATATTGATAGTGGATGCTCAAGACATATGACTGGAGATAAGGAAAAGCTACAGAACTTCAAATCTTTTGATGGTGGATATGTAGCATTTGGAAGCAATCCCAAAGGTGGGAAAATTACGGGCAAAGGAACTGTTCAGAGTGCAAAGCTAAGTTTTGAAAATGTTTATTTTGTGGAACAATTGAGGTACAATTTGCTAAGTGTGAGTCAAATCACAGATAAATAGAACCCAGTTCATTTTACTGACACTGAATGCCTTATCTTGTCCAAGGAATTCAAAATCCCAGAAAACATGATTTTAATGAGAATTCCAAGGCAAGATAATGTATATAAGTGTGACTTAGCAAACATGACACCTCAACCTGATTTAAACTGTCTTATTTCAAAGGCAAGTCTGAATGAATCTGAATTGTGGCATAGAAGGATGTGTCACATGAATTACAAAACCATTAATAAACTTGTCAAAAACAAGCTTGTTAGAGGTTTACCTGAAAAGGTATATTCATGTGATGATCATTGTGTTTCTTGTCTTAAGGGAAAGCAACACAAATCCTCTTTTAAGTCCAAATCTGTGAATACCAACTGCACTCCCTTACACTTGTTGCATATGGACTTATTTGGACCAACCAATATCAGTAGTATGGGGAAATGATCTTACTGCCTTGTAATTATTGATGATTATACTAGATTTACATGGGTTTTCTTTCTTAGAACAAAAGATGAGACATGTGAAATACTTAGATCATTTATAACTAAGATGGAAAATCAAATGGATAAAAAGGTTAAAATCATCAGGAGTGATAATGGAACAGAGTTTAAAAATCATGAGATGGATAAATTATGTGAAGTTAAAGGTATTAAGAGAGAGTTTAGTGCACCTAGAACTCCTCAACAAAATGGAGTAGTAGAAAGAAGGAATAGGACACTAATTGAGGCTGCTAGAACTATGTTATCTGATGCAAAATTGCCTATGTCCTTCTGGGCAGAGGCAGTTAGCACAGCTTGCTATGTTCAGAATAGGGTACTAGTTGTTAAGCCTCATAACAAAACACCATATGAACTGCTGTTTAAGAACAAACCATTGGTTAGTTTCTTAAAATCCTTTGGATGTCCGTGTACCATTTTAAATACCAAAGATCACTTAGGAAAGTTTGAGAGCAAGGTTGATGAGGGTATATTTATCGGTTACTCCATTCAAAGTAAGGCTTATAGGGTATTCAATCAAAGGACCAGGGTAATCGAAGAATCAATGAACATCACGTTTAATGAAAATACCATTAATCCTGATGGAAAAGGTCCAAAGTCATTGTTTGATATTGATGCTCTTAACTCTACTTTTAGATACACAACTGTCGATTCTAGTACATGTACAAGTGCAGGTATAAAAGCAGGAACAGGGGATGGAAAAGGTGAAGAAGAATCAGGAATGTCCTCAGAAAAGAAGAAAGATTCATTGGAATACATTGTGTTTCCAATCTGGACTCCTGATCCCCCAGAGGTGTTTGACACTGATCAGTCAAAGTCATCTCGGAGAATAGAGACAGAAGAATCTGATGATATACCATTCAGTAGGATTGATGAATCTGACAGGAGATTCATGGAAGAAGGTGAAGAAGCAAGTGAGATGAGTCCAGCACAAATGATGTCAAAAAGCTTGCAGGGGTTTACTGAGAATACTAGACATGTTGTTACAAAGGATGTGTCAAGTATTCTGGGAAATGAGTTACATGAGCAAGCTACACCAAAGCAATTTGACAGGGAGGAGGAGAAGCTAGATTATTTGAGTTATATGAACTCTACTCCTTTGTCAAGAAGGATTTCAAGAGAGGCAACCAGTGAGCTGTCTAGACAAGAAGGAAATAATACCAACTTGGAAGATAACATACAAGAAACATCAACATCTAGATACATTGTTCATAGAAATCATCCTCTTGAACAGGTGATTGGTGATGTTGATTCTGCTGTGCAAACCAGACAGCAGTCTAAGATCAATAAAGAGGACCTCCACACCTCTTTATATGTATGTTTCTTGTCTCAAGTTGAACCTAAGAAAGCAGTAGAAGCTCTTAAAGATCCCAGTTGGATTGAAGCAATGTAGGAGGAATTGCTACAGTTTAAAATACAGAATGTGTAGACCTTAGTTGATCTACCAAAGGGAAAAAGAGCTATTGGAACAAAGTGGATATTCAAGAATAAGAAGGATGAAAGGGGTATTGTAATCAAGAATAAGGCAAGGTTAGTGGCACAGGGGTATACACAGGAAGAAGGAATTGATTATGATGATGTGTTTGCTCCTGTTGCAAGAATAGAAGCAATCAGATTATTCTTGGCATATGCTTCATATCAAGGATTTAAAGTTTATCAAATGGATGTCAAGAGTGCCTTTCTGTATGGTGAAATTGATGATGAGGTTTATGTTTGTCAACCACCTGGATTTGAAGATCCTACATATCCAGATAGAGTATGCAGATTGGAGAAGGCATTATATGGCTTGCATCAAGCACCTAGACATGGTATGAAACTCTATCTGTTTATTTATTGGAGAATGGATTTCAAAGAGGTACCATTGACAAAACACTTTTTACCAAAAGGGATCACAATGACATTCTATTGGTGCAAGTGTATGTTGATGATATTATTTTTGGATCTACTAAAGATGCTTTATGCAAGGAGTTTGAGAAGTTAATGCATCAGAAGTTCAAGATGAGTTCTATGCGGGAACTTACTTTCTTTTTGGGACTTCAAGTCAAGCAATGATCAGATGGTATCTTCATCAATCAAGATAAGTATGTTAAAGACATACTGGAAAGATTTGGCTACACAGAATCAAAAGTAGCTAGCACTCCAATGGAGACATACAAGGCATTATGTGCAGATGTTGAGGGGGAGGATGTAGATGTACATCTATACAGATCCATGATTGGCTCACTCATGTATCTCACTTCCTCCAGACCAGATATTATGTTTGCTGTGTATATGTGTGCTAGATATCAAGCCAATTCTAAGCAATCACATCTATTTGCAGTCAAGAGGATCTTTAGATATTTAAAGGGTCAACCAAAATTGGGACTTTGGTATCCACAGAGTTCTTCTTTTGAACTCATGGCCTTCACAGATAGTGATTATGGAGGTGAAAATATGGACAGAAAGTCAACATCAGGAGGTTGTCAATTTTTAGGAGAAAGATTGGTGTCATGGCAATGCAAGAAGCAGACCACAGTATGCACTTCAACAGCTGAGGCAGAATATGTTGCTGCATCAAGCTGCTGTACACAGGTGCTTTGGATTCAGAATCAAATGCTGGATTATGGTCTGACTTTTCTAAATACTCCTATTTATATTGATAATAACTCTGCTATTAGTATCATTAACAACCCTGTTAAGCATTCTAAGACCAAAAATATTGAAATAAGATACCATTTCATAAGAGATTGTAATGAAAAGAGATTGATCCAAATCTTCCAAATTCATACTGATAATCAATATGCAGATCTTTTCACAAAGGCTTTCGATGTGGGAAGGTTTACATTTTTGATCACCAGTATTGGAATGATCAATCTAACTTAAGCTATGTTTGGTATTAGAATTGATACTAACAGTGGCTCTTTATAAAGTACAGTGCTTTATTTTCTATGTACTACTGTTAGCATATTTTTGCTCTCAGACCGTACCACTGTTAGAACTTATTAGTCACTGTCTGTATAAGGTTACCACTGCTTGTAAAGTATATACTATAGCTATTATTTTTGTTTTTCTAGCTAACCACTGTGCAGGTTTCTAGCTACTGTCAGAAGACATTATTATTGTTGTCAACTAACACAGTTTCTTTATTTTATTTTATTTTTAAAAAAATTGTGTTTACTTATAAAGCTAAGTGCTTGGCACTGCTAGTACTAAGCTTTGGTTACCTTGGTCGGTTGCCACTGCTAGTGCTACTAGCTGCTGTTAGCTTTATAAGTACTTTCTTTAAGTGTGTGAAAAATTGAACGTTTGCCACTGTCAAGGTACTTTACCATACCTTTCTACTGTTAGTTATGTTGGGCAATGTCACTGCTAGTTATTTTTCTAGAGCTTGACTCTGTTCTTATGACTAACAGTATATAAACTTTACACACTTCAATTTTTCATTACGCTTTCCTATTTTCCCCAATAACCACTGCGATTATCTCTGAAATTAAAAAATCATGGCTTCTTCTTCGACATCTGATTTTACTCTACGAGTATATGAAGAACACAACATGATGGCCTTTCTGATGAAACCCTCAACTGCACAGAATTTCATACAGATTGTTGATTTTCTTCGTGCAAGTCACATTCATTATGCACTTACAGTTTCCCCAAGGGTTTCAAGAGGACATCTTACCGATTTCTGGAAGAATGCCACGGTAGAAGTGGTTGAGGGAAAAGAGCAACTACTTTCCTTTGTTCAAGAAACCAAGATTGTGGTTACTGAAGATGTGCTTCGTGATGTACTTTTTCTTGATGATGCTGCAGGTATACACTCTTTAGATGACAACGATTTGTATGATACTCTTCGATTAATGGGATATGAAGGTGATTACACACGTTTTACCTTTTTCAAATCACTCTTTAGTTCTCAATGGAAATTTTTAATACATACAATTCTTCATTGTTTGTCATCTAAACGCACTGCGTTTAATGAGTTTGGCACTCAAATAGCCTATGCACTTGTGTGTTTGGCTAGGGGTCAAAAATATAATTTTTCTAAATACATACTTGATGGCATGATCAGGAATATAACCAAAGGGAAAAAGGATATGTTTATTATGTATCTTAGGTTTGTGCAACTTGTTTTAAATAAACAAGTTCCTGATTTAGTTGCACAACCTCTTGTTATTGGTGTTGGTACTCTTTCTACCAGAACATTTACAGAAATGAGTAAAAATACCAATAAGAAGTTTTCTGGGAAGGAAACAGCATTGTTTTCAACAATGCTTCCTGCTCCTTCCACCACAGATGTGGTACCACCAACTCCATCTGAACCAATTGGTGACAGGCCAGTAGAACCAACTGAACCTGAACACACATCAATTGGGGGTACTAAAAGAAAACAAGGGATCAAACAGCCTACCCACTTAAAGCCAAAGAAAAAGAAATTGAAACAGGCAGGTGAGGTTCTTACTGCTCATTTGTCTCGGTCTAATATCATTCCACAGCAGGTGACCCCACAGGAGATGAGTGGTCAGTCTGGAAGGGCTGCCACTACTCCTACTAGTCCACTGACAGAGGAGGGCAGTGGTAACATCAATAAGACCCAACCAGAGGCAACTTCTAATGCTGAACCTACGGGTAATGAAGCAGGTGAAGGTCCCAGTTCCAAGAATCAAGGGACTTCTGTTGATCATGCTAGGCATGAGACAGATGATACTTTTGTCAATGATTCATCTAGGAGGTCACACTCTAATGATGATGAGACTAGACCTCACATTGAATTGACGAATGTACAATTGACAGAGGTAGTAGATTTACTTTGGGAGAAGTTGGTGAAGGAGAAGAGGGTGAATAAAGCTCAAAATGAAAAAATTGCAGAGAAGGCTGCTAAGATTGTTGAACAGGAGAAAGCAATTGATGAGTTAAAAGACAGGCTTGGGGTGTTAGAAGCTTTGCTGGTGAAAAACACTTTCAACAAGGGGGAGAATAATGCAGAGCAGGAATTCTATGATAATGTGTTTATGCATTATAATGAAGATGAGGTTGTGGGTGAAACAAATCTTATGTCAAATGCTAACACGGAAGTATTGGAAGATGATATGCAGACTAAGATTGTTAAAAGTGTTGTACAAAAGACTGTAGAAAGGATTGATGGTGAAATAGAAATGATTGCTGATGTAGAAGATGGTGAGGAAGTGGTACAACCAGTTGAGGATATGATGAGTGTGGAAACTGAACAGATGGAAGGAGATGATGATGATGATGCAGAGGCAGAGGGGGAGGAGGAGTTAAATCTAAGATCTGAGCCTAAAATTACATATGGTAGGAAGAAATCAGTACCAGTGTTCAGTATCAAAGCTAAAAAGATGAAAAAGATTAGAAAAACCAAGTCAAGTAGTCCCACTGCTAAGGTGGCTACCACTGTTAACTCTACCTCTGCTAATACAGAATCTACCACTGCTACTACAACTCCACAACCCACTGCTACAACAACTACTACAACACTGCCAACCACTGCTAGAACACCAGAAGTACCTTTTGTCATTAAAGAATCAATTAGAGTGACTAAATCTGATTCTAAACTTCCAAAGATTGATCCAAAAGATAAAGGTAAGGGTAAATTGGTAGAAGAGCATAAATCTTAAGTGAAACTGGTACAAAGGAGTGTAGAGCATGATCATGAATATGCTTTGAGGTTACAAGCAGAATTGGATGAGCAGGAAAGGATTAGAACAGAGAAAAGAGTATCTGAGGTACAGAGATCAGTAGCATCTATTCAGACTCCTGCATCTGAAAGTGATGAAGTGGATGTTTTACTTGAGAATGGTCAGGTTGTGAAAATAACCAAAGAAGCTAGCAGAATATATGAAGAAATGACAAAGAAGGGGTTAAAAGATGATTCTGTTTATGAAATATATGTTGAAAAGAAAAAGGGAAATTCTCTGCAAGTGGCTTTAGAGAAGAAAATTGAAAAGGAAAAGAAAGAAAAACATGATAGAGAAGCTGCTAGGAGGAAAGCAAAGAAACCAACCAAAACTGAATTGAAAAATGATATGGTTTGTAAACTTAGAGGAGGTAGGATTCCTACATTGAAATTGAGAAGAATGTCATTGGAAAGATTGCAAGAGATGTATAACAATGATCCATTTTTGAATCCTGAAGCAAGAAAGAGATTGGAAAAGAAAAAGAAAGAAGATGCAGAGATTCAGAGAAGACTGCATGAAAGATATGAGCAAATTGAATTGAAAAATGATCTGGTTTGTAAACTTAGAGGAGGTAGGATTCCTACATTAAAATTGAGAAGAATGTCATTGGAAAGATTGCAAGAGATGTATAACAATGATCCATTTGTGAATCCTGAAGCAAGAAAGAGATTGGAAAAGAAAAAGAAAGAAGATGCAGAGATTCAGAGAAGACTGCATGAAAGATATGATCAAATTGATGAGGAGTTGGAGAAGAAAAAGGAGCTGAGATTGAAAGTTGAAGGAATTAAAAGATCATTTGCTAAGTTTCAGGAGTTGGATGATCAAATAGGTGATTTGGATAGAGAAGAAGAGGTAATAGAGAAAATGTTGGTGGAAAAGATTGATAGGACTGAGAATACTAATGTAATTGATGAAGATTTTTCAGAGATTATTAAATGGGAAGGAATTTGTTTTGGATCCAGTATAGAGTCCTCTGATCTAAGGATTGAGAGAAAGAATGGAGCTGTAAGCTTTCACAAGTCAATGCAGGATATACTGAAAAGAGTTCATAAGTTTGATGTATATGACATGTACAAACTTGGTTTGGAGAAGGATGTAAAGCAGATGAAAATTGCACTTGAAACACACATATGGGAATGGTTGCAGATGATGTTTGAACTAGAGCTGTACGGTGAAATATTCTTATGTGCTGAGTTGGTTGCATACTGGAGACATTTTGCTAGAGCTGGAGTGCATTGTATTTCTCTTAAAAATGGTAAATATGTGTATATGTTGGAAGAAAGAGAATATATTCTGAGCATAGTATTGTTGAAGCAACTGATTGAGAGAAAATTGCAAGTTGCTGTGAAGACTGAAAAAGGAAAAGACATTATCTACTGGATTATAAATCAATACAATAAGAGAGATCAATCAAGCAAGAAAAGATAGAATGAATAAACTTAATGCAATGCAAGATTGATTAAGTTTAGGGGGAGATTGTTGGGATCTGAGCTGATTTGATTAAGTATTGAAGTGAAGTGCTAGCCACTGTTACGTTGTTGATTGCCACTATTAGAAGAGTTGAAGAACTAGCCACTGCTAGTATTGAAGGCTGCCACTGTTTGACATATGTATTTGGACTTTGTATAAAGTTAACCACTGTTAGTTATAATGTGTCATAGCCACTGTTGGTGTAAACTTATAAGTCGGTTGAAGTTTGTTAGAGTTATTTATGGGATAGATTTGAATACCATAATAACTAGAGATTGTGTAGGACTCTATGCATTATAAATAGAGATCCTTAGACCTAGATTAGGTTAACATTGATTACGCATCTTCAAGGTTTTTTGTAACCCTAATACAATAAGTGTATTCGTCTTATATCATTAATAAGATTGAAGCTTTTGATATTAATTGTGTTTTACAAATTTTTATAATTTTTGATCTTCTTAATATTATTGAGTGTGATTCCGCAACTTCTCAATAATAATTCAAAGTTTATTAAATTTTTATTAGATTTGTCTGGGTTTAACACAATATATACTATTATCAATCATCAACTCGTATGTTAACATGTATCAAAATACATCACTACATTGTAAACAATGTTAATATGCATCGCAGTGCATACTATTAATATTAAAGACAACAGAAACGATGAGATCAGCAGAAACTATAAAGGCAGCAGAAACTTTGTATCAGCAGAAACTTATGCTAAGATGCATCACAATACATACTATATGTTAAGATGCATCACAATGCATACTATTATCCCACCAAAAAACAAAAAAAAATCGTCAAAAATATGCATTGATGGATCTTAAATCGAAGAGGAGAAAATGCTAAGTTTTATAGTGCAATTTCATAACTTTTCGACTTGTCGTTTGTGAAATAATTTGTTTTGGGGGTAAATAAGTAAATGTGTTTTGATTATTATAGAGGTGATCACATGGTTGCACCCCCACACTAATTATCATAGAATTCATATGATTAATGGTGGTGATTTACTTCCCCCTTTCCTCATTTGTTGCACTTCCCCTAGATCACTACCCTATATATATATATATATATATATATATATATTAAAAATGCGCCTAATAAGCCAAAGTTGATAGAAGGTTCTGTTACTGTTCATAAAGTGTTGGCCATTTGATTATACTCCGGTACTAACTTTAACAAGTAGCATTAATCTTGCACAAACAACACTAATTCCTTCAACAACATTAAATCTTCAACTAGCAGGAGAAGCTTTGAACCAACATCATTAATACTTGTATCTTTGACGGTTGTAAACACTTAGACGATTTTCAACCCAACAGTTCTTTCTTTCTCTATTTTTTATCATTCTTATTTAAACTCACCTCGTACGTGTCATTTTATAAATTAATATAAGCTTGATGTAAGTTTTTTTTTTTTTTGAGGAAAATTGGAAACCCAAATATTATTTGAAAAAAATGAAAGAATTCCTTGAAATAACAAAATATTGAGTTTAAATGATGATATTTTCACCACCGTTTTTTTAGATTCACCAAAAATATAGTACAAGTAAATAATGCATGTTGTTGGTGAATCTATCAAAAATGATGGTAAATTTATCACCACCATATATTTAAATTTAAGATATTCTCATCTTTGAACTTTTAATCTAATTAGTCTAATCTGAATATTATATAATGGTGTGGTTGTTTTGGGCGGGCTTTAAGAATTACAATGCCCAAATGGGAATTAATGGAAGAAGCGTGTTATAACATTATCAATTAATGTTAGATTCAAATAATCAATTAAGTTCTTTAATTTTGATTAAATTTAAATTTAAGCCTTTATATTAATTAAAAAATTAACAATATGGGTTTAAAATATAGTATATATATATATATTAACTTTAGAAAAAAATAAAAAATCATGTTTTGCTTAAGATAATTGTATATTCATTGGTTATGTTTTGAGTTGGACGAATTTTGTTCTTGGGAACGCGATCCCAAGCTGTCACCTGGATCGCGTTGCCAAGTGCAAATCTGTCACAGAAAGATTTCTAAAGACGAACGCGATCCAGCGCTTTTGTTTACGGATCGCGTTGTTTAGTACAAATCGGTAATAGAAGATTTTATAAAGGGAAACGCGATCCATCCCTTTGTTCCGGATCGCGTTGCTTAGTGTATTTCGGAAACAGAAACTTTCCTTAAGAGGAACGCGATTCCACTAATCTTGACCTGGATCGTGTTTGACTGTATTATTTTGATGATTATGATGACTTGTGAACTTAAGTGTATACTATATATATATATATATATATATATATATATATATGTATAGTATTGTTACTTATGTATGAGATAAATTGAAATGTAATTACTTGTGTAAGGTGACCATTTACATAAGTACTATTGTTGATGACAAGTTACTAACTTGTGTGTTATATGGTGTTTCAGATACCCCGAAGACTCAGTGATTAGAAGCTGAGTGTATTGACTCTGGAGGTATCGGTGAGTGGATTTGAAACTCACAGTTTGATTTGGTTGTGTTAGTTTGATTTTCAATCAGTAATTGTAGTTGATTTTCAATCAATATTACAAGATTTAGATTATATTACTAAAATTTAGCAAAATAAGTAATATAAATCTAAAAATTATATAGTTAATTAGCTTAATTAGTGTTCTATGTATATAAATGAGCTATATGTTATGCTCAAATCATATTAGGGTTTAAATTTATGAACCCTAGAAATTTAGAAAGTTAATGAAAGTTAGTTAATTTGATTCGTGATGATTATGTGTAATTATTTTTATTCATCACAAATGAACTAAATAACTATAAAAACCATAACATATAATTGTCACTTAACATTTATATTAATATGTTCAGTAACTATTATTTTGTGCGATAAATATAACAAAACTCTAAACATAATATTTTGAATGGAATAAATGTTTTAAATGGCTTTTGAACATAATCTTTGTATTAATAATATTGTGAACTCAAGTTTTGCTTGAGATAAATATATATTTATGGTAATTATGTATATAAATATTTATCTTTATAAAAAGTGTACATTTATAATAGTTATTTTGTATTATATGCTAGCATTAAACTCATACGATGCACGGTTAGAAATAATATAATGTAGTAATATGTGAATCATAAGTGAAAACGGTATACGAAATATTTTAATCATATTCAAATTTATGTTGTATACACTTTATATAAGGGTGATGAATAGTACATAATTTTTTATCCGTACACAATCAATTATACTATTAGGTGTTATGTTGTACAACTGTGTCAATCATGTTTGTGGTGTACGATTAAAAAATGTGATGCACGAATCGCTTTTCTTTATATAATATTTTTTGTTAACATTTAAAAAGATAATATTAAGTAAGTGGGTGGGGGGCTACCCGCTTAAAAACTTTCATATTGTGTATAAAAGAAACCTTTTAAAAGAAACCTTTTTGTCATCGTTATTAATGATATATTAAAAAATTTAGAACCTCGAAAATAAAATACGAACAACAATTTTTTCTCTGCAAGATGTATCAATGAAAAGTTGGAAGGTTATTGGTATGTTATAAAGTGATATTTATCAACCTAAAAATAATCGTGTGGTCAATGTAACATTTCCATTTACAGTAGTTATAATATGCTAAGGTTGTAAAGTTTGATGAACAAAGCGTATTTTCGTACTTTTGGGAAACATAAATTGTAACAACTACTATAACAATTCATACGTTGTATTGAATAACTAATGTGCATATATATGTAAAACGCATAAATCATTCTATAGTGATTAAATATATACAAATTACATAAATGAGACAGACATTATATAAATTTGAGAAGTAATAAGTACATGTTCTACCATTCACATACTAAATTGTAATTGAGTTGTGTGATTTAAGCTAAATCTCTTAAAAAACTAAAACAACCTTATAAATAGAGATGTTGAACTAGATCTATCTATCCATATAGCTTGTATACAGATTACAAAAATAAAGAAATTGAGTTCCTTCATTCTATAAGATGATATCAAAAAATTTTAAATTAACAAAACTATGATGAAAGTTATATTGGCATTAAAAGTAAGTTGTCCCAACTCACTAAAAGGTTTTTTTTAGAGAGAGTGTGTGTTAGAGAAAGAAAAGTGAATATTAAGATGAAAATAATTGAATACACCTATAAATCTAAAATAGTGAAAAAATAGTTCAAAGGATATCATAATTTTGGACTATAGTAAACAATTACAAGTGCTATCATATGACACATTAATTTAAATTGAATTGCTTATAATTTTAATATTATAAATCTAACTTATTAAATGAAATTAGTTATAATATGATTTTTAATTAAATATTACCTTATTTTGGGTAAGGGTGTATGAAAATCCACATCATTAATTTGTTTTATATGGTGAGGACACATAGGATATATATGATGTGGCATAGGTAAAAATTAAACAAATAATTTAAGGTATCTTCAATGAGTTATAATAAATAATAAATGAACACTTTGACATCGTATATGTAATATCTTCAATAATCAATAATTGTTATATGTATGATATCCAAAATAAAATTTTGAATATTAAAGTCTACATGATTTTCTAGAAAATAATAATAATAATAATAATAATAATAATAATAATAATAATAATAATAGTAATAATAAAATAATAATAATAATCATAATGATAATAAAATAATAATAATAATAATAATAATGATGATAGTAAAATAATAATAATAATAATAATAATAATAATAGGATCAAAAAGAAAATAAGAAAAACGGTTTTCGGAAAAAGAATGTTGAACCAAGAATTGAATTTGCATCTTCAACAACTAACTTACTTTAATTGTCTATTAGTGACCATTTGATCTACTTAATTTGTTAAACTTTACAATGTATATTATTTATCCACAAATATGAATCAAAGAACAAAACACTTACTAATAGTATGTGACAAATATTTGAAGGCTTTGTCTCTATATCTCTTTTTTTTTTCTTTTTTCTTTTTTCTGTTAAATAATAATTAAGTTTTAATTTTATCTTTAAATATTAATGTTTGAATGCAGTTCAGAGAAGCTTGTAACTTAGAGCATACGGTATGCATAAGTTTTACAACATTCTTCATCAAGAACACTGTGTTACAATGTCTTGCCACACCATATCAATGTTCCCAACAAGATTCTGAACAATGTTCTCGTATGACGTCTTGTTTGGGATGTTGCATTCCATGGTTTTTCTTTATTCCTCACACACACATACATATTTATAAAAATCAAAATAAATTTTGAGAACGCTGTAAACTCAACATTCTCCACACCACAAAATCCACACCAACAATATTCTCCAGAACACTGTCCAGAAAACTGTTTACCACACCCTGTGCTCTTATAGAGGGAAGGAGGTCAAGATAGACAAAAAATGCATGTAAAAATAAATTTATAGGTGTAAGATGCATCATTGTTAAAACGTAGTTTTATTCAGATGCAGTAATCTGGGTCGTAGATAAAACATGAATAACTTATGTTGTATATATGCCTTTCTTACGCTCACTAAGCTACGTACCATTCCTTTTAATTTGATCCCTAATCTTAATGTTTATATATATATATCTATATATATATATATATATATGTATATGTATATATATATATGTATGTGTGTGTGTGTGTTTGTGTATGTGTGTGTAATGAGAACCAACTAAAAGTTGAGAACCTTGAGAACTACTAGATTACATGTTTGTTCACATGTGATTAACTTCAATCATATGTGAACATTAATGTACATTTAGTTGATAAAAAAAAGTCAAAAAAATCCTAAAATTATACCGGAAAACACAAAAAATAAATATATGTTCACATGTGAACGATAATATGAGCAAATCAGGTGACGTGTGTTTTAAGATGTAATTCTATGATTTTTTGAAATTTTTTTCTTTCTCAATCTAACCAAAATCAATGTTCATATGTGAATGGAGTTAATCACATGTGAACAAACACGTAATCTATTAGTTCTCAAGGTTCTCAACTTTTAGTTGGTTCAATTCTCATTTAAACCTAATGTCGCACCCCCATATTTTCTGTTCAGCGGAAGTAGGGTCGGTTACGACTAATTTTGTAATCATTGCACAAAGTCATAATGAACGACCACTATATACGTCGTTTTATAAAATATATTTATTGTAATAAAAGTTTACAAACTGTTATAAAATTATAAGTTCGCATTTTATTCTGAGAGATTCTAGTACATATCTAATTTATACAAAATATATTAATGCGGGAAAATCTCTTGATATTTGTATTTTCATGCGACTCTAGCTACCGATTCCTGTATGAGCAGACATATTATTGCTGAGAATCTAAGAATACATGCTAAAAGATCAACTAAAAAGTTGGTGAGCTCACATGTTTATATGATTAAAGAAATGTATAAACCACAAGATTTATATATGTTTAAAATCAATCAAAGTTGTATACTACTGCCATGAGCTCATAGTTCAAGCTTAATTAGGTGTCGGGTCACATTCAAGTGTCACGGTCGAGGGTGCCTCCTACGAGTGCCTAATCAAACACCCGTGTAATCAAATGATAATGCGTCCGTTTGACCAGTTAGTGCTTCTAACCCAGACGGGGATTGTCAGTCCCAAATAGTACTATTCACTAACATTCACGCTAAAACAATACTAACAAATTATGATGTGGAGGGCTTTCATGATTAGTCAAATAACTCATGCAATTAGTATATCGAGTTTTGTACTTGTGTTCACATGTAAATAAAACAGAGCATGTATCATCACTCCGAGGTAAAAACAGTAAAAAGCGGGTTTATGAGACTCACCTGAGTCTTGAGCAAATGATGTTGTTCGAAACTGTAACCTGTTGGCGTCCTACATGCGCAAGGTTATAATATGAGTAGATGTCTCAAAAGACCATCTATGCTAGTTGTCCACTCAACTAGTTATGTCCAAATGTTTGGTTGTTGTTGTTTGTGTTTAAAAAACATGTACGACCCGTTGGTGAATTTTCGTAATAATAATTTTAAAGTATTATTATTATTATTATTTGTTGTTTACTTATTTAAGTATATGTGTTTTCGTGTACAAGTGGTGTCGTATAAGATTCGGTTGTTGCAAGTGTTTGACACTTAGTGAAAAATGTGTTTTCAAAGTTCTGTAAATTGCGACACTGGGTGCGACACAGAGTTGCGATACATAGGTCTGTGTCGCTAATTGGGAAAAAGAGGGTCTTAGCGACATAGAAATGGTATCGCAGTATGTGAATTAGAATAAATGTGCGACATATATATTTGTGTCGCAGGTTATGAATTCGAATAGGGGAGCGACGCAGAATGTTGTGTCGCAGGTGTGATTTACAATTTTTACTGTGACATAAGGGTTTGTGTCGCACATGGCGACAATGAAATTCATTTGCGACTTATGTAACACCCCCAAATTTACTGTTTAGCGGAAGCAAGCTTTGGGGTGCTACTAATCAATAATCAAAACACACAAGTCATATAATGAACGACTCTACATGCGTCGTTTTACATATACATTGATAATATAAAGTTTTACAATGTATAAATGTTTACGAAATCCCAATAATTATAATGTTTAGAGATTAATCGGCATAACTTAGTTACAAAATGTAGTAATGCAAAATAATCTCCTGATGTGTATGCTGACTCGAGCTATGGGCATCCTGAGTGAACAGGTCCTACTGTCGTTGGGTACCTGAGAACACATGCTAAAAAGGTCAGCTAACGCTGGTGAGCTCACAAATTTTCATAATAAATATGTAAGTGTGAACCACAAGATTTAATGATAACCGTTTGAAATGAATCAAATGATGTATATGTCTACCATGAGGTCATAGTCTGCGCTTAACGTGGGTGTCAGGATCACAATAAAGTGCCTGATCGTGGGTGCCTCCAGGCGAGTGTCTAATCCACACTCGTAAGAACAAAAGTTAATGCGTTCGTTTAACCAGTCAGTGCTTGCTGACCCGGACGAAGATGGTCAGTCCTATATGGTACCATACACTAACATTCGCGCTATGATCAGAACTATGATCGTATTACCAGAACTATGATCATAGAGGACTTAAAAGTGATTAGAAAACAGCTCATGCAGGATATAGCGAGTTTTGTACTCGTGTTCACATGTAAAACAAGGTAAAGCATGTATTCCCACCCCTGGGTTTAAAAACAGTAAAATGAGGGGCTATGAGACTCACCTGAGCCTGAAGAGTTGCAATGAAGCAAATGTGGTGAAGTAAAATGGGGTGTCCGAAGACTGTAACCTGTCGGGCGTTTATAACGCGCAAGTTTAAATAAAATAAGTAGGTATCTTAAAAGATAACCTATGCTAGTTTTTCATCCAACTAGTAATGTCCAATGATTTGATTTGATTGATAAGTTTGAGTTTTGAAAACGTGTACGGCCCGTTGGTGACTGATTGTAATAATAATCTCATTAATATTGTTATGATTTTTGGAGTGTTATACTTAAAAGTATTTATAAATTTAAGGTGACGGGGGTCTGGGGGCAGCGCCCCTGGCTAGCGGGGTTCCAGGGGGTGGCAACCCCTGGCGGGGTCCAAGGGGCAGAGCCCCTGGCTGGGGTCGAGCTGCCAGGTTAGCTTGGAAAATTTTTATTTCTACTATATTGCTTTAATGAAAGACGTATCTAAAATTTGAATTTGGGTTAAATCAAGTGATAAAATTTTAGGTCTCGACACTTAGTAAAAATCTGGGTTCTGTTTCATGCGACACTTATAGCGTCACTTGAGGAAGTGACGCATAAGGGGGCGACACTTAAGCAAGTGTCTGGTCCAACTGTCGGTATCAGGGTCATGCGTCACTAGGGTTAGTGTCGGATGAAATCATAATTCAATTATAGGCGACACTTAGACAAGTGTCGCTAGAAGTGTCGGTTATGAGTGTCGGGTATTAACTTTGCGACACTTAGGAACTGTCGGAAAAAAGGGGTTTAATGTGGCACTTAGGTAAATGACGCAAGATTAGGGTTTTATGCGACACTTAGGTAAGTGACGCAAGATTAGGGTTTTATGCGACACTTAAGTGACGCATTAAGTGACGCTACGCTGCTGTGAGCTATGCGACACTTACGTCTGATGGTCGGATTTTGAGTCGAAAACGTGTTTTTCGGTTTCCGTTTAGCCCGAAACTTTTACCCAACCCATATTTGGACATTTCAAGCTTAAATAAACAACAACATGTCAAAAACACTTGAAATCGAGGAGTTTCGAGATTTTATCGGAAACTTACAAGTTAATGCGTGAAGATTTCGAAAAGATAGGAAGGTAGATCATCGCGAGGTGAACATTTTTCTTCAAAGAGGCAAGATGATCCGAGGTCGTTTGATGATGGATTTTGATGGTGGAAGTGTGGTGGTGGTATGGTGATGGATGTGGATGAGAGAAAAAGAGAGAGAAAGAAAAGAAAAGGAATAAATGAAATGAGAGGAAAAAAGGAAAGGGGGGGTTTTGGTGAAAGCCTCCACTTGTCAGTCCCCGTCCCCGTGCTCCGTGCGGTGTTCGTTTCCCTGGTCGTTTAAACGCTTATTTGTGATGTTAATTAATTATTTTACATACGTTTTTAAATAAAAACTAACTCTTCAATATTTTTAAATTTGAAATCTAAATTGTTAATACTCGAAAACATTTATTAAAATGATTTGAAAATGTGTTGGTCATGTTCACCGGTTCGGGTTTCGCTTATAAATAAGATGTGACGTTTTTATAAAACGTTTTAGTTATTAATTTAAAATACTAAAAATTAAATAATGTCCTCACATAAAATGATATATTTTAAACTTGTAAAATATATTTTGATCTTTATTCGGTTGTCGGGCACGGTTCACCCGTTTCGGTCGCGTAGGGCTTTTTAATGTGATACAAGATACTTATAGAATATTATTGAAATAATGCTTGGAAATAATTAGGTTTATCAAATAATTTAATATTATTTGATAAAATGATGTTCACCAACGTCCGTATCAGTGTATCGGAATTCGACCGATATAATAAAATGCACGATTTAACTCAATCGCGTAGATGCGTATATATATATTAATACACGTAATGATACATACAATTAGCCTAATACCGCACTAATTACACGTATTACAAAATGATTAGGACCTAATGACTAGCCCTAATTTGGCGGGTGTTACAACTTAATTCTGGTGTCGTAGGTTGCGACATAATTAATTGTTACGACATAGATGCTTGTGTCGCAGTTGGTTTTGGGCCTTCTGCAACACATAGGGTCTGATGGTTTCAAGTGTTCGGGTTTGTGGTCAACGTGTTTGGTTTGACCCGAGACTTTTACACAAGTCTTAAATATGTTAACTAAGCCTTAAAAAATTATCATTTCATTATGCGCTTAGCCCAAAGTCTCAGTTTTAAATGTTGCACAAATCAGTCCCTAAGGGTGTGTTTCCAGATTTTCAACTCGTTTCTTCTCTCATTTGACCAAGTTATAGTTTGTAATAAATTATGAGAAAAATCACAGTTGTTCATAAATATCTTAGCTATTTTGTAGAAATTTTCCAGAATTTTTGGAGACTTTTGGTTGGTTAAATAAAATCGTGAAGCACTTGAGGTCAGTTTTCAACCAAAACAGACCTATGTTCATAAACCGAAATTTATAGGGAAATCCGTGTATTTCTAGGTGAGACAATAAAAGAATTTTTTGTAGCTAACATTTTTAGGAAGTTTTTGGCTCAAGTATCATGCATTTTTGTGGTATAGAACTCGAGATATGGCTTAAAGTGTGAGGTGGTGTTTCTGGAAAGAAAACTATTTTCATATATAGGTTGGAAAAAATGAATTTTTGCTTAGTGTTTGGACATAATCTTGCTAAATGAGCAACATAACATGTAAATAAACATTTATTAATATAACTAAAGAAGGAAAGTGCTCACAATGATGTGAAATGTTGATTTAAGGTCGGAAATTAGGTGGAGAGAGCTTCCTTTTCCTTCGATTTACTTGCAAGATGATGATTTTTGAAGGTGGTGGTTAATGGTGGATGATGATGGTTTAGGGTGGTGGTTTGGGAGCCGGTTTTGGAGGGAGATAAATGAGAAAGAGAGAGGCTAGAGGGAGTGATTGAGTGAGGTACGGTGAATAAAATTGATGAAGGGGGTTTTGAGTATAAAGGAAGTAAGGAGAAGAAAAGGGTCAAGCATGGCATGACCATTGCTTGGCCGGCTCTAGTGGGGGCCAACCCCATGTGGGTATGCCAAATTTGGTTCCCAAATTTTTTTACGTTCCGTACGATGTTCGTTTACCTGATCGTTAAAACGTTTAATTAATCGCGTAACGTCATATTTAATATGTTTTGTTTTCGATTCAAACTACGATATTTTTAATAGAAGTATTTTATCAAAATACTTTATTTTGAGTTATAAAAATATAACTTGGATTTTTATTCGTTTGTCGGGCACATTTCGCACGTTTTTGTCACGTACGGTTTATTAAACGATACGAATTATGTGTTAGATATTATTGAAATGTTATAATATAAATAATAATTTTATTAAATAATTTCATATTATTTAATAATTGTGTTCACCAACGTCCGTATTTGAGATGTCGAATTTCATCCGATTCGAATATGCACGATTTAAATTAATCGTGTATGTGTATATATATAAATATACTAAATGATACACATAATTAGCCTAATACAAAACTAATTACATGTATTAACACTATGATTAGGCACAAATAATTGTCCTAATTTGTCGGATGTCACAACTAACCTTATCTATCTATACATATAAAACAAAGATTTTTCTTGATTTTTAGACATGCCACATCATAATATTTCCTTTTCTATAAAGCCTATTAACTTGCCACATCATTATATTATTTTTTTTCCTTAAAAACATTAATTAATAATTTCCTTGATTTCTAGACATGCCACATCATACATTTCCTTTTTTAGGACCTCCTAACTTACCACATCATCATATTATTTTTTTCTTCAAAACCTCAATTAATAATTACTAAGACTATTATTTAATGTCTATTATAAAAAAGTATAGTTGATAAACAATAATCTTAGTAATTATTAATTAAGGTTTTAAGGAAAAAATAATATGATGATGTGGCAAGTTAGGAGGTCCTAAAAAGGGAAATGTATGATGTGGCATGTCTAGAAATCAAGGAAATTATTGATTAAGGTTTTTAAGGAAAAATATAATATATAGATGTTGAAAGTTAGGTTGCTTTATAAAAAAAGAAATATTATGACGTGACATGTCTAAAAAGAAAAAAAAATCTTTGTTTTATATGTATAGATAACAATTTTTACCTACATAATAAAAGTTCATTTTCTAATCCATATCTTATATTAGGGCTGGCAACCACCACGTCAACCCGAAATCCGACACGAACCCAACTCGAATATTATAAGGTTAGGGTCGAAATTTTTGAGGTGCCAACCCGTCAACCCGAAACCCGCCAACTCGGTATTTTTTTAGGTTGGGTCTGGGTTAGCAAATGAATTTTTGGGTTGAACCCGACGACTCGAAATTCTTTTAATATCATTATAAATTTATTTTAATTCAAATATGACACACAATTAGACCTTTTCACTTACTGATTTATAACATTTTCTTTGATACATTTACGTTTTGATATAAGCTAGTGAATTAATGTGACTTAATAGACCCGAGTAACCCGAAACCGATCTGAAAACTCGAAAATAACGCGAAAGTTTGTTGACTAGATAGAAAAATCGGGTTGGTCGGGTTGGGTTCGGGTTGGTCGGGTTGCGTCGGGTCGGGTTCAAATACTCAATACGATTATAAAATCAGGTTGGGTTCGGGTTGACCATTTCTGAACCATCAACCCGAACCCAGTAACCCGACCCAACCTGATTTGCCACCCCTATCTTATATATTGCAATTAACAAATATTATCATCATCATCAACTAGCATGTATTAAGAAAATTAGTTTTGATAAAGATATTTGAAATTGATTATTTAATGTACATTTGGTATATATTACTATTGAATTTTAATAATAAATTTTAAATTTTCATCAATATGAAGATACAGTTGAAAACCTAAAACATATATGATTAATTATAATAGTTTAATTACCTTGCATTGCATAGACTCAACAAATGTATTAATACTTAACATAATAGTTTACAAATTAATTTAATTGTATTATGTTTTCAAACTTAAACATAATAACATACAAACTAATTTAAGAGTAAATTCTATAGATGGTCCTCGTGGTTTACATCGATTTACGAAAATAGACCCTAAACTTCTTTTTTCACTTTTTCAGTCCAATAAGTTTATGTTTTGTTCGAAAATGGTCCCTCCTCCACCTAAAATGACTAAAGTACCCTTCCTTTTGTCATTACTGGATAGTCACGATTTAAATGGTCAAAGGGTACTTTAGTCATTTTAGGTGGGTGAGGGACCATTTTCGAGCAAAATGTAAACTTATTGGACTGAAAAAGTGAAAAAAGAAGTTTATGGACTGTTTTCGTAAATCGATGTAAACCACAGGGACCATCTATAGAATTTACTCCTAATTTAATGATATTATATAAATAGTCTTGCATCATATGAGCTTAATGCTTAGCTTTTATATATGAAATAAAGTTTTTTAATTACCTATTAGAGCGTATTACTTTAGTTAAGGATTACGAGTTATTAATTTACAAACTCTTGAACATAGTTTGTAAAGAAGTTTGGTAACTTTATGCTGAAAAATAAATGAATGATATATATGAAAAATATTAAAGTAAACGTAAAGTAATTGGTTAACACCAAAAATTAATTGTGTTATCGATAACACTGATTATATGCCCAATAATATATTTGTCTACTTACAAATTACTCTATAACTGCAGTTTTCAAACGGCCGTGCATCGCACGGGCTCAATACCTAGTGTATATATATATATATATATATATAATAAAACCTCTTATGTCACATATTTTTGTCTTGAATAATTTCCGTTACCATTTATCACAGGTTTGAGCTACAACACCTCCTAACCATGACCGCTAAGCTAATTGCGAGTCAGTCTAAATTGCCGGTTATCGATTTATATGCCACATATATCCATGACCATTTACAAAACTCGAGTCAGTCTAAATTGCCAGTTATCGATTGATATGTCACAAATATCCATGACCATTTACAAAACTCATTCGTAAAGAATACACACACTAGAAGCCTAAATCATATTTGTTATACGATTAATTTACAAGATTTCTTAGACTTCTCCCAACGGTACGTCGATTGGTGGCGTCAGTAAGAGTGACGGAACCGACGCCATAGGCACGGGGCGTCGGTTCTCGTGCGTCAGTTGATTCCATCGGCAAACCGAAGAGAAACCAAAAGTTGTGGGGTCCGCGTCGCTTGATCTCTTTTGTTCTAGCAGTTTCTTCTTTCTTTTTTTTCATTATTTTTTGTTAAATGTGCATTCTTTGTATTTATTTTCTTGTTTTTGTTTTGATTTCAGGGTTGCAGGGGAGAACTTGGAAGTTGGAACGAAAAAGATGATGAACAGATGAAGTAGGGAATTTAGGGTCATTTAACTATTTGGGCTTTAAATAGATTGGGCTCAATTTTGTTAGCATTTTAATTATTTTAATGGATTCCATATCTTATAATAAATAATAAATAAATGGGCTTTAAATTATAGGATTTTAATTTTAATTTTTTTAACCATTTGAATATTTTTATTTTCATTAATTAATATTTTTATTTCTAATTCAGTTATTTTTTTTGGTTTTAATAAAAATATCTTATTTAAGTTTGTGTTTTAAATAAATAAAGAAATTAGTGGGTGGGTCCCGGAAAAAGAGAAGTGATATTAACTGATGTTCACTGTTGGCAGGGTAGTGTCAGTTTGTGTCAGTTTTAAAAAAAAGCTGATGTGGCGCTGATGTGGCACCAACTGATGCGTCAATTGGTGCAAACCATTGGGAGGGGTCTTACAAATGCAGGAATCGACGGTCTTTGGTCCTGCTTGTGTACACATTATGATGTTTTATTGAGTATAAAATCAATGTTATAAGTAGGATTAAAGTTGAATATCGACAATGAAATTTCAATTTTGTATCGAGTTAAGTAACGAACCAATTTTATTATTAATGTTGGTAACGAACTTTAGATTTTATGTCAAGTTATTAGGAAATATGTATTGCGTGACATATTACCGTAATGTCATGTAAATCAATTTTAATAATGTTATAATACATGTTATCTAATCGACGCAAAATTTGAAAGTTTGTCATATATACATTAGTAATAAAATCGATTCATTAGTATTCTCGGTACAAAAGCGTGAAAGTTCGTTAACGATATATAACTTTAACCTTATAAAATATACTGTATAAGTTCTTACAATATTCGTGTGTATATATTTTGTTGCTTATCCTTTTGGCTTATCTTAATTAAAATTGAGAGAGAAAATTTGATAGTGATAGGATGAAAGTTGAACATAAAGTATGTGATGGAGATATGATAAGAGCATGTATATTTGTAAAAACAATAAGAAATCAGAAAACAACCAAAATAAGTCACCATCCAAAGGAGTGATTGGTGGAAGAGAACATGGCCATTGGCTATATATTAAATTTTGTGAATAATGATATTGACCATAAAACTTTGTAGGTATGTTGGAGTTTACATACACATAAATTTATAATTAATCGTTAATCTTAACATACCCAGTCAAGAGCTTTTGTTCAAGGGTTAAAGTCTGACATTCATAGTTATCTTACTATTTATTCATATATTTTGTGTAAGATTTTGCTATTTATCGTCAATTTATGTATTTTGATGTCGTGTCGATTTGTAAAAAAGTCATGTAACACCTTATATAAATGACATGTCAATATGATCATCCTAAATTATATACAATGACAACAAATAATAAATTTCTTATACACAAAGTACATTCTAGTAGTTAAGTATACACTATCAATGGAGTATATGATTATTATTTATATATTCCCATTTGATCTTGATACATAGTGCTCTAAGGGCAATGTATAAAGCTTTCATTAATAACTTTCGTCCCAAAATTATAGTCTATCTTTCCTTTTTTGGATATCCCAAAATAATTGTCCATTTCTCATTTCAACCAATGAGAAGAGAGTATAGTGGGTGCAGATTCTATTTGAGTGGTTGAAAAGTGTTGTGATCCCACTTTTATTAAACTGTGTGTTTTTTGTTGGTGGATAATAATTTTGGGACGGATGGAGTATAAACATCTTATAAATATCTACCTTTCCAAACTAATAAGCAATTACAAACTTACCTTTTATTTAAAATTTATGAATAAGTAGTTAATATGGAAACTTTTGTGTTTATTTAATGTTCAATTATATGTTTAGTAACCTTATGCATTGCCCTTAGGGCACTATGTTCGATACATTTATTTTGCTAAGACTATAAAACTTGAATAATCGTGGTCACAGATAAAATCCTAACATATACAGTGTTTGGTCGTTTGTCAAGCGTTATCATTTGTCTCCTTACCTTTGGCATTATAGGACATGAGGCCTAACATCACATTAGCATAAATGGAGATGGAATAAATATACAACAACAACAAACAAAAAGTATTTTGGCATTCTCTGCATCAGGTAATCTTCGAAAAGTCTTGAGCACGTATAATTAGGTTACACAAGAGACAATTAGTAAAGAGATCGAGTTGTTGAACAACAACAAATCAATTTGTTCATGAGATTTTGAACATCCAATTTAACCAAGGTAGCTAGGTTATGGGCACACTTGGCAACTTAATAAATCTCGTCTACTCGCGATTGATCGTGGACAAACGCTTAATGTGTTTCGCTGAACAACGACTAGGGATTGTACATGTCATGTGTGTTATATATATAAACATCGGGCGCACAACGTACGTACACTAACATAGTAACATGGAACAACATATGTACCTCAAAATCGACTGAAATTGTCTCAAGATGACTATGATGCCTCAAACTTTTGTCACCGCGCGTATGCTGGTTTGCTAGACCATATATATAGAGTACGTGAAACATATGCGTGGTCGGCCCAAATGCCAATATGTCACGTACTTCATCTCATACAAGTAATATATATATATATATATGTGTGTGTGTGTGTATATATATTGATAATATTCATAATTATCAAAAAAAATTATATATAAATTAAATGTAAGCACATAGGACAACAATAGGTTGGTAGTTGTTTTCTCATTTTTTGTTTATTTGTTGTATTCTTCTACAAAATAAAATTGTCATATCTTCTGATTTTTTTTATATTTGTGATGATAAAATATGGGTAAAGAAAAACAAATTGCACATGACAAGTTGCAGTAGATATTAATACTGTTACTTAAGTATTCACTTGATATTTAAAAGTTAAACCATTTTGTTTTAGACTTTAAATGGGAAACAGTTTGTGTTGATGAACTACACAATATAAATATGATGTTAAACATGGGTGAAGGTTAAAATTGTTGGGGCAATTTTTTAATTTTTTTTTTTTTTTTGTAATTCTGAGAGGAAAATTTGTAAAAATGATAAGTAATAAATTAATCATACATCATACATATAAAACATTTACAAATTTTTTCTTTATAACTTACAACTTGAAAATTGGAAGTTACTAAATTACCCTTCACATTCATTGGAATATAAATTAATTGTTCAAAGTTTCAAACTTTTAAAATTTACACATTTATAATTATTAATTAATGATATCAATCAACTAAGGGTGTTGATATATACAACAAAAGATTTGATGCATACAACATAAAATAATAATATTTATGCATGCGGTACAAATGCACAATGCACATTTTTGTTGTATTTAACAAAACCTATGTTGTATTTATCAATCTCCATAGCTAACTAATGTACAATTTAAGAAAGTGTTTTTTTTTAATACACCATGACATTCGAAATTAAGAACTCCCGTTGACCAATGAATTATTGAACTTTAACTTAATGTTGATATACGGTCAAATAGTCGTATATAATCTTTAACGTAGCATTTTGTTTTTGACAATAATGAGATGTAATGTTTGATGAACATAACGTACATATATATTATCGAATTAAAGTATTCCGCTAACAGATATATTGTCAAATGAAGCTATTCACTGCTGCATAGTGCGGGTGCTGAACTAGATATTTTTTTAATGTATGTTCAAGTGGGGTCAAACATGTTACACATAAAGCGAATCAAATTATCAAAGAAAATGCTACGAGCATTACGATATGTGAATATGAAATATTAATAAATTATATATAAGAAACTCAATAATGATGTCATCATCTAATTAAAATTGCTTATATATATGGCTGCTGATGAGTTAAAAATATGGTTATGAGTTAACTTCTATTTTATCCATAGGATTATGTTAACTTTTGATATGACCATTGCAATCTGTATTTGTTGGTTATCATTTTTTGACAATTTTTTTTGTAAGGTTTTTTTCCGGCTGACCCTCTCCCAACCGTTGCACACATGGAGTAAAGTATTATTTCTCGGAGTAGTATTTAATAATATATTATATGTTATTTATTTATTTAATTTACGTAATATTTTGTTTTTCTTTGATAACTTTTTATATATAATGCTTAGAATAATTCTAAATATATATATATATATATATATGTGTAATTTTATCTACATTTCGATATAATATTTATCGTCATATGATATATATTTAACAAATGATTTTTTTTGTCTCGAAATCAACTTTTTTTATATCAAAATGTGGATAAAAATAAACTGATCGTAGTGGTATATTTGGATAAAGTTATATAAGAAAAGTCAAAAGCTAAAAACACAATAGTACGTTAAATAAAATAATTTGAATATAATATACATTTTGATATTAATACCCATGTATGTTTTTTAGGTTGTATCCGGTCCGCATACTTTCAAATCTTCATTATTAATAATAACAATTAAAGAATAAGTGTAACATTGTCAATGCGTTGTTGACACAATTAAGGAAGAATAGTAACATTGTCAATGAATTATTACGTTCACTTTTATTAATAGCAAAGATAAAATTTATCATATGTGGGTGGTTAGTCCAGCAACAGGAATGCGCTGACATGTTCAATAGGTATTGTATTTGAGAAAATGATTTTTTGATTCTTTCCTAATTGTGTAAATGATATGTAAATAAGAAACATCATGCTACCCTAACGTAATGAATGGACCAGATTATGCAGAAGGCCTGGAGTTCGAGACTTAAAAGCCTCATTCTTTGTTGGGCTGACTCAGCTGCTTTAGGTTGTGATATGTGTATGTTGCCTAAGAGTCTGTTTACACGTATTATTTTTTTACATATGTAATTATGTCAGTGGTAATGTTATAATATCATTTAAAAGTTTATTATAAATTCAAAGTTTGTAGGTATTTATAGTTCACGGGAACAACTAATAAATTGGGTTTTAGATAAGGGATGTCCAATCTATAATGTAATTGTAATAAAGGTCCAAACATAATTCAGCTATCAACTTTCTATGTGATCATAGTGGTATTTATCAGCATTGTTAAAATTTTAAATACTTAAATGAGCATCATTGTGTTGTTACACACTATTATGCTTAAACATTTGTTATATGTTAACATCTTCCATACAAATAGAGTTGTATATGTACATTAACTTTACGATATTACTGAGGATTTTTATGGCATCCATTTAACTGGACAACGCCCAGGTTATATACTACTCCCTCCGTCCCAAATCTATAGTCCAGTATTCTATTTTGAGATGTCCCAAATTAATTGTCCACTTCCATAAATAGATAAAAATGATGAGATAAAATTCTTACATACTCCTAATTTATATATGTAAGACAAAGCAGGTAAAAAGTAAAGAGTAAAAATGTAATCTTATCAAAAAGTAAGAGAGAAGTTAATACTTTCTTAAACTGCGTGTGTTTTGTTTGGGGACAATTAAATTGGGACGGAAGGAGTAGTTTTTAGTTGAACAATTTAATTTTTTAATTTTACTCAAATTAAAAGTAAACCCCTATTTTAAAATAATAACAATATAATTACAACTATTTGTACTTTTATACACTTTAACTTATCTTGTATGTTATCGGATACAAAACTACACTCTACTCACTCAAATTAGTTCTAACGATATGCTTTATTGATATACTACTTAAAATAATTTACTTTGCAACATGCATATCCTTTTTAACTCCATATAAAACGATACAACTTTATTATATACATTAAAATCATATCTATGAAAACAATTACAAGTCAATATGTCGTGTGTACACATGGGTTTAAGTACTAGTTTTTAAATATATGTTTCGATTATATGTAATTGAAAAATACATACATGCATATATGTTCTTCTTCGAAAGCGATAATTGGCCTAAAAGAACGTTAGTGATCGATAGAGAGTATAAAACAAAAAGGTAAGTGATGGTGATCGACTTAATTGGTGAGTACCCTTTAGAGATTGTTAACTTGGTTTTGATTCGGATGGATGAAGTAGAACACAAGCATCGACATAAAAATTATTACGTCACATGTATAGATATACAAAATCCATTGATTACTGCGTCAGATCTGCCAATTTTCTAGATTTTCAAAATTAGTTATATTACGAAAAAAATAAATAATTATTTTTATTATTACAAATGTATAGGAAAGCATTTCGTGGCATCGTGCATCAAACTGGGACACTTTTGTGTTGTTAGTTATACGTCATAGGTCATTTGTATTTGTTTCATAAAAGTTGAGGGGTGAAAACTGAATAATATAAAATTTTCCCTTTTCTAGAGTAAATTACATTCTCAGTTCCTGTAACATTATTTCACTCCCAAATATGGGATCGTCTTCTTTCAGTTATAGTCCCAAACCCATGTCGTATTTTTTGTCGTATTTTTTGTAGTTTCAATCTCAGAGACTGAGGGGGTGCTTGGTTGGAGGTATTAAGGGGTGGAGAATGAGAAAGGGAATGAATAATAGTGTTTAGTTACATACAATGCTATCAATCATTAACTATTTGTGGGTAATCATCCATTCCCCACCAAATTGGGGGTAATGGGTATCATTACTTATAATCATCCTGAAGTATAACATTTATATATTTATCTTGACACATCAACCCGCTAAACTCTCCAACCCGTTTGATTTTTTGGGTCGAACTCGGGTCAAGTTTCGGGTTAACAGGCCAGCCCATTCAAACCTACATTTGACATGTTTTACCCGAAACTAGCCCATCAACCTGGATTAAATAAAAACTATCATATCAACCCATTAAACCGTTTGACCCGTTTAATTTTTTAGGTTGGACTCGGATTAAGATTCGATTGGGTTAATGGGTAGACCCACCAACCCAAAAGCAACAATTATATTTTACTCATTTGAACCGAAACGAACATGTCAATTCACTAAATCATTAACAAAACGGGTAATATAGATTGTGACGGGTTAAGTAAGTTTGACCCACAACCCATTTAACAAATCACATTTGATTCGGGTCTTGTAATTTAGACCCATTAACTTGAGCCGACCTAAATTTTCACCCCTGCTTATAGTAGTATGAATCAAGCAACATCAATGACAAAGGTAATACTAAGGAATGTTTATTGCATTGCTTAGTATTCCCTTTCTCATTGTCATTCTTCATTTCGAATCAAGCGGACCCTGAGAATGAAATAACGTGTAATCTACTCCTTTTTCTAATTGGGCAACAACAAATATCATTTACTTATGCTGTGATTAATTGCTTTCTCACAAGACTCTTGATGAAATAATAACTTATTTAAGATTTGACAAACTCAACAGATTTAATCCATTTTATTATTGGTTAAGAATTAATTATTTTAATTATCATTGACTCTTTAGAATAAATTACTATGGCTCGTTTATCTTAAAATGGTTAACAGTTGTCAGTTGTCATCATCTTTACTAAACAATTTTTTTTTATGTTATGCTGTCTTTACTAAGCATTATTGTGTAATTAAAAAGTTGGATCCATCAGTTTAATTAGCTTTGTATGTTACAAATGTTGAAATATTGTGTCAGACGGGGCGAAGTTAAAATTGTATATATGAAAGCAGAAAAAAAAACTGTCATTTTGACGAGGTAGAATTTTCACAATCTCACTAAATTACCTTAATAAAATATTATTTATTTGTATAATTTGAAGGGTAAAGTTCAGAGAAAAACACCTTATATGAGAGGAATGATGAGGATACAACTTTTTTTTACTGCATTTTAGGACAAAATTGTAAGAGTTAAAATGCGATGATGTTAAGATGCAATATAATAAATAAGTATAACATGCAGTGCTTTTAAAATGTAGTAGTTGTCGTAAATTAATAATTTTTGTCTTAAAAATTAGAATGCAGTAAAAATGAACATTTTACTCATTCTCTTCAAACGAGGTCTTCCTCTCAGATCCTCCACCTGATTTTAGACTTCTTATGGGAAAGTTGTCTCATTCCCCCTTCTATATTCGCTTATAAGACGTTAGAGTTTTCAATTATTTTATTAGTTAGCAAGTATATATAAAGCTAATGAATTCCAATCTCCAATAAGAAATTGAAGTGGTCACATACATTGGCGTTGTTGTGGATATCTATTTTGATTGCATTGAGATTATAACGAGTAGTAACCAAGCAACTTTCACATGGTAAGGACCAAAAAGATTTTGAACTACGTGTGTAAACTTTGTTTTCGATCCACAAAATCAAATTTTTAAGGGGATAGCTACGATTGAATTGATTTTTCTTTTGAGATTTTTCTTAAAAACTTAAAATTCGTTTAGGAAGAACAAAAAAAGGCCAATTAATAATTATCTCGTACAAGCATAGTTCAAAACCAGAAGCAAATTAAAGTTTATGATGCCTTTAGTTATGAAATAATTTTCATCTCTAATTTTCTAGTAAATATAACCGTAAATCGTACAGGCAAATTGATCGAGTTCCCAAAATGGAAAAATAACACTATCAAATGAAATTATTCGTTAGCTCTGCCTCTACGTACCTAATAACTAAGATGATTTGATTTAATATTATCACTAGATCTTCGAGATAAATAATTGACTTGCTTCAAACAACATATATGTTTCTACTATATGAATTGAACATAAAGTAAAGAGTGAAAGTATTAGTATTATCACGATATGATCGATGATCTCAACTTTGTTAATGTCGTTGCTGTAAATCATTTGCAATATAACTTAAAGGTGCGTTCTACTAGGTATTTTTCGTTACCATATGGAGTCAAAGTTTGACCTTACGGAACTAGAAAAATGACCTTTTATTTCACTATAGCATATTATATATGAATAACATGATCTCCAAGATAAAGGGTGTGTTTGGCAACAACGAGCTAGAACTTGTGGTTGGAGTTGGGGCTGGAGCCAGGACTTGAGCTTCTATTCAAAAGTCACTTCAAAAAGCTTCTTGTTTAGGACTTATGTGGACTTATTTTTTCAAGAAGCCCCATTTTTTATGTTACCAAATAAGGCTTATAGCTGGGGCTTATTAGAAATAGAAACTCAAGCCCTCAAAAGTTCCTAGAAGCACCTCATCCAAACATACCCAAAGTTGACTTTTTTTCGAATGACACCAAATTTTGACGGATAGATAGAACGTTTTTCTTAAATAGAATACTTAGTAATTCACTAATTCTAAGCTTAGAATATATATATATATATATATATATATATATATATATATATATATATATATATATATATATATATAAAATATAGGAGTGCAAAGTTTTTACTAATATTAATGTCAACACATAATTTAATTATGCATTAAGATTAGTATAATAATAGCCAAATTATTAATATTTTTTTAGAATGACAAACTTACAACCTAACACACGATTATGTACAACTCTCATGTATATTTACAATTCACTGCTTCAAGTAAGACATACACCCCCACCCTCAAAGTTGAAGGGTTCCTCTCATACCGCTAGACAAAATGCGATTTAGTGCCAAATTATTAATAATAATGACCCGTAATATATACATTTACGTATTATCATTATTTAGTTTCTTACAACACTTATGACTATAAACATGTAATTATCACTTTCTTTACATATAAAATAGTCTTCCCTCCATCTCACTACAAGTGTCATGTATTAACTTTTTAAAGTCTTTTTTTTTCAACTTTGATCTTAAATGTTTTTGTGTCTGTTATATAATACTTGATATAAAATATATGAATGAGTTGAGTTTTAAACGTATTTCATTGGTATAATTTTAATGAGGTATTATATAACACAAACAAAAATATTAATTGAGATGTTAGAAGTTGGATTCTTCAAATATTAATTAAAACATGACACTTATAATGAGACGGATGAAATAACATTTATAAATCACGTGTAGAAACACATTTATTGAGATGTTAGGAGTTGGATTCTTCAAATATTAGCAAATTATCACATGTGTTACATGACATTTTGTTGTTCACAAGGGGCAAACTCTCAAAGACGGAGAGCGGGAAAAAAACACCCTAACACAAACTACAAAACAAACTGAAAAGCAACATAAGAGCCCTAACAAAAACAATAAACAGTACCGTAGAAAACGCCTAATTTGGATTCAATAAAACTACACCTAGCTTCCACCACACTTCGAAGACATGAACCACCTGGGTCAGAAATCCAATCACACCGAACTATATTGAAATTTTTAAGTAAGCTGATAAACTGTATATATTACTTGTAAATTATCACCTAATATCAATTACAAACTACTTATGAATAGTAAGTAGTTTGTCTTTTTGTGATTTTAAGAAGTTTAATAATAATGATAAGTTAATTTTAAATGAAAGTTAAAACAAAAACTAGAGTTATCACCTAATATCAATTACAAACTACTTATGAATAGTAAGTAGTTTGTCTTTTTGTGATTTTAAGAAGTTTAGTAATAATGATAAGTTAATTTTAAATGAAAGTTAAAACAAAAACTAGAGTTGGATGAGTGGTAATTAGGTTGAAGATTGAGTTTGATGGCTAGACTTAGCCCATGTTCTATTCTTGATGTCTCAATTTACTTTTTATTATATAATGATAAATTATATTTGTGTTATTCGTCTTACAATTTGTGAGTTTTAAATAAACTTTTTTCTTCAAGTATTCTCTAAAACTGATATACGTAATATAATTAAATAAGTTGAAACTCATTTTATAATTACTATTTGTTTTCCATTTACCTTTTACGATATATTGATAAATTATATTTGTGATATTCTCCTAACATTTTGTGTTATAAATAAACTTTTTCTTTAATATATAGTATTCTTTAAAGGTCTTATACTATACGTAATATGATTAAAAAAAATTAGACTTTAAGTTTTGTGGTTAGATTTGACTCACTTTTTATTTACTCCTGAGTATTTATTGACAAATTAGATTTGTTTTATTTGCATTTCAGTGGAATGTCATACGTAATATGGCTATGCATATAAATTGATGGTTTTTAATGTGATCAAATAATCACTTTTACCTATTTAATTTTACTTAACCAAAATATAACATGAATGATATTTTTATGAAATAAGAATTCAATTATTTATAAGGAATATTAGTTTGATAATTTAAACCACATAAATATATAAAATGAGTTAGGATAAAAGAATGATACATTATACATAGACTCACTTGCATATCTATATAGATTTAAAAAATGTATTATTATAAATATGTACATTTATAAAATATTTTACTTTTGTCATATAAAATGTAGCTTAATAAAATAAATAAAAGACAAAATTAACAGAATTGTCAAGATGCTCTATTTTGTTAGACACAATTTTTAAGAATTGCTTATATGGTCAAGAATTTTGTGTTATCTACAAGTTTTAAGTGAAATGATGTTATCAATTCGTAAACATGACAATATTAATAAGAAAAGAAATATGCTAGCTACGATACGACTAATCGGAGAATGCCACATCTACTATTATGTGATAATGTAACTATGAAGTTGTTAATGTTGTTCTTATGTTACATTTAATATGATAATTGTTAACGTTAGATATGTTGCTATCATTTAGGGTATAATTTATCTTAAAAATTCTTTTAATCGTACTATATCATAAAATTATGAGTTCTTAATTATTCTTTCTAAAAAGTTAACCGAATTGTATCGAATTATAGCTTTATACATAAGATATAATAATTATATTTTCAAGACCCATTGCAACGCACGGGCATGATAATTCTAGTTTAGGTTCAAATCCTATGGATAATATTATAAGTGGTAAATTGAATGGGTCGGGTTAGATCACGGGTTTAGATGGATTTGAGTCTAAATGGTTCCAGGTTTAGATGAGTCATTTTGAAGGATGAGTCTAAATGGGTTCGGGTCAAATGGATCTCAGGTCGGGTCGACCCATTGAGTTTTCACCAACCTTTTCTTTATTTGAGTGAAAAATGAGAAAAATGAAATGAGGTGGGAAAAAAATTACCTGTTAGACTCGTCTAGACTCTTTGGTTAATTATCACACAATTGGAGGTTATATTGAAAAACTCATTTAGACTCATCTAAAAAATGGGGAGGAGATCCAACAAACTCATCCCTCTTAAATATTAACCATATTGACACATAATTAACCCATAAGTTTAAAATTGTCACCTCTAGATAATATGTTTAGAGGCTTGCTTTCCAAAAATAATAGAATAAAGTATAAAGGAATATATATAAATGATGACACGCCTATATTCGAATGAAATAGGTATAATAGTACTTAAAGATTATTATATTTCAACATTCTTATTAGTGATATAAGACCTTGCTTATTTTGATACTTTCAGCGTATACCCATTATTGAACCGATATATTATTCTACAAAAAATACATGCAACCATGTCGATCTATTGAATTTAACAATATAAATATTGTATTTCAAAAGTTGTAAATACGTTGAATTTGGTTGCATACGGTTGTATCTTACATTCTTACGTAAACGTCATTGTAATATATTACTTGTTGAAATAGTCGAAATGATTTTCGATTCTTAAAAGAATCTGTACGTAATAAACATGATATCTATAGAATTAAATGATGATTTTCTTTTGCATATCATGAACAAAGGTACTTTAATTTAGATTCTCTGAATGTATTCGGTTGAATTAAAATTTATTAAAAGAATTATAATTTAAAGGAATATGAATTCCATTCGTCTTAATTATAGGTTAATCTAAGTACGTCTATATAGCATTACTCATATTTGTATTATCATCATAAATATAATTACTTATCAAATCTTTAACACCGCACTTGGTTTAAAGGGTCTTTAAAACCCGATGGAATTAAGATCTTAATATCTTTCATAAGAGTGTTTTTAGAAAGAATTGAATTGGAGTTTATCGAGTTCTTTGACTAAAAAAAATCACATTACTTGAAATTTGAATTCCTTTTAATTAATTAAATTCCATTCTTGAACCAATGCACCATAATGTTGTGTTTAGTTCGTGACATGTACAGAAATTTGATAGAATTGACATCTCAATGATAATCATGTCTTTATTTAATATATATAGGATAAAAACTATACTGTTACAATTCAATCCAATATTTACTACTTGAGGTCTTCTCTCTAACACCTCAAATTTTAAAGTATTATTGTGATAAAGGTATAAGTAATTGTTTTGAGTTATTATTATTTTAAGTAAAATAAAATAGTAATAATTGTAAGTCGGTTTTAAAGTTCTGGACAATGACAAGTATGAGATATAAAATAAAACACATATATATCTAATTGCTTCGTGTGTACGTATCATATATTCACTCAAACATTCCAGAAAATCAAAAGGAAAGAAAGAACGAGCATGAAAAAAATGGGGAAGTAGAAATCCATTGAATTACATGAAATTGAAGCTAGAAAATCCAATTAATCATCCTTTGATTCTCTCTAAACATCAAGTAAGTGTGTTCTTCAATTTATTAAACATAGAAAATGGGTTTTGTAAGTGTTTAAGAAATTTATGAGTTTTAACATTGTAACACCCTCCTACGGGTCTAGTAAATCCCTTATTTAAATTGATTATTTAATTGTTTTAGAAATTATTTGATATTAATTGTTTAAATTGTTAAACTTAGATAAATGAGTCAAAGGACTTATTGTGAATAGTGAAATACTATTTGTTTTAAAATTTTCTAGTTGACGGTAAACTAAAATAATTATTTTCGCAAATGAATTTTAGGTTCCAGACAATAGACTTAGAACGGGTATAAAATTATACCACTTTAAATGTGAAGTCGGTTTAGAAGCCGACCTTATCTCTCTAAAATGTTCCAAAGTCTCATTTGTATCTTTTGGAACCAAGAACTCAAGCAAATACTCTCAGATTTGAAAATTAACATTAGGGTTGCGATTTTAACTTGATTTCATCCTTACTATCAGTTGATTAGCACCATCTTCTTCAAAAATAAGCAGAAGACTCAGTGACATTAGACTACTGAGTTGACGACTGAAGTATTGGTGAGTGGATCGATAACCCTCAGTTTGATTTAGTTGTAACATGTTTGTTACAACGGGTAATTGTATTATTACTATTGTTTTAGTTGCCATGATTATTATGGTTTATTAGTAATAATACTGTGGATAGACTATTAGTTTGATATGATGACATGATGAGTATATAAATATGTGATCACTTATTATATTGTCGTTGTGCATTGATGTATTGCCTTTGGGCATTGATGATTCAGAGGCCAGCATGGGGCTGGGCTTGGTTTGCTATTGTTTGGATAACACATGGTCTTAGTACAAGCATTATTGTCATGGCCTGTGTTGTTTGGGTTAATAGCACTAAGTAGTCGGTTAAACCTCTGTATGGGCCTGCAGTTGGTTTTAAAGTGTTCTTTGAGAAGGTTGCTCAGGAACCACCGGTCCTCTTTGACACCAGTTGTTTGTGATGTGATAAGTTGTAACAGGTGTTGTGTGCATATGGTTATTTGTTGTACACAAGTTTTTTATGTTAAGTTGGGTTGTTGTTTATTGATTTACTCACTTAGCGTTGAGCTAATCCCCCACATTTATACTTTCTGCAGGTTATATTTAATATGTGGGTGGCAGGAAGTTGAGGCCTTTGGCAAGGAATGTTTGACAATTGCAAACTCTGATATAACTTTTGTAATAAAGTTAAAGAAGTTAGTATTATATAGCACCTCGACTAGGGTTGTGGTTTTGAATACATTCTGAACTGTATCGTGTCTGGTTTTAAAACCGTTGTGCAATTAAACTGTTGTGTATTAAAGTTTGAAAAGTTATGAACATTTTATAATGTATATCAATAAAGTATGTTTTATCCATAAAATATATACGCTTCCGAGTTAAATTATATAATATTCATATACAGAAAGAGATGTGTTATAAACATGAATTTGAGAAAGATTATGTTGTCATTGTAATATAGAAGTGTTGAAATCATTATGGTTAACATCAGTTTAACCTAAAACTTGATAAATAAGATGTAAGAATGATGATTAAAGTGGGGTTTTGGTTGATTATTGTTAATTGTTATAAACTTGCCTTAATTATTAGTTGTGGAAGTTGTTGTGATATTATATGAAGCAATTCAAGTGAATATTCAAGGGAATTAACATTTGAACTAATTATGATTGTGATGAAGTAAGTTAATTGACTAATTAATTGATGGTTATAATATAATTGTGATATACTGATTATAATCCAAGTAGTAAGTCAAGTAATGAAAGATTATAAGTTAAGAATAAACATGTAAAGTGAAGTTATGTTTAGTTGATTTAAGATTTACTTATGAAAGTAAAGTGTTAATAATGATGATTAATGGAAATTGATCATCATGTGATGCTAAATGTATTGTTATATTTATATGCTATATGATAGGTGATTGAAAGGTGTGTAGTCCCTAATCAAGTGTTAAGTCGCCTAATTGCCTAAAGATATAAGGTGAGTATTGTGGGAATTAAATGGATAACGGTTATATATTCTGGATTGCTTTCGAGTAAGAGGTTCATATAACCGGGTGGAAGTATTGTTTATGTTATTATTAAAGTTTAATGTTGATCTTATATATATCATTGAATGATTATGTTACTACTTTAGCATGTGATATGTTTATACATGCTTAATGGTAAGTGTTGATGGAATTGTATGGTATAAGCTTTTGTAGAGATTTGATATATATATATATATATATATATATATATATATATATATATATATATTTCATTACTTACTATGTAAATAGATGGATATGTGGAAGAAATTATGTGGAAGTGTTTCCATTACCTATTATGTAGGTAGATGGATATGTGAAAGTGTTTCCATTACTATTGTGGAAGAAGTAAAGTGAATGGTTAAGTAAATATGTTATGATAAGGTACACTAATTTAATAAGGTAAGAAAGGTAAGGTAATGTGTTTAGCTAATTGGTACCATTGAAATATGGTACATTAGCTTGGTAAAGAAAAGATTGATATGTTAAGTGTTCTTGATAAAGATTATGATTATGTATTATTGTTTAAGTACTATTCATTTAATTATCCATATGCTCACTAAGTTCAAAGCTTACTCTTTAAAGTGTTTAATATTGTAGGTATTCGATTTTGTTGAACCAAATGGCTAAATGATTAGAAGGTGAATACAAGAAGATAAAGTGGATGAGAGCATGCTTTATGGTTAGAAAAGCTTCATATTCTTTTAAATTATCGTTTATGAATGTCATTGTGTAAGTCGTCCAAAGATACGTTTTTATGATGTAAACGTTTAAAGTGTAAAGTTAATGTTGATTAATAATCTAAACCTTTAACTTGACAAAATCAAGGTGGAAATGTGGTCAAATTCAAGGTTGAAGGTGTGATGTCAAAGATGGGTAAAAACTATATTGAAAAGTGATAAGTTTTTTCAAGTGCTGGAATTAAGTTTTCTATTGACTTTGATGTTGACATATAGTCAACTACATTGGAAATGGTCAATTATGTGTGAAAGTGGTAAGTGAATGGGTTAAAGTGTGATAATTATGGAAAATGGGTCAAAAGTGTCCAAATGGGCAATAATTGGATCAAAGAGTCAAATTGAGTCATGGTATAAATATGTAACTTGTAGGTATTGGCTTAAGTGTCAAATGCATGGTAAAACATGTGGGTAAAAGATGGAAGTCAGAAAATGATTGGTTTGGAATATAGTATGGTCACCACAAGTGTTCGAAATGACCATAAACTAGTCATACGTCCGTTTTCTTTGTTAATGCGTATTTTGAAAAAGTGCAAAAAAGAAAAGTTTTATTTTGACATTGTGGAAGTGCATGCAAATTTTCAGGTCTTAACTCTTAACGAGTTAAAAGTTATGCGCATCGAAAATTCACATTTTAAAAGAAGGAGTTGCTGTTGTGCATACACCCTAACCGGTGGGGAAGGGTGTGTACCCGACGGGTAACCCCTATCCGGGGCCCTATCCAGCGGGTAAAAGTTTATAAACGGTAGAGCATGTACAAAACGAGACAGAGCTCGGTGGTGTGTTTGGGCTAAGGGTTACTCGGCTGGTAGGTCCCAGTTTTAGTGTTTTGTGTTTAATCACATATTTAGGTAGTTTATGATACGTATGAGTTTAAATTATTCAGATATAAATTATGTGACTTTGTTAAGAGTATGTTATATAAAAAAATTTAATTTTTGGGGCGTTTCATTCTCCAATCATTCCCATTTCTCTATCTCTCCAAATATGCAAAAAATAAATAAAAAAATAGTATCTTTTTAAAATATTCTTCCTCCAAAACTTTTCTTCTTCAACAATCTTACTCCAAAAACTTTTATATTAAAATAGTCTAACTTTTATACAATACCATAATAAGAAAAGGATAAACATTTGAATATTTTTTCAAGCTTATAATTAATAACGAAATTAAATACAAACAATAATCGTTACATTATACTAAAAGATTAGCTTTATTTCTAAATTATCATATCGCTCCCATAAATGTTCGATAAGTGCATTTCGAAGTTCAAAGGGGGCATCTTTATCTCTAATATATGTCTAGCCATAAAATTTTTAACTTTAAGGTTATCATCATTAACCATTTTAATTTCGGGTATTAGCGCTTCCTTCCAATGTGTGATGGCTGCTTTAGAGTCACGTTCATATTCGATAATCATATTGTGCATTATAATGCACATCCATATTATATAATGTAATGTAGATTTTTTTCAAAATCGTGCAGGTCCTTTAATTATTGCAAATTGTGATTGAAGAACTCCAAATGCATGATCGACATCTTTTCTATATACTTCTTGCATCTCTGCAAATAATTATTTTTTTCGGCAACGGGGATCATGAATGTTTTGTACCAATGTAGACCATTTTGGGTATATATCATCAGCTAAATAATATCCATGTTCATACTCTTTTCCTCTAATTTTGTAACGAGCGGGAGGTGATTTACCTTCGGTAAGGTTTGCAAACAAGTCGGATGCCTCCAAAACATTAATGTCATTATTTGATCCCAGTAAACCAAAATGTGCATTCCATAAATCATAATGCACAATATGATTATTGAAGTTTTAGTTTATATAATATATTATCGGTTATGTTCCTAAGTTTTAGTTTATATAATATAATAGTAGTTTTATTTAATTTTAGTCTTTTTTTAAAATATTAAAATATTTGATATTTCTCAATCAATATTCTATATGTAATTTTTTTTATGTATATTATATTTTGATATAACACTACTATATTAAGTTATTATTTACATTTTATTAGTGGCTAATAAAGAATAAAAATATATTGTAAGTATATAAATGTTATTGAGTTCATCCAAATTTATTATTTACATTTTGATATTAAATGGTTTTGGAGGAGAGGTAGATTATCTTCAAATATGGAGTAAAATCTCAATACTTCAAAAATTCCTTCATATATGAAGTACCCATTAGAGAGGATTTTCTTAATAAATCTTATTTCAAATCTCCATTTATGAAAAAAAGGTGGTTATAGAGTATACAATTGGAGAAGACCTAAATACTCTTATAAGTTAACTAAAGTAACCTTTACAAAAACCAAAAATAAGTAGCTCATCAATGAGCCAAAACTAAGTTAATTTCCATTGTTTACTGACTTTTATAATCAGATGACATTAACAAAACGTTTAGGTGTTGACTTGTACAATTTGAAATTTTTAATACACTTAATTCGGCGGTAGAATGTATTATTTGAATAAAAGATTGTATAATAATATGTAATTGTAAGCTTAAATATGATAAAATAATAATGACAATAAAAACGGTTAGGGTGATGGGATGAGCCACATGCGTGTCTGAAAACGATTCTCCTTTTTTCTTTTTTAGTTTTTGGTTTTGGGTGTCAACAACTGATGCGTTGTTTACAGCTGTACCCGATTCACAACTATGTACACTATGCTTATCTATTTTACTCTCTACTCCCCCATCTTTTTATGGATTACAGTTTCACCCCTTCAACTTTTGACTCTTAAATTTTTTATCTGTTCAGCTCTTTATATTTGTTTTGATTATGTTTAAGACAAACATAAACATGTCTAGCATATCATAGTTATAATCACATATATACTGTTCATAAGTCTTGAATCCATAACCTGTGAATGAAACAATGTTTACATACCGTTAAATCATAGAACAGTGGATTTTAATATGTAAATTATAGAGCCCATGTTAAAAACTGTTCATTTGTCTTTTTAACTTTTATAACAAAATTGGTTGAATAACTTTAATTAAGAATATATCTTGATGTTTGTTTCAATGACTAATGTATTTTTTTCTTTTACAAATAATAATCATACACATTATTTTAGTTAAACCTTAAATTGCACGTTTACAATTGCCATATAATATAGAAAGTAAATTATAAGCATAAGGTGGAATCAAATTATACATCTTGAAGGCGTTTACGGCTTATGTAGTTGATTAGTTCTCTAAATGCTATAAGTTGTTTACTTTCACGATATTGGGAGATCTTTGGGTACTTATAGGTGTCGACAAAGAATTCTTTGAATGACTTGACACTCAAGGAGTTCATGCAATAAATGACACACCAAGATTGAGCTAGCTCTTTCGTATCTATGCATATATACTGATCATCGTTCACCTTGTACACATTAATCACATTCAACTAATCATCGTCTTCAGTCAAAAACTTGCAAGTACGGTATCCTAGTTTTAAGTACTTTATAAAAATACACATATTCTGGATAAACAGCCGATTATAACTCACTATGAGTTGCCGCTTATCAACTTTTTGTCACAAATAGAGCCAATAAGTGAGTAGTGACTCATAAACTATACTAGCCTAACCATAAAAGGATATAGTAAAGGGACTAAACTAGAAATAGAAATAACGTTAAAGACAACTTATAAAAATGTCTACTTCTTCCCATTTCTCCAAGTACACACATAGAAGAAGGGGTATGTGTTTAGAATAAACAGCAAAAAAAGATATAAAACTTGTAATTTCTCACTTCCTCCGTCTATTTCGTCTCAAAATAATTCATCAAAACCCTCCTCTCTTTCTCACATGTTACATCTTTACAAAATAGTATAAAATTCACAGATACATTCATCCAGACATATATCCGTATCCAAATCCATATATATTTTTTATTTTATTATTCATATATATCTGCAATATACTTATACTCAATTTTGCACACCCAAAAATAGTATAGTATTGGGTATCTCGTGATCTGTGAAAAAAGTCTAAGTGACTTTCTTGGTGGGTTTGGTGTTTACTTCAATTATTGATCATACCCATCTTCCAAGATCGATTTTTTACATTATAAATATTTGATCTTTTAAGAAAAAGATTGTGTTTCAAGAACTCAGAGATATACTACTATTAATAATGCTTCATGTAAGTATATCTGGAATAATGAAGTTTCATCTAGAGTGTGGATTGGTCTAAATTGCAGGTTTATAAAGCTGCTGTTGTTTTTCCTTGCTTTTTGGGTCTCTTTTTAAGAAAGAGAAGAATTTGAGTTAGTAAAGGTCAGTACTTTTTACTAAATTCTGCTCTCTTTTTTCTTGTATTCTATATTTTTAATCACACTGTTTTTTCCCACAATTGCAGTCTTTTTCACTGTTTAGACTCATTTAATATTTGTTAAAATTCGTTTTGTGTGTTGTGATTGTTAGGTGTAGTTCATGATAGTGAAAAAAAACAAACTTTATTTGGTTAATGCTTGTGGGTTTGTTTGTTTGCTTAATATTTGACCAAATTATGCAGAAGAGGTGATTGCTTGTTATTGGGTGTTTGACTTTGTTACTGTTTTACATAGCGTTTGTTATCTTTGAGTGAATTACAACTTCATCTTTGTGTTGTACAGTGCTGTGAAATAGGAAGAAAAATAAAAAATTTAAAACAGAATTGAGTGTTTAATGTGTATTAATTAGTGTTTATGAGACTGCAATTTAAGGGAGAAATTTGATCAGGGGGTTACTCCCCTTTTAAGTCTTATAATAAATGCCCAAATGCAGATACTGTTTCTTTAACTTTAAGTAATGCACTGATGGTGGGTTTTCTAACCTGAGTATATACTTCTGTTACCTAAAAGTGTATAGGCATATTAACAAAGAAAGAACTAACCACACAATGGCACACTCTGATGTTCAACTTATGTCTAAAATGGTAGCCTGAGTTGTATCGTAAACTTATGTTATTGATAAATGATGTCTGCTAAGATTATGCAATATCATAGCAAATCGTTCTTAGTTGTTATACTTTAGAATCTTAACTTTATGAGGATATGTCATTGTTAAGTTTAGTTATTCTATTGTTTTGAGAATAAAGTCCCTGTAAACATCTCAATTAGCTACTACATTCGAAGGGGCTACATGTGCGCCTTCCTGTGTCAGTGCAGTTTATTATCTTTTCTTAAAGTTGATTTCTGGCCCTGATTAATCAATGGGATAACATCCGTGCAGTTAAAAGCACATATGTTAGATGCAGTCTAAAGTAAGTTGTTTTAAAAGAAGTACACTTCTGCCACACAAGGTTTTATAATTTATTACAAAAATTGTTATGCATTTATTGCAAGTAAGTTCCGTGTAGTGAACTACACAAAACATTTCCCCCGTACCTGAAAATTGATTATTGCGATTTCAAGTCCTAACAATCAATAACAGCGCACATGTAAACACCTAGTTATTTCTCGAATAGCAAGAATCAATAGTGGAAATGATAGAGATTTTTGAAAATCTTACACCATCTATGTTGCAGGTTTTGACCTTTTAATCTGTAAAGGAATCAAATGGGGAAGTACTTGTGACAACAATGGATCCCCAAGCTTTTATAAGGTTATCAATAAGTTCACTTGGATTAAGATATCCTGAAAAACCAGGAATCCATGCTTTCTCGTCTCCATGTACATGTGAGATTCGTCTTCGAGGTTTCCCAGCTCAAATCGCATCAATACCGCTCTTATCATCACCCGAAGCCACACCAGATTCGCATAACATTGCCTCAAGTTTTTACCTTGAAAAATCGGATGTAAAGGCATTACTTACGCCGGGTTGTTTCTATACTCCTCAAGCATGTTTGGAAATTGTTGTGTTCACAGGTCGAAAAGGGTCCCATTGTGGAGTTGGGGTTAAACGGCAACAGGTCGGTACATTTAAATTGGACGTGGGACCTGAATGGGGCGAAGGTAAGCCCGTTATTCTTTTCAGTGGGTGGATAGGTATCGGGAAGATGAAACACGAGACGAGAAAATCTTTAGCTGAGCTTCATATACGGGTTAAATTGGACCCTGACCCAAGATATGTTTTTCAGTTTGAAGATGAAGCGAAATTGAGTCCTCAGATTGTTCAGATTCAGGGAAACATTAAGCAACCGATTTTCAGTTGCAAGTTTAGTCAAGACAGGTGAACTAATGCTCGCTTTAGAGGTGGAAAGTTTGAATTTTCGACTTATATATAAAGGGGTCGATGGGTTATGTTTATGTGTACAAATGGGTCGTATTTTCACTGATGTACTTTTTTAGTCATTCTTTTTGAAATATTACTCATAGACTGGCATATTTGAGACTAATTCTGTATAAAAAGTTACAAATCATGAACAATAAGAAGTGTTAGGTCTACCTATAAAAAAACCTCTTTCGTTTAGTACAAAGTTGCCCATTTTGACACGAAATGCCCTTTGATCCATTACCCAAAGTGCTTATATAAATCATTTTTTAAACTTTGACTTAAACCAAAGGGGACCAACACACTCCAACCCATACAAAAAATAATACATGTTATCTGACTCGTACGTTCTGCAAGCTCTAAATGCTCCTTCAGTTGTTTTTAACCAAGTCCTGACCTTCCGTTGTGGACTATGCAGGATCACACAGGTAGACCCACTGAACAACTACTGGTCAACTACAGGTGATGGTTCAGACCAGGAAACAGAGCGAAGAGAAAGGAAAGGTTGGAAAGTGAAAATACACGATTTATCAGGTTCGGCTGTGGCAGCAGCATTCATGACCACACCTTTTGTACCTTCATCAGGTTGTGATTGGGTTGCCCGGTCTAACCCCGGGTCGTGGTTAATCGTCCGTCCTGATGCTTTCCGTCCTGAAAGCTGGCTTCCTTGGGGTAAACTCGAGGCATGGCGTGAACGTGGTGGCACTAAGGACTCCATTTTCATTCGTTTTCATCTTTTATCTGATGGGCAAGATGGCGGAGAGCTACTAATGTCTGAAATACTCTTAAATGCTGAAAGAGGTGGTGAGTTTTTTATAGATACTGATCGTCAAGCTACATCTAACTCTAATATTCCGAGCCCACAAAGTAGTGGTGATTTTGCTGGACTAAGCCCGGCTGCAGGTGGGTTTGTAATGAGCTGTAGGGTCCAAGGAGAAGGGAAGAGGGGGAAACCGATGGTTCAGCTAGCGATGAGACATGTAACTTGTGTAGAAGATGCAGCAATCTTTATGGCTCTAGCTGTTGCGGTTGATCTGAGTATCGAGGCTTGCAAGCCATTCAGAAGAAGGATTAGGAGGGGAAACCGCCATTCTTGGTGAAGTTTTCATGCCATAAGAGTTGAAATTAATATTTCAATGGGATTAAGGAAGCTAACTATTGTTTTCTTGTGTTTTACCCTCTTAATTGTTGTAATATCTGAAATATTTGTACAGGACTTACTTGTTTCTAGTTTGAAAAAGTTCGTCTCGTTAACGTATGGACTTATTATAGCACGTGGGAATCGAAATCTATGAGTTTGAGGACGCATATAGCTCAAACATACGAGGAATTCTACGCTCACAAAATTTTTACAAAACAAACTCCCAAACATATAACATGTGGTTTAGTATGGGATTTTTACTTATTTTATTTTATTATTTCATTAAAATTTGAGGTTAATTACATTGTAATCCATGACTTTATTACATTTTCTAGTAAATCTTCAGTTGTGCGATGCCCAAACCATACCCGTAATTGTTTAACTTTACAATGTTACATACTACGTATATGTTATTTTTAAGCAGGTGCTTAAAGGAAACAACCAAGAAAACATCAAACTAATCAAGAAAGTATATGAGATATACCAGTATCAATGTATCAAAACTAAGGTATTTTTGATAGAAATTTATCTGATTATCATACAAATAATCTCATTTTAACTATACATGTGTGTGGATACTACTTAATATCCCAAACGTAGTAGCAAACTAAATTAAAAAGTAAGAGGAAAATCAATAAACTATAAAAAAAACTTTGCCACCAAAAGGATCTAACACTTAAGTTACCAATGCTGATGTCTTAAAACTTCAAAGAGAAATTAACGGCGACATAATATAATATAGAAATTTAAACCTAAATGACAATGTCATCTTTAAACTCTACGATCCTTTATTGGTTACAATGAATGAAAAATCATAATTTTTAAGTAGCAATAGCACATTAAGCAAAAATATGAACATGTAAATATTTAAGAATGGAGTATTATTGAAAATTAGTGCACAAATGTAATACTTATAAATATTTATCAAAAGAAAATAAAGATTATGTTGTTTTATTATATACTCTAATAAAAGATAGATACATATTAGAATAAAAGTTTAAAGTGGATATATGAGAGGAAATTATTTTTTTATTATTATTTATTAATAAAATATTAAAATACATGATGATGTGTCTTCATTTGAAAAAATAGGTTTGCTTTATATATATATACTAGTAAGCGAATAGGCTGTGCGCACAGCCCCTTACTTCCTATGTCCATCGATATTAAAGTCGAAAGTTATGTGTGACATGTAAAAAATGAAAACTACATGCACACTTAATCAATACTTCGAATAAGTTATTGGTACAATGTCGTATGATTTTCACTATATTTAAGTTGCAATAAGTATTTTAAACACGTACCACTAAATAGCGTTATAACCCTTTGCATCATGTTGGCTTGATGTTATATATATATATATATATATATATATATATTATATATATATATATATATATATATATATAGTGGCATGATTCAGAGGGAAGATGCTTTTTTGAGGGGAAGGGGGGAAGTGATGATCTTACCGTCAATTTCATCTCAGCTAACTTCTGGACAGCATCTTACCGTGTTATGCGTTTCATCCAATAAACAAGGACGGGGGGTACTTTGGTCATTCACGTCCTACCTTTTATGTAACGTACATGGAATTCCTCGTATGACAATCAGATTCTATTCCTTATCAATTCGATTCCCAATTTCCAATTGAGTTCAGTTTATCACTGATACTCTGTTTTTATTACCAAATAATTAATTTGAAATTCAGAATTTTGCTAATTAATTTAAAAGTTTGTTACAATAATTCGTTATTAATTTATCATGAATTAGGTTTAAATATTGAGTTTATATGGTATTACTCTTAAAAAATTTCAATTTTAGGGTTTCTGTTCATATTTTCAGGTTCAAACATAAAATTGAAGTGCAATTGGAGTATTATCTTCGTAAAGATGTTTCAAGTAAGATTTAATTACATTTATTTCGCTCTTTGTTGTGTTCTTTCCTACAAATTAATGGTAATTACTCTTTTAAAATTATATACATGTTTTGTTGTGATGTAATTCTCGTATTAATATTATCCCTAGTGAATATTAACTATATTTTAATTTAATGCCTGCATTCAGTTTTTTATGGTAATAAATAAATGTTTTTTACTTTGTACGGATGTTTATTCACATTCAATGTTCTCGTGCGATTGTTGTTCATATTATAGAACTCGCGGCGGTGGTTTTCGTATTGAAAATTTGGAGGTACTATCTTTATGGCACAAAATGTGTTATTTGTACGGATCACAAAAGTCTTCAATATATGTTCTCCCAAAAAGAGCTCAATATACGTCAAAGGCGATGGTTGAAATTGATAAAGGATTATGATTGCGAGATTCGTTACCACCCGGGTAAGGCCAATGTTGTGGCGGATGCGTTAAGTCGGAAAGGAAAATCAGAAAAGGTGTGTTTTATGCGAATAGAGGTTTCATCAGATTTGATTGATCAGTTAAAATCGGCACAAATGGAGGCATTGGTGGATGATAACTTGAAATCCGAGGTTATGCTTAAAAGAAAGGATTTATTGATTGATGATTCACGTGGATTAAAGACTTTTCAATCTCGAGTCTGGGTTCCTTCTCTAGGAGGTCTTCGGGATGTGATCTTGTTAGAGGCACACAAATCTAAATTGTCGATTCATCCCGGGAGTACCAAAATGTACCATGATTTAAAACCCTTGTATTGGTGGCCTACTTTGAAACTGGATGTAGTTCGATTTGTGGAATCTTGTCACATTTACTCGCAAGTAAAAGCTGAACATCAGAAACCATATGGAGCTTTGAAACAACTTGAGATTCCTGAGTGGAAACGGGAGCATATAACCATGGATTTTGTGACCAAATTACCTTGAACAGTTAAGGGTAACGATATGATTTGGGTGATTGTCGATAGATTGACCAAAAGTGCTTATTTTCTTGCTACATGTGAGACGACATCATTGAGTAAGTTGGCACAGTTGTACATTAATGAGATTGTTTCTAGACATGGAATTCCGTTGTCCATTGTTTCTGATAGGGATTCTCAATTTGTATCGGGTTTTTGGCAAAGTTTGCAAAGGGAATTGGGTACTAGAGTAAATTTGAGCACTGCTTATCATCCTCAGACTGATGGTTAGTCTGAGCGGACTATTCAGACTCTTGAGGACATGTTGCGGGCGTGTGTTTTGGATTTTGGTGGGTCTTGGGATTCTCATTTGCCGTTGGTTGAGTTCGCCTGTAATAATTCTTATCACTCTAGTATAGGCATGCACCCTATGAGATGTTGTATGGACGTCGATGTAGAACACCCACTTGTTGGTTAGAGGCGGGTGAGAAGCAATTTGCTGGTCCAGACATAGTACATATTACATCTGATAAGGTAGATATAGCCCGAGATAAGTTAAATGCGGCCCGTGATAGACAGAAACAATATGTTGATCCGCGTTGTCGACCCGTTTTGTTTGTAGAGGGTGAATTGGTTTACTTAAAAGTTTCACCTTGGAAGGGTTTTATTCGGTTTGGTAAACATGGTAAACTTTCCCCTAGATACATTGGCCCATTTAGAATTCGGCAAGTAGGTAATGATCAATCGGTGTCTCTAGATCTTCCTCCTGAATTAGCGGGTATTCATGATACATTCAATGTGTGCTACTTAAGGAAATGTAATGTGGAGGATCAGTCCTAAGTTCTTCCATTACAAGACTTACGTATTGACCAAAGTCAGAAACTTGTAGATGAACCCATAGAGCTTTTGGATAGGAAAGTGACTAAACTTCGAAAGAAGGAAATCCCTATGGTTTTGGTTATGTGGATACATAGTTTGGGTGCTAACCTTACGTGGGAAACGGAGGAAAGCATGAAGTCTCGGTACCCTAGTTTGTTTGTGCAAGGTGAGATTTTGGGGACGAAATCTCCTTAAGGAGGGAAGATTTGTAACATCCTCGTTTTGGGCCTAGGAGAAATACGGTAATTTTCCTTATTTTATTTGGTTATTTAATTGTGTTTAGAAATTATTAATATTATTTAAATAATCTAAATAAATAGGTCAAATGGTTAAATAACTTATTGTGCTTAATAAATTATTACAGATTTATTTTGTTCGTATGAACGCGATCCATCCCTCTTTACCCGGATTGCGTTAGTCAGTGTAATTATGAGTGCAGTCGAGTTTACTCTCGAGAACGCGATCCCACCCCTTTCCCCTGATCGCGTTGCAAAGTGTATTTTGATATTAGTAAGTTTTGGTCATGTGAACGTGATCCTGACCCTGTGCCCGGATCGCGTTTTGCAGTGTAAATCTGTTACATAAGGGTTTTCAACTGAGCAACGCGATCCAGATCATTTCTATCCGGATCGCATTTGCATGTTTTAATTTGACAATTTTGATAACTTGTGACATGTACACTTGTGATATTTAAATAGTATTAGATGTACATTATGTGCACTTATTTGATTTATATACTTGTGTAGAATGTAACGAATCACATCATGAGAATCTAACTCGGGTTTTGACCGTGTTCTCAAATAAAGTGAAGACTCAGTAACATAAGACCACTGAGTGTAGACTGTGATCGTAAGGGTGAGTGGATCAATATGAAACGCCCCAAATCTTTGGAATTTTTTTTTCCGGGTCCTACAACTCGGTCCCACATCTCGTACATTTAATACCGTATATTCATCTTTAAATTATAACCCAAAACAAGACAACAGAGTATGCAAGTTACCAGCCATGTAGTACATGGATGTAAAACAATCTTGTTTTAGGCTAGAACAAGCTTGTTCTAGTGGTACTACAGACTAAGGTTTTAGAACTAAATCAACCATGCATAGTTTTTAAACCGCAAAGACTTAGACCATAAAAATTTGCAGATACCTTTGTTTAACCATACTAAAGGTTTCCCTTTTTGTACTTTTCCAATTTTCACAATAACGCGGGATTTGAACGTTTGACTGATTTCGACACTAAAATGACTCTTTCAGTGCACTAACCAAATCTAAAGCCATGAAGGATGAGATCTTGGGCTTTTGAACACATATCATATATACCAATACAACTTTGTAAGACTCTTTACCATACCCTCAATCTTTCTCTAACCCGTTCTAGACCGTAGGTGCATTTAAAGATCCAAATTGACCCTTTTTGACCCGTTGGCCCACAAAAGTTATTTTGACCCATTCACTTGCCAATCACAACCCATAATTGACCAATGGAATGTTTGACTACATGTCAACACTCCATATCCAAAGAAAACACATTTGACCATTGATTCACTCTAATTTAAGGTATAACCAAATCCTTTCATCAATAAACACATAATTTACCCTCTTCATAATCACTACCACTTTAAAACTTTAAAACCATATAATACATCATTTACAAGTGTCATTGACTTTAAAAGTCAACATATTCCAAAAATGCTTATGTCATGGCTCACCATGACTTACTTTTAAAACATGTTAAAAGGACGATTTTACACAAGTTATATCCAAAACGATAATTAAAGGAGAGAGACTTGCAACTCACTACTAGCAAGCCATCCACGCTAATCCTTCTTAATCCTTTTTCCTTTCTCATTGACACGATTTACCTAAAACATGAAACATGGATAGGGTAAGCAACCGCCGCTTAGTGAGCATATAATTACTAATTAAGCCTCCATACAACATATAATAACCACTTTAATCATATCATAAATAACATACATCTTACACATAACCTTTATAATACCAAGTATGAAACAAGTCTATAAGAATCCACAACCATAAGAAACAAGTCTTCATAGGAAACAAGGCTTCGTAAGAAACAAGGCTTCGTGGTATCAAATCACGTCAAATTGAATACCACGTTAAGAAACAAGGCTACATGGAACCAAATCACGTCGAAATGGATACCATGTTTAAGAAACAAGACTATGCTCATACCATATCACGCCGATATGCATACCAAGCTCAAGAAACAAGACTAGATACAAGTAATCTTCCACTGGATTGTATGATCCTCTTGCTAAGAAGCAATCCGAAAACACATACAATCATTCATATTCCTCATTATATCATCATCATATAATCAACGTGTAGAAACTAAGTCAAAACACAATTATATGAAACAAGACTTATGAAACAAATACATGAAACAAGTAATCTTCCACTTTAACAAATAACCATTTAAAACACATAATTACTATTAACATTCACATGGTTGGATAATCCTCTTGCTGGGAAGCAATCCGAAAACACATACAACCATTACTCAATTAGTCCCTATATACTCACCTTAGCCTTCATTCAACGATTTACCAAACATGATCAACGATGATACATCCAACTCTTTGCCACCTAATACATAACACATAATCACATACACATAATTAAAACCCACTAACCATCATAATCAAACATCTATTAACACCAAACCTCCCCCACTTAGAATTATTCTTGATTTATTTTAAACCCACTTATCAAACTCACTTTTATACTATCATAATCATTATCAACATCTCTACTTGTTAATTTAAATTCATACTTAACATATCATTGATACCATACTAACATAATTACTTTTTACACTCAATTTCATATATATCCTATTAGAACATCTTAACAACATTATATTTACATCATTAATCACACTTCTAAGTAGGGGTGTTCGTGGACGGTTAACCGGAGACTCGGTTAACCGAAGACCGGTTAACCAGAGTCCCGGTTCAAAATATTTTTGAACCTAAACCTAAACCGGAAAATTCGGTTAACCGGAAATCGGTTAACCATTTTTTTGGTTCGGTTAGTTGGTTAACCAAATTAACCGTTTATTAATTAATACATACTTAAAAAGTAATTAATAACACACACACACACACACACACACATATATATATATATATATATATATATATTTAGTGTTCACCACATTTAAAATATTTTGATGATATTAATATCAAACAATAACCATTTTACTCTTTATAATCGTGTATTTAAGTTATACGTACATAAATCGTCTTAATATAATTAGAAACTTAGTAGTAATAATCACCATATTAGGCCAAATATAAGCTAGTATATTAAATTAGAATGAGTGACAAGGAAATATAAATGATTTTATCAAAATACAAGTGTAATTATCTATATATAAGTATCAAATGTACAATATATATACAAATATTTAAAACTATATACAACATTTTCGGTTTTTTCGGTTAATCGTTTATCACGTTCATCCCAAAATCATGAACCGAAACCGAAAAACCAAAAGAAAATCGGTTCGGTTAACCGAAACCGGAAATTGAAAAAAAGTCGGTTCGGTTAACCGAAATTCGGTTCGAATCTACCGGTTTTCGGCTCAGTTTTTCAATTTCGGTATATTTTGAACACCCCTACTTCTAAGTAAGTTACATCAAACCCCCATGATTTAATGAAACCCTAGAATTTATTCAAGAACATGGTTAATAATTTCATCACTTTTAGATTGTATTATAATCACTAGCAAGTGTAATAACACTAGTTAACATCAATTTCATTACTTTGAAACCCTAATTTCGTATTTGAAATCATCAATTTTACTAAACCCATAAAAACTCCAAAAACTAGGTTAAACATAAAGAAATCAACACTTACAATGATTAAGAATGATGAAGAAGATGATGAAAGGAGAAAATTACTAAGGATTTTTAGCTTAATTCAAGAATTAAAAGTTGTGTTTGATGTGGTATTGTGCTCCTGCGATTTTTCTTCAGGAGAAGGAAAGCTTTAGAATGTTTCAGAATAAATGAGAATAACTCAGACTCTTCCTGCGTATCTATATGTGTTTATTTAATTAAATCCCTTTTATTTTACAGTCTGGATCTGATACTTCGTTTACGTTTTATTTATATCTTATTATTTATATCATAATACTTCGTAATAAAGTTGTATCCTCGTACGAAATTAAATTCCTGAAATTTGGGGTGTTACACAATAACTTACAATCTAAGTTAGTTGTAACAATATGGTTACAACGGGTAAATGTGGTTTTACCATTTATATTTGCATATTGTCATGATGATTATGAATTATGTGATTTCTTTGAGAGGTCAATTGCAATTGGGTTGTGATACTATTACTTGGACAATATTAGTGCTTTGTACATGTGTTGTTTTATTGAAATGATATTGTAAGAAGTAATAGTATACAACTATCGGTTAGATCACTGAATTGGCCTTCAGTGGTTACAAGTAATAGTATACAACTATCTCAAGGACCACCGATCCTCTTGACGCTAGTTGTTTATGATGCTTAGCTGTAAACAGTTGTTAATCTGAGTTAGGTTGATAGTTATCGATCTATTCACTTAGCTTTGTGCTAATCCCTCCTTCTAACTTCTTGCAGGTTATCTTTTGATTGTGGGTGTTGTGACACCCGCTAAATTAGGACTTGTAATTAGTTCCTAATCAAGTGTAATACATGTAATTACTTCCGTGTTAGGCCAATTAATGTATCAATATATATATTATTTAATATATACAAGAATGCGATTTGATTAAATCGTACGAGCTTCAAATCGAATGCAATTCGATTCAATTAATACGGACGTTGGTGAACAATTTATTTAAATAATATGACATTATTTAATAACTCTATTTTATCCAAAATATTATTTAGATAATATTTCAACGCAAATTCGTATCGTACAAACAATAATTACGCGATTAAAATGATAAACGCACGAACAATCGAAACAAGAATAAATTATATTTTATAACTCAAGTAAAAGTATTTGACGAAATGCTTCAACAAAAACATTAGTAAATATTCGTATTTTAAAATAATTATTTAAACGACCGGGAAAACGAACACCGCACAGAGCACGAATACACTAGAGAAAAAATTGGAGCCAACCACACATGGGTGGGACCCATGTGGGCCGGCCCCCATAGCCCCAAAAAGGGGAAATCCCCTCTTCATTTCATCATTCACCATCTTCATCAATAACCTCCATTCTCTCTCTCTTTTCCATCTTTTTCAAAACCTTCATTACCATCACCACAAATCACCAAAATAACAACATAAAACGTCATCGAATCATCACGCTCGTTTGGAAGAAAAGATTCACCGCGACAGGATCTACATTTTCATCTTTCCGGATTCCTCCGGCGTTAAGTTTGTAAGTTTCTGACAAAACCCGAAACACTCCGATTTTCATTATTTTTACTTGTTTATGGGTTATTTAAGCTCAAAATGTCCAAATATGGGTTGGATAAAAGTTTCAAGTCAAACGAAGGCCGAAAAACACCTTTTATGTCGCTAAATCAGGCCTTATGTCGCTTATAGCGACATAAGCCACTATGTCGCACTAATCACGGATGTCGCATATAGCGACACAAATGGTTATGTCGCAGAAATTACGGACGTCGCATATAGCGAGACAAAACACTATGTTCAAAAACTTATTCTCGTCGCACATAGCGACACAACACCTTATGTCGCATTAAATTACGGATGTCGCACTTAGCGACACAAACCCTTATGTCGCAGTCATGATCTGCAACACAACAGACTATGTCGCACTTAGCGACACAAAGCTGTATGTCGCACACTGTGTCACATGAAACAGAACCAAGAAAACACATATTTTACTAAGTGTCGTGACCTAAAATTTTATCACTTGATTTCACCCAAATTCAAGTCCAGATGCGTTTTTCACCAAAGCAATTTAGTAGAAATAAAAAATTTTCGAGCTGACTTGGCATCTCGAACCTAACTAGGGGCCAGCCTCTTGGACCCCGCCAGGGGTTGCCACCCCTAGAACCCCGCTTACCAGGGGCGCTGCCGCCGGACTCTCATCACTTAGAGTTTGTAAATACATTTCACACCTAGTGTCAAACTTGTATAACATCAAACACGAATACGATATGACTCCTAAAACACATTGGAACATACCTTTTAAGTATAACACTTCGAAATCATAATAATAATAGTTGAGATTATTATTACAAACAATCACCAACGGGCCGTACACATTTTCAAAACTCAAGTTAATCAACCAAATCGTAGTCATTTGGACATTCTAGTTGGATGAACAACTACAAAGGTAGTCTTTTAAGATACCTAATCATTTAATAACCATCGCGTGTCGTGGACACCCTCAGGTTACAAGTCTTCGGACATCACTACTCGGCTAATCAATTCAAGTTTATTAAGTTAAACAATCAAGGCTCATGTGAGTCTCATAGCCCCTATTTTACTGTTTTACTCAGGGGTGTGATATACTGCTCGTTTTATTTTACTATATGAACACAAGTACGAAATCAAACAAATACTACATGAGTTATCTCACTAATCTTTTCAAAACCCTCCTCAACATAGTTTGGTAATACGTTGTAGCGTGAATATTAGTATATGGTACCATATAGGATTGACCCTTCTCGTCCGGGTTAGCATGCACTAACTGGGTAAACGGATGTACTAATATTTGTTCAGACGAGTGTAGATTAGGCACTCGTGGGAGGCACCTCGATCAGGATTCCTTAAATGTGGACATGACACCTCGAGTTAAGCTCAGACTATGTGCTCATAGCTGTAAAACTTTTATTTTGCTTAATTGCAATTTAAATTCAATTAAATCTTGCGGTTCATACAATATGTGTTGACATACAAACCTGTGAGCTCACCAGCGTTTCGCTGACCCATTTTAGCATGTATCACAGGTACTCAGCAGTAGGTTGGACTGCATTCAGGAATCATTAGCTCGTGTCAGCATGCAAACATTCAAAGATTTAGCTGCATTATTATATTTTGTATAAATTAATTATGTATGTAAATCTCTCAATTCCAAGCTGAGCTAATGTAAACTATATTTTGACATAAACTTTGATTTTATCAATACAAGTTGTAAAACGACGCATATAGAGTCGTTCATTATATCTTTGTGCTGTGATTATTGATTAGTCGCGCCCCGACCGATTCGCTTCCGCAACCTGAATTTGGGGGTGCGACAGGTGGGCAAGAAGTTTGTTTGTGAAATGTTTGACGATGCTTACTCTGTTTTGGACAATCGTGTTAATGGTCAATTGGTAGGATTAAGTTTAAAATACATTAAGGTCTAATAATTATAAAGCTTGTGATAAACTAAATGTTTGGATCATATTCGTAGATTGTAATCTGGTTTATATAATTATGCAATCTAAGTTGTGAATATTAAATTAACGCTTCCGATATATATATATATATATATATTAAAAAAATAGTCTTGTGAATTTGGAGTGTGTTATAATTATCAACAACAATATTGATCATAATATAACATAAATACATAAAGTTAAAAATTATGATATTAAACAAATAAAATAAACATGTTCCTAAAAGATAATTTTCATTACTCAGAGTGTCGTATATTTAACAATGGGATTTTATATGTTTGCGTATTAAGGATATAGGTACTTTCATATTCTTTGTTGTTGTTTTTGTTGATGATGATGATAACGATGATGGTTGTTGCATATTATGATGACGGTTGTAGTTTATTGTGATCCTTAGTAATTGATGATGATTTGGATTTAGGTTTTGTGAATGTTAAAAACTCATCAGTCGAACGGTATATATAACATGTGTTACCTGTAGGTGTATTTACTTTTTAAAAGATAATATTATCGTATAATTATATAGTTTCAAAAAGATAGGATGTTATATACCTGTACCGCGTACTAAACCGGGAAATTACCGGTACCGTACCAAAAGTATCGCATCCAAAAAAATAAATTTTATAAGTACCGAATACCGTACCATTTGAAGTGTTATGGTACCGGTACGGGTACGGGACCGGTATGTTATGAGTACGGTATTGGGATTTCGGTACTAATGCTCATCCCTACAATGAATCGCATATTTTTTAATCAAGGTAAGTACTCACACACTCCACTACTACAAACTAGTAGGTTACCCGCGCTTTGCGGCGGAGAAATTTTAAAATGAGCTAAAAATATATTTTTCATTAATCGTTGCAAATATCTCAGCAGCAATATTAACATTGTTCATGGTATTTTATGAATTACTTTTAAAGCGTAATCACAACGTTTTTATTAAATTTGTAACTTTATATATTTGTAAATATGTTTACGTATACTTATAATGATCATATATTTTTTTGTATAATGATTGTGTATTTTCTTTTCGAATTGTTTGTGCGGTCTTAATTGTATGTGGAACAACTAATTAAGACACCTATTTTGATAAAAAGAGAATACTATAATAAAATTCATACCACATATATATAAAATAATTTTAAGTTAGTACTTATTATGATGAACTAAATTTTTTAGGGTACCAAACAACAAATGTGACTGATACTTTTGAACCTTATTTATTCAAATGGTTTGGTAGTAACGTACATTTTATTATCAAGTATTTTCGAGGTGGTATTAAACTTCGATTCAAGAAATCTAACAATAGAATATATTGTTCGAATCAACAAAACAATGACTTATTTAATCGGTTTTAAAACAATATCAGCCGCATAGTGCAGGTTCTAAAGCATTCAAACAAAGGTACAATAGAAAGTATATATATTCGTGAGTGTGATGTTTGAATTCGTTTAATAGCCGCCTATTATAATTTTTTTTTTGATAATATATGATTGATAGTATAGATATTCGTTGGAGCATACATGGTCTATATTTTTTCTTCAACAAAGTAAACAAGCAATATAGTTTCAAATATCTCTATATATAGAAATAGTATAATTATATTGACTAATTAATGATTATTGTAGTTTCCATGTTAGTTTAGTCAAATAAAGGGGTATAATAGGTATTTCCCATATCCCCTTGTAAGTTTTAAGCCAAATCCCCTAAATGAATTATAAGGGGTATAGATATAGATATCTAACATTAATCGATGAATATACACAATTGTCCTGACTACCACGATACTGCTAGGCTAATTACCCTTTGGTATAATGATAACTAGATTATGACCCGCAAAATTTACGGGCTACTTCATAATTTTAGTATGAAGATTTATTTTTGTTTAATTGTATAACGTATCATTTGACACTTTTTATGGATGACTTTGGAAAATGATTTTGAATTGAATGAGACATTTGTCTTTTGACAGTAGTTTTAGACATTATTAAGCACGTTTATATCATTGAAAGTAGTGATTAATACTTATACTTCAATATCTGAAAACGAAATCGCCATCACTAATGAACAATACGATAAATTACGGCGATTGCGAAAATGGTAAATCTAATTATTCTGTTTCAAATGACTCTCATCGTGTATCTTTGCATATAACTTGATTAGGTGCACGTTTTGCCCCCTCTATGCAGTGGCAACAAAAGATTTACTCACGATAGATTTGTTTAACGACATGTCGTACTTGTGTAAATAGTAAAATAATAATGCTATTTGTACATTATTTTGTATACTTTAATTTTTAATGATTCTAATTAGTGGTGATAATTCTCGACACAACATGAACTTTTACACGGAAATAAATGAGGAAGAGTTGCATTTTCAAGTCTCAACCCGTCAACTTATTTATCATATCCTATTGAGTTTGGGTTAAGATCCACGTCAACAGATTGACCGATCAAACAGAACAATGCATGTTGTATATGGGTTGGCTACTTTTAACCCGTTAACCCATTTATCAAATTAGTTTCGGGTTTATAATGTGAACTTTTGACCTGCAAACCTAACTCGACCCACATCGCAATCTATAATTATAATAACTGAAAGTTAATTAAAATCAAGACACAATATCTAATATAGCTATAAAATATTTTCACTTATGCATTTGACGTTGTATAAATTAATATAATAATTTCTACTATTTTGTTTCAAATCAAATGGACAAATTCTCTAATAAATCAAAAAGATTAACTAAAAGCCATTCAAATCAAATGGACAAATTCTCTATATTAACTTTTATAATTATTTAACTTTTAACCCGCAAACCTAACTCAACCTACATTGCAATCCCTAATTATAATAAGTAAAAGTTAATTAAAATAAAGAAACAAATATATAATATAACTATAAAATGCTTCCGGTTATGAATTTGACGTATTATAAACTAATATAATAATTTATACTCTTTTGTTACAAATCAAATGGATAAATTCTTTATATAACATTAATATATTAACTTTTATAATTATTTGGAGTCACTTCAAATGTTTAAGTGTTGAATAACATATCTAACAGCATAGTATATAAATTGTAAGTATTCTTCTTTTTTATAGTTTAAAAATTTGGCAGTAAATTCGTTATATATTAGTATAAGTGATAAAAGATATAGAAGATTGGAGTGAGTTATATTTATAAAAAAAACATATGACTTTTCATTAGTAGTTATATTAAAATAATCTTAAGTGTTGAATAACATATCTAATAGTATAGTATATAAATTTTAAATATTCTTCTTTTTTATAGTTTAAAAATTTGGTGGTAAATTCTTTATATATTAGTATAAAATGATAAAAGATATAGAAGATTGAATTGAGATATATTTATAAAAAATATGTGACTTAAGTTATATTAAAATAATCTTAAGATAGATTTAATTTAAATATTCATTAATGTGTCATATAAGTTATTAAAAAGATATATTTATGGGTTTACATTTGTAACCAAAAATTAATTATTAGATATTAATTTGCATAGTAAATTACATTTAATTTAAGTTAAGTGTTAAAAATTGAATGAGAACATTAAATGTTGATTATTCTAATAGGATTTTAATTGATTATTTATTTAAAGGGTAGGGGTAATTTAGACTTTTTGACAACTCATCTTCAATATTTAGGCAATCATGATTTTCAACTTTGAATTAATGGTTCATATTTTATTGTTTAAATCATTTAAAAGTTGAGATTAAATTAGATTATTTAATTAACACTTTCTTTTAATATATAAAAAAGATGATTTATATTATATTATTCTTGACATATTACTTATTTTATTATGATTACACTGAAATATGTAAACTATTTATTACTCCATTAAATTTTAATAAATACTTATTAAATTTGCTAACAAACTTTGTCCGTAATATTTTATTTAACTAGAATAATAAATGAAAGATGTAATAAATAATAGAATATTATTTAAAGTTTCATCTATAAATAGATAATAATAGCTACATTTGCATTTGTCAAAACATAAAAGCCAGTATGGTAAAACCGTGTGCTGAGTGCAAGTTTCGCAGAATTTTTCCGGAGTTGCTTGGCGTGCCTGTAAAGGAGGCAGAAATCGCGATCAAGGAAACGATGTTTGATTTGTATGTGGAGCAAGTCCCACCCTATACTTATGTGACACATGAGTATTGTTGCACTAGGGTTCGTTTATGGGTTGATAAACTTGATACTGGTGTTGTGATTCGAGTTCCAATTAACGGATGAGATGAATCTAAAATATGAAATGTATTACTAAAAATCTAAATAAATGGTTTGTATAACCGTATCAAATAAAGTTGAAAGGTGTTTGAGTATTATCACTTTGTCCATGGCTTTGGTTTTTACTATTACTGGCTTATTGTTACAAGTAACTTGTTTGTGATATTTTGATTTTTTTCAAACCACTCATTTCACATTTTACTAAATTTCAAAAGTTTGACACGTACAACATATATGTACAAAGATTCGGGTAATATGGTATGTTTTCGCATAATGTCAAGCACCATGCATAAAAATTGAATACATCAACATACTCACCTGTAACTCGTAGCCTCTCGTCAGATTTAAAAATTTGATACCAAATAGCTACTAAAAGTTATGACAAAACTCAATAATTCTCCAAAACCGAAACCTTCTTCACTAACTTTTATTATAACTACACTATACCTTTATGAGATAATTAATGAATATGGGTATGAGATAATTATTGATTAATATTCTTACAAATAAAGAAAAATAAGAACATGGTTACATATGGAATTTTAGCTACCTCCTTAATTTAATGCTTTGAATTCTTAGAAACAAAATTCACCACCTTTTCATATTTCTTTCGTTTATTCTAACTTTTCTATTATACAAGTACTAGTGATCAACCACTAAAGTCGTACGATGCACGGCTCACGGCTCCCTCTTAAAAAGAATAATATTGATTTTTATATTTTTATAGGTACATTATGTTTGAGGTTGATGATTAAACAAAACCATAAAAAATTTTTATGTATGTTAATTGAACCTTATTGTCTTATGACAATTCAAATAGAAGTATAGATTTAAAAAGTGAAAATGTGTCCCAGACAATAAATGAAAAAATGATGCAACTATATCGAACTGTTGAGTAATTTGAGTGTACATTTGACATATCAATATCTTTTTAGCAATTGAAATAGAAATGTAGGTGGAGAAAGTGAAAATGTTTTGCTAGAAAAATACATCGAAACAAACTTTTATATGCGTATAAATTTACCCGTAATATCACAACTATCATAGCTATCGTATATCTATTCCTGACTTTCTGTACAATTTATTTGTTAGCTCACTTGTTTAAAGACTCAATTATATGATGTATATCAATATAAAAATTTGAGTACTTACCATAGAAAATTGTTTATTCCTATTAAGTTAATTTCACTTAAACCATACATATCAAGAGTGTGAACTTATACATGTAGCAAGCTATGATACTAAGTTTAACAAAACTTAATAGACATAAAATTACTAAAATTAGAAGAATATGTGAAAAATAAGTGCACAAGTTAATTTGCTGATTTATTTTTCTCTCAATGAATCATCAAGCAATTAGAGTAAGTAATTTTTGTTGCTATAAACTTACTAAGAAAAATGAGGTAAAATAAAACTAAAAAAATCATATAACAAATCTGAAAAGTGAATGACAAAATAAGTATATATATTCTAACTTGTTAAAAATAAAAATTCTTATATGATCAAGCAATTAGAGAATTAAGAATAAAATGTAAAAATAATATTAAAATAAAAAATAAAGACATATGTTATATATATATATATATATATATATATATATATATATATATATATATATAATGTTCTTTTCTTGTTCTTTGTTTAAAATAAGAGTTCAAAAGTGTTTAAATCTTTGATGTATGTATATTTCCCTTCTAAGATGTTAAACAATTTTATATGTTTCTTAAGACTATATTATAAACAAATAAGATTGAAACTAAGGATACATAAAAGTTGTCACATTTTTTTAATCATTTACTTCCTATGTCCCATCTAAAAAGTGTTCACTTTGACTTTGTACGTAGTTTTATGATTCTCCACTAACTACACTTTCACCAATCAAATAACATATCTACCTATTAAAGTCCCTTTCGATTGGTTACAACATGAAAGTGGACACTTATTTGGGACAACCCAAAATAGTAAGGTGGACACTTGAAGTGGGACGGAGGGAGTATGTAATAATAATCCTGTAGTATTATATTATAATATTTAAATTTTAATTGATTTTATTTTTTTTAGTTGAGAAGTAAAATAATAAAAAAAAAATGAATTAAATTTTTGTTAGTTGACTACAATGGCACCATTGTAGATGGGGAGGTGATTTGTACACTACCTCCTTTTTGCCATACAGCACTAACATGTTTTCTTTAACCATTTTGCCCTTTAATAAGTTTTCTTTCCTAATATTAAAAACCCTTCACGCATAGTGCCTCTTCAATTTATTGGTTTCTCCCTAACTTGCTCTACCCCTTCCACTTCCACCACCAAAGTCTTACCACTTGTTCTTTTAATGGTTAAAATAGTTTTACTCCAATTACTTTTAGTGTTGTGCATATTTTATCACTAATTCTTAATTGGGTTTTGAGTTTTGATCCAATAGTCGTTGCCGATATTTGCTAAACTCTTGTTCATCATCGTCATAAAAATATGTAAAAACAATTTGAATTTGAATTCAGGTGCATGGTAGTTGAATTTCGTCTACATCAAGTACTATTCCAACTTCTAATTGTTTGGTCATTATTTCATACGAGTATCTGAAAGGTTTAAGTGAGTTGTTTTTTATGTTTGCAATCTTGTGAGTCTTAATTTAGGACTGATTTTTTAAGAGAAAATTTCGGTTGATGTTTAATACAGCCGATAGTATAACCATAATCTGGCATATATAAATTTTGAAAAATGTTGTCTTATAGTGTATCAATCGATGGAGAGGTAAAAAAATATAAGTGTTTAATCGGTGGAGAAAAACAATAAGGAACGGCGGGGAAAAATTAGGGACAATATCAAGAAAACTTGTGAAAGGGTAAAATGGTCAAAGAAAATATATTGATGGTGTATGAAAAAAGGAGGTGGTGTACAAATCACCTCGTTTGTAGATGCCAATGTGTCAAAATTTGGTTAATTTGGTTCTTCTTATTCATATACTAGAAAGGTTATAGGTCCTGCGACACACAGCCTGAAAGTTTTCAACTATTTGAAAGATTGTTGAGATAAAACTATTCACTACTACAAAAATGCACAATACGGGCGGTGAAAAGACCCATTACGGGTGGTGAACAGCCCACTATCAATGCGAGGGATGTTTAGGATAAAAACTTTTTTAGAGGCGGTGTTAAATAAAAATATGTAAAGCAGGTTTTAACAATTTAAGGGCGGTTTACTTTTGACACAGTTATGTCATTTAAGGGCGGGAATTTTTTTTATTAAAATAAGGCGACGTGTCTTGGTTGTTTAGCGCCGGATGTTAAGATACATTAAGGCGGTTTTCCTCATTATATAATGGCTTTTAGTTAGTCTTTTTGATTTATTAATTAAATGTCTATAATTAGGGCGGTGTTTAGGAACCACAATTTTTATTATTGATGGCGCAAAAAAAATTAAAACGACCATATTATTAGGATATTCAAGATAATCACTTTTAACGGTATGTATTTGATTCCCGCCAAAATATCCAGTGACCGCTATCAAGCAAATTTCAAATTCCAGTAGCCAAATACTGACCATATATCGATTCCAGAAAGCCAAATAACCGAATTCACAACATATATGCGTGGTACAAATATCAAGCAAATATCGTATAATATAATTACAAAACATCTTGATATCAAGTTCATCTAAATTGATAACGAAAGGTAAACATTGGCAAACCTTTTAAAGCCATTATATACCGCCCGTTATGCTCCAAACACACAAGTTCATCTGATTACATTGATCATGACAGGTACACATTGACAAACTTTTTACAGCTATATACCAAATCATCCAAGTACGTGTATAGATGACTCCTTGTGTCTCTCCAATTCTATAATCAAATTCAATAAACAAGTATAAAACGTATATAGACACACACACACACATACGAACACACATTTGTATAAAACGTATTTGTGATGATTATAGGGAGCCATGAAGAACTCTTTGGCACTGTGATGTTTAAACTGCGAGATGATGTGATCGATAACACTCTTGTGATGAGCCTATTGTTCTCAATACAATGATTGACATATACTAGGATGTAAGAACGCATATTTGTTTGGAGGTAATTGCACCTCGTGATGGACCCAAAAGTCCCTAATTAAGATCAAATATCAAAATTATGATTGAAATAGTAATATTAAGCAATAAGAATATAATATATTAAGACACTTTTTATAGACATTATTATAGAGCTTACATCGCCCTCCAAGACATAATGGTTAGATCGAGATACCCATTCGTCAGCCAAGTTAGTAACGCATCATAATCACTCCATTCATCATACGAACCAAGACCAACATACATCCCATGTGGCAATACAAATTTGATTGGACAAGGATTCGCTGCAAAATGATCGTAAAAACGTTCACCCAAATCTCTAATTCTTTGAGGTCTACTCATGAGCTTAGCCTCCAAACGTATAATACTTTCAGTCATTTCCAAGAACTCTGTAGATTGCTTCGGTTGTGGTGAATGTGGTTGCACAATCTCGGTTAACAAAACATTAATTAGATGATATATATTGTAAATATCACTACGTTATATACAAAAATATTAGACAATAAAGCACACATAAGAATATGCCGGTTGTGCTGAAGTTTGGTGATTAGTGGACTCGTGTGGTGATGTATCGAGGCCAAGCTACAGTGAAAGAATTGAAAATAGTTACAAACTGAATAACTTGACGCATATATACATATATATATATACATATCATTTGAACCTTCAATCATATGTGAACATTGATGTACGTTAAATTGAAAAAGAAAAAAGTCAAAAAAATCATAAATTTACGTCTTAAAATACATTTTAACCGATTTGTTCACATTATCGTTCACATGTGAACATATATTTGTTTTTTTTACGTTTTTCGATATAATTTTAGGATTTTTTGACTTTTTTCTTTTTCAATTAAACGTACATCAATGTTCACATATGATTGAAGTTAATCACATGTGAACAAACATGTATTTTTTGTGATTCTTAAAGTTCTTAACTTTAGAGTGATTCTCATTTAAACTTCCCAACATATATATATATATATATATATATATATATATATATATATATATATATATATATATATATAAGAGTTTCAAAGATAGTTAATTATGATCATAAACTATGTCTTTACACTACAAGAAAAGAAAAGTGATTTTTTAGGATGAACCTTTATGGCAAGGCCAAAAGACTGTCATTTACGTGTGTCTGGCACAATTTTAAGCTCATGTGCAAAATAATTTTGCATTTGGAACTACAACTAAACATCCGATTCAAATACATAATTATTTGGGACGGTTATAAAAAGCCGTACCAAATATCTTAGTATTTGAGATAACATTTGATAATCGTGCTAAATACCTATGTATTTGGAGCACTTGTAAATAAGCCGACCCAAATGCATGTTCTTTAATTGTATTTTTTGTTAATTGAGATTTTGAATTATAAGCACAAATTAATTATTTGTGCACCATTTTATTATAACTAGAATAGTACCCGCGCATTGCAGCGGCACAAAAAAATAAAACAAAACTTGTAGTGATACTTTTATTCACGGTCATTTAAACATTAAACAAAATTCTAAAAATAATATTATATACTTACTTTAGTTTATAAGGTATGATTTGAATGATAAGCCCTACCACAATCTATGCCATATTAGGTAATTTTGACATGTTAGTCTGTTCACCATAGTTCGGGTTTATGTTCAGAAATTTTGACATGCAAATATGAATGCGTCAACTCAAAAGTTTCAACAATTTTAATTTATTGGGCATATTTCACGCATATAAGATGGGTCAAAAGGTTAAGCTACACCGTTGTTATTAAGTAATGAAATTGGATAGATACTTGTTACAATAATACTATATATATATATATATATATATATATATATATATATATATATATATATATATATATATATAGGGTAAGGTTCCAATGAGAACACTTCAAAAATGAGAATGGTAAGAACACTTCATAAATGCATAATTAGCCAACAAAATCATTAGATTCACACTCATACATCTCAAATATGTGTATAAAATTGATTATAATAGATGCGAACTTTCGAATATACACAAAAATTGAAAAAACGATTGATGCACAATTATAGAAATAATCGTGCATCAATCATTTTTTTTGATTTTTGTGCATTTTTAGAAGTGTGCATTTGTTTTTCTTTGCATATTTGAGATGTATGATTGTAAATCTAATAATTTTTGTTGGCTAGTTGTGCATTTATGAGGTGTTCTCACCGTTCTTATTTTTGAAGTGTTCTCATTTGATCCAAACACTCTCTCTCTCTCTATATATATATATATATATATATATATATATATATATATAGTATTATTGTAACAAGTATCTATCCAATTTCATTACTTAATAACAACGGTGTAGCTTAATCTTTTGACCCACTTATATGCGTGAAATATGCCCAATAAATTAAAATTGTTGAAACTTTTGAGTTGACGCATTCATATTTGCATGTCAAAATTTCTGAACATAAACCCGAACTATGGTGAACAGACTAACATGTCAAAATTACCTAATATGGCATAGATTGTGGTAGGGCTTATCATTCAAATCATACCTTATAAAATAAAGTAAGTATATAATATTATTTTTAGAATTTTGTTTAATGTTTAAATGACCGTGAATAAAAGTATCACTACAAGTTTTGTTTTATTTTTTTGTGCCGCTGCAATGCGCGGGTACTATTCTAGTTATAATAAAATGGTGCACAAATAATTAATTTGTGCTTATAATTCAAAATCTCAATTAACAAAAAATACAATTAAAGAACATGCATTTGGGTCGGCTTATTTACAAGTGCTCCAAATACATAGGTATTTAGCACGATTATCAAATGTTATCTCATGATAATCTCAAATACTAAGATATTTGGTACGGCTTTTTATAACCGTCCCAAATAATTATGTATTTGAATCGGATGTTTAGTTGTAGTTCCAAATGCAAAATTATGTATGGAATATTTTCTAACATAGGCCTAAGGGCTATCATGAGAAAAATCATTTGAGTTATAATATAATTAAAAAATGTCAATATTAAATGTTTTTTTGGGTTGTAAATGTATGTGCATTTAGCATAATCATTATTTGTACTATATGTTAAACTCTTTATTATGTATATGTAACTTACATCATTTATAGAAAAGACAAATTAATATTGGGTTACATATTTTGTAACTGAAATTAATTATGATATATTAACTTTATATTAAATTGTATTTAATACATGTGTTTACAACTTTATTGAGATAGTTATAGGGACAAAATAATAATTCACTATTACTCTTTTTAAGACTTTGTGCCAAACTCTTTATATATTAGTATAAATATAGATAAAGACTAAATAAATGTCAATAGAAACTTGATCTTTATTAAATGTTTATAATTTTATTAATAGTTTACTTGATATTAATTAATTGTAAATATTTGTTGTGATTGTATTCTCTTTACATTATTAATGGCTTAGAAACTAAATTAATTATTCCATCCATCAATGTCTTATACATCTTACCAGGTTTGTTGTTGAATAACTAATTATCTAAACTATGATCAAAATTTATATAATCAATACATACATATAATTTACCACGTTATTTAACACGTCGTTGATACATCATCAAAATGGGTGTCACGTCAGCACGATACACACAATAGACCAAAGTTGAAGATTGATACACACAATAGACTAAAAAAAATTAAATACATAAGATAGAATTCGTGCATAAGTTGGATGCATTCCCCTGCATCAAACCTTTTTTCTGAACACATTAATTACGCATGTTACACATGTGTTATGTTGGCTACACATGTGTAGTTAACATATAACATATGCGGTGGACACTACAATATATCAAAAAGATATTTGTTAAAATACCTACAAATCATATTAATGCAAAAGAGTAATCAAAACACATGTGTGCTAGTACAAAACAAAGTTATCAACGGAGACCTACTAAAAGTAACCACAAACTAATTTCCTAAAACTTGTCAAGTTTGACCTTTTCCATCATCATCATCAAAGATCTTTATACCACACATAATCACTTTCCTTACTTATCTTTGTCATATAACTTATCGAACTCATTGGCAAGATCATGAACCTTATTAATTACAATGCATATTGGCATCGTGAAACATCTTTACAACATACTTAATCCTCAGAGAGGAGCTGCTTGTCTTGAAACATTTCAATTGCTAATCCACAATCCGATTTAGAACTCGTCTGACCCATAAGAAGTAGATAAAGGCCTTGGTCCAACTCAATATCCTAAGATTAAGCTCTTCAACGTATATTAAGGTTAACTAACTTCGAGGTTTCAAATGTTATTATCTAATCAATTATAGTTTAATCCAGTAATGACTATAACCTATCACCAAGTTCTCGTTTATCTAGGTATAATCAAAACATAAACCTAAATTATTTATTCAATTTACACAAGAGTTCTCTATATAGCATGAATATCATAATCATATAATCAATATAGATATAATCTTAATAACATTTATAGAATCAATTAACATAAACATATACTCAAATAATCATACAAACATCCTTCATCTAAACAAATATGTTAAAGAAATAATTAATAATCATTGATAATGTAAACAAGATTCTAATTACAAGTAAACAGTCATTTATCATGTAAAAAGACTTAGAATACAAACCAAAGATATTGAATTACCATTCGTTAGGTTTGAAGGTCTTCAATCCCTAGTCTCCTAGCCTCCAAATTTGACCTAAAGTCGTTATTTAACCCTAATAATCGACTTTTACCTATAAAATTCGTATATGGTTTGGTTTAGCCGAAGCCTTTATTTATAGTTTTACAAACCGACAGTCCAACCGCTGGTTAGGCCATCCAACCGCCGGTTGGATGGCTTGCTTCCCAAGCCAAGCTGCGCGATCTGTGGCTTTAATATTTCTTTAATATTTAATATATTTAACCGTCGGTTGGGTATTCCAACTGCCGGTTGAGCCTTCATTCCAGAATATTCCAACTTCGGGCTGGGCTTCTTGATGTGTAAAATCTAGTTATAAAATTTATCGTTGAAATGTGAACAAGAAAATACCTAGCTAAGACCAATACACAACCGGGCAGTAGACCCTATCTTGTAGTAGTATAGTTGGGTAAGTTCGGGTTCGAACACAGGGAATGTGAGTTTAAGAATTATATTCAAGTGCAAGAAATTTGTACAGAAAGTAAATGTGAGGGTTTTGTGACCGAGTTGTCACGATGCTTAAAAACTACTTTTACACTAAAACTAGGCAATAGTGGACTCAGGAAGAGTCAGAGGGAATTGGAGTAACTTTTGGATATTAAAACCAATACTTGCTTGGATTATTTCACTAGTGATTTCGGGGTGTGAAGTTAAATTCAGTTTATACAATGCATTTGTAAATCTTAATTAAGCATAGGATTAACGTTCGCTATCACCTACAAACCTTAACTTTGATTTACTAACCATACAATTTAATCAAGTAACGGACGTTCACCATGGTTACCGTCTTGCACATTTAAGCCCTAAGAATCTTGTTTATCCCAAATCTACGTTCGCAATGTTTGTTCAATCATTTATAGACAAATAATTGATAGTAAATTACCAATGAAAAACGTTCGCTAAATTCACTAGTCATCTACCAAATAAGCAAAGAAACTATTTTAAGCTCAATTACGCAAGGGTCACGATTAAATATAAAGTTCAAGTTTCATAAGTTTATAATTCATCCAAAATGAAAGACGTTGGCCATATTCATCAACTCATACATTTTAGCTCATTTGTGTAACTCATACCAAATTTCACAACAAAAAACAATGGCTCATTCATACATCGACATACAAATGACAAGTATTATAACTCATAACAAACATTCGCTATAATTACAAGTTAAAAACACCAAATAGTTCCACAATTGGTTGAGCTAATATTCAAGTTTCATGGAGGAATTCTAAACTCAAGCATAAAAACTCAAAAGATAATACACCCCTAATCTCTAGCTATTTCATCCAAGCAAGTAATAGGGAGATTAGCTACTCATAATCATATCAAAACAAACACATATAATGATTGAAATCAAAGGAAACATAGTTATATTGAATAAAAATGCAAACCGAGTGATTACAATGTTCGGATGATGATTCTTCGTGTCCAAATGAGTTAGGGTGATGAGAGACTTTTAAAAGGATGAAAAATAACTTAAAACCCCTAAAAATCGCCCATGGGGGCTGCTGGTTCGTGTATGAGAAAGTTAGGTGAGAGATGAAGAAGAAAATGTGTTTAAATGGTCCAAAAAGTCTCCTGCCGACACTATTACCCGGCGGCTTGGGTATAGAACCCGGCTGCTTGTTAACACATATAATCAGCCATTTTGGGTGTAGAAGCCGGTGGCTCCAGACCCCTAGTCGGTGGCTTCTCCAGCCTTAAAATGAAGGATTTTTTCTGTTACCAATTTTTACACTATACCCGGCTGCTTCTCACCCCTAGTTCTCCTATTTTTCAGAAAACCATATCTTGCAGATTTGTAGATCTCTAAAATACGAACGTTTGGGCGCCTGAATCACCTCAATCCGAGTTCGTATGAGGGAGATATGACCAAAACGGTGCAGCATAGCCAAATCAGCAAAACCTCTCATCTTTTCATCTTTTCTTCCTCAATCATCAACCTTAACCCACGAAATCAATTTCAAACTAAATAAGTACCGCATGTTCATGAAATTGACAAGAAACAAGAACAAAAAGATGATATCACGAGAGATAAACATATACAAATCGAGCGATATCAATCATCCTCACACTTGAACTTTGCTTGTCCTCAAGCAAACTATCATTTAACATTCCAAAACAACTCATCTTGCATTTTCGGAAACGGAGATCAAGATTTACAAGATAAAACCAACAACAATCACTTAAGAAATTATGTTAGCTATATGTATATAATCAAAAACAATCTTGAGATGATAAATTTGTCAAGCTCGAATGCACGACCTAGCACCTCACAATAGGATAAGTGTATAAAATCACTCACTCTCAACCTATAAACTACAGGGTAAGGAAGTAAATGATGTAACACTCAATCAAGCCAAGTTGTGATGCACTGTTACCATAGGCTTTCAAAAGGATCAAATCTCCACCGTCTTGGCGTGAGCACCAAGTGAGATCTCAGAGAAGGTATTCTAAACATGTGTTGCATAAGTGTAGGCTAGTATGGAATGGGTATGATAGACACAAGAATTGGTGAAAAATGGTAATCAAGACCCATGAGAAATGTAAAAATGTTACCTAATGGTTTCAACATGTGACAGTAATAAAACTTAGGATTCTCATGCCAAATCAATTCAAATTACTCCTCATTTTCACTCATAACTCATATTCGATGATTGCAAACAAATAACTCAAATTGATAAACACATTTGATTGGAATAATTGCATTCTATGACTTTCTATGAACCCTGTGTAATGAACTTTCGGACCAACCATCCTAGACCGGATAAGGGACTTAAGTGGCTAGTTGTAAAACACCCCTCGGGAACTACTTGTTCAGGAATTCAAAGGCCATTTAGTTGACTACAATCAACCAACCCTAAACATTAAGCTCCACTTGTTAACTTCCAATAATTCTATTGCTTTCAGTTTCAATCATAGAAATTAACACAAGAATCCCAATTCAAAACGATTTAAGTCACATTTTTGGTAAAATTCATTATAAATCCCAACTAGGCAACATCTTAGAAAAGTAAATGGCTCGGGAATTGACTATACAAAAATAAGGCTAATATTTTAGTGGAATGAATGTGGAAGTTTTCTAAGGGTTTCTTAGCACTAAAAACGAGTGCTAACGACCTGTGTAAACTGGATATAAATGGTTTTAAAGGAAAATAAGATCAAAAATCTTAAGAATACCTCCTCGTCTTTGACCCCACCTATATCACATTTATGTGATCCCACAGCGGTCTCAAAATGCATCACTAGTGAAAGTTCTAGAACAAACTACAATCACCGGCACACTCATAGCAACAAATAATGTAAACACTAATATAAGTGTTTTTCTCAATAAGGCTCAAATTTCTCACAATTTATAGTGACGGTTACAAGTGTGCTAGTCATGCAATTCACCCATTGAGGTTGCTTAATGACACATCTCATGCAAGAGGTAAGATCTAATTACTTTAAACAAATATTATTAAATATATTACCAAGCAATTAATCTTATGTGAATAAACTAGTTCAAGTGAATAACCTCCCCACACTTAAGGTTTGCATTCCTCTAAATGCAACAAATATAAAAACATGAAATGAGCATAAGTGTGAAAGGTAAAAGGGAGCGAGTACTTCCCCGGGGGTTTTTGCTTGTTCAAATTCTGGATAACCTTCGATCATGATTTCAAAACATCCATTTCTTTCAAATACATTCTCGTTATCGCACAAAGTTGCCTTCATCAAACATTCATCACTTTGAAGTACGGGCTACCTCCCGCAAAGTGCTTGGTTTATTACCGAGTCCCGAGCTAGACTTGACCCTTCATTCATCATGGCGGATCACCCATCATGATACCACTTCCTTTCCAATCATACTCATTCGGGAGAATGTTATCAATTTTGATGCTATTCTTATAAAACATCTCCCAGATAAGAGTAGTGATGTAAACACCAATTCTCCATTTATTTTCACGTGGCTTGTGGATCAATCGAATGATTACCCAAGATCTCCTTAAAAATCTGCCACAAGCCACTTCCAAGGATAAAAAAATGGCAACCTTCATGTCTCTTGGATCGTCCAATAGACCATAGATGTTAGAACCTATATGAGTAGTAAAGCTTTTATCCGAGACCCAATCGCACAAAATGACTCTTTCCATATCTATCTTTAACCCAATGACATATTTGAAATATGAACAATGTTAAGAAGCTGGAATAAAAGGGTCGGGAGGTTTTGGCTCTTGTGCAAGCTCATACTCACGCTCACAAGGAAGAGTATTAGGCTGCAAATCTGTGAGAGATGTCTCGCATGAATTCTTGATGCACAACATATCGTCTTCTTTCACATTTCCCAGCTCTTCATCTAACGAATGAGGTTCTTCTACTTTCAACCCCATGATGTCTAACAGTTCTTCTTCAGTCATCATACCATCTTTGCTATTTCTTAACTCTTGAAGCTCCCCTTTATCTAAACCAAGCAATGCATGTAGTTCTTTATCCAAATCTAGAAAATCAAGCTTTTGAGAAACTTGATTTTCTAACACATCACCATGCTTGTCATTTTGAAGCATTATGGGTGCTTCCTTGAGCTTGTTGTCTACCTTATTTTCCAGCTCTATTCATTGTATTTGATTCAAACGACACACTAGCAGCTGCAAAAATAGGTGTGACAGAAATTCCCACAACTTCTTCAACCAAACTTTCTTCTTCATTCTCCAACTCTTCATTCGAGTCTTCAAAATCTAAATTTTTAAAATTTGCACATTCTTTCAATTCGTGTTCAAAGTTGTGTAATTCCTGCAAAATAACTTGCAAAATTTCACGAGGGTAATTAGTGAATACATCATCTTTTTCCTCCTCATCCATTTCATCGTCACTATCATCCTGAAAAACAAAGTTAGAGGAATATGGAACATAAAGGTTAGGATCAAGTTCATAAACCCCAATAGCCTCAATATCATCCAAATGCTCGTTTGCATTGGAAAATGTATCATATGGCTTCTCGTAGTTAGGCTCAAAATTCCAATCGAAGATTTCATCCAATTCTCTACTATGTCTCTCAGTTTGCTCTGTAGCCTCTTTCAACAACCTTTCAAGATTTGACATTTCAGGTTGTTCTATCTCTTTGGTGACCGAAGGTTCTTCATTCCAAGTCCAAGGTTGACTATCTTGGTAGCATCCAGGTGGTGCATACCTTTCTTGTGAGATCAGTGGTACATCATCATTATCACTCTTATAAAATGAAGGTTTATAACCTTCATTATTCGAGTAATAAGATATTGAAGCTAAGACAAAATCACTACAACATGAAAACTGAACATGGTAAAACGTAACCACTCAACACAAAATAATCAAATACTAAAAATATATACACTAATAATAACTAAAACTCTTAAAGTGACTCTCCTGGAAATAAATTCCAAGAAAGGATCAATTAGCTACACTTAAATTAAACTCTTAATCAATCACATTCTCCGGCAGCGGCGCCAAAAACTTGATGTGTAAAATCTAGTTACAAAATTTATCGTTGATATGTGAACAAGAAAATACCTAGCTAAGACCAATACACAACTGGGTAGTGGACCCTATCGTGTAGTAGTATAGTTGGGTAAATTCGGGTTCGAACACAGGGAATGTGAGTTTAAGAATTATATTCAAGTGCAAGCAATTTGTACAGAAAGTAAATGTGGGGGTTTTGTGACCGAGTTGTCACGATGCCTTAAAACTACTTTTACACTAAAACTAGGCAATAGTGGACTCAGGAAGAATCAGAGTGAATTGGATTAACTTTCGGATATTAAAACCAATACTTGCTTGGATTATTTCACTAGTGATTTCGGGGTGTGAAGTTAAATTCAGTTTATACAATGCATTTGTAAATCTTAATTAAGCATAGGATTAACGTTTGCTATCACCTACAAACCTTAACTTTGATTTACTAACCATACAATTTAATCTAGTAATGGATTTTCACCATGGTTACTGATATCGCGTAAAAAGTCACATTTTTATTGCCGATATCTCTCTCATTCTGGAACGATTCTTGGCATTTGAACTCAAATAACACTCAAATCAATGAGAATCTGCCAAGAAGGTCAAAACAAGGTTGCACGATAAAAATCAAGCAAAACGGATGAAAAACGAAGATTCCACGCACGTTTGAAGATTCAAGGCATCAAAACAAGATTTTAAGACTAAATTGTCCATCATCAACATCCATCTTATCCAAGATGTTTGTTTTCAAAATACGAGTATAACAGAAGAAGAATCAACAAAAATGGATAAAGAATGAAGATTCTACGCCCGCCGGAAGGTTCAAATGATTCGTATGCATTATCTGGAGATAGGAAACTCATCTCGGGGATTTCTTTATATCAAAATCTTCGTTTTTGAAATACGAATCCAAGCAAAAAGAATCCATGTAAACGGACGCATAACGAAGAATATTCGCACGAATTAAGAAACGCAGCAAAAGACGGCGAACTGGGGCGGGTGGCAGCCTGCCGCCACCGGCCTAAAGGTGGGCGGCGCCGGCCTCCCCTCCCCCATCTTGTTTTCTCTTTTTGGTCCTTTCGTGTACCCGGTGCCACACCTTTACGCAATTGTACGTACCCGATGCCACATCTTTGCGCGATTATACGTACCTGGTGCACCACCTTTTTCACCTTTTGCTAAAGTGCTCCTCAAGATGCTAATATGAGCCGGATTTCTCCTATAAATAGGAGGCATGAGGCTTCATTTCAAAAACACACACCTTACACACCATATGCATTAGTCATATTACTTTCTTACTTTCTCATTCTATTTTCTTACTTCAAAATTAGTATTAGGCTAGTTAGGAAGCTTATTTAGAGTAGAACGAAAGAAAGGAACATCTTGTAATCTTGGGTGTACGCTTGGAATTACGCTTATTAATTAAAGTCTATTCCTTCTCGCATTCTAATCCGGGTTCTTTCTTTCCAATTCTATCTTAATTAAATATGTATGCTTTAATTATGCTAGAATTAGTTTGTGCCATGATTAGCGAGTAGATTACTATTGTATTTTTTATGATGTAGTTAGCACATATAATTATGGGATGACTTTAAATACGTCGTGAAATAATATGACGGCCCCTATTCAACTGTTTACTTGGTATAGTGCTGGAAATGCTTTTAAGCAAAGTACATATGTATGGAAGCCGGTAAACGACCGAAGGTAGTTGTATTATGGATCGACATTATAAAAATGGAAACTTTATGACTGGACTTATCGTGTGATCTTAAACCTAAAACTTACATTCGCCTTTCGATTAACAAACGTGATTGTAACCTTGTAAAGAGGAGTCGCGAACCTTAATACTTGGTCAATAATTATCTGCGTCAAAAGTATGGTTTAATTGTAACGTCATGCAAGCATCATAAAAAGCAATGTGATTACGTGGAATTACCATGAGTATAGTACACTTCCAATCACAATGTAATTATCATGTAAACATCACAAAGAAATTAAATTCACAACGGAAACATCGGTAAACGATTAAATACATTGTGAACTACCATAGCATTTTCTGACATGGTATGGATTTAACTTTCTGCAAAAAGCCGTCAGCATTTTAATTAGATTAGTTTAAATTAGATTAGAGTAGGTAGGCTATAGGCTAAATAACCACTTACGAAAACCTAGGGATTTGTTAATTGTATCAAGAAAGGCAAGTTTAAAATCCAATCTAAAGTTATACTCTTTCCTAACCTGTAAAACCCTAAAGTAAGATACGCAAGAAACCTAAACATTTTCCCTCGCTTATCACTCTTAAGTTTTACTAATAGGAATTGGTAAATAAGTCCGAACATAAACCCTAAGTTAGTTGTTTATAAGACTCATAATCTTTATGGTATTAAGAACGGTTATACGTGTTATGGACTTGCTACTCTATTCCTTCGCCCACGAGCAAATGCGTTCAATAACATGGGCCACTGACTCCCTCACAGGAGAGTGTGGAGAGTTGAGCATCATTTGTCTGGCCAGAATCATGACACCTTAGTTCCTCATGACATATTAGTTGATAACCGACTAATAGGGAATCTATTGGTTATACCATAAGTTATTAATCTTGAAAACAATTCTAAATTAGTTAATCATTTTTCCCGTGAAAGTCATCACCCCATATTATTAGCTAATGAACTCACAACAAATACTACTTTCCATTATCTGATTTATTATTACATTTCATTCGCTTTATTTACTTTACTTAGTTAACTGAACCAAACTCCCAACGCACTCTTTTAAAAACCTGTACTAGAAAGTAACGATTGATTGGATCACCTCCGTTTCAATTCAGTTTCTCATTAAGAACGACTCTTGGTCATACTTACCATCTACTAGCCCTTAGTTCAGTATTAGTAAGTCATACTTATACCCCAGCAAATATAAATTTAAAACACCCACCGATTGGCGTTGTGATCATTCGCGCTTGCGACGGTCGGAATGCCATCAAGTTTTTGGTGCCGCTGCTGGGAAGACTAACTGTCCGATACAGAGGCCCAACCAATCCTGTTTTCTAGTATACCCTTAGGATTAAACCTTATAAAAAAAATATTTTCTTTATTGTCTGTTTTTAGTTAGTGTATGACCTGTTCCCCTAGATTTGCACCGCTTTTTAACTTTCCTGATCCAGAACTTATAATACGCACTATTCGATGAGAAAAGAAGCAATATGCAATTAGACAAGCAATGGCTGATCGCATCACTCTCGCTGACAACAGTAAGCCCTTTATTGAAGGAAGAGGAGGCCCAATTCTCTACCCAGAAACCCCAGGACAATCATTCGAGCTTAAGCACCACATCATCCAACTAATCCAAAACCACAGTCAATTCCATGGATTACCGAGTGATGATCTAAACTCTCACCTCGACAAGTTCATATCTCTTTCAAACTCCTGCAAACAAAATGGAGCTAGCCAATATACAATCCGCTTGTATCTTTTCCCTTATTCGCTCACACATCATGCGCAAACATGGTTTGAAGGCTTAGAAACCGGCTCTATCCCTTCATGGACGGTAACGGTGACAAAGTTTCTAACCAAGTACTTTCCTCCCTTTAAACAAACCAAACTCCAAAATGACATCATGAACTTCCACCAAGCTTTTGATGGGTCATTATACACCGCATGGGAACGATTTAAAGGAGCACTGAAGAAATGCCCTAATCACCGACTCGACAAATCTGCACAATTGTGTACCTTCTATAATGGTTTAGACCCTAACCACCGAACCACCCTCGACGCTGCCGCACAAGGAAGCTTTGTGACAAAGACAGAAGAAGAAGGATGGGACCTTATAGAAAATATGACTATGCATCACCATGATTGGAACTCTGGAGATCACTCGACATCTTCAGCACCTCTCGCCGCATCAAATCCAATTCCAGTCGAAGCAATCAAGGTATTAACAGAGAAGATGGACACACTTGTCAAATAGTTCGGAGAACTTAAGAAACAACAGAACCAAGTACAAGCATGTCAAAACTACACCAACTCGCAACCACCCAGTGAATATCAAGTTGAATATGAAGAGACAGACGACACCATTTACTATGCTCAATACCCCGCTCGACCACAGAATTCTCCACCCGGTTTCAACCAAAACAACAACAACCTAGAGGACCTCCATTCCCACAAAGAAACAACCAACCTTTCCAACCCCGATACCCACCTAGATACCCACCTTACCCACAACTACAACAACTTACCTACAACCAACGCCTCACACTTCCTGGACCCACTTCCGACACAAACCAAACCACTGAACAACCCAACAAGACAAATGCCTCAGCTTCGAGTTCAGAAGACGCCTTTACCCAGTTCATGCAAGGCCAACATATACTCAACCAAAAGACATCCGCTAGGAAAGACCAAGCCGATCTCTTCATGAGAAATCAATTGGCCGTATTAAAGAACTTGGAAGCTCAAATTGGACAATTGGCACAACGTCTTGAGAACAGACCCAGAGGAAGTTTTCCTAGCAACACACTTCACAACCCACATGTTGAGGAGGCAAAGCAAGTTACCACCACCAAGGAAGCAACCACTCCACCACCTGCTGCTGTCCTAGTAAAGGAAGAACAAAAGGTCAAGACACCAGCTGTGGAAACCACTCCAACCATGAACAAGGAGGTTAGAATCCCTTACCCCGCTAGACTTAAGGTCCAACCTAAGAAATTATCATCCTTTAAGTTAGATGGAAAATTCCTTGATACCATGTCTAGAGTCCCTGGTCGTAATAAGTACATCAGAAAATTGTTATCCACTAAGGATAAACTGCCCGAAGTAAACAACATTCCCCTTAGTTCTGAAACCTCAGCTCTACTTAAGAATAACCTTCCCGAAAAATTAGGAGACACTGGTAGATTTACACTCCCTTGTTCTATTTACCAATCCGGAGAAATAAGCGCCTTAGCCGACCTAGGAGCTAGCATTAACCTCATGCCCTACTCACTGTTTAAGAGGCTAGAACTTGAAAACTTGAAACCCACTAAGATGACCGTCCAGCTAGCTGACCAATCCGTTAGATACCTAAAAGGAATAGCTGAGAATGTCCTAGTTCAAGTTGACAAATTCTTCTTTCCGATGGATTTCGTGGTAATGGACATCCACGAGGACATAAACATCCCGATTATCCTTGGAAGACCATTCATGAACACCGCTAGAGCAGTAATTGATGTGTATAACCACATGGTTGTTTTACGATCACACGGTGAAAGCATCACTTACAAGATCGACCAATCAGAATGCACACCAGAACAAGAAGAATGTTATGCCATATCAACAGGCAGAATTACCTATAATCATGAATCAGAGCCCGAAGAAGAACAACCTTTCACCCGATCGTCAACCTTCATATCTGACACTGAAACTGACCCAAAGGAAGAGGAGTATCAATCTGCAGAGGATGACCTGGAATTTGAAGAAGAGGAAGAACCTGAAGAAGAAAAGGAAGAACCCACTGAGGAAGAAGAAGAAACTGAAGAGGAAAAGGAAGAAATGAATGAAGAGACTGAGGAAGAAGAAGAAATGAACAAAGAAATGGAGGACGACGAAGATCATGTTGACTCGCCACAAATGGCTGAAGTCAAGAGGATACAAACCTGCGAAGATTACTCTTCATCAGAAGAATCCGTTGATTTTGAAACCCTCCGTCAAGAACTAAAGTTCACTCATATCAGAAGAATGGGAAACATTCTTGACTCTTATCTCGACCCATTGAAACCTTTCACCCGAACCCGACTCCGAGATATAGATACGTTTGAAGAAGAACTCCGATCATCAAAGCACCCAGACATATATACTACACTCTATCAAAAAATTGTTGCATATAAGGCAAGGCAAAAATGTGGCTTTTATGAAGGAAACCTTCAAGACACAGCTACGGAAGTTAGGACCATCGAAGTCGACAATTCCCAACCTTTCAATAACGCCCCCTCAGATGAAGAATTTCACCAATTTCCAGATTCCCGTAATGAAGATTCTGAAGAAGAAATCAAGTATGACGACGATTGTATCGACGTCACTCTCGACGAACGCTCTATTCCCCCTGCTCCAGCAAATTCTCCCATCACCACAACCGAGATATTAGAAATCCCTCTCTTAGACACCCACCAAGAGATGATTGACTTAATTGATGAAAATAACGATGTTCGCATCATCGTAGAAGCTATCAGAGAATCAACCAAATACTACACCACTGCTCAAAGGCACCTGATAAGGGAAATCGAATGAGAATACGATTCATACCTCGTCAATTATGGAGAACCAGAACCCCGCGCTCTTCAAAGGTATATTCAAGAATTCTCTGATTCCCTTCAAGCACAAATCACCAGAGAAGCTCAACAGCCAGAAAGACCCCACTACCCGATGGGAGAAGTCGAGTTCTACAGCAACCAAAGACAAATATACCAAAAGGTGTATTGTGCCTTGGCCGGATCAACTTTTCCCTTCTCATCGAGTCAGAAGGCTATACTTGCATCAATGAGAACCAACCTTGAAAGAGCTACTGGAAATCCACGAAATTACGCCGACATCAGAATGGTGGGAGATCTTAGAACCCTTCTAGATCTCATCGAAATTGGAGAACATCTCACAACCTCGGAAAACTACAGGATTGTCATTCACTCCACCATTGGTCATCACGTTGAACTAATAATTGATGAGTTGAACGAGTCGGCATATGAAGAAGAAACTCGTGAGGTAACAAGATTTATTCCACACATGTCGCAAATCAAACTAGCAACCTATGTGAAGACTCGATTGCGTGGAATGTACCAAGAAGAAGATGTAGAACTTGACGTTTACCGAAATGGATATCGCAAAATATTCAGCAAGTTAATCTACAGCTTCACATACTCGGATTTTCCTTTCAACCGTGAACAACATCAAATCATCAGACAAGTATGCCAAGCAACAAGATCCTTTGGAGGAGATCCTTTGGCTAGTGACTTTGAAGAAGTAAGAACTGAGTTTATGGCTTTAATCGCCTCGATAGGTCGAAACCACCCCCAGCGTGAGGTTGTCCGAACCTACACCTGCACCAGAATTGACCCTAACGGACCAGTTACACGGTCAGTTAGATACATCAGCTACGGGATGGCAATCCTCGACAGATTGGCAACTGACCACTTTAAAAGCTTCAGAATGGAATTCACCAGCCCACCAACTCTCATTGCCGACATGACAGAGCAATTCCTCCAATACTTTCCTCCAAGATACGCCCTACCTAGAATCCACAGTGACCACTCCAGCACTAGGGACGCATCCGGCATCATCTGAAGAAGAAAGGACTAAGTCAAGCTCTCGATTTTAAAAGAGCACTTCTCGGGAGGCAACCCGTGTTTTTAAATTTCTGCAAATTTTACTTTCCAAGAAGTGATGAAATCTCCGACTATCTTTCACACACGGATCATACATGCCCCAGCCTGCAAGAAAGTACCAACACCCGAAGAATTGTATATCCGACGTGTTCACACCTACGAGACCAATCACAAGAAGACTTGATCAAAAATGCACCTATGAAGACGAAGTCCAGCAGGTGCAAGCAAAGGAATACTGCAACTACCGGGGAGTACTTCTATACCGTCTCTTTCACTCGTTATAAATATACCATATCCACTATGCTTATCACTAAGTGTGGGATTGAAACCCAACACACACCGCTAAAAGAATATGTCTTAGATGTTTCAACTCCTAAGTGTGGGATTTTCACCCCGGACAGAGCTTAGAATAACATCGAGGACGATATTCCTTTAAGTGTGGGATAGCAATAGTTGCACTACTGTGAAATGGATAATGGTATATGCTTGATTCTAAGATTGTTGCTCTTTAGACCATCCATCTCAAAAAAAAAAAAACAAAAAGTAACTCGAAAATTTAAAAAAAAATCAAAATTGAGTTAAAAATATGTTGAAAATGAAAATTTTAGACGAAGAATGATTTACTTTGGGGAAGAAGGACAAATAAAATATAAATTCTTTTGAAAAATTAGTTTAGTAATCCCATAAAGAGCATCGCATGACTAGGCACACAACAAAGCAACTTTCGATTCATGAGGTATCTTGAGCTATATAAAGAGCATTCACTTTAAGTGCTTCACTTTTTTGATTTTTGAGTGTGCCGATGTATGCGTTTAGAATCAGAACTTGCTCCTGTTATGAATTTCAAATCCGGATTGGTAAGTAAAGAGGAGATCGAATCCCTTCATTCTCAAACCCATTCATATACCCATAAATAAACACGTTATCCCTACCTTCTCGAAAGCATCCCTCAAACTTCATAGTAAGTCTCAAAGATGAAAGAAAAGAAGCTACAAGGATATGACATCAAAACCCAAGAAAGAAAATTCGAAGAAAAGAAAATCAATTAGAGAAAAAGACTCCTTCTGCAAACACCAAAAGAAAAGTGCACCAATCCTCCCAAAAATTCCAACTTCACCAAAAAGAAACCAATGAAAAACCATCAAAATCCCCTCTCACATCACCAACACTTCACTCCAAAAACCCTACATCACTTCCCTTAGAATGATTGTGGCTAGATCGACTTCGCGCTCACCAAAAAGGTAACGATTTGATCCTCGATCAAGCCTATGACGATAAACGATACATGACTGGCGTTCAGAGTGATTGATAATACTAGAATAGGAAACCATAAACACTTTGAGTGATTGGAGTGACCACCTTGAGAGGATCGCCTAGTCATGTATCCAAGATCAAAGATCAAAAGCATGCTCCCAAATATTACAAACCTTGTTTTTCAAAGAACAAATATTTCATTTTCCATAAACCCCCTTTAGTAAAAAGTTCCGCCTCAAAATATTTCATTATCTGCTTATCTTTAACCATGTTGAAGTTTGAGTTTGCTTGAGGACAAGCAAAGTTCTAAGTGTGGGATACTTGATACCGCGTAAAAAGTCACGTTTTTATTGCCGATATCTCTCTCATTTTGGAATGATTCTTGGCATTTGAACTCAAATAACACTCAAATCAATGAGAATCTGCCAAGAAGGTCAAAACAAGGTTGCACGATAAAAATCAAGCAAAACGAATGAAAAACGAAGATTCCACGCACGTTTGAAGATTCAAGGCATCAAAACAAGATTTTAAGACTAAAGTGCCCATCATCAACATCCATCTTATCCAAGATGTTCGTTTTCAAAATATGAGTCTAACAGAAGAAGAATCAACAAAAACGGATAAAGAATGAAGATTCTACGCCCGCCGGAAGATTCAAATGATTCGTATGCAATATCTGGAGATAGGAAACTCATCTCGGAGATTTATTTATATCAAAATCTTTTTTTTTGAATTACGAATCCAACGCAAAAAGAATCGACGTAAACGGACGCATAACGAAGAAAATACGCAGCAAAAGACGGCGAACCGGGGCGGGTGGCAGCCAGCCGCCGCCGGCCAACCACCAGCTGCCGGCCTACAGGTGGGCGGCGCCGGCCTCCCCTCCCCCGTATCGTTTCCGATTTTTGGTCCTTTCGTGTACCCGGTGCCACACCTTTACGCAATTGTACGTACCCGGTGCCACATCTTTGCGCGATTATACGTACCTGGTGCACCACCTTTTTCACCTTTTGCTAAAGTGCTCCTCAAGATGTTAACATGATCCGGATTTCTCCTATAAATAGGAGGCATGAGGCTTCATTTCAAAAACACACACCTTACACACCATATGCATTAGTCATATTACTTTCTTACTTTCTCATTCTATTTTCTTACTTCAAAATTAGTATTAGGCTAGTTAGGAAGCTTATTTAGAGTAGAACGAAAGAAAGGAACATCTTGTAATCTTGGATGTACTCTTGGAATTACGCTTATTAATTCAAGTCTATTCCTTCTCGCATTCTAATCCGGGTTCTTTCTTTCCTATTCTATCTTAATTAAATATGTATGCTTTAATTATGCTAGAATTAGTTTGTGCCATGATTAGCGAGTAGATTAATATTGTATTTTTTGTGATGTAGTTAGCACATATAATTATGGGATGACTTTAAATACGTCGTGAAATAATATGACGGCCCCTATTCAACTGTTTACTTGGTATAATGCTGGAAATGCTTTTAAGCAAAGTACATATGTATGGAAGCCGGTAAACGACCGAAGGTAGTTGTATTATGGATCGACATTATAAAAATGGAAACTTTATGACTGGACTTATCGCGTGATCTTAAACCTAAAACTTACATTCGCCTTTCGATTAACAAACGTGATTGTAACCTTGTAAAGAGGAGTCGCGAACCTTAATACTTGGTCAATAATTATCTGCGTCAAAAGTATGGTTTAATTGTAACGTCATGCAAGCATCATAAAAAGCAATGTGATTACGTGGAATTACCATGAGTATAGTACACTTCCAATCACAATGTAATTATCATGTAAACATCACAAAGAAATTAAATTCACAACGAAAACATCGGTAAACGATTAAATACATTGTGAACTACCATAGCATTTTCTGACATGGTATGGATTTAACTTTCTGCAAAAAGCCGTCAGCATTTTAATTAGATTAGTTTAAATTAGATTAGAGTAGGTAGGCTATAGGCTAAATAACCACTTACGAAAACCTAGGGATTTGTTAATTGTATCAAGAAAGGCAAGTTTAAAATCCAATCTAAAATGATACTCTTTCCTAACCTGTAAAACCCTAAAGTAAGATACGCAAGAAACCTAAACATTTTCCCTCGCTTATCACTCTTAAGTTTTACTAATAGGAATTGGTAAATAAGTCCGAACATAAACCCTAAGTTAGTTGTTTATAAGACTCATAATCTTTATGGTATTAAGAACGGTTATACGTGTTATGGACTTGCTACTCTATTCCTTCGCCCACGAGCAAATGCGTTCAATAACATGGGCCACTGACTCCCTCACAGGAGAGTGTGGAGAGTTGAGCATCGTCTGTCTAGCCAGAATCATGACACCTTAGTTCCTCGTGATATATTAGTTGATAACCGACTAATACGGAATCTATTGGTTATACCATAAGTTATCGAATCTTGCAAACAATTCTAAATTAGTTAATCATTTTTTCGTGAAAGTCATCACCCCATATTATTAGCTAATGAACTCACAACAAATACTACTTTCCATTATCTGATTTATTATTACATTCATTCGCTTTATTTACTTTACTTAGTTAAGTTAACCAAACTCCCAACGCACTCTTTTAAAAACCTGTACTATAAAGTAACGATTGATTGGATCACCTTCGTTTCAATTCGGTTTCTCTTTAAGAACGACTCTAGGTCATACTTACCATCTACTAGCCCTTGGTTCAGTATTATTAAGTCATACTTAGACCCCATCAAATATAAATTTAAGACACCCACCGATTGGCGTTGTGATCATTCGCGCTTGCGACGGTCGGAACGCCATCACTTACCGTCTTGCACATTTATGCCCTAAGAATCTTGCTTATCCCAAATCTACGTTCGCAATGTTTGTTCAATCATTTATAGACAAATAATTGATAGTAAATTACCAATGAAAAACGTTCGCCAAATTCACTAGTCATTTACCAAATAAGCAAAGAAACTATTTTAAGCTCATTATGCAAGGATCACGATTAAACATAAAGTTCAAATTTTATAAGTTTATAATTCATCCAAAATGAAAGACGTTCGCCATATTCATCAACTCATACATTTTAGCTCATTTGTGTAACTCATACCAAATTTCACAACCGAAAACAATGGCTCATTCATACATCGACATACAAATGACAAGTATTATAACTCATAACAAACGTTCGCTATAATTACAAGTTAAAAACACCAAATAGTTCCACAATTGGTTGAGCTAAAATATTCAAGTTTCATGGAGGAATTCTAAACTCAAGCATAAAAACTCAAAAGATAATACACCCCTAATCTCTAGCTATTTCATCCAAGCAAGTAATAGGGAGATTATCTATTCATAATCATATCAAAACAAACACATATAATGATTGAAATCAAAGGAAACATAGTTATATTGAATAAAAATGCAAATCGAGTGATTACAATGTTCGGATGATGATTCTTCGTGTCCAAATGAGTTAGGGTGATGAGAGACTTTTAAAAGGATGAAAAATAAATTAAAACCCCTAAAAATCACCCATGGGGGCTGCAAGTTCGTGTATGAGAAAGTTAGGTGAGAGATGAGGAAGAAAAGGTGTTTAAATGGTCCAAAACGTCTCCTGCCGACACTATTACCCGGCGGCTTGGGTATAGAACCCATCTGCTTGTTAACACATATAATCAGCCATTTTGGGTGTAGCAGCCGGTGGCTCAAGACCCTTAGCCGGTGGCTTCTCCAGCCTTAAAATGAAGGATTTTTTCTATTACCGATTTTTACACTGTACCCGGATGCTTCTCACCCCTAGTTCTCCTATTTTTCAGAAAACCATATTTTACAAATTTGTAGATCTTTGAAATACGAACGTTTGGGCGCCTGAATCACCTCAATCCGAGTTAGTATGAGGGAGATATGACCAAAACGGTGCAGCATAGCCAAATCAGCAAAACCTCTCATCTTTTCATCTTTTCTTCCTCAATCATCAACCTTAACACACGAAATCAATTCAAACTAAATAAGTACCGCAAGTTCATGAAATTGACAAGAAACAAGAATAAAAAAGATGATATCACGAGAGATAAACATATACAAATCGAGCGATATCACTTCTTTCTTGGGCTTCTTCTTTATTTCTTCGGGTCTTTACTCTTTTCTTGGCCCATTCTTCAATAATACGAATTTAGTCTTCATTTTTGGGTCTTCTTTTCTTCAAGTCTTTATTTCTTCTTAGTTTTTATTCATTATAGCTCCCTTTTCATTTCTTTTCTTCAATCCTTGTATTTTAGACCTAAATTGCAAATATGAAAGAATTAAGTATCAAAATCAATAGAAATGCAATAAAATTATATATAAATACAGGGATATAAGTGTATAAATATGATATTATTTGATGTTATCGGTTATCCTTTATTTTACTTTTTTGCCTAGTTAAAATTAGTAGTATAAATTAGAAAACCAACAAAAATAAATTCCCAACTATTTTCTAAAAACCCTTCACTAGTTTGAATCGGACATCGTGATTATTTTGTTTCACAATACACATGATTTTAAAGAACGACCCTATGTCGTACTTGTTGCTATACACCCTTAGCTCTAGTAAACTTAGGCTCCGCATTTATAAATTTAAAACTTTACACATACACACCACTGGCAACTAGTCTAACGGCAGGGTAAAACCTGACCGGCCGCTGGTGGCGCATCAGTGATCATATCAACCCTTTATTTTTAACCCAAACAAAAACATATCATATATAAACAACACCCACAACCCTTAATACACACATTTAACACCATACAAAACACACTTCTCAATTGTTTTCTCTCAAAACCCTCCCTCAAATCGCCGACAAACCCAACATATCTTCCAAGAACACATACGTTTTTGCCACAACCATATTCTTTCGTCGAAATAACCATTGCCATTCTAAATTCCTTCTTTCGTTAGATCTCACTCGGTTCGTTAAAAGCTACGGGTTTCCACTATTTGGTGTTGCGATCCGATGAGTTTCGTCGAGATCCGTCGATTATAAGTTTTTTGTGTGTTCTTTATGTATGTCGGGTGCGTTAAAATCAGTGGGTTTCCACCTTTTGGTGTTGAGACCTGATGAGGTCTATCGAGGTTTATTTTTTTACCCCGTTTAAATGTCCGATCAGTCATGATCTGTCATGTTTTCTTAGATCCATGTGGAAATCGGGTTTGAAGTGAACGTCTAGAAAATGGCTTGGTGTGAGTTTCGGGCTTTTGTGTTTTGGTTGTATCGATGATTTTTGACTTTTTAAATTTTATTTTCTTTTTCTTGATATCTCTTATTATATAAAGATATTATAATTTTGTATTTTAATTTTTAATTTTTTTTACAAATGTAGTAAAGGTGTGTGTTTCGTGTATTAATGGTAGGGCTTTTCAAAGTCGGATATCCGAAAATTCGGATATCGAATTTCGCTATCCGAAATCCGAATCCAAAAATTCGAATATCCGAAATTCGGGTATCCAAATTTTCGGATATCCGAACTCGGATATCCGAATATCTGAAAATAAATTAAGAAAATATTAGTTTGTCTTTTCTTTCTCTTTCCCTTTGCATTACAGGTACAAAGTCACCTTTTCTTCGTTATTGAAATCTTCATCTTCATTATCATTATCTACAATAAAAAGAACACAAGTCAAACACACAAATAATAGTTTAATAAGCAAGTGATTCAGAAAATAGTTCCTTCAAAGTAGCACCATGGTTTAATTATTTATGAAACAAAAAGTTTTTGAATAGTAATAAAGGATCTTATGAATAATAGAACCAAAAATCGTATTAAAAAGTATTATATACCTGGGGTTTCGCTTTCTCTTCCAGATCTAATGCATTTTAGAAACAAAAATTGTAGCTAGTCGTCACTTTACCGAACGGTGATGGATGAAAAGCACTCACTAGAGTTTTGTTTAATTGGGAAAGTGTTTGTCTTTTATTCATACTTATTATTATGATTTACATTTTGTACCCCTGGCCCAAACTAATTCCCATAATATTCGGACAAAATTTAAACTTTCTCCGAATTATCCGAATGATCTGAAAAGTGGTATCTGAATCGGAATCCAAAAAAACGGATATCCGAAATTCGGATATCCGAATTTCTAGGTATCCGAATTTTAGGATAAATTCGGATCGGATTTTAGGATAACGGATTCGGATACGGATATTTTTGAACAGACCTAATTAATGGGACATATGATTAAGTTTGTGTTTTCTTTCTTTTTCTTGATATGTGATTATAGAAAGATATTATCATTATCATATTTTATTCAATTTTCTTTTTACAAATGTAGTAAAGGTCTATCGAGCCATCGAGGTATTTGTTTTGCGTTTTAATTTCTAAGTTTATGTTTTAGTGGGACTATTTGTTGGTTTGCGTTTTCTGCAGACAAATTATTTATTTCTTGGCTATGTTTATCGAGTCTCATCTCTGCGGGGCAACGACTAGACGAGAACCATCTTTGTCATTTCGTAAAATTTAAAATAATCGTAAGATCAAATTCCTCAAATATGCAACTCTTTATCAAAATAACTTTTGAAATTTTATTGTTGTTTTTAGATTTTTGAAAAATTTAAGTTTCAAATATTTAAAGTCAAAAGTTTTCAAGTTTTAAACTATGAAATTTTACTATTTTTTAAATTCATTTCATGATAATAAAATTGTCTTTTAGTATTACTCCTTAAGAAAGGAGTAAATTATTTAATTGTAATAACAACCTAGAATTTTTTTTACCTAGGTAACTAGGTTGCATAATTGTATGACAATGGACTATTTTATTAGAGCTTTTTCTTTATTATAGAGTAGAAAACTAGAAAATTAAAATAGTTAGATGCAATAAAAATAATTATTTAACTTCTTTTTAATCAATATTCCAAGTTTTCAAATATACAGATTGTTTGAGACTTCCAAAATGTGTCAAATTTGAAAGTTTGAAAAGTCTAAAAACTTTAAAATCTGAGAGGAAAGAATAGTACAATCTTTTAATTTACTGTGAACAAAACTATGCAATACAAAGTTATACTCCATGCATAAATATTGCAAACTTTGATGTATACAACAAAACTTTTGTTGTATATATCACCCCCTTCAAATGTGTGGGATGAGATTTTGAAGAACATGCTTTATAGCTTTTCGAAAGATTTCAGATTATTATCATTATCAGTATTTTCAATTTCAAAAGTTTGACATTTCAAATTTTAAATTTAAATTGTAAACTTGTACTACTACTATTACCCTTTTAGATAAAAACCAAAGCAAAAAATTCAATGACTACCGTTATGGTTGATGTAAAATAAGTTGAATTTTTTTTTGGAGTATTAAAGACTTCAAGATTATTATCAATATTTTCAATTTCAAAAGTTTGACATTTCAAATTTTAAATTAAAATTAAAATTTAAATTGTAAACTTGTACTACTATTGTTACCTTTTTAGGTAAAAACCAAAACTAGTCGTAAACTACTTATAAAAGGGCATACAACTATAAACTAGCCGTAAACTACTTATAAAAGGGCATACAACTATACAAGGCCCACCCAACTCTACACACCCAGGAACCAAATTAGTACAATGTAAACTACTACAAGACCAAAATAAAAATGACCACAACAATAAAAATAAAAACACACAGCCTGTTGCATCCGAATCCACTTAGATAAGTCCTCCAGCAAAGTTTGTCATTTCAACCTTGAAAATTTCGCCTCTTAAGTATCGCTGAGATCCAGGCGTAAGATTGCGCTTGAACCTCCATGAATATGTCTGGAATCGCAATCGAATCCACCTTAAAAACCTTATTATTAGGTTGCCTCCATATCAAGTACAAAGTAGACCATATCACACTAATCCAAATATCTCCTTAAATTGGAGAAAGTGAATCATTCTCTCCATGGAATTCGAGTGCGATCCGGGCCACGTTTTTTCAGGCCGGCATTTTTCGGGCTATTTTAAACTTTTTCTAGGCCTGGGCTAAAACACGTCAGTCCATCTCTAATATGAATATAACATCTATAATGTACAAATCTATGACATACGGTGTTTTTTTTATTTTCTAAGGGTTTATTTTCAAGTGTTGTTGATCATATTACTTTATATTATTATTATTATTTATCTGATTTAACACTTATAATTTATAGAAATCTTTCAACCGCTATTTCACTACCTTTTTTCACGAATCTCAAATATCTTCTTCACCGCATCGCACGGGTTACCAGCTAGTTAAATTAAATATATATTAAGTATGAGGTTTGTGAAAGATCAATTCCAAGAAACCCTAAGGGTGTGTTTAGTTGAAGAAAAAAGTGGTGATTTTCTAGAAAAGTTTTCTAAGAAAAGTGAAAAACTAGAAAATGCGTTCAAATTAGGTATTTTCAAGAAAAAAATTTCTGGGAAAATGGAAAACCACTTTTCTAACTTATAACTTGAAAATGGAAAACATGGATTTCCAATTCTCCACTCTTTTCCTTTATATTACTCCCCCCACTTTTCCAAAATTTTCCACAACCTTTTACACTTAATTAGTTTTTCCAAAATGGAAAATTAATAACATTTGAACACATTTTCCAAATTTCCAACACTTTTTCAGAGAATGAAAACTCTTTTTTCATTTTTTGGAAAATGAGAGATGGAAAATTTTGAAAAATTTCCACAACTAAACGCACCCTAAATATTTTGGTTGCACACTTGCTCTTCTCTCTGGAAAAATCACGCGGCTATTATTTTATTTTGCACGCTTCCTATAGCCATTCCCAATATGGGAATACCAGGTCGCCTCCTCCCTTAAATATAAATTTGGTCATCACGGCAAACATACCTTCATCATACTCAAACTGTAATCTGAATTACCTACCTTCATCATACTCAAATTGTAATCTGAATTTGCTAGCAGCAATGGAAAATGGTTGCCTTGACTACATCTCGGAACTTGACACTGGTAAGGACACTTTAAGCTGAAGGTTCGGATACTTAAAGTCCGGAAAACAAGTTATAGTATGGACATGATACTAATGGATGAGAGGGTTAGTAACTTTCCCTTTTTAATTGTTTTGTTATGGATTACATGCTTTTCTGTATTAACGTGTAATAATGTATGCATCCTGATAAGATCCAAGCAACTTTGAACATAGTTCTTTGTCCACAGTATGAGGGTCTGATCTCTGAAGGAATTGTTGTCTTCATGAGTAAGTTTGGAGTATGAGATAACAATGGCAAATACCCTGCTCTACCACATCGTTATAAGCTAAATTTTTATCATGGTACCATAATCAAAAAATCCCAACACTTTGATGGTCCTTTGCATGGTTTTGATTTCTTTCCATACTCTGAAATCTCAAACCATGGTGACGATCCTGACAAACCAGTTGATACTATGACTTTGTTTTGTTGGTAATTTGTATTTTTACACTATTTTTTGTTACATGATTGTTTGATAACTTTATGATTCCTTGCAGATATTATCGGAGTTGTTGTTGAATCTGGAAACTTAGAGTTGTACCCTAAAGATAATGGGAAACAAAGTAAGAGATTGAGTCTGCTACTTGAAGATCTCAAGTATGTGTTTACTTTTTCTATTCCTATAGTATATATGCTAGCAATTAGGTTTGTGCTGTGTACGTGAACTCATAATCAACTTTTGCAGAGGCATGAAGGTCAACTGTACTTTGTGGGGCAGATATGCAGTGTAGTTTCATGAGTATGCTATTTCTACGTTAGTTCAAAATCATGTTGTCGTCATTTTGCAATTTGGAAGGATTCGTGATTGGAAAGGTTGTAGATCCCCTGTGGTCGGACCTAATCGAATCCTAATACTCAATCAACGTGCGGAATCCAAAGATTGAATATAAACGTTAAACGATTAAAACGAAACAAACACTAAAGTATATTAATACTCAAATGAATACTTATCAGATTATCTTCAATAACTCGAGTACAATATGTTGTAACAACACCTAAGTTCGTCAACCCTAGCAAATGAGCCGAACTCATCTATTTATACTTGACACAAAATCTGATCTATGCGACACAAGCTGTGTCGCCAAGCCGACTCATGCGACACAAGTTATGTCGCCAAGTTGACTCTTGCGACACAAAACCCTCGTGTCGCCAAAACACAAAATGTAATTACTTTTCAAATACAAACATCAAAACTAACGTAATTACATATCTAATGCATTACAAACTTAGACCAACTGACAGACACACTAAGATGCACCAACAAACTCCCCCGTGTCTTCAGCTTGGTCTTCAAAATTTCTTCAATTCAAACCCAGCCTTCGGGAAACCTGCCTCCAGTATGAATCCCATGCGTAACACACACAGTCACAACCTTATGAAATTGTCTAGCAAGAGTCGAATTCACTACATTTCTTACGTTGAAGCGAATTGGACTCCTCAAATCTTTCTGTGACAAATTAATCAAGCTCATAGGATCAAATACTTTGAATTGAGCTTTCTTCAAACCGTATAGCGAAGTCGTCTCCGGATGCTCAGATTCTAGAACAAAAACAAATACCGCTTCGCCCGTATGCGGATCAAGTTCCCAATGATGAAATCTTCTAAGAAGGTTAAAGGGAACAGTCTCAAGCGGAATCTCAGTCAAACAATCAGCTGGTGGATAGTGTACTTTGCAGATCGGTTGTCTTGTTACTGGATCAAGTCTTTTCTTGAATATAAATCTCGTTCCAAGCGTAAAGTATAACGTTTACTCTTCACTTCACGACGCAAAACTGTCTGTACAAAATCAGCTCGTGAATCTCTGGTTGGATTTATCAATTCCAGTTGAGCTAGACGATTTATCTCTCCCTTAGGCAACGTACTCAGCTTCTTGAATGACCTTTTAAAGTACTGAATACCATCGATTCTCTTAATCATAAAAATACCCTTGTAGGTTTTTCAACTTTTAATAATTCATGTGTAATTCCCACTAACTTTATATGACTTGCAAGTAACAGGAATAGGTTCACCAGGAATATAGCTTATCACCGGTCGTTCAGAAGTTGATGTAGAAGCAGTTTCAGAAGCCGGTGTAGTTGTTGCACCCCCAAATTATGATGCGAAAGCGGGTCGGTTCGGGGCGCGACTAATCAAATATCAAGCACACAAGGCATACAATGAACGACTCTATATGCATCATTTTACAAAATACATTGATATTATAAAAGTTTTACACTGTTATAATATAGTTTACAAAAGCTCTTGAGCAAAATGGTAGAGATTCTATGGCATAACTAAATTATACAAAATATAGTAATGCATGACAATCTCTTGTTGTCTGAATGCGACTCGAGCTAATGGGCATCCTGAGTGAGCAGACCTACTGCTGCTGCGAACCTGAGAATACACACTAAAATGGTCAGCTAAAAGCTGGTGAGCTCACAGGTTTAATGATAAAGTGTACTGTATGAACCGCAAGATTTAAGTATGAATATTTGTAATTAAACAAATAAGTAATTGATAAATGATGTATATAACTGCCATGAGTACATAGTCTGAGCTTAACTGAGGTGTCAGGATCACAATTAAGTGCCTGAGCGAGGGTGCCTCTATGCGTGTGCCTAATCAACACACGTTTGAACAAATGATAATGCGTCCGTTTGACCAGTTAGTGCTTGCTAACCCGGACGGGGATTGTCAGTCCCATATGGTACCATACACTAACATTCACGCTAAAAAGTATTACCAAACTATGCTAATGAGGACTTATGATGATTAGATGATTAACTCATGCAGAATATAGCGATATTTGATACTTGCGTTCACATGTAAAATAAAACGAGCATGTATTCTCACCCCTAGAGTAAAAACAGTAAAATAGGGGCTATGAGACTCACCTGAGTCTAATGAGATGCTATCAAGCACAAATGATGGTTTACAAGAGAATTGATGTCGTCTCCAACGACTGAAACCTGTTGGGCGTCCTAAACGCGCAAGGTTTTAATGATTAGATGTAGAAACCTGTTGGGCAGACCATCTATGCTAGTTGTTCTGTTAACTAGTTATGTCCAACATGATTTGGTTAATTGATTTGAGTTTGTGAAAAGGTATACGGCTCGTTGGTGACGGTTTGTAATAATAATTTCAAACTATTATTATTATACATGATTTGTTGTACTTATAAAAGTATATGTGTTTCGTGTGTAAGTTGTATCGTATAAGTTTAGTTGTTACTCAAGTTCGTTATATCCGTTACATTTTATTTCATAGGTTACAAAATTTGGTACGGGTCCTAAAACTGAAATACGCCATTTTCGACCCCTAGACGACCCCGAAAGGCCTAAAACCGCCTAGGCTATGGTACATAGCCTTGATCATTGGGCTGTTTTTGAGTGACTGTGTGACTTTTAGCCCAATCCGTTATAATAAATTTTTCATCGAGAAGCTACCTTGAAAACACTTGTGAAATTCTTTGGCATTTTTACAAAAACTGTTTCGTTTGAGTAATCTAGCCGTTCGGCTATAAAGCTCTAGTCGTTCGGCTAGGGAGCACCTAGCCGTTCGGCTATGGGAGTCTAGCCGTTCGGCTATGGAAGTCCAGCCGTTCGGCTATGGAAGTCCAGCCGTTCGGCTGATCAAATCCAGCCGTTCGGCTCAGGGACCAGTTTCAGGTCTGTTCGTGAACTCAGTTGGGAAAACGAGTATATGTTCGATTTTTGTTCATAATCTACTTGATAGAACACTAATACATGATGATATATGTTATTTAAACACGAAATTTTAAAGAAAATTAGCAAGTGTTCTTACTTATGAAATTTTAGAATTGAAAATGCAGATGAAGCTTGGTGATGATGATGAAGAAGATGATGATGATGATCCATAGTTGGTGCTGCTGCTTCGTTGTTGATTGTGGTTGATGTTGTTGTTTTTTATTTGTATTTTTGATGGTGTCGAGAGAGAGAGCAAAGATAGATCGATGATGAAGATGAAATGAAGGAGAAGAAGAAGAATAGGCCGGCCAACTCCAATTATTGGAGTTGGTCGGCTCCCACGCGTAGCACAAAATACCCGTGTTTTTGTACCCGATCGTAAAAGTAGTAGAATATTTTCAAATGATAAATTTCTAAAAATGAAATCGTATATACTTTTAATCAAAGTATTTTATAAAAATACTTTTAGTGAGGTATAAAAATATATCTTTGTTTTAAGTTTGAATGATGGATATGGTTCGAATGGTTTCGTCGCGCTTGAGTAAGATTGAATAAAACGAATATGTTTTATTTTTGTCTAATGTATATAATAATTATTATTTCCAATAATAATACATTATTTATAAGTTTTGTCGCGAATGTTTTTACTTTGTACGATACAAATACTTTATATATTATCGAATTAATATATAATAAATACTGAGTATATTAAATAATAGTTTCATATTACTTAATATTTGTTTTCACCAACGCCCGTGTAAATGAATCGGATTTTGACCGATTTGAAAATGCACGATTTAATTTAATCGCGTACTGATATATATTCAACAATATATATATTGATACATACAATTAGCCTAATACATAGTACTAATTACATGTATTTCAAAATGATTAGGAACTAATAACTAGTCCTAATTTGACGGGTGTCACAGTAGTCTCTGGAACACTTTGCGAAGTTCCAGCTAGCTCTGCTTCATCTTCAGAAGAATCAGTCTCGATTATCGGAGCATCATCATAAAACTGATCAGAACGCATCTCCTCTTCCTCAATCTCAACATCATCATTAATCTCAAATTCAGATTCAGATGCCTGACCTTTCCCATTTACCATTCGCTGAATAAAAGAAAGATGAGCATGTGAATAATCTACATCTAGTGGTCTTGGTTGACCTGGAATATCGTCGACCGAGAAGTAATCTGATAGCATCAAATAAGTACTATATTTATATATTAATATTCCCCAAAGTTTATATACTTTTATTGTATTTATGTAATTTTAGGCACTCATTTCTTTTATATTTACAAAATAGGTGTAAATGAAGCTTGAATCGGAAAAAGAATAGAAGATGTGCGAAAGCTGAGTTTTCGGCTATGCGTTTGTATTTTGGCCATAACTTCTTCATACGGAGTCCTATTAAGTTGATTCAAGCGCTCAAATTTACCTAACAAATAGGGCTACAACATATCAAAAAATAAGATCATTTAGACATAGGGAAGATTGCGCCGCAACCAAGCATGGTTGTGCCGCAATGTCGAAGTCGGCAGCCAGGGTATAAATTCGACTTTTTCACCTCATTTTGAACCCTAATCTTGATTCCATCCGATTCCAGAGGCCTGAGGATGACTTTTAGGATACCTAGAGTCCGATTCGGCCACTTCCATCCGTTTGAAGCTAGAAGATCGATTCCATACGTCATTAACATTGGTTTATTCGTTATTTACTCGATTATGAACATGTTTATGTCTATGATTTCTTATTTTACTGAACCCATGATTATGGGCTAAGTTTCTAAATGTAATAATAAGTAATATATGGTTATATAATATGATGTAATAATAGGCAATCTATACGAGGATTTCTGAATTTTAAGAAATTGATAAATAACTTGTATATTATTTTAAGATAAAAGCAATATGATGTATGACATAAAAAGTCTTAATTCTTAGATTTATCATGCAAATAGTTTTATATTTTTGATATTTATATGAAACCATTTGGGGGTTTACTAATTGTTTCCTTTGTTGTACGGAAGTACAGACCTGATCTCGTATTAGTATTCTTAAATAAAAAGCAAAAGAGATTTAAAATCTTTAAATCATAAGATTCCAACTAATCAAACTATGTTGCTTTGTTATACTAAGGTATAGAATTGTCACCGCTGATTTGATTTAAAAGGTTTTGCTTTACTTGAATCAAGTTATGTCGCTTTGTTGCATGAAAATGCAGACCTGTCACCAATGTCTTGATTTTTAAAAATGAATTTCATATATTTATTTTGAATATAAAAGGAAAATGCATGATTAAGTTTAAGAGTATATCATATGTGAAAATCATAAGTAATACACATACTAATAATAAAGATGTATTCAGAAATATGAGTATAGATTGTTTAGAATGGATAAAAATATTAGTAATCATTTATGAGCTATATGTTGCATGAACAATAATGAAAATTTCTTATTTGTACGATATAGTTATCCATGTTAATTAAATTATTTAAAGTTTTAAAGTATGAAATATATTTTTAATTTAGGTATTCTGATTCGTAAATATTAGTTTGATGCTTATCAAGATTTTATGTTGAAATTATCTACTTGAGGACAAGCAGATCTTAAGTGTAGGGATATTTGATAACATCAAATAAGTACTATATTTATATATTAATATTCCCCAAAGTTTATATACTTTTATTGTATTTATGTAATTTTAGGCACTCATTTCTTTTATATTTACAAAATAGGTGTAAATGAAGCTTGAATCGGAAAAAGAATAGAAGATGTGCGAAAGCTGAGTTTTCGGCTATGCGTTTGTATTTTGGCCATAACTTCTTCATACGGAGTCCGATTAAATTGATTCAAGCCCTCAAATTTAGCTAACACAGAGGGCTACAACATATAAAAAATTCAGATCATTTGGACATAGGGAAGATTGCACCGCAACCAAGCACAGTTGCGCCGCAACCAGACACTCGATTGCGCCGCAACCAAGCATGGTTGCGCCGCAATGTCGAAGTCGGCAGCTAGGGTATAAATTCGACTTTTTCACCTCAGTTTGAACCCTAATCTTGATTCCATCCGATTCCAGAGGCCTGAGGATGACTTTTAGGGATACCTAGAGTCCGATTCGGCCACTTCCATCCGTTTGAAGCTAGAAGATCGATTCCATACGTCATTAACATTGGTTTGTTCGTTATTTACTCGATTATGAACATGTTTATGTCTATGATTTCTTATTTTACTGAACCCATGATTATGGGCTAAGTTTCTAATACTTGTTTAGATCAATTTGCATCTAGTTTGGATATATTTACGTGATTGGATTTATATACTTTGATTTCTCGGTAATGAAAGAACGATTGATATTATTTATTTATTGATTGATTAATTCAAGTAATAGCTTTATTGCTTTGCAAATAGTGATAACTTTTGCGTGATATTGTTATTTGGTCAATTGAGTGATTGATTGTGAATTCTAATTAGACGTAATTAGAAGACTTGAATTGATTGGTTGATTTATAATATTGGTGGACCATAATTTAGAGACATCTTGTATGGTTAGTGGTTTTTATGAAAGTATAACCATAAGTTAACTTGTGATTTCAGAGATTACACATTTCATAGTTATGAGGTTTTAAATTTCAAGGACACTTGGATTGTATAATCTTAACTAGTTGATTATTAAGTGACAACTTGTAATTCGAATTGTGTTGTCTAGGTGGACTAAATCTGATCCAATTCTTAATCCAAAATATCCAATAAACTAGATGTCAAAAGGTCTAAACAAGTATATTTTCTCTATTTGAGTGCAACTATCATTTACTTGCTTTTCTTATTCAATTATTAGTTTAATAAACTCTTTTTGACTGTCTGTCGTTAAAAGACACAAAACTTCCAATCTTTACTTGTTTTGTTAGTTTAATTATTAGATAAATTAATTACTTAAAATACACATACATTGTTCCCTGTGGAGACGAACTTAACCGGAATTTACCTTTACTATACTATTGTGCGATTGGGTACACTTGCCTAGTTGTGTTTTAGTTTAGATAATCAGTAATTTTCATATCATATTTTATAACCTGATTTTAGCACATCATAATCCAAACGAAGCGTTTCATTATCATCATAAACATTTACATTATCGTTTACATTGTCAGTATGTGTTCCGGCAGAAGCCCTAGATGTTGTTTCTATGGCACGTAGGCCTGACTCCCTAAAACAGCAGCTAGGGATTCTAATTCTAAAACCCTAGTATTCAAATTAGGTACTAAAGCTGCCATTTCTTCTAACGCCTTGATCTGCGCAGCTTGAACCTCCAAAACTGATGCCTGAGACTGAATCAACTGAGCTTGATTATCCATAGTCTGTTGCATCGCATCCATTCTCTTCAGTAGCTCTTAGATGACCTAAGGCAAAGGTTGAACTGGAACCTCAACACGGGGAATGTCAACTCGTGGCCTTGAAGCAGAAGTAGAAGTACGACGGATAGACTGGGGTGGAACCCAATCTTCATCAGTGAAATCGTCGTCTCGTGGTCATTTTCCATGATCAGGTCGCACGGATATCGTGCCTTGACGAATGCGTCGCTGAATACGTTTGAACCTACGTGGATCAAACCGTTGAATAATTCTCAACGCATTTTCTGAAGGTACAATCCTCGGAGAAGTCTGAGGAGTAGAGCCCCCATCCGAATCCTCAGCAGCTGGTTCCTCAATATTAGGCTGATCAGCCTGTACACTAACTGGAAAATTGTAAATTTCCTGCAATAGGTCATCAACCTGTATCTGTGCCTCATGGAGATGTAGTTCCTCCTCCTGAGGTTGCTGCCCAGGTGCAACCAAAATATCCATAAATCCATCGTTGGGCGGAGCAACATAAGCTTCATTAATGATATGCCCAAACATAGGAAAATTACCACCCGCATTTTCACCAGCAGTACAAACAGTCCAGATTCAGACGTTCATGGGAGTCGGACGCAAGCGTTCTCGAACGTTCGGTGGAATACCAGGAAGCTGATTATCGATAAGAAGCTGAATGAAGTGTGGATATAGATTCCAACGCTTGTCCCGGACATTAACATTGTCGACCATCGCCCTGAATATATACACTGAAAAGTTGAAGGGATTATTGTAAACCAACGCAAGCATGGCAGAGGCCGTAGAATAGTTGATTCCGTCAAAACCGGCCTTACGAGAAGAAAGGCAGACGATAATCACATGCATTAAGTATCTCCAAACCTTAGGCAGATTTTCCTTTCGATATTGATCATTTGGCACCCCTGGATAACCGATGCGAGTCATAGCTCCAGCAATAAACTGATTCCCAAACAGAGTGGGCATCTCAGGAGTATCACCAAACTGGAAGAACTCTCGAATAACCTGTTCTGAGATTATGAGTTGACGATCGCCAAGAGTGTAGATAATTCTGGTAAATGGCAACTCAGAGTTGATCACTGCATTCTCCCAAAACGGACTCACCCGATCCTTGTAAATAGTGGTGGTCGCGGTGATAGCATTGTAGATGCGAGATCGGTGTAGAAATGCCACCATTGGCCTGTAGGGAGCCGCCGTCTCATTTGCATCATCCAAAAATACCACGATATTCTGGCATGGTTCCCAAACAACATCACCGTCTGCCATTGTTGTATAAGATATAACAATAAAACACGAAAACAGTTAGCGTAAGCAGATTCAATGGAAACAAATAAATCAATTTTAAATTCTGTTTTATGCGACACAGGGAATTGTGTCGCAGGAGTCCTGCGACATAAAAGACTTGTGTCGCTTGCAGAATTAAAATTGATTTTCAAAGATATGCGACATAAGGAATTGTGTCGCTAATCACAGATGCGATGGAAAAAGTTGTGTCGTGTTTTGCAACTAAATACAATTTAATCGAATATAATGATTTTGGTGACATAACTCTTGAGGCGCATAAATTGTGTCACTTTTTAAAGAGACATAATGATTTGTGATGCAGTAACTAGCGACATAAAGGATATGTCGCAGGCATTAGCGACATAAATTGATTTCATGAAACCTGCGACATAAAAGCTTATGTCGCAGGATGTGTCGCAATGACGAACTGCAAACCCCAATCCAGAAACCCTAAACCCCAAATTTGGGGTTTTCGCAAACAAGTTAAACCCTAGGGTGCGGCTTACATCCAGGAACACGAAAACATAACTCTTTCCATCTAAATAATACATTTTCGTTTCCAATTTTACCCAAAACCGTATCCCCTAAAATTCGTAACCCTTAATCGATGATGAAACCATAAATATACGGTGAAAGCGAGTAAGAATGGTACCTAATGATCTTGTAAATCACAAGGAACAAGATACATAAGATCGATCGGAGTGAAAACGCCCAGAAAAGCGCAATCAAATCGAAAAACCACCGCAGAATATTGTGTCGCAAGATTTGATTTTGTGTCGCTAGTTTTGATTTTGTGTTGCAAAGTGAAAGTAACAGTGAAAGCGACTGGGGTGGGGTATTTATACCTCAACCCTAACTAGCGACATAGTAAGCGACATAGGCCTTGATTGTTTCTGCGACATAAGTTATGTCGCATGGCCCAAGAGAGATGTGATTTGGGCTCCAAAAAGCAATGGCCCGATCTGAGAGTAACTTAGGGACTTGTAAAAATAACCATAAGTATCATAAATTAAAATAAAATAATTACTAAACCTAAAATGAAACTTAAATTAATTTTCTTTTTGGTGACGTAGTTATTTTGTCTGCTAAGGGATCATATTAGGATAATCATGCAATTATTAGCAAAAGGTAAGTGTTATCTCGATTATCAGTATATTTGTCCTCTTTAATTTTACTTAGCATATTTAGAACACCTTTTATAAATATTATTTCAAGATGATTACTGGTATTGTTTGACCACCTAAACATGTTACATCTGCGTCTATGAGCAAACCTTTTATTGTGAGTATGAATAGTTATATGTGTTCCCCACTATAGACATACCCCTGTAATTTAGACAAGAGCATAACTTCCAAGATAGAGATAATAGAGCAATATCATTTTTAAGAAACAAACCAGCGGTGATAGGTCTGTACAAACGTACAACAAAGCGACATAGCTTGATTCAGGTGTAAGCAAAACCAGACTTGGTCAAACCATTTTGGCGAACATGTTAGGTATCTTGTGATTTAAGACTTTTTCAAGTTCATTGACTTGCGTTTGCTTAACTTTTAAGTATATACAAATTGAGACCAGGTCTGTACTTACGTACAACAGAGGAAACAATCAGTATATACCCCCAAATGATTTCATATTATAAACTAAAATAGAAGTATGCCAAGCTATATTAAGGAATTAAGACATTTAGTCATACATCACAGGGTGTTGACCACATGATAATAGACATGTATTAGAATTGTTTTTTTAATAGCTCAAAGACCGGTGTGTATCATGCCTACCAGTACATCATATTATGAAGCTAATGTTTATGAAAGATGTGGTAAGTATGCTAGATAAACCTACTGATACATCAAGGATAAACCTTAGAATTTCCATTTTGTGCATGTACCCTAATGTACTATCATTTCCCTAGTTGTTTACAGACACAACTAAACGTCTTTTTACAAATATTGCAACCGTGCATTTCTTTAATACTAAAGAGTATAAAGAGTGGTTGCTGCGATTTTTTTTTTTAAATCAAAAACAATAGTCCAAGTCCAAAAAGTTACTTCTTAAGTTGAAAGAAGCCTAAAGCAATCATGTTGACTAGTTTATCAAATCGGGCACGAGAAAAGGTCTTGGTAAATAAGTCAGCGTTCTGCTTAAGGGTATCTATGTGGAAAAGGTCTATTAAGTGTTTCTCAAAGCAATCCCGTATGAAATGGAACCTAAGTTCTATGTGTTTAGTTCTAGAATGTTGTACGGGATTACGTGTAATAGATATGACAACAGTATTATCAATATGAATAGGAGTCATAGTAAGAAGTAACCCGTAATCACGCAATTGATGTTGAATCCACAGAATCTGGGAACAACAACTAGCCGCAACAACATACTCAGCCTCCGCAGTGGAAGTAGCCACAGTAGTCTGCTTTTTGAACTGCCACGAGACCAAACACGATCCAAGAAACTGGCATCCACCAGTTGTAGACTTCTTATCTATGCTACAGTCGCCATGATCAGAATCCGAGTACGCATTGAGTGCAAACGATTTCTCGTTGGAGTACCATAAACCGAGAGTTCGTCTATATTTGAGGTAACCAAATATGCTCTTCACTGCTTTCATGTGAGAAACCTTGGGCCTAGCTTGATATCTGGAGCAAATGGACACAGCAAATACGATGTCCGGCCTTGAAGCGGTCAGATACATGAGAGAACCAATCATTGAGCGATAGTCCTTTTCTTTACAATCCTCTTCATCAGTGGTCGGTCCGAGATTGTGATTAATTTCAATGGGGGTGCCATAGGTCTTACAGTTAAGCAGGTCATACCTAGTTAACATATCAATAACATATTTGGACTGATAAATGTAGATTCGTTTGGCAGACTGCTCAACTTGTACACATAGAAAGAATGTAAGTTCCCCCATTGCACTCATCTCAAATTCAGACTTCATAAGATGCTCGAAGTCTATACACATGGAATCTTTTGTAGAACCGAATATGATGTCGTCGACATAAACCTGTACCAGTAACAAGTCGTCTCCGTCTCTTTTTGTGAATAGAGTTCTATCAATACTTCCTCTTTCAAATCCATTCTTAATCAGATGAGTAGCAAGCCTCTCATACCACAGTCTTGGCACCTGATGCAGACCATACAATGCCTTATTGAGTTTACAGACATATTCCGGATGCAAAGGATCTTCAAAACCAGGAGGCTGCTTCACATAAACATCAGTATCAACCTGTCCATACAAAAATGTGCTCTTCACATCAAGCTGATAAACACGAAATTCCTTAAAGGACGCGAATGCCAAGAAGATATGAATCGACTCCAATCTTGCAACAGGAGCTAAAACCTCATCATAGTCCAAACCCTCTACTTGATGAAAGCCTTGAACTACTAGTCGTGCTTTATTTCTGATAATTACTCCTCATCATCTTTCTTGATTCTATATACCCATCGAGTACCAGTAGGATGTGCACCCTTAGGTAATGGCACCAATTCCTAAACATGCAGCTTTTTGAATCGTTGCAACTCCTCTTGCATTGCTTCAACCCAGTGTGGGTCTTTCAAAGCATCCTCTCTCCGTTTAAGCTCCACTTGAGATAGAAAACACGATTGTACCTCTGCGGCAAGACATGCAAGAGATACAGGCTCAGAAGAATCAGATGGGGATTCAGGATTCTCAACTGTAATAACTTGACTTCATGTCTGAATCCCTTTATCCAAAGGACCGATAATATTCTCCACCGGATGGTCCTTATTGATATGAGAACTTGGAATCTCGTCATGCACAATGACAGAGTCCAAGTTTGTAAAATCAGCTTTCTGTGCCGAATCAAACTCCTCAGTATTCACAAGGGGTTCATCTTCATCATCAGACAACTCAGTAACATCAGTATACGTTTCTTGATTTCTCGTCGATGATTCAGGAACCTCAGCGTTGGTTTGAGAAGTAGGTGGAGTAGCAGAAGCAGTCGGTGGCTTTGATGCTGATGGCGGAGAAGTATCTGAAGACAAATCAAGGCCGTGGAGCAGTGTGACCACCTGATCAACCTCATCTTCTTCATTAGGAATATTGAATGAGTCAAAAATTGCTTCATAGTTCAACAATTGTGTGGGTCCCTTTCCCTGTGGATTTTCAGTATACCGAAAGCACGTGACTTCAAAATGTTCTTCCATGCGCTTAGTTGCCAAATTATACACACGTTTATTTGGAGAGTTATTTGAAAAACCCAAAAATAAAGCTTCACTTAACTTTGCTCCAAATTTAGCATCTCTCTTTTGTATACATAATTGTGCAGGGACATCCAAAAGGTTCAAGAAACTGTGACGAAGGTCTTCGATTATTAAGCAGCTCATATGACATTTTATTGTGCTTCTTAACCACAGAAACCCTGTTAAGAATATAACAAGCGGTATTGACCGCTTCAGCCCAGAAAGTGATAGGCAGCTTATAGTCTGCCAACATTGTTCATGCGGCTTCAATGAGTGTCCTATTTTTACGTTCAGCAACTCCATTCTGTTGAGGAGTGCGAGCAGCACTGAATTGATGATCAATGCCTTTTCCTAGACGATACAACTCAATCGTTGAATTCTTAAACTCAGTCCCATTATCAGATCGCAGTTTCTTGATCGACAAATTACACAGGTTCTCTAGCTTATCAAACAAATATATGAGAATCTCGGGAACTTCATCCTTAGTAGATAAGAAATACACCCACGAAAAGTGAAAATAATCATCAGTTACTACCAAGCAGTATTTAGAACCTCCCATACTCTTCTTACTTACTGGTCCAAAGAGATCCATATGCAATAGCTCCAATGGACTTGAAACAGAGTTCACTACTTTTGACTTATGGGATTTCTTGTGTTGTTTCCATTTTTGGCAGGAAACATAATGATCATTAATTCCAATGGATTTCTTCGGAACTGCACGCACAAGATCATTTTTCACCAAATAGTTCATTTTCCAGAAGTGCAAGTGTCCCATACGTCTGTGCCAAAGTAGTGATTCTTTTTCAGGAGCTCTTGAAAGTAGACACGTATGTTGAGTTATTTCAACAGTCTTCATATCTAAAATATACGTGTCTTTTTGTCGAGGTGCCCTTAGTAGCACCCAATCATCAGGAATAACATATCCTGGTTTTAAAATGCAGCACTCAGTTTTGGTAAATGTCGTAGTGTACTCTTTGTCACACACTTGTGACACATTGAGCAGATTGTGGGTGAGTTGTTCCACAAAATTAACTTTCTCAAAACTCACTTGCCCATTAGTGAGTGTACCCTGTCCGGTTATAACACCTCCTTTATCACCGGCAAAAGCAACATATCCCCCATTGTAATCTTTAACTTCAGATAGCAGAGATAAATCGCCTGTCATATGTCGTGAGCAACCATTATCGATATACCATCTACTATTATGAATTGCTTCGGATTACTGCGACATCACAAACATAAGAATCAATTAGTAAGGGAGACCCAAGCCTTTACAGGCTTGGGTAACCCAGTAGCATGATCCACAATGATTACATCAGTCAGAATTTTATTTTTTAGCAAATCGAAATCATTGCCTGATGTATCATTGTCAGATGAAGAGTCAGAACATGACTCTTTGATCTTCCAAACCTTTTAAGATTTGGATGGTTGCTTGTTAACAACATTGAGCTTATCATGAGTGACTTTGTTTGGCTCAATATTGTTAATCTCATAAGCCGGTGGTGGATATGCAGAACCTCTCATGGATTTATGAGAAAATTTTTGAAATTGTAAGGTTCACGTGGCTCCCCTACGACCGTACTTCTTAGAAAGCAATGGGCACATATTTATCAGATGACCTTGTTTCTTGCAGTAGAAACAAGATCTTAGCTCAACACAGTTTTGAGATTGAAGTATGAACCTTTGAGCTTGGAAAAAGGATGTATGTCCTGAGCATGTACACTGATGTGTACAAGTAGAAGTTGAACCTTGTGAATAATTTTTAGAAGATCTTTTAGTAGATTTGTAATTATCTGGTTTAAAAGTCTTCTTTGTAGGTTCAGCCTTGGCTTTACCTTTCATTTTATAAATCTCATCATAACCTTCACTAGTGAAGATATGATGGTCGTTGGTTACATTCTTCTTTTTTAAATAACCGTATTCTTCATCGGTTATATCCTCTATCTCAATTTCCTCCTTCAAACTGGCTGGAGGAATGGACTTATCGTTGACCTTCTCAGACTTGGAAACCACAATAGGCTTAATAGGCTCAGCCTTAGTTTCCGATTTCTTAACAGACTCATTTACCATAGGCTTAAATGGCTCAGCACTGACATCAAGCTTCTTGACAGAGTCAACCTTTTGAGCCTTCAATTTATCAGACTCACTAGTCGATGCCTTAACTGGCTCAGGCATACTAGTTACAGGTTTTTTAGACTCATCTTTACCAATTTCAGCCTTATCTTCCTGATCAAACATAGGATGATTCTCTGTTGGTGGTGGGACATGGTGAAAATCAAGTCCTACCTTACCAAGCTCAAGCTTACTTATCTTTACTTTAACTGGCTTAACAGGTTTTATGTCTACTTTAGTGACAGTAGGCACAAAATCTTTGATGACTTCCTGTTCAGGCATAGGAAGATAATCTTTTGGAGGTGGGACATGGTGATAACCAAGTCCTGCCTTACTTTTAGTATCAGTCCTTTGTTTATGAAGGATTTCATCAAAGATGAGAGAAGACGTTGAAAAGTTTGATAGTTAACGATTTAAAGTAAGAATTTCAGCCTGGGAGTCAACAAGATCTTTCTTTACGGAAGTTAGCATATCAACATAACTTCCGATTTCATCTTGTTGTTCAAAAATTTTGGCTTTTAATTCTTTCTTTTCTTCAAAAATAGCTTTTAATTTCTTTTCAGAAGCCTTATAACTTTCTTTTAACATTTCATTACTTTCCGTTAACTGCGTGATATTAGCATTAAGGCGTTCATTGTCCTCTCTACACCTGTTAAACTAGTTAGTAAGTTTAATGCATGAAACACATGATAAAGGTTCATCGTCTACCTCATGAACTTCAGCCATGAGAGCTGTATTTTCTTCTTCCTCATCCTCAGCTGCATCTGGCCAGCTGTTGTCCCATGGAGTTTCAGTCAGCATTAAAGCAGCTGACACCATAGCTTTCTCTTCAGCCTTATTTGGAGAGGGTTTGGTCAAACCCGAAGGTGGAGTCTTATGCTTCTCACATTCACGAGCAAAGTGTCCATAGTTTTGACACTTGTAGCACTTTACCTTGCTTTTATTAAACCCCAAACCCTTTTCACCTAGATCATTTACCGATGTTCTGCCATATTTCTTTAAGAAGTTCTTAACCCTTCTTGTCAGCATTGTCATGTTCCATTTCAAATCTAGCCTTTCCAATTCCTCTTGATCGATTTGACCAAAGTCTTCATCATTAAAGTCACCAGCAGAGGCTAGAAATGTCGAAAATGTGGAGGAATACTCTTCACCAGATGACATTCCTGAACTTTGAAAATAGGTACCCCCAGACGGAATATTTGTGGTTACAGTACCACTAGCTTTGCTAGCTATAAATGCGGTACCTCGTAGACTTACTTGCTGAGACTGTAACATCTACACCATACAGTTTTGGGTTTTGAAGGTGAGAAGTGGCCTTAGTCTTCTTTCTTTGCATTTTAAGAAGCTCTACCTCAATATGACCTATAAGATCTTCGAGCTCCATATCCATGATATCCTCATCTCTTTCCATTAAGAGGACACGAGTATGCCACTTCTTGGGAAGTGAGTCAAGAAGTTTCTTATTCACGTCTGTCTTATCAAGTGTTATACCTCCTTCTAACAACTCAGTAATCAATTGAAGATATCTGCTGCACAGATCTTCCAGTGATTCATCAGGTAGCATATCGAAGACTTCATACTGTTTCTTGATCAAGTCTATTTTTTTCTTCTTATATTGGTCACTACCACCACACTTTTTCTCAAAGGCCTTCCACATATCATATGCAATCTTATGTTGTCGTAATTGTCTCATGATAGGTTGAGGCAATGCCATAGTGATTGCAGAATGAGTTTTCCGTTCCATATCAAATGTCTTGCGTTCCTCTGGAGTCATTGATTTAATTGACTTTTCAAGAGCTGGACCATTAAAGACTCCGATTCTAAGAGGACGCTCACATTTTTCCTCTAAGTAAATCATCATTTCCGGATCACTAAGACCAACATACGATTCAAAGCGTTGACGCCAATCTGCATAACTCATTCCTGGCATATACATAGGAGGCTTAGTTCCTGATCCAACCTCATTATTTTGCTTCAACATAGCTCCAACTGACTGAATAGAATGTGATGTAGAAGCTGATATTTTGAGTTACCTGCAAAATAATCAAATACACACAAAGAACAAACTGTTATGCGACACAAGTATGTGTCACAAAGAGATCAAACGACATAAAGATTATGTCGCAGAAAATGCTGAATTCCAAAGTGCCTAGCGACACAAAGGTTGTGTCGCAAAGTAGTAGCGACGGAAGAAAACCGTGTCTTATGTCGCAAGCTTGTGCCGCCTAATCAAAGGCTTATGTCGCAGTTCAAAATAGGCTTGAGTCGCAAGCTTATATCGCAGAGAACAGAAAGCGACAGAAAGATATGTCGCACCAACCCTAATCGCGACACAAAAGCAATTTTGTCTCGCAAAAACGGCTGTAGCAGCAATCAAGAAACCCTAAAATTCGTAAGATTCGTAAACCTAACGAATTTTCACGATTGAAAGACGAACAACAAATCAAAAAATCTTCCAGAAAACTGAGAAATCAAAGTTGTAGTACCTTTCTATGAAGATCTAATCACAAAAAAAGTTGTTTTAAACCGAAAAACGTCCCAAATGGATTCAATAACGCCAAATCCTTAGATTTTGGCTCTGATACCAACTGTAGATCCCCTGTGGTCGGACCTAATCGAATTCTAATACTCAATCAACGTGCGGAATCCAAAGATTGAATATAAACGTTAAACGATTAAAACGAAACAAACACTAAAGTATATTAATTCTCAAATGAATACTTATCAGATTATCTTCAATAACTCGAGTACAATATGTTGTAACAACACTTAAGTTCGTCAACCCTAGAAAATGAGCCGAACTCATCTATTTATACTTGACACCAAATCTGATCTATGCGACAGAAGCTGTGTCGCCAAGCCGACTCATGCGACACAAGTTATGTCGCCAAGTTGACTCTTGTGACACAAAACCCATGTGTCGCCAAAACACAAAATGTAATTACTTTTCAAATACAAACGTCATAACTAACGTAATTACATATCTAATGCATTACAGACTTAGACCAACTGACAGACACACTAAGATGCACCAACAAAGCTATCCACTTATTATTTTTTTAAATTTCCTTAAACTATTCTGGATTTCTTTTTGATACTGTTATTTTGTTCAAACCTCCAGGCATCCTTACTATTCAAAATGCTTTCTTTAGTACGAAGTTATTTATTGATTCCGACATCCTGGAAATCAATGACTATAGAAAAAACTACATTTCTCATGTTGGAACATCTTGTTCTTCTCAAGGTTGTTCTTAACTTTCTGGACAAAAGGTGTTTTCTCTGTGTGAGGAGCTTCTGAGTAACTTTCCTCGAAGTACTATTGATCAAGTTGTAGATTCCACACAGGTGTGTGATTTTTATTTTTTTGTAACACTAATAAACTTGAACAAACATGTTACTGTAATTATTTCGTATCCGTGCAGCCAAGGGTATGTGTTGTTTTTGCTACTGTCCGTTCTGTTGAGTAACGCCATGGTTGGTTTTTTGTTGTTTGTCGCAAACATCATAAGAAGGTTTTTAAGAAGTCTGAATTGAATGAGCTCCAGCAGATTGATGTTGTTGCTGATGATATTGATGATGTTAGTTTGTGTTGTTCAAAATGTAAGGGAAAGGCTTCATCATTTTTCCCTAGGTACGTGTATTTATATGATATTACAGAATTTAAAACCATATGTAGGTACTTAATGAAGCTGGGTTTCTTTTTCATTTTTAAACTTCATGTTAGGGTCTAAGATTCCACTGGAACCACATCTTTAGTGTTGTTTAATAGGGAAGTTGTCAAATTAATCCACAAGCATGCTTATGAAATACGCGAAACGCAGGATAAGGTTACTCCCTTTCTAATCTCATTTATTTGTTTTTATTACATGTACTTTTGTTATTCTGAGCTGTGTATACGATTTGTCCCATCTTTTCTAGGAAGGTGATTTAGACCGATTTCCAGATGACTTCAATGTCCTGTTGAACAAAAGATATCTCTTCAAGATTGATGTTTCTAAGTATAATATCGATTTTGGTTATCAAGTGTACACTATGATGAAAGTCTGTGAAGATCCTGGAGTTATCACCGACTTTATTGACATGTATCCTGATGATCATGTTAGTGCTACGTAATGCATTACCTTTGATGTTGTTTGGAAGCATAAGTATATATTGCAATATTTTTTGAAACAAATATACAAGTTCCTAACAGATAGATTAACTTATTTATTTACTAAATTTTAATTTGTAACATATGTTCAGGATGATGATCAAGGAGGCGATGGTTTGACTGTTGAAAAACATGATGATGCAGAAAGGTGTCTTGACAAGAAGGTGATAGATTAAGTAATTTAATTACTAAATTTTAGTTTGCCTATTCTCTTAAGTCTCTATTGTTAATTTAGGTATTGCTTTGTTTGTTTGAAGGATGTTGTATCTTCTTCCGACGATTCTTCAAAAGCATGTGGTGCAGATGATGTTTGTACTGCTACAAGCCCTTGTGTTAAAAGGAGCATCCACCACGTTGATCGATGGAAGTGAAGATCGACAATCAGCAATGAAGCCTGTTGTAAGGATTAATATCGATAGATACAAAATACCACACATGTCTTTATTTGTAAAATAATAACTAGATAATTTTCAATCCTACACATTAACCATTCCACAGTTAAAATACTTATCAACCTATTTTAACTTATTTCCAACACTAACTAACGCCTTAAACATTCCACATAAAATCTATTACTATTAAAATTGTTAGTTTGCTCCGTTAAATTACAAAAATTGACCAAAATACCCCCTTTCCTCGTATTAGTTTTCTGAAAACCTATCTCACCAAAATCATTGAACTCAATTTTGTTTTCATTTGTTTATTTCCACCTTCACCATTTACGCGTCATCTTCGTGTCTTTCATCCCTATCATCATCTTCAAAACCTGAAAAGAACTCGCCGGTCATCATCTACGGTTCTTCATAAGTCTTCTTCGAATGTTATTGGTCTGCTCGCAAGTTCCAACGAAATTCAAAGAACTTCGAGTCCTAACGAGATTCTGTAATTGAAAACCTCTGCTCGCAAGTTCCGGCAAGTTCCGTTCATAAATTGTTTCAGCTCCGTTCTCAGATTAGGATTACGTCGGGGATGATTTCAATTTCGATTAAAGTAAACAATAATTGAACAACATTTCAAATCGAGTTTGAAATTTTGATTTCATATCCAGTTTATATTTGAATGCATATATATTTGATTTGGCGTTTAAAAAACGTTTATATTTTCTTTTAAAAGTTTTTGATTTTGTTGAAGAATCATGTATTATATGTAAGCATCTTGTGTTTAATGTATGGATACGAGCAGTTTTTAACCCGCGCATTGCGACAGAACAAAAATACTTATATTAGTTTGTAATATAATTTGGTATATATGCAATTTAAAAGTCATAACAGTTCTATTTGTAGTCGAATTCGAATAGTTTAAAGAGTTTTTGTATGTATGTAAACTCCATGTTCAATTCATTGATCAATTATTTTATATGACAAAACATTAAAATAAAAGTACCAAAAATGTTTACTAGGTTTGCTTTAAATTATATGTATATTTTTTTATTTACTCATTACAAAATTACTTAAAATTGTTTAAGATTTATATAAGTAGTTCATACCATATCTTTCAACTTCAAATATTTTATTCACCTTGAAAATTAACCTATTTGTAGTTCATAACATATCTTACAACTCCAAATATTTAATAAACATAATAAAAATGAAATCACTCTTTAAAGCTCAAATTGAAATTTATCATTTATGTATATCGACTGGTTTAAACTAATATGGGGTTTTTAATCTCAGCCGATACTAAAGATAAACCTTTAGAAAGAAACATTGTTAAAGTACAAAATTTTAATTGAACTGAAAGAATACTTTAACCATTTAAAGAATACATTTTTATATAAATATGTAACTTTGTAATTGATAAAATAAAATTACATTGTTACTATTCACTGAATTTTTTATAACATGTAAGAGATTGTGATTCTTGTAATATAAAGATAATCTCTTCATATGAAACCAAAAATGTAATTAAAAAAAATTGTACTCTAAACCGTGTAACTTTTGATCCATTATAAATACCATTATTTGCACATTCTCATATATGATTAATATATATAATTACTTCATATATTAGTAACCTTCAAATTGAATATGATAATTACCAAGTTTTAAAGAGTATTAACCTTTTTTTTCTTTTGGGTAATTTGTCAAACAACATTGGAATTATTGTTTGGTGTATCGAACTGGACGGGGTTAAAAAAATTTTCTTTAAACTCCAATATAGAATATATATATATATATATATATATATATGTATGCGTACAATTGAAAAATTTTAAGTAGTACAATTTTTATGATTTTGTTGTTAAAAAAATATTATAAGATAAGACAATATTTTATTAAAATAATTTTAAAATTCAATATCAAAAAAAAAAAATTATCTAAATAAAATATGATGTGTTTATGGTTTATTTTTTTACCATGCCAACATTTATGTGTATGTATAATTGAAAAAAATAAATTAATAACATACTCTGGTGTAAAAAAAGAATATTTTAAAATAAAAAATTGTTTAAACATGAAATATTATAACCTAATTTTTTTGTTATTATTAGAATTATTTTGTAAGTAAAGGAAGAAAAATAATAAGCTATTAGTTAAAAAAAAAAGGAAAAAGCTAAAGTAATAATATAAAGGGGAAAAATGGAAAATATTAAAAGGTAAAGGTAGAAAATGGAAGAGTATTAAAACTTGGGACGAAGAAAATGAAAAATAGGTTAAAGTTAAAGGTAAAAAAAATAAAGAAATTCTAAAAGATAAGGGGAAGGAAGTGAAAAATTGCTGGGTAGAAAATGTAAAAGTAATAAAAGTCAAGAGGTAGTAAATAAAGAGTCAATAAAAGGTAAAGGGTACAAAGTACGAAAGTGCTAAAAATAAGGGGTATAAAGTGAAAGTTATTGGGGCACTATTCATTCAATAGTACCCCATTTGCATCCTGCTAAATGTAGGCACGGAGTAATTTGTATCAGTTGGACCATGTATACGTTTTCTCTTTATCATCAGTTTATTATTATATACGGAGTATATAACATTTGTTGATGATGGGAATTTTGATAGGATAATCTGAGATAGGATTTGATGTTGATTTAGAAAAAAGAAAGAATCTTTGATATACGGAGTATTTGTTTTGAGGTTGGTGTCAACTTCATATAAAGACTTCAGTTTTAATATATTTGTTTTTATTAAAATACATTATTCTAAACATCCGTAAATTCATTCTTATAATTATAATAATATTTACAGCACAAAAGCATTCGAAAGTTTTTTGATGGGGATTAGGGGTGTTCATCGGTGCGGTCTACGGTTTACGGTTTGAATTTGGTTCGGTTTCCTCGGTTTGGAAATTTTGGGACTCAAACCGTAAACAGAACCGTACACCAAATTCAATGTATTTAACCAAACCGAAAACCAAATTAGAATATGGTTCGGTTTCGGTTTGAAACCGAAAACCGAATTGGAGTTTCTACTTGGGTCAGATTCGGTTAAACTTAGTTAATAACCGAACTTGGACCGTCAGGAAAAAAATGGTAAATCTTGTTCATAAAGTTGGGCTAATTATATATCCAATTAACCGGACTTAAACCCAATATGAGAAGATAATGAGCTAAATATATGTATAAAATATAGGAGGAAGTCTATAAGGTTTTTTATAAGAACCGATGTGGGATAACTCTTCAGTTTCAAGTCTGTCAATTACCAACTTTCATATAAATTTTTTGTAAATATGTTTATTGTCGCACCTCCAAATTCGGGTTGCGGAAGCGAATCGGGTCGGGGCGCGAATAATCAATATACACAGCACATAAGATATAATGAACGACCACTAAATGTGTCGTTTTACATTGTATTGATAAAAACCAAAGTTTACATCAAAATACGGTTTACATTAACTCAGTTACTTGAAATTGAGAGATTTATATTACATAATTAATCTATACAAAATATAATAATGCAATTAAATCTCTGATTTGTTTGAATGCAGACTCGAGCTAATGATTCATGTTTGGACAGTCAACCTACTGCTGAGTACCTGTGATACATGCTAAAAGGGGTCAGCGAAACGCTGGTGAGCTCACAGGTTTGTATGTCAACACATATTTGTATGAACCGCAAGATTTAATTGAATTTAAAATGCAATCAAGCAAAATAAAAGTTATACAGCCATGAGCACATAGTCTGAGCTTAACTTGAGCGTTAGGTCCAATTAAGGAAACCTAACTGAGTTGCCTCCTACGAGTGCCTAATCTACACTCGTCTTCCCAAATGCTAATACGCCCGTTTGACCAGTTAGTGCGTGCTAACCCGAACGAGGATTGTCAATCCTATATGATATCATATACTAACATTCACGCTACAGATGTATTACCAAACTATGTTGTGGAGGGCTTTGAAATGATTAGTGAAAATAACTCATGTAGTATTTGATTTGTATTGTACTTGCGTTCATATTGTAAAATAAAATGAGCAATGTAATCACACCCCTGATGAAAACTGTAAAATAGGGGCTATGAGACTCACTTGAGCCTTGAGTGTTTAACTTAATAAACTTGAATTGATTAGCGGTGGATTGATGTCCAAAGACTTGTAACCTGAGGGTGTCCAAGACACGGGATGGTTATAACATGAGTAGGCATCTCGAAAGACTACCCTTGTAGTTTTTCGTCCAACTTAGAATGTCCAAATTACTACGATTTGGTTGATTGAATTATCCAAGTTACTACGCCTTGGTTGATTTGATTGTGTTTTGAAAAACATGTACGACTCGTTGGTGATTTGTTTGTAATAATAATCTCACATTATTATTTTGATTTTCGAAAGGTGTTATACTTAAAAGTATTTGTAAACTTTAAGTGACGGGGGTCTGGGGGCAGCGCCCCTGGTTAGCGGGGTCCCAGGGGTGGCAATCCCTAGCGGGGTCCAAGGGGCTGGCCCCTGGTTGGGGTCGAGATGCCAAGTCAGCTCGAAAATTTTTTATTTCTATTAAATTGCTTTGGTGAAAAACGCACTTGGGATTTGAATTCGGGTAAAATGGGGTGTCAGATTTGAGCCTCAATACTTAGTGAAATATGGATTTTAAACTTTCTGTTTTTAGCGACACTTGATGCGTCACTTCCAAAATTTAGGCGACACTTAGGAAGTGTCGCATAAAATGAAGGTTTCAGAATTTATTAGCGTCACTTGGAGAAGTGACGCATAAGGGGGGCGACACTTAGGGAGTGTCTGGTTCGAGTGTCGGTTTCTGATCATAGGCGACACTTAGGAAGTGTCGCTAGAAGTGTCGGATAACGGTGTTAGGCGTCACTAGGCAAGTGACGGTTGGAGTGTCGGGAAAAAGGGGTTTTATGCGTCACTTAATGCGGCACTTAAGTGACGCATGAAGTGACGCTATACTGGACTGGCCTATGCGACACTTACGCCTGTTCGACGGATTTTGAGCCAAAAATGACTTTTCCGGTTTCCGTTTGGTCCGATTCTTTTACCCAACCCTTAGATGGACATTATAAGCTATTACAAATAGCAAACAAGTGAAAATGGGTAAAATCGGAGAGTTTTGGGATTTGTCGGAAACTTACAACTTCGCGCGAGAGGAATCCGGAAAGATAGAAACGTAGATCGTTGCGAGGTGGTTCTTTTCTTCCAAATGGATGATGAAAACCGAGGTCGTTTGGTGGTGTAATTTGGAGGATTATGGTGATGGTGGTGTGGTTAAATTTTTAGAGAAAATGAGAGAAGGAGAGAGAAAGAGAAGTGAGAAATGAGGAGGAAGGAAAGGAAAGAGGAGGGAAAGAAGGGGAAAGGAGGGGGGCCGGCTGGTGGGGTCCACCAGGTGTGGGCTTCACCAGTTTTTCGTTCTCCTGCGTATGCGCTCTGTGCGACGTTCGTTTTCTCGTTCGTTTAAACTTTTAAATAATTATTTTACGTGTTCAGACACGAGTTTTAAAATACGAGTATTTCTTTAATATTTTTGAGGAAGTATTTTACCAAATACTTAGTAATTTGGTTATAAAATATAACTTAACTTTGTTTTGGTTGTTTGCGCGTTTGTTATTTTAACCGCGAAATCCTTGTTCGTACGATACGAATTTGATTTGAAATATTACATAAATAATATTTCGAATACATTCGGGTTCTTAAATAATGTTATATTATTTAATAAAAATCGTTCACCAACGTCCGTATTAATTGAATCGAATTGCATTCGATTTGAAACTTGTACGATTTAATAAAATCGCATACTTGTATATATTCAACAATATATATATATTGATACATTAATTAGCCTAACACAGAACTAATTACATGTATTATACTTGATTATGCACTAATTACAAGTCCTAATTTGATGGGTGTCACATAGATGATGCAGTCGAGATAGTTGATTTTCCATGATATAGTCTCGGATCCTGAACCTGATCAGAATCAGTATCTCTCAACTTCTTGGTGAAATCATATCCTTTAAGCTTGTCAATGACCTGCTCAAGGGTCATGTTAGCATACCTATCCTCCTTATCCTTAATCATCACACCATACATCTCCCATTTAGAAGGTAAACCCTCAAGAAACTTGTCAGTTTTCTCTTCCTCCTCAATGGTGATCTCATGGTTTTCTAGCTCACTCAGTAGATGGTAGAAACGGGTAACATAAGTATCAAGATCTTCTCCCTTCAAAGCTTTAAACACGGTAAACTGTTTCTTGAGAAGATTCTTCTTGCCAGCTTTCACTTGTGGACTACCTTCACCTCTTTTCTCAAGAGCTTCCCAGAGCTCTTTAGCAGTATGAAAAGACTTCAGCTGATGATTGATCTCTTTAGGAAAACATATCTTAATACAAGAATGAGCTTTGTTCTCTGTTTTAAAGTCCTCCTTTTGTTGATCAGTCATATTCTGATAGGTAATCACCACAGTGGCATTTTGGACAGATTTAGTAGGTGCAGTGTATCCAGTTTTGATACACATCCAGATTGAGAGATCATGGAATCTACAGTAAGATTCAAATCTATCTCTCCAACTGTAGTAATCTTCAAGTCTTAACAATTTAGGTGGAACATTAGATTTTCCAACCTCGTGTTACATCTCAATCATTTTACTTAAATCAGACATCTTTAAAAAATTCAGACTGTTTTGCGAATTCAGATTAAACTCGATTCGCAATCTCAGCTCGACTCGCAAACTTCAGTTTGCCAATCTCAGTTCGGATCGCAACAGATGTCAACTCGCAAGTGATCTCGGTTCGCAAGTGGTCTCGGCTCGCAGCTTGGTTTGACTCGCACAACTGGGTTCAGTTCGCAAGTTCAACTCGGTCCGCAGACGTAGCTGAAACCCTAATCTCAACTCGCAAAACGGCTGAAAAACCCCGAAAACGAAATTTTTTGGTATTTTTACGATTGAAACTAGAAATTTCGTTCGTAAACAAACCCTAAATTGTCCAGAGAATGATTTTGATCGTTAATATGTACTAATGCACGTAAAAACAACCCGAAATCAAACGCAATGATCACAAAAACTCCAAACTTACTCGTATTTAGCCCGAAAGCTCTGATACCAGATGTAAGTCCCTAATTTTAGGATCGATAAATTCGTTATCTGTAGTATTAAGGTGCGGAATCCCTTAATACGTCGTTATCTTACTATAATGAATAAGTTTGCATTTTGTTTTTACTAATTACTTAGCTTTAAACCATAAAAGGTCAAAGCCTAGCCTTTAGAAGGTTTTCTCTAGATGACTCAATTCGCAGGTGTGTTAATCGAATGGCAAAAGTTCTTTTTAAGTTAAACCGAATCGAATCATATATATACATTGATCAACTCGCAGGTCATGGGCCTGCGCGTCCAACTCAACTCGCAGCCCAAGCTCAGCTTGGCTTCGGTTCGCTATACATTGTATTGCGAGTTCAAATCTCATCTCGCATCGTAATGCCTTGCGACTTGAGATCTCGACTCGCTATACATATTTATTTCGTTTCCGATATTCGTCTAACACTTTAATATACTAATATATTTAACAAATATTAATAACAAAACAAACATTTATTTACAAATCTAAACTAATGTACAAACATGACAATAATTACACCAGTCCTATTTCAATCTAGATCTGTTGTCACAAACTATGTCTCAACAATGTAATTATGATGTGAATTTTATAAACAAAATAATATACGGATTCAGAATTCATTGTGTTGTTTTTTATTTATTTATTTATTTATTTATTTATTTATTTATTATTATTATTATTATTATTATTATTATTATTATTATTATCATCATCATCATCATCTTGCTGTTTACGAGTTTGGATTTAATTAGGACAATGAATAATATATAAAAAATTCACATAAGAAATAAATAAATAAAATAAAATAAAATCCACATAACAAATATTATTAAATAGAAATGTCAAATAATTACGTAGGTAACCGGATAACTTGCTACGCCAGTTCAAAATATTTCCACATAGATAATTAATTACCATCTAATATCAATTAGCAAACACTATGAGTAGTAACTCTTTTGTCATTTTGTGCTTTACATGTATAATTAAATAATAAATATGGCAAAGTCCTACTAATATGACATTTGGATCAAGTGGTTAGTAAGTGTGTAACTAGAAAGAATGCATGCAAGTTCAAATCTTGGAGCTGACATTTTGAATTCATTTATTTTTTGTTTTGATTTTGAAAACAATCTATGGACTTTATTTATATAACATAATTTCTCTAATATCTAGCTTGATGTAAAATTAAAATTCATTCTCGCCATTTTCGCTTAAGAAAAACAATAATATTTGATGATTTACTTATATACGTAGTCTAATCTCTAATGTGTTTTTGAGTTAGTGGGTTTTTGAAGGACTTATTTTATTGGCTTATCTGCTAATTTGCTTGATAAGCTTGAGATTTAGCTTTTGGATAAGCTAAAAGTGCCCCTTGTCGTGGACCTAGATGTCAATTGACAGCAATCGTAAGGCGGAATCAAACAATTGCTTGTATGGCTAACAACTCACAAACCGAACACGAGAAATTCAACAATGTAAACGTGTATATTAGCTTGTATAACTGTTTGGGAACGATTACAATATGGTTTAGTCGACAAATGGTGCTAGGGTTTCGTCAACCCTAGCCGAAAACCCGTAGGTTTCTATTTATACTAAAAAGTCAGTCGACATGCGTCACTTGTGGAAGTGTCGCATGTGGCCGCCTTCATGCGTCACTTACCTAAGTGTCGCTACACGTCACTTAACCAAGTGTCGCTATGCGTCACTCAGGCAAGTGTCGCCTAAACTAAAATACGAGTGTCGCACTATACAAAAGCTATATTTCTATTAAGTAACTAACGACACTTATTACAACTCGATAGACCAACTGACAGACACCTAATATGTATCAACAAACTCCCCCGTGTCTTCAGCTTCGTCTTCAAAAATCTTCAAGTCTTCACTTCCAGCCAGCTGGAAATACACCACCAGCGTGTACTCCATTGGCAACGCAGATATCCACGATCTTCTGAAATTTTAACGCTTCAGCTCTATCTTTCGTCTTGAACTCAATTCTGTTTTCATGTAATCTTTTCATATCTTGAGCAGAAAGATTAATCAAAGTTAATGGGTCAAAAACACAAAACATTTTCCTCTTGAGACCCCATAACGTCCTCTTAGTAGGCTGAACAGCATCCCAAGCTGTTATCTCGTTATTTCCTGTATCTGCAATAGAAGACTCCGGGTCTGTAGCTGGTTCAGAATTTGGAATGAATACAATCACAGCTTCACCCGTAACATCATCATATTCCCAATAAACCAACTTATTCAAAAAATCTAGCGGGATGATCTCCAAAGGTATCTTCTGTAGACACTTTTCTGGTGGATAGATCATCTTCACAATAGGTTGTCGAGTAACTGGATCTAGCTTCTTCTTAAATTTGTACCTCATACCCAACGTCGGCTTTATCAAGTTATACTTTTTACTATTAATCTCACGACGTATGATCACCTGAATGAAGTCTGCTCTTGAATCTCGCGACCGGTTGATCAAGGGTATCTGAGCTAACCTTTGAAGCTCACACTTCGGCAGAGTACTTATTTTATAAAACTTCATATTGAAGTACTGAATGCCGTCACTTCTCTTTATCATAAACACAGAGTTGTTCTCATCAAACTTCCAACTCTTAATCAATCCCGTGTAATCAGATCTAACTTTGTAGCATTTACACGTAACCGGTACCTCGATAATCGGTTTGAGCACTATATCCGGTTTTGTTGTAGAAGTTGATGGCTCATTCGTCTCTTTTTCCGATTCATCTTCAGACGAATCCGATTCTATAATGGGAGCATCATCATAACATTCATCACTGTGCAATTGCTCCCCCTCAACCTCAACATCCTCATTCTCCTCAAAAAAATAATCCTCTGCTACAGGATCATCCATCACCTCTTCCTCAGGCATCGTGTTATTATCATTCATCAAGTTTTGCAAATATGTGAGATCTACGAATGAATAATCAACCGCAATAGGTCTTGCCTGACCTTGAACCTCAACAAAATAATCTAAACTGATATTTTCATTCATAGTGGAAGAAGGTTGTACATTTTCAGGTTCAGGGGAAGGAGTTACATTTGTTTCTATTTCCCTAGGATTATCCTCCCCCGAAACAAGTGTGACTGACTCCAATTCTAACAACCTAGAAGACATAGTCGTTATCTGTTGCTGGAGAGAGTCCACTGTAGCAGCTTTAATCTCTAAATCTTTAATCTGTGAAGCTTGAGCTGCAATGATCGCCTGTTGATCATCAAAACGCTTGGATAAAAGCTCCAATTGAGCTAAAATCTGCTAAATAGAAGCAGTTGCAGGCTGAGGAGAAGTTTGATGAGTTGGCTCCTCAAGGACAATCGAAGTCCGCTGGCGTCGACGTAGAGGTAAGTCGGCATAAGAAGGCGACGACCCAGCAGGACGCTTGCCAGGATTCCGCGGGATATGAACCCGACCAGCAGAAATCCGGCGCATAATACGCTTAAAGCGTTGGGGATTAGCTAAATGAATCCCATCTAAAGCTGGCTGAGGTGGCACGTCACCCTCAGAATCAGAAGGAGTGGGCCCACCGTCATCAGAATCAGGCTCAACTCGATCAACGCGGTCGATATCCTCTAAATCTTGAGCGATATTGGTATCAACCAAGTCGTCCTCGTTGACCGGAGGCACGACGTCATCCAAAAATCCATGATCACGCGGCGCAACATAGTTTTCGTTCACTAAGTGCCCGAATAACTCCCGGTCAGCCAAAATTTGTTCACCTTTCGGTGCCAGCTTACAGTCATTAAAGACTCGTAAAAGCATCGGTGTTGGCACCAAAAGAGAACGCTGGTCAGGTGCTATATCCAAGTTCAGATCATTTAACAATAACTGGACAAAACGAGGATACCGCAACCATTTGTCCTTCCCAGCCCTGATGTTTTCCACCAAATTCCCAAAAATATAGCCGCTAAAGTTATAGGGCTTATTATACACTAGGGCTAACATAAGCGATAAATTCAAATGACTTACCGCATCATACCCCCCTTTCCTTGGCGATAGGCATACAATAATAATGTGGCAGAGATACCTCCAAACACGGCACAGAAACTGCTTTCGAAAATCCGACAGCTGATTAGCTGGATATCCCATTCTCTAAAGTCCCCCGTAGATGAATGTAGTGGGGAAGATAGTGGGCATCGTATCATTGTCATTGAAACGGAGAACCCGACGAATAGAGTTCTCGGTGATCTCTATCTCCTCACCGAACATGTTTGAAACAATCCTCGGGACGTCACCCTGAACTCTGATCACCGCATGATCATAAAATTCCTCAACTTGGTTCATATAAACCGGAGTCGATGCGGTGATGGCGTAATAAATCCTTGATCGGCGGAGAAAGTCGATCATAGGCCGGAAGGGAGCCGAGTTGGCGTGTGTTGACTCCAAGAACGCCGTTATATTGTGACGTGTGTTCGTGCGGCGGTATTAGTTCTGTAACTCAGCCATCTGTAAGCTAAAATACAAAGAAAAAATAACCGAAAGCGTTATAAAGTTAGCCCAAACACAGAACGGTTGGAAAACGAATTTTGATTTTAGGCGTCACTTATGGTAAGTGACGCATGGCCACTACCGTCACTTAGGAGTGTCGTATTGCACAGTAATTAAAATTAAAATTCAATTATAGCGTCACTTGTTGGAAGTGACGCTATCATGCGTCACTGATGTAAGTGACGTTTGTATTTTGTGATTTAATTTATACGACACTTGCAAAGTGACGGGTGAAGAACATGCGACATTTAACATAGTGACGTTATCCTAAGACAGTCACTTAAGAAGTGACGGTATAAGTGACGTTTAGAAATAAGCGTCACTTAGACAGTCACTTGGGGTAGTGACGCATGTAAAGGCGTCACTAGTAAGAGTGACGGTCTGAACAAGTAAAGCAATTATATGCGGCACTACATGAGTCACTTAAGAAGTGACGCAAAATCAAGCGTCACTAATTAAGTGACGGTATGGGTTTCAAAATTACCAAAAAGCGTCACTTGAGGGAAGTGACGCAACGATGAAGATCATCGTGTCACTGTTCATGCCCAGATTTCAAATTTGGGGGTTTTTGAAATCAAAGGTACCAGGGTGTGCGCAATGTAAAAACGAGTATAACACACCCTTTAGTACACGAAAACATTAACTAAACATGCATTAAAACGAACGAATTAAAATATAAAATCTAATCCGTAACCCTAATTTAAATTACAGCGTGAATATCGAAGTAAAGAGAGTAAGGTTAGTACCAAATAGGTCGTGTGAATGAGTAGAACAAGAATATGGTACTGGAATGCTCGAAGAAACCACAGAATGCACGAATCAATCGAAGAAAAACGCACAGCCGTAAGTGACGCAAAGACAGTTTGAGTGTCGGTGTGTCAGAGCAAGTGACGCTCTAGTAATTTGAAAAGTGGTAAGGTGAGTGTCGTGGGGAAGGGGTATTTATACACCGACCCTAGTATGCGTCACTCAACCCGAAACTTATAGCGAAGCTTACCCCGGCACTTAATGCGTCACTCAAGGGAGTGACGCAATATCGTATGCGTCACTGGCAGCGTCACTTATGAAAGTGACGCACAGTTCACTTTTAGTGAAAAAATTGCGATATCTTTGATTTTTTCGCGTTGTAATTTCGGTACACAAATTTGAAAAATGTAACTGTAACTTGGATAATAACTAAAATTACACTAACTTAGAGAAAATAAGAATGTAAGTTTATAACTAGAAAAATGAACACATTCTTTTTGGGGACGGAGCTGATATAGTCTGGTTAGGGATCATATCGGAATAACATGCATTTATTAGGAACAGTAAGTGTTAAACGCCATCATCAGTATAGTTGTCCTCTTTAAATTTACTTGACATACTAAAAGCATTTTTTATAAAAATTATTTCAAAACGATTATTAGTATGTTTATTCACATAAACATGTTATACTCACATCTAGAAAGTATTTTATTATTATTGGTATGTGCATTTCGCTGTAGTTCCCACCATAGATATACATCTTAACTTAAGACAAAGACCATGCTTCCATTTATAGATAGAATATAAGAAAATCAACTTTAAGAATCAAGTTAGCGGTGACAGGTCTGTACTTACGTACAACAGAGCGACATAGCTTGATTCAGGTTTAAGCAAAACCAGACTTGGTCAAACCATTTTGGCGACCTTGTAAGGTATCTTTATTTTTTAAAGACTTTGCAAGTACTTTGACTTGTGTTTGCTTAAGTTTAAAGTATATATTAATAGAAGCCAGGTCTATACTCACGTATAACAGAGGAAACTATCAATATATACCCCCAAATGATATCAAATAAACATCTTTCACGAAAGCATGTCTCGTATAAGTAAGAAATTAAGACTTTTGTCATACATCTAATGGTGTTATACCACTTGAAATAGACAATTAATGATTAAGCTTCTTAAGACTTCTCTAAGAGTTTTGTATACCATGCCTACTAATACATCGTATGATGAAGACAATGTTTATAAAAACTGTTTTCAATACGTCAGATAAATCTACTGACACATCCAAGATAAACCTTAAATTTCCATTTTTATGCATGTCACCCAATGTACTATCATATCCCAAGTTGTTTACAGACACAACTTCAACGTCTATTTTAAAATGTAGCAACCTTGCATTGCATTAATACTAGAAAGTATAATGAGTGGCAGTTGCGTAGGTTGCATTTTTTTTTTTTTTAATAATAAAATAGCATTTTAAAGCTAATCCAAGTCACAAATTACTTTTTCGTAGTAAAGAATCTTAGACCGATCATGTTGACTAATTCATCAAATCGGGCTCTAGAAAAAGCCTTAGTGAATAAGTCAGCATTTTGTTTGAGGGTATCTATATGGACAAGGTCAATAAGGTGTTTCTCATAGCAATCCCGTATGAAGTGAAACCTAATTTCTATGTGTTTGGTTTTAGAGTGTTGTATGGGATTGCGTGTGATTGATATGGCAGCAGTATTATCAATATGTATAGGAGTTAAAGTTAAGAGTAACCCGTAGTCGCGCAATTGGTGCTGAATCCAAAGAACTTGAGAACAGCAGCTTGCAGCAGCAATGTATTCAGCCTCCGCTGTTGAAGTAGAGACCGTTGTCTGCTTTTTGCATTGCCATGACACCAATCGGGATCCTAGAAACTAACATCCTCCTGTTGTAGACTTCTTATTCATGTTGCAGCCACCATAATCTGAATCGGAATAAGCAGAGAGCGTGAAGTTCTTCTCATTTGAGTACCATAGACCGAGAGTGGGTCTATATTTAAGATAGCCAAAAATCCGCTTCACCGCCTTCATATGAGAAACCTTGGGACGTGCCTGATATCTTGAACAAATTGAAACCGCGAATACGATATCAGGCCTTGAGGCAATAAGGTACATTAGAGAACCTATCATCGAACGATAATCCTTTTCTTTGCAGTCCTCATCATCATCAGCAGGTCCAAGATTATGGTTGAGTTCAATAGGAGTTCCATAAGGCTTACAAGTGAGCATATCATACCGTGTCAACATGTCATTGACATATTTCGACTGATGAATATACATCCCTTTGGATGACTGTTCAACTTGCACCCCTAGGAAGAAAGTTAGATCTCCCATTGCACTCATCTCGAAAGCTGACTTCATGACCTCTTCAAATTCTTTGCATAAAGCTTCATTCAATGATCCAAAAATGATATCATCGACGTATACTTGAACGAGTAACAAATCATCCCCTTTCCCTTTAGTGAAAAGGGTGTTGTCGATGGTGCCTCGAGAAAAACCGTTGCCCACCAGATGAGTAGCAAGCCTCTCATACCATAGTCGAGGAGATTGATGAAGTCCATACAATGCCTTATTTAGCTTGTAGACATAATTTGGATTCGCCGAATCTTCAAAACCTGGAGGCTGTTGAACATAAACCTCCGTATCAATCTTACCATAAAGGAATGCACTCTTGACATCAAGTTGCTTGACACGAATCCCTTTAAATGAAGCAAAAGCTAAAAATATACGGACAGACTCCAATCTGGCGACAGGGGCAAAGACCTCATCATAATCCAGTCCTTCAACCTGAGTGTACCCTTGAACAACAAGTCGAGCTTTGTTTCTTGTAACAACTCCTCGATCATCCTTCTTTACTCGATATACCCATCGAGTGCCTTTTGGGTCAGCACCCTTGGGTAATGGTACTAAAGTCCACACCTGCAACTTGTGAAATTGTAGCAGTTCATCTTGCATGACCTCGACCCAAGATGGATCTTGTAAGGCCTCCGAAACTTTCTTCGGTTCGGTTTGGGAAAGATGGCATGAATTAACAGTCGCCATAAATCCCAAAATCTGATTAGCTGAAGTATCCTTATCTTCAGCAGATTTCTTCGCCTGATGTCTTGTTTGAACAGTAGAATGAGGATCACCAATAATGTTTTCAACTGGGTGATTCCTATGTATCCGGGTCACTGGAATGGCATCTGACACAAGATTTAATTCCAAGTTGTTCAAATCACCTTCAGTGGCAGAAGCATCTTCGTTCTCTTCATTAATGAAGAAACGAGAATAATCCATGTCTTCGTCATCCTCTAGGAGAGGCATATTGGGATCGTCCGGTAGATCCGCGGCATTAACAATGTTTGAAGAAGACGGTATGGTTGTAGTTGGTGGTATGGGTGTAGGTACAGATGCAGGAGAAGTAGTGGATGTAGGTGCAGGCATTTGTTGTGTTGGAGTAGGTGATGGAGTGGATGTCATATCGGGAATTGGATTGGGTGTTGTAGGAGGAGAATCGGATGTTTGTTGAAAAACATCGAGTCCATGAAGCATTGTGATTAAGTCTTCAGTATCGTCGTCCTCCGGTACATTGAAGGAACTGAAGAGTTTCCCATAATTGAAGAACCAATCCGGACCCGTTCCTTGAGGTGGTTCTGTATATCGTAAACATTTTACCTCAAAGTGTTCCTCAATCTCGTTTGTTGATTTGTTGTATACCCGTTTGTTTGGAGAAATGACCGAATATCCAAGAAAAATCCCTTCAACGGCTTTATCACCAAACTTAGGGACACGTTCTTTGGTTATCATGATCAAACAAGGACACCCAAATGGCTCTAGAAACTGCAGATTCGGCTTGCGATTGTTGAAGAGCTCATAACACGTTTTATTCTTCTTTTTCACCGAAAGTACCCGATTCAAAACGTAGCAAGCAGTATTAACTGCCTCAGCCCAGAAAATAATAGGAAGTTTGGAATCCGCTAGCATAGTGCGAGCAGTTTCGATGATGGTCCTATTCTTTCGTTCAGCAACTCCATTCTGTTGAGGAGTTCTCGGAGCACTGAATTGATGTTCAATACCCCTAGAAGCGCAGAATAACTCGAGAGTTGAGTTTTTGAATTCGGTTCCGTTATCGCTTCGCAGTCTCTTTACCTTTAAGTTGCATAGATTTGCCAACTTATCCAACAAATAAACTAAAATACCCGCTGTTTCATCCTTCGTTGCAAGAAAATATACCCACGAGAACCGTGAGTAGTCATCTGTCACTACTAAACAGTAAGAGCGACCACCGATGCTCTTTGTGGAAACAGGACCAAAAAGATCCATATGCAGTAATTCCAATGGAGCATTAATTGAATTCACAACCTTAGACTTATGAGACTTCTTATGGAGTTTGCCCTTGTGGCAAGAAACACAGTCATCCTTCAAGGCGAAGGACTGTTTCGGAACTCCACGAACCAAGTCGTTGTTGACTAGGAAATTCATTTTTCGGAAATGAATGTGTCCCATTCGTCTGTGCCAAAGGAGTGATTCCTTTTCTGAAGCCTTCGAAAGGAGACAGGTGTATTCGCTGGATGTCTCCACGGTTCGCATGTTCATCACGTAGGTGTCATTTCTTCTAGGTGCACGCATTACAACCCATTCCTCTGGAATGACATACCCCGGCTTCAATATGACACACTCAGTCTTTGTAAACGATGTGGTATAGTCCTTATCACAAACTTGTGAAACACTTAGCAAGTTATGCTGAAGTTCAGCCACATAATTTACATTCTCAAAGCTAACCTTTCCATTAGTTAGCGTCCCTCTACCCGAAATCGTTCCTCCTGTATCTCCAGCAAAAGCAACATGACCTCCTGCGTATGGTTTAATATCCACTAGGAGAGACACATCACCCGTCATGTGTCGCGAGCAGCCACTGTCCATGAACCATTCGCTATCTTTTATACGTTCAGACTGCTGCAACACATAGAAATGAAGAGATTAGTGAGAAACAGTGACCCAATCCTTTACAGACTTAGGTCGACCATAGTCATCAACAATAAGCACATCAGATAAAACTTTATTTTTAAACAAATCAGATTTTGAATCTGATGTGTTATTATTGATGACATATGAGTCCTCAGTGGACTTCTTTATCTTCCAAACCTTTGATGGTTCGGGATTTGGCTTGGAAATAATGTTGGGCTTTGGTTTTAACAAAGGATTTTGCCTAACACAAATGACTTTCTTAGCAGGCTCGGGAGAGTTGGAGTGATGCCTAGGAGGTGATTTTGAAAAGGAATTTCTGTAGAGTACTGTCCTAGGCATATGTCTCCCATAACGCTGATAAGAGAGTTTGGGACAATCGCAGTTCAAATGTCCTTGTTTCTTGCAGTAGAAACAAGAACGAGTCTCTTGAAACTGTTGAGACGGAGGATTTACCACAGTAAGTGATGAAGCATTTGTAGAACATGAACATTTTGTACACATTTTAGAGAATGCTTGTGTTGGTTTAGAAGTTGAGGCAGAAGTTTTATCAAACAAAACCTTTTCTTTCGTCACCTTTTGTTGTAAAACTTTTGTAGGTGACTGATTAGTTTGAGATTTCACATTCAAAACTTTATTTTCCTTTTTAGTTTGAACCTTTGTCAGAGGTTCAACTTTCAAAATAACCTTTTTAGGTCTAACCTCAACCTTCTTAAACTCAGGATATTCCTGATCAGTAATATCCTCTATTTCAACAATCTCATCAGTATAAACTGGAGACTTACTTTCAGCTTTAACAAACTTAGGCAATGGATACTCTTGCCTCTTGGTTTTCTCCGTTGTCAGTTTGTTTAGCTTAGCTTCTTTGGCCTTAATACCATATAGTTTGGTATAATCAACTGAAATCTCCTCAAGACCTTGTTTAGCAATCGGGGGACAATATTCAGCATTAGAAGGTGGTGGTACTTGGTTATAGCCAAGACCTTCCTTCTTTTTTCCACTTGCTCCCTGCTTGCTAACAATCTCATTAAAGACTTGAGTAGCAGATGTTGAACCTAAGATTTTGCTTTTATGATTCTCAAACTCATTTTTCAAATCAGATAATTCTTTAGTCAACAATTCAATTTCAGTAAGATAACTTTTAATTGCATCTTGCTGGCTAAAGACCTTTGCCTTAAAGGTTTCGGTATCTAATTTATGAGCTTCAAGGTGTTGTTCATAAAGTTTTTCATTATCTAGCAAAAATTTATTAGATTCATTAAGTTTAACTATCTTGTCCCGCAGATTTTGATTGTCTTTCTGATAGGCCTTAAGGGATTCAGTCAAGTTAATACACGAAACACAATTGAATGGCTCATTTGGTTCATTTGGTACCTCAGGAGTAATGTGAGCCATCAGGCATTGAAACTGTGCAGCTTGAGCACTCCAATCAAAAGTAGTTGGCTTAAAGACAATCAAAGCGTTATCTACAGCCAACGATTTAACTTCTTCTTTTTCATTTGCCTTTGGTGGATCCAGTTTAGTAAGACCCGATGATGGCATCCTGGGTTTCTCACATTCCCTTGCGAAGTGACCAAGGTTCTGACAGTTGTAACATCGAACCTTGCTTTTGTCGAACCCAAATCCAGTCTTCCCATTACCTTCCAAACTCTTCCGTCCCGTTCTCTGCATAAATTTCTGAACCCTTCTGGAAAGCATAGCTATATTCCAGTTTAAATCCATCTGCTCCAAGTCATCGTCATCTAGCTGAGCATAATCTTCTTTGGTCATTTCCAAAGTAGTATTTGGTTGAGTAACCAAATCTTTGTAAGAACTAAGGAAAGCTGTATAGATCGCCGCTTGCTCTTGAATAGCTGGTGAAGATGAAACCTGTTGTTGTGATCCTTGAGTAATGGAGGGTGTGCCAGAAACATAAGCAGCATGTGATGCTCCAGCTGAATAAGATGGAGAATTGGTATCCGAAATGAATGCCATTCCTCCATAACTCTTACCAGAGTTAACTTGGCCTCCATAAAGTGAAGGATTTTGTACAAAACCAGTTGACTTGCATTCTTTCTTCTTCAACTCCATAGCGTGTGCTTGAAGAACTCCTATCAGCTTATCCAAAGTCATACCATCCAATCCTTCACTTTCCTTCAAGAATTGGACTTTTACATCCCATGCACTTGGTAGAACATCTAACAGTTTCTTATTTATCTCAAGTGCTGTGAGATTATATCCACCCTCCGTTAACTCACTCACCAATTGTGAGTACCGGGTAAACAGTCCAGAGGTTGTCTCATTAGGTAATGAGTCAAACAGATCGTACTTTTTCTTTATCAATTCCAGCTTAGCTTCCTTGTATTTCGCATTTCCCCCACACCTCGTTTCTATAGCCTTCCATAAATCATAGGTTGTGTCATGATTTTTAAAAAGTCTCATGACATCCTTTGTCAAGCACATACAGATAGCTGAGTGTGCTTTTCTTTCTATTTGATAATCCTTCTTTTCTTGAGGTGTCATCGCAATGAAAGATTTTGGTGGAGGAACCTGACGATAATCTCCTTCAGCTACTGGAGCCTCATATCTTTGTTTTAATGGGCCCCATAATTCTGGACAATGAAAGTCAACAAACTGTTCAAATCTATCCCTCCAATAAGCATAGTCCATGTCTGCAGTGAACAGTGGAGGTTTGTTATTGGAACCAATATCATTTCCCTGCTTTAGTATCTCCCTAATACCTCTAATATCTTCCTTGTCAGCAATAGAAGTCATTGAAGATATACCTGAAATTATACGCAAAAACAAGAACTTGCAAACTAATTAGTACCAAAGGCGTCACTAGGTAAGTGACGCACTCAAGTGTCGCAGCGACTAGCGACACTTAGCAAGTGACGCTATCGAGTGACGTACAAAGTGACTGATGACACTATAAGTAAGTGTCGGTCAGTTAAGCAAGTGACGCACTCAAGTGTCGTACTTGAGTGTCGTGCTAAATCTAATAGGCGTCACTAGTAAGAGTGACGCTATAAATCAAACAGGCGTCACTAACAGAAGTGACGCTTGATAGTCAAGTGACGTGCAACAGTGACGCACTTGAGTGTCGGTGTATTAGGGTAGACGATACTTAAGTTAAGTGTCGTATAACCTCAAATGACGCTTCAAGTGACGCGTCTAAGTGACGGTAAAACCCTAATTTTGGGATTAGCTAGTGCCGCTATAAGTGACGCGTCCAAGTGACGGATCGAGTGTCGCAAAACGGCTGAAAAATCCCAAAACCCAAAAAAAAAAGTCGAATTTTCGTAAACCAAACGAAAATTCCTTGAACCCTAATGGACGAAACCAGTAGATTATGAAGAATCTTGACTGTAAATCACCTTAGCTACTCCAAAACCGTATGTAATCTCAATTAATTATTCGAACAAAGCCGAAATCAACCTAAAATCGAACAAATGTCAATGTATTCACCTAGATGTCAATTGACAGCAATCGTAAGGCGGAATCAAACAATTGCTTGTATGGCTAACAACTCACAAACCGAACACGAGAAATTCAACAATGTAAACGTGTATATTAGCTTGTATAACTGTTTGGGAACGATTACAATATGGTTTAGTCGACAAATGGTGCTAGGGTTTCGTCAACCCTAGCCGAAAACCCGTAGGTTTCTATTTATACTAAAAAGTCAGTCGACATGCGTCACTTGTGGAAGTGTCGCATGTGGCCGCCTTCATGCGTCACTTACCTAAGTGTCGCTACGCGTCACTTAACCAAGTGTCGCTATGCGTCACTCAGGCAAGTGTCGCCTAAACTAAAATACGAGTGTCGCACTATACAAAAGCTATATTTCTATTAAGTAACTAACGACACTTATTACAACTCGATAGACCAACTGACAGACACCTAATATGTATCAACATAAGCTTATTTGGCTAGCTTATTTGGCTAGCTTATTTATATAGATGTGAGGAAGCTCTAAAATAAGCCACAAAATTTTAAGCTTATTTGCTTATAAGCAATAAGCTCCAAAATAAGCTCCCTAAACACCATCTTAGTTTACCCTTTTCCATTTTGTTTGATAATCATTGTTACCTAAATATATTTAACTCCATAGGTAATAAGCATGATGTTAAAGTGGCTTATAAATTGATATAAGTTCTAAAAGTTGTAGTCACTTTTTAAAGTCAAGTTTATTACACACACAATCACATCAAAATTATAGATTTGTCTCAAGTGGAATTAAAACTCACAATTCAACAGTGATAATATATTTACCGTTAGACATATATATCACATTGATATCAACAATAGTATATCCCGACGCGAAACGTGAGCAAATAAATCCTAGTTAGATTCAAAATGACCACATAATTATTATGACTGGTACTACCGGTAACCGGTTACTAAATAGTCGATATTTGTACAAAATTATCCAGTTTAATGCATACATTAGTATTTTAGGGGTAAGTTGCCGACATTGAAATAAACAAGTAGGGTACATGACCGACATAATGAATTTACCCATACATAATTGATGAATTTGGGTTAGGGTTTTATCTATGAGAGAAAAAAGAGAGCGAAGGTTTTTTTCTGTAATGTGATTTTGGGTTGTTGAATAAAAATGAACTCAGCAAAAGAGTTGGATTTGGTTTTTTTGTGTGTGTGAAATGCCCTATTTGCCCCTCCAACCAAAATAACATTTACATGATCTTTTACATTAAAATTGCTGAAAATATTTTGGGTCATTGATCTCTAATGATATAATGGTTACCATTTATTCCCGCATATTTTAAAAAAATAGTGTACTCTAATAAACTTTTCTCACAATACTGGACAATAACGGTTATCTACTTTTACTAAGTATATACTCCCTCCGTTCCAAATTGTTTGCCCACCTTTCTATTTATGTTTGTCTCAAAACTATTGTCCACTTCCAAAATCAACCAATCAAAATACTTGAAAATTGTAAAGTTGAAATTCTTGACAATCAACAGTAATAAGTGTACTTTTCTTAAACTGTGTCTTTCTTGTTTGGTGACAAACATTTTGGGACGGAGGGAGCAGATAAAATAGATAATCAGCCATAATTTTACACCTCGATAGCCGAATAATATTAACACCTAAATGTAAATACCTATGCGGAGTAGTGTAGGGACCCTATTATTAATTTCCAAATTGATGGAGGACTCAAACTGGGCAATAAGATATCTTACGTAACCCCAGCCATGCAAAATGATAATATTCTTTAACATAAAATGATTCTTAGATCCTTCTCTTTCGCGTATGTGTTTGTTTGTTGGAGAATATAATATAATATATATGAGATTAAGATTATGAAGGTATCTGTAGAATGTCGAAAATGGATGGTATTGGTAGCGGCTATATGGATACAGGCGTTTACGGGTACAAATTTCGACTTCCCTTCATATTCAACACAGATGAAAAAAATACTTGCAATAAATCAGGATCAGTTGAATTATATGGCAATGGGTTCGGATATTGGCAAGTTGTTCGGGTGGTGTTCGGGTGTTCTTTTGTTGTATTTTCCGACATGGCTTGTGCTTTTCATGGCTGCTTTCCTTGGTTTATTCGGTTACGGTCTTCAATGGCTAATGATTCAGAAACAATTTTCTTTGCCTTATTTCATGGTTAGTAATATTCATTTTAAGATTTTCATTATTTATTGTTGCCCTAATTTTATTTTGGGATCTTTTTGTGTGTACTCTCATTTATTGCTTCAAACCGTAAATTAATGTGTGTGAAGGGGGAATTAATAGTGTGTGTATGCGTACCTAATTTGTTATTGGGTAGTCTTGTGTGTTCTTATGTAATGCTTTGATGGGGAAAAAGGTTACCTTTTTTATCAGTGGGCAAAGATTACCCGGTTTAGGTGAATTATAGTGTGTGCTAACTATTAGCAGATTATTCGTGTAAAGCAGCGGGTAAATAAACGGTTAGCTAAAATTAATTATGTGAGTTAATATCTAGGTTCCTGCACAATTGTACATATATGACTTCTTAATTTGATTTTCTGGTTTTTGTTGTTGATTTGAATCTATGTGTGTTCTTATGGCTCCTTACACACTTCCCACTTAACTTGAAAATTGGATATCTGTTTCTTCTAATGTGACATTTCAAGAACTACTGTTTAGGATTGTTTGACTTGTAAGGGTCAACTGGGTTGAGTTTTTGAGTTCAAATGAGAAAAAGTTATCTGGTTGTACAGGGAATTTATCAGCCATATTTAAGTATGTGAAAAGAGAATTGGAATTTTATATTTGAAGAAAGAAAGCGACAAGGAATTATGTCAATTGAATAAGGAGACTACTAATTGTGAAGCTGTGGGAGGTGATAGATACAACAAATAATATGTTTCATACACCAAAACTATGTTATGATACATTTATACTGTAAGCTTTATATGTTGTACAGTTTGGTGTAAGAAACAATTTATGTGTTGTATTTATCAACTCCCAACAGTCAAATTGTTGAGTACTTATGAAATATTCAGTGCTTATAAAATATATAACTATATGTAACTGCTTTTTCTTTTATCTTCTGATTCATTTTGTTGTGTTTATATATAACAATTTATCGATGCTCTAATCACCTTGATAAACTCTGCCACAATCTTTAATAATGTATAGGAGTTTGTTTTATCGTTGTCGGCTGGTGGCAGCATCCCCTGGTTCAACACGGTCTGTTTCATATTAAACATTGAAAACTTCACAGTAAACTGGCCACTTGCAGTATCTCTAAGTGTGAGTTTCAATGGAGTAACAGCAGCTCTATACAATCTCATTGCCACTAATTTAAGCCCAAACGATAAAAACAGCTCGTACCTTCTTCTAAATGCCCTTGTCCCTTTCATTGTTGCTATAGCAGCACTAGGCCCGATCCTCCAACAACCCGGCTCTCAACAAATAGATGAAACAGTCATCAAAGATGATGCACATGTATTCGTCTGTATGTATATATTAGCAGCTGTTACAGGCCTATATCTTTTCTTTTTGGAACCAAAATCACAAAGTATACTAGTGGTGGCAATCTTGTTAATAGTCCTTCCATTCATTTTCCCTAAAATTGTTTATCTTTTTAAAACGGGCCGCCGGGCTTATTATTCTGAAGGTCACCATATTGAAGGCCCAAATTATAAATTGGTTGAACTTGCAAATCATGAAGAAGTTTCTGAAGAATGCTTAAGTCCTGTGCACAATAGGAATTGTTTGGTTTTTGATATGATTATTGAGAAAGATCAAATAAGGGATCTTGGTGAGGAACATAGTGCTACGTATCTTGTGACTAGATATGACTTTTGGTTTTATTATATTGCCTATTTTTGTGGGGGTACTATTGGACTTGTTTACAGTAATAATTTAGGACAGATTGCTCAATCACTTGGGTACATTACTGAGACAAAAGCACTTGTTACAATTTATTCTACATGCTCGTTTTTTGGTCGTCTACTTTCGGCTGCTGCAGATTTGGTTGCCTGCTTTTACCACCAGACTTGTTCGAGTAAGTGTAAGGTTAACGATGAATTACTAATAGCTTTTACAGATCCTTTGGGGGCATATTAGTTTTTTACTTGCGCAACGAAATTTGCATCAATAAACAATTTCCAAAAAAAAAAAAAAAAAAAAACCTACATCTATTAAAGTTTGCCTATTTCTATAAACTATCTCAACCCTTTTGACCCGTTCTAAAAGCTATCCATTTTCCTTTACAACAAAATTAAAAATAAAAAAAGATACCCATTTTGACCCCTAAATTTGTAACCTCTACATGCACCATGAGTAGAATATGGTCACTAACTAATTCGAAACTATTATTGTATTCACTATTCAGGCATGTATACTACTAGAACAGGGAGGCTAGCGCTTGGACTCGTGCCAATGCCTATTGCTTTTCTTCTGCTACTCTTATCCTCCAACTTGACTGCTTTGAGTATAGCAACCGGGTTCATAGGAATCTGCTCTGGGTTCTTAATTTCAACGGCAGTATCAATTACTTCAGAGCTTTTTGGCTCAAAAAGCTCGGGGGTAAACCATAACATTGTCATAACCAACATCCCGTTGGGATCATTACTATATGGTGTTATTGCAGCTTTAATATATGATGATCACATTGGAAGTCCAAAAGTGGTGGAACTTGTTGAAAGGTCAACTGTATGTATTGGTAAAGGATGCTATTACGAGACGTTTCTCGTATGGGGTTGCATTTCTTTGATAGGTTTGGCTTCTAGTTATCTGCTGTTTCTAAGAACAAAACCTGCTTATGAAAAGCATCATAAGAGAAAAAGTAGAGAGGATTCACTCTTTGATGACGGCTGAGGTTACCAGAAGAGGTTGTTTACATGTTGTATGTTGACTTCAGTACGCTGACATGTTGTATGTTGACCACGGAAATGGAGGAACAGAGTATACGAAGCAAATAGTGATCTTCGAGTTTAAAGATGTAAATGAGAGCAGGAGTTTGTAAATTCATAGGAATGGAATTCTCATTTGTTATAGGTTTGTGATGCTACTATATGTATGTATCACAACAACGTCCATTAATTATCTTGACTATGCACATCAAACTGTAAATTCATTATTCAGATTTTACGAAACAATTGATGCCATTTGTATATCATTCAATGAAAAAATGTAAATATTCAAACAATAGAAGGTAGTTTTGTTTTGTAATATCAGTGCAGAGGTGTAAGTGAACTGATTCTGTATTATTTTATTCAACCTCAAATTTGACTCGATATTCGTTTGAGTCAACCATAATAAACATATAAACATAATCGTATTTGAGTTCAAGCTTGACCTTAGAAAGGCTTGACTTGAATATTGGAGGGCACCCAACCCCATACCATATTTCAATAGTACGCATCCGCCCCACCCGCAAGGAGCATCAACGCTGAGCAAATCACCTGTCCACAAATCAACCACAGGTGCTGAAGAACTTATTCGAACCACTTACCTGTCAGTCACACATGTGAAGTCTTGGCGTATGCGGTAGCGATACCGCTTAAGCTAAGCTCAATTGGTGTATGTATATACTAGGAAAGCTTTTTGGCTATGCTACGCACAGCCCAGGCCCTATCGAGAGATATCGAGAGAAGAGTCGTGCAAATTGGATATATATGTGTCTTAAATAATGGACCGATACTACAACTTCTAAAAAAAATAATATTATGCTGGCAATAGAAATGAGGGAGCAGGACACAATAATAAATACAACCAAAGACAATAAGAGAGTCTAAACCCTTTCCTGGCCAAACTAACCACAACTGATAAGAAAAGACATTAGACTTTCTAAAAACTAAACACGTTTCCTAGTGCCGGATTTCCTTGCAGCAGTAGACTTATAAGTAAACCTCCATCAGACTTACCAATTAGCAGATTACCCAACAACTACCTGCAAATCAACATTGCAAATCAACATTGACCTCTTCCAGAAGTTTTCTCTGGAAATCTTTCAATTATTGCATCAATTTGAGTGACCTGATATAAACTTCAGAGAATAAAATTGATGATGAAAGTTTATTTCAATAATCTGTATTACTTTGATTCCACATAATGTGGTAATCTGTCACCCAGCTATCCGACACAATGCCCCTTTTTTATTGTACGTAAATGGAGACCCACAACCTGAAAGATTAAACTGTCAATTGCATATTTGTTCAATCGCAATATATATTTATTTAGTTTTTGGAAAAGCATCACGAATGAAACTTCCACCAACTATATTTCATATCTCACCTGCTATCATCTTGAGCAATAGATATCTAACACAGTTCAATTAACTCGGCATCAAATCAACCAAAAAGTTATAGGAATAAACTGCCATGCACTCTATCAACGTTTCCAATAACTTGTAAAGGATTGATCTAAGAGGCAAACAACGTTTTTTAAAATGCTGAAAAGAAGTTGATCTCTAAACTACATTGGTTACCATAACCTAAAAACTTTGTCAATTTAAACATTTGGGAGCTTCAAAATCATAAAAGGGTTTAGCATCAACACCGATTATTCATGTACCATATTTTGCAGAAACTATGCAAATTGTTGAAATTATATTATATGTAATATTTCAAGTTTTTCTTTGAAATAGAAACAATTCATAAAACTTATTTGTGGTATTGCTAGATGTATGAGTCTAAGAACTGGCACTCGAAGGTCTAAAGTGCAAATACTAAAAGCAGGAGGTGCAGTTTGGATTATGAGGTATGTGGAGTCTTATACAAGAGTTCAAGTTCTTCAGGACCAGAAGTGTCATTTTCCATATATGTACATATATAGAAATATATGGCTGAGGTTTTCGATAATTCATTCCAGAAAAGTGTATCTATATATCGTATCATTGCTATCAATCAACCTCTGGCCATAGCTGGCATCTTGTTTATTCGTTTTGTAGCAATAGACATCATCTTGGTGTCTATATGTGTGTAATCGTTCAGTTAGGACGACTGGGTGAAAAGCCTATTATTCTTTGTTTGTGTTTTTGATTTCTGAGATTTCTAGATTATGTAGTTGTTAAGCATCTGGTTACGAATTAATTGTTCGAATATATTTGAGGTTTCTTTACAGGCATAGTGATTCTCTGAATTTTTCTATCTTAATGGCATGGTAAATCATCTTGACATTAAATGATTAAATAATTATGGGTTCTCAAGTAACATATGTTGATGTTAAGTCTTTTTTTCCTTACATCTATGTGATAGTCACCTACTTTTGCTATAAGGGTTGCTCGCCTTTATACGGCTTGACTTTGCTATCGCTTCTATGTAGTGTAGTGGTTGACCTATTAGCATTCTTTGCATAAAGCATGCTTATTTCTAAAATTAGCGAGAATAATTAAAGCAATACCTTGTGTCACATGGGTTCAAGTCCAGTTTTCTCATGGACCGCTAACCTTTTGTGTTGAGCAGAGAATCAGCTTGATCTGTCACGTACGTGGGTGATGAGAAAAAACATCGAGAACATTATAGTAGTATAGTAACAAACAGTGACGAATCTAGGATTTAAATTTACTGGGGTCCAATTTTCTAAGTTCACGTCAAGATGAAAAATAAATTGAAAAGGGTATTCTATTTTAATATGGATCGGGTCGGGTCGTTACAAACACCACTAACTAATGGCTTATTGACAAACTTTATATGTATATTCTTCTTTTTCTAGAATAAAGTTTTGATATATATAATCTTCAAGTAACAATCAATTTATACGTTAAATTAAAAAGATGCTAAAATATTTGGTTCTTCGTCAACCTTATTAATATATCGGCGTTTTCATGAAATAATAATTTTATGTAGTATATATTCATGAGGGGTTTAGTAGGGTATGCTATTAACTGGAAGGGCTGAACAAGAAAAAAATGAATTTGGAATGTAGTCAGAGAGGGGTTTAACAGCTCTAGACTACTTGAGGGGCTTTATATGAAAAGGATGACAAAAGTCATCTCCTCCACCGAACATCACATGCAACTCCAAATTACTCATCTACACCTTCAAATTACCCATTTGCAAGTCCATTTTTCCCCCAATAAAACACAATCAAATACCAAATACGCTACAATAGTTAAGGGGGCTGGGCACCCCCTCCCCCTACTAGCTCCGTCTTGCTTTTGCTTTGTACAAAATTTAAATGAGGTCCAAATATATTTACAAGGGTGTGAGGGTGTCCAACTTATTTTTATGTATATGTCTGTGAAAAATTGGAGATTTAAGTGGGTGCAATGGACCCCCTTCCAACACACTACATTCGCCCTTGGTAACAAATTACCGATTTGAACGCATATCAAAGCCCTATAAAAAAATAGGAACTCAAATCCAACCCATAGGTACACGATAATATAGTATATTATATCCTTAATTTAAACAATATACGACTAAGCAAAAAGAAGATAAAATGCACATGTGTTTTGACAACCTTAAATGCAGGTTGAAACGTTCGAAGAGGGTCGCCCATGACCGAAGAGGGTCGCCCATGACAGGCTTCGCTGTGAAATAGTACTGACAATTTGTGGACGGATGGGTGAGTAAAACGAATAGTACGTACATACATAGGGAAGAAGTAGAAAAGTCGGTTAATGAGCTAGCTAATATAGAACAAACTATAACTCTATAAGGGTTGTGCAATCTCTTCAGTTGTTAGAGGATCACATTGGAACAATTACACAACAGCTTTGTTAATACATTACAACACCATAGAAAAAAAGTCCCTTATTAGTCAATACAGAACAAGCTTATCTGTAATTCAACACCCACAATCAACGTGTTATTCACCTCTTCTATATATCAATGTCAAACAAGTAAGCTCCTCTTCAATCTCAAAACCCACATTGATTTTTTAGCTGTCCTCTTATCAAATTAGCAGTATTCCCGAACAATTCAAAAGTAACAAACCTTAATCGGCCTTTATCTCCATATTTACCTATTAGTTTATCTCTAGTATTTTACAATGTAATAAATTTTAAAATTAATTTCAAGAACCCTAGATATATACATTCTTACCATTCTTCACGTAATCAGTAAAAAAAATTATAGCTAAATGCACCTTTTTCTCTTCCCTCTTCCATAAACCATATCCCCTATTTCTTCTGTTCGTTGTGTTGAGTGTATCTTTCGACGCTTCACTAAATACATATATGTATTATGTATGAATATATAATATATATTATTAAACCAAGTATATTACATATACCAAAAGAACTGAAGAAGAAAAAAAAGAAGATTTCTTCTAATTTTCATAAGCATCTGCTTAAGTGGTGTGGATGATAAATTGTGGGAAGTGCCGCCATTGTTAACGGTGTACGATGGAGTATACGATGGAAAATTAAAGGCTGTGGAGTAATCTTGTTTTACTCAACTACTCAAGTATTAATTTAATTTAATGCTAGATTAGTTTTTACAGATTGAATTTACACAAAACACGTATCATCCAGGAAAGTGTCTATGTGTCTGATTTTAAAGTGATGAGGTCTTTTTTTTTCTTCTTATTTAAAAGTTAATATATATATATATATATATATATATATATATATATATATATATGTAACACCCCCAAATTTAATGATTCGCGGAAGCATACTTTGGGTGTTACTAATCAATAATCAAAGCACACAGATATATAGCAAACGACTCTATATGCGTCGTTTTAACAAAATATATTAATATTAAATGGTTTACAACAGTTTGAACTCATACATAGCTCGTGTTCGTAATATGAGAGATTTAAGTACATAATTAGTTATACAAAATCTAATAATTCAATGAAATCTCTGAAGTTTGCATGAAGACTCGAGCTAAGATGCATCCTGATGGGCAGTCCAAATCTACTGCTGAGTACCTGTGATACATGCTAAAATGGGTCAGCTAACGCTGGTGAGCTCACAGGTTTAGATATCAAATAAATTTAGTGTGAACCGCAAGATTTAATCGTTGATTTGCATCCAGCAAATGATAATAGTTATGTATACAGCCATGAGCGCATAGTCTGAGCTTAACTCGAGGGTCGGGTCCCATACAGAGAATTCCGAGCGAGGTGCCTCCACGAGTGCCTAATCTACACTCGTCTTCCCAAATATTAGTACGTCCGTTTACCCGGTTAGTGCTTGCTAACCCGGACGAGGAGGGTCAATCCTATATGGTACCATATACTAATATTCACGCTACTTTCGTATTACCAGACTATACTGACGGAGGACTTTGGTTTGATTAGTTGAAAACAACTCATGTAGTATATTGAAATATGTACTCGCGTTCATGTGTTAAAAACAGAGCAATGTATCACACCCCTAGTAAAACAGTAAAAAGAGGGGCCATGAGACTCACCTGAGCCTGGAGAGTTTATCTTAATAAACTTAGATTGATTAGCCAAGAATCGAAGTCCAACGACTTGTAACCTGAGGGTGTCCACGACACGCGATGGTTATGACATGATTGAGTATCCCAAAGATCACCCTTGTAGTTGTTTGTTCATCTAGAATGTCCAAATTACCACGATTTGGTTGTTTGTTTAAGTGTTTGAAAATGTGTACGGCCCGTTGGTGATTGTTTGTAATAATAATCACACATTATTATTTTGATGATTTTGAAGTGTTATACCTAAAAGTAAGTTCCAATGTGTTTTTAGAAGTTGTGTCGCATTCGTGGTTGATGTTATACAAGTTCAACACTTTGTGTGAAAGTTTAGATGTAACACCGTTACTCGTGAACTTAGGGTAAGGGCGAAGCCCGTTAATGACGGGGGTCCGGGGGCAGCGCCCCTGGTAGCGGGGTCCAAGGGGCAGCAGCCCCTGGCGGGGTCCAAGGGGCAGAGCCCCTGGCTGGGGTCGAGCTGGAAAATTTTTATTTCTACTATATTGCTTTGGTGAAAAACGCACCTGGACTTGAATTTGGGTGAAATCAAGTGATAAAATTTTAGGCCTTGACACTTAGTAAAATATGTGTTTTCTTGGTTCTGTTTTCAGCGACACTGGGCTAGTGTCGCTACATGCGACACTAGTTAGTGCGACACTAGCTTGAGTTATGCGACATTGATGGTGTATGCGACATTGATGGTGTATGCGACACTAGGCATAGTGTCGCTATCCTGCGACATTATGAATTCATGCGACATTAGGCGTAGTGTCGCTATCCTGCGACATTACGATTTATGCGACACTAGGTATAGTGTCGCTATATGCGACATTGCGACAATTCCTGCGACATTAAGCCTAGTGTCGCAGGTGGCCTGGAGCCTCTGCGACACTACGGACTGTTGGCCGGAAAATGGCCCAAAAAGGTGTTTTTCGGCCTCCGTTTGACCTGAGACTTTTACCCAACCCATTTTGGACATTTTAAGCTTAAACAAACCATAAACATGTAAAAATAATGAAAATCAGAGTGTTTCGGGTTTTGTCGGAAACTTACAAACTTAATGTCGGAGGAATCCGAAAAGATGGAAATGTAGATCGTGAGGTGGTGAACGTTTTCTTCCAAACGAGTAGGGCGGTTTGAGCGAGTTTGGTGGTGTGTTTTAGTGATTTAAGGTGAGGGTGGTGGAGATGGAGTTTAGAGAGAAAAGTGAGGAAGAAAGAAAGAGAAGAAGTGAAGAATGAGGAGGGGGTGGAGTGTTTGGGCAGATTTTTGGGGAGAGGGGGAAGAGAAATCTCCCAGATTTTAATCCCCGCATTTGCGCTCTGTGCGGTGTTCATTTCCCGATTGTTTAAACGTTTAATTCAATTACTTTGTACGTTCACATACACATTTTAAAAGACAAATCTTTTATAAATATTTGATTGAAGTATTTTACCAAATAATTAGTAAGTGAATTAAAAAAGTATAATTTAATTTCATTTTGATTGTTTGCGCGTTTAATATTTAATCGCGTAGACGTTTGTTTGTACGATACTAATTAACTACGAAGTATTATTATCAAAATAAAATTTTGGGTAAAATAGTGTTATTAAATAATGTTATATTATTTAATAAAATTGTTCACCAACGTCCGTATTTAATTGAACCGAATTACATTCGATTTGAAACTTGTACGATTTAATCAAATCGCATAATTGTATATATTCCTCAATATATATTTTGATACCTAAAACCAACTAATTACATGTATTAACAACTGATTAGGTACTAATTACTAGTCCTAACTTGACGGGTGTTACAATATATATATATATATATATATATATATATATACTAGTTTTTATGTCTGTGCGATGCACGACTAATAATTATAGGAAGATGAAAAAGATTGGGGATACGTACTTATATAGTCAAGTATACATAAATAACTAAACTAAGTACCTACGTATTGATATATTACAGTTTAGAAGGAATGTAGACCCTAACACTATACAAACAATATGATGTCTGGTTCATCGAAGTGATTCTACAAATTAATAATGAGTGATAATGATAAATACCTTAATATTATTAAATACCGAACTTTCATGAAATGACATATTAAAACCCGTATCAGTTTTTTAACCTGTTCGAAGCACAGGATGATTCATATTCAACAATTCTCGATATTAATTTGCAAAAAACAATTTATCTTATATAAACAACACAAAACAACAATGAGCATGTTGATAAACCACGTGAATGATGAGTAAAATATATAATTAATCAAAACAAAGAACTTTGTATAAAAAAATATTTAGTTAGAAGATAAACTAATCATCTAGAAAGCAAAGAGTAAATAATGAAGTTTTTTCTTCATAATCACCTACAGATGAGCTGCTCTCCGTTACTTGTACATTAAACTAATCAAATTTATCATGAAAACATATAGAGAGTAATAAGATCGGAATGCATATAAATCTTTAATTTTTGAAGAATTATTAGGGGATTTGCTAACGTGTGCCCCCGTGGCACACGTTAGGGTGCATTTAATGAAGTCAAAATTTCCTTAAATATTAATATTTACATTTAATACTCATTAATTTAACCTAATTATTTACTTTTTATGCATATATTAATTACAAATTATGTTATTTAAGAAAATTACAACTTTATTAAATGCACCTTAACGTGTGCCACAGGGGCACACGTTAGCAAAACCCAATTATTAATTATATAGAAATATATATTAGGAATAGATATCAAGTGAAACAAAAACGCCTATTATTTAATAAATTAATAGGTTGAAATTATATTTTATTGAATTTTTTTGTTGGAATCTACGTATTATAATTTTTTTTAAGAGTTTAATAGCTAAAAAATATGTGGGTTTAGAATTTTTTTCAATTTGAATGACACATAGAATTTTTTAGGAAGCAAAGGTGATGACACCTAGGATTTTTGCTTAGTTGTCAAAAGAATAAATATGACACATACGAAAGAGGCTATCCTCTATTACTTATATAGGTAGATATATATATATATACACTAGCAGGTGACCCGCGCCATGCAGCAGAAACAATTTATAAAATCGATCAAAACATAATATGTCACAGATACAGTTGATGCGAAATGAATAATATGTCGTAGATAAAAGAAAATGGTAAAGTATTATTACAATAACAATATTTTTTTTGAAGGTAGTTGAGAAAAAATAAAGGCGTTGCTGAAAAAACTGATAACAAACATGCAGTTTTAGTTACCGAGCTATGATACTACAAATTGGGTTTATCGGTGAGCTGCAAAAATTTGTATCGATGCAGTATAATATAATTCCAATTGTATCAGTTTCGTATTCGTATGGAGTGATTTTTATATTATATATAGTTTCCATAATTCGGTAGTTTAATTTTTCAATCGTAATGATACTCAATTAGTGTTATTAACTTTTAGGTTGACTTTGTTTGATTTAATTATAGGGGTATGTTGGGGATTTACCATATCCCTTTGACTAAGTTTAATCCAAAAAGATTCAAATGCATAATAAGGGGTTATAGATGTACATACACCAATTGAGCTTAACTTAAGCGGTATCGCTACCGCATACGCCAAGACTTCACATTATCAATTGAGCTTAGCTTAAGCGGTATCGCTACCGCATACGCCAAGACTTCACATGTGTGACCCACAGGTAAGTGGTTCGAATCAGTTCTTCAGCACATGTGGTTGATTTGTGGAGAGGTGATTTGCTCAACGTTGATGCTCCTTGCAGGTGATTTGGACAGGTGATACTCCGAGAACTGATTCGAACCACTTATGTAACACCCCCAAATTTACTGTTTAGCGGAAGCAAGCTTTGGGGTGCTACTAATCAATAATCAAAACACACAAGACATATAATGAACGACTCTATCTGCGTCGTTTTACAAATACATTGATAATATAAGTTTTACAATGTATAAATATTTACAAAAGTCCAATAATTACAATGTTTAGAGATTAATCGGCATAACTTAGTTACAAAATGTAGTAATGCAAACTAATCTCCTGATGTGTATGCTGACTCGAGCTATGGGCATCCTGAGTGAACAGGTCCTACTACTGTTGGGTACCTGAGAACACATGCTAAAAAGGTCAGCTAACGCTGGTGAGCTCACAGGTTTGCATAATAAATATGTAAGTGTGAACCACGAGATTTAATGGTAACCGTTTGAAATGAATCAAATGATGTATATGTCTGCCATGAGGTCATAGTCTGCGCTTAACGTGGGTGTCAGGTTCACAATAAAGTGCCTGATCGTGGGTGCCTCCGGGCGAGTGTCTAATCCACACTCGTATGAACAAAAGTTAATGCGTCCGTTTAACCAGTCAGTGCTTGCTGACCCGGACGAGGATGGTCAGTCCTATATGGTACCATACACTAACATTCGCGCTATATAAAGTATTACCAGAACTATGATCGTAGAGGACTTAAAAGTGATTTGAAAACAGCTCATGCAGAATATAGCGAGTTTTGTACTCGTATTCACGTGTAAAACAGTTAGAGCATGTATTCCCACCCCGGGAGTAAAAACAGTAAAAATTCGGGGCTATGAGACTCACCCGAGCCTGAAGAGTTGCAATGAAGCAAATGTGGTGAAGTAAAATGGGGTGTCCGAAGACTATAACCTGTCGGGCGTTTATAACGCGCAAGGTTGAATAAAATAAGTAGCTATCTTAAAAGATAACATATGCTAGTTGTTCATCCAACTAGTAATGTCCAATGATTTGATTTGATTGGTAAGTTCGAGTTTTGTAAACGTGTACGACCCGTTGGTGATTATTTGCAATAATATTATTATTATGTCGAAGTGTTATACTTAAAAAGTATTTACAAACTTTAGGTGACGGGGGTCCGGGGGCAGCGCCCCTGGTTAGCGGGGTCCCAGGGGTGGCAACCCCTGGCGGGGTCCAAGGGGCTGGCCCCTGGCTGGGGTCGAGATTTGAAACTTTAGCTCGAAATTTTTTTATTTCTACCATATTGTTATAGTGAAAAACGCATCTAAGATTTGAATTTAGGTAAAATCAAGTGATAAAATTTCAGGTCTCGACACTAAGTAAAAATATGTGTTCTGTTTCATGCGACACATGTAGCGACACTTAGGGTCTATGCGACACTCAGGAAGTGTCGCATAAAATGAGAAATTCTGGGGTACTAGCGTCACTTGAGGAAGTGACGCATGAGATGCGACACTTAAGCAAGTGTCGGGTGTGAGTGTCGGATAAAGGTGTTAAGCGTCACTTGGCAAGTGACGGTACAAATCAGATTTGGGTTATAGGCGTCACTTAGGCAAGTGACGCTAGAAGTGTCGGTAAGTAGTGTTAGGCGTCATTGGACAAGTGACGGATGTAAGTGTCGGGAAAAATGGGTTTTATGCGGCACTTAGGCAATTGACGCAAATTTAGGGTTTTATGTGGCACTTAAGTGACGCACGAAGAGACGCTATACTGGACGGCCTATGCGACACTTAGGTCTGATCGACGGATTTTGAGCCAAAAACGAGTTTTCCGGTTTCCGTTTGGTCCGATTCTTTTACCCAACCCTTAGATGGACATTTCAAGCTTAAATAAACAACAAACGAGGATTATAACAAGGATTTGAGTGATTTCGAGAATTTGTCGAAAACTTACAAGTTGACGCCGAAAGATTTCGAAAAGATGGGGTTGTAGATCGTGACGCGGTGGTTCTTTTCTTCCAAATGGGCGATGAAAATCGAGGCCGTTTGGTGGTTTAATTTAGTGTTTGAAGGTGATGGTGGATGGTGGGTGTTTGAGAGAAAAAAGAAAGATGGAGAGAGAGTGGAAGGGTGGAAAATGAGGAAGGGAAGGAGGAGGAAGTAGGGTTTTGGTGAAAGCCCCACACTTCAGTTCCCGTAATCGCGCTCTGTGCGGTGTTCGTTTTCCCGATTGTTTCAACGTTAAGTAGTTATTTAAAACCTTTAATTATACGTCTAAAAAACAAATTAATTTCTCGATATTTTTATCAGATAATCTTATAAAATACTAATTATTGAAGTTATAAGATGTAACTTAACTTGTTTCGTTTCGTTTGTGCGTTTAATGCTTCAATCACATAAGTTGTTATTTGTACGGTATGAGTTTTAAATTGAAATATTATAAAAATAATGTTTTGGGATATAATAGTGTTATTAAATAATATTATATTATTTAATTAGATTGTTCACCAACGTTCGTATTTAATTGAACCGAATTACATTCGATTTGAATCGAGTACGATTTAATCAAATCGCATAATTGTATATATTCAACAATATATATTGATACTCAAATTAGCCTAACACAGAACTAATTACATGTGTTACAAAACGATTAGGACCTAATGACTAGCCCTAATTTGGCGTGTGTTACAACTTACCTATCGGTGACACATGTGAAGTCTTGGCGTATGCAGTAGCGATACCGCTTAAGCTAAGCTCAATTGGTGTATATATATATATATATATATATATATATATATATATATATATATACGGATGAGTTCTGGTGAAAACAAGGAGTTAAAAAAAACAGTGAAAACACATCCCTACCCTCCATCTAATCTAACACACACACACACACACATATATATATATATATATATATATATATATATTGGAATGATCCAGAGGGAAGTGCATTTTTTGGGGGGAAGGGGGAAGCGTTAGTATTCATCAAGAAGCATATTACCTTCACTCATACAAATCTCGAAAAAAGCAAACCGAAATTTAGTAAATGTAAATCAGAATCGATGCTATGAATGTTAAGGTTCCTTGAAAAAGTCTTTCTGCAAGTTATAACATCGATTTATGAATATTAGATCCATATCCGTTAATATGCAACGCGGTGAATATTAGTTAATATGCATTGTAATGAATATTTACAATAAAAATATTTTTAAAATAATGTGAACTTTTAATATGCATCGTGATGCATATTAGTTAGTATTCATCACAGTGAATATTAAAAATTTATTAAATAAATATACATCAACTAATGTTATGACTTAAAAATGAAATTCATTCGTTAAAATATTCTTTATAGCATCGATTTTGATTATAATTTACCTGTAAAAATTCAATTTTTGTTGATGTTTTGATTGATAATTGTAATATGCTTCTTGATAAATACTAACGCTTCTCCCTTCCCCCCAAAAAGGCACTTCCCTCTTGATCACTACTATATATATGTATATATATATACACACACACACACATATATAAGAGGGGTAGTGATAAAAAAAACGGTAAAAACACTTTTTTATTCACAATTTTTTTAAGTTGTGAACTTTCATTTTTTTTACTTCACATATTAATTTTTTTGTGAACCTGTATATTTTTTTTATTCTCGTAAAATTTTCATCATGAATTTTTATTTTATTTTTTGTTCACACAAAGTTTTTAACTTTTTTAATTTATTTTTTTCACATAATTTTTTTTGTAAATTATTTCACGAAATATTTTTAAGTTTTTTTATAGTGAACTTAAAATTTTTTTAGGTTCACTAAAAGTTTTTAAAATTTTCAACTGTGAACCTTAATTTTTTTTAGTTCACAGAAAGTTTTAACTTTTTCAACTGTAAACCTTTTTTTTCAACTGTGAACCTTAATTTTTTTTTAGGTTCACAGAAAATTTTGAAAAATTTCATGTGTGAACCTTTTTTTTCAATTGTTAACCTTAATTTTTTTCAGTTCACGGAAAGATTTTTACTTTTTCAATTGTGAAGCATAATTTTTTTTTTCACAGAAAGTTTTAACTTTTTTAATTGTGATTTTTTTTTAATTGTGAACCCTAATTTTTTTTAGTTTCACAGCAAATTTTTAACTTTTTCAATTGTGAACCTTATTTTTTTGTTTTGGGTTCACAGAAAGTTTTTAAGTTTTTCAATTGTGAACCTTCATTTATTTATTTTTTGGTTTTCGGATTTTACTTTATTTTATTTTTTTCAAAAAAAAAAATTCATACAAAAAATATTTTTTTGTGTGAACCTTAATTTTTTTTATTTACTTCAAAAAAAAGGTTCACACGTTAACATTTTTTGAAGGAAAAATATTTTCACCATTTTTTTATCTCCACCCATTTTATATATATATATATATATATATATAAAGTTAGATTAGATGGAGGATGAAGATGTGTTTTCACTGGGTTTTTTTTATCTCCTTGTTTTCACAGGATATATATATATATATATATGGTAGTGATCTAGGGGGAAGTGCAAAAAATGAGGGAAGGGGGAAGTAAATCACTACCACTAATCTCATAAAGTCTATAATAATTAATGTGGGGGTGTACACATGTGATCATCTCTATAATAATCAAAACCCATTTACCCCTAAAATAAATTATCTCACAAACGATAAGTCAAAAAATTATGAAAATTGCACCATTAAACTCAACATTTTCTCCTATTCGCTTTAAGATCCATCAATGCATATTTTCGACGAGACTTTTTTTTCTTCGTTTTTTGGTGGGATAATAGTATGCATTATACAAATTTATTTTTACATCAATGCATATTCATGTCGTTGTGTACTAATAGTATGCATTGTGATGCATGCAAATTTATTCTTACATCTTAGTGTTTATATTCATATTTTGTTATAGTTTATTTTAATGTTTACTAATAGTATGCAACGTGATTCATATTAACTGTAGTGATGTATATTTATGTATTTTAAATTTTTTGTTGATTAATAATAATATGCATTACGATGCATGTTAAATTAGTTTTACATCGGAGTTACGTATGTTAAATATATGTTAACATTAGTTTTAATGTGTACTAATAGTATGCAAATGGATGCATATTAAGTTATGTTTACATTTTAATAGTGTATGTTAATATCAATGATGGCGATTACTAATAGTATGCACTTAGATGCGTGTTGACCTAGTTTACATCATAGCGGTGTATATTGATACAAATTAACATTCATGTTTATGAGTATTAATAGTATGTACTTTGATGTATGTTATATCAAAGTGATGTATATTGATGTTTTGTTAACACTCACGAGGATAAATATTATTAACATGCAATGTGATGCATTTTAATTTAAGTTTATATTCTACTTTTTAAAATTGATATACGTTAACATTTATGTTCACAAGTACTAATATTATGCATTAGATGCATACTAATTTGTAAACCCATCAAGAAACGAAAAAAAATAAAGTTGTCGAAAGTATGCCTTAAGTGATCTTAAATCGAAGAGGAGAAAACGTTGAATTTTATGATGTAATTTTCATAATTTTTTGACTTGTCGTTTGTGAGATAATTTGTTTTAGGGGTAAATGTATTTTCTTTGTACACATGGCGTATTCTCATTGGTACTTTCATGCTGTCACTAAATTCCCATGAACTGCATACCACAATAATATAGTGCACCCTTAATTTGATTAGATGAGATGGATAGTTAGATCAACACTTCCTCCATTCCCACCAAAATTGGGTGTTCCTTCTAGATCATGCCACTATATATATATATATATATAGAGAGAGAGAGAGAGGGGGCTACAAACAAGTCAAACTCATATCAAGTTACAAATTTCAACCTGCCCAAATTGAATTGTACCGAGCTCCTGAGCGGAGCTCAAATCAAGCATGCTTAATTGTATAGTGTTAAAATAAATATTATCATGCTGAGCTCTCAATTCTAGCAAAGATCATCATGTGATCAAATCACTCTCGAACTCGGCTTAAGGTGGTTGAGCCAAGCTCGAGTAAGCCTCTAGAGCTCAAGCTCATCTTAACTTGTGTGCAACCCCATATGAGGCCTTTAAATTACTTCAAATGCTTGAAACACGAATAACCAAACTATGCATGGTCATAAAACATGAATGTACCCAGATGCATTTTATATAACCGCAAGATAAGTTGTAATGCAGAACCAGATATCAACTTAAATAACTCTCCAAATTCCAAAATCTAAAACTGGCTCAGTCTACATGACTACAGTACAAAAACACATCGGAAAAAACACCATCACTAATGATTCAGACATGTAAAAATCTAATGGCGAATCCTACTCTATTTCAATGGGATTGTCCTCACAGGCTCCTTCTGCCTTTTCCAGTAGTTCTGACGGGAAATCATTTCTGAGGATCTGAACTCTAAACTTAACAACAAGACTCGTTAAGTTGCCCTCCATCAGCTCGAACACACATGAATCTCCAACTTTAAGATTGTTGTCGGTAACGAATTTTCCCCAGTCTTGTTTGTCAACCTTTTTTTTATGCTTCTGATTACCGAGGCGTAGGTTCCACGTGTTCCCTCGGTATACAATGTTAGCATGGACCGAATTAGTCGAAAGCTTATCAGATACTTCTGATGGGATCTCCTACAATTCCAACAGATAACATTAGAGGCCAAATGGATGGGTTGGGCAATGGGTCGAGTCAGGTTGACCCGAAACACTTTTTATTCAAAAGTTTTGAAACTTTTTTATAAACAGCCAATATGTGGAGCATTATTGCAAAAGTTATATTCACTTCAATAGAAATCTACCTTTTTATATAAAACTGATTTAGAAGGTTTATTTATAATTTACACTTAGATGACATCCTATCCTTTGACCTGTTCATAGCATCAAACCCGTTTCCATTATAACTAGTACTCCGTAATATTTTTCATTTTACCAGCCAAAGATTAGCAAAGGGGTCGAACGGTCACATCTAGACAAAAGTAATTTAGATTGTATTGCCAGTTTTCCATTGTTTACTCCATTCATTCATTTTCATTAATTCCATATAAGATTTCATATTTCATGACAGCAAGAACTATTAGCAATTTAGCATAAATCTTGAATTTAAAGCTCACATCTATAAATTGCATAAGTCAAATGTAAATTCTGGACATAAAAACTTACCAGTTGAAACGCCCTTGCAACGTGTCTTCTGCAAAGAACCTGAATAAAATACGGTTTGTCGGTTAATGGCCAAAATTCATCATCTTCTGAAGGTTTAGGAATATGTGATCGATCACTCGTGTTTCCTCCACCATTCTTGACCGATCCTATCTCTGTTTTGACATCCATCTGAAAAAGAAAAAAAAAGTTCAGTGATCTTGCATTCCAATTATATGTAAAATTGTCAAACAGATATGACACTGACACATTGATTTTAAAATTTAACCCAAAATCAACACAAAATTATGGTCATTACTTATAAAGTAGAAACTAATTACTAAAACCCTTATGTTGACAAATTATAGTCCGTACTGAATAAATTACTCATACTAAGCCCTAATTTTAGACCTAGAGTATCCAATCATAAAATAATCCAGTAAAAAAATAATGTATGCCGTGTAATAAAATTTATAAATCCCCTGTATAAGTTCAACAATTAAATGTAGCAAATATACCTGTTATTGCCATTGTTTACCTGAATTTTTTATTTTTACAATAAATAGAAAATAATACTTGATTTACAGAACAAAATTAGGGTTTATCAAGGTAAGCTAACAACCTTAAAATCAATTAAGGATAATAATGCGGAAACGATGAAAGAATGCAGAGAGGGAATTACGAAGCCGTAAATTGTATGAACAACGGAGAAACGCCGGAGGGTGGAAGATGAACGGGCGATTGGGCGTAGATGAGCATCGATATATCACTGAATTTTTTTTACTAAAAAAGGTATGTTTGTATGCTTTTACTGTTTTATTCGATTTTGAGCTTTCTCACATTTCTATTTCTAGAAGAGGAAATTGTCTGAAAAAAGGTTTGGTCTAAAAAATATATTTATATTGATATTGATATTTATTACTCCACATTTATAAAAACACAAGTATTGGAGTTTAAGGGAAGATAGAAAGTTTATTTTTGTTATAATACAATATTTAATGCATGTTTGAAGGTTTTAACGAAAACCCTAAAGATTTCCGTTATCAAAACTCCGTTAATATAAGTTTTTTAAAACCGTATAGAATCTACTTGCTTTTGGATTAAAATTTTTATATATATTAATAGTCTTTACAACAGCTACATAGATATATGTTAGAGATATATCCAAACGAACAAATACGAAGAATAAACAAATACGATACGAAGCGGAAACTATCAAATTCAAATTGTAAATCAAATTCTAACGAACCAAACAAACTAACAAATTCAAAATCGTGGGTACAAATTTTCTAAACTAATGATCTCTATTTATAGAGAAAACTAATTAAACCTAATCCTAAACAAACTCCAAATACTAATACTAATCCTAAACCAACTCAAATACCAAATTAACCATACAAACCACAAAAGTTTAAGTCATATTCCAACAATATAAAAAATCCTGAAATTAAATTTGCTATTGACTACCCAAGTGTGCGAATCTCCTTTGACGCTAATTACATTTAAGAATACGAGTGATCAGATCGATTCATGTATTCGGATTTGATCACTTCACGGTCTAGACTTTTTTGCTGATCTTTGTAAGGGAAGATAGGACTTCATTCATGTCAGGTCGATCTTCCGGATCCATTTTGGTGCAAGATAACGCCAACTTTAGAATTTCTTCGATAATGCCTTGCTTGTTGGAGAAATTAGAAGCAAGATCAGGATCAACAATTTCTATCAGTGAGTTCGTTCCATTTGCAAGAGCTCGATTTATTAATTGTGGCAAAGTCATTTGGGTCCCTTCCTCTTCGATATGTCCTGTTGGCCTTTTTCTAGTGATGAATTCCATCACTACTATGCCAAAGCTGAACACGTCTACTTTCGTCGTCACTTTTCTCATGAATGCAAACTCTGATGGAAAACAGAAACGAAAGAGTCAGACTTATAGGGTCAAAAGTAACACGATTTAACATCGAAAATTGACATGCATTATGTTAAAAATAAATCCAAAAGTTTAGCATAATCTACTGTATATAACAAGATATATTTGGTACGAGAAAAAATGGAAATAGAAAATGAAAAAGATACATTAGCTTTGAAGTTAGTTTCTGGTCGGGTTGACCTTTTAAAAGTCAAACCATCTCATCTGAATACCCAATATATAAGAGTATGTGTTATCATACGGAGTATTTAATTTTGAATTTTTGGTAAGTTTTCATTAAGATGTAACCAACTCTGTTCCCAGCTTAGCAATTTGTGGTTAGCTAACTATCTTTTTTTAAACCAGATATACATAGTCAAAAAAATGAAAAACATACATCAAGCCTTCTGGTTTCTGGTCAGTTTGACCTTGAAAGTCAAACCATCTGATTTATTTTTAAGAGCATATTTGTCATTCTATAATTTAATTTTGGCCAATTATCATAAAAGTGTCTGCAACTTTGTTTCTAAGTTCTGATTTGGGTAACTAAACAAAAATGACCATGTTGACTACACCTTACATGAACTTTATACTAGTCAACTTAGGTAATTATCTGGAATCAAAAAAATTAAAACTTTGATGATTTTATTTCTGAATTTAAATAAGTGATGTATTAAACCTGGTGCCAAGTAACCGATGGTGCCTTCAAACGTCGAACCAGTAGAAACGCTGCTTCCGTCTTGCGGATGAACTCCAAGAATCCTAGCCGTCCCAAAATCGCTAACATGAGCATCCCACTTTTCATCCAGAAGTATATTTGATGGCTTCAAATCACAATGAACGATCGGAAAATCATAGCCAGAATGCAAATAAACCAACCCTCTAGATACCGAAACCAAAACTTCAACTGTCTCATACAAATCCCACCTCGATCGATCAATCCCCGAATCATGTATAACTCTATCCAGATTACCATTTTCCATATATTCAAGAACTAATGCCTTTAACTTCCCACTCTCCCATGCATAACCAAGAACTTTCACTAGATTTCTATGCCTTAATTTTGCTAATGTCTTCATTTCTTTATTAAAACTCTTATCAGATTCAACTGAAAACTCTGTGAAATTCAAATTCTTGACTGCTATCATCTTTCCATCTGCTAGTGTACCCTTGTACACTGTGCTTAAACTACTTGTACCAAGAATGTTGTCTTCACTAAAACTGTTAGTAGCATCTTCAAGTTCTTTTCTTTCAAATCTTTTGAGAGCCGACCCCGGGGTGTAAACTGGTAATTCTGGATTTTCGGTTTCTTTCGCTTTCTGTTTTCTAACACGTCGGTAACATATAACAGACATAAATAATACTAGAATCAGAGCTACAGATCCAAGAACTGCAAGAATTAGTATCGCCTGTTTGGATAATCTATGTGATTGATTTGATCTACTTGACGCCATGCATGATTCTGCATCTTTAGTAAAACACAAAGATGGGTTTCCAACTAATCCAACTGCGGTAACATTTCTGAAAATTCCGGTCTCAGGAATACGCCCTTCAAGCTGATTACACGAAAGATTGAGATGCTTTAATGCTGTAATATTCCCGAACTTTTCAGGAATCGTGCCATTGAATTCGTTCTGTGACAGATCAACGGATGTAAGACGGGACAAATTCGCCATACTTTCTGGGATCTCTCCATTTAACTGATTTCGTGAGAAATTTACATATGAAAGAACATCAAGAGGCGGGAATATTTCATCCAAAACGATACCAGAAAGACGATTTCCTGATAAATCAAGACTCTGCAGGTTTCTGCAGCCTTGAAATGTTACAGGAATACCACCTGAAAAATTATTATTCGAGATATCAATGGCTTCAACCATTTCCATCTTCCCAAACTCATTTGGGATGTTTCCCGTAAAGAAATTGTTCGAGAAATTGAGATAGAATTGCATGTTCCTCAAACTAGCAATCACGGGCCTTGATATCGAGCCTGTAAGAAAATTGTGTGACAAGTCTATTAAAATCAACTGGTCTAGTTTCGTCATGCTTTCTGGAATCGACCCGTTAAACCTGTTTCCACTGAGGTCTAACCGTGAAAGCAGCTCGAGTTTCGAAACAGAGTTTAAAACAGAGCCCACTAGTTTGTTATTCATTAAGTAGAGTTCAGTCAGCTGTTTAAGCTCAATGATTTCATCGGGTACCCGGCCTTCAAGAGTATTGTTATAAATCGAAAGACTTTGAAGTGAAGAAATGTTTGAGATTTCTACAGGAATAGTTCCTGAAAATCGATTTTCCCCAAGGTTTAACATCATTAAACTAGTTAGGTTCCCAATTTCCTTTGGGATTGGCCCGACAAAGGAATTATCATGAAGTTGCAATATTTGAAGATTAAAAAGTCTTCCGATTTCCGGTTTCAACAATCCTGAAAATTTGTTATGTGCTAAATTCAAGATCACGAGACTTGAACAATCGAAGAGATCATCCGGAATCTTTCCTGAAAATTTGTTATCTCCAACACTGAAAAACGTAAGATTCGACAACATCCCTAAACCGTGAGGGATTTCTCCAATCATCCTATAATTATTAGACAAATCGATCCAACGAATATCTGTGCAGTTTGTGATACTAGTTGGAATCAATCCATCTAGATTATTATTACTAAGAGACAAATTCCGTAGATTATGAAGCGACCCAATACTTGAAGGAATCGATCCACTAAGCGAGTTTAAACTAATCGTCAAATAAGTTAAATTCACCAACCTGGTTATCGATTCAGGAATTTCACCAGTAAGCTTGTTCTCATGAAGTGTCAACGATACAAGTGATTTCAATGAATCAATATCAGAAGAAATACTTCCCGTTAGATTATTCTTCGATAATTGCAAGGTCATCAGTGATTTCAACTTGTACAACGAGCTAGGAATGCTTGAGTTCAATCGATTATCATACAACCGCAAAACTTGTAAGTTCACTAAATTTCCAATTTCAAGAGGAATGCTTCCATACATCTTGTTGCTATATGCATTGAGAATAGTTAGATTCCCGCAACGCCCGATCTCTGTTGGTATTACACCGGTAATAGAGTTTTCTTGCAACTGAAGAATTTGTAAACTTGACAAGTTTCCAATTCCTCTAGGAATGATACCCGAAAGGTGGTTTTGGCTAAAATCTAGAGCTTGTAGTTCTTTTAAATGACTAATGGAAGCCGGAATGGAACCTTCTAAAAGATTATTAAAAGCTCCAAGAAGTTGAAGATAGACCAAATCACCAATTCTATCCGGGATTGTACCATTAAGTTTGTTTTCATCGAGGCTAAGTTCGAGTAACGAAGTGCAATTACAAATACTCTCAGGAATGATTCCGGAAATGGAATTGTTTCCTAGGTCTAGAATCTCTAGATTCCGGAGATTTCCTAGTTGGAATGGAATGGGCCCCGATAGAGAATTCGTGTAAAATGCAAGCGTAGTAAGTTGTGTGCAGTATCCCAGTTGGAATGGAATGTTGCCAGTGAGTGAATTGTAAGATAAATCAAGAATTTGAAGACTAGAAAGGTTTCCAAGAAACGGAGAGATCTCGCCTTTGAGTTGCGTCTGTTGAATAGAAATGGAAATCACACGACTTGAAACGTTGTCGCAAATGATTCCAGTCCAGTTGCAATGATGGACGGAATCGGACCAATCTAGGAGTGCGCCACTTGGGTCATCTGTGATTGAATTCTTGAAGTGTTTTAATGCATTTATTTCATCTTCTAAGATGGTGTTTGCAGATAGAACAGTAAGTACCAAAATAGGTAAAAGTAGAAGGCTTTTGAATGCCATTGTTGTTTTTGAAGGTGGTGGTTATTGTATGAGAACAAGAAGCTGGTTTTATATTGAAATATATAAATGATTTGGTGAATTCTTATTAGATATCATTCATACTCCATATAAATTTGTGTACATGGACCCAATAGTTGACGATAACTCGAAATGGGTATCTCTTGTCAAATCTTAACGTGTGAATCCAAAGTCTTGACAGCGCAGAAATTATTTAGACGATATTGTTATCGTGGTTTGTGTTCATACCTCATTTTGTTGGTGAACAGATAAAATATATTTAACCTAGTTTCTTTATAAAAGTATAATCATTTTACAATTCTTCAATAAAACACAGATATAATCGATTAAAGTAAAATTGATAATCTGCGAACTTATATATATCTTTGCTTTGGAAGATATGATTCGATGATCCACTTGTTTGATTTTTTAGTCAAAACACAATAATTACAATCTTGAACGAGTTTTTAATTCATTTTTACAATAAGTCGAAATGTTAGAGGTGTTTGTTTTTGCTTATTTTTTAGTTTACTGGCTTATGTGATTTTGGCTTATTTATCGTATATTCATTTCTTTGCTCTCTTTTTTGGCATAATAAACGAAAATAAGCTCCTAATTAAGCTTCAAAAGAAGTCGGAAAATGGGTTGAAAAGAAATAATTAAGCTGAAATCACCTAAGTCAGAATTAGCTAAAAATGAGCTAAAAGAAACAACCCCCTCATTGATAAAATATTGGATTTTATCCGTGATTTTAATACCATTATTTATGGATAACTATTTCACATTTGCATGAAAATGAATTACCTCAACTTACATATGCTAATGCATTACAAACGATGAGCTTACAAGTGTTTTCACTAATATATAGTAAACCTTTATGATGGGGTTTGAAACTATATATCGATCAAGAATTCATGATAAAGACTAAAAACAATTATTATTATTATACTTATTATTATAATATTTTGTTACTTCACGCGACTATTAGTTTCTACTTTTATGATTTGATTAGTTGCATTTAACACCCTAAGATTAATTGATGTCAACTTGTCAAGTGGGTTATAAATTCTAGTGTCTATTTAATTTGTACGTACTTGATCGAGTTAAGTTCCTACCAAACTGGTCAAAGTCGAAAACGCAAAGTTATCAATTTCTTTTTCGACGGTCACCCTTTTGTATTATTCTTATACTTGTGACTCGATGTCGACAATGTGACAGACAAATCAATTAAAGAGTTTAAAGTTTTGTACTATATATATTTTGTTTATAAATGCTAGATGCATGCATGAATTAAATAGTAGAATATTAGAATTAAATTTATGTGTGTACTTATTTTGTCTATTCTAGTGTGAAAGCTTGCTCGCCAGAAATGCAAATTATAGTATTAAGTAGTAATTGATTAAGCGGTGTAATTTTCTATAGGTTAATAACAGTTTAATCCTTAGAGTTTCACATTTTTTTCGTTTTAACCATTCAAAAAAAATCTATCATGATTTAACCCTTCAAATCTGTATTGCTTATTGGTTAAGTTTAACCCTTCAAAGGGTTAAACCATTAATTTTTTGAAAGTTAGATGATTAAAATAGAAAATTTTAAAATGGCCAAATCGTTATAAAATATAAACTTTAGGAATTAATTAAACCATCAAATTTTTGAAGCATAATCAAACTTTAGGCATAAACCACCAAAAGTTTGCAACTTCAAACACTACAAGAAAATAGACCTAATACGACGAAACCCCTTTTGCGACGACATAAGTCGTCGCTAAAGCCCACTAAAAGTTACAATGTTGATCAAAAATCGTCGCTAAAGCTCATAAAGTTGTCGCAATAGAGTTACACAGATGAGGCTATAGCGACGACACTTTTGCGACGACATATCCTCTCTTAATCTCTATAGCGACGACTTTATGGGATTTAGCGACGACTTTCATCTGTCGCTAAATCCCTTTATTCTTGTTGTGAAACTAGAACAAAACTTGAGTGGTTAAAACGGAAAAAATGTGAAACTTTGAGGATTAAACAATTATTAACCCATTTTCTATTCGTGAAACAAATTTAATTATTCATGAATGTTATAGAGAGAGGGAGAGAGAGAGAGAGAGACAGAGACAGAGAGAGATACTTCGGTCACCTACTGGAGTCATTTTATATTTCAATGTAGCACGATTGAACCTCCACAAGGTCCAACATTGTCGGACAAATCAACTCCATCACATATACTGCCACATCCAAGCCAGAACTCGCACGATTTAAGCCTTACGTTGTGGGACATGCACTTCATTGGTGATAGGTACATTTATGTTAATAAAAAATACATATGACAGGTTTCAAACCCATGACCTGAAAAAAGTCATGACGTCTGCCCTACTGCTAGGTTATTTAGTCATTGGTATCAATATATATATGTGGGGGGGGGGGGGGGAGGGCAAGTACCAGTTGAGAGTAGCTCAAGTGTTATCGTCACCGCAAATGTTAGCCCTCACATGTGTGACCGACATATCATGTGCTTCAACACATGTGGGTACTTGATTCGTGGATAAGTATATTTGTCCGATGTTGATGTTCCTTGCGGGTGTAGCATGTGTGTACCATTGAAATAGGTACGTGGTCAGAAATACCCTTCAAATTACAATATTTTTTCCGTAAACTAGTTATGCTAATATGCTTATCCTTCTTGTAAATGAAAAGAATAAAAATGCAAATGATTTTGATGTAGTGTATGAAACATAAAACAAATGAAACCTGTTATTTCTTAGAATAATCGGGAATAATTCTTCCAACAAAAGTTTATTCTAAAAGAATACCGTTGTTAGGTTCATTTTAAACTCACAATTTGAGAGATTTTTTTTTTGCTTTGAAAATCAAAACAAAGTCAATTACATCCATAACCCTAAAAAGGGAACCAGAAATTTAAATGGGACAAAAAAACATAACGGGTCGGCCAGAAAGTTTAAAATAAAAATCCAAATTTAACAGGAAAAACATAAAATGGGTCATAATTTCTTCTAGGAGCCGTTTTTGGGCTTCGTGGTTTGGCTAAACCGTCTTTGGCTATTTATAGCTTGGTGGGCTTCGTTCCAAGTTTCGATTCGTCAACTCAAGGACCTGAAACGGAGCCCTGTAACTCAATTTATGGCTTTTTCGTGCAACCCCTTTCATTACACGATCATGACCTCTAGAAACACAAAAGCCATTTCTTCAACACCCAACCTCCATTTCTCATGATTGATAGCTTTACCACTTAGGGTCAAAGAAACATTATATATTCTTGGTGTCCAACTTAAAACGTAGTAGTATATTTTTGGATCTCTATTTTTTTTATTTTCTTATTTTTGAAAAAAAAAATTATAAACAAGATATACTGGAGTATAGATAATTTCATATTTGGATCTCTATTTCCTAAGGCCACTCCCAACAGGAGTCGCCGGCTCTCGTCGGTTCACAATTGACGAACCGACACCGATGGCACGAGCCCATCGATTTGTCTTGTCGGTTGGCAACTTCGGTTTGGCGACGATCGTCGGTTCCCACCGTGGGACCCATTTACTTGTTTTTTTTCTTTGTTGACCGTTCAAAGTAAAAAAAAAAAAAATTCAAAAACTTTTAAAATTTAAACATTCCCCTTTTTTTTAAACTTTTTAAACTTTTAAAAAAATTAAATTTTAAAAACTTTTAAACTTTCCCCCTCTTTTTTTTAAACTTTTACCGATAAATATACTTACATATTACACTCATCTTCACACAACAATTTACACAATTATCGTACTTTTAAAGATTTAGGACTTCTTGTAATTTTTCTTTTTAGGAATTGTGGTAATTTTTATTTTTAGGAATTGTGGTAATTTTTATTTTTAGGAATTATTGTAATTTTTATTTTAAATGGAATGTTTTTATATAAATTATTGTGTTTAATTTAAAATATTGTGTTTAATTTAAATAGTTTTGTATTTTATTTGATTAAAAAATCCCAACCGGGCCCCAGAAAAATGAAGTGATGGAGCAGGGATGGAAGGGGTCAGTCAGTTTCAGTCAGTTTTCTGAAAAAACTGACGTGGCGCTTACGTAGCGCTGACAGTTTCTGTCAGTTTAATTTTGGGTTAGGAGTAGCCTAAGTCTATTGGAGTATCTCCTCAGCGTCAACGATCATTTTCTTTTGGCACCTTCCTAGTCACCCACACACTTACAAAATCTAATTAATTATATTTTGATGTCTCGTAAAGTATTGCATTCAATAACTATATGCGCTCGTTTAAATAGTGGTTTAATCAAGTGTAATTTCATATGTTCTGCTCTATCGATCTGGATTTCCCTTTATAAATTATTTAAAGAATTAAGGTTCTTCTAAAAATCATAATATTATTATTAGCCTGATTAAAGCTTGTAGAGTAATTAATACTCATTTGTTTTTGTTCTTACATCATATTATACGTATGTATATTAGTCCGAAATTCGTACGTACAAATTGACATATCGTTAACACTTATAGTTAAAAACAACTGATCAAATCGAAATATACTCCGTATGACTTAATAATATATGTACGAATACGAATAGATAGGATTATTTCATAAAACCTCTGTGGGCTAAATGCGAATGTTATCCTACCACATGTTTACATAAAGACAAGAAAGTAGAATGTAGATATTAGTAACAATAATTCAACCACCCGTGAACACCCGATATATGTTCGTCTTGGCTTTTTCCCGATAGAGTTTTGTTGACGAGTGACCTTCTAGCATCTCCGGCATATGTGTTAAAAATTACTACTATCAAATTTGGTGTAAGAAATCAAGTTTTTAAAAATATGATTACACCAAATGTGTTTTATCTCTCGCACATATATTAAATTTCTATATCAAAACTACTTTATCATCATTTACATATTATCAACTAAACTATTTTTACATTATACTTTATTTTAATTGGTTATTTTTTATCAGTTAACTTTCTAAACTATTAACTTAAATATATATTTTAATTTATTCACTTTCGTAAAGTCTCAATTCTTGTAGTCTTATGCAATAATCAATGTTTTAATTATGATAATTTGCTTTAAAATTAATATTTTATTGTTTTAAAAATTATATTATCTAATATAAAGTATACCGTATTTAAGATAATTATACAAATAAATAAGTTTTTATAGTTTTGTACTCGAATAATAACAATATTTTAAACATAAAGGCTAAAATGAATCCTTAATTTTTTGATATAGTTATAGTATTCCATCAAAATTTGATGAAAATCTTCAAAAATTTAGTATACATCAAATTTTGCATTATATTTAATGACTTGGTTGGATATGGGTTTTTGGGGTTAAGTTCATGAGAGAAGGGGTAAAAGTGAGGAAAATGAGATAAGCCAATAAGAAGGTGACAAGTGTCTCCTCATTTCTCCACCTTTTTTATTCATTTCTCTTTCTCCTTTTCATTTCTTCACATTTATTTATCCAACTCTCCCTCTTTCTTTATTTATTCACTTTTTTTTTTCTATTTCCTTTTTTTAGTTTATTTTTTATTAAAAAATTTTATTATAAAAATGATTTTAATTTTTTAAAAACTAAAATTTGTTAAACATGTAAAAACTTCTATAACACTTTTGTTAACAAAAATAAATAATTAAATAAAATTTGTTAACATTTTTTTAGAAAAAAATATTACTTTAAAAATCTAAAATTTAGTTTTTAACCATTGTTCTGTTTAATTTTTTCTTTTTCTTATATCATTTTCAAATTTGTGATACACTAGATATTATATATAGCGATACATATGAATATCAAAAACAAGATGTAATAAAACTAAATTATTATTGTGTTCACCAACATTATAACTATGATACACTGATTTTTTTCTAAATATGATGCATCGAGTATTTAAATATCATGCATCAACTTTTTGAAATATGCCATAAAACATCGTTATTGAAATAAAAAGTGGTGCATCATAGTTATAAAACACGGTTCATCATAGTCATAAAACATGGTGCATCGATTGTTTAAAAATTTCATGCATTGACTTTCAAAAAATACTATAAAACATCGTTACTGAATTAAATGGTGGTCTATCATAGTTATAAAACATGGTGCATCATAATTATAAAATATAGTGCATCATAGTTATAAATATGACACTCTGACTTTTAGATATACGATAAACATCATTAGTGTATAAATCTTGGTGCATCATAGTTATAGAATATGGTGCATCATGATTATAAAAAGTGGTGCATCATAGTTATAAAACATGGTTTATCATAGTTATAAAACATGGTGCATCTGGTGTTTAAAATATCATGTATCGACTTTCATAATATACTATAAAACATTGTTATTGAATTAAAAGTTGATGCATCACAGTTGTAAAACATGGTGCATCATAATTATAAAATATAGTGCATCATAGTTATAAATATGACAACTGACTTTTAGATATACGATAAAGATTATTAGTGTATAAATTTTGGTGCATAATAGTTATAAAGTATAGTGCATCATAATTTTAATTTTACGATGCATTGAAGTTATAATTTTATTTTATCAGAATTTATTTTATTCAAGGTACGAATATGGTGCTTAACATAAATGTTTTTTTGTTATACTATATATAAAATTGTATTTACAAAGAAAATCTTCACTTCCGATCGTTCCTTCTAGTTCCTAAATTAAACAGTAGATTAATTAAACTAATCCTAAAGTTAGAAAGATTACAGAAATTAAAGAAAATCTAGAAGTGAGAATTTGGGGCTGAAAATTACCTAATAGTGTGTGTTTTGAATTGTGAATCTAATGATGTTTTATAGTTGAAATCAGACTCACGATAGCATTTCTAGCCTCATTGTAGCGAAAAAATGTATGTGGTACGCGTATCGGATGAAAAAGTGGGTGCACGGACCAAAAAGTCGGCCGGCACGGGGTGGCATCGAGCCGGAAGGAGCCGGCTCTAGGTGGACGGCGAGCCGGCTTGGGTTGGTAACCAGCCAGCACCGGCTAGCGGTGAGCCGACCTAGGGTGGCGGCGGGCCGGCGCCTATCAAATGGTGTTCGTGCAATTTTTTCATTTTACGTTTTGCTTTGTATCTCCTTAGTTATGCGTTCGTTTTCGTCGATTCTTTTTGCGTTAGATTCTATTTTTAAAAATGAAGACTTTGATGTAAAGAAATCCCCGAGATGATTTTCCGAACTTGAGATATCTCATTCCGATTGGTTTGAATCTTTCGTAGCACGTAGAATCTTCATTCTTTATCCGTTTCTTGTGATTCTTTTTGCGTTAGATTCGGTTTTAGAAAACAATTACTTCGGTATTGAGCAACATCTGAGGTGATCCTTTTGTCTTGAAATTGTGTCTCGTTTGTTTGAAATCTTTAAACGTGCGTGGAATCTGCAATTTTCACCCGTTTTGCTTGATTTTTCTCATGCTTCCTTATTTTGACATACTTGACAAAATATCACTGATTTACGTAGTATTTGAGCTTATATGCCAAGTATTGATCTAAAATGAGAGAGATATCGGTAGTAAAAACGTGACTTTTTATGCGATATCAATACGTAATATTAAATAAGTAAATATGTTATTTAGACTACTTGGAATGTTTAAAAAGATGGTAAAATTTCTCAGGGTGTTTCAATATAATTATACAGACATCCTTTTTTGTTTAAATGTCAAGCATTGCATTAAAAAGAAACCTATTTCCTCAAGAAAAGGAAATGGGTTAAAAAGAGTACACTTATACAGAGCCAAAAAAGAGAGAAAACTCATCAAAAGATATCCAACACAAAGCATTATATCCCAAAGATAGAGCCCGGGTGCGATATCCACGAGCTCCAGTCTAAATCCACCTTCTTGCATTCGTTCAAAATCCAGAAGAGAGAAAATCTTTGGACTTGCGGGAAAATATCATCTAGCTGAAAGTTATGCTTGTCTTCATAAGAACGATGAACTATCTTGTTCCTCCACTTCCAAACACACCATATTAACACGTACAATGAACCTCGAAAAGCCATACGAACATCCTTGTTTGAGTTATATTCTCCATGTTATTAGAAAACATTGTTAAATGAAACATTCTCCACATGAGAGAGACCCACCACTAACTTCAAGTTTTTAAGCTGTGAAGATCTAACCTTTGAGCATGAGAAGAATAAATGATTAAGCGATTCTGGGCAGATTCACACAACGGACATAAAGTCGAGTCCACCTAATACCTCGAGCAACAATATTAGTCAAGGTGGGAACCCTATCAAGATTAGCTCTCCAAACACAAAGATTGATTTTTTTAGGGACCCACCCATTCCACTCGTGAATATGACCAGTGGCTTGGGAATTCAGGATATTCTTGTCAATTAAACGAGATAACCAACTCACTGTGAAGACACCGAATTCATGCAGTAACCAATTCCAACTATCTGCACTCGAGCTTAAAGGATGATGTTGACTCAAACGGTTCGTTAAATTTTCTAGCTCATGTAAGGTCCGACCACGTGGAGGGACACGTGAAATCCCAATTACAAACCCACGTGTTGTTAGTGCAAACCCAACGGTTACTGATTACACAATCTTTGTCTTTCTCGAGAGCATATAACCTCGGGAACTTTTCTTTTAACAAATAATCTACATCCAACCAAGACTCTTTCCAAACTGAATATTGTTCCCATTCCCGAATTTTCTAGAAATGGAGCTTTTAAATAGAATATTCATCTAATTAATTGCAGCTCCGCAACGAATAATACTCTTCCAACAGCCTTTGCAATTACCTGCACTACCATTAGAATGCAACCCACCATCATCTCCTTATATATATTTAATCACTCTACACCATAAAGCATTATTTTCCATGTAAAACCGCCGCCACCATTTACCTAATAAACCGAGGTTTTTTGCCTTAATGATCCCAATACCCAAACCACCTTCTTTCTTTGCTTGCAAGAATACTCTCCCATTTTACCCAATTAATTCCATTCGCATCATCCTTGAAATCCCAAAAGAATTTTCTTCTACTTCTTTCCAACATGTTAAAAACCTTTGAAGTAGCTTCAAAAATAGATAAATAAAGTAATGGGAGGCTCCCAAGCAGTGACGGATTCAAAAAATTTCATCATGGGGCAAAACTTAACACTTAAAAAAATTTCATAATGGGAGGCTAATTAACCAAATCCGCCCCTGCTCCCAAGGATAGATTTTACAAGGGTCCATCTCCCACCAGTTAACAAAAGCTTTGACTTCCATGAAAATAATTTGAAAAGAAATTGATCAATCACATCCAACTAGTTTCTAGTTTTACTCATATCCTTTCCCACCGGTAATCCCATATACGTTAGAGGAAACTTATCATGCTTACAATTGATGAAGTTCGCAACACTGCTTACATCATTTGTATCCTCCCCAACACCGTTATAAGCAACTTTTAGACATATTTACAAGAGATTTGTCTTTTCTATTGATTCCTATGGATTGAATCCAAAACAATATAGATTGATCCGAAATCTGATTAAAATCCAACATAGCATCCATAGGTACATAAGAAATGTATTGAATCGATTCTTTTTAATGAATAGATCCGATCACAACTTCGAATATGGAACTCAAAGGGATCAAATAGGAAAGGATACTCTGAATCATAGAACTCTAATGAAATATACGATCAACTAACATTTATCGAATTTGAAAAAGAGTCAGGAAAGATAGTTCGATCCTCTTTTTTTTTTCGAACCGAGAGATCCATGAATTGGGATCCTGGTGCATATAGATACAAATGGTCCACTAGGAGCAATAATTTCCAAGAACATTTGGAACATTTCGTTTCTGAGCAAAAGAGCCGTTTTCAAGTAGTGTTCGATCGATTACGTATTAATCCATATTTGATTGATTGGCCGATCTAATTAGATGTAATAAAAATATTAGTGCCCAATACGGGAAGGCTTTCTTCCAAGAATGTATTCTTGTTTTTTTCTAATGAATCCTGAATATTACGATTCGCCATTTCATAATGGAGATGTATGTGTATAAGAAACAGTATATTGAATCCGAATCAAACTTCAGAAAATGGTAGGAAGATAAGATATTAATTTTGTAAAGAAATTTATGAAAAAAAATTATATATATCGTTCTCATTCTTATTTTTTAAGTGTACACGTATGATAATTATAGCCACATTGGATGTGTAACCGGTTTAACCGAAAAGCATATGAAGTTTAACAGCTTTTCGTCGTATGACCCATGAAAACAATGAAGCGAATTCAATTACCCTACCACCGGAAACCATCATTATCTTATCTCCGTCACCACTAGCTACCAAATCCTACACTGCTCAAATCAACCGTCACTCAACCGCCATTGCTCACCGTCACGTCATCCTTCTCTACTTCACCATGCTTAAAATCTACATTCCCCCAGACCCCTACACATACCCAAGTATGCATGCTCAAAGCTTGCACATCTTTAAACCCTTATTTTCACACGCCATTTCACTCCACCAACAAGCCATCGCAAATGGGTTTTCGTCTGATGCCTATATTTGTGCTTCTTTAATCAACTTCAACGTGAAAATTCTTGGTACTGTGAAGCTGCACATAAAGTGTTCGATGTAATACGTGAGAGAAATATGTCTGCGATCAGTGCGGGTGTTTTGCTTTAATGGAATCCTACATCGTAATGTAGTCCTACGGATCGAACCCAAATCATGTAAACTTTCTCATCTATTCTCTATGCTTGTAGAATTGCAGTCCACCATGTGTTGGTCAATAAAGGTATATGCTTATACAAAACTATGACAATACATTGGAAGATCAAACCAAATCTAGTAGATTGTTGACTTTTTTGTGTCGATATGGTAGGATAGAACACATATATAACTTTTAAAATCCGGCTGTTGAGGTTTTAGCCATTCTTCTTAATGCCTACATGAATATAATTAATGTGGAATTAGATAACCTTATTTTTATTGAAATACAGAGGGTAAAACCAGAAGGTTTTCAAAATTTTGCTTTAGTTGGTTCATAACTAGGATCATTGAGTAACACGGTGCACGTATATGATGTAAATGTATGTTTCATCTTGTGTATTATGTACGCCTCTTAAAGTTATACACGCCATAACTTTATACCAAATAGTGACAAATGCCCTGATTTGATTTTCTTAACAATTAATGAAGTCAAATTAGAAGCCTGATGAAGGAAACAGCCATCGTGCTTGTGTCTCTCCTCGCAAATTCTTCTTTTATTGTAAGAGCATGAAGATGGAAGTTCTAATATGGATATTTGCCTATTTCCTTATACTTACCATGGTACATTTTGCACTTCTTTTGCATAACTACAAAATACATAATGTTCTTAAATATATATATCTAAGTTCTGTTTGTCACTGATAGCTACAATTCTCTGTGAGTAGATCTTTGTGGACTCGTCGTTCATTGCTACATCAATTCGATACTCGATGGTCCAAAACTTAGTTCCACGAGGTAATATATTAATGAAACTATTCTTCATTATTTATCATTATTTTCATTAAATTGTACTTTTTGTGATGTAATGTATAAATGGGATAATAGATTAAACCTGTTGATTCCTATGAATATCAGGAAAAATCTTTTCCAAAAGTACGTTGATTCACAAAAGAATACCGTGGAATGGGTATGATTCACAAAATTGAAAGTGAAGTCGAAATTCTTCAAATTGAAAACTAACTTCAAAACAATGTCAAATGAACCCTAATAAACAACCAGAAATTTAAATGGGCCAACCAAACATAACGGGCCAAACCATAAATCCAAAACAAAAGTCTAAATTGAAAAGAAAAATTATAAAATGGCCCATATCTTCCAAACGGAGGCGTTTTTAGGCTTCGAGGGTGGGTTTGGCGGTTAGCGACTTGATGGGCCTCGCTTCAAGCTTCGAATCGCCTGCTCATGGGCTTCAAACGAAGCCCGGTAGCCAAGTTATGCCCTTTTTCGTGCATCCCGTTTTGTTACACAGTCTTGGGCCTTTAGGAACATAAGGGCTTGATCTTCCACACTTGGGCCTCCATCATTTTGTTATTCATTTCTTGGTTCATGTATTGACTTTTAAATGTGACATTACACATGGAGTTGAAATTAACAATATTATTAAATTGGCATATTCATGTCGTACATAATTGTATATGCTGTGAAGCTATGCAGAAAGAAAACCTTGTACTCTATGGATCTTATCACGAACATACAATATCATATATTGTAACCGGATTCTGATACTAGTTTGTTGTGGAAAACAATAATGAATTGAGATATAAAATGCATAAATTAAAGTAGATTAATAACGTAAAGAATATGTCCACAACGCTCAAGCAGGAGCAACTTTACTAAGTCAAACATTAAGACTGCTATTATTCAAAGGAATCAATCCCTAATACAGTAAAACCGCATAAAAAAAAGACTTCTATATAACCATAACACTAACCAAAATGAGTCAACGATTTGGGTCGGGCTATGTCATGGAATGGAACACTTAAAAGACATAACTCTTAGATGTGGTCTTTCCTAGGGGATGATATTTTGGCATCATTACACATTCACATCTAGAAGTTGAAATTCTTCTACTGCTTCAGAGGATGGCATACCCTAATAGGACCGATCATGGGTATGGTAAAAGTGTATAGCTAATTATGAGGGTTGCCTACTACTTAAATACGGTCACGCTAAAATTCCTTTTGCTGATTTGTTTGAGACACTCAACAAATGACAATGCGGTTTTCAAGCAAACTGATATTCTTCACGTTTGGAAATTAATCTTAATGTTTTCTTCTACATTTACAAACTAGCTTAGTTCATACAACAAACATGTCATCTATCGAACTACAAATATGCAGCTCTGATATATTGTGGAAGTAATAATAATAATAACTCTAGTAAGTATAGTAAAATTGTAAGATATCTTCAAACTGAGTCGAGACTCTTAAACAACTATGAGAATGCCAGAATCTCAAAATAAACTTACTAGCTTTAATAAGTGCTCAAATTTTTTTACTGATTTCTGATAGGGAAAATACGACTTAATTCATGTCAGGTCGATCTTTTGGATCCATTCTGGTGCAAGATAAGGCCAACTTAAGTAACTGTTCTATAATGACTTGATTCTTTCGAAAATTAGATGCCAGATAAGTATCAAGTATCATAATCAGCTCGCTGGTTCCACTGGAAAGTGCTTGGTCTATTAATTAAGGCAGAGTCATATTGCCGGTGAGTTCTGTTGGCCTCTTTTCAGTGATAAGTTCCATCACTATTATACCGAAGCTAAAGACATCTACTTTTCAGTGATGTATTATCTGGTGCCAAGTAACCGAAAGTGCCTACAAAGGCTGATCCAGAAGAGATGCAGCTTCCATTCTGCTGATGAACTCCAAGGATTCGAGCTGTTCCAAAATCGCTGACATGAGCATCCCATCTTTCGTCCAGAAGTATGTTAGAAGGCTTTAAATCACAGTGATTTATTGGGAAATCATATCCCGAATGCAAATAAACCAATCCTCTAGAGACAGTAACCAAAACATCTACTCTCTTAGACAGGTCCCAATTTAATTGATCGATCATAGATTCATGGATAGCACTATCCAGATTACCTTTTTCCATGTATTCAAGAACCACAGCCTTTAGCCTCTCACTTTCCCATGCATAACCAAGTACCTTCAATAGATCTTTGTGTCTCAATTTCCCCAATGTATCCATTTCTTTTTGAAAGCTCTTATTAACGGATTCTGTTGAATGCTGCCTGAATTCGAAGTTCTTCACCGCAATCATCTTCTCATCTGCTAATATACCCTTGTACATGTTGGATTGTAATGTCAAACGGGCCAAAGCCCGGTTTGTTTCTGCACAGGGCCGCAGGCAACACACACAAGAAGAAAACAAATGAATAGTAGCAGTTATAAACGAAGGGGCACAACGGTTTATGACGAAGTATACATGTTCGTATGAAACAACATGTCTGTTCGTTATGTATATAGAATAGATGAAAGGTTGTGATGGTTGAAACAGCCACAACCGCCGGTAACCACCTATAACCGAACCATTGTGATGGTTGGAAAGGCACCGGTTGAATAGTATAAATAGGGCAATTGTTGTAACATAAAACAGTGTGTGCATACATGTGTATATTGTATAGATTTCTCATATTATTGAAACTTTGTGTTTGATAAAGATCCAAACCCCCCAACAGTACACAGTGCTTAATCTGCTTGTACCAAGTATGTTACCTTCACTAAAGTTGTCAGTAGCATCTTCCAGTTCTTTTCTAGTAAATCTTTTGATATTTAACCTTGGAGTGTACTCTGGTTCTACATTCTCTAGATCTCTTTTTACTTGTCGTTTTCTTACATGACGACAACCTAACACCACCAAAGTAAGTATGATAATTAAACCAAGAGATGAGGTTACTGCAATACTTGCAATACTTGTAGTACTTGCTCGGGGTGAATGGTTTAATGAACTTTCTTTCATAAATGGCGACGGGATTGATGGACTTCTGGAGGTGCATAACTTGTTTTTTCTGGGAAAACAAAGGGACGGATTTCCGAGTAATCCAGTTGTGTTGGCATTTTGGAAATAGCCGCATCTGGAACACGTCCTTCTAGCTGATTGAACAACAGGTTGAGGTATATTAGTGTCGAAATATTGCCAATATCTTCAGGAATGATACCTGATAGTTGGTTATAACTGAGGTCAAGTAGTTGCTACTCTTTCAAATACTTAATGGATGTAGGAATTGAACCTTGCAAGCGGTTCATAAATGCCTGAAAAACCTTTAGATTGGTCAATTCACCGATTCTATGCGGAATTGTACCTGTAAGTTGGTTATCATAGATATGACCTTTTATCAGGTAAAGGCAACTACACAAGGTATCTGGAATGGCACCAGAAAGTAAATTGTGTTCAAGGTGTAGTACTGCCAGATTCTGGAGTTGTCCCAGTTGACTTGGAATCGACCCAGAAAGAGCGTTATCCTTAAGGTTAATTTCGTTGAGCTGCAAGCAATTTTGCAACTGGAAAGGAATGCTGTGAGTGAATGAGTTTCGGCTTAGATCAAGAAACATGAGGCTGGAAAGTTTTCCAAGAAAGTTGGAGATTTCACCTTTGAGCTTCTTTTCCTGTAAGAAAATTGATACAACACGTCTAAAACACGATCACATTGGATCCCAGTCCAGTTGCAATGGTGGATGGAATCGGAATTCCAATCATGGAGTGCACCAGTTGGGTCATCTGTCATGAATTCTTGAAGTATTTTAGAGCTTCAACTTCATCTTCCACCCTGAAATCTGCAGATACAACACCAAGTACCAGAATGGGTAAAAGTACTGTTAGGCTTTTAAATACCATTGCTGGTTATTAATTAAGTTTAACTAATTGGTTGAGCAAGAAGCTCATTTTATAAAGCTCGCTTCATTTTATTTTATTTTTATGGGTCATCTTTTAACATATGAAAAACAAGTTTATTTAATTGTTCACAGCTTAGAGTTAAACTTCCCAGAAATTATTTTAATCCCAACTCTTTACTATACAGCAAGTTTTTTTCTTTACTTTCTCAAAAAGTTAAAAATAAAAATGAAATAAATAATAATTTGTTTTTAACCACTAAATGTTTATGTCACATCGTTGTAAACTAACTATTTTATTTCGTAAAAGTTCCACGAAAAATGCAGTTAAAGTGACCACTTTAACTATTAACACAATTTATGAATGTCTATTAAATGTTTTGTTCTAGTTAAAATATCCACTTTGACTATTCAGTATTCACACAGTTTTAGGAACGTTCACTAACTTAACTATTCAACAATCAAATATCATATATATACTATCTATTTATTTTTTTTGATCGGTTATAACACAAACGTGGACACTTGTTTTGAAACATCTAAAATAGTAACTTAAAAATGGTGGCCATCAGTATATGTTTGAATATCCAGCACGCTTTCAAAAAGTCTTTGAACTCTACACTGATAATAAGATAAACCAATTAATTAATCATGTATTTGTGATTTGTTTTTACATAATTATCAAGATTAATATCGATCCGTAAACGTGTTTTTTAACTTCAATTTTGATACTATGAGAATCATATGTTATATTTTACTCTGTGTTAGGATTAGAATTATACAACCAATGCAATTGCACATGCATGTCAGAAAATTGAGAACGAATTTGATGAGAGTATTTATATTTATTGTAGTTTACAAAATCGCGAGATCTAGTTTGGCTGCGTACGATGTGCATAATTTCACAAAATTCGATGAAATTGAAAATTTAATTACATTTTATAGGAGTCTTTGATTTATGAATTATATTGAAAGTCACCAAGTTCATTTTCTCGGGAAAAAAAAATCACATCCATTGGAATTCAAATCCTTTGATAAATTTTCATTCTGTCAAAAACATGTTACAAACCAAAGACATGGTAAGATTATATACAAGTGTCTAAATTATAATAGACATTATACCATAAAAAAACATCATTTGTTTAAATGGCCTAACGATAGGGTGGGCTCTTGACTTCCTCGAGGTCATGGTTTCAAATAGGAACTTGTTGGATAATGATTTATTTCAACTCCAGACACCCTCACTGTGCCAAGGAAGTTGCCCGAGTCATCATTGTGAGGTGGACAAAGACTGGTGCTAAAGGCACACAGGATTAAGGTGTTCCCACCATAAAAAAAACATTGTATAGACATTTAAATTTACTTATTATATGTCACTGGTGGGTTCAATGAAGAATGCTAAAACAATAAGATATACTTTTGACAAAAAAAATATATTTTTTTTGTTGGGTTTTAGAATATAATCACAAACCGTATGTCCATATAACCAAATGTGATTTTCGACGAAATTAGCTTGTGAGATTTATAATCGAAGAGAAAAATATGATGATTCCGAATATATAATTTTATAAATTTTAAACATACGGTTTTTGAGATATTTAAATTTTTTCAAAAAAAATATGAAAATAAATTTTTGAAACAGAACAATCATATTAGTTCGTTCATTATTCATTATTATATTCATCAATGATAAGTAATCATTTTATAGGTACATATTTAGACACATTATATTGTTTCGACTTTCGAATGTCTTATATAAGATAACCGCCATATGTTTTGGTTTCGATTTGTTTAAATCTTTAATCCTATATATTTTGTAAAATGAGTTTTTACATACTGTAATTTAAAAATTGTTAAATGTTTGATGAGATAAAAAAACATAATTAACTTTTACGTATTGTAGTACTCTTGACAATAACATTCTATTTATTGAAACTGGTATTGATATTATATATATATGAGGGTATTTGATATTTTTCTAACGAGTTAACGACATGACCAATTTTTATAGTTGTATATATATGTAGACAGCATAATACACTAGTATTTTACAACGGTGCTCACTCTTGTAGGGTAATAATGATCCATGAAAAAGATGAGGCCTCAATTACCCAACCACCGGAAACCACCGCCATCACTCGCCACCAAATCATACAATGCTCAAATCAACCGGCACTCAACCGCCAATGCTCACCGCCACGTCATACTTCTTTACTTCACCATGCTCAAAACCAACATCCCCCCAGACCCCTACACATACCCAAGTATGCTCAAAGCTTGCACATCTCTGAACCTCTTTTCACACGGTCTTTCCTTCCACCAACACGCCGTGGTGAACGGGTACTCATCTGATGCCTACATTGGTGCTTCTTTGATCAACTTCTATGCGAAATTTGGGTGCACTGAAGTTGCCCACAAAGTGTTCGACGTAATGCCCGAAAGAAACGTTGTTCCCTGGACTGCGATTATCGGGTGCTATTCTAGATCAGGGGGAGTAGACACCGCATTCAAGTTGTATAAACAAATGCAATGTGAAGGAATCAAACCGAGTTCGGTTACTATATTAACCATGCTATCTGCTGTTTTGGAGGATACACATGTTGAATCTTTTCATGCTTGTGTTATACGATATGGGTTTTGTGGTGATTTGGCTTTACTGAATTGTATGCTTAGTTCCTATGGGAAATATGGAAGGGTAGTAGATGCTAGGAGCTTGTTTGAATCGATGGAAACACGAGATCTTGTATCGTGGAACTCTTTAATTTCTGCTTATGCTTTGATTGATAATGTTGGAGAGGTATCAAAACTTGTTTCTAGGATGTATCCAAGTGGATTAGAACCTGATCACCAGGCGTTTGGGTCGTTAGTCTCTGCTGTTACGAGACTGGGGAATCCTTCTATTGGAAAGCTGGTGCATGGAAAAATAGTCAGTAGTGGTTTTGAAGTGAATGTACAACTTAAAACATTGCTTTTAACTATGTATCTTAACTTTAAAGATGTAACGACTGCTTATGGATTATATGAAGCAGCACCTGATAAGGACATGATCTTATACACTGCAATGATCTCCGGACTTTTGCAGAACGAATGTCCAGATAAGGCATTAACAGTATTCCATGAGATGTTAATTTCAAAAGTGATACCATCAAACACGACGGTAGCTTGTGCTCTTGCAGCTTGTGCCCATATGGGTTCGTTTCTTGTAGGAACGTCAATTCATGGTTACATGCTAAGGCGAAAAATGTCGGTAGATGTTCCTACTCAAAACTCTCTTATTACAATGTATGCAAAGTGTGGCCGGCTTAATCAAAGTTGTGCTGTTTTTGAAATGATGAAGGATAAAGACGTGGTTACATGGAATGCCATGGTTGCTGGGCATGCACAGAATGGCCGGTTAGCGAACGCATTGTATATATTTAATAAAATGAGAGAATCTTTTCAGAGACCTGATTCAGTAACAATGGTATCTCTGCTTCAGTCTTGTGCATCAACTGGAGCTCATCATCAGGGTAAATGGATACACAATTTCATCATTAGGAGTTGTTTAGGGTCTTCCCTTTTAATTGATACAGCTTTAGTTGATATGTACCTTAAATGTGGTAACATGGATAATGCTAGAAAGTGTTTTGACCGAATGTCGGAACATGATGTGGTATCATGGAGTTCGATAATCGCTGGATATGGTAGTCACGGTAAAGGAGAAAATGCTCTAAAGATGTTCTTCGAGTTTCTGCGTTCTGGGCTTGAACCGAATCATGTTACTTTTTTATCTATTCTATATGCTTGCAGTCACAGTGGGCTAGTTGATGAAGGGATTAGTCTGTTTGAAATGATGACTAACCATTACAAGATTGAACCAAGACTTGAGCATTGTGCGTGCATTGTTGATCTCTTTTGTCGAGCTGGGAGGATAGAACACGCTTACGAATTCTACAGAAAAACGTTTTCTGAGCCAGTTGTTGATGTTTTGGGTATTCTGCTTGATGCTTGCACGACTAGAGGTAATAAGGAGCTTGGAGACATTATTGCAGATGAATTACATAGGTTGAAACCTGAAGATGCTGGAAATTTGGTCCAATTGGTTCATAGCTATGCTTCATCTGCAAAATGGGAAGATGTGGGTGAAGCATGGGTGCAAATGAGGTCTCTTGGATTTAACAAGATTCCAGCTTGGAGTTTCATCGAGCTAAATGGGAATATAACAACGTTCTATAAGGACCATAGTTCACATCCTGAATACATTGACATCATGACGTGTTTAAAACACATTACTATGCATTCGAAACCAAGAAAACTGGCTACAGATTTTTTAGGATGTGATGATTCTTGACCAAGATGGTGTAAGCATATACAGATATATGCTTTTAAGTAATGTAATTATGTGTTTCCTATTATTTAGTATTATGTGTGACTTTTACTCATACACACCATCACTTAAAGTAGTGAAAGCCATAATTTACTTTCCAGTTTTACTTCTTTTGAGCAATAATAGGTGGATAACTTACAAGGTTCCTTTAAGGTGGTTCATAGGCCCCTAGCACACAAAACCAACATTAACAAAAGCACAAATTAACAATACAATAAGAGAAAATGAAATTAATAGTCATAAACAGCAGAAAGCACACTAAAGCCATAAGTTCATTATTGTTACATATAAAAGCAACTTAAATTACAAATCTACCCATCTAGGCAGCTACCGAAAACAAGGCAATGACATCCTACAGCAGGGGGTACGTCATCATCAAATTTTAGCCATCTTCTCAACCCGACAAATGTCCAACGCCCATCTTCTGTGCCTCAACTTTAAGCGACTTGAGGTATTTAACAGCTTCATCAAGAACATCAGCCGTGTTCATTTGTCGATTACCACCAGGCACGATTCCTCTAAGTGATTTCACCATCTTCCTCATCTTTTCACGCTTTCTATCACTACCCTTTGACTCGTGACACGATGTTGACCCGAGCCCACTGTTTCTTAGTCTCGAAGAGCAAGAATCAGATGTATCACTTGTGTCATTTCCAATTGTACGAGCTGTGCTAACCTCTTCTTCTTCATATTCTTCCTCTTCATCCTCATCATCAAAGCTCAACAATGCATCAATATCTGCCGAATCTTCTTTCATTACCATGGGGGCATTTATGTCTTTGTGCATCAGTGTAGTATCATGGAAGTAAGGTGCGCCTACATTCAGACTTGGGTTGTACATTATCTGGCTACGATTATCTGTCCTGTCAAATATGACAAAATTCCTCGGGCAATCCCATGATGGCTGAAAGTCAACATTTTGACCAAAGAAGGATGAAATATGGTGATCGGGTAAGTACTCTCTGCCCATTTGATCTCCATTTCGAAGGAAATTATTTTGGTCACCCTGCATACTTATGTTAACCAAACGTCTTTGAACTTGTGCCTTTCTAATAGTTTCGGATTATGGGCTTAGTGTGATATGAAGCGGGGGGAAAACAAAAACTAGAATCTTAAAGGCTATGAGCGGTGCAAATGATGCACTTTCAAGTTATTTCCATTTCTGTACCCAAAGATTTATACTCCAACTTGATAATAATCACCAATAACTAAATGATCGATTTCTTAATCTTCTTCTAATGTTAAATAACAACCTAAAGGGCAAACCTTGCCAATATCTCCAAGCTTTCACTATGAAACTTCTACGTAACAGGCTTAAGCAACTGACGGAAATATTCAGCCTGTAACAAAACACAAGTCAGCTATTGGTCCCAAAGAAAGATGATGATTGACTTTGTAGGTCAGACAGAAATTAAAAATGTTATTAATTACAAGCACTTTGACTTTCAAGGGCAGGTAATCAGGCTTCTGATGGATAATCGACATGATCTATGCTATACTTTGAGAATTGAGAATTTGCATTTTGTAGGAACTTAATAAATGTTGATGACCAAACTTATATTCTAACCCAGATAACTATATCTTTACCATGTTTGTACTTTAAAATGATTTGGTTGAGCAAAAAGACCGAAGGATAACCCATTTAATAACATAACAATGGGTCCATTAGTTCCAAAGATGAAGGCTGACTACAGAGTTAAACAGAAATTGGCATTTGAGGTCAAAAACATTGCGTTTCCAATGCAAAATCAGTATGCCCTATGCTCTACTTTGAGGATCAAAACTCGGCTATCTGTAGTAGCTTTTAGAATCCAATATACATTCAACACTAGATACCATTATGTTTATTGACTTTGCAGACAAAAAAGCTTACTTGCTTGAGCAAGTAAGTCAACATTGGGCTCATGATAAAAGATAACATCAAAAACTTACCTGACAAACTTGCATCAAATTATAATAGGCAATAACCCCAACACTCATTTTAGTTTTCCCAACTTCTTTCAAAGATCGATTTCCCTTTTGTGCAACACCAATGAACATTCTCAGTCAATATGCAGTAATAAATAATATCAAGTCAAGCGACTAACAAATACAAGCCTGCAAAATGAACCGAAGACTTATATTAGTACTCCACCTTCATAAACCGATAACTACTCAATATCATAATAATTAAAAGACCGTTACTATAAAAAAAATGGGAAATGACAGTAAATAAAAATAATAAACAAAATCAGGTAAATCTCACCTTTGTAAATCAAGTTACAATATGAAACGAAAGAAAACAGTCAAGCGAGAACACTTTCCACAATAATTCACTCCCAAAGAGGTCCACGGCATGTTGCTCCAATTCTTCAAATTTCAATTTTATGATGACCCCCCTACATACAAATGGATTTTATAACATGATCACAATACAAAATTAATTTAACTATCAACACAAAATCATTTCTTAATAATAAGTATCAACATCATTAGAAATGGATAACAGATGCCCGAAACACATTTTTCGATTGAGACAGCAAACTATTTGGTCAAACTACACAAGGTTTGGACGTCAGAAATAGTTAGGTAAATTTACAAGTATCTCAATCATATATTGTGACAATCATTTTACACCAACTCCTTACCAAACTTCAACAAACTTTTGTAGATTAATCTATACAATATAATTTCTAATAAACTTTTGAGCAAGCTACCGTATTAACAGATCTACAGCATGAAACTTTAAAGAAAATTATGTCTACAACAAAAGATCGCAGTTAATTAAACATTGAATGATGGAATATTAACAATTTCAACAGATTGCCAGATAAACAAGAAACCCTTTTAAAATGAGCTCCCAATATATAACAAGAACTATAATTCTTGATCTATAATTAAACAACAACAAATGGTAACCCATTTGATCAACAAAAATCATATTGTTGGAACAAGATTAAACTTTTTTTAGAATTAACAGCAAACACCCTATATTTAGTTAGTCATTAGATACAAGAGTTATAATAAACATACCCAAACTCAGATTCTTGAAAGAAAGAAAAAATCACAGGTTTTATAAACCAAAAAAGCAAAAGAGATTTCTTGTATCAAACACAAACCTCTTCAATATAATCACTAAAAAAAGTATTAAACATACCCAAATCCAGATTCTTGAAATGATCAAATTTCTGAAACAGAACTCCAAAGATAAAGTCACAATAGTATCTAATCTAATAGAAAAATATACAACAAATTAACTAACTAAAACAGTTCACACATACCAAAATTAGAATTCTTGAAAAAGTTCAAATCTTTCAAAGAAAAAAAATAACTACAAAGATCTTGATCTCTTATACAGCTAAACTCCCAATAATATCTAACAGAAAAAACCCAAAAGGAAAACTTCAACAAATTTAGTAAATAATGCAGTCAACACATACCCAAATTCAGATTCTTGGAACTTTTTGAAAGAAATCAGAGATAATGTTTTGTTGTTGTTGATCTGGTGTTTAGAGAGAGATGAAATGGGAAACAGGTGTGGTGGTTGGGTTTTGATTTTTTTTAGTGTTGGGGACAGTGTTTGTATGTTGTATGTGTGTGTGCTTTTTTGTTTGTGCAGGTGAGAGTCAAAGAGGGAGAATGTGGGTCGTTAGATTCAGATATGAGATGACATGTGGACCGTTGGATTGGATATGAAGAGCACGCGTAAGCGTGATGAATAAGAGGATGTTTGACAAAATGCGTGATCCAAATCCTACTACTACTGTCACAAATCTAATCTCTTGGAATTTGCTACTTTTAACATTTAATTACACCCCCAAAGTAAACCACTTCCACTATCTTGATTTTTTATTTTTATTTTACATTGATGATGTCAAATTAATATGAGAGAATTATATTAATGTAAAACTAATTGGTAGATAAAGCTATAAGTTCATAGTTGGAGTTAAATTTTTGATAATTGGTAGATAAAGTTTGTTTTGTTACAAGTGTTTTATAAACTAGTTGAATGTTAAAGAGGTTAATTGACATAAATGACAAAAAAAACTCATGATAAATATTCGTACGTTTTGCAGAACTAGTGATAGCTAGAGCTTATTTTTGAAACTGTAAGTTGAAGCTGAAAGTTTATAAATGTAAATTAACTTTAAAAGACAAAAGAACATATGATAAATAATTATATAAAGGGTATTAACGTGATTCACCATATTATAAGTTATGAGTTTATTTTTAAAGCTAGTTTAGCTAGCTTATTATTCTAGAGCTTATTTTTTCTATTGACTCTAGAATTTTTGTCAACCAAATAATGCTACTAGCTTGAGCTTATGAAAAGAATAAGTTTAAGCTTCCATAAGTTTGTCACCTAAACTTACTTTTATTGCATAATTTTCTAGAGCTTATGTTTTCCAATAAGCTTTTAAGTTTTTGTATACCAAATAAAATGTTAGAAACTTGAGCTTATAGAGAAAATAAACTTAAGCTCTCATAAACTCCAATAAGCTAGTTTATTTACTAAACACGCTCATTCTGAGATACTAAGATATGAGAAAGTCATTAAGTACGTCTTTGATCAAGGAAATTGAACAAATTAGGTCAAAATATACATTGGTACCTTGAAATTTCTTGACGAGATCTTGTAGTACCACAAACTATTAAAGGTATAGCATGATACCATCAACTTTTAAACTCAGTCATTTTATTACCTTGACTTGGTTATGTGCCTATAACATGATGTTTCACCATTAATTGTTAACGAATTTTTGTTTACATAGCTTTTGTTCTTCAATATTCCCCATCAATTAGCCCAAATTTTATACCAAATATCCCCTTAATTTTTTCGTCTATCTTAATATATATATAAGAAAAATTCTGGAAGGATATTAACACTTAAATGGAAAATTAATTTATGAAAATTCACCCTTGATCAATAACATGACATACTAATTCCTATTTATATGTGCTAAAAAAACTAATGTACCACCTATATTTACAATACACACTCTTCTATATTTACAGTATAAATACTTTATTTTTTTCTTAATCGTAGATCACCTCTCCAAATATTTTAGGAATTGGACTAATATGCTCACATATCAGTACAGTACACACCCTTCTATATCTACAATATAACTTCTTTACCTTATTAATTATAAATCACCCCTCCATATATAAAAGAAACAAAATTTAATTTAATAACTTTATCATTATTTCTTACATAACTTATATCATTCCCAACAGAAGATTGAAACTGACGTATCACGTCTACGCCACGTCAGTTTTTTCATAAAACTGACAGAAAATGTAGGCCCCTACCATCAGTGTCCCGTCAGTTTTTTTCAGGGCCCCCCAACTAATAAATTAAATAAGCACAAAACACAATAATTAAAAATAAAACACATTTCATTAAAATAAAAAATTTTACAATAATTATAAATTTTTTTAACAATAATTGAAAATAATTAAAAAAATTACATTTATTGAAGAAAAAAAATGATTACCCCAATTAAGACTACGGAAATTTGGTGGGAGTTGCGAAATGTGATCGATTAAAGCATTGCAAAGTCGATCATGAACCTCCTGATCGTGTAATTCCTTGTCCATACGTAATTGAGTTTCAACCCTTTCTTGTTACGAACGTCTTAGGGGATTTTCAGATATTTTTCCTCTAGTTAACACATATTTCATCTCTTGTCCTCGGTTATCATGTTATGTAGAGTCACACAAGCCTATCTTGTTGGTGCTATATGGTATTGTCGCGTTCTTGATGATTACCTAACTGCCCTAAAGCACACCGAATGATCGTTCTACATCTTTTCTTGCTGCTTCTTGATATCTCTTCAAGCGCATATCTTGTTACGTTGGTGGATGCTTAAAAGACTTGACAATAGTGGACCATTCTAGATAAAACTCATCGCCTAAAAAATAGCTTTTAGTGAATTCTTGGCTTGCAATGGTGAAATTTCCTTGGGAAGCTCTAACTAGTAGTAAATCCTTGAACAAATCCGATTGATTTAGTACGATGATATCGTTGCTCAAACCCGTTGGATCAAAGAAAGCGTGACAAATCCGCAAATCATATGAGGCAACCGCTTCGAGCATGATGGACAACCTTGATCACCTCTAGTGTATTGACTTTGCCATACTACTGAGCAATTTTTCCAAAACTAATGCATACACTCGATGATTTTGAGCATACCCGAAAATCCATGCAACTCGGCATGACGTTATTGTAAATGTTGCACATCTTGTAGTGGTGGTTTCCGTAAATACTCGGTAAAGAATAAATGAATGACACATATAAAAAAGTTATCTATAGAATCATTTAATGTTTTTTCACCCATATGTAGGTACTCATCAAAAGCATCAGCGGCACAACCGTATGCTAATTGGCATATGACGGAGGTGCACTTTTGCCAAACGTTAAAACCAAGTCTACCGGTTGCGTCAGGCTGTTGAATAAAATATGTAAAGTATTTAGGTACCAGTATTTGGGAGTATGATATAATACCTTGACATATACAGAGATATAATGACTTGCGCATCCAAAAACGTCGTCGAAATATATCCTTCGGAAATGTTGAACGCCTTGCAAAGTCGTCTAGATACAAATGTTCGGTCATTACTTCACGATCTATATGAAAGTATCATCGGAGTGCTCGTGGTATCGGAATCGGAATATCCTCTTCGTCAGACGAATCGAAGTCTACAATAGCCATCGGATTGAAAACCGTCATGATCGATTACAAATCTTTACGATTGGAATCGGAAGACATAGAGGAGTGTGAGAATTGAATGCATATAGATGTGATATTGAAGAAGTGTGTGAATTGAAGTATGAATTGTTTGAAAATGAGAGTGTGTATTTAACTATTTATTGAGTTAAATGAGGGTTTCTTTAAAATAATAATAAAAAAAAGCAACAACTACTTTTTAACCGTTGGAACTTTTTATCAAACGGTTAGAGTTTTTTTTAAAAAAACATTAAACTCGCACGAACCCCACACGAACTAACCGATGGAGCGTCGGTAATCTGTCAGCCAAAATTGGCGGACCGAACTGACAGCTCCGTGTTATCAGCATCGATTTCGTCAGTTTCAACTTACGGTAGCCGACGTCCACCTTTGGAAATGGTCTTAATATATATGAGAAAAATCATTAAAAAATATTAACCCTTAAATGGAATATTCATCTATGTAAATTCATCCCTGATAAAAATTATGATATACTAGTATTAAATAGTGCTAAAAAGACTAGTAAATAATTGCTTATATAAAATATATTCATCAATAATTGAGCTAAAAAGGTAAAATAATTATACGTAAAAATATGACATTTTACATATTAGCATGTAGTTTTTGTCATCTTTTGTGTTGTTGAAATTTATTTTTCATTTGGTAATCCTATGACCAAACTTTGAAGATGCTTTTATCATCCACAAGAAGCATCATATAAGATGCTTCAAAATTGTTGTATTTATATCTAACAATGTAAGATACTATGAATGAATTAGGTCCGAGAGTGTTAGTTATATAAGACTTAACAATAGTTCTCTTGTTTATTATTACCTCCGTCTCACAAATATAGTCAACGTTTCTTTTTTGGATGTTCCAAATTAATTATCCGTTCCAAAAATAGAAATGAAGTTTTGATCGTGATTACCATATTACTCTTAATTGAAATTATTATTAAAAACTTTAAAGAAATCAGTAATTAATTATTTAAGGTAAAATTGTTATTCTACAAAAAATAAGAAAGAGAAAACAGTAATGATTATGTTTTTATTAAATTGTGTATTTTTTGTATGGGTGGACAATTATTTTGAGATGAAAGAAGTAGTAATCATTGATTAATTATTGGTAGAAGAAAACTTACAATAAAGAATAACGAGTACTAGTTACATTAGCACATTAATATTTTGTTCTTGGTCGTTTATTTGTTTCTATAATATAGTAATATATATATTTGTTTCTATAATATAGTAATATAATATATAATATACTATCTTTATCTGAATACGTGTTTGCCTTTATGAAATAGAGTTACACTTTTTAACATATATTTATTTTTTTTTGAAATATTGCACGATTCCCCTTAAGATGATCTTGGCGTAGTATTACGTTTTAAATGATATATTTTTTAATCAAGAATGTTAGGGTGCGTTTAGTTGTAGAAAGAAAAAGAGTTTTCCAGAAAAATTTTTCAAGAAAAGTGGAAAAGTGGAAAACGCGTTCAAAATGAAGATTTTTGAGAAAATTTTCCAAGAAAATGGAAAATTCACTTTTCCAAAATATAACTTGGAGGTGGAAAACAACTCCCTCCCACTTTTCCAAATTTTCCTTTATAAACTTTCCCCCTCTTTTTCAAATTTTCCAAGATATTACTAGTTTTCCAAAATCCGTTTTTTCAACATTTTGAATGCGTTTTCTAAATTTTTAACATTTTTCTAGAAAACTATTTTCTTTAGAAAATTGGAAATGGAAAATTGTGAAAAAATTTTCACAACTAAACACACCCTTAGCAACGTTGTCGGTATAGCAAAAGAAATCTGACAACATTAAATGACTAAAGAAGGGGTTATAAACAATTCTTTTGGAGATAATAATGAGTTATTAACTCCCGTACTTCTATTAAAAGCAGCGTTTTAAGACCCGGTTCGACTGACCCGGTCGAACTGAATTTTTAGAGATTTCTGGGTAATTTTTTTTTGAGTTTTTCAATATATTGACTAGTCTTTTGCCTTGGTTTTATTGTCAAGATTTGAGCCGAGTTAAAGGTAGTTGTAGAATGGGCTTCTATATCATCGGGGGTCTACTTTTTCTTGTGATAATAATAATCCGTATTGGTTTATTTGTGTAACTCAACATGACCCATTTATTGAGCAACCTCTATACCTATAGATGTTTTTTGATATGTTTTTTATGTAACGTTACAATACAATCAATAATTAAGATGGTAATGGTATGGTGCATTATAAATCACTCTATACCTATAGATGTTTTTGGATATATTTTTTATGTAACGTTACAATACAATCAGTAATTAAGATGGTAATGGTAGGGTGCATTATAAATCACTAGCACTATACACACGCTATGTGGTGGAAGTTTTTTTTTCATATATATTAAACTTGTAAATATCGTCTATTGTATGTAAACTTTTATTTTTGAGTAACGCTAAAATAATAAGGTTTTTTTCTTTTTTTTTTTTTACTTTATCCAAAATAGAGTCTTATTGGTTAATTACTAATTTGATAAAATCAAAGAATCGTATTAGTTAGTTAAATTTTTGATGAGATTGTCTTATATTTTATTTATAAGATTTAAGATATAAGATTAATAAAAAATTAAAATCAATCTTCATCAAAGCTAAGAATATAAAATTATAAACACATGAAACATCAAGGATTGATTTGTATCTTTTCTTAAAATAAAAAAAATAATACTAATAAATAAATAAATTAATTAATTAATTAAAACAAAAAAACCTTATTTCGTTTACCAGCAAACCTCCCTCGATCCTTTCACTTCCAATTCCAACTTATATTTGACGACGATCTATCTCTCCGTGCCGGCGACGGCGACACGCACTCACAATAAGGTACGTTGTTATATCGAATCTAGAATTTGATTTTTTAGTTTTACTGAAATGATAAATGGCTATCTGGGTGTTGTTTTTGTGTATCAAATATATTTTACATCAAAGTTTGTCTACTACCTGTTTGATAAAATGCTTAAGAGAACTCTGCTGCGATAAACATGTGATTTCAACGAATTCCTATTTTTTCAATCTGTTTTTGTTTGTTGTTAATGTGTACTAGAGGTAGAACACAGCTATATGATGCAAAAGGTTCAAGCTTTTGTTCATCTTGAAACATTCATCATCATCTCTGTATCTGTTAATTTTGGTATAGTTTGTTGGGAACAAAAAGTTCAAGATTTTATCCGTCTTGAAATATTTATCAATTCGAATCCAGAAGATAGAGAGAGATGAGCTTGTTTCAGCAATGGGCATTCTTAGTTAAAGAAGCATTAGACAAAAGCTTTATAGTCGCCAAATTCTTTTGTGCTCTTCACATTACGCATACGTACGTCGTCTCCCCTGTAATGGTAAAATAATTTTGTTTATTTACTTACTTTTTTGTTTGTGTAAATATCATGGTACAAATAAGTTATAATAATCAGCTATCTGCAGGTTCACGGTCCTAGTATGCTCCCCACATTTAACATGACTAATGAGATCGCTTTGTATGAAAGAATCTCAACCCGAAGTGGAAAAGCGGGTTCGGGTGATGTAGTCGTTCTCCGTTCTCCTGAAAATCCTAGAAAATGTGTCACCAAGAGAATTGTTGGCAAGGAAGGTGACACTGTCACGTACGTCGTGGACCCCAAAAATAGTGATAGAACCGAGACCCTCGTTGTATGATTGATCTAGGCTTTAGTTATTATTATATATTTTTGTGGGTTTCTGTGATGAATAATTTCTATTTATTGATATGTAGGTTCCAAAGGGACATGTTTGGGTTGAGGGAGATAACATATACAATTCTAGCGACTCAAGGAATTTTGGACCTGTTCCTTATGGGCTTCTTCAAGGCAGGGTTTTTTGGAGGGTAAGAATTGATTCTTTTATAATCAGCCTTAAGTTTGATGATCTATATGTGTGTATGTGCTTGTGGGGTTTTTGTCATGTTTTTCGTTGTTGAAGTTTATTTTGTTCACTAATATTATGTTCCATTTTGAAGATGCTTTTATCATTTACAAGAAGCATATAAGATGACTTGACAATTGTTGTATTTGTATCTAACAAATGTCCTTACAGTTACTGTAAGATCGTATGAACGAATTAGGTCTGAGAGTGTTAGTTATATAAGACTCTACAATAGTTCCCTTGTTATATAGTACTAATTGTTGATTAATTATTAACGAAAACTAGTTACATTACCACATGACTATCTCGTTCTTGATCCTTAGGTTTATTTGATTCACTACTATACTATCCTTATCTGAATATGTATTTGCCCTTTATGAGATAGAGTTAAACTTTTTAGTTTTTATTCTAATTATTTGAACTACTGCACAATTCCCCTATTATACTTTAAATGATATATTTTTTATTCGATAATGTTATCAGCGTTTTTGGTATCACTTAGCAAAAGAAAACTGACAACGTTAACCGACTGAAAAGGGATTATAATGAATTCTTTTGGAGATAACGAGTTAATAACTCTGGTATTTCTATTAAAAGCTAATACTATTAGACAAAAAGTGAGTTCGTTTATAAGAGGGAAGGAACTTATATTTTATTTGTGAAATATAGATGTATTCGGACAATCGTAGTTAGAAGGACAATATTAATTAACATGTTCCTTTGTTTTCTTCTTTGAATAGCAAATGCAAATGGGTTTAGTGCGTGCAAATGTATCAAGCTCTAGTTTGACATTCATTGTATGTAGCGAAGTACTCGGGCTTCCAGTGTGTGTAACGAACTTGTAATTTTTTTACATTGTATGTAATTTATAGTACTTTTTTCATGTGTCGACTATATAAGTTGTCATGTGGCGTCCATTACAACCGTTAATTTGACCAAAATACATACAACGTAAAGAAGTAACAGGTTTGTTGCACACAATAGAAGCCCGGGTAGTTCGCTACATACAATGATAGTCAAACTAGAGTTTGATACATTTTTGCGCACGTAACCCAATGCAAATCCTGTCTAATTGAAGATTTGATTCATCTCCCTCGTTAGTGTTATGCGTTGGATTTATTATCTAGATTTCATCCGTATATTATTTGTTTAATGTTCATTAATCTTCACTAATTACTTCATGCACCGAATCAACTATGTTTTGGGAGAGAAGTGTATGTTTTCTTGTAGCACCTTTTAAAATGTTCTAGCTGTCAACTTGAAAATTATGCTAGTTTATAGAAGTAAGGTAGAAATCATGAAAATTCCTTGTATATAATAATGCTACAGATATGGCCTGCTGCTACATTTGGATCAATTGGGAAGAGACCAGAAACTGTTGACCCTGCCTTTAAGGTACATTCTTATTCTGTACATGACATTATACTTCATTATATGTTTTCTAAGCTTCTCTTAAATGATTTTTGAAAAAAATATGTATGTGTTATTAGTTTCCTACCTTTATAACTTATCCTAAATTGGATTGTGCCAACATTAACTAGTAGATATGACAACCAAATTAAAGTTTAACTAGTCCTGAAAGCTGTGATTCTTGGTTCAACGGTGAAAGTAGTAGACAAGTGATAAAATGGCTGGTTTGGGTAATGGGTCAAAACAGGTCCGGTCATCCTAGAATGCCTTCTTTTTGAAAGATTTAAGATAAAATGTGTGCAAATTTCGAGTCCCCGTCCAACCCATTTTTTTTTTAGCTATTTCTTTTTACCCGTTTTAACCATTAGAGATAAAATATAAGTACGTAGGTGATAGATCAAAGTTGTGGAAACGATCTTTTTGGAAAATGTAATGCATATAAAGCATTCCCTTCCTTCCCTTATAAAACCAAGGACACTTCGTGCATCAAAGTCACCATGATATCTTGATCCACATAATCAAAACGCTGTTTTCATTTGTAATAAGTTAATTATATCATTCTCTATTTTGTCTTTCTTGGAATTTAGGTCATGTGTGAATTATGATTTGATTACAGGTCTTAGAGCAGTCAAACAGTTCATGACATAAAGAATGGTGAGCTCTTCATCGCTTTGGAATTTTGGTTATGAACCAGTTCTTTCAAGGAGTATTTTATCTCATGTTTTTTGAGCCATAAATGATACATTACTTATTTACCTTTGGGCAAATGTACACCGCTCGTCAAGTTTTGGAAATAATACTATTCGTACTTGTGAAATTATGTGATACACTGAAATTAGCATGTGAACCTTGTATTTTAAAACTCATAACTAGTTTTCATTATACTTTCTTTGAAACCATTTATTCAGAATAAGACCTACATCATATAAATGTATACCGAAATGAGCAATGTACTAATGACTTTAGTACCTACATCACTATATATTGAGAAGAATACTAAAAAGCAAAAATTCACCATAAGTTTCAGATTGTGATTTGTTAACATAAATTGAATATCATCATCAAATCATATATAATAATATTTGACTTATCATACAAGGCGACAAACAAGGGAGAGGCTTGTTGCATTCTCGGAATCTGGTTGGAGGGTGCAAGAATTTTAGACAAGTAACTCATCAAAAGAAAGACAACATCTAATGGAATTTGTGATGCTTTCATACATTCAAACACTAAGCTAAATATAAAAAAGAAAACAGATTGAAGGAAGAAAAAAAGAGAGTGCAGCTATTTACAAGAACCTAAACTATCAAAATCATAGCAACAGGATGTACTTCAAACGCCTAAAGATTTGGCTATTTTGCTTTCAAACTTGTACACCCATCAGCACTTTTCGTTCATGTTTTTTTCTTGGTAGTCCAGTTGAGCAAGGTCGTTAATTGCTTGCGGAACTGCAGTTATATAGGACTTGCCCTTGACACCTGCAGCTAAATGTAGATAAAGTTCTCAACTTTCAAATACCAAAAGATGACGCTCATAGCAGAAAAGAGGTTCAACGCCAACATTCATATAATTAGAACGGTTTTGCATATTATAGCTTTCTGTTTCTTTTAAGAGATATAGTTACAGTCATAAAATGTCAATATTAAAACTTCCATAGATTGAGGTATAGCTGTGCAAACTCATGCAGAGTACTCTTTTTAAAACTGATATCCTACATTTAAAATTCTATGAAGATTCTAGTAGCAGACCCATGAACCATTTCTAGAGTTGGATAGATGGATTGAGTCCATGAAACGGGTCCTGCTAGAAACAGGCGAATTGGTCAGATTGACTTGCAAATATGATTACAAAAATAACGTATTTACGATAATGATCTAAACGTTTAGATAAGATTATCTAGGAAGTTGTATGCATCAAGAAAAGCTTTGGGAGACCCATTTGACCATTCCCATTTTATATTTTATTTACCCGTTTGAGATGCAATACAACCAAAATCAACACGCAAGTAAAAGAAATTGCCACCAATAACTGTCTATCATATCATCAAATAGGGTGTGTTTTGCATGGACCCCTGTGGACTAGTTTAGGAATACGTGTCAGGAAACACTTTTTCACAAAATACGGAATATATTATACAATAGTCTATGTCTTAAGTTCCTTTGTAACTTTGTAATATACTTCTGGGCAAATATATACTGTTATACCATATTGGACAATGCCAATGAAATGAACCAAGTTAAAGGTAGTCGGAGATTTGTCTTCTATAAAAGATAAAAAACCAGTTGTATAAGATTGAGAAATAAAGCAATTAAACCTGATTCTGTGCAGTCGTAATAGTTGTCCAATGTTGGGGTGGACTTGTAGCTAAATAGTCACTGACAAATGTAAGTGTTGATGATTCTTCGGGTACATTAATCGCAACTAAAGGTGGGAGCTCTCTCATTATCCACAATACAAAAGCTGAAGGTAAGGATGAACCTGGAGAAACACAGGTTGAATTCACTACATTTCAACAACGGTAATTCATCGAGGTAACGAAATGAGCGAACAGGGCAACAGGCCAAAATGGGTACCTTTCTGGTGGGGGTCAAAACCGGTCAGGTTAACCTGGAACACTTTTTTGTCCATTTTTATGTACAGAACATCTAGTATTGGCAGCCATAATAATCTAATAATTTGAATACTATGATTTAGTTGGTTGTATATATTTAAAATACATTTCGCAAGACTTTCGGCCCATTTTCTCTCAGCCAAACTCTTACCTTTACCCGTTTGACCCATTAGAGGTACCTAAACATGACGAGCATTTTATTTCATTAATGTACAAACTAATCCTTTCTAACTAGAAATAAGATACAGGTGTACCAAACTACCAATAGCCTCATCATTCCTACTATATTAAGTAGCCTTCTAATTCTTTTTCAACGCACACACCCAATAAAAAGATAGTTCACTCAATATATTACTATGGGAAGTGCAAGGACAGAGGAGCAACGGGTTTTAGACATAAAATCAATCATTACTTTATAATAAGTGGCCTGGGGTGAGTAAAAAGAAAGGAAAAAAAACACTTTTACCTATAAAATAGTACACAATCAGTAGGAGAGAGGCATTGATCCCTCCAATGCTCCGCCAATCACAATGATACAACACCTGCAACAATGGCATGGAGTGCTTAAGAAAACCTTGCGGAGCATGAACCCAATGACAGAGCACCAGAATATAAGTAAAAAACTACGTACTGGTATATTTGTGACAAAAGCAACAACTGAACTTGAGGTAAAACAAATAACAGAGACAATGGCAAGTCCGGAAACCTGCAAACAAATGTAACATAGCGAACGAAATTAAAAAACACTGAAGAGCAACAGAATATAGAATATTGGATAAATAAACCAACAAGACGAGTAATGAACAAAACATTGCATTTGAAGAACCCAGTCAAGATGTTGGGATGTAAGCCATTGATTAATTTACAACAAAAAAGAAGACAATATGCATGTTGTCACAAATAGAAATGTGGGCTCAAACAATGTCATATATTGTGAAACAATCATGGCAGAAACATAAATAATTTACCTTCCACATTTCGGAAGAAGTCCTCTCTGATCGCACTTTACTCATTTTTGAGACCAATACATATCCTGTTTACAATAAGATGGATAGAAATTCGAAACCAATGGATGCAAAAGAAGAAGAAAAAAAAGTCAAACCAGCAAGCTCCGTATATCAGTCTGTAGGAGCTATAACATGTTATACGGAGTACAAGCAAAATCTTTGTTCTTATTAACATTTTGTACAAAGATTATTAATTTAATTCTGGAGTAACTATTTCACTTGAAAGTATGCCGGATAATCATGAAAATATTTGTTAGCATCGAAATATAATACCAAGAAATATGTAGCACCTAATACTTAACACCGAAAAAGGTTCATAAATAATAATAGTAGCAGATACCAAAGATGCTGACCGTAGCAAGCTAATGCGCCCCCTAGTAAAAGCATTGCAATAGCAAAAATATCTACATAAACCTGCATGATATGTACGGTTATTCTACCTCCTTCACCAAGCATATAGAACAATATCAGAATGCTAAAAAGAAGATTGTTGATGATCATCTAACAATTATAGGTCATGTTCATATGATCATAAAGACTGAATATAGTTAACAAAATAGTAAATATATGAATAAACTTTAATAGTTCATACCCGTGCCACGACAGATGAATCGATAGGATTCTTTCCCAGGCCAATCCAGATAAGAACAGCCGATGCCAACATTATCAAAAATATTAATAGAGTCACCTGTTAGTAAGAATCAATGACAGAGATTTCATGGATCAGCATATGGTCATACGCATGCAATAAATAGACACAAATAGTGGAACACAATTTATAATTAACAGTAGCAAATTTAGTTTTAAATCTTGATTTCATAGATCATCCTACGGTTAGAAAAGAAAACTCTTCTTTTCCGGAGTAGTTAATTATAACACTAATCAAGCTATTGACAAAACTTTCCATATTTATAGAATGACATGCCATTCTGCACAACTGGCAATTTGGTATACCAACGTGGAAAAATAATCAAATCTCCGTAGCAACAATACAAAAACAAAATTAAAATTAAAAATTGTTATCTAGTGTGAAACACCCAACTAAATTTCATTCGAATGTTAAGGATTGACTTTTGTGTCCCAAATCATCTATATGGACAATTTACTCCTCAAAAATAAGAAGTGATCAACTAGAGTACAGATAAAAAAGTATGACAGAAATACTCCATTTTCTCTATTGAACTTTAGAAACAACTACATATTTCATATAAAAAAAGGTAATACTGATTTCAATATCATTTACGTAAATTAGACTGTACATTTCCACATTCTCTCTGGTAAACAGGAAAACTTCAACTAAAGAGAAATAGTTTGTAAGCACCAACTGTTTTCGCATATAAAATGCACTTGCGAAGTACTTGTACAACCAGTCACTGACATAAGCACTTAATGCCAACTGGATTGCCAGAGAGCATTTCTGATGATAATACCCACCAACTATTGGAGGAAATGTTTATTATTTGACTACTTGCTACAAAGCAAGAACACCCTGAAATAGGTGAATGGCTTAGGTTGACTTTGTTTTAAGTAATCCGTATTAATCCCACACTAAAAAAAATGGCATAAGTTCTTATAACTCAACATGGGCGTTTTACAATATGTAACAGATGAGAACACCCTTCCAGTATGCCTTAAAATCTTAAATTGGTGAATGGCTATGTTGACTTTGTGTTAAATAACCTATATCAATCTCACATTCTCACCTAAAAAATGAGATAAACACTTAAACCTCAACTGAGACGTTTCCCAAAATGCAAGAGAAGAGAAAACCCTTCCCAATATTTTTAACAGATACATTTTAGAGAGTTAGGGTATGTATGTAGGTTGCATACCAATATCACAACTTGTTGACGGCTGCCAACAGGGAAGACTCGAAAAGTGCAACATCTTCTCCGTCTACTACCCTTCAAAATGGGCTTGTTTGCTTGCTCTAGCAAAGGTTCCCGGGGACTACCTTCATCCTCTTCTTCATCATTTGCCTGATGACACAGGTCAACCCTATAAAATGAAAAGAACCATATTTGTATCTCTTGATAGTGTCATAGTGGAGTTAATTAAATAAGCACCCACTAATATTCATTACAAAATAAATCATATACACAAGTTATGCATGTATATATACAAGATATAGGTTTCAGACTTCCAGTACGACTGCTGTTCATTTATGCTTCTAATTTTATATTATTAATAAATTAGAACTTTAATAGCACACTAAGTAAAAATAAGATAATTTGTCACAAAACTTAGGCTACTAACTATTGCTTACATGATATAATACACTGCAATCATAATAAATCAATTTACAGTCGCATTATAATAGGTTCATAAATCTATCGAGATGTTCACAAAATTTCAGACACCAGATGGAACATACCAGAAAGATAGAAGAAGAAGAAATGCTGCAAGAAATAGAATCTTGGGCAATGCTGCAACATAAAATGCTTGTAATTATTCAAAGGCGTAGTTGTTTTATCAGGTGCCTTCTACGTGACACACAGAGAAGAGCCGAAGAGGCATACCCATAACAACAAAACCACAAGAGTTTGACCAGCAAATCCAGTTCTTACAAGCAGCAACAAGCGTCAATATAAAATAAACACCATAACCTGCCAGAACGAAACTTTTTACGGTATAAGACTATAAGAAAATTTTGCTGTCTAATCACAAAGAATGAAAGAGTAATCCAAAGATTGTACCCGTGTTGGAAGATCCAATCATCAGATGAAACACCTGTGATTCGATTAAAAATATTTTAGCATGAATGCATCGATAACTAAAGAAGAAATCAGAAAGGGTACTATTCGCATATTATTTGAAGTATGTGAAAAAAGTGATTGTCTTATGTGTTATCAGTACAAACTTATGTGAGTTATCAATATTGGACTATTGGAGTCGGCAAGTCATCTGTTTTGATAAACGGTGCTTTATATGCTTATAGCAGCAGAGTGAAACATATATATGCAACTCTAGCAGTAATTGTTCACGTAAGTGACAAATAAACCATATATAAGGAGTACTACTTACTTTCTGGCGAGTCCATCCCCTCTGTGGAGTCCTAGAATGAATCCTCAACAACTGACACAACAAGGACACAGAATATCAGTTGCTAATACTAAATAAGAAATGCATATATATGATACGAGTACTGAATTTGAAAATTTAAACAATGAATATCAATACTTAATCACTTCCACAAGATTCTAATATTTATTGTCATCTAGCATATTATAGTTATGTTTTTCATAATAGCAACTATAAAGAACTACAAAAATGCATATGCTCATGCAAATGATATGTTAAACTTTTTACTGAAACTCTCCCTGTAAACAACATATACTGAGGTCAAAGCTTACATCCAGCCACTTGCAGTCAAAGCAGATTTTAGGAAACCTTTTATCGATGCAACTAATTTAAAAACTATATAAAAGTATCCGATATTTCTATAGCTGTGACAGTGACTGAATTAGGAGAGTCTCGTGACTCTCATCTCATGCTTCAATGTGAAATAAAAAAAACGCATAATTCCATCACACGTTAATGTCAATAAGTAATGCATCAGAAAACTGCACAATTCGAGTACTAATCTCATATGTGGAATGATAATCTCTAAATAACATTTCACATGATTGTATATAGGTCCCTACAACCCTACTTCCTAAAAACATACTTCACCGTTATAAACAAAACAATGCTTAAACAAACGACAACAAAACGCATAAGACTTATAACAACAACGCATTTCCTCCATCCAAATTCAGATTTCACAGTCCACATTCACAGTTAGTATCATAATTTCTAAAGCATAATCAACATTAAGCTGCAAAAACAATGTAACAGTTGAGGTCATTGAGCCCTAACTTTCAAGTTTCAACCTATCTTAACAACAACGAAATACCTAAAAAATTTACATATTAATTAAGTTCAAGAAGAGAAGGTACCTGATAAAATGCAATAACGGCAATAACAATATCGATAAAAGCAAGAGAAATATTAACAGCAATTAGAGCTTTGGAGTAACAACCAGCTTCTGTTATCGTATCTTCAATCACCATCATTTCGCTCCGTAAACATGCCGACCCCATTCTATCCTAATCCAATTCCTATCTACTTCTATTCGTAGTCATGTATACATAAAATTAGGTGTTTGCGTTAGGGTTTGAAAAAATAAAAAAGGTAGTGGAGGTGTGTATGTAATTGTATGAATGTAATGGCGGATCCAAAGGTTGGGGTTGATGATTGGGATTTTAAATAATTTTTTATTTGGAATTTTTTAGAATCATCATCTTGACTTGTGAAATGTCTTTTGATAAATGGCAATGGCGGTGGCTTTTGATATTTGTACACGTAGACACGGATGTGACGGATTCTGTAACCGGGTATTCAAACCGGGTCATTGAATTAACTAATTTTGGGGACTGAAGTTGGTTAACAATTACGGAGTAGTATTTAATGAGCTACTTATAAGTTATAACAATAACAATCAAGTAATCAAGTGATCAACATGTTTGTTAGGCTGTTAGCTAGTCTTTCTTGACTTTGTTATTTGTGGTAGATTGCCATAGTTTTGTAATTTGGTTCATCCTTTCAACTGTTGTTGAAAAGGTTTTTATATAATTTATATTTTTCGCAAAAAATAAAATAAAATCAAGTGATCAACATAAGTGTTTGTCTTGATTCTTGAATATATATACTAACGAAACTATTTGTCGAAGGGTGTTATTTCATTGTGTTATTTTGGCTCGATTGATTTTGTCAGTTTTACTTTTATTTATATTATTAAATTAGAGTAGATTGAAATTAGTTATGGTTATTTAAGTTTTTTAATATTTAAAAACGTTGGTTCTTGATTTAATTTTGTCCAGTTTAACAACACAAATCAACTTTGAAGCAACGGGTTTTAAGTTTGTAGTTTTAGGTATAAAATAAAATAACTCTAAGAGTTAATTGCATCGTTGATCCCTGTGGTTTACACAAAGTAACACCCCTAGTCCCCATACTTTACATTTTGTATCTCAAGTCCAAAAACATAAAACTTGTTGTGTATTACGTCCCTCTTCAACTGAAATGACCAATATACCCTTATCCTTCCATTTTCTAAACTCTACTTGTTTTTTATATACTATTAAATAATAAGTACAGATTATAGATAAGATACATAATTATAAATTATAAATAGATAATATATGAACATATTCAAAACTTGATCTACCAGTTTTCGTATCCCATATTTCCGGCCGCCTCACATTCCGGCAAACCCCAACCCCTATTTTCCGGGATTTTTTAAGCAAATCCTAGTTATGATGAAACAGATTTAATCAAACAATTCCTAATCACGTTATAATGGAGTTAATTACTTCCTCGCAGCCGTATTCTGCCGGATACACAAACCCCACCACAACCCCTTACCTACGGTGACTCCTTTTGTCCACATCTTCGTTTCTCTCTGAAGCCTCAAATGCTTTAATGACATCGTGAGGTTCTCCCCTTTCACTTACTTGATACCTCCAGTCCTCCACATCCACAAAATGTCCGACCATACCCCTCTACAACAACTTATGGTCAGAACTCGCTGCAAGAACCTCGAGCCAGAACTCGTTGCAATAGCCTCTGGGCTCTGGCCATAATTTATCTGATTTCCTTCATCTTCATTCGAGATAATCATACGAGATAATAAGAACTCGCTGCTACAACCTCTAATCATTTTGTCGACGCTCACTTTACATTGGGGAAGACGAGAAGTTGTGGGGTTTTCTCTGAAATGTATGGATTTTGTTAGAGTTGCAGGGGATGGGGGTTTTACCGGAGAAGACAACAAAGACGGTGAGCTGAATTCTAGGTAGACGGCGACGACGGAGGTGGGTTGGAAAACAGATAGCATAAGGGTGTCGGCTGGAAAAAAAAACGTGAACTTGGAAGGATTTTATTTTTAGATTTAGGTTTTTTGCTTCAAGATCTACTTGGTAGAGTACAAAATTGAATTTAATATGGGATACGGGAAATGATATTATTTATAACAAAATAATATATAATAGTATTTAAAAAACAATTAGGGTAAAGAAAAATAGATGATAAGGGTATATTGGTCCTTTTAGTTGAAGAGGGACGTAATACGCAACAAATTTTGTGTTTTTGGACTTGGGATACAAAAAGTAAAATACGAGGACTAGGTGTGTTACTATGTGTAAACTACAAGGACCAACGATGCAATTAACTCTAACTTTAATTTAAATGTGTATTATTTTGTGGTCAAGTTTGAATCGAAATGGTTTCAAACTACAACTTAACATATATTAAACTAACCTTTAGATTTGATTTAACGTACGCTTTTATAATTTTTCATTGTAAAAGCATCTAACGAACTTAGACTTGCTTAAATCTATAGATTGTAATCGTATCTCAAACTAAGATATATTATTAAATGGTATCAACTTCAAACTTGAACTCAAACAAAAACAATAACATGACAAAAGTTATCTAAGACCGAGCTAGATGTCTGTTTGCGTGCCAAAGTTTAGATTTTTGTAACCATGTTGAGTGCCTTTTAGCAACAAGAAGCGATGTCATATTAGTTTTATACAGGATTAGTGCATTAAACGGAATAGGAAGGTGACTTTGGTAGGTCTAATGGTGGACGGGGTGTGGTGTGATGACCCACAAAAGATTAAGAGGAGTGTCACAGAATTTTTCGAGAGGATGTTTAGTGAGGAAGAACAGGAGAGACCAACATTTAGAGGTGATAGATTCAAGGAACTATAGGAGCTACGAATAGACAATCTTGAATTGCCATTCCCAAAAGAAGATATATGGAGGGCGGTAAGAGATTGTGATAGTTCAAAAGCTTCGGGGCCAGACGGGTTTAATTTCAAGTTTATAAAGAAATATTGGAGCTTGATGAAACGAGATGTAATCAAGGCTTTGACGTGATTTTGGGAGAACGAGCGCATTAGTAACTGATGTAATTCTTCTTTTCTTCTTTCATATCTCTAATTCCCAAGGTTAGTAATCCGGTGAATCTTGGTGAGTATAGACCAATTAGTCTTATTGGGTGTTTTTATAAAATTTTGGCTAAGGTTTTGGCGGAGCGTTTGAAAAAGGTGATTGGGTCAATTATCGTAGAGGTACAATCTGCCTTTATTAGAGGTCAATCCATCTTGGATGAGGTAATTGTGGCAAATGAGCTTTTGGGTTGGAAGAAAAGAAAGAGTAAACAAGGCTTGATTTTTAAGGTGGATTTTGAAAAGGCATATGATTGTATTAATTGGAATTATCATTTATCTATTAAGGAGCAAATGGGATTTGGGAAAAAGTGGATTAGTTGGATTCGAGCATGTGTCTCGTCGGCTACTATGTCGATTTTAGTTAATGGTTCTCCGACTGAGGAATTTCAGTTAGGTAGGGTGTCGCACCCCCAAAATGACGTGGAAGCGGTTCGGGTCGGGGCGCGACTAATTACGGTAATCACAACACAAAGGCATAATGAACGACTCTATATGCGTCATTTTACAAAATGTATTGATATAGTAAAAGTTTACATCAAATGTACTGTTTACATTAGCTCGTGTTCTGATATGAGAGATTTACATACATAATTAATTTATACAAAATATAATAATGCAGTTAAATCTCTGATTTGTTTGCATGATGACTCGAGCTAAAGTATCCTGTGTGGGCAGTCCAACCTACTGCTGAGTACCTGTAATACATGCTAAAAATGGTCAGCTAAAAGCTGGTGAGCTCACAGGTTTGTATGTCAAAACATATTGTATGAACTGCAAGATTTTAATTGTATTTAAGTTGCAACAGCAAAACAAAAAGAGAGTATACAGCCATGAGCACATAGTCTGAGTTTAACTTGAGGTATCAGATCCACATTCAGGGATCTGATCAAGGTGCCTCCTACGAGTGCCTAATCTACACTCACCTGAACAAATACTAATGCGTCCGTTACCCAGTTAGTGCGTGCTAACCCGAACGAGGATTGTCAATCCTATATGGTATCATACACTACAATTCACGCTACAGCAGTATTGCCAAACTATGTTGTGGAGGGCTTTGAAATGATTAGTTGTGAAAACTCATGTAGTATAAAGTTTAGTTTTGCACTTGCGTTCATGTTGTAAATAAAACGAGCAATGTATCACACCCCTGAGAAAACAGTAAAATATGGGTCATGAGACTCACCTGAGTCTTAAGCGTTAAGCTTAGCGAGTAAAGTATGTGATGTCCGAAGACTTGTAACCTGTGAACGTCTAATGCGCGCGATGGTTATAAACGTAAGTACGTATCTTAAAAAGATCACCCATGTTAGTTGTTCGTCCAACTAGAATGTCCAAATGACTCCGATTTGGTTGATTAGTTTGAGTTTTGAAAACGTGTACGGCCCGTTGGTGATTGTTCGTAATAATAATAATCTCCACTATTATTATTATACTTGAGTTGTTTGTATACTTATGAAAGTACATATGTTTCGTTGTATCGTATACTTATCAAAGTATATGTATATCGTGTACGAGTATCATCGTATAAGGTTTTGTGATAGTAAGTGTTTAACACTTAGTATGAAAAGTATTTTCGAGTCCTGGATGACAGGGGTCCGGGGGCAGCGCCCCTGTTAGCGGGGTCCAAGGGGTGGCAACCCCGGGGTCCAAGGTCAGCTTGGAAAATTTTTGTTTCTACTATATTGCTTTAGTGAAAACGCATATAAAATTTGAATTTGGGTATCGTTAAGTGATAAAATTTCAAGTCTTGACACTTACTAAAAATCTGTGTTCTCAAGGTTCTGATTTGTGCGACATTGGGTGCGACACCAATGGCGACATAGGTGTTTGTGTCGCAATATTGCGAGTTGAAATAGTTGTGCGACATAGGTTGTTGTGTCGCAGGTCACGACTGCGACATAATTGTCTATGTCGCATCATGCGACGTCCGTAATTCAATGCGACATAAGGGCTTGTGTCGCTATATGCGACGTAGGTAATGGTTTGCGGCATAAGGCTTTGTGTCGCTATGTGCGACATTCGTGATGTAGTGCGACATAAGGGCTTGTGTACCATCCTGTTTTCGGGTCTAAAAGTTTATAGTGTTTTATTAAGTTTTAAAATGGTTATTTATGAAAATGGGAAATAATTTTAATTTGGTTTATTTGAGGAAAATAAATGGGTAAAATAGTCACATGATTTATTGTGGATATTAAATTGTCGTTTATTTTAAATAATTGGAGTTGATGGTAATTGTAAACGATTTGCGGTTCCAGACAATAAGTTTAGAAGGGAATTAAAATTAGACTGTATATATTGTTTTGGTTGGTGGGAGTCGGTTCATAAAGCCCTAAAGATGCCAGACTTCTTTTTTTTATGTCTTTCTGTGACACCCGACGATTTAGGGTTACTGATTAACCCTCTAGAAACCCCAATTACGTGTGTTTAGTTTAGTATTAGGCTAAATATTTGTAATTACTTGTATCTATTTGTATATTTATGTGAATATACACTTCCGTAATTGAATTATATTACGCTACGTAATTCGTTGTAATTACGCTCACGCAATTTGGTAAAATTGTGCAAAACAACCGGACGGAGTCCGACAGAATATACGACGTTGGTGAAAACATTTTTATAAATAACTTGAATCCATTCTTAGAAGTTATTTATCATATATTATTATTTTAATATAATAATACCCGAAAAACCTAGACGTTCCGATTAAAACGTCTCAAACGTAACGAAAACGCGCAGAACGCGCCCGACAATCGAACGAAATTCAAAATACACTTTTGAATCTAAAATATATTAATTAGTGAAAAGTTATCAATTAATATACCGTATCTTTAAACAATAACGAAAAACGTCCAAATAAAACGTCACGCGATTTAAAATCCGTACAACGAACGCGTAAATCGAGATTTCTAATTTAACGAATCAATTTTATAAATGTTTTTCAAGTATTTAGATTAAATACTTCAAATAAAAATATTGAAACTTAAACCGTTGCTTAAAAACGCGTATTAAACATTTAACACCAAACCGAAGGAGTAAACGAACGTAAAACGCAACAAATAAAGCTAGGAAGGGAAAATGACCAAAATACCCTTAGGTGGGCCCCCCTTTGGCCGGCCCCCTCTCCTCCCCATGGCTGCCCATTCCCCTTCCCCTTGCTTGTTTGACTACACTACCCCAAAACCCCCTCCACTCACACTTCATGCATTTCATCACCTAACACTCAACTCTCCCTTCATTTTACACTCAACCATTTCTCTACACCCTCAAATTCTCTCTCTAATTGCTGAAGATTTCCAGCCTTTCAACCCCCTAAAAACCACTATTCAATCACCATCATTCATCATCTTAAAAGTTTAGAAGAAGGAAGGAAGCTCAAGACATCATCATCTTCATCTCTCTCATTTGTTCTTCATCTTGTTGGTATAAATCACACTAACTCTTCAATAATTTACTTGTTTGCTACTGATTTAGATGTTATAATGCTCATCTAACTTGGATATGTCCAAATCTAAGATCAAAAATCGTTTTTATAACACATATGTGAATATGCATAATCTGTCTCAGAAAAGTCAGTTTACTAAAACACTCATAACTTGAGTTCTACAAAGAATTAGAAGATGCATTTTTTTTAAAAGTTGCGTATTGAAAAGATCTACAAAAAGTTCTTGTATGGCTCTTTCCAGAAATCTACGGATTTTCACATAAATATGAATCTATGCGACTGGTCTGCATGTGCTTGAAAACTGAGTATGGTTCTACCCATAAATTTTATGCCTATCAAGATGGACACTATAATTACTGAAAAAATTAAGTTAACCTCTAGACACATGGTAGAACAACTTATAAAAATTGTGGACTCTAACTCGGAATATAACTAGTTAAGAAAAATAGAGGAAGTGAACCGACAAAACCGAAAAACATAAATATGGACTGTTTTTGGACTTTTATAAAAACCAAGACTTTTGGTGAACTCCGACATGAACCGACATCATATTTAGACCCTATAAACTGATATTTGGGTTGGGTGAAAGTTTCGGGTCAAACCGAGTAAGTTTGACCAAGTCAACAAAAGTGGCTCGTTTTCGAAAAACTTACTATATTTGGAAAGTGGTAACAAAAATGGGTTTGGATGACTTAATTAGTAACTTGGACCAAAAACTAAATTTAGAAAGTTTCCCGAATGAAAAACCGACACTTAGAACACTTGGATTAAAAATTAAAATCTGATCAGCCGTAAATGCCGCCCTACCAGCGGCACTTACCCAAGTGACGCCTATAACGTCACTTACCATTAGTGACGCCTGAACCAAGTGCCGCATATAGCGTCACTACCCCAAGTGACGCTGCCAACTTAAAAATCACATTTAACGTCACTTGACCTAGTGCCGCTAACCAACTAAGTGACGCTCCTAAGTGACTCTATAAGTGACTCATAGATTGACCAGTTTGACCAGGTTTGACCAAGTTTGACCAGGTTTGACCAGTTTGACTAGTTTGACCAGGTTTGACCAACCTTGACCAACTTTGACCTACGGTTTATGGCTTATACAAACTAAAATAATCTGGTTGCAACACACGATATGTACTAATGAATAGTATGCAATAAAACAAACTTAATAATAATGTCTAATGAATTATTATTACAAACTTTCACCAACGGGTCGTACACGTTTTCGATAAACGAACTTGAACTGCTATTTGGACATACTAGTTGATGAACTAGCTTTAAGTGGACATAAAACCCCCACCTACCCGATTGGCTTAAGTGGACATTAACCCCCACTTATACAATCGCTATAGATGGCCTTTTGAGACATCTACTTATACAACCTCATACGTCTAGGGCGTTAGGAGATTGCACCCGGGAACGAGAACACCCGCTATTTGCTAATATTTGATATTGCTTGCTACCTGCTCAACTCTGGTGAGTTTCATAGCCCCTTTTTACTGTTTTTCACTGGGGTGAGAATACATACAACTGTTTTATAAACTGCTTTATGATCACAAGTACTGGAAACAACTTTTTGTACGGATTGCATGAGACCTGAATAATCCACTAAAGTCCTCTACTTATCATAGTCATTAAAATTTGTGCGTGAGTATTATTGGGTGGTACCATCAGGGTTTGACAAACCTCGTCCTGGCTAGTCGCGCTAGCCAACCCACGGGCGCAGTATTACTTGTGATTTAGAAGTGTATCGGATTAGTACACTTACCGGAGGCAAACAACGTTAAGCTTGACTATGAGACTCATGCAAATGGTATACTTATATTGCTGTATGCAATACTTTTACTTGTCGTTGGCTAACGATACTTTTACTTATCATTGACGAATGATGCAAAACTTGTGAAATCTTGTGGATCATTTTAGCAACTGATTACTTAACAAACCTATGAACTCACCAACTTTATGCTGACCTTTTAGTATGTATTTCTCAGGTAACCCGCCGCAGTAGGAAGCTTTTGGAAAGCTTAGCTCGAGTCGCATTGTTTTCAAACATCAGGAGATTAGATTGCATGTAGCTGTATTTTGTAAATTCAGTAATGTATTAGAAATCTCTAAACGGTTTATGCGAACTCCAGATTTATTGTGTAAATATTTGAATTATGGTAATGTAATATTTTCAAACGTCTCATATAGAGGTCGTTTGCTTTAATCCTTGTGTTATGATTATTGATTTGGTTGGCGCCCCCGTGACACCTCTCACTTCCGCTGCCACGTGTTTTGAGGGTGCGACACTTTCACTCCTCTTTATCACTCTCACTCTAATTCTTTCTTAAATATCTTAAAAATCAAAAGAGAATTTGGGATAATAATTTATGCGGGTTCAAGCTAGTATAGAAATCATATTATTTCACATCATCATCACCATCTACACCTTGTTCTTCAATTATGTAAGTGTTCTTGATCATGGATTCTTAAAATTAGTTTGAATGGTTAATGCATGTTGATGAGTTCATGTGTTTTAGGTGCAATAAATTAAGTTATATCATAATTTTGCTATTTACATCTTCCTTAATCTGATTTTGTATGAGTTTGGGTTTGAAATTGGGTTATGAGTGTATTTAACTTAAGGAGATGAATTGTGACTTAAATGTGAAATTGATATTTAGAAAGATGTTATATGATGATATATGAGGTTTGTAGAGGTACAAAATCGTTATAGCATCTAGTTGTATTGTTTTGGGGATTGGAATCAGGTTGGGGAAACAGAATCAGCGAAGCTCGCAGGATGAACACAGTTCATGATGCGAGCTGAGTTCTTCCTGCGGTGCGAATTGAGTTTATCCTGTGAAGCGAGTTGACTGCGAGCCGAGTTGAGCTCTGCGAACTGAACCGAGCTCTGCGAGCCGAGTTAAGTTGCGAACCGAGTTGACTGCGAATCGAGATTACTAAACCTTTTGTTTTGCAAATTTTGAAAACGCGAAAGTGTTTTCAGGGTCGCGGATAAGTGACAATTTCATTAATTCAGATTGGGTTGAAATTCACATGGTCACTCGGAAACAACTCAACGACCAAGGCTCTATTCTAAGAGCCTAGGTAGTTTTTGGGCTTTCAGTGTCATCTAGGGGTCAAAAAATGGCATTTTTCAGCTATTAAACCTCATTTCAGGATTTACTGATTTCTTATCTGATTAAACTTTTGTTTGCTTAGACTTCAGGGATTACCTGATTTAATAAATATGCTAGAATGATGATTATGGGATGAGTTACTGACTTGTTATTATTTGTATTCTCAGATAAGCAAAAGACAAGACTCACTGACATTAGACTACTGAGTAGACGACTGGTAATTGGTGAGTGGTACTGTATTCTTCTGTTCAACCCAGTTGTAACAAGTTTGGTTACAATGGGTGAACATATATATGGTTATTGGTATTGATTGTTTAATCTTTTGGGTTTCTGTTATTAATGATTTGGGTTGATTGGTTGTTGTTATTCAATGATGGCATAACTATTATGCATTATGTGACTATGTGGATTATTCAGAGGTCAACATTGGTGGGGTTTGTTACTATAGTTTGGCTGGCGGGGTTTCCGATACACATCGTTGATGGATGAACCCTAGTCAGTGAAGATAGCTTCAAACTATCGGTAAATCACTGTGATGGCATACCAGTGGTTTAAGGTGTTTTTGTGACGGCATACCAAGAACCGCCGGTCCTCTTTGACTTTATGTGCTTATGTGTTTATTTGTTGTAAGATTTGTTATTTTTGGATTGAACTGTGTAGGTTCCGTACCGGACCTAATCAGATCGTCACCTCAATTGAATGCACGGTATACAAACAATCTAGTAATAAACGTTTAACGAATCGAACAAAACACAATATCTATAATCTTTGTATATATTAACACTTGAAGTATAAACGATTACAGAACTCTTTCTCTACCTCTGCTCACCCTCTCACCGCTCTTTCTCTCTCTCTCTCTCTCTCTCTCTCTCTCAAGGGTTTGATCAACCCATAAATGAATTCTAACTCCTCTATTTATAGTTGTCCAGCCGACCCTGCGACACAGCCTTTGTGTCGCTATTGCGACACAGGCTCTGTGTCGCATGAACATTAACTTGTATATTCAATAATTATATTTCGTTTACAGACTCGAATATACACACTAATCACATCACATACTAAGACTAATTGACTTTGACAAGTACAAACGTTAACTAAGTGACTGACACACAAAATGCACCAACAAACTCCCCCATGTCAGCAGCTTGGTCAAATAAGTTTCAATTAGTCTTCACCAATAAACACCCCCAAGGAGATAGGTTGATCAAATAAGTTTTCAACTAGTTTGAACCGACAAAACTCCTTCATGTCTTCAACAATCAGAAACTCCTCCATTGAGATAGCATGGTCTTCAATAAAATCTTGATGTCCAGATTCATGTGACTGACACACATTTATCGTACAATAAGATCTTCAAACTTTGTGACCATCTCTCAATCATCATCAGCTTCTCCAATAGAATTTATCTTCAGTCTTTGGAGAATAGCCAACATCCTTTACATCTTCAATATTTGACTTTAACAAGATATGTGATATTTGAAGAACATAACATAGAAATAAAAATCCTTTTGTAATTTTCTTTATAAAGGAAAACTGAAGATTAAAATAAATTTGGGGGTAGGATTGTTTTACGTCTGCTTAAAGATCATATCAGGCCAACATGCATTTATTAAAAAATAGTAAGTGTTATCTCGATTATCAGTATATTTGTCCACTTTAAATTTACTTAACATATTTAAAACACCTTTTATAAAAATTATTTCAAGACGATTACTGGTATTGTTTGTCTACTTAAACATGTTACATCCGGGTCTGTGAGTTATCCTTTTATTGTTAGTAAGAATATTTTCCCGTGGGTCCCCACCTATGACATACCCCTGTAACCCAGACATGAGCATAGCTTCCAAATCCAGAGAGAATATAAGAGTATCATTTTTAAGAATCAAGTCAGTGGTGATAGGTCTGTACAAACGTACAACAAAGTGACATATCTTGATTCAGGTGTAAGCAAAACCAGACTTGGTCAAACCATTTTGGCAACCTTGTTAAGTATCTTGTGATTTAAGACTTTTTCAAGTTCATTGACTTGCGTTTGCTTAACTTTTAAGCATATACTAATTGAAACCAGGTCTGTACTTACGTACAACAGAGGAAACAATCAGTATAGACCCCCAAATGATTTCAGATAAACCTCAAGTATAGAAGTATGTCACGCTTTGTTAAGGAATTAAGATATTTAGTCGTACATCATACGGTGTTTACCACAAGATCATAGACACGTATTAGAATTACTTTTTAAGAACCCAGAAACCGGTGTGTATCATGCCTATCAATACATCATATGATGAGGCTAATGTTTATAAAAGCTATTTTAAACATGCCATGTAAACCTACTGACACATCAAACATAAACCTTAAAATTTCCATTTTGTGCATGTCATCTAATGTACAATCATTTCCCATGTTGTTTACAGACACAATCCAATATCTTTTGAGGAATAAGAATCTTGTTGTTCACATTTCTGATTCAAAAAAATCAGAATTTATAATTACTCCTGTAACACCCCCTAATCAAATATCACAAGCACAAAGATATAATAATGAACGACCACTACATGCGTCGTTTTACATTGGTATTGATAAAATAAAAGTTTACATCAAAATATTGTTTACATTAGCTCAGTTTTAAATTGAGAGATTTAAGTACATAATTAATCTATACAAAATATAATAATGCAGCTAAAATCTCTGATTGTTTGCATGCTGACTCGAGCTAATAAATCTTGATTGAGCAGTCCAACCTACTGCTGGTCACCTGTGATACATGCTAAAATGGGTCAGCGAAACGCTGGTGAGCTCACAGGTTTGTATATCAACATATATTTGTATGAACCGCAAGATTTTATAATTGAATTTAAAATGCAATTAAGCAAAATAAAAGTTATACAGCCATGAGCACATAGTCTTAGCTTAACTTGAGTGTCAGGTCCAATTAAGGAAACCCAACTGAGTTGCCTCCTACGAGTGCCTAATCTACACTCGTCTTCCCAAATGCTAATACGTCCGTTTGACCAGTTAGTGCGTGCTAACCCGGACGAGGATTGTCAATCCTATATGATATCATATACTAACATTCACGCTACAGATGTATTACCAGACTATGCTATGGAGGGCTTTATTGATTAGTTGAAAACAACTCATGTAGTATTTGATTGAATTGTACTTGCGTTCTACTTGTAAAACAAAACGAGCAATAATATCACACCCCTTAATGAAAAACAGTAAAATAGGGGCTATGAGACTCACCTGAGCCTTGAGTGTTTAAATTAATAAACTTGAATTGATTAGCGGTAGATTGATGTCCGAAGACTTGTAACCTGAGGTTGTCCAAGACACACAATGGTTATAACATGAGTAGGCATCTCGAAAGACTGCCCTTGTAGTTGTTTGTCCAACTTAGAATGTCCAAATTACTACGATTTGGTTAATTGAATTATCCAAATTACTACGATTTGGTTGTTTGACTTGTGTTTTGAAAACGTGTACGGCCCGTTGGTGATTTGTTTGTAATGATAATCCCATATCATTATTTTGATGATTTTGAAGCATTATACTAAAAAAAATAAATTCCAATGTGTTTTAGGAGTCATGTCACATTCGTGTTTGATGTTATACAAATTTAACTCTTTGTGTGAAAGTTTAGATGTAACACTGTTACTCGTGACCCTAGGGTGAGGGCGAAGCCCGTTAATGACGGGGGTCCGGGGGCAGCGCCCCTGGTAGCGGGGTCCAAGGGGCGGCAGCCCCTGGCGGGGTCCAAGGGGCAGAGCCCCTGGCTGGGGTCGAGCTTGGAAAATTTTTATTTCTACTAAATTGCTTTGGTGAAAAACGCACTTGGACTTGAATTCGGGCGAAATCGGGTGATAAAATTTTAGGTCTCGACACTTAGTAAAATCTGTGTTTTTCTTGGTTCTGTTTCATGCGACACAAGGTCAGATATGCGACACAAGAGCTTTGCGACACAAGGGTTGTGTCGCATAAGCTTTTCGGTGCTAAATTAATAGCGACATAAGGGTTGTGTCGTATAGGGTATACGACACAAAGTGCGACATAATCGTTGTGTCGCAAAATCTACGACACAAGGGTTGATGCGACATAAAATGCGACGTAAATGGGTTTATGCGACACAACCTTGCGACACAAGGCTTGTGTCGCAAAGATGAACACCAGCCCAGAAACAGCGCCTGTCGCGCTTTTTCCGACCCAAATCACAAATCTAACTCATTTTTAGGCTGAAAAATCATGTTTTCTTCATACATTTGGACAATACTAAGTTGTGTAAACATTATAACACCGAAATAATACACCAAAATGAGTAGATCTAATTATTTAGAGAATTTCTTACAATTTCAAATCGAAGCTAGAGGAGGCCGAAAATGATGATGATGCTTTTGTAAACCTTGTTCCTTGCTTGATGGTGATTCCAAAAATACAACTTTTGTTGGTTGGTTTACAAATCCGAAAATTGATGAAATCTTGGGAGAGAATTTAGGAAGTGTGTGTTTTGTTGAAATGGAAATGGAAGAAAGAGGGAAAGAGAGGTGGGGTGTAGGTGAAAGCCTCACCTTTTTCAGTCCTCGCAATCGCGCTCCGTGCGGTGTTCGTTCTCCCGTTCGTTTAAATATACGTTTTAAATTACGAATAATTACCCAATATTTTTGTTGAAGTATTTTGTCACACCCCGCCAAACGGTAAATTTCGATTAGTTATGTTTAGTTTGCGGAAGCTTTAATAATGTGGCGGGGCTGCGAACAGTAATTTCAACCAACCGTTACATACACATTCAGAGCATATGGTTATTGCATAACATGATAGATAAGGATGCCAGTTCAAACATTCGTTACAAAAGTAGTACGACTATGGAAGTCGTAACAATAGTAATGGAGTTTAAAACATTTTAGTTTTAACAATAATACATAAGTTAAAGTAAGATTTCATAAGTATGACTGCAATGTCTGCAGTTATACAAATGAAATCCCCAAAAACGGTCCCGACAGTATGTGGCATCCTAATAGGTCCAGGGTTGTCCATCCTGAATGCATGCGATTTCTTACCCAGCTAATTTCCTGAAAAACATAGAGAAAGTCGTCAACAAATATGTTGAGTGAAATTACAGGTTTACATGTGTATGTGGTTTGTTAAACCAAGTCTGTATAAATGATTTGTTATTCATTTATGAAAATACAAGTTATGTAGGGTTGTTACCCTAAAGTATTGTTATACGTGGGATGTCGTCCCAAAACATGTTACTGGTTGTTTACCAGTGTAAAACAAGTTACCGGTATGTTTTCCGGTGTCTAACAGTTGTAGGATTCGTTCTTCCTAACAGTATGTGGGAATTTTACTTAGACTGTGATCCCCTGAAAGGTGAGCTAAACCTCGCAGGTTAAAGTAACGCGACCTAACCCTATAACCAAACCACAACCAGAACTTATGTTGTTTGCCTGAACGGACAGTTAAGTATACGCTCCACCGTAGGAGGGTCGTCACGGCAATAGTACTATCCGTATACTCAGTGGCTAGAGTCACCTAGCTAATGGTTACAGTAGCATGTCATGAGGTCTTTCATGCACACATTCCAAGTCTAGGTCCGTACTAGGATCCTTTGTCTAATTCCCAAATAGTAGTGAAAATGTAATATCACAAATCAACATTTGTATAAAAGCAGTAAAGCATTTATAGTTTGATTGCATGTGTGGCATGCAATTTCTACGTTTAACACCCCTGTGTTTAAAAGCAGAAAACATTTAAAAGTAGGGGCTGTAAACTCACCGTGGTTTGCTCGGTATGAATGCTAGCAGCTGACAGGTAAAAGCCCAAAGGTATGTTGACCTATATACCATAAACGTATTAACATAAGTACGTTTGATTTGTTTAATCAACTTATGTTAACAGTTTGTTTGTTTTGTAGAAATTGTTAATTTCTCAGTAATTTAAGTCGTTGCATTCGTTGGTGATGTTGTGTTGAAATATTGTTATTATTTCACACGTCGTATGCCTCATCAAGTGTGTATATATATATATCATACACGTCCCATTTTATGAATATTCATTTCGTGAAACGATTCGGGTCACGTCTTATGTTTGAAATGTTTTGGAAGTTTATTGGGCTCGTTTACTTATTTTAATTCATTCGTCTTTACAATACTCGGCCCAACCCAGAGTCTTAGGCCCATGAAACATTCTGTCCAGTTTGTAGCCCAGCCCAGCCGTTCGGCTTGGGCTAGCCGTTCGGCTTAGCTAGCCGTTCGGCTTGGCCTTCAGCCGTTCGGCTTGGCTTCCGGCCCAACCCACACTTTACCCGATCCAGTCCAACATAATAGGCCCATTACTTATTTCGGTCCAGTCCACATCACTCGGCCCATTTAGCACTCTAGTCCGGCCCAATAAGTATTTTAGTCCGGCCCAATTACACAGCCCACAGACTCGTACACAGCCGATCGGCTTTGAGCACTTAGCCGTTCGGCTTTGGTCTCTTAGCCGTTCGGCTTTGTGACCTTAGCCGTTCGGCTTTGGCTCGAGTCCAGGCTCTGTTCGTTCTTCCCACTTCCAAACTCGAAATCAAAGTGTGTTTGTGCCATTTTTCGAGTGATTTCCGTGTTTAGATGTTTAGTAACAACCACATACATCATTATATTATATTTTAACAAGTTTTACTCATATGATTCATGGATTTCAAGTTTGTTTTCATATAACCCACTTCAAGAAATTTACATATGATCATCACATTTTTGTGTTATACACATAGATTATGATGTATGTACGAGTTATACAACGAAATTTAAGCATAGAAATCAAAGATTTTGAAGTTTCCTTACAAAAGATTTCGAGGAGTTGGTGGTGCCGATGACGAACGAAGGAGATGATGAGGGTGTTGGTTCTGGCTTGTTGTTCTACTCCTCCACTTGTTGTTCTCTGCTGCTACTCTTGTGTGTGGGATCAAAGAAGAAGAAGAAGAGCAAGATAGATGAAGATGGTGTGTGTGTGAGTTGAGGGGAATGGCAGGAAGAAGAAAAGGGGGGAGTGGCGTCGGGTATGGGAGATCACAGTTGTGGTCTCCCAATTATTGGGGCAAGTATGGTATTTTAAGCCCGTTAATTTCGGGTACGGGTATAATTAGTACAATATAAAATTTAACATTGTATATTTTTATTTTGTAGATGCTCTCCTGGTTCGTTATTTAAATTCAGAATACTGATATTTTCATTATTTTTGATTGTTGTACCATTCCTGCGTTAGACTGCTAACATTAAATTGAACGTCGAAATTTCTGTCAAATTTCGGATTCATATTTTGAGGTAACGTTATAAATGTTCCCAAATGAATGAGAAAATTTGCATTTTTCTCATCTTGGTCTCTGAACGCATTTTAAAATCGTTTCTGTTCGTTTTATAATACGTTTTATGTTAAACGTATATTTTTAACTCGTTTTATCTATATGTTATAGATACAATAGTACTCGTAATTAATAATTGAATTATTAATTATGTTATATCACCAACTTTTGTCGTATTTATCTGTCGGGTTCGTCTCGACACATTTTGTACGCAACTTTAATTACTTACGTATTAGTAATACTTTTTGTTTAAAAGTACTAGGCTGCTAGGCTTACATCACATCAGAAGTTTTTGTTTTAAACTTAATCAGGAAATTAGCGTAAGAATGCACATGCTTAATGTAAATCAGTACCTAATTTGGAGAGTTGTCACATTCTCCCCCCGTTAGGGAAATCTCGTCCCGAGATTTAATTCATGCCGTGAGTCGCGGTCACGGTTTCAAACAGTCGAGGATACTTCTTACGCATTTCATCCTCTCGTTCCCAGGTGAACTCTGGGCCATGTTTTGAGTTCCAACGAATTTTAACTAGCTTGATTTGTTTGTGTCGAAGTTTCTGCGTTTTCGTGTCCATAACTTCGATAGGTTCCTCCACAAAGTTTAATTTTGAGTCAATGAAGACTTCGTCCGGAGGGATGATATGTGTTTCATCAGTAAGACACTTTTTCAAGTTAGATATATGAAAGGTGTCATGAATACTACTAAGCTCTTGAGGTAGTTTGAGTTTGTAGGCGACAGGACCAATCCTTGCAAGGATTTCGAATGGCCCGATGTATCGTGGGTTCAGTTTACCTCGTTTACCAAATCGTACGACCCCTTTCCAGGGTGCAACTTTGAGTAGGACTTTGTCACCTACTTGAAATTCTAAAGGTTTCCGTCTGTTATCGGCATAACTCTTTTGTCGGTCGCGTGCTGTTTTCAATCGGTTAAGCACTTGAGATATCTTGTCCGTAGTTTCTTGAATTATCTCAGGACCCGATAATTGTCTGTCGCCCAACTCTGCCCAACAGAGTGGCGATCGGCACTTGCGTCCATACAATGCCTCAAATGGTGCCATTTGTATGCTGGTGTGATAACTGTTATTATATGAAAATTCTGCTAGAGGTAGGTGTGTATCCCAATTACCTCCAAAGTCTATCACACATGCTCTCAATAGATCTTCGAGCGTTTGTATCGTTCGCTCGCTTTGACCGTCAGTTTGTGGGTGGTAAGCAGTACTCATGTCGAGTCTAGTACCCAACGCATGTTGAAGTGTTTGCCAGAAGCGGGAGGTGAATCGTGCATCTCTATCAGAGATGATGGATAATGGCACCCCATGTCGAGAAACGATCTCTTTCAAATAGATTCTAGTCAGCTTCTCCATTTTGTCTGTTTCCTTGATAGCAAGGAAGTGGGCTGATTTCGTCAATCGATCGACAATCACCCATATGGTGTCAACTCCGGATGTTGTTTTCGGTAACTTCGTGATGAAGTCCATCGTGATGTGTTCCCATTTCCATTTGGGCATTTCAGGTTGTTGCAAAAGCCCAGACGGCTTTTGATATTCAACTTTGACTTTTGCACAAGTCAAGCACTTACTAACGTATGTGGCAATGTCTCGTTTCATGCCAGGCCACCAGTAAAATCCTTTCAAGTCGTGATACATCTTATCTGCACCAGGATGTATCGAGTAGTTGGACTTATGTGCTTCATCCAAAATCAATCGGCGTAATTCGTCTACGCATGGTACCCAAATTCGGTTCATGAAGTACAATACTCCATCGTCTTTGGTTTCAAGCTGTTTCTCCATTCCCTTCAAGGATTCTTCCTTAAGGCGTTTGGGAATGAAGGCTGATTGTTGAGCGTCACGAATTTGAGTAATGAGATTTGAGTGTATTGTCAAACCTAAAGCTCGAACTCTTCGAGGGTTGACTCGTTCCTTACGACTCAAGGCATCAGCTACAACGTTTGCTTTGCCCGGGTGATACTTAATCTCACAGTCGTAATCGTTCAGTAATTCAACCCAACGACGTTGTCTCATGTTGAGTTCTTTCTGGTCGAGTATATGTTGGAGACTTTTGTGATCCGTGAAGATAGTACACTTCGTACCATATAGGTAGTGTCTCCAAATCTTAAGTGCAAAAACGACAGCTCCTAGCTCTAAGTCATGCGTCGTATAGTTCTTTTCGTGAATTTTCAATTGTCGAGACGCGTAAGCAATGACTTTGTCGTTTTGCATCAATACGCAACCCAATCCCTGATGTGAAGCATCACAGTAGACAACAAAGTTTTCTACTCCTTCAGGTAGTGATAGGATTGGTGCGGTACTTAATTTCTGTTTCAACAATTGGAAAGCAATCTCTTGCTTCTCGCCCCAATCAAATTTCTTATCCTTTTGAGTTAGAGCGGTAAGTGGTTGGGCTAATTTCGAGAAGTTCTCGATGAATCGTCGGTAATAGCCGGCTAGCCCAAGAAATTGTCGTATCTCGGATGGCGTTTTCGGGGCTTCCCAGTTCTTAATTGCCTCGATTTTGGACGGGTCCACATGAATTCCCTTGTTATTGATCACATGACCAAGGAAATGAACCTCGCGCATCCAAAATTCACACTTAGAGAACTTGGCGTAAAGCTTCTCTTTCTCCAGTAATTCAAGAATCAATCTCAGATGTTGCTCGTGATCCTCCTTCGTTCGGGAGTATATCAATATGTCATCGATAAACACAATCACGAACTTATCAAGATAAGGTTTGCATACTCTATTCATGAGGTCCATGAACACTGCTGGTGCGTTTGTCAGTCCGAATGGCATGACTAGGAACTCGTAATGGCCGTACCGAGTCCTAAACGCAGTCTTAGGAATATCCTCATCCCGAACCTTCAGTTGATGGTAACCAGATCGCAAGTCGATCTTCGAATAGTAACTTGACCCTTGTAGCTGGTCAAATAAGTCATCGATGCGAGGTAGTGGATATCGATTCTTTATAGTTACTTTGTTCAGTTCCCGATAATCGATACACATTCGCATTGATCCATCCTTTTTCTTAACGAACAAAACCGGAGCTCCCCAAGGTGAAAAGCTCGGTCGGATGAATCCTAGGTCTAAGAGTTCCTGCAGTTGTGCAGACAGCTCTTGCATTTCTGATGGAGCAAGACGGTAAGGTGCACGTGCAATTGGCGCTGCTCCAGGCACTAGGTCGATATGAAATTCAACCTGTCGTGGGGGTGGTAATCCTGGTAACTCATCAGGAAACACTCCCGGGTAGTCACGTACGATAGGTACGTCGTCTATACATCGCTCCTCGGATTTCTTTTCTACAACGTGTGCTAAGAATGCTTGGTATCCCTTTCGGAGATATTCACGGGCTTTCAAGCATGTAATCATTTTTGTGGCACTTTTTCGTTTTTCACCTTTGACCATAAGAGTTTCTCCTGTCGGTAGTGGTAAGCGTACTAACTTATCGTAACATACTATTTCAGCGTGATTCTTCGACAACCAATCCATGCCGACTACAACGTCGAAACTCCCCAACTTAACCGGTAGCAAGTCTATTTCGAAGAGATGACCTTCTAATTCCAAGGTACATCCCGGTACTATTTCTCCTGATTCGATTAACTCACCATCGGCTAGTTCAATAGTATATTTGTTATCTAGCTTACGTGATTCGAGTTCTAATAGTGGTCTAAACTCATTAGACACAAAACTTAAATCAGCACCTGAATCGATTAACACAGAGGCATAACGGTTGTTTACAAGAAACGTACCAGTGACGGTGTTAGGGTCCTGGCGTGCCTCCTGTGCTCCGATCACAAATGCTCGTCCTTGAGCTGGCTGATTGTTGATGTTGTTGGCTCGGTTGTTGTTACCACGGTTGTTGGTGTTGTTGCGGTTTTGGTTATTCAGTCGAGGGCAACGATTCCGATAGTGCCTCATGTCGCCACATTCAAAACACCCTTGGTTCCGGCGTTCGGTGTTCTCCCTAGTGGTAAGGTTAGCCTTGCAGTTTTGGGTTTTGTGACCCCAAACTCTACAGTTGTTGCAATACCAACATTCACCGTCGTGATGTTTGCCACATTTGTCACATTTAGGTTTGTTGCCCAAGTATGGTTTGGATTCCATAGTGGTGGCAGCATAGGACTTTGGGTTCCCCGATCCCTTCTTATTCGTTTGACCCTGACGGTCACTTCCTCTGTCATTCCACTTACGCTTTGTACCTCCAGAACTACCAGCTTCAGTACTGCTCGGCTCAACCTTGCCCGGTGCAGTTTTCTTGATCAGTGTCCCCATCCTGACTGCCTCATCGGTCAGACTTTGCGCTAAAACAACAGCGCTCCTGAATGTGTCAGGTTTGGAGGATGTAACCAAACTCCTGATTTGCGGTGCCAGACCATAGACATAACGCTCGATGCGCTTGTACTCAGGTGTTACCATATGTGGCACTAGACGTGCTAGTTCCTGAAACTTGGTTGTATAACCAGTGATATCGGCACCAATCATGGTGATGTTCCACAGCTCAGTTTCGACTTTCTGCATCTCGCTACGGGGACAGAATTCCTCCAACATCATGTTTTTCAGTACTTCCCATGACATGGAGTAGGCAGCTGGTCGTCCCAATGATTGGACTTGACTGTTCCACCAAGTGAGAGCTTTGTCAGCAAGAGTGCAGGTGGCATATTTCACCATACAGTCTGGTGAACAGTCACTAATGTCCAACACCGACTCTGTCTTTTCTATCCAGTGGATAATCCCAATAGCACCCTCGGTGCCACGAAAAGTAGCTGGCTTACAAGCCTGGAATGTCTTGTATGAACACCCTCGGCGAGTATTCGCAGGTGCCTCAATATTAACAGGGGTAGAACCGCTGTTATTCATTCCATTCTCGCGATTTCGGCTAGCTTCGTACTCAGCAATACCTTCAGCTATTAGCCGTGCTATCATTTGCTCGGTAGTTTCATTGTTGTTGGGTGGGGGAACGGTTTCAGGAATGGAAGAAGGTGTCGTTCGTCGACTGTTCTTAGTCACCCGTCGTTTTGGTGGCATGATTCCGTTCTGCGATGAAATAAATTTCAGAAGTCAATGCCAAGGTATTGAATGTGATGAACAAGATTTCACATTTTTAACAAAGAAACGATATGGAAAATTTGAAGAACAGGTTTTTGGTATCACATGTCACACGACTTTGAAACGCCCATATGTAGTTAGTACAATATAATCACGTTGGCCAGGCGTCATTATATAATGCTAAATACATATTTCCTTTCATCATCATTCAACACAATCGAGTTTAAAGAAAGTTCAAGATAGGAATCAATAGTCAAGGTGTGGTGTGTTTCATGGTTTCCAAGGAATGGTCAAATGTTATTGTTTGGCTACCGTTGCTAACACACTTATATAAATGTAAATATAATACTAAAGTTGCTATTGGATGTAATGAATACGAAATGCCATCAAACATAAGTTATATTATATCAAAAGTTGTAGCGCTGATACATCAGTTTTATACAAAACAAGATGGGATCCCAAATACGCCCCATCAGCGGTTAGCGCTATACAAAAGTCAATGGGTTTTCCTATACATATACCCATTCTAACAACTGTTTTTCCCGTTTAGTACATGTCCAGTACATACATACATCTACCATCTGATACTAGTCTATACTACACGTGATGGATTTACTAACATATCCATCATCCAAAAAGTGGCCGGTTTGATGCCCCCTAGGCACAAACCGCCGTACACAAGTCTAATGAAAATAAGGTAGAAACAATCCCACAGCTGTCCTCAGCACAGCTATCATCACACAAGCTCCAATCATCATCCCTGCTGTCCTCGCACGCCTCTCTAGTACCCTGACACGAGCACGTGCAGTCTCGGCTATCTCCCTGGCAGCAACCACGTTGCTCAACAAGAAGTGGCAACGCTCATGAATGTCTGCCATGTCTCCATCCAGACGGGAGACATCGCTCTGTAGCTCGGCAAGGTGAGCACCCCTGCTTCCAGAAATGCGAAACAATGTGCGAATCACAGCCACAATGGTAGGGAGAGTCAACTCTACGGGCTCTCCAGTAGTAGGCAGTGGTGCGGAGGATCGGGAGGACTCCCCGGTCTCAAAAGTAGCAGGAAAACCCTCTAACGACCTCCACCGCCCCAACATAGTAGCCATCCACTCCAAGTGAGCAAGCCTAGGTACCCTCTGTGGCGGCTCATCACAGTGCATCACCCTCTCCTCTGCCACCGGCGCCTTATCACGGGGCGCAAGTGGTCCTCTAGGGAAATCTCGGACACACATCCGTGGTGTCCTCCTAGGTACCGGTCCTCTGGAAGGTCCAGTAGTCGTATGGCGAGTCGCCATAAAGGTAGACCCTAACATACGAGTGGTAGGGTCAGTGGGGGTAGTAGCAGGTGGGTCCACATGAGCAGTGGGTGGTGGGGTGATGTAAGCATCACTAGTGTCATCCGATAAGGCTCTCAGCTGAACCGGTGGACACGCAACTCCGGTGCTAGCGTCGCTATGGTAGGAATCCTCGGTCGGCTCCTCATCAGAAGCATACAAATAGATCGGACTGTGCCTCGACATGCTGAGACAAGGAAGTCGTAGGTGACGTGTCAGTCGTATGTTAGCTGTATGCAAAATGTGTATGCATGCAATGAATGTTTTAGCCAAGGCTATAGTCTAGGTCTCTAAGGTTTTAGGTCGCTTAAAGACTTCTAGTTCGCTATAACCAATGGCTCTGATACCAAGTCTGTCACACCCCGCCAAACGGTAAATTTCGATTAGTTATGTTTAGTTTGCGGAAGCTTTAATAATGTGGCGGGGCTGCGAACAGTAATTTCAACCAACCGTTACATACACATTCAGAGCATATGGTTATTGCATAACATGATAGATAAGGATGCCAGTTCAAACATTCGTTACAAAAGTAGTACGACTATGGAAGTCGTAACAATAGTAATGGAGTTTAAAACATTTTAGTTTTAACAATAATACATAAGTTAAAGTAAGATTTCATAAGTATGACTGCAATGTCTGCAGTTATACAAATGAAATCCCCAAAAACGGTCCCGACAGTATGTGGCATCCTAATAGGTCCAGGGTTGTCCATCCTGAATGCATGCGATTTCTTACCCAGCTAATTTCCTGAAAAACATAGAGAAAGTCGTCAACAAATATGTTGAGTGAAATTACAGGTTTACATGTGTATGTGGTTTGTTAAACCAAGTCTGTATAAATGATTTGTTATTCATTTATGAAAATACAAGTTATGTAGGGTTGTTACCCTAAAGTATTGTTATACGTGGGATGTCGTCCCAAAACATGTTACTGGTTGTTTACCAGTGTAAAACAAGTTACCGGTATGTTTTCCGGTGTCTAACAGTTGTAGGATTCGTTCTTCCTAACAGTATGTGGGAATTTTACTTAGACTGTGATCCCCTGAAAGGTGAGCTAAACCTCGCAGGTTAAAGTAACGCGACCTAACCCTATAACCAAACCACAACCAGAACTTATGTTGTTTGCCTGAACGGACAGTTAAGTATACGCTCCACCGTAGGAGGGTCGTCACGGCAATAGTACTATCCGTATACTCAGTGGCTAGAGTCACCTAGCTAATGGTTACAGTAGCATGTCATGAGGTCTTTCATGCACACATTCCAAGTCTAGGTCCGTACTAGGATCCTTTGTCTAATTCCCAAATAGTAGTGAAAATGTAATATCACAAATCAACATTTGTATAAAAGCAGTAAAGCATTTATAGTTTGATTGCATGTGTGGCATGCAATTTCTACGTTTAACACCCCTGTGTTTAAAAGCAGAAAACATTTAAAAGTAGGGGCTGTAAACTCACCGTGGTTTGCTCGGTATGAATGCTAGCAGCTGACAGGTAAAAGCCCAAAGGTATGTTGACCTATATACCATAAACGTATTAACATAAGTACGTTTGATTTGTTTAATCAACTTATGTTAACAGTTTGTTTGTTTTGTAGAAATTGTTAATTTCTCAGTAATTTAAGTCGTTGCATTCGTTGGTGATGTTGTGTTGAAATATTGTTATTATTTCACACGTCGTATGCCTCATCAAGTGTGTATATATATATATCATACACGTCCCATTTTATGAATATTCATTTCGTGAAACGATTCGGGTCACGTCTTATGTTTGAAATGTTTTGGAAGTTTATTGGGCTCGTTTACTTATTTTAATTCATTCGTCTTTACAATACTCGGCCCAACCCAGAGTCTTAGGCCCATGAAACATTCTGTCCAGTTTGTAGCCCAGCCCAGCCGTTCGGCTTGGGCTAGCCGTTCGGCTTAGCTAGCCGTTCGGCTTGGCCTTCAGCCGTTCGGCTTGGCTTCCGGCCCAACCCACACTTTACCCGATCCAGTCCAACATAATAGGCCCATTACTTATTTCGGTCCAGTCCACATCACTCGGCCCATTTAGCACTCTAGTCCGGCCCAATAAGTATTTTAGTCCGGCCCAATTACACAGCCCACAGACTCGTACACAGCCGATCGGCTTTGAGCACTTAGCCGTTCGGCTTTGGTCTCTTAGCCGTTCGGCTTTGTGACCTTAGCCGTTCGGCTTTGGCTCGAGTCCAGGCTCTGTTCGTTCTTCCCACTTCCAAACTCGAAATCAAAGTGTGTTTGTGCCATTTTTCGAGTGATTTCCGTGTTTAGATGTTTAGTAACAACCACATACATCATTATATTATATTTTAACAAGTTTTACTCATATGATTCATGGATTTCAAGTTTGTTTTCATATAACCCACTTCAAGAAATTTACATATGATCATCACATTTTTGTGTTATACACATAGATTATGATGTATGTACGAGTTATACAACGAAATTTAAGCATAGAAATCAAAGATTTTGAAGTTTCCTTACAAAAGATTTCGAGGAGTTGGTGGTGCCGATGACGAACGAAGGAGATGATGAGGGTGTTGGTTCTGGCTTGTTGTTCTACTCCTCCACTTGTTGTTCTCTGCTGCTACTCTTGTGTGTGGGATCAAAGAAGAAGAAGAAGAGCAAGATAGATGAAGATGGTGTGTGTGTGAGTTGAGGGGAATGGCAGGAAGAAGAAAAGGGGGGAGTGGCGTCGGGTATGGGAGATCACAGTTGTGGTCTCCCAATTATTGGGGCAAGTATGGTATTTTAAGCCCGTTAATTTCGGGTACGGGTATAATTAGTACAATATAAAATTTAACATTGTATATTTTTATTTTGTAGATGCTCTCCTGGTTCGTTATTTAAATTCAGAATACTGATATTTTCATTATTTTTGATTGTTGTACCATTCCTGCGTTAGACTGCTAACATTAAATTGAACGTCGAAATTTCTGTCAAATTTCGGATTCATATTTTGAGGTAACGTTATAAATGTTCCCAAATGAATGAGAAAATTTGCATTTTTCTCATCTTGGTCTCTGAACGCATTTTAAAATCGTTTCTGTTCGTTTTATAATACGTTTTATGTTAAACGTATATTTTTAACTCGTTTTATCTATATGTTATAGATACAATAGTACTCGTAATTAATAATTGAATTATTAATTATGTTATATCACCAACTTTTGTCGTATTTATCTGTCGGGTTCGTCTCGACACATTTTGTACGCAACTTTAATTACTTACGTATTAGTAATACTTTTTGTTTAAAAGTACTAGGCTGCTAGGCTTACATCACATCAGAAGTTTTTGTTTTAAACTTAATCAGGAAATTAGCGTAAGAATGCACATGCTTAATGTAAATCAGTACCTAATTTGGAGAGTTGTCACATATTTTACCAAATACTTAATGGTTGCGTTATAAACTATAACTTTAACTTGTTCCGATTTGTTTGCGCGTTTAATAATCAAATCGTATAGTCCTTGTTTGTACGATACAAATTTGAATTGAAATATTATCTAAATAATATTTTGGATATAGTTGTGTTATTAAATAATATTATATTATTTAATAAAATAGTTTACCAACGTCCGTATTAATTGAACCGAATTGCATTCGATTTGAAACTCGTACGATTTAATCAAATCGCATACTTGTATATATATACTCATCAATATATATGTTGATACATTAATTAGCCTAACACATAACTAATTACATGTATTAAAACTTGATTAGGCACTAACCACTAGTCCTAATTTGACGGGTGTCACAACTCCCCTGAACAACAAATTCTTTTCGCAAATCCAATTCAAAGGTACTCCCCTTAAACATAAAACACACACACACACACACACACACACACACACACACACACACACACATATATATATATATATATATATTAATTTAACAAATTTCGCAACATTGCATTACTTTGGTACTAAAAAGTACAAAGAATGGCTGTTGCATTAACTAACAAATAAAATTAAATAAAAGTTCCAAAATAAAAGTTTCAAAATCACGTATCAAGTCAAATCAAATGCCTTTTTAGCACTTTAACCACCTAAACTTCAGAAATTTCATCATTTCCAGTCACCGGTCTTCCAACAGTATCACATCCATGCAGTCACTAAAACATATTAGCTAACAAGAAACTGACTGCATCACCACAAACAATCAAACATTAAAGTTTATGGGACACCCAAGCCTTGATAAACTTGGGTTGTCCATTATCATCCATAATCATCACATCCACGAGTTTATGATATTTGTAGAAACTCAGTTGATTTCATAGATGTGTTGTTTGTGGATTTTGATTTCCAAACCTGTTTAGGTTCGGATGATTTGTTTTCAACAATGTTGTGTTGTTGAACTTGAGGTCTACTAGGCACAACTTTGTTTACTCTAGCCATAGGTTGTGGAGAGTGTGATGCACAACTAGATACAGGCGAATATGAACGACGCCTTGAAAGAGATTTTGAAAAAGAATTCTTAAAAGAAGAAGTTCGTGGCATCCCTCTACCAAACATATCTAAGGATAATAACCTACAATCCCTAATAATATGGCCCTGTTGACCGCAACGAAAGCAAGAAAGTTTCTCAACATAAGATTGATTCCAATGATTTCTGTCAAATCATTTCGGTGGAGGATAATACACAGAATGTCTATTAATGGGAACATTTGTTGAACATGCACTCTTAGGTGAACATGTTGAAGTAGATGTTCCTGAGGTTGAGTTAGTTGATGTTGAACATTTATTATTTTCAAATTTATCAACTATTTTATCTTTCTTAAAATCCTTTTTAACATTTTTAACTTGAAAGGATTCATTGTCAACTTTAACTTTGCCTTTGCTTTTAAATCATTCATCATTTTTCGTTGTAATGATGAAAGTTTCAGGTTTGACATTTATTTTCTCAACCTTAATGATAGACTCTTCTGGTATATCTTCTACCTCAATAACCTCCTTGATACTCACCAGAGGTTTACTTCCAGCCTTAACAAATATAGGCCTAACAAACTCGGTATGTTTAACTTGCTCATTAACTAGTTTATTAACAGAATTGGTGTCTACTTTTGAGGAAGAAGGCACAAAGTCTTTGATTACATCCTTAACAAGCATTGAAAGATAGTCCATAAGAGGAGGTACATGGTTATATCCAATACCTGCCTTGCTTTTCGTATAAGTCCTTTTCTTATCAATGATGTGATCAAATATCATGTTTGACGTAGCAAAATTTGACATTTTTCGTTTAAGATCATCAACTTCAGATTTAGAGTCAGCAAGCTCTTTGTTAAGTAAAGAAATTTCTTTCAAATAACTATTTATTTCATCTTGTTGACTATAGATTTTAGTTTTGAACGCTTGAGACTCATCTTGATAGGCTTTGAATTTCTTTTCATAAGCTAATTCATTTTCTTTCAAAACATTATTATCCTATGTCAAATTTTCGAGATTTGATCGCAGAGTTTCAATGTTATCCTTGTACCTGTTGTTAGAACCTTTTAATTGAATGCAAATTAAACATGTAAATGCATCATAATCAACCTCTTTTGTTTGAGCCACAAATACACTATGTTGAGGCTCTTCTTCCTTGTTATATCCACTGCAACGATTTTCGATGGCAGCCCAAAGGTCATACGCATTTTTGTGATGCTTAAACAACTCTAAGATCTCCCTTAATAAAGATCATTGAATTGCTGTGAAATTCTTTCGTTCATCATCCCATGCTTTACGTTCTTCGAGAGTCATTGATTTATATAATTTTGCAGTTCGTGTTCCTTCCCTAACTGGCATTTCATATCTCCCAGTCAATGGAATCCACATGTCTGGATCATTAGAAGAGACGTAGGCCTCAAAATCTCTTCTTCAGCTTGAGTATTTGGTGTTTTGGGTCAACATCGGAAGATTAGTGCAAACACTATGCAGGAACGACATCTTTTAAACAAGAACTTTAGCGAAACACAATTGTTTTGGTACCACAAGAACTTAAGCTCAAAAACAAAATTTGGTACTACAAATGTTTTCGCGAATTTCCCGCCAAATATTCAACTGAAAACGTCAAAAAGTGCTCGGGTAAAATGAAACTTTTTCCAGGCTAAAATTTAACACTTTTAAGCCTATGAACAAAATTTGGAAACACAAATTTTTTCGCGACTTTTCCTGCAAAAAAACTTTTTTTTTTCACTTGGCAAGGATTAGCGACACAAAGGTTGTGTCGCAGTTCAGAAACTCCAAATTAGCGACACAAATACTTGTGTCGTAGCTTATGTCGCCTAATCAAAGGCTTGTGTCGCAAATGTATGTCGCGAACTTGTGTCGCACTTTGAAAACCCTAATTAGCGATGCAAATCTTGTGTCGTAGTTGTCTCGCAAAACGGCACTGAGCAGATTTCAAAACCCAAAAATCGAAAATTTTCGAAACCCTAAGGATTTTCAAAAAACCGATCGACGAACTAACCCAGAAAACGCAATCTTCAAGCAATCAAACCCAGAAACGAAGATTAATCAATAAAACCTTCGCGACTCAAACCGAAAACGTTCAAATCAAGATCCGAAACCGTTAAATAACTGATTCACGGCTTTGATACGATTTGTAGGTTCCGTACCGGACCTAATCAAATCGTTACCTCATTTGAATGCGCGGAATACAAACAATCTTGTAATAAACGTTTAACGAATCGAAGAAAATACAATATCTATAATCTTTGTATATATTAACACTTGAAGTATAAACGATTACAGAACTCTTTCTCTACCTCTGCTCTCCATCTCACGGCTCTCTCTCTCTCTCTCTCTCTCAAGGGTTTGATCAACCCATAAATGAATTCTAACTCCTCTATTTATAGCTGTCCAGCCGACCCTGCGACACAGCCTTTGTGTCGCTACAGCGACACAGGCTCTGTGTCGCTATAGCGACACAGGCTCTGTGTCACATGAACATTAACTTGTATATTCAATAATTACATTTCGTTTACAGACTCGAATATACACACTAATCAGATCACATACTAAGACTAGTTGACTTTGGCAAGTACAAACGTTGACCAAGTGATTGACACACAAAATGCAACAACAAAATGTCGGATACAGTTCCATTCACTTAGCTGTGAGCTAACCCCTCGATATTTAACACTTTGCAGATTATGTTTGGGTTATGGAATGGACGTTTGGATACTGGATGAAATGTTTGACTACTGCTGCGACTACTCTGATATATTTGGAAAAGCATATGTTTGGAAAATTTATATAACACCCAACTGATAGTAATTTGTTTTGTAATTATATTTTTTATATAACAGTTAAGTTTTAGGAACTGTAAAGATTTTGTAATTAATTCGGGACATACGCTTCCAGTGTTAGTAAATATAACAAAATATGTTTTTGAAAAATGGGGTGTTATAGCTTGTGTCGCAGAAGGCCTAACCTTTCCGCGACATAACAGTCTGTCCAGGTCAACAAGTGTCGGGTTTGTGGTCAAACGACTTCGGTTTGACCCGAAACTTTTACAGAAGCTTTAAAATAGTTTATAATATTTGTAAAAATTATCGGTTTGTGTCGGGGATATCCTAAGGTGTCGGTCATTAAAATGACCAAAATCGACATTTTCCGACAAAGGTGTTGAAATCAAGTTTTAAATATATATTTGGATATTACAAAGCTAGATGAACAACAATCAAGCAAGAAAATCGAAATGCGGGAGTTTTCAAAAGTGTCGGGATTCTTACAACTTAACGCGAGAGAAATCCGAAAAGATGATTGCGTAGCTCTTGTTCTCGTGATCCATTTTCTCCAAATGAGTGAGGTGATTTAGTGAGGTTTGATGGTGGTTTTTGGTTATGCTTTTAGAGAGAGGAAATATAGAGAGAGGTTAGAGGGAAAGTTGGGTGAAAGTGATGATGTTTGTTGTGTTTGGTCAAAAAGCAAAAGAAGGAAAGGAGGGAAAGGAGGGGAAAGGGGGGCGGCCAAAAGGGGGCCCACCATGTGTGGGTGGGTCTCCAAACTTGTTCCTTGCGTTTGCGCTTCGTGTGGTGTTCGTTTCCCCGGTCGTTTAAGCGTTTAATTAATATTATATGCGTTTAAATGTACGTTTTAAAATACGAATTATTATTAGATATTTTTGTTGAAGTATTTCATCAAATACTTTGATAACCGAGTTATAAAATATAACTTAGGTTGGTTTCCATCATTTGTGCATTTATTTAATTTAGTCGTGTAGACGTTATTTAAATGATACGAATTATGTATGAAATATTATTAAAATAATATTTATGATATAATAGTGTTATTAAATAAGGTTATATTATTTAATAAGTTTATTCATCAACGTTCGTATTTAATTGAATCGAATTCCATTCGATTTGAAATAAGTACGATTTAGCCAAATCGCATAGATATATATTCAACAATATATAATGATACATTAATTAGCCTAACACATAATTAATTACATGCATTAACAGTTGATTAGACACTAATTTCTAGTCCTAATTTGGCGGGTGTCACATAGGGTATTCGTCAAGGTGACCCTCTTTCCCTTTTTCTATATCTGTTGGTAGCGGAGGGTTTAAATATTGCTAGGGAGGAGGCTTTGAGTGCAAGTGCTTTTAAAGGAGTGAAGGTCGACGAGGATAGAGCGAGATAGGATCAAGTGGTGGGCTCTCAGTTACAGTTTGCGGATGATACAATTTTCTTTGAGGAATGGGATGAAGATAATGTTGCAAGTTTATTATCTCTTTTAAAATGTTTTCAATTAGTATCACGGTTGATGGTTAATATACGAGAAAGTAAAATTTGGGTATTTGGGTGGAGGAGGACATGGTTAAGCTTTGGGCTAGTATGATTGGGTGTGGTATGGATAAAGTGCCATTTAAGTACCTTGGTCTCCCGGTTGGTTGTTCAATGAATAGATTTGATTCATGTTCCTCGATGTTGGAATAGTTCAATAATAGACTTTCGTGTTAGAAAGCTAGAACAATTTCTTTTGGTGGCAGGTTAGCTTTGCTCAAATCCATGCTTGGTAGTCTCCCGTTGTATTTTTCCCTCTTTCGAGCCCCGGTACATGCATTTTAAATCTCTTGAGTATATTTGTAGAAATTTATTTTGGGATGGGAATAAGGAGGGCAATCTTAATATGGCTTTGGTTAAGTGGAATTGTGTTCTTTCTTGTTAGGGGTGGGGGTGGGGGGGGGGGGGGGTTTCTCAATGTTGGAAGCCTCAAGGCGGCTAACTGGGCTTTGCTTGAGAAATATTGGTGGAGATTTAAAACAGAAAAAATGTCTTTTGGGCTAGGGTTATTTCATCGATATATGGGAGAGGGGGGGTTTGGGTGGTTATGATGGTAGATAGGAGCGGGTGGGTAAAGTTTGAGGAAATATTATAAATGTGGGAGAATCTATTGATGAGGTTGGGATAAACTTTTATAAATCATTTGGGAAATCAATAAATAAAGGGTTTGATACTCTGTTTTGGAAAAATAATTGGTTGGGTGATTGGGTAGCTCTTTGTGATAAGCTTGCTAGATTATATAATTTGGATAGAGATAAAGAGGTGAAAGTGAGTGATAGAGGGAGTTGGGTTGGGGATTTTTGGAGGTGGAAGTGGGATTGAATTAGGGATCCAAGAGGAAAGGCTTTAGGTGAGTTAGAGGAGCTTCTTAGGATGTTAGAAGAGTGTGTTTTGAAAAGGGTGGGTGCGGACAAATGGAGGTGGTTGTTGAGGGAGGATGGGAATTTTTCGGGTAGGGATTTAAGGAAGTGGTTGGATAAAATAGTACTTATTGATTCTAAGAGAAGAATGGAAACGGTGTGGTGTAAGAGTGTTCCTAGGAAAATTTGTGTGTTTATTTGGAGGTTAAGAAACGATCGATCCCGGTTGGTGTAGCTCTTGACAATATGGGGGTCGATGTTCATAGTGTTATTTGTCCGTGTTACTTGAAGGAAGCATAGTAATTGAATCATTGTTTCTTTAATTGCTCTTTAGTTAAGGATCTTTGGGAAAAAAAAATTCATTGGTGGGGTTAATTAGGTCAATGATATTTGAGGAATCTTGGAGATCTTATTATGCATGACGGAAATGATTCATTTTTAGCATTGAAGAAAAAGATTTGGACTAGTGTCATTTGGTCGTCTTTGTATGTTATTTGGATTTCGAGAAATAATTTTGTGTTCAAGGCATCTAAAGATGAGATCCCGGATTTATTTAAAGAAGTGCAAATAAAGTCATATGGATGGATTACGACTAGATTAAAGTGTGTGAAAATTCTATGGAACCAATGGAGGAGAACATCATGCGGTTTGGATTAATGTTGGTGTTGGGTTTTTGCTGCCGGTCTTGATTGTTGTCTATTAGTGTTATGTTTCTAGCTTTCGTCCATAGTCATTTTTGTTTTGGTTCGTTGGCTTTACTTTAATCCTGAGTTGATAGTACGTTTGTGGTCTTGGTTTATGTTGTTTCTCATTTCTAATGTTAGATGTTTTTTTTCCCTTTATAGCTTGTAAGGGGTTTGTGTGGTTTGTTTTATTTTGGTCTGTAAACTTTTTTTTTTTTTTTTTTTTCTGTTTTTTTTCTTCTAAAGTTACGATATGCTTCTTCCAAAAAAATAACGATATAGTGACAACTTTATACTAATGGGATAATAACTATATATTTCACAAATGGATTTAAATTAAGATAATACTTTTCGTATTATAAATATCAAGGTGGATATTTATTTACCATTTATTACTTCAAGTATTGAATCACACATTAAAGACGTGATTAGCGAATTATTATTTTTCAATTTTCAAAAGTTGATATACTAATAACTTTGACTAACAGTATCACTTCAAACTTATCACGTGAGAAATAAATCAGACTCATATAGTGACCCGTTGAATGGTAACATGACTAACTAACACAACATCATCCAAGAATTTGCTAATATTATTAGTTGTCTTACTTGTCGATGGCGAAAGATTGAACCTGAAAAAGTTTTGAAACTAACTATTATACAGGTCATCACAATCTTTTTAATCAACTAATAAGAATGAAGAAAAGGAAAGTAATCCTAATCTCGCTCGAAGCATCTTCTATCTAGCAATGACAAAAAGAGCAATAATAGAGACATATTACAACGTGTGACAGAAAATATCTATAATTACTTATGAATAAAGCATCGAAATGTGATTATTTTTTAACGCGTACATGGTTGAAGAAAAATTTCTTTAAATTTTATCTTTCATTTTCGTTAAAAAGTAAAAACAAGATATGCTTCTTTTAATCTCTGGAAAAAAAATTCACTATTACTACTAAAGATTCTAACCGATGTTCATATTTAAGTCATTAGTATTAAATTTGGGGATGACACTTGCGGGTAGTGAGTACGGCTACGTTAAATCCATCACCCGCCTGCGACGGGTTTATTTGACCAGTAAACCCGCGAATATGCTAACGGGTTATTTTTACACCCGTATCGGTAACCCGTAGATACCTATAGGTCGCGGGTAACCCGCGGATTTTAAATAATATAAACATTTTTCAAATATCAAAAGATTTTATATAATTTTAATGTATAAAAATGTTTTAAAACGTGTTCAAATCAATTGATCGTAATTTTAAACGAATTAAATTGTTGAAAAATATATAAAACATGCGGACTAATAGTTCGATAACTATCAATTTATTTGATAATTTTTTCTTGATCATTTGATAAGTTTGCTATTCGAAACATAAAAATATATTGTTCAATTTTACCATTATATATAAATATATATGCAACAGATTATACAAATCCACTTGTAGGTATCTATAATGTGTTTTTTAGGTTCGCGGGTCGGGTTTACCCGCGGGTATAAGTCCATGCCCATCACCCGCCCGTGACCCACCAACGGGTAGAAGTTCATACCCGTAACCCACCCATGAGTACAAATTTCACAGATTTACCCACTCACGATGGACGAGTACCCACGGGTCGCGGGTTTTGCCCATTGCCATACCTAGACTACTTTACATTAAACTAGTAATACGACTAGTGGGTTGTGTACATGGGCCTACGCCCTACCCCCATGACTTTTGGGCTAAAAGAAGAAGGATATCATATCAGTTCAAAATCAGGAAGAAAAGCACAGTATTTACTACCCGACCCGATTTTAGCATAATGGTTTAGATAGTTGAATTATATTGTTCAGAAAATTAATAAAGGGAAAGAGTCATTAAAAATAAATTTCCATACTTCTACACTCCAATATTTACTATCCTCAACTTTCTACACGATTTTACAAATCATCTGTAAATTTATCATCATTAAATAATTAAATAAGTGAATTAAATTTACCAACTAAAATCACAAAAATTTTTGCACTCGTTGGAGTTATGGGATATGATAAATCCCATAAATATCTAAATACTAAAATAAACAGAGAGTAATTGCATATGGTTAAATATTTTTTAAGGTGTTAATACGGTACAACACTTGAAGTAAGAAATATATTGAATCATGAACCAAAATAAGCTCATCTCTATCTTATTATATGAAGTAAGAACAATAATTTCTAACTATGTAGCTCATTAACGAAGAAAATGGTTCTCAACACACAAACCTAAAAATTTAAGAAAACGAAATAAACAAATAATAATACCAATAACATTTTATTAATCATCAAAGAATTGAATTTCAGTTTTCCTAGATCTATACAGAGAACTAAACACATTATAAAAAAATAAAAAAATTTATAAAAAGCCAGATATCCGGGTTACTTAAAAAACAATGTTAGCATCGTGTCGATCAAGTCGATCACGAATCACGAATACTCAAGAATGAATCGATCATATATGACAACCGCAACAAAGATAGAAAAAACAAAGTGTAGATACCACAACAACTGCTTCGACAGTAGAAAGTATCTTGAAAAGAAACCGATCAACGAACCATTCGTGTAAATTAACCTTGGACGTTTTCCATCGATAACTCGGGCTCCCGAGCCTCTTCCACAACCCTTTTCGATTCTTTCCGTGTAATCTCTTGAAGAAAGACCCGAAATACGGTTTCTTTTCGTCCATTTCTTTTTTTTTTTTATGATTGATGATATTTTATTGTTGTGTTGTTGGTAGTATTTTTGTTATTAACGTTGGAATGGGTATTTATATTGGTTTTCTTATGGCGTGAGTGTTTGGCAAGTACGGTTGGCATGAAGAGACGTTGAGGTTTATAGAATTGATGAGTTGCAACTTCAACCCCTTGGCTTTTGGTCGGTTGTATTTTATGGTCCTTTGATACCATGTTTGATTAAGTCATAGATGTCAAATAGTCAAATTCGACCATAATGACTCCTTTTCTACATCTTATTGTTGCAAATAGTTTGTATTACGTATTAACTCGAACTCAACATTTTATCTTTCATCTGCGTTGAAATTAAAAACGTGTGCAAACAAGTCCCTTAAAAAATAATGTTCTAATTTATATATAAAAAAAAACCGGGTAACAAACAACATCGTAGAATTGATATAGAATGTAATAAGTCTTGTATTCGAAACATATAATGTCTGTATACACATTATTGAGCAAAATTTTATGATAGAAAAAAGGACTGAATTGTAGTTTTTGAAAATACAAGGGAGTATTAGTGAAAATTGAGAAGTTCTTTAGGGGAATAAAACACAACGGGTTCCGCGTTTTGTTAGGTCAATGATTGCGCAAGTGGGCCAACGGCAAAGCTGTTGATTTATTTCCAGGAAGACTCCTTTTCCTCATGACCTGTGTTTACAAGTTTTTACTCTGGAAGTATCAAAGATTCTGTGATTTGCAAAATACCCCCCCTAAGGTTTAATAACATAAACATTGCTTTTTTTCTTTTTAAATTTTTTTGACAGTTATCAATTATGTGATTTGAATAAAGATATATGTATTGGCTAATTAGTCTCATCCTTATTGAATATAGCATGTGTCATGGACAAAAAGGAGAAATTTTACAACCCGGATCAAAGTCCCATTTGATTCATCTCTGAAACCACGAGCCCTTGAAAGTAACATTTTCACGTGTTAATCACGGACCGTTTTGTCAATTGGACAATCTGAAGACCTGTTGATTCATCACGCTATAGCTCTGGGTTTATCTTAATAATAATATCAACAAAATAATTGTAATATACGTTAGTGCTAGACAGTTCTAAGTTCTTGCCTAAAAGTATAGGTATTGTAAGTCCCTTATTCTAGGATCGATAACTTCGTTATATGTAGTATTAAGGTGCGAAATTCCTTAATACGCCTTATCTTACTATAACGAATAAATTCGCGTTTATAATACGATTAACAACTCATATGTTTTGCTTTAATCAATAAACGATCAAAACCTAGCATTTAGAATTGTTTATTTTCTCTGGATCAATTTGCAGAAGTCAAAAGTTCGAATGGCAAAAGTTCTCCTTAGGTTAAATCGAATCAAACATATATACTTTGTTCAACTCGCAGCCACTGGGCCTGCGGGTCCAATTCGATTCGCAGCCCAAGTCCACTTGACTTCGGTTCGCTACTAACCTCTACAAGTTCAGTTCTCATCTGGCAAGACCAAGTCTTGCGACTTGAGATCTCGACTTGCAGCTCAGACTTTAGTTTGTTTCGATATTTATCTAACACTTTAACAACATTAATATATTTAACAAATATTAATAACAAATTAATATCTTTTATTTACAAATCTAAACCAATATACATACATGATAACAATTAACCAGTCATATTTTCAAGCTAGATCTGTTGTCACAAACCATGTCTCAACAGGCATCGGTAGCAACGGATCTTAAAAGTTGCTATATCTATTATGCATACTAGTATAATGCCCGCGCAATGCAGCGGGTAGTTATTAATTTAACGTAAATGTTTGTCGATAAGGTTATAACTTCGTTTTTGCGAATATTCGATTAAGACTATATTGAGATGATTCATATACGGGTTATTAGTATATAGATAAGAAAATAAGCATTATAGAGTAATAAATAGTAGATGTTTTGAACTTCTAAAGCAAATAATTAGAAAGATATTAGGAAAGATTTGTCTATTTTAAAGATGGATATGTTTGGTTATGAACAATTAAGAGGGGAAATTTTTTTCAAAAAAATTAAGAACTTTAAGATTCAAACACAAAAGATTCTTTATAAGTAATTATAGATTATAGATAAAGCTTTTCAATTCTCCCCGAAACCCCAAAACCCAAACCTTAAACCCTAACCCCTAAACCCCAAACCCTAAATGCTATATAAAACTCTAAACCCTAAATCATACTAAACCCTAATGAACCCTAAACCCTACTAAAACATAAAATCTAAACCCTAAACCATGAACCCTACTAAATCCTAACCCTAAACTCTAACCCTAAACTCTAACCATAACCGTAAATAAAATGTATAATCAATTACTAACACATGTGTTACTAATTTATAAAACCCACCAAGAAACTGAATTTTTTTTATCGAAAGTATACCTTGAAGGACGGCAAGTCGAAGAGGATAAAACGCTGAAAATTATGGTGCAAATTTCATGATTTTTCGATTTGTCGTTTGTAAGATAATTGATGTTTGGGGTAAATGAGTTTTGTATTATAGAACATTCTCTTTGTACATGTGACATGATATCATTGATTCCCTTAGTCTCACTCAAAAATCATGGACTCATTTGAACCTTACTCTAATTAGATAATCTAATTGATACAACCTTATGTGTGGTAGACAATGAAGATCAAGACTTTATGGGCCAAACATGTAACTGTTGCTTAATCAAGGGATAATTTGGTATATTTTTGATGGAACAAAAGTCGTTTAATGGTCTTTGAGGTTTGAACCGTTGAGAATAACGATGGCCCGGCCTCCATAGTTGATGGGAAATCGAGCTGTTGTAATAGTGGAAAGGGTCAGAATTTGCTACTCCAGTTGTCATTCCTTTTTTATTATTTTTTTCCAGGATACCATTCTTCTTTTCCTTGTTAACCGCTTTTCTATGTTAACTATGTATCTTTTCTATCTTTTTTTACATTTTTAATATGAAGGAACGGATATATTTTTCTAACTACCTAGATTTGCTGTTAGTCTTTTCATCGGTGAAAACGGTAAGAACGAATTTATTTTTTTTTAACTTCAAAATCAAATATTTTTTATATAAAAAAATGTATATCAAAATTATTAGAATTTTATGCTCTTAAACATGAGATAATTTTTTATAAAAATATGTGATACACATCATAAAAAAATCATTGTGTATGACAGTATCACACATAAAAGTTGTGAAGTTGTGTATCATATATTTTTTATTTTTAAAACCGATATAATATTAAAGAGGATAAACTCTTAATAATTTTGATATAATTGTTTTTGCAAAAATGTACTTATGTTGAAACTAAGTGAAAAAGTTGTCCCTACGATGATTAGGACATTTGTCATCTTATGAACTCGATAAGTAAGAATTGAGGCTCGGTAATCAAGTGTAACTCCAATGCGTAGGTTGTTACGTAGAGACCGAAACTAGTCGAGCTACGTGCGTGCTTTAGAGCGTTTTTGATGATTAAACTTTTTTTTTTTTGAAAAGGCCAATGTATTAAAACCCAAAAATCGGGAAAGGCTCTCAGGAGGAGACCCAGGAGAAAAAGAAAAAACGGTAGAAAGAAAAAAGAATTTAATTACAACATAACACCTCTAAAACAATTAGAAGGATTAAACTTAGTTTGTTTGCACTGAATATCTACTACTCGTGTCATTAAAAGTTAAAAGGTTAATAGCACTAAAAGTTAGATGTGTGCACATTCACATCTATTAACTTCCATACGACTTGCATTTGGCACAATTGTGAGTTTGTGATAACCACCTTGCAGGTATAAAACAAACACACATTAACAAATAACTATTGTCACGACTCACAACTAAAAATTAAATTAATCCAACTAATTATCATTATCATTATCATTATAAAAAACCAACATTCTATCCAAATTCAATGTAAGTAGCTAGGTTACAATTTCCATATCACAAAATGTCAGAAAATTGTCTTATAAGTAGGTTCTTAAGAATTGTCAAGCCAATGGTCCCTTGGGTGACACTGGATTTATAAAAAGGGAAAGATACACAGAAGAATGTAACAAAGAGTACATTTTTTACTTAATTATACATATATATATATATGTTACTTGGGTTCAACTTTTGCTGTGATGTTATATCCACCACTGTATTCAAATGCATTACTATCATTCTCTTTTAGCTCACTTTCATTGTAAGGATGTGTTGGAGCACCCTTAACTGATCCAAACTCGCTACCAGATGAAGCTGTGGACGTTGAAGTCGTATGGAGCCCGTCACTCTTCAAAATGGTCTCGAGTGCCTTCACTATGTCACTCATGGTGGGCCGCTCTGCTGCTGATTCTTCAACACATTGCATTGCTAATTGTAAAAATCTGCCAAAACCCGTCAACAAGGAGTCTTTGAGATTTGGGTCAATTATTTCTCTCAGCCCGTAATCCTCTTCATCGGTTTGTTCCATTGCTAGTCTTACCTCTCGCACGATGTACTTCCCTTTTATGATAGGCTGTTTAGCGGTTATTAGTTCAAGCATTACCACACCAAAACTGTATACATCACTCTTGTCGGTTAGCTGTTGTGTCATGTAGTATTCAGGATCGAGATATCCCTGTAAATATATATACAATTAATACATGGAAAGTATAATACATTTATATGGAAATAGAACATTCGTGTTGTAGTAACTGAAAACGGGTAAAACTTCTCATATATAGAAAAAATTGCAGAAAATTGGTCAAAACATATATGGTCATGTTTCTAATATGGGCGGACACTCTCTGTTGCGGCCGTTAACTTAGAATGAAGATTGTCTTCCACATATTGTCCTTGAGGCAAGGCGAGTTGACCGATTAACATTTCTGGTTATCAACATTTTGTGAAATGTACTAAAATTGTTAGACATTAAAGACAATCGTGTTGTTTAATTATTTAGTTTTTGTAATCATATCTAACACACTAACTATTTACAAATTATGAAAGATGGACTAAAAGGCATATTTTTGATATGATACGTATCAGTTTCCTGACCCGACCCGTTTGAAGCAAACACACGAAATCACTCATACTGACATGTTATTCAACTCGGCCGCTTTTCCACCTCTAACAGAAATGTTATAGATTAGATGCAACGACTCCTAAATGCTGCAAAAGAAACACTAGAAAGAGAGTGAATAGATAGCGTACCAGGGTACCCTTAACTTGAGTCGAGACATGACCTTTTTCACTGTCATCAACTAGCTTAGACAACCCAAAATCCGCAACTTTGGCAGTGAGATTTTCATCTAAAAGAATATTAGTCGACTTAACGTCTCTATGGATTATTGGAGGATCTGCAAGATCATGTAGATAGGCTAGTCCTCTTGCTGAACCAAGTGCAACACGAAGTCTCCTCTTCCAATCAAGATGAATTCCGGACTTTCCTGATAAACTTTCCCTAAGAGTTCCTTTGGGCATAAACTCGTAAACCAGCATTTGTTCTTTTTGCTCAAAACAAAACCCGACAAGACCAACAAGGTTCTTGTGATGAACTCGTGAAAGCAACTCAATTTCAGTCTTGAACTCTAGCCCACCTTGCATGGATCCTTGTTGAGATTTTTTTATGGCAACCGTTTGCCCACCTTGTAATACTCCTCTATAAACCTATCAAAATGGCACCACGAAATACACAAATTTAAAGTTCACAACTAATTCAAGAAAGACTGTATGAACCCATCCCACATTAGTATATAAAGGATAAGAAGTTTGAGCCCTGTATACGTTGTGGGCTACTAATAACTTCCACTACAATAAAAAGTTATATATTCGAAGTTATTACGTTACTTTGGGATTTGGGAGTTATATATAGTTATATACCTTCCCGTATCCACCAGATCCGATCTGATTCATTTCTGAGAAGTTACTTGTGCTTTTCTTAAGTTCATCATAGGAGAACCATCTGGCTCCCTTCAACTGTGGAGCACCTCCACTGTCTTTAGTACTTGGAACCCATGAACCTGTTGAACATGTCTTTAATTAGCAACGAAAAAAGGCATATACATGGCAAAAACCGAACAGAAATTACCAAAAGGTTTGCTTAAAATGATGGCTCTTTCAGCGCGTTTCTTTTGTTGAACAGCGTATATAACGAGCACGACAAGCACAAGGATCAAAAGGGTGCAACCGATGGAGATCCCAATCACAGCGCCAACTCCAATACCACTTCCATGACCATCTGCAACATATGATCATAACTCAAGACTTAAACCCTCAATAATTTTTTATTTGCTATATAGACCAATCTCGACCCATTTGCTTATGAATGAGTTACTTGCAATTATATTCTATCAAGGGTCAAACAGGTAAGATCAAAAGGGTTAATAGGTCAGTTGAAAGTGGTCTAAAGTTTATTTTTATTGCAAAAATCAATTTATTTAAAAAATCACTGTTATTATATTTGATAAAGATTTGCAATGTAACTCTGAGTCTCTGATGCATTGAACCTCCAAAGTCAATTAATAAATAAGAAAGTTTATTACTGATTTGATATAAGTATTGGAATCAACAGAGTAATATGTACAGACGAATAAAAAATATTGGACCAAAGTGTTGCACAACCCATTTCAGCCCGTACAAAAACCACCCCTTTGACTTTTTACGCAACCTGCCCACCCCGTCCATATTACCACATGTAAAATGAAGTAAATATTTACTACGTACAATGTAAACATCTGTATCCTAATTTCACCTGCGAACGAATAAGGAAATGCAATGAAAATATACGGTCCAAATTCTGGTGGTGGCTTGTAAGTTTGATTGCTCAAGAAAAATCCCATTTTCTGGACCTCCTGTCTTGTGAAATGCTTACTTTTTGATGGAAAGAATTGCACGTTCACTTGAACATAATCATCGATGTTAAAGAATGGATCATGGAGTGCAACTGATCCTGGATTGAGGCTTAGTTTTGTCCAAAGGCTCGATTCTAGTGAATGCCACAAGGTATCATTTGACAAAAGACCAAATGATGGTGATCGAAAGTACATGTTGCCTTCATATGGATGAGCACAAGCACATCTTGCAGGGCTTAGTTTCTGATCAGACCGACATGACTTGGTTCCACATTCAGCCAAACTTGTAGAATATGGTGAGGTTGATTGTGGAAGTTGACAATATTTAGTGCCCTCAAGCGTTTTATTGCAAACAGGGTTCCCGTACAATCTAAAAAGTTCATTAAAACATTTAATAAATATCCCGCATATATAGAGGATTGAGGTGGCATCGGCTACTTGGGTAAGGTGTCAAAACGGGTCAGTTGACCCACAAACATTCCTTTTTATATAAAAAAAAGTAATAAGTACGTTTAAATTGTAATTACTAAAGAATATGACTAGAATAACCATCTGAATCTTTAAAATAAACTCAACGGATTAGGAGGTTGTATGCATTTGATAATACACTTTGTTCAACATGCGCCCGTTTGACCTATTTGACTTGTTTGAGATAAAACAAAGCCAAACTTGACGCTTATATAAGCTAAACGATTAAAGTTTAATGTTTATGTAGAAGTTGTTCTTACTCCAGTTTGTTTTTGTATTCGTCACTGAGTGTTACGGTGCCAATTTTGTTGCTTTGCAAATCGACAAGCTGTAGGTTATCACTAATGCTATTGCCCATAGACAATGTATCGTTGAGATTGTTGTTCTTCAATCTCCTGTTCAATTGTTTTCAAGAAACAAGCATGTCATCTTATGGTTAACAAATCTCAGATAATGAAAAATTACCTGTATTGGTCCTTGGGAATGTTAAATTAAAAAATAATAATAATAACTACACGTAACAGATTTTTGATGTCTTGTTATAAGTAGTTTAGAATTTGAGTTCAAACTTTCATCACTTTGACCTGACAAGTCAAGAACAATTTTCCCTTTCAAAATTGTTGCGATTGTTGTTCTTCAATTCCGTCATTGGTGTCATTTTGCTCATGACCCAATATACACCAAAATCAACATGGATACCTTACAATTTTCAAAAACTTTTATGACCCAGTTAAATAATACTATATCTACTATTATATTAAATGTAATTACTGGTTAGTGTAGTATTGGTTACAGAAACTATCTGGAATTTGAGTTTCAACATTTATCAGTAGAGAAAATCATATCTTACACTACTTGAATTCCTGGTAAACTGAAAAGAGCTTGTGGTAACTTCCCTTTAAGTGATCCGAATTCCATAATGCTGAGCAGGACATTAAAAAAAATCACGTAAGATAAGCTTGTCATTAGGAACAAAATCATTACGCTTTAGATACTGACTCACAGTGTGCTTAAAGATGATAACGTAGTGAACCAGAGTGGTGGGTCCGATTCTTGAAACAAATTGTTGCTCAAGTCCCTAGATAAAAGGCCTCAAAATTTGTTATCATGTATAGTCATATACGACAAAGTTCAATATAAGATGATGATTTCTGATGATTCACTTACACATAAGTAAGAGCTTCCATTCCACTTAGATCAGGTAAAGCTCCTGATAGTTTGTTGTAGCTTAAATGTCTACATATACAATAAAAAACATAAAAGTATTCAAAGTCAATCAACAATCTCTCTAAAGTTGATCTTTTTTAGGATACATTTATGTACTCACAATTCGCCAAGACTAGAAAGATTGTTTAAGCTTGATGGCACCTCACCTGTTAATGCATTTCTATCAAGTCGACTGTTGCAATTAAAGCACAAATGCAAGCAAGGTTATATAATTTACTTCACTTTTCAAGCAGTTCAAATAAATTTAAAATTTAACTAATTAAGCTGATATGTACTTACAGGGCCTCTAAGGTGGTGACACTTCCTATTGTGCTGGGGATTCTTCCCGTTAACTGGTTCCCATCGAACAATCTGTTCTTGCAAGATCATAACCGTCCATTCATAATTATGTTTTATCAAATTTATATTAAAGATGCTTCAGGAGTTTTTCAACTTACACGTGTATTAGAACCATGTCGGAGTTGAAGATTTTAGGAGGAATTGGTCCCGATAGCTTGTTCTTACTGAAATGACTGCAAATTACTTAACACAGATTAGACAACACAAAATGCTACATGGCAAAAAACCGTCTATAGATGATAAAGAAATTATGACTATTACATCAAAACATTATCGAGTTTGATTACCAAAACGGCCCACAAACCTATTAGATGACATTAACCTTAAACTATAAAATGCAAAAAGAAAGGTGAAAATTACTTACAAATGCTTAGCATGTTTTAGCATATCCAAGCCCGGTGCAGTCAGAGTAGAAGATGGGATCGATCCTGTTAATTGATTCTCCGCAATGTCCAACCAGTAAAGGTTGGAACAAAATCCTAAAGACGGAGGGATTCCACCAGTTAAGTTGTTCGTGTTTAAAGCCCTATAGATCACAAACCATATTATTTTGGTTAAGAAAGATTGAAAATGATCAAGTTTGTATTATTGTAGATCATTGATTTAAAGATTCTTACAAAAATGATAGCTTTTTGAGGTTTCCTAGTTCCGATGGTATGTTACCAGTGAAGCTACAACCCATCAGAGTCCTGAAACAAGAAGTTTAACAGGTTTTAATCAGTAGCAGAATGAATTGGTACAGAAAATTACAATAAAAAGTGGTAGGGTGTATTGGCTCGTGGGTAAAAACAAGTTTGAATCAATCGACAAACTTTGGTAGACGTTGAAACAAGTAAGGTTGCGTGCTGCTAGACAAAAAATAAGGACCAACTATCTGTATATGAAAAGGTTAAGGGTCAACTTATACCCATTTTGACACATTAGACGGTGACACATTTTATTTTTCCTTAATCCGGTCGACCCGTTAGAGTTTCTAAATAACCCAAACCACCCAGTTAAGTGTATTGGTTTTCATTTCCGCCACTAATGTATTGTACATGTGTCACTCATTCAAGTAACATGTCATTGTTTAGAGGCATCTACGGAAAAGCTTAAAAGCTCACAGTGTATCCAGATTTTCCAGATCTCCTATCCGCGGAGAGATTGGACCTGTTAGGCCGACGTTAAAAGATAAGTCCCTAGCATAAACATTAAGATATTGTTAGATACATGTTTTCAAAGGACTTAGAAATCTTGCATAGATTCAACAAACTAGCCCAATTCATTTGAACCGGAAAACAAGTTTACGAACTCACAAGGATGTTAGTTCAGAGAGTCCGCCGATGTCACCAACGAGTTGGCCCACTAAACCCATACTCGACAAACCCCTGCAAAACAATGGGTCAAGCTTCAAAAGCAATACATTGGTTTATTGTTTTAAGTTAAGGTGATAATTTCGACAATTTGTCTAAAATAGATCAAAAATTGGGTAGAACAAGTTGAATACCACATAACTTAAATTAAATGCTTACAATTTCCTAATTCGTATTATTTAAAAAGTAAGATCATTGTTTAAGTAATGCAGTTTTCTACCCATTTTTATTATATTTATTGTTCACAAAAAATAATTTAATAGAATGAATACGATGTTTGCAGATCAAGCCAACTCAAACCAGCCCATATGGACTCAGTACCCACCCTGTGTGTAGCCAGCTCTAGATTTACAATCATAACGATAGAACCGAGATTTATAAGGGAAAAAATACCCACAGTCCAACGACTCTAGTTTTGGTGCAATTGACACCTTCCCATGAACAAGGATCATTAGACTGTTTCCAGCTAGGTGGCGTGTTTTGCCATTGGTCTTTCAATGCTCGTAGCACCTCCGCTGCACATAAGCCCATTTTTATTGATCAAAACAGTCACAAAATTCTTCTCCAAAACATTAAACAGTCCTCGAATACCATATCACTTACCATCCCCAGGATTAGTAGCAGCAACGATCTCCCGAATTTCCACTATGAAAATAAACAAACACCAACACAACACCCTCCATACGCACACTTCCATGGAACAAAAACACGCGCTTTTAACAACGATTTCTTCTGAGGTATGACTCCATTAAGTTAATATTCGATTTAAACGATTAGTGTTTGGTTATGTTAGATTAGAAGGCAAGTAATCATATTCAGATGTCGAATTATAGACTTATAATATAGCATTGTTTTCCAGCATTACGAGTCTTAACAACATATGATTGACAGATGGAATGTTTTGACGGTTGCTCCGCCTGAGCAACATAAATTACAAGAAACAGTTTTGTTTTTAGAATATTGTCTCGGCCGATCAAACATAAATTTGGTGTATTTCTTGTCTTGTTCTTATTTGGATGAGCATATAAATAGGCTTCCATTGGCTCATTGCAACTATTGGTTCTATCACATTTGAAAATGAAATGATTTTCAGGCTTTCAGCATCACATTCGATCATACTATGTAACAATGTAATCTTATTTAATTGAATATATAATTGAATTTTATCTTTCTTTAACCAGTCTTTCTATATATATACAGCTATGACTTCATACTTGTAACAATGTAATCATAGATTGTAATCATCTTATGTTATTTTAGTCAATTCCAATCTTATAGACTTGTGGGTTTGGTTTTTAACAAGACTATGTCACTATGGGACCTTTAGACCAGAACACACAATTTAACAAATTTGTAATTTTGACTTGAAAGTCAATTGTTAATTAATTATAAGGTTTCTAGTTGACTGAAAACATGTTTTGCTTATTCAAACCTTGTTGTTACTTGTTAGTATGTGTTTTGATTCCTTTGTTGTATGACTATTTCCTAATTAATCATCAAAATCTTCCATTTGCAACCAAATCATCAATTTAGAAAAGGTCAATTCCTCCAATAAAACCACTCAAAATTAAAACTCTACAACATAACAAGTACCCGATCAAATATGAGCGGAATAGGGGGAAGTAAATGGACCAAATCATGAGTTTGATTAGCTAGAAGTCCGATGCAACGTTCTCCCAATAAAACTAGTCAACAATTTGCGGCATTTAAAGTTTGATACAATTCGTACTGAGCAAGCAAAGCTTGAAAATATTATAGACCTCGCTCGTACTAGCTTGTTATATCAAACTCGAACAAGCTCTAACTCTGAAATCCAAAAGATCGAGCCTATTAAAGATTAATGATATATACTAATAATACTTTATATATAAAATTATATAATAATAACTATTATATCTAAGGTTTATAATATAATATAGGGGTGAGCGTGGTACGGAACCGGTACCGAACCGGTTGGTATCGGTTATTTTTTTGGCCATAAAGTGAGTACTAAATACCGGACCGCCTAACGCGGTATGGTACTGGTACGGTTCCGATACCGGTACGGCTAAAAGCAGTACTATACCGCTTTGGTACCAAAAAATAGTAAAATATATAATAAGTAAACCTATCTACGTATTTTGTATTCGATATAATTCGAAGAAGATAAATATTAATGAATCTCAAATAAATAAAAACATCATTAAGTTATATAGATGGATATTGTCGAAGAAAAACTAATATATACAACGATGTTATTGTACCATGAGTCTAACTATATTTTATATTTCTTAATTACCCATAAGATCATTTTTATATTCATAGACATACCATATGATCATAGAATTGAGGTTTCAAATAAACCTTTTAAGATATAAAAAGAACCTATAAAACTATAACAAAGAAAAACATGCATATTTTTGATATGGTACTAAAGCGGGAAAAATGGTATAGTATCGGTACCGAACCGGTTGGTATCGGTTATTTTTTTGGCCCTAAAGTGAGTACCAAATACCGGACTGTTGAAAGTACGATACCGGTTCGGAACGGTACCGTTACGGGACTGGTACAGGATCGGGATTCGGGTACAAATGTTCACCACTGATATACTATATTATTATTTTATATACAATAAAAATTACATAAAACCAAAGTAATATTGTACTCATTAGTCTACCACCACCTCATAATTACATAAACTTACCAAATGGCGTTTGGCATAGTAGTACGTGAGTTTAGTCTCAATCTAGTATTTATGGATAGTACATGAGTTGTGTCTCAATCTAATATTTATGGATTCAAGGTTAATGAGAAGTATTTTGTAAATATTCGTGGTTTTGTATATAGATGTGAGTTCTTTTAAGAATGCTAAAAAAATAGAGAATGGGAGAATCAATAGGATTCTTCCATTTCTCTACAGTGCGTTTTTCTCAGATGTCATAAGATATACTTTCGATCAATTTTTTTTCTTCGCTTTTTTTACCGGATTTGACAGTATAATCACATGTGATTTATGATGAAAAATTAAAATTTGTTCACGATTATTTATTCATGGTATTTGCTACTTAACAAGTGATTATAACTTAATACTCACCCACATTGATAATTATAAATAAAAAATTGCAATAGTTTTCATTAAAAATCACATGTGATTGTTATTTATACACTTAATCACAAGTGATTTGTTATATAATCACATATGATTTTCATTTAAAATTTGATATTTGATGAAAAATTTACCGATATATGATAATTCATGTATGATTTCAACTTGATTTTTACTTAATTGTATGATTATAGTCAATGATTTGGAAATTCGCATTTGATTACCCTTTAATCACATGTGATTGATACTTTGATGTTCAATCGCATGTGATTACAACTTAGTTTTTCATGTTTGAATCTCTTTATATCATCAATGATTTGAATTAGAAGTTTAATCGGAGATATAAGTGGGTGTGATTATTTTTTAGTATTAAATCACATGTGATTTCACATTAAAACCCAAAAAAATGAAAGAAAAAAAACTTTGTCGAAAGTAAATCTTGTTGGATCTAGAATCGAAGAGAAAAAGACGCTGATTCCGAATATGAAATTTTTATAATTTATAGACATATGGTTTGTGATATATTTAACTTTGAAAAAAAATGTGAAATGAGTTTTTGAAATGGAGCAATCCTACCATTCTTTTTTGAACTTTTTTCTTTGTATATAATATGTAAGATACTTGTAAGACCATGTCCATGGTGACATGTATGCTTAGGTGGAGTTCATCACTATTATCACTCATTAGAAGCTCAACTCCATACCAAAAGTCCATACAATATTTTTGAATGTCCATACCTATGGACTTTAAATAAAGTCTATAGAAACTAATATGTGAGGGACGTTTATAGAAAGTAGTAGTTTATAGGAGTAGATATGGAGGTTTATAAAAAGTGAGGGTTTATAGAAAGCTGATGTGGCATGACGTGACAGTCTATGGACATAGAGAAGTCCATGGGGTTGTTTACTTTTTTTTCCTATTAAGTGTTGTTTACATGTGATGTATGTCTGGATAATTATGTCTGTTTATAACAAGTGCTGTTTATGTAAATGTAATTTATGTTTTGACCAAAATGATGAACTTAAATGATATAAAGTTTGAATAAAAAATGACGTGTTCAAATTCTATTGGATAAAACATGTTGAAAAAATGTATATTTATCATTAAGTGTCTCTTTTTGGTAAGAACTTCATTTTTCTTCCTATTTCAGAAACAGACATTCCTTTCAGATTAAGTGAAAAAAAAACAACAATTTATCTGTCTGAATTAAGAAGTGTCTGAAAACAAACCATCTAAGTTTATCTTTATAAAAATATACATAAATTTTTTAAAATGTTCATCTTTATGCTTATCATCATATACGGAGTAACTCATAATAACATAAAAAAGAACCGCCACCTCTTTGCATCCCTCTATCGTCTACAGTACACTCGCTAAACATCACTTTTATACTGTATCACCGATCTCCGATGCTTCGTCATCCAATTCACCGATGTTTACGACGGTTTCACTGATCAGAAACGACTTCGTGAGCTGATTTTATAATTAGGGTTTCAACTTCTCGAATTACTACAAAATTAACATACGGTACGAATAATTCCTGCTATCTATACTTCCAATTCGCAGACATCTTGATCTCGTAATTACTAATCGTGTAATGCACAATTATTAGGGTTTTAACTTTTCAAATATATGTATCGTATCCAGTAACGCTGCTGAGTTCAGATTTCAAAATCTGCGCTCTGTTTAATTTCAGTTTTTTACAAATGTGCATTTTCTTATACATGGTTATATTTCGATGCCAATTCGTTGTCACTAGCTGGCTGATCGCTGTTTATTGTTTTAATTATTACTGTATTGATTTTTTTATAGGAGGAGATAGTAGATGGAGTGGTATCTGATATTTGTTTTAGTAGCTGTTGTATGGTTTGCATCTCTTTGCAAATTTCTTCATGCATCGTTCCATCCGTATCCATCACTGATCTTAAATATTGATGGTGAGTGCTATATCGTTTGAATTCCCTTACGTTTATGTTGCTTATTGTAGTAACTGTTTTGTGAATGTATCAGATGAAGTTTTGCCAAAGAGAAATGTATTACTTGTTATTGCTCATCCTGATGATGAATCGATGTATGTTTTAATTCCCAATACTTATATTTTTAATGTAGTAGTATGCATTTCATCTTTTGCGGGTGGTTTATTGCTGGCTGCTAGCTAGTTTCCAAATCAAATCACATTGTGTTAGGTGAGTTATTGATTGTATCTAAATTGAAATATAATTTTGCAGGTTCTTTTCACCAACGATCAATCAATTGACTTCGAGAGGGCATAATGTGCATATATTGTGCATGTCAACTGGTAATATGCTGTATAACTAGAAATTAATAGTTTTTTCCTTTACATGACATAGAGTGACCTGAAGTTGTATCTTTGTTTATCAAATTTTACTGATGTGTCTTTGAATGGGGTTGATGAGGTGCTATATATTTGACGTTATATATTGCTACATCGTTTGCAGGTAATGCAGATGGTATTGGAGATGTTAGAAAAGAAGAGCTCTATAGGGCTTCTGCAATCCTTAAGGTGATATAATTGTATATCTGCATATAATCAATTGACACTCCTTTAGGTGTATCTAGATAAACTCATCTTACCACGACCCTGAATCCTGATGTAAGTGTAGTTGATATCGAATTATCCTCACATTCCATGACTAACTATTCATTTACATTTGCTTGCTAGAATTCTAAAAACGGCTATGTATGAGTGCGCTTGTGCCCCTTAATGATAATTACTCGATTATGCAGGTTCCTCTCCGACAAGTTACCGTCTTGGATCATCCAGAGTTTCAGGTTGACTTATTTTGCCGCTGAAAAAAACCCTACATATTGTTTATTGAGTTTATATTGATATTTGAACAGTTTTAAATGGATGTTTATTAACAGGATGGTTTCGGGAAAGTATGGAGTAGTAGCATGCTATCAAAGATTGTGGAAAAGGAAATGTTTGCTCATGCAATTGACACAGTAAGTGCCTGCTTCACCAAATTTGAGTTTTTTATTCTTGATGAACAAATATATACTAATACATATTAGATTTTCAATTTTTTCAAAGTATACCGTTATTTTTTATAAACTTATTTTGAATATATTTTGTTCTTTTTGATCATTGAATATTGACAAATTCAATTTCATCTAAATTATTGCAGATTATAACTTTTGATAGCTATGGTGTATCAGGTCATTGTAATCACCGTGATGTACATCATGGAGTGCTGTAAGTGCCGTTGCTATATGATGCTTTTCTGGCAAAGTTGATATTATCAATTATGTTTTCCATTAATTCTGTCACATATTTCGTGCATGACTGAAAACAAAAGCCCAAAATAGTACTAATTGTACTTATCAAACTTGAGAAAGAGGATCATATGTGAATGCATGAATAATGATAAATACTCATATCACAAGTAGTTCTTCTTTTTATCTTTTGTCAGGAGGTGCTTGCTTGATTCTTCACCACGAGATATTGAAGCCTGGGAGTTGGTAAGTTTTCTTTTCCATGTATTTTCTGTTTCTGAATTTACGAATTTTATGTAAAATGTATTTTTCGTTACTTATTTTGCCCTTGTCCATGTAAGGTATGACTTTCATCGTTTTTGCGACTGTTTATGTTCATGCCAACAGTAGTTTAGCTCACATGATGGACTTTAGAAATAACGTGCTATGTTTGACTTTTCAATAGTTGACGTGTTCTATTTCTGGCTTCTGCTCTCGCAGGTTAGTACTAACTTGATTCGCAAGTACTGCGGGCCAATTGATATCTGGTTATCCTTATGGTGTTCTGGCGAGAATACATTACCTGATTTTATGGAGTGTTTGCTAAATGATCATCCCCGTAGAAGCTATGCTGCAATGTCTCAGCACCTGAGCCAATGGGTTTGGTATGTTTGTGTTTCTTTCTAAAACCTACATATTTCTTGTATCAATTTTCGCCTTCAGTGAGATTATACGCACATCTCTTTGTAAAGAATTTTTTGACTTTTAAAGTCAAATATATCTGAAAGAAATTTCAAAGTAGGTATTGATTATATTGTTTATTTAATGCCAGTATTAGCTTATGTGTTTGGCAGTTTAACGTAGTTATAGACTTAGACATAGATATGTTCTTAAAAAGTAACAGAATTCATACGAATGTTGAAGTTGACCACTGTCATCGCGAAGGTGAAACTGTGAGATGGGGGATATACACTCCATATTAAAATAATTATTAGTAGAAAAAAATGGAAAAATGTTTATTTTTTGTTGGTTTTGTTTCGAGTTCAAAACATACGATTTATTTGTAATTGTTATGATCCCACATTGGCCATGTATGGGAATGGTTGATAGCTTATAAGTTTAAGTGTTCCCTCCTCCTTCAAGCTAGCTTTTGGGAGTGAGTTCTACACTTGGGCTTATGGCATGATATGAGCCTAGTATGGGCTAGGTTCGTATCAATTGGTATAAGAGCCAACCCATCTTTAGAGGTCCAACACCTCGGAGTGGTGGCCTTTGGAGTGGTGGCTTGGACCCGAAAAGAGGGTGCCAACCGTGACCAACATAGCCGTGACCAACGAGGCCTCGGAGTGGTGGCCTATGGAGTGGTGGCTTGGACCCAAAAAGAGGGGTGCCAACCGTGACCAACATAGCCGTGACCAACGATGACGTTGGCTCTTTAAGGGTGGGGTATTGTTATGATCCCACATTGGCCATGTATGGGAATGGTTGATAGCTTATAAGTCTAAGTGTTCCCTCCTCCTTCAAGCTAGCTTTTGGGAGTGAGTTCTACATTTGGGCTTATGGCTTGAGATGGGCCTAGTATGGGCTAGGTCCGTATCATTATTGTATCATATTAAATTTTACTTCTGTTAAACTTTATGTGTCACGAATATAAATGCAAATATTATGTTAAAAATTTGACACAATTTTGATTTGTTGAGTAAATTACAGATTACATCCTCGGGTAATGCTTAACTTGTAGGTTTAAAGCTTTACTTTAAAAGTATCAATTGCTAGAATCTTGGTCTGTAGTAGTATAATAAATTAATAATAACTTAGCAAGTCCTTCTAGTATTAAAAGTGACGATATTGTTATCTAGGATTATATCAATTGATTTGGGCTTATAAGGCTTTGCAGAAATAGTAGTAACTCGTTCAAATTTTACTTATTGTACTCATGATCTTGAATGCTAACTACAATCAGCAATAAGTTGTTGCATTGTTCTGTATTTTTCTCTTTGTTACGGGTGTAAGACTTTTTTTGAATCCAACATTGGTTTCTATTTTTCAGGTTTCGGAAACTTTTTGTTGTATTTTCTAGTTATACGTACGTGAACACTTTAAGGAAGATTATCTACTAGCCAAGTGTTGGTTAGAGAGCTGAAGAGGTAAGTGCTCCTTGCAGTCCTATCTGCAAATAGAACCATATCTTTACCAGTATGCCCATTTAATTGAAAAGATAGCATTACAATCCAACCATGGACTAAGCTTTTCAGGGAATTGATCAAGTCTTGTAGTAATTTTTTTTACAAATAACAGGTAACCTTTCTATATATTTTTCCGGTTCCAGATGGCATTGATTTTCGTTAAATGAGGATCATTTAACCTTACAGAACCACTAGAGCTTCATTTTGGACCTGCACAGAAGCTCAGTAGATGGCTACCATTTCACTTAATGTTTCCCTTTATTTTGATGTGCTCCAGAGTTGTTTTCTATATGAAAAAACAGGGAAGAAAAGTGTAAAGAATGAAATCTGTGTTCTTGAGTTTGTCTTACCTTATAGGGTGTGCTGTAAATGCAACGACAAATTATCTGTCCCAACTTTTTCCTACAACGGTGATAAGATAAAGAGAAAAAAAACCCTTTGAGCCTAATGTACAGATTTCTTCTAATAGCACAAATTTGTAAATACCCTATAATCATGAATGATGAAATGGTTGGCTTTTATACACTATGCTAGTCCTAATATTCCCATGATGAGATAGCATTATCTGCTCTTTGATACACCAATATTTTCAACTTCATCACAAATCTACATCGAAACGACTTTAATTCAATGCATCTAAAATTAGGCATTCGCTTTGAAAATTAGTATAAAAGATATTTTGGGACAATTGCAAAATTTAATATAAACACCTACATGGTATAAAGTATTTTGTTAATATAGATTTAGTTATCTTATGGGTAAATTAGTAAATTTATAATAAACTATAAACTTTTAGTGAAAATTTCATATATATCCTTAAAAACTTTTAAAATTACATATATATATATATATATATATATATATATATATATATATATATATATCCAACTAAACTTCATACTTACATGTATATCCATTCAAGCTACTTAAATTCTCACATTAATCCAACTAATAATAAATAAATGTAATTATAAGTTTAAAGGCTTTTTCACCGACAACACATTTCTTTCTTATCAAGACCTATATAATGGCATCAGAAAAGAAAACATCCCCGCCAAATGCATCATTATTTTTATTCAAATGCATAAATATATATAAATTTGGAATAAACCTTCTCTTAATCTCATAGATCAATCTCATAGATCAGGAAACTATAAGCTAGACTAGTAAACTATAAACTTGACTAGTATACAAAAGTTTACAATACACTTTGCATACACACTCATGTAAAACATAGAAAAATATGTTAGCCTTTGACTTATTATAGAATGCAATATTCATATCACTAATTAAATCATTGATAAAATGAGGCATTTTCGTTTGAGCATGGACGATATAAGGAAAAAATAATATAGTCGAAAGTTTTCCCAGTAATGTTTCAGGTCCACTTCGAGCAAAGCATGATTTGTTGTGTATGAAGTATCATAAACACAAATATTATTACATATACTAGAAGTAATATGAGCATTTATTAAATTGTTTAGTAGAATGGATACATTATGAGAGTTTAAGAAGTTTAAATGAATATATATGTAATTACGAAGTTTGATTGAAACGTTGATAAAATTGGGATATATATGAAATTTTAAGATATATATGAAATTTTCTTATTTTAAAATAAAATTGGCCTTTTATCTGCCCGATGTGGGGTGGCAGCGGTGGTGACGGTGGTGATGAGGATGGTGGTGTAAAGGATAATTAGAATTTTCGAATGTATTATGAATATGTAATTGTGTAGTACATGTTTTATGTTTATTATCTGATTGTTGAGATTAAAATGTTGATATATACACATAACGATTCTAATATAATAAAATCTGTTACAGAAAAACGATCTATGTGAAATTAAATCATTTTTGTGATTACGATGCAATTTCACATTGGAAAAAAAGATTTTATTTTTATTACTCCTTGAATTCTTAACTTGTAAGTTAAAATGCAATCGGCTATACAATGTTATTAGATGTGCGTCATTATAGAATTAAACATATATTAGAGGTTGCAATTTGGATGATATGAATGAATGGTGAAAATCGAAAGGTCGAGATATAATGTGTATATACTGAAACTTGTAAAGTTTTGTAAGATGTATTCATGAGAGTGGTTAGATTTATAGATATAATAATTAAGTGAAGTTTGGAAATGTTTTGTGCTGTTGAACTTGTAGAAAAACACAATCACATACAAAGAACCAAGAACACCATGAATCTCAGAAATAATACACTATTAACCAAACCGGGATTTTAACCCAAAAACAAAACAAAGCCTCACTACAGACTCAAAACCCTCAACGTTCAACACCTACTAGATGAAGAACAATAATCCTTCAAATACAGAAAAGATTGATCGAGATGATCACAACAACATACAGAGAAAACAATAGCCGTATCACAATATTGAAAGAAAAGAGATTAAACCCTAAAAATAAAATAAACACAGTATATATACAACCCTAAAACTAATTTACAATTTTAGTCCCTGCAGTCTTCAATATTTAACTTTGATACACCAAACATTATAGAAATAAACCTGCATTTATACAAACTAACATTACATATAAAACAAGGTTAAGATTGACCTTAAACATATAATTTTAACACCCTCCCTCAATCTTATCCTTGTATAAATTGATTAATCCCAACTTATTACACAAATAATTATGTTGAGACTTATTTAACCCTTTTGTAAATATATCTGCCACTTGATAATTTGAGTCAATAAATTCTGTTTTAATGACTCCAGTTAAACATTTTTCTCTTACAACATGCAAATCTATTTCAAAATGTTTAGACCTTTCATGAAAAACAGGATTTGCAGCAAGTAACAATGCAGATTTATTATCACAATACAGTTTTATTGGCTGTAAATTGTTTAATTTTAGATCTGCAAGCAGCTTCACAACCCAAATAATTTCACAAGTTGTGGCAGCTAAAGATCTGTATTCTGATTCTGTAGAAGATCTAGAAACAGTAGGTTGTTTTTTACTTTTCCATGAAATCAATGAACCACAAAGAAACAAACAATAACCAGAAACAGATCTTCTAGATCCAAGACACTTACCCCAATCAGCATCAGAATAAGCACATAAGCTAAACATACCTTCATCTTTATTGATTTTAACACCTTTGCCAGGACACCCTTTTAAATATCTGAGAACTCTGAAAGCAGCTTTTACATGGGATTCAAGAGGAGCATGCATATATTGACTAAGGCATTGCATAGAATAAGAAATATCTGGCCTGGTTAAAGTTAAATAAATTAACTTACCAATTGATTTCTGATATTGAGAAATATCAGAAAGAGCTTTATCATCTTTAGATTCACAAGAATTAAGCACAGAATTAGCTTCCAAAGGAGTTTAAATTGGCTTGCAACCAAGCATACCAAACTCATTAAGAAGCTCTAAACAATATTTCCTTTGAGTCATACATATACCAAATTCAGATTTTAAGATTTCAATCCCCATAAAATACTTTAACTCACCTAAGTCCTTAATCATAAACTTGGTTTTCAAAAAATCTTTAACTTTGACAATTTCAGATACACTATTTCCTGTTATAATTATATCATCAACATAAACAAGTAGAATTATAAAGATGTTTTTAGAAGTCAAAGTATACAAAGAGTAATCATTAACACTTTGAATAAAACCATACTCATTCAGAAAAGAAGTAAGTTTTTTATTCCATTGTCTAGGAGCTTGTTTTAACCCATACAAAGATTTTGTTAACTTACAAACTCTAGAATCATTTTCAGAAAAATATCCTTGAGGCAAGGACATATATACATCTTCAGACAAATCACCATACAAGAATGCATTATTTATATCAAGTTGATATAAACACCAATTGTATTGAACATCTAAATTTAAAATGCATCTAACAGTAACCATTTTGACAACTGGAGAAAAAATTTCTTCATAATCAATTCCCTCCCTTTGACAATATCCCTTAGCAACCAATCTTGCCTTATATCTTTCTATCTCACCATTTGATTTATACTTAATCTTATAAATCCATTTACAACCTATTGGTTTTCTACCAACAGGTAAATCTGTTACAGTCCAAGTATTATTCCTATTTAAAGCTTCCATTTCATTATTCATAGCATTTATCCAATTTTGATCTTTAGAAGGTTCTTCATATGTTTTTGGTTCAATGGATTTATCAAGATTAGATATAAAACACTTATTATAATCAGATAGACCAGAATAGCAAACATAATTGCTTAAAGGATATTTCACTTTAGTATTTACATCAAAATCTTTAAATTTAGAAGGAAAAGTTTTTTCTCTAGTTGATTTCCTAGTTTGATTTTCATTTTCTGTGCTTTCAACAGTATCATGAACAGTAAAAGATGGGTCAGGATTGCCCTCAGAAGAGTTTGAATCAGGCACTAGTGTTGCTGTGGTAGCATTGTCATTGGATGCAAATTCATCTAAATGACTTTGATCACTGCCACTACCATCACTATCTATTGGGTCTCTCTCATCATCATTGGGACTTATAGAGTGCAAAGGAATGTCAAAAACAGAATCAAAAAAGTTTAAATGATTTAAATCATTTTGAGAATCTGTTACATGTTTAGCAGAAAATTTTGAATCATAAGGAAACACAGTTTCATAGAATTTAACATCTCTAGAAAAAATCATGACTCTATTATCCAAACTAAAAAGTTTATAACCTTTTTTAAAACTTGAGTAACCAACAAAAACACATTTTCCAGATCTTTTGCTAAACTTGTCAGATTCATTTAAAACAGTTGCATAACATAGACATCCAAACACTCTTAGGTGAGAGAGACTAGGTTCATGATTATATATTAATTCATATGGAGATTTTCCAGAAAGCACAGAAGATGGAAGCCTGTTAATAAGATAAGTTGCAGTAAGAACACATTCAGACCAGAAATTTAAAGGTAAATGACCTTGAAACATCAAAGACCTAACAACATTAAGTAAATGTCTATGTTTTCTTTCAACAATTCCATTTTGTTGAGGAGTATAAGCACAACTAGTTTGATGAATTATACCTTTTTCACTACAGAACATCTCAAATTTCCTATTAATAAACTCAGTCCCATTATCACTTCTTATAATTTTAACTTTCTTTTCAAACTGATTATTTATAAGATTAACAAAACTTTCAAAGTTTGAAAACACTTCCTCTTTAAATTTAAGCAGATAAACCCAAACAGCTCTTGTATAATCATCAACAATAGTCAAGAAATACTTATAACCATCTCTACTAATAATCCTATAAGGCCCCCACAAATCTAAGTGTATTAGTTCACCTAAAACACTAGATTTGTGATCACTCAAAGGAAAAGGATCTCTTGTTTGTTTAGCCTTATGACAAGTATCACAAACATCACTAACAGACTCATCATTCCATTTAAGTTTATTCTTAAGAATATTAAGAACTTGACTTGCAGGATGACCAAGTCTGCTGTGCCACAATTTATAAGAAGCATAACAAATAGAATTATAACAAGAAAGATTACCTTCAACAGAATTAAACATATATAACCCATTTTTCATATTACCAATCCCCACAATCTTCTTTGACATTAAATCCTGTATATAACATTTGTTGTCATTAAAACCTATGAACATTTTGCTATCTTTAGAAAGTGTATGAACTGAAAGTAAATTCACACAGTATCCAGGAACTACCAATACATTTCTCAGAATTATATTTTCAGTTAATTTTAAATCACCAATTTTAGTAATTTTTGCTAAAGTTCCATTTGGATGATTAACAGTCATACCAAGTTTGGTTACATCAAAAACATTTGTCATATGATTAATTGAACCTGTCATGTGTTGAGAAGCTCCTGAATCAATTATTCAATTCATAACACTATCTTTAGATGCACTGGTTGCATGAGAAACAAAAAATTTATGAAAATTAGAATTAAATTTAATACTACAATTCACAAAAGTACTTGCCACATTGGCCTGCACATTTCCTGAACTAGCATTCTCATTTAACAAATCATTAGTTTAGATATTTGCTCAATAGTTAATGACATGCAATTACTTTTAGTATCAGTCAAAGAATTATTACTCACAGCAGACTTATTGTTAGTTATACCTCTTTTAACCCATCCAGAGGATAACCAACAATTTCATAACATCTTTCTATAGTATGACCAAGTCTATTACACTTGGTACACTTTAGATAGGATTAGGACCTTTGCCAAATCTTTTATTATTATCAAAAGTTTTTGAAACAAGAAAAGATGAATTTTTTGACTTATTCAAATTTCCAGAATAAGATTAATCTCTATGAGACTCTTCCCTTGAAATAATGGCAAAAGCAGATTGAACACTTGGCAAAGGTTCTCTAGTTAAGATATTACTTCTAATAGAAACATAAGAATCATCTAATCCCATTAAGAACTGCATTAATTTGATCAAGTCATTATGAATTTTAAAATCTGCATTGGCATGACAAGTACAAGTAGGTAACTTAATCAAAGCATCATATTGTTTCCAAAGAGCATTTAGTTTATGATAATAATCAGAAATTGATGAACCATTTTGTGAAATGGTATTTAACTTATGATGCAAATTAAAAGTAATTGAATCATCAATCTTATCATAAGTTTCTTTTAGTTCATCCCGAACAGTTTTTGCAAGTTTAGAAAAGACTTGACCAGAAAACAGTTCTTCAGAAATAGAATTTAGAATCCAAGATAGCACAACAGAATTACATCTTTCCCATTGGGAACCAAGAACAGCATCAGTTTTATTTTTGATTACAGAACCATCAATAAAACCAACCTTGTTCTTGGTTTGTAATGCAAGCATCATAGCCCTACTCCAAACATTGTAATTCTCTGTACCTTTTAGCTTAAGTGATATTAGTGCAGTTGTACTAGTATCACTAGCATGAAGATATAGAGGATCACCAAAATCAAGATCACTCACTTGAGTAACCTTAGAAACAGTACTAACTTCACCAACCATATTAGCAGACAAACAATAATCAAATACCACAGGTACTCACAACACAGAACCAATCAAATCACAAGTAATATAAATCAATATGATATCAACTAACAATTAGCTACACACAAATGCTTAATAAGATGCAGAAAACAAAAACAGATCCTAAAGGTTAGCCAAAGCAGGGATCCTTACAGACAGATTCTCAAGGGATTCTGTCCTAGGTCTTTCTTTGGGACCTCTCTTCTACCAAAGAAAACAATTAAGATTAGTATACCTAAATAATGTCTCACACAAGAATGCACAGACCTCAACAAATAACAAATAATCATATATTCACTTTTTATATAAAAAAAATATATAGAGAAGAGTTAGAAACGCCTCACAGAGTACTCCGTGCAAAGCAAATAATAGAGAATAGAACAGCGGAAGACTTCAGATAATCACTCTGGAACAGCCAAGAGTGAATCAACCAGTAAAAGGTTTCAAGATGAAACCCTAGAAACCCTAATTAGAAAAATTAGGGTTTATAGAAGAAGAATAGTGAGCCAACCAGAAACCACCAGTAAATCGATGAAATAATCACCACAGATCACAATCGAACCCAAACAGACAACCAGATCTTCGTAGAACACGAAACCTTAATTTGAAATTCTAAATACAGAATTTCAAATCATACCACAATCAATCGATCGATCGTACCGTAGTGGCTCTGATACCATGTAGAAAAACACAATCACATACAAAGAACCAAGAACACCATGAATCTCAGAAATAATACACTATTAACCAAACCGGGATTTTAACCCAAAAACAAAACAAAGCCTCACTACAGACTCAAAACCCTCAACGTTCAACACCTACTAGATGAAGAACAATAATCCTTCAAATACAGAAAAGATTGATCGAGATGATCACAACAACATACAGAGAAAACAATAGCCGTATCACAATATTGAAAGAAAAGAGATTAAACCCTAAAAATAAAATAAACACAGTATATATACAACCCTAAAAACTAATTTACAACTTTAGTCCCTGCAGTCTTCAATATTTAACTTTGATACACCAAACATTATAGAAATAAACCTGCATTTATACAAACTAACTTTACATATAAAACAAGGTTAAGATTGACCTTAAACATATAATTTTAACAGAACTGCATTTGTATGTATATCTAAAGCAGTGACGGAGCTAGAAATCGATGTTAAGGGGTGCTCAACTTCACCATAGCATAAGGACGTATTGACTTTAAAGATTAAATAGAATGATAACATAATTATATTTATATGAATATATGAAAATTATGAATCAATGGACAAATAAGAGAGATTAAATGATGAAATAATTTAAAAAGAGACGTGTCATGTACTAAAATAAAGATAAATTATTTAAGTTATTTGAACTATTGAGGGGTGTCGAGCACCATTCAGTCCCCTCTTGTCTCCGCCCCTGATCTAAAAGTTGAATGACTAAAAAGATAAAATTTGTAATGTTTGAAAAAAGATAATCAATCAGCAGCACCATTAAATGGTGTAGCGAACGATCCTATTTATTCTTGATACAATTTATTCTTAAGTGAAAGTGTGAAATGTAATAATGAACTTTTGTCCACATGTGCTGAAGAATAATAAAAGACCGATACGGGTAAAGATGAGTTTATGGTAATCTGAAATTGCAGAAGCTTTTACACGTTCCCGTGAAAACTGTAAACATGCAGTACCAAAATTAAACTACACAGTAAAAAAAAGTAGAAACATACAGTCCCAAAACTTCAGTGTAGCCAATGGCGGCCATAGCCATAACCTTTTGCATTATATGTTTGTAGTTTTCCAAAGTTTCAAACGATTAAGCAATCAAACAATGGTAAACCCACCATCCTTTAATTACCAAACTTAATGTGATTAGGGCGGATTCAGGATATATAAGTAGAAGAGGGGCGAAATAAATTTTTTCATTTCTTTTGTAGTTTAATGGGAGCGGAAATTTTAAAATATCATTAATACCTTAAAGAAATTTCATTTTTACGTAATTTGAAAATTATTATGGGGACGGCTGCCTACACTACCTCCGCCCTATCCTCGCCCCTGAGTGTGATACCATTAAAAAAATTATGATTCGAAGCTTTAATTTGATAAAAATAAACTGAACTCTTAAGATAAATTTAAAAACTAAATTATTAAATTGAACATGGTATACAAGGTCAAAGTCTCACGTATGGTATCAAAAAGTGTTAATTGCGCTAAAATTCCATTAAGTTTTGACACTAATAGTATGTACTCAACTATTTGGATGTATATTGTATGTAAAAAACTTGTTACTTTATGTTATTGTATGTAATTTATGGTATTTTTTGTATATATCATTTATATAAGGTATCACGTGTCACCCTTACAAGTTGACATATCACTAATATACAAACAATGGAAAGGAATAAGAACTTTGTTACACACAATGTATGCTTGAATAGTTGGTATATACGGTGAATATCATACCTTAGTTAATTGAATTTCTATACATTTAACCCTATCAAAAATGTAAATGTGTCTACTTAAACGGACATAAAGTATGCCTAATTAATAACGTGATAAATCATATGTGTGAAGTTCTACTAATAAGATTATAAGAAATAAAATGTGTCAACCAATGAGTTATCTCTATTTTTGAGTCGGGTTAAGTATATGAGAATGCATTCAACTTGTACTCGATATCTATTGTGTGTACCCAACTTAGGTCTGCTATTTGTAATGTATAACTTTTAAAAAATGTGTTTAAATGTATTTTGTTGATATGTCATCTATTTAAAGTGTCACATGGCAACCGTAAAGGTTGATGCATATCAAAAGTACTAGATAATACACTAACATACACTTATAAAAGTTCAATGCATTAAAATTAGAAAACGTAAGTTTAGCACATACAATAAGCAACAAATACAAGTTAAATGCATCCCCAATCATGTATCACTTTTAAGTCTATCTAAGTAGATCTGCATATCATTACTCATATCGTATAGTATACATGATTATTATGGAGTATATAAGCTAAATCATTGTATAAATAAAGAGTTAATATTATATAATTGTATTCATATTTACCCTTTTTTATTATTAGTGTATGCATCGAAGTTTTTAAAGTACTATTGTATTTATTAAACTTATTAATAATTTATAAAGTATGTATTGAATGAGTGTATACAATAGAAAAATAAATGTAGACATACATACATACAAGGGTAAATACATTTTTGTCGGTATCGTACCCCCTTAGTTTGTCTCGAGATTAGCAACCTACCCCTTTTAATAACAGGGTACGCAACCTACCATGAAGTTATGTGCTAGCATCTTTGCAAATTATGTTTTGAACTATTAGACCATCCATAACGCAACGACGTGACGCGCGTTCTCGAGCTCCAGAACGCCAGAACGCCTGTAACGCGGCGTTCTGGGTGGCGTTCTGGGTGGGATAACGAGGTCGTTTTACGCGTTGTCGTGGGCCCCACGCTTTTTTTTTCTTTTCCCTTTTCTTCCACGTTAATAATCCACGAAAATTAAAAAAAAAAAATTTTTTTTTTTGGCAACGGGTGGATTTCGAAAAAAACAAAAACAAAATAATTGTATGATGCTGATGTGGCTAGAGCCAAGGAAATACGGGACAAACGTGTGTACGACCAACTGCGGACCGATCTTACTGAGCACATTTGGATGCTACCACCAAACTTTTGCAGCTTACCACGCTCCACGGACTAGTTATTTTATTATAAATTATTGTATTGTATCGTATTTTATTTTAATTATTGTATTGTATCGTAATTTAGTTTAATTGTTGTATCGTATTTTATTTTAAAATTAGTGTGTTGTATTTTATTTTAAAAAAGTAATGTATTTCATTTTATTTTAATTAATGTATGATTTTTATTTTAATTATTGTGGTGTATTGTGTTTTTAATTAAATTGTTTAGTATTGTATTTTAAATAAAAGAAATTTAAATTTAGTTAGTTAGTGGGTGGGTCTCAGAATGGGTTAAAAAAGTGGCGTTCTGGTGTTATGATTATAGGCGTTCTGATGTTATGGTATGATGCTGATGTGGCGCTGATGTGGCAGCTGAAAAGGTGGCGTTCTGGTGTTATGGTTACGGATGGTCTTACAATTTTAAAACGCTGACTAGACATCTACATCATGTGCCAACTAGATTTTTTTGCCATGTGTATATAATATGTACAACTTTTAATACATGTTGTGCAACTCGGAAAAATTTACACCAATAAATAAATTTAACTTTAATATAAAAATAAACCAATATCCATCATCACTGATCAAATATGTGTGAGATGTTTAATTGTTTATGACGAATGAACACCAAATCCAAACCTCGGGTCCCAAACAAACGAAACATCTGCAGGATGATTGCGAAGAATACGATCTGACTAGCATATGATTAATTGATTATGTTAAACACAAAATGGAAACAACAACGACGGTACAACGTTGTTCGGACTTCGAAGGCGGCGGCAGCAGCGATAGATCTGCCGAAAATGGTAGCGGCCACAAAACCACCGGAGATGGCGACGGCGTCGACGTACATTCAGAGTTCTGTCAATTTTGAAGTCGCGAAATCCGACGCATATTATTATTTTCTTAACTTTTTTCCAATTAAAAATCAAAAACTAAATACCAAAACAAGATCATCACATAATCTTCATGAATTCGTCAACAACAATCAATAAATCACAAATCATCATTATATCTTGTTTCAAGGTTCATTTATTGGTTGGTGTTGTGTTCAATGAAGAAGACGATGAACAGTAGCTTACGTTCTTGCAAGCCCAGATCTACCACATTATAAGTACTAATTGTACATTATGCTTGCTTTGTGTACATTGTAAATGGGCTACGTTTTAGTTTAGAAAGCAAAAAAATCATGCCATGTAAGATATAGAAATCCACCTAAGAAAATAGGATTAAGTATCTGAAAATGCATCTAACTTGTCCTGAATGTCTATTGTATGTATTATACTAACGGGAGGTGTATTTAATGCATCCAACTTTCAAAAACGGTTTATTGTATGTATTTTGATGACGTGTCGGCCGTTTACGATGCCACATGGAGCCCCTAAAAGATGATACGTCATCAAAATACATACAATAAACTGTTTTTGTAAGTTGGATGCATTAAATATATCTCCCGTAAATATGATACATACAATAGACATTCAGGACAAGTTGAATGCATTTCCAGATACTTAACCCAAGAAAATATTAGTAAATAAAAATGTCAAATCATCATTTTTACTTGTTGTCCGATAACCGGTCATCATATCACCTACATTGGCACAAAACTTCCTGGTACATTGCGTACCCTAGTATTAAAAGAGGTAGGTTGCTGATCTCGGAACAAAGTAGGAGGGTACGATGCCGAAAAAATGTATTTACCCTACATACAATAGTATAATGATTAATTGTGCATAGCTTAAATGGTACCGTCATTTCAAACGCTCAACAGATTAAGAGTTGTATATGTGTCTCAGCACATGTGGGTAATTTATAAACATATAATATGTCCGACGTTTATACTTCTTGCGAATGGAATGGACGACTAATATTAAAATATAATATAGGATTAGATGTATCATTCAAATTACCCTTAACAATAGCAAAATATCAAGAACATAAAGTATATAAACATAAATATATACAATAACAAAAATGTAAACAATGTTCAGTTGCAAGTCACTCAATAGATAATTTTAGTATTATTAGAAATTTCATACGCACATTAGAACTTTAAATAATTAGATATACACAATAACAAAAAATGCAAAATTTAATACATTAAAAAAAATTAACCAATATATAAACTAGTGTTAAATCCGTACGATGCACGGGTGTGCAACTAAATTTGTAGTATTATTTCAAGCAAAAAATTGTATTATAAAAAAGTTGAATTAAAATATGTCAAAATTTTAATATAATCCCACTAAACTTTCACGTTATCTAATCATGTCTTTCAAAACTTTCACGTTTTTGTTATGTAATCATGTCTTTCATGTATTTCTGAATTCATCTTCAGATATCACTTGTGTTTAAGATATAAAGATATATGGAACCTTGGTGGAATGTCTGCAAATAATTTAGGCTCCAAGATTATGGTATCTAAATAGAATAATGTTAAGTTTAGTTGATGAAAATTACATGAATTTCATGAAATGTAAAGGTAACACTTCCAACTTGTTTATGTACAGGGTATCGATTCGCACACAATCTATTTTTAGACGTACATCGTCAAACGTGGTTTACAATGATGTACAGTGCAACACACTATAACATGTTTAGTGGTGTATGACTAAAAAAAGATAGTGTACAAATCACTACATGTATGTATATATTGGTTGCTTTTATGACTGGTCAAGTCAAACGATTTAAATGAAAAATAGGTTAAACATGGGAAATATAAATTTAATTGGAAACGCATATAATACAAACTAAAAATAAATTGTACATTACGGTTCAATATCTGCTATTAAATATTTAAATAGAAAAAATGTGGTTAGAGCTATAATAAAATTCAAATGATTTTAATATATAGATCCAATTCCAATTATAAAAGTAAACCAATAGTATAGAGAAATTGAACATTCACACACTATGCAAATCTGACTAAATTGATATCTCATAACATGCAATAACATAATAACTTTATCGTGAACTACGTTGATTTAGTAATTAAAAAAAGTAACTCAACATTTGAATATACACAAAATTATAAAAACTAAAACTCAATTCAAATAAATGAAACCACAAATTGACAAAAGTATAACAATATATGAAACTTCATTGAGGAAGGAGATAACTTATTAATTTGATGATTATGTTATCTTGTTACAATGGATATATATATATATATATATATATATATATATATATATATATATATATATATATATATATATTGCTAATGGAAATGACAGTTGTGTCAATCTAAAATCATAAATATAAGTACTAAATTAATATGATTATGATCAATAGATGGAAGTTGCACTTATAGTTTCCTTGAATATAATGGATGGGGTCTATTATACATATCCCCCATTTCCCTTTTTTCCATCTCATGCCCCCTGCCATCCATCAAACCAATTACGTCATGCTTTTTCTTTTTACTTTCTATCCCTTACCCCATTCTTTTTCTAATTCATACCCCCTTATTAGTCTAAAACTGAACTGGTTCTGAACTAGACGGGGAACGATATTAGAAAAGACTGGACTGAAAAAGGACTGCACTGGGCCCAGACTGGGCCCGAGAATATGGGGTAGTAAAAAATGGGGTAGGAATAGAATATCCCTAAAAAAATAAAAGACGGGCTAGGAATTGAATCATGGATCTGGAGGTTATGTGGAAACAACATTACCATCAAGCCAACTACCATTAACTATGTACTTTCTCTCATAAATGTAGTTATTAAGAGATATAAAGTGGGTTAAACAAAAATACAAACAACTTACTATAATTGTTTGCTAATTGATATCAAGGGATAATGAAAATATTGAACAAAGTTGCATAAGTAACGATTTTGATTTTCAAATATAACAATTAAGGATGATCATTAGTACCAAAATTCCGTACTCATACCATATCGGTACCATACCAGTTCAAATGGTACGATATTAGGTACTTATAAAACTTATTATTTTTATGCGGTATTTTCGGTATTGTACCGGCATTTTCCCGATTTAGTACCCGTACCTGTATATAATATCTTATCTTTTTGCCACTATATTTACGATAATATAGTCTATTAAGAAATAAGAATGGATGCTAATAACACATGTTATATATACTACGATTGATGAGTTTTTAACATTCACAAAACCTAAATTCTAACCATCATCTATAACTAACGATCACAATTAACTACAGTCGTTATCATAATATGCAACCACTGTCATCGTTATCATCATCAACAACAACAACAAAGAATAGGGTAAATTACATTCCCTGCCTTCTCTGTGGTTCTTCAATTTCTCATGCTTTGTCACTCCTAATTTTTTATTACAATCTCTATCACCGTGGTTACTATTTTCATCCCAAGTATACCCTTCCCCTTAAAAAGTTAACCTATTCCCGTTAAATGCACACATGTGCTTAGCACATGAGGGTATTTTTGTAAAATTCCTTTCCCACCCACCTTTTTAAACCCCTTTCTTCCCCATTCCTTTACATCCTCCAGTTACATTTTATTTTCTTATAAAACCATCCCCTCCTTTCCCTCCATTATCATTCTCATTTTATTCCCGCTCATTTTTCTCCCTATAACATGGCGTCATCGTCATATTCTCAAAATCAAGTTTTGGAACCACAATTTTACTACTGTCATTGCAGAGCCAAGATGTATGTTCGCACATCATGGACCGAGATCAACCCGGCACGCAGATTTGTGAAATGCCCAGATGTTAGTTTTATCCTAATTTTTTATTCTTGTTGGAATTTGTAATTGATGAGATTAATAGGTTAAATATTGAAACAGAAATGCTTTAATTTTGTATTTTGTTATGATTTAGGTTAAAACCCTTTTTTGTTCAAGATATCACTTTCTTGATTCGGAGCTTTCAAGTGAGTGTTACAAGAAGATTTTGTATCAATCAAAAATGGAATGCAAAAACAAGCCATCGGGAATGAAACATAAGAAGATGCAAACTCAAAGATGGTGTTGATGAAGAAGGTTGAAAAGTTGACTTTGATGAAGTATGTTTGACCAAGTGTTTGCACTTTTAATTGGTGTTGTAGTGATGTTGTGTGTAGTTATACTTGTTCTTGTTATGAACTAGTTTCCTTCTGCTTTAAGTAGCTATATGTATCATGTTTGGTGGGTGTATGGTAACATGGCATGGCAAGAATTCTTACATATGAATGAAATGTTACCTTTTGCAAACATATTCTTATCTTTTTGTTCCATAATTTAGACTTTGACAAAATATTAAACACTCTCAATTTCTCTTTACATCCTCCCAATTTTTGATTACATGCTCCCAATTTTTGATTACATCCTCCCACTTTTCTTGTAATATCCGTAATTTTTAAAAAGTAATAGATTAGTAGCTAATTAGCTAAGTTAACAACACATAATATGATTAGATATGTTGCACCAGCAACTGTCAGTTGAGTGTCGTTGTGATTTCTGATGGTAGTGCGGGCGCAGTAGGGGTTTTAAAATTTATATTTAGCTGGGCTTAAATTATACGTACTACCTACTCTGGTTAGTAAGCGGTAAGTATGACCTAAGATCGTTCTATGAATCCAAACGTGTGGGTGATTAAAGCTGGTGCTTTCGGTAGGGATATATTCAGGATGGAACAAAGTAGGTAGGTTTGGGGGTTTTAAACTAAAGATAAGTCATTAAAGTGCAGGAAAGTAAATTGCAGGAATTTAAAGTGCAGGAAAACAGGTAAAGATAAATATGTGATTGCTGAGACTTCGATAATTAATGTTTCGGGATGACAGATTAAACAGGAACAATGCTAAGTGTAATGATTTAAACTATCAGGTGTAAACTCTAGAACCCTACCAACTAAATTTCCCATTGGCATATCACTAGGAACTAGGTTATCGTGATTCTGATCGGAGCAATACGCAAACTTCCAATACTTATCTAGTTGAAAGATAAACAACCTATCTTGGCTTAACGCCGAGGTGCATGATGATGTGTTGAATCTAGTTATTAAATTTATTGTTGAAAAGTAAACAAGAAAATACCGTGCTAGACCAAAACACAACCGGCAGTGGACCCTATCGTGTAGTAGTATAGTTGGGTAAGTTCGGGTTCGAACACAGGGAACTTGAGTTCAAGTAATCAAGATAAGAGTGAACAATTTAGAAAGTGAAAATAAAAGTTGGTTTTGTGTGACCGAATTGTCACGTTGCTTAAAACTACAAATTTTAGTTAAAATAGGCAAGTGGACTCTTAAGAGTCAAAGTAATAAGTTGGAACTTTCGAATATTCAAAATAATACTTGCTTGGACTATTTCACTAGTGATTTCGGGGTGTGAAGTTAAAACCGGTTATATTTATGCCAAAGTAATATTTACCAAACATAAGCTCAACTTCCGCTAAGTCCTATTGTCCAATATTAATTAACAAACCTAATATTTAATCTAGTAACGGACGCTCGCCATAGTTACACACTTGCACAATTTAGCTAAACCAATTTAACACATTCCAAAACTACGGTTCACAATTTTTTTCAATCATTCATAGACAAATAAATCAAAAGCAAATCACTAGGTTGAAAACGTTCGCTATATCAATAAGTAAATCACCAAATGGTTAAATTCTCGAGATTAAGCTCAATCACATAAGGTTCTTTGATTAAAAATAAGTTGAAGTTCCATGAGTTTATGATTCATCCACACGATCAACATTCGCTAAAATCGCTAATTTGTTTGTATTTGACTAATTGTTGTTACAATCACCAAATGCTTTGTTCCACAAATGATAAACAACTCGTTTTAGGTATTTTTTATAAGCAACAAACATTTCGCTATAATTGCTTAGTGAAAATGCCAAAAGTTTACTAACAACAACAAGCTAAATCCATACACATTCATGGATGATTCACAAACTCAAAGCATAAATTAAACACCAAGTTATACACCCCTAATCAACTAATTAGTTCATCCAAGCAAGCATGTAAGTAACTAGCCACACATGGTCACAATCATCAAGCAAAATTCATGATCATTAAACAAATCCATAAATAACTTGAAAGTAGATTAAATTGAAATTGTACCAAAGTTGTTACACAAATAGAGCAATTGTTCTTGAGAGGTTGTCACTAGCTTGGTTTTCTTCAAATGATCTTCAAGTGAATATGGAGTATATTTGTGTGAGTGAGTAATGGTGAGGTTGGAACTTTTTGTTCTTGAGAGAAAAACTCAAGAAAAAATGGTAAGTGTGTCTCCAAAAATGTTGAAGAAGGCCCCCCTTTATTCACTACCTTTCTCCTCCTTTTTTCTTCTTTTTCCCACTGCCCAGCACCCATTTTTCGCACACCACCCTCTTACACTCCGGATACCCAAGTTTTGTTTAAGAGGGAAAGTGATAAACAGTGGTCCGCCAACTTAGCCGATCGGCTGAGCAAGGCTAGCCGAACGGCTGAGCAATGATAGCCGAACGACTGACCAATGCTAGCCGAACGGGTATGGTGTTGATCATGGGTTTCATCTTCAGCTCGAACATAGGTGAGTTGCTGTCGTGATTTTGAACTAAAGTAGCCGAACGGCTAACTTTAGCCGATCAGCTAATGCTTCCCAGCCGATCGGCTGGTTACCTTTTAGCCGAACGGCTATCAGGTTTATTCCAGCCCAGAGTTGACCATTTTTCCAGCTTCAACCTGAGATGCATTTCCGAATGAAATAAGTACCAAAAGTTCATGAAATCTACTCAAATATAAATGCAAAACAATGATATCGCTAAAGATAGACATGTACAAAATGAGCGATATCAAATATCCCCACACTTGAACTTTGCTTGTCCTCAAGCAAATCATAAGTTTATCATTTCAAAACCCACTCTTGCAGCATCATAAGTGAAGATCAAGTTTACCAAAACAATACTAACACTAACTACTAAAGCAATTAGGCTAGAAACATATGTATAAACAACAGAAACTTGAGATGTTAAGTTTGTCAAGCCCGAATGCACGACCTAGCACCTCACATAAGGATAAGTGTTTAGTCACTCACTCTCAACCTATGAGACTACAGGGTAAGGAAGTAAGTAATGTAACACTCAATCAAGCCAAGTCGTGATGCATTGTTACCATAGGCTTGCAAAAGGATCAAATCTCCACCGATTTGGCGTGAGCACCAAGTAAGGTCTCAAAGGAGGTATTCTAAATGTGTGTTGTAACAAATGTAGGCTAATTATGGAATTGGGTATGATAGACACAATAATTGGTGAAAAGTAGTAGTCAAGACCCATAAAAAAATGGCAATGTTACCTAATTGTTTAAATACATGACAGTGATGAAATTTAGGATTCTCATGCTAAATCAATTCAAATTATCACTTGTTCTCATTTATAACTTATACTCAATAATTGCACACAAATAACTCAAATTGATTTTTCACATTTTTGTTGGAATAATTGCATTCTATGACTTTCTATGAATCCTGTGTAATGAACTTTCAGACCAACCATCCTAGACCGGATAAAGGCCTTCGGTGGCTAGGTGTAAAACACCCCTCGGGAACTACTTGTTCAGGAATTCAAAGGCCATTTAGTTGACTACAATTCATCCAAGCATAACCTTTAAGCATAATAGTTGACTTCTATTCATTTGATGTTTCCAATCTCAATCATAGAATTTAACACTAGAATCCCCATTCAAAACGATTTAAGTCACAATTTGGATAAAACTCATTAAAAATTCCAATAGGCAACATTGTAGAGAAGTAAACAGTTCAGGAAATGACTACACAAAAACAAGGCTAGTATTTAGTGGAATGTATGTGGAAGTGTCTGCGGGTTTCTTAGCACTAAAATGAGTGCTAACGACCTGTGTGGACTGGATGTAAATGGTTTTAAAAAAAAACATAAAATAAGATCAAAATTCCTAAGAACACCTCCTCGTCTTTGACCCCACCTATATCACATTTTTGTGATCCCACAGCGGTCTCAAAATGCATCACTAGAGCAAGTTCTAGAACAAGCTACAATCACCGGCACACTCATAGCAATCAATCAATATATAAACACTAGAGATAAGTGTTCTTCTCAAATAGGCTCAAATTTCTCACAATTTTCATAGTGGAGGCTACAAGTGTACGAGTCATGCAATTCACCCTATTAGGTTGCTTTTATGACACATCTCAAAAGGTTAAGTTGCAAGAGGGAAGATTTAATCACTTTTAATTAATTTTCAAAGCAATCAACCTTTTTTTTTTTTTTTTTTAAAATAAGACAAGCACCTTCCTAGCAAATTATCATTCCGACCCCTTATTTGTATTTGCAAAAACCTATCGGGCCAATGATCAATAACAGACCTACTAAGTAGCTCAAAGCCGTTAACAGGATTCGTAAAGCTCGATCGGCCAACCAATAAATCTTCACAAACCCCAATAAGAGATAAAGATAACAATTTTCCAGAATGAAGTTCAAGTGAATCAACCTCCCCACACTTGAGATTTGCATTGTCCCCAATGCAAATATAAGCAAAAAGAAGAAGGAGCAAAAGTGCGGAAGTAAAAAGGAACGAGAACTTCCCTGCGGGTTTTGCAAGAAGGCGTGGAAACAGGAGCTGGTATATGATAGACGTGTCGAGATCCACTCCAGCTCCGTATGCTAGGTATGGGGTAACAACAAACAAACAAACAAAACACAAGCCCACAAAGATAATAATAAAAAGTAATAATAAAAATGTCAATGAATGCTAATCATCCAAAGAACAAAAAAAAGAAAGAAAAGTAATGCAGAATAAAAATTGTTTAGAGTTTTACAATCCCAAATAAACAACATCCAACTACCAACCCCCTCCATGAGGCGGGTCCTGGGTGGGATCGTCCTGCTGATGCTGATCATGCTGCTCATAAGGTGAAGGAGAGCCAAATAACCAGTGATGGTGAGCCTGCTGCTGCCAGTTAGATGGCTCGGGAATCGACCAAGTGGTTGGTTGGGAGTAAGATGGAGGTGAGGACCAAGTAGCGCCCCAATCCTGTTGCTGCTGATGGAAGTTGGCGGTACGGGCATAGTTATCATGATGTCTCTGGATCTCAAGCAAAGAAGAGTCTCGATCATAAATAGGGGCAGGAAGAATGCCGCCCGGCTCACCATAACGGGGTGGGGGATGATAGGGGGCGGGCACATGGTCGGGCACATGGTGGCCCATCCGCTCATGGTCGTGAATGAGCCAGTCATTCTGGTATCTGATGGCTCCCACTTCATACCGCGACTCATCCCTAAAATCCATTTGCTCCCGATGCCAATCTTCCTGCTGGTTCCACCTCATGTCCTGCTCAATGCGCATGTGCTCAAAGCTAGACATGAAACCCTGCCAATACGAAGGTTCCCCCATTTGAGAACTCTGACCCTGATCCCGCTGACCCAACTCCTCATCTTCCTCATCTTCACCCTCCTCATCATCATCTTCTTCGGATGCATTTCGAGAGGTGGGCCGCTTTCCCCGAGCCCCGGACCGAGATACTAAACGTGCCTCCCTATCGGAGGGAGCGAAAGGGGCATACGTTCCACCCTTTCGCCTAACCATTTTGGCGCTACAATACAGCTCAATACCAACCTGGAGACCCGGGTCATCAACAAGGGTGTACGGGTGGTTACGGGGTTTCAAGTTGACCTTAAGGGTTTTGGCAAACCGGGTAATGAAATGCCCTCCGCTTAACTTAGACGTTGGTTTGGTCCCACAAGAATATGCATGAAGAAACTTACCCACAGCAAACGGAAGGTTGATTCTCTCTCGGCTCTTAAGCTTGTACAAAAACCACAAATCAATGAGAGTGACCTTCTCCCTGTTGCTACCCCTAGTGGTGAGAGTATGGGAAAGCATTTTCTGGACCACATTATATTTCGGGGATCTGAGGGTTTTGGCAAGGTTCTTACCCGATAAGTATGGTGCGTCACTAAACTGGGCCCAAACATCCGCATTACATTCCCCCTCATCTAACCTAGCACCGGTCATGATATATCTGTCAAACCAATCCGCTTCAAATTCCTCGTCGGTGTAGATACCAAGGCTGGCGGCAATTTCCCTCAAGGTTAAACTTCTCGGTGATCCTCCCATTTTGAAAACCAAGAACTTCTGATCCATCTCACTTACATTAAACATTTCCAAGGTGGCCAAAAATTCCATGACCAGCTCCTCATAGATCGGTTCTTGAATGGCAAGAAGCTTCTCAAAGTCATGAACATCAAAAACCTCACAATCATAGCGCATACTCTGAACAAAGACCCTTCTGATTTCGTGAGAGTAATTTATCACATCCAGCGGATTCCAATCGATCACCCGCGGGTACTCACACTGCTTTTTATGGATTTTGTACAAAGCCTCATTGTTCTCCAGGTAGCGATGCTGATGGGGCTCGAAAACTAAGTGTGGATGGCGGTTCCTTGGAAGCAATTCCGCATAAACACTGAGAGCGGATAGGGAGGAGGTGTTCGCCCTGTTTTTCTGCACACAACACATAGCAAGCATACAAGATTCCCAAGATAAGTGTTAGTGTTAGTTTAATCTTGGCAAAATGAGCGATTTATTGCACAAACAATCAAACCCATACGAAGCAGAACACATGAAGCTATAGCATTAATACACATCATAAAACAAATCATGCTATGCACAACCCAAACCGATTATTACTGACAACTCTTACAATCAAGGTCAAAACTTTGCAAGGAGTGGCATGCAACCTAATATCAAACAATACTTGAAATGTGCCAATGACACATACTTCAACTCAAGTAAGTCTTACAATCAAAATTGCATACTAAACCAAGTGACTATCACCTAAGCACATAACTTCTAATATCAAACATAACTTGAATTAAACAAAAAGGGTCACTCAATTCGTATCAAGGCATGTCTTACAATCAAGAGTTAAATCCATAAAGTCAAAGTCAAAGTAAAAGTTTGACCAGAAAAGTCAACTTCATCTTCCCCAAATTTCACATGAACCCTAATTACTAGAATGTTCAAACAATCAACTAAGGAGTACCAATACCCCTAACAATCATGCCATATATGTTAACAATCACTAAACAACAAGTTATCATCACAAAATTCATAATACCCAAAAATTAGTTATAAGAACCCTAATTTTCAAGGTATCAAAATCAAGCAATTCACACATAACCAAGTGATAGAAACAAGTTAAACACATGAATGTAGCATGTTGAACAATAATTCTACACAAGAAATCATCCCCACACTTGAATTTAACCAAATCCCATATCTAAGTGTTCATACCCAAAACTCAAGTGATTTAGCAAATAAAATTAGTGAATGGGTACCTTAGAGGGTCTAGACATGATAAAGGAATGATTAATTTCGAGATTCTTCACAAATTTGGGTTGAAATCGTTGGTGAATAAGGTGTGTGTGAGTTGGGGTTTAGGACAGCAAACCGATCGGCTGTGGTGTTTTGTGTGAGAAAAACAAGGTGTTTATTTGTATTAATTCATGCCCAGCCCGACACGCTACCCGATCGGCTCAAGGAAGGTACCCGAACGGCTCAAAGTAGTTAGCCGAACGGCTAAGGAGAGTTACCCGATCGGCTCACAAGAGTTAGCCGAACGGCTACTTGATTAATGTTGAAGGTCCAAATCTGATGTAGCTTCTGTTCATTTTTTGCAAAGAATTAGCCGTTCGGTTAAGATTACCCGTTCGGCTCAAAACACTATACCCGATCGGCTATGATGTTTACCCGATCGGCTTGTTTAACAATTTCTTGAAAGTCCAGACAAAGGGTAGCTTCTGTTCACCTTTTTCAAAGGAATAGCCGTTCGGCTAATTCCACCCGTTCGGCTAAAAACTCGATACGCGATCGGCTATTCTTCCAGCCGATCGGCTAACACTCTCAGACGCGTTTAAAAACAGCAAGTAATGCAGCAGATTGTAACGAGCAATTTGACACAATATTAAGCAGGCATGGCAGTAGCAACCCAACAAAAAGATATAATAAATAACTAAAACAAAAATGCAAACAAAACAAATACAACTACACAAAAAGGATACAATCACGAGTTTCCTCGTGCACGAACTTCGTTTATTAACGAGTCCAAGCTAGACTCGACCCCGAATTCATTTGTCCTTGGGGTAAGTTGCGAGCTCCTCATACTCGCCATCAACCTCCTCCTCATGGTAAAGCTTTAATCGATGACCATTTACAATGAAAGTTCCTCCATCCGAACCGAAAAGTTCAACATATCCGGACGGATAACCATGTTTGACCGTATATGGACCTGTCCACCTTGGCTTGAACTTTGGTTGTTTCAATTTGAAACGTGATTGAAAGAGAAGAACTTTATCGCCGACTTTTAATTCTTTTCTCATCTTGAGATTTCGGTCATGTAACACCTTGGTTCTTTCTTTGTAGAGGCGGGAATTCTCATACGCTTGCAATCGAAGCTCATCCAACTCATGGAGTTGTAACATCCTCTTTTCGCCCGTTTCAACCAAATCCAAGTTGCAATTCTTGAGCGCCCAATAAGCCTTGTGCTCAATTTCAAGAGGTAAATGGCAAGTTTTGCCATAGAGTAGCCGGTATGGTGTTGTCCCAATAGGTGTCTTGTAGGCGGTCCGAAATGCCCACAATGCATCTTCAAGCTTCTTTGACCATATGGCCCGGTTCTCTTTCACCGTCTTCTCCAAAATTCTCTTCAAGGCTCGGTTTGTGTTCTCAACTTGACCACTCGTTTGCGGGTGGTAGGAAGTCGAGAACCGGTGATTTACCCCATATCTTTTAAGCACTTTTTCAAGTTGAGCATTAGCAAAGTGGCTCCCCCGGTCACTAATCAACGCTTTAGGCATCCCAAATCGAGAAAACAAACTCTTTAAGAAGTCAATCACCACCCGAGCATCATTCGTGGGTAAAGCCTTTGCTTCCGCCCATTTGGACACATAATCAACCGCCACCAAAATATATTCATTCTTGAAAGATGGAGGAAATGGACCCATGAAGTCGATGCCCCAAATATCAAACACTTCACACACTTGGATGCTAGTTTGTGGCATTTCATCCCTTTTAGAGATGCTTCCGGTTCTTTGACAAGCATCACACGTTTGGCATAAGGTATTTGCTTCTTTGAAAATCGTGGGCCAATAGAAACCCGCATCATAAACTTTCTTAGCGGTGACCGAAGGGCCATAATGTCCACCGGTGGGTCCGTGATGACATGCGTCCAAAATTTTTCTAGTCTCACCACCCGATATACATCTCCTCACCATCCCATCCGCACAAACCCGGAATAGATGCGGCTCTTCCCAAAAATAATATTTGAGGTTCGAGAAAAACTTGCTCTTCTCTTGATGGCTCATCCCCTTTCTCAAAACTCCACCGACCAAATAATTTGCTAAGTCGGCATACCAAGGTGTTTCATCCTCGTCCTCCTCGCTTGTACCTACATGAAACAAAAATTCCTCCGGGAAAGAGTCATTAATGTTAGTATCGCCTTGCTTGTCAAGATTTGGATTCTCCAATCTCGACAAGTGATCGGCGGCAAGATTCTCGGCACCCCTCTTATCTTTAATTTCGATGTCGAATTCTTGCAAGAGAAGAATCCAACGAATAAGACGCGGTTTTGCATCTTGTTTAGCAAAAAGATATTTGAGGGCCGAATGATCGGTAAATACAACGGTTTTTGAAAGCACAAGATATTGCCTAAACTTGTCAAAGGCAAACACAACCGCAAGCAACTCTTTTTCGGTCGTGGTGTAGTTTTGTTGGGCCCCATTCAATGTTTTGCTAGCAAAATATATAGGTTTAAAATGGTTGTCTACTCTTTGTCCTAGGACGGCTCCTAGGGCAAAGTCGCTTGCATCACACATAAGCTCAAATGGTTTGGACCAATCGGGGGAAACTATTATGGGTGCTTGGGTCAAATGGTCCTTAAGGGTCGAAAATGCACTCAAGCAAGGGTCATCAAACACAAAGGGCGTATCCTTTTCAAGTAGCTTAGTCATCGGTCGGGTGATCTTTGAAAAATCCTTAATGAATCTACGGTAGAACCCGGCGTGATCCAAGAAACTTCTAACGCCTTTTACATTAGTCGGAGGGGGTAATTTGGCAATAACATCAATCTTAGCCCTATCAACTTCAATACCCAATCCTGACACTTTGTGTCCCAACACAATACCCTCACGTACCATAAAATGACACTTCTCCCAATTCAACACTAGGTGGGCCTTCTCACACCTCTCCAACATTTTGTCCAAATTGTTTAAACATGACTCAAATGAGTTGCCAAAAACCGAAAAATCATCCATGAAGACTTCCATGGAGGTTTCAACCATATCGTGAAAAATGGCAATCATGCATCTTTGGAAAGTGGCCGGGGCGTTGCAAAGACCGAAAGGCATCCTCCTATAGGCATAAGTGCCGTAAGGGCAAGTAAAAGTGGTCTTTTCTTGATCCTCGGGGTCTATTGGGATTTGAAAATACCCCGAGAATCCATCAAGAAAGCAATAAAACTCGTTTCCCGCTAGCCTTTCAAGCATTTGGTCAATAAATGGGAGGGGAAAATGGTCTTTTCGTGTAGCATCATTTAATTTCCTATAGTCAATGCATACACGCCAACCCGTGACCGTCCTTGTGGGTATCATCTCATTTTTCTCGTTAGCCACAACGGTCATGCCCCCCTTTTTTGGCACACAATGTACCGGGCTCACCCAAGAGCTATCCGCAATAGGGTAAATGATACCCGCATCAAGAAGCTTAATCACTTCTTTCTTGACTACATCCACCATATTGGGATTAAGCCTCCGTTGTCTTTGAACAACGGGTTTAAAATCATCAACAAAATTGATTTTGTGCTTACAAAATGATGGGCTTATTCCCGGTATGTCGGATGTTCGCCAAGCAAAAGCTCCTTTGTGAGCCTTGAGTACAGTCAACAATTTAGCTTTTTCATCATTTACAAGGGAGGAGGAAATGATTATGGGTAGGAGATTTTCCTCATGGAGATAGGCATACTCCAAATGGCTTGGAAGTTCTTTCAATTCCAAATCACGTGGTGGATCCTCCAATGATGTTTTGATCCTCATATTGTCATCCTTTTTAAGCTCCTCAAAAGCCTCCTCACCATCGAGCTCTTCTTCATCATTTGTCTCTTCCATGCTCATGACCAACTCCTCCTCGGTCATTGCTTCAACATGTGACTCTAGGAAGTCAACAAGCTCCGATTCCAATCCAAGCAAGCTTTCCAATTCTTCATCTACCGCATCATCTATCACATCAATGCTAAAACAAGAATCATCGTTAGAGTAAGGATGCTTCATGGCCTTGTCGACCGTGAAGGCAATCCTTTCGTCACCTACTCCTAAAGTCAATTTCTTGTCTTTGACTCCTATTATGGCGTCCGCGGTGTGTAAAAATGGCCTTCCTAGAATCAACGGTACCTTACTATCCTCTTCCATTTCTAGGATGACAAAATCTACCGGGAAGGTGAATTGGCCAACTTCAATTAACATGTTTTCCGCAATCCCAATGGGATATTGGAAAGATCTATCGGCAAGCCGAATGCTCATACGTGTGGGGGTGAGGGATCCTAGGGACAATTTTGCATACAAAGAATAAGGCATCAAATTAATACTAGCCCCTAGGTCGGCTAATGCATCACACGTAATGAATTTACCCAAAGTACAAGAAATGATGAAACTCCCGGGATCACCAAGCTTTGTGGGATTTGGTTTTGAATAAGAGCCAAACATTCTTCATTCAAAAACATAGCCGAAGCTTCCGAAAGCTTTTCTTTGTTGCTCACCAAATCTTTGATGAATTTGGCGTAGTTCGGCATCCCGGCTAGTACATCGACCAAAGGCACATTGATTCGGATGCCTTTGATCATGTTCACAAACTTTCCGTATTGGGCCGCAATCTTTTCCTTTCTTAGCCTTTGAGGGTATGGAATCTTTGGCTTGTACGCTTTTACAACCGGTGTAGGTGACACCGGTGCATCCGTTGGTGTAGAATCATCAACATTTTCTTCATCCGCCTCCTTCCCCTTATCCTGCACAAAAGAGTTAGAAATGTGTTTGTCCTTGGCTTGAGGTGGTGGTGGAAGTTCCTTTCCGCTTCTTGTAGTGATAGCATTTACATGCTCATTCCTTGCGGGAGGTGGTTGGTATGGTTTGGGTCCACTACTTGAAGATGATGGTTGTTGTCTTGGATTTTGTTGTGTATTACTTGGTAAGCCACCGGTTGGCCTACTACTTTGCCCCTCGGACAACCTATCCATCTTTCTCTCTAAGTCTTGTATGGAAGCTTGATGATTCTTTTGGCCTTGTTCCACACTAAGCCTTATGTTTGTCATTTGGGTTTTCAACCTCTCGGTGCAAGCGTCTTGCTTCTCCATGAAGTCTTTCATCATTTGTTCCATTGGTGACAAGGTGGGTTCTTGTTTTTGAACCGGTGGTGGGTTGTTGTCCCTTGAAGAACCTTGGTGTTGGTTTTGGTGTTGATTGTAGTTTTGGTTTGAAGATTGGTTGTAATTTTGGTTTGGTCTAGAAAATCGGTTGTTTTGATTGTAGCTTCCTCCTTGATAACCTCCCGAGTTCCTATTTTGGTAACCCCCTCATTGGTAGTTTCCACTTTGATAATTTCCTTGTTGAAGAAAATTTGCGTCTTCCTCATCTTCGACCATAGGCAAATCAGCTTGTGCACAATTCGCCGTGGCATGGTTACCACCACAATTACCGCAACCTTCTCTAAGCTCCTTGATTTCACCTTTGATTGTTTTGAATTGAGCATCAAACTTTGAAGACAATGCTTTTATCTCCTTCATCATTGCCGAATCGTTGGAGCTTCCAACCCCACTACTATTTCCATCAACAAAAGCAACATACTTTCTCACCGGTTTTCCTCCTTTATCCTTGGCCCAATTCAAGCTTTGGATCACTTTATCTTCAAGAACCTTCCAAGCTTGGTTTGGTGTCTTATAAAGAAATTGACCACCTCCCGAAGCATCAAGAATACTAGCCGAATCCATGTTAAGACCATTGTAGAACAACACAATAATTTCCCTCTTCTTCAAATCGTGGCCATGACAATCTCTCAACATTTCCTTCATCCGACACCATGCTTCAACCAAAGTTTCGCCTTCTTGTTGTTTGAAGGCTCTAATCTCATTCAATAACCTTTCGGCCAAAGCCGGAGGGTAATACCGTCTAACAAATGCTTCTCTCCTCTCGTCCCATGTTGTAATGGTATTTGGTTCCAATTCTTGAAACCATATCTTTGCCTCACCACATAGAGACATAGGAAAAGTCCGTAGGCGAATTGCCTCATCCATGTTTGGCCCATATTTGAAATAGCTCCCAATCTCAAGAAAACTAGCAACATGTTTGTGCGGATCGGCCCGCACCCTTCCGTCAAATTGTTTATCCCTAATGAGTTGCATGTGATGCCCCTTCAAGGAGAAGTTATCATTTTCAACATCTTGAATCCGTATGGCCGACTCGGGTGTCGGCGCTACGCTTCTTACCCGCGAGCAAATAGGAGTATCATCCTCATCCGCCATATCGTCTTCGATTATGATAATTTCTTCCTCACGCTCCGGTGTTACAAGCTCGTCTTCAAAAACCTCTTCAACCAAGATATTTCCCGAAGATGTATCAGAATCCGTGCGACTACCAGTTGAATCCGTTGGATTATTCTTTGGCTTCCTCCTTCGTTTCTTTTTAGTGGCTTTCTCCGGATTGGACAAAGGACTAAGCAGTTCGTGGCCTGAACTTCTTGTGCTCATCCACTACCAAATCAAACCTATAAAGCACAAAAGATAAAACCGTCAAATGCACCGGCGCAACACAACTTAAAAAGTAACTTTCAAAGAATATAATTCCAAGAAAGGATCAATCAATCACACTTAAATCAATTTCAATCGAACACTAAGTTCCCCGGCAGCGGCGCCAAAAACTTGATGTGTTGAATCTAGTTATTAAATTTATCGTTGAAAAGTAAACAAGAAAATACCGTGCTAGACCAAAACACAACCGGGCAGTGGACCCTATCGTGTAGTAGTATAGTTGGATAAGTTCGGGTTCGAACACAGGGAACTTGAGTTCAAGTAATCAAGATAAGAGTGAACAATTTAGAAAGTGAAAATAAAAGTTGGTTTTATGTGACCGAATTGTCACGTTGCTTAAAACTACAAATTTTAGTTAAAATAGGCAAGTGGACTCTTAAGAGTCAAAGTAATAAGTTGGAACTTTCGAATATTCAAAATAATACTTGCTTGGACTATTTCACTAGTGATTTCGGGGTGTGAAGTTAAAACCGGTTATATTTATGCCAAAGTAATATTTACTAAACATAAGCTCAACTTCCGCTAAGTCCTATTGTCCAATATTAATTAACAAACCTAATATTTAATCTAGTAACGGACGCTCGCCATGGTTACACACTTGCACAATTTAGCTAAACCAATTTAACACATTCCAAAACTACGGTTCGCAATTTTGTTCAATCATTCATAGACAAATAAATCAATAGCAAATCACCAGGTCGAAAACGTTCGCTATATCAATAAGTAAATCACCAAATGGTTAAATTCTCGAGATTAAGCTCAATCACATAAGGTTCTTTGATTAAAAATAATTTGAAGTTCCATGAGTTTATGATTCATCCACACGATCAACATTCGCTAAAATCGCTAATTTGTTTGTATTTGACTAATTGTTGTTACAATCACCAAATGCTTTGTTCCACAAATGATAAACAACTCGTTTTAGGTATTTTTTATAAGCAACAAACATTTCGCTATAATTGCTTAGTGAAAATGCCAAAAGTTTACTAACAACAACAAGCTAAATCCATACACATTCATGGATGATTCACAAACTCAAAGCATAAATTAAACACCAAGTTATACACCCCTAATCAACTAATTAGTTCATCCAAGCAAGCATGTAAGTAACTAGCCACACATGGTCACAATCATCAAGCAAAATTCATGATCACTAAACAAATTCATAAATAACTTGAAAGTAGATTAAATTGAAATTGTACCAAAGTTGTTACACAAATAGAGCAATTGTTCTTGAGAGGTTGTCACTAGCTTGGTTTTCTTCAAATGACCTTCAAGTGAATATGGAGTATATTTGTGTGAGTGAGTAATGGTGAGGTTGGAACTTTTTGTTCTTGAGAGAAAAACTCAAGAAAAAATGGTAAGTGTGTCTCCAAAAATGTTGAAGAAGGCCCCCCTTTATTCACCACCTTTCTCCTCCTTTTTTCTTCTTTTTCCCACTGCCCAGCACCCATTTTTCGCACACCACCCTCTTACACTCCGGATACCCAAGTTTTGTTTAAGAGGGAAAGTGATAAACAGTGGTCCGCCAACTTAGCCGGTCGGCTGAGCAAGGCTAGCCGAACGGCTGAGCAATGATAGCCGAACGGCTGACCAATGCTAGCCGAACGGGTATGGTGTTGATCATGGGTTTCATCTTCAACTCGAACATAGGTGAGTTGCTGTCATGATTTTGAACTAAAGTAGCCGAACGGCTAACTTTAGCCGATCAGCTAATGCTTCCCAGCCGATCGGCTGGTTACCTTTTAGCCGAACGGCTATCAGGTTTATTCCAGCCCAGAGTTGACCATTTTTCCAGCTTCAACCTGAGATGCATTTCCGAATGAAATAAGTACCAAAAGTTCATGAAATCTACTCAAATATAAATGCAAAACAATGATATCGCTAAAGATAGACATGTACAAAATGAGCGATATCACATGAATCAGTAGCGTATCGTCTCATAGGTCCGACCTTTCTTAACCCCTAAAATAGTTTAGTATTTCATTAGCATGCAGAAAAATAACTTTGTATGTTCTGACCATTGATTATGTAAGACTTATTGTTTTAAGGATTCTAGGTCACTAGGATGTTATTCTTATTCCTAAGTCTTGTTTTGTGCATTAAGGCTTGGTTACTTCAACTTATGACTTGAGTTCTCCTTTTCAAATAGTTATACATCCCTGAATTATTCGCAGTTTATAAAAACGTGTTTCATATGCAGGCCATGCCTTTCAGTAATCAGACAGTGTACTTTACATTGTATTTCGACTGCTTCTTACATCAGACATGCGGTCAGGAGTAATTGACGGTGAACGTGACACTCTAAACTAAATAAATGTAAAGCGATGCAGAAATTTAAATCTAATATGTACAACGAGTGGATTCACTGTGTCTTACTTGTTGTATATCATGGGCACAGATAACTACTTACCATAATTAAGGTTGATCAAGTCCTAATTACTAGGTTGCAGTCACGTGGATAACTAGAAAGGGTACTCCATAAATTAGACTCAACTTCATAAAGTCTTAACGATACAAAGGTCATTAATTCCTATTTTATCTGAACGCGTTTTCGAACATCATTTCATTGTGCATTGACTTTCGTAGGATATACCAGTTAGTTGTGAAGTTGTATTATCCTTTCGGAATTCCAACTGTTAAATCAGAGCTTATTCCAGTGATGTAACTACCTTTGGCCGTTTATCGACTTTCATACATTTGTACTCCGTGTAAAACGTTTCTAGTACTATATCAGATAAACTGTCGAATAGGGGCCGTTACATCACTTTTATAATTGTCGTACACTTAATTGTATAATGTCATCCTTACTTATAATTATCTACATCATCAACAATCACAATAATAAACTACTCGCAATTCATGGCAATATACAAATCACATACAAGGCAATAATACATAATTAAAGTATGAAATAAAGCAAGTATGATAAAGGTTTCGATATCACCTGGAAATAAATGTGTAGCAGCGTATTATTATGATTGACAACTCGTTCACACGTACAAAGATGAATCTCCAAACTCCTAACATTCGCTCTAACCTTTATGTTAATCCGTAGATTAATTACAATAATCCTAGACTAAAATATAAGAGAATTTTAGAGTGAGAAAGTGGAAATGGAAGAGTGAGAGTGTAAGTATGAGTGTGAATATGAGAGTGTGTTGAAATGAGAGCTAGGGGCTGCTATTTATAGGAGAGGCTTGACTCAAGTTAGCATCCCAAAGCTCACAATAGCAAAAGGTGGAAAAGGTGGTGGCACAAGGTACGAAAAGGTGAAAAAGGTGGTGGCACCAGGTACGAAAAGGTGGAAAAGGTGGTGGCACCAGGTACGAAAAGGTGGAAAAGGTGGTGGCACCAGGTACGAAAAGGACAAAAAAGTGCAATCCGTGCAGCAGGGTGGCAGCCGGCGGCGGCCTGGTGGCTGGCCGGCGGCGGCTGGCTGCTACCTGCACCAGCCCGCTGCCTGTTGCTTCGTTTCTCGATTCGTGTGTGTTTTCGTCGTTATGCGTCCGTTTGCATTGATTCTTTTTGCGTTGGATTCGTAATTCAAAAATGAAGCTTTTGATGAAAAGAAATCCCAAAAATTTATCTCTGAACTTTAGATGTGTCGTACGAATCGTTTGGATCTTCCGGCGTACGTAGAATCTTCATTCTTCGTCCGTTTTGTTGATTCTTCTACTGTTGGATTTGTAATTGGAAAACGAACATATTGGATGATATAGATTTTGGTGATGGACTCTTTTGTCTTGAAATCTCGTTTTGATGTCTTGAATCTTCAAACGTGCGTGGAATCTTCGTTTTCTATCCGTTTTGCTTGATTTTCATCGTGCAACCTTGTTTTTACCATCTTGACATAATACTACTGATTTGCACTGAATTTGGGTTAAAGTGCCAAGAATCGTTCCAGAATGAGAGAGATATCGGTAGTAAAAACGTGACTTTTTACGCGATATCAATGAAGTTGGTTAAGTATCGTGAAATAATATTGACCGAAATTCATGTGGATCAAATTATAAATTTTGCTAAATCTTCGTACGTGTTCCCATCTATTAACCAACTTACAAATATTAAATAATATATATATATATATATATATATATATAGGATTGGGATCAAGGGAGAAAGATTTTTTAGTGGAGAAATGGGAGAAGCAATCTTGACCATTAGATCTATAATTCAAAGGCTTGGATTAGTCAAAGGAAAAATTATTTTTTTGGGCAGAAGATGTAAGTCATGGGGGTATTAGTGTCCATTCATTATTATTTAAAAAAGGAAACAAATAACTTAATTCTAATCCACCTAATGGTATCCGACTTCCATGCCAAAAAAAAGAACGATCAAATCCCAAATTCGTTCCATCTTCATCTGCGATTCAGAAAAAAAAATAGGAAACCCTAGTTATCGATTTTAAGTTACAGCCTAAAACACGCAATATCCAGTGTTTCTCGACTTAATATTGTTGGTTGTTTATTGTTGAATCAAGTACTTAAAGACGATTTCATAAGTTGTGGTTTGATGAGCAATATGTCGAATTCAAGAAATCAAAATCAAGCGAGCATCAAAGGTAACATATTATAGTGTGTATTTTTTTCTGAGTTCGATAATGAGGTGGTTATTTTTGTTTTGTATAAATCGTCTTTATGTTAGAAATTTGTGTTGATTCAATTGTATATGTAGTGTAAAAGGAAGGTGGTTGTTGGGGATATTATATTGCCGAATCATGAAAAATAAGTAGTTGTAGTTATGTTTATGGTTCTGAATATGATTTTTATAATGGGTATTAGTTTTATTTTGTTGATGAACCAATGTCGAATATTCAATTTACGTTCCTGAATCACATGCATAATTAGTTGTAGTTTGAGTACGCTATGTTTGTTTGGTGTAGTATAGGTAATTCGCAAATTAAATTAGTTGTAGTGTGAGTACGTCTATATGTTAAAAAAAACGTTTTGATTCAGTTGTATATCTAGTCTAAAAAGAATTTTGTTTTTAGGTATTTTATGTTGCTGAATCGTGCTAATAAATAGTTATAGTTATGTTTATGATTCTGAATTTAAGTTTTATAATGGTTATTAGTTTTATTATTGTGACACCCGTCAAATTAGGGCTAGTAATTAGTGCCTAATCAATAGTTAATACATGTAATTAGTTCTGTGTTAGGCTAATTAATGTATCAAATTATATATTGATGAATATATACAATTATGCGATTTGATTAAATCGTACAAGTTTCAAATCGAAGGTATTTCGATTCAATTAAATACGGACGTTGGTGAAACAATTTTATTAAATAATATAACATTATTTAATAACACTATCTTTCCCAAAATATTATTATTTTGATAATAATACTTTGTAATTAATTCGTATCGTACAAACAACAGTACGCGATTTAGAATCCGTACAACGAACGCACAAATTGAGATCCCTAAATTAACGAATCATCTACATAAATGTTTTTCCAAGTATTTTGAAAGAACACTTCAAGTGAAAGTATTGAAATTTAAATCGTTACTTAAAAACGCGTAATAAACGTTTAAACACCAAACCGAACGAGAAAACGAACACCGCACGAAGCACAAATCGAATAAATAAGAAAAATGACCAAAATACCCTTTGTGGGCCCCCCATGGCCGGCCCCCTCATCCCCCATGCACCCCATGTGCCACCACCTCTCTTATTCTCCTCTAACATTTCATGCAAACCACTTACTTATGTTTTCCACTCACATTTCATGCAAATGACCATTTCTCCACATTCTCACTTCTCTCTATTCTCTCCACTCCTCATTCTCTCTCAAAAACTGAAGGAAATCAGTCCTTGATCACCACCAACTCACCACCACAACCACCATAAACTACCATAGCACCACCACCACAAAAGTCAATATTTCACCAAGAACACTAGCTCAACAACTACTTTTTCTCCTCATCTCATCTTCATCAAAATCTTTGTAAGGAAACTCTTTCTTACTTTTATATTGTTTATTTACATGTTATAAAGCTCACCTAACAAGATTATGTCCAATTATAAACTTAAAATACGTTTTTATGAATTTTTTACAAAGAACACACAATCTGTTCAGAAAAACACAGATTACTAAAAATGTCATAACTTGAGTTATAGGAAGAGTTAGAAGATGCATTTTTTTTTAAAATTTTCGAATTCAAAAGATCTACAACTTTCATGTTTTACGTTTTTACCAGATCCGAACGTATTTTTCTCTATTTATCAATCTTTGGGACTGACCTGACTAAAAGCAGAAACTGAACTATGTATGACTAATTAAATTGTTTCTCTATGATCATGGACTTAAGACTCTTGGAAAAATATATGTTAGACACTACACACATAAAAGATCAGTTGATAAAAATTGTGAGACTTGACTTGGACCAGAAATTGGTAAAACATTTGGCGAAATAAACCGACAAAAAGTCGAAAATGTGAAGTCTTGAATATTTGGAACTTTTATAAGAACCGACACTCTTGGTGAACTTGGACACAAACCGACAATTTATTTAGACTCTATAAACTGATATTTGGGTTGGGTGAAAGTTTCGGGTCAAACCGAGTAAGTTTGACCAAGTCAACAAAAGTGGCTAGTTTTCGAAAAACTTACTATTTTTGGAAAGTGGTAACAAAAATGGGTTTGGTTGACTTAATTAAGTAACTTGGACCAAAAACTAATTTTAGAAAGTTTCCCGAACGAAAACCGACACTTGGATACACTTGGGCTAAAAATAGAAATTTGGCCAGACGCTAGTGTCGCATGACCTGCGACACTAACTGCGACACTACCTGCGACACTACCATAGTGTCGCTAATAGTGTCGCTACTTATTGAAAATTTGTTTGAACATGCGACACTGACCCTAATGTCGCATAACCTCACTGCGACACTGACCTTAATGCGACACTGACCCTAGTGTCGCATAAACTCACTGTGATATTGACTTTAGTGTCGCATGACCTGCGACACTCGCATACACTGCGACACTTACTCTAGTGTCGCATGACTTGCGACACTGACACTAGTGACGCTACTAGTGTCGCTAAAAACAGAATTTATGGGATTTGTTTCTTCACTAAGTATTGAACATGGGTAATCACTTATAACCACACATGATACATAATGTAACAATGTATACGATGACACATAATTAATGATAATATCTTAAAGAATTATTATTACAAACTTTCACCAACGGGTCGTACACGTTTTTGATAAACCAAGTTGAACAATCAAACATTTGGACATAACAAATTGTTGGACAACAAACATAGATGGTCTGTTGAGACATCTACTCACTCATATAACATTATGCGTTTTGAACGCCCGACAGGTTACAAGTCTTCGGACATCAATTCACAGCTAATCAATTCAAGTTTATTTTAATAAACACTCAAGGCTCAGGTGAGTCTCATGGCCCCTATTTTACTGCTTTTCAATCAGGGGTGTGATTACATTGCTCGTTTTGTTTTACAATATGAACGCAAGTACAATACAAATCAAATACTACATGAGTTGTTTTCAACTAATCAATAAAGCCCTCCATAGCATAGTCTGGTAATACATCTGTAGCGTGAATGTTAGTATATGATATCATATAGGATTGACAATCCTCGTCCGGGTTAGCACGCACTAACTGGTCAAACGGACGTATTAGCATTTGGGAAGACGAGTGTAGATTAGGCACTCGTAGGAGGCAACTCAGTTGGGTTTCCTTAATTAGACCTGACACTCAAGTTAAGCTCAGACTATGTGCTCATGGCTGTATAACTTTTATTTTGCTTAATTGCATTTTAAATTCAATTATAAAATCTTGCGGTTCATACAAATATATGTTGATATACAAACCTGTGAGCTCACCAGCGTTTCGCTGACCCATTTTAGCATGTATCACAGGTGACCAGCAGTAGGTTGGACTGCTTAATCAAGATCCATTAGCTCGAGTCAGCATGCAAACAATCAGAGATTTAGCTGCATTATTACATTTTGTATAGTTTAATTATGTACTTAAATCTCTCAATTTCAAAAGGAGCTAATGTAAACGATACTTTGATGTAAACTTTTATTTTATCAAATTAAATGTAAAACGACGCATGTAGTGGTCGTTTACTATTAATCTCTGTGCTTTGATTATTGATTAGTAACACCCAAATCCTGCTTCCGCTAAACAATAAATTTGGGGGTGTTACAATTATGCTGCTGAAACATTGGCGATTTATTTATGATTCAGTTGTTTACCAAACTGATTCTGAATTAAGAGTGGTGAATCAAATGCGTATAATTTCTGATTCAATGTGTTAAATAAACGATTCAATGTTTTAAATAGGTGAATCAATGCGTAAGATAACTGACCTATGTGTTTTACCAATGAACGCACACACGGTACTTGATTAAGAGATTATAAGGTGTAAACAACGAATCAATTGGTTACGTTTGTGAAGGTTTGTGATTTAACCATCTACAACCGGTAAGGTGACTAATTAATATACGGAATGTTGTAATTAATGCTTTGTGGTTGTGTATGAAATCATATAAACTATTTTGTAGCTTCTTCTAATGCTTGTGTAGTACTCTTATGGCGTTGACGAACTGTTGTCGTGTATGGATATTAGGTTGCTGAAACATAAACTTCACCTTTAAAAAATATTGAATAAGGTATAATTAGTTGCAATTATAATAAGTATTCTGTTTTTAGAATGGCTAGGTATTTGGTGAATCGTAAGTGTTTGTCTGTTTGATGCTAGAGTAGTATATTTGTAGTTTTGAATCAAAAGTTTAAGTTATAGAATCAGTTGCTTATAAATGTCATTTTAGGTAGGATTTTTGGTGTATTATTGTTGGTGCGCTATCTCCTAAAATGTTGGGTGATACACTAGGCGGTCGGACGTTTCCGATTAATTTTTTGGTGTTAGTCGCGACAGTGTTGATTGGGAAACTAGAGTATGGCCCCCCAAGCAAATGAAAGTTGTAAAAACAACACACACTCTACCGCAAGCAAAGGTTTTTATTGTTTGTATTTATTCAATTACAAAATAGTGAACAAAACACCATGCATAATCCTTTGATTCGATTTAGGTGTTGGGGCGATTCAGAGAGAACCACAAAGGAGCGAATCGGAATTGGAAATTGAGGTATTGTTTTGTACGTAAACAGGTACAACATGTTTTAGTGAATGGTAGGTTGAAATGTGTTTAAATTTGTTTGCAGGATTACATTGCCAAATGAAAAAAGAGAATAGATTTAATTGCATCCACAAAGCTAGGTTGAGCTTAAAGGTTGGATAGAACGACTGGTGATGTTTGGAAATTGAAACTGTGTTAGAACGATGTACTTTGATTGTTCATTTGATATTATTCTGGAATTTTGACTAAATGACCTGAGACAGACTTATCTTTTGATGTGATACATGTTTGCTATCAAGCATTTATATGCCATTGTTTTTATTTAGATCATTTGACTGTGGGGTGTTAATTCACATAATTTGTGTTTTGATCAGGTGTTAATACTTAGGCACTAGCTAGTCATTTAACATAATCGTGTTTATCAAATTTATGGAATTTATGTCCTAAGGGTGGAGGTGTTGAATTTATGGTTTGCAATTTACTGAATCAATTGGTTTAATAACTGAATCAATTAGTTAACTAAATGAAGCAATGGGTAATGAAGCAGAATCATTGTAGCAACCAATTTGACACGTTAGTAGTAAAACTTTACAAAGAAGTGATCCTAAAATGGCACATATTTAACATAAAAATCTACGTGTTTTATAATGACAAAACTCATGCAAGAAAATACAAATTAGTTTTTAATTTTTACCTAATTTTGAAAAGGTGTTTATTATTAGTTCTACCCATGTAGACACACATAGCATTTGATGAAGACGGTATAAGGTGTGAACAACGAATCAATTTACATAGTGTGAAACGAGATCTTCAATGGGTTTACTAACTGAAACAATGAATTAACGGTAATGAATCACACACAAATAATTTCTGACTAAATGTGTTAGATCAATGAATTGATATCATAAATAGTTTGAATCAATGGGTAAAATGATTGAATCGGTGTGGTAAATTAATGAATCAATGAGTAATGTAGATGAATCATTGTAGATATCTATATGACAAGTTTGTCGTAAAACCATACAACGAATTGTTTCTATTTTTACACAATTTATATGTTGGAAATTATAAATGATTCATACATCGTAACCGATGACAACTGTTCTTACATATGCCCCTAAAAAAGCCAGAATAAATCATATAAAAAAACAAGTTTTAAATAAACATCTATTCGGATGATGAAATGGGTTCTTGATTCATGAGACTGTTTCTCTTTGCAGCATCGTCTATCGCTTTTTGTGAATAAGTACTTCTATAATGACCTACTACTCTAGAATATTGACATGAACGAACCTGCTTGTCTGCGTATAGTCTATAGAACTCATAAGCAACATCTTTATCATCAAATGTCATTGCAATAGCCAGTTTGATTTCATCGGGAAAATCGGGTACCCAAAAAGGTACGCTTCCCGGAGAAACATGCATCACCCCAACTGATTTGGTGTTCGGGATCTTCTCACTTTCTGTTTGAACAAAGTATCACAATTGGACCAAAACATGATTCAACGAACATGAAAACAGATATATTCATGCACTACATATGTATTTAATTCTCCGTATCCCTTATATTATCAACTGAATCAACGTGATGTTGCAACAAAACTTGAAACTCGATATCCAATATTAGCTACCGAATCAGCGGTTTTTAGCTACCAAATCATGATACTAGGTTACAAAAAATGGTAGAACTGAATCAACGTTTTGTATATACCATGCAACTTTCATATCATCATGACATGTAATCAAACATAAAATGTTAAACAAGTGCTTGAATTTTCGAATATCATATCATCATTACATAAAATCAAACATCAACAATAACAGAATGTAACCCATATTACGCAACTTTCAAAACCAAATAGAAATGGCTTACTTGCTTCGGACGTACTAGCAATATCATCGGATTCCTCCGTAAAATACGTATCTAAAAGTTCCATCGTATGTCCATCGTTCGCCATATCAATTAACCGATTCGTTTCGATCTATAATTAACTTTTTAATACAAAACGCACACAATCTGTAGTTTTACAAAACCACTAAATGATGAAGGTGAGTATGAATTGATCTGAAAAAAGAGTATGAACCGATTGGAGAAATGAGAATGATATCCGACCCAATGCTCAAGAATAAAAACGGCGTGAAGTATTCTACGTGCAGATCATGTAAAAATGATTTTGATATGTGTATCTTTTTGTTGAATATGTCCTATAATTGTGGGGAAACAATAAATCGCCAATATCTTTCCTTTAATTTGCATTGTATTTAATTTATTAGCCACATTAGAAAAAGACTCAAATACCCTTTGACCTCTAATTTAAATGATTGGCTAGAAACCTTTCTCTCTTTTCTCCACAAAATATTTCTTCTTTTTAGATCCTCCAACTATATATATATATATATATATATATATATATATATATAAGTAAATAAAATATAATAGTAATTATATATAATAAATAAATAGATAGATACTAATTTAATTAAAATGGCATCGATATCGTACAGAAAGTAGAAATTGTATCACATTCATTCGCAAATTCCGTTTTCTCCGTAGCCAAACAATTATATATTAAGCAATCAGTTATTAAACCATAAAACTTAAATATTGTTCAAGAATAGCGATTGGTTTAGAGTTGCGTACAACCGATTAAATTTACGTTTTGGTCGCCAACACCGTTTCATGAATAAATAAATTGGTTATCAATTATCAATCACCTAGGCCTCTAGTTATAAATTAAGGTACGGATTCGTTAACCTTTGTTCTACATTAATTTGTATGGATCTCTATTTAATTATTAAAACTTATTGTGTTCGTATAATAATTTTTACGGTTTCTTGATTCTTAATTGCTATTGTTTCATATTTCATGATCAAATATTATTTTACTAAATTTATTGGACATCATGTACGTTTCTTGATCTCGTATTGTTCGATTGACTTTTATTGAAATTGTTGTTGGCCTATAAAATTTGGATTCATCATTGTTGCGTTTGTTGTTAGTACTTGAACTGGCGCAAAAAATTTTAGCGTTACTTATTCTATTCTGTGTATGTGAGCTATTAACTTCCTATGGAGGTACCATAGGCATGTCATAGTGGCACCGGTAGCGTGACACTTCCGTAACGGTGGATTGTTATGGCGTCTCCTCATTGTGGTGTGATAGAGGATTTTAGGGGGCGCATTGGTTAACCATAGCTATTGTATTGTATTGTTGTGGATGGAGGTGTAGTGTCCAACGCCTCATTACCCATTGTATTGTATTGAGCTCGGATTGACTTACCCCGTTGAATTCTTGTTCGTTTGAATCTTATTGATAAATATTTGCCTTTGCTTGGTTCATCACGAATAAATCCGCTTCCGCCATTAATTGAATAAGTCCTTTTTATAAAATATTCATATCCGTTTGCTTTTATTTGTATCCGCGCACTGGGCTTTTGGCTCAGTCGCATTTCTTTCTATGCGGTAGGTGATCAAGGAGCATAAGGAACGGAGCCGGGGGAATTGAAGAAGCTGGAAAGTTAGCTCGAGATTTATTAGATTATTATTAGTTTCTTTATTAATTAGACTTTTTCATATTAGAATTTTGTAACGCACATTTCGCGTGGTATATTTTGAAGACATTTTATGACTCATTCATTAGATAGTTAAAATAATGGATTTTTGCTCTTATTGTATATCGTTAATGTGACCTCCATTTTCACCTCCGAAAATGGGGTGTTACATTTATTTACATCCACCCAATTTCTTTTTACATCCTCCCACTTTCTCTTTTATTCTATAGGTATCATCAAGGTACAATGCAATGATTGCATGTATTAAGAAACCAAATTCACAATACATGCTAATGATACATTACATTACATGTAATAAGAAACCAAATCACAATAGTTATAAATTACATGCTAATGATGCATACAACATCTAAAGTTTGATCCCTACACTACATTACCCAAATCAAAAGATTAGTTATAGACACGATCACAAAACATTGACTTATAAGTCATTGTAGCAGTGGGATCAACTTCCAAAAAAATACATCACCATGTCTTCTACTGAAGGTCCATTGTATTGTCAAGATCAACTTCCAAAAGACATAACAAGTTCTACTAGCTTGACCACCTGCATCAAAAGACAACTTGAACAAAAGATATAAGTTCCTAAACAATAAGTGCACAATTACAGGTGATCATCCACCAAAACACAACTACTTAACACCCCTTTTAACACCTGCACCAGTACGTTGACTTCTTCTAACACCAGCTTGATGTAACACCCTCAAATTTTGGGTTGCGGAAGTGGTTGGGTCGGGTGTTACCAAATCAAATGTCACAAGCACAAAGGTAAATAATGAACGACTCTAAATGAGACGTTTGAAAATAGTTATACATTTCCAAAATAAAAGTGTATACAAGTTGCGAGTTCGCAAAATAGTTTTAGTACATAATTTGTATTACAAAAGTTATGTAGAGAAATTCGGATGTTTGAAAACATGTGACTTGAGCTAGCATATTCTTGTAGCAATCCTAATCCTCCAGGGCACCTGAGAACACATGCTAAAACGAGTCAGCTATAAAGCTGGTGAGTTCATAGGATTGTTAGTTGAAACATAAAGTATAAAACCTTATATGTTTTGAAAAAGTAGTTCAAAATCTACGATTTTGATATGTATTGTATTGAAGTTGTAACACCAATGTGTATACATCCTACAAGGTATCTCATACCTAAGTGGTCGTGATGTGTACCTAAGTACATAAACATTGAGGTATTCCGTGTCTGGATACCTATCAGGTATTGAGTAAATCTATCAATGTGAGGTAATACATGTCTAAGGACCATTGGGTAATTGTATGACCACGTCATATGATGTTGTGTAATAATTGGTGTGCCACTTGGCATAGCGTGTTGCATCCAGCAACATAATTGTAGTCCCACGGACCATGATTGAGTATTTAGCCAAATACTGAGTTAACGGCCTCGCGCAAAAGTTCACCGATCCGTTAATTGTACGGATCACGAGCATAAGCTCGCCCATCCGCATATGTGTGTGGATCACGAGCATGCCCGACTTGAGTAATTGAGCCAACAGTACAACGACATGTTCGACTTGAGTAATTGAGCCGATAATACAACGACATGTCCGACTTGAGTAATTGAGCCAACAGTACAACGACATGTCCGACTTGAGTAATTGAGAGCCGACAGTACAACGACATGTCCGACTTGAGTAATTGAGCCGATAGTACAACGACATGTCCGACTTGAGTAATTGAGAGCTGACAGTACAACGACATGTCCGACTTGAGTAATTGAGAGCCAACAGTACTACAACATGTCCGACTAGTTCGATTGTGTTCGTATGCGTGTATGTATACCTATATACATAACTAAATTGTAGGTGGCACCAAGTGCTCGAGATGAAGTACAAGCGTGTATGTATATATATATCTATATATATATATATATATATATATATATATATATATATAAGTCGAACCAACAAATACCTCCGATAAGGTATCATGTAGCACATGAAATTGATTTATTGTAGCTAAGTATGTATATACAGTACTTAACTATGTGTTGTGTTGCAATAAGCCTAGGTATGATTAATCATCACCTAGTTATTTTGGTATTAGTATAAGAAATCCATACTAACGAATATTTCTATTGTATACTCCTAGCCTCAGCCTAGCAAGTATATTGAGATCCTTGGTTATTTTTCACTTGAGTTCAATTCCAGTTTAAAAGTCCTGGAATGCATATGGGCAGTTTTAGTTCCCAAGAGGAAGACTAATCCAGTACAAGTCTAGTTGTTGTCTTGAGTAGGTAGAACTAAACAGTCCTAGTGTGTTTGATAGCATTATCCCGTAACGATAGGGTCTGGTTATAATTGATAACTTAGTCAAGTTATGTAGTGGTAATTGTTGCCAGCAATCTAAAAGTGTACGGTTATAACCTACCTAGGTTAAGTATTGATATTGTTCCAAGTCAATGTGAAGGGTGTAATTCCTAAGTATTACACATTTGTATTACATAACAGTAATATGATTAAGTGTGAATTATAAAGGTTTATTATTTTAATTCAAAAACAGTAAATGAGCATGCGTCTCACCCTGAAAACAGTAAAACAGTTGAAAGAGTGGGGCTATGAACTCACCTGAGGAGTTAGCGATCCTTCGATACGCGCGTCGTCCGATGGGTAACCTCCTAGTGTCTTAAACACGTGAGGTTATATGAGTACGAGACAAATCAGTTTGTCTAAGCGAGTTGCGTAAGTATTCATTTGTCGTTCAGTTTTGGAAACCGTGTACGGGGGTCCGGGGGCAGCGCCTCTGGTAGCGGGGTCCAAGGGGTGGCAACCCCTGGCGGGGTCCAAGGGGCACAGCCCCTGGCTGGGGTCGAGCTGCCAGGTCAGCTTGGAAAATTTTTATTTCTATTATGTTGTTGTAGTAAAAACGCACGTGAAATCCAAACTCGGAGTAAAATCAAGTGGTAAAAGCTGGTCCCGACACTTAATGAAAATCATATGTTTTTAAGCTTCTGTGACCTGCGACATTAGGTGCGACATTGTGTGCGACGCTATGTGCGACATAAGGACGTATGTCGCTTCGTGCAACGTTCGCAATTCAATGCGATATTATGTGCTGTGTCGCAATGTGCGACGTTCTGATTTACTGCGACATTGTGGTTTACGTCACACCATGCGACATCATTAGATTTTTGCGACATTGTGCTGCGACATTGACAATGTCGCAGCACTATTTTTGGTCCGGTGCGACATCAGGAACTGTTTGTCGATTTTAAGCTTCAAATCGAGTTTCGGCTCAATTTTTGGGCGTTTTGTTGTTATAGAAAGCTTATAACATGTATAAGTGTAAAATCTAAGTAATTTCTAGTGAGAGAAACGGATTCTAGAGAGAGAGCATAAAATCTTACTTTTTCTTGAAAATGGAGAATGGATGGAAATGATGGGGGAAGAACATTGATGATGAAGCTTGTTGCTCTCGTTGATGATGATGATGTCCAAAAATGATAATGATGGTTTTTGTTGTTGATTATTGTTGTTGTTTTTGTGGTTGTTGTTGTTAGTTGTTTTTGTTGAAGATGAGAGAAAAAGATGGATGAAGAAGAAGAAAAATGAAATGAGAGGGGAGGGGAGGGGGGGTTTGGGTTTTTGTCAAAACTCAGATCCCATTTTGGAGACTAATCTCCCACCACTGTACAAAATACCCGAGTTTTTCTACCCGGTCGTAATATAAAGTTAATAATTTAAATTTATAATTTTGTTCGTACTCTTTCGTAAATATTTAAAATAAATATATTTCACTTGAATTATCAAATTGAAATTTGGTTTCTGCCCGATCTCAGATCGTGTCAATTGTGATTATCATATAATCATTATTTATTATATATATATATATAAAGTTTTCGAATACTTTGTTACGATTGCATATAAAATACAATTATTTGAAGTTTGAATTCGACGTGTAAAATTTGACTTTTTGACCAGGTGTTACACTTGACCACCTACACCAATAGGTTGACTACTTCTAACACTAGCTTGACCACTTGCACCAGCAGGTTGACTGCTTCTAACACCAGCTTGACCACTTGCAACACCATTGTTACTTCCTCCAACACAATTTGACCACATGCACCACCTCTTTTACTAACTTGGCCACCTACACCACCAGTAGTGTTTCCAACTCCCTCCTGTTCACCTTTACAAGTCTTCGAATTATGACCCCTATTCTTACACTTGCCACATGTAACTGTTTTTCCAGACCTTGATAAGTTTCCACCCCTAACCATTTGACTCTTTGAGCTTTCTTCATACACATATCTTTTCCTCTTTTTCTTTGGCCTACCAACTGGTGAAATGGATGCGCAAGCTTTATGGGACATTGACTCCTAGGCCACATATTAATCCCACTAATAGGTTCAATTTTAAATGAATACTGTTGTTTCTAAGTTTCTAGCTTAAGCAGGGTGAACCCAATCTTCATGAATACCTACATCAAACCCATTTTGACCCATGTTCCAGATTGCTGCCACCGCATGTTTACATGGGATCCCAATTAATTGCCACCTTCTACAAGAACATTACTTGTTCCTCATTGAAATCGTCATTCGCTTCCCCATTCAAATTATCATTGATTGCCTCATCCAAAGCATCATTAACTGGCTCATTGAACTCAACATTAGGTGGCTCATTGAAAGCATTGTTTAACTCATTAAAATCAACATTCACCCCCTCATTCATTTCCGTATGGACATCATTCATTTCGTTACGAATTGAAAACTGCTGCTGGAGATCCACTTCCCTAGTATCTTTCAATTATTCTGTAAAAAAAGGATCCAAGAATGGATTATCATCATCATTTTCAGTCTGTGGCTTTTTACCATCTCCGTTATCATCATCATTGACATTTTGTTTCCCTGTGCCAACATTTTTATCCCACCAGTCTAAATACAACTTCTTATTAACTCTAGTTGGAACGACCCTACTAGGTGAATCATCTTCTATTTCTTCTATAACCACCATTTTCTATTGCGGGGACCTCCAGTAATTATAAAGAGTTATACCATGCTCAGTGTAGACATATATAACCTTGTACCTGTCTGTGTAACTTAGCAAATCCTTAATATCTTGATCACAAGCTAATGCTAATAGCCCATCATCCAAATCAGAATCCGGCTTCCTGAAATGGTAATACATTTTGTCATATCATACCCTAATTCTTCCACCATCCTATCTAGTTGATAAGCAGATACATAGTCACGATACAAGGTCAAAGTAAGTGAATGTACCACCAACATATTTTCTTCTAGGATACTTTGAGAATGTTCCAGCATGATGCATCCGAATGGAGAAAAGTGTTTTGTGTTTCTATGTTAACAACAAAAACCAACAATTTTCATCATTTAACAATTTTGAATAACCACCAACAAATTAGGGTTTTATGGTTCAACAAAAAATGAAATATTTAGTGATAACTTCATCATTCAACTAAAGAGTATTACAAAAGGTAAAACAAACAAAAAATCGAAATTATTACCGTATATTTGACGCAAGTCGTCAGTTGCTATGAATTCCGTTCGACGCATCCACTGAGGTTGCCCACTCATGTTGAACGACTCTAATTTTCAAAGATGTTGAAAAATCACGATAGCGATGAAAAATTTAAATTTTGAATGCTACAGAGCAAGTAACAGGTCTTGGATCTTTGATAGAAGTGTGAAATAATTACAATGGGGAAGAAAGGGGATTAAAAAGGTGGGTGGGAAAGGAATTTTACAAAAATACCCTCATGTGCTGGGCACATGTGTGCATTTAACGGGAATAGGTTAACTTTCGTTAGGGGAAGGGTATACTTGGGACGAATATAGCAACCACGGTGATAGGGATTGTAATAAAAATTGAGAGTGACAAGGTATGAGAAAACGAAGAACCACAGGGGCAGGGAATGTAATTTACCCCAAAGAATATGAAAGTACATATATCCTTTATACGCAAACATATTAAATTCTATGGTTACAATTTACGATACTTTGGGTAATGAGAATCATCTTTTAGGATCATGTTTATTTTATTTTTCAATATCATAATTGTCAACATTATTTATTTATGTTATAATATGATCAATATGATCAACGTTGTTGTTGATAATTTGGTGTTATAAATTAATGTGATAATATTGACTATTGGGTACTTTATTTCAAAACTAAAACATGGAGATTCTTTGTCATTTTTTTGTAAGTTATCATTTTTGGTCCAGTTTGATATTGAGGTGATTCTATGTTTTGTGGTGTACCATTTTTTACATCTAAATAATGTTCACTTTTGTATTTTTATATTTCCAGTACTCAATAGGTATAGTATCACGTTTTACTATACCAGTCACCGTACCGTATCGGTACCAATACCACTTCAATTGGTACGGTATTTGGTACTCACGTTATGGCCAAAAGGTAAAGTGATACCATCCGATTTGGTACGGTACGGTACGGTACCATATCTATACCACGCTCATCCCTAATAACAATACATGTTATACAACAAAGATGATTTATCACCGTTTAATTGTGCATGTAATCTATCTACTAACAATATAAGTTACGAATTTGATTTTCAAATATATTAGCATTATAGTAGTAATTGAACGTCTATTTTGATAAACCAAAAGCCAATTAGTATTAAGTAATTATTATTATTATTATTAATGAAATTCAAGGAATAATTATCGAATGGGAAATAAATTACTACTAATATACATATGCAAATATCTTTCAAAAGTATATGGACAATTTATGGTGTATTTGATATCAAATTAGGTGAAGTCGGTACTTATGACTAGAGTTAAAGATTGTGGATGAGATTATGATGGATATTCTTTTCATAAACTATTTAAATTGGCTTGTGTTTCACGGGATTCTAAAAGGATTCTATTTCTAAAAATCCCCCATATTTTTATATTAATAAATGGAACTTATGATTTACAACAATGATATATTATTAAAACTAGAATATCAATTCCTTTATAATCTTTTTCTTAATTCAACTTTATGAACAAGCTAAAAGATGATCTTTTTACATATACTAAAAAACACCATTTTAATGTTATATGGGACGAATTACATAAATCTAAAAATAGACCAATTTTTTATTGGTTAATTTTTTTTCTCTTCATTAATTTCATCCAATTAATTTTTCACATCTACCGATAACACTTTTAGGTCTATATTTAGGCCTACACTTTTAGCTCAACCAATCATTTTCCTTCTTTTATTTACCAGAATTAGCTGTTAATCTGCGCAATGCGACGGGAACGAATTTGAAATCAATAAAAAGGAAATGATTAATTATTGAAATATTGATTCGAGTGATACGTATTAATAAGTAAATAATAATTATAATAATAATAATAATAATAATAATATAATAATAATAATAATGATGATGATGATGATGATAATGATGATGATGCACCTTGCTAAAAATGAATCTGAAAACATTAATTGACTAGAAGGTTAGAAAGCTAATTAGACAATTATATATTTAAAGTTTATAAATTGTGCATGATATTTGTGAGTTGTACATTATGTATATATAGTATTTTAAATATTTAAGAGAGAATGTTATATGCTTTATAAGGTGTATATGTATAAATAAATCCGAAAAGATTAATAAAATAATTTGTAGACTTAAATCTTTGTGACTAAATATATATCTTAAAATGTGATTGGTTGGATTATAAAGAATTTATTGAATGAGATTAAGAGATAAAAAATACAATCAATTAGAAATAAATAGCTACTTTTAGGTCTAGTTACATAGACCTATCATTACTCGATTATGGTTAACACACCCAAACAAACTTAAACCCTCATTTAACCCAAGTTAATACATGCTGACGTCAGCTCACTCACACACTGCCACCATTAAAACCCCCCTCCACAAAACAAACTTTAACTTCTCATCACCTCAAATCATGGTCACCCCCAAAACCCCAATTTCCAAAACCAAAACCACCAAAACAATGGCGGATGATGATAATAATAATAATAATAATAATAATAATAATAATAATAATAATAATAATAATAATAATAATAGCGACACTAACGCAATCACAGTATTCCCTATAGGATCAAAAGTAGAAGTAAGCAGCAACGAACCCGGTTTTCACGGTGCATGGTACGTCGCCACCTTACTAGATATAAACGTACAAAACCCCAAAAACAAAAACAAGAAAGGGTCTCTGGTTAGATATGACACATTGTTTGAAGATGATAACTTGAATGAGATGTTGACTGAGGTTGTTGACGCGAAGTATGTCCGACCACTACCACCGCCGGAGTACGACGGTGGTGGTGGTGGTGACGTGGGGTTTGAGGTGGGTGACGTCATTGATGCTAATTATAGAGATGGATGGTGGATTGGGGTTGTGGTTAAAAAAGATGATGATGATATGGGGAAATATGTTGTTTGTTTTGAGAGTCCATATGAGGAAGTTGAGTTTTTAAAGAATCAGTTGAGGGTTCATGTTGACTGGGTTGACTCTGGCTGGAAGATTTTTCCAAAGAGGATGAACAAGATGATTAAGGTATAAATTTGTATTTTGTTTATTTTTGGTTGATCTTCAGATGAATGAGTAAATGTGTGTTTTAATTGTGTGTTGGTGAGAACATTTTGGATCTATTTTAGGGTTTTTATTTGATTTTTTTTATGTGGATGAAATATATGATTTTGGTTGGAATTTTGAATTATTAGGTAACAGAATATTTCATGCTAAAATTATTTCATCCAAGTACAATATCTGATTTTATTTTATTTTTATTTTTTTTAAAATTATGGGTACATTCTGTATAATAATACTCACTAATAAAAGATCTGACTTGTAGATGCTGACTAATTATGGATTTATGGTAATGGACTACTGGTTTGTTTGACTAAAAAGGTCAAATGAGTACTCTGGTTCTATATTTTTGAATAATGTTGGCTTGTTGTTGTCTTGCAGACACCAACGAAGCTGAAATTGGCTAATAAAAATGATGGTCAACCAGGCTTCACCACACCATCTAAAGGACCTGGTGAATTATACAACATAGGCAGTCATTCTATGCGAAAGCGTACTCGTTTACAGAAAAGATCTGTGAGTTGACTGTTCCTCTCAGCGCATTGTTGCTATTATAGTTATCTGGAAGTTACGGATTGTTATTATGAATTGATGTTGAAAATTTGTTGATGGTAAAAGTTATTGCCTCTAAAACGTGCAGGAAACTAATAATTTTGAACTGGTTGGTGCACTAGACGGTTCTGTCACTAAGAGCAGGAATAGAACTGCGGATTGGAATTCACGTGGTGAACGATCCCAATCTTCAACACGTACGGCAAACTTAGGTTGCACTTTATTTGTATCTATAATCAGTGATTCCGTGATATGTTTACAAAGAGAATATTATTACAATGGTAACTTTAGTTCTTGAGTAAACCGATTTGGGAGTAGGTATGCATTACACATATATATGCTGGGCGATAATCAACCTGTTCAAAGCATAGCTATATATATGGTCATTTGTCCCATTTGACACGTTTGAGATATAAATCAACCTATATCAACCCATTCATATGTAAGTGGGTTGCATTTAAATGTATGATCACATCCCTTAACACGAATGGGGTTAAACTAATGTAACAATAATGTCTAATACTATGTGGATTATGGCTAATAGGTAGCAAGGGAAGAAAAAAACTTACAGTGCCTATGATGGAATGGAGCGGATCTCGTGCTATTACTCAAGATTCGCCTCTTACGGAACATGAATTGATCACCACAGTAAGCAATGTTGGACTATTATTCTTGTTGGGTCGTGATGGCTCTTCCGTCTTATTTGTAACAGTTGGTTCTCTATAAAATTTTCCAAGGGGTACCTTTTTTCCTGCAAAAAAAATTGAACCGTTATACACGAAATTTTCTCAGACTGTCAGCTACACGTTTAATTTAATCGTTGTTCCTAACAGGAGACTTCTGAGGCAGATGATGGAACGGGCCAGCAGAAAACAACCAGTGGAAGACCACCCAAGTTACCGCTTAACAGAAATGATTCACAAGAAGGTATGAACTAAATTGTACAGGTCAAAACTGTTCCAATTGGGTTGACCAAACAACCCTTTTTCCCATTTAAGAAATACGATTACACAAACTACTTTTAGAATAATGATCCAATTTTTCTAAGTCAAACAGTTTAGCATCTTATAAGCACTTGAGTATGCTAAAGGTGGCCTCGAATCTGTTAAGACATGCTTCAACTGTCAGCAACAATATATGACCTAAATTGACCCATTTTCACGTAGATTGGTTGAAATGGTCTCCCCTGATTAAGAACCTTTTTTTTTCTTTCTTTTTCCTATATATAAGAAGTGGTGAATTGTGGTGAGTTTGATAGTAGTATTGGTGATAATATAGGCTTCCCCTGGCCCAAGTCCTATTTTAATAGACATTTTCTATAAGAAGAAACTAAAAACATATGTCAAAAAATTGGACAGTGTTAAACTTGGATATTCATATAAATGGGCATTTTTTATTTTTGTTGACACAATAGTAACATAAGGGTTATAAGCTTTCCTTAATGCAAAATATGTATAATGTATCCAGACAATCGAAAAACAAGAAAAAGGTACGCCTTACGTGATATGACTACTGATGTTGATGAGCTACCTCTATCTGCTTGGTATCAAGGGCTGCATCCTCACTCAGTGCTCAAGAGTAAGTTATTTCGTGTCATCATTGGGATGGAAAAATAGGCGGGGTTGGGTAATCGGTTTGGTTGGGTTGAAAAGGAAGAGATATATTCACTTCTAGTATGAATAATGGAAAGTTACTTTGGGAAATATTTATTAAAAAATACAAATATATTGAACAATGTATCAACTTCTTCAACATTTCTCACAAGATATTATCAGGGCTCCACAATATTTTTTGTTTTGCAGAAGTCAGTTGGCGAAAAAACAACAGGATAAAAAAATCTTACAGAGTTAGGTTGTTTAGCAAAGAAAGTCAGCATTTCTCAAAATGAAGTCAACTTCCCAAAAAAGTCAAGTCTAACGTCAAAAACGAAATTTACATAAAAATGCTCTAAAAAGCTAGGGTAGTCGTATGATATTTTGTTGAAATTTGTTGGGAGTTGATTAATTATTATACTCCGTGTGTGTTTCGTTTTTAATATTAAGGGGGTGTTTGGGATTTTCCCTTTTAGTCGTTTATCTACGTATTTAATTATTTTGACAGGATATAAGCAATTCCAAGCGCCCTTCTGAAACTTGTTTATCTGCTTATTAAATAAAGAATAAGAACTTAAAATAAGCATGTTGACACATAAGAGCTCTAAAATAAGCAATCCCAAATGCTTCTTAATGTAATTATCTCTATAGTTCATAATTGTGTTAGATAGTAAGATCCAAAGACTACATTACTTCAGTAACAATCTAAGGTTTGAAATAAAATGATAAAGAAGGCCGTATGCCAAAACTACACTTTGTGCAACTTTCAACCTATCTGAGTTGTTTCATTCTAACACTTTTTCTAAATCATCCCATTGGACCCATAAGAGATATGTATGAAGTTCGTGTACTGGTATTTGTATTTCACATTTTTATATATTAGTATTTGTGTTCATAGGAAGTTCGTGTAGTAGTCCTTGTGACCACCCTGATGAATCAAGTGGTCCACTGAACCAAACCAGTGTCAACAATGGTGGAACCGGCGATTACCAACAACAATGGCCTTTTATCAAGCAGTCTCCAGTTTGGGCCACCGTTGAGTCTCTGGAATCGTACCAAAAAACACCTCAAAAGCCACACTTTACTCCATTGAAGGAACATAAAGAGTATTTTCGTGAAGGTTTAGCAATTGCTTACGTGGTGACATTTGAAGACATGGTTCGCAGGGTTACAAGTTTACAGCTGACTGATCCCTCTGACGTAATCAATAACTGCTTGGAAATTTTAGTTGAGTTGGAGTCTCATGGATTTGATGTGCGCTCTGTTAGGGATCGTCTTAACGCATTGCTGACTTGGAAAGTCAAAGTGGGCCAGCTTGAGGATAAGTTGGAAAAGTTTAAGAAAGATATCGAGATATGCAATCTTGACAAGTCATCAGTTGAGGAGGAAACGAGTCAACTTGAAGTTAAGATTCGTGAGCTGCAAGAAAAAGTGATGCAAAATGAGAAAACGATAAGCGTAAAGAATGAGGAAATCAACAAGTTCCAAGTAAGCGCAGACCGTGTTTCAAACCAGATCATGGATTGGAAGTTTGCTTTCGAAAAACTTGTTGCAAGCCCGTTGTAAGTGTGGTCTCATTACTCATTAGGTATCATCACTTTTTTGGAGAAGTCTTAAAAGCTGTCTTTAACTAAAAGTGTTGTGGTATCAAACTATCATCTGTGTTGGTGCAAAGAACTGCTTGATCTTTGCTTTAGTTTCTTGGTAGGTTTGGATATGAATCAAGCATCTACTCTATCTTATGCTAATTATTCACTAATGTGAAAGACTTATTTATTTCTGTTGGTTTGATTTCAGTTACTTTTAGACTTGTTTGTTCAAGCGTACGTGTGGATATAACTTTCTTTATTTTTGTTGTCTTAGATCAAAATTCTTTGGTAGGACAATAGAAAATCGGGTTTAGTAATTGGAAATGCAACTAACTTGTATACGATATTACGTATGTTATTTTTAATGCATCAAACTTTCAAAAATGGTGTTTTAATGATTTATCAAATATCCGGATGCCACGTGGCACCTTCAACGAGTGACACGTCAACAAATTACATTAAAACGTCAACAAAAATTTTGCTGCGCACACCAAACTCATGCTTTAGGGTATTTGTACTATGAGCTTCATTGATTGTACAGTTTGGTGTGTGGATTAATTTATTTGTTGTATCTATCAATTCCATTTTGAAAAGTTTAATGCATTAAAAATAACATACGTAATTTGAGTACACATAAGAAATATCAGGTATTAGTTGCATTCCCATCTACTAACCTCCTAGAAAATCTATCTGTTATAAGTTCCCGCAAAACCACAGTAGCATCATGACTCGACCGTAATGCCACCATGACACATCTATCCAAAAATATATAAATTTGTTTAAAATTACTTTATCACACATTTATCCATAACCAAATCATTTATATCATTCTCTAAACTGTTATAAAATCATTAATTTTGGAGTAAATTCTATAGATGGTCCGTGTGGTTTACATCGATTTACAAAAACAGTCCTTAAACTTCTTTTTTCACTTTTTCAGTCCAATAAGTTTACATTTTGCTCGAAAATGATCCCTCACCCACCTAAAATGACTAAAGTACCCTTTGACCGTTTAAATCGTGACTATCCAGTAATGACAAAAGGAATGGTACTTTAGCCATTTTAGGTGGAGAAGGGACCATTTTCGAACAAAACATAAACTTATTGGACTGAAAAAGTAAAAAAAGAAGTTTAGAGACTGTTTTCGTAAATCGGTGTAAACCACGGGGACCATCTATAAAATTTACTCTTAATTTTGTTATGATCAAGTTTCAAACAAAAATTAAAAGTTTGCTTTTGGACCAAAAGCATAGTTACTTATAAAGAAAGATTTCTACCACTTTTGGTATAGATATGTTTTGTTCATAAAAGGTTATGTTTTATATTTTCCACTTATGGAAGATTTCTTAGAGATTTTTTATTAAATTATGGAGTAAAAGTTCTTTTGTAACATTTGAAGTTTTAAATTCATCTCTGTGTGTATAAAATATCCGGTAATTATTTAAGTGAAAATATTTTACAAAACTTGTGAGCAAACTAAAATTATTTTTTTAACATGAATTGACTTACCTTAACTTAAACGATGAACCGGAAGTACAAGTGCTCGATAGGTTGACTTGAGCATTGACTCGACTTGTATGTTTATCGCACCATGGACCGACCGCCAACCACCCATCCAAAACATACTATAGCGAAGAACCTATAGAATTTGCTACAAAAGTCAGCTAACGGGGTATTTTTGCGTATGAGAATTCGTTCGATTTGTATCGTTGATGGAGAGATGTTTGAGATGTAAGTATCTATAAATTCTAATAATACGTATAAGATTATAAACACATGTTAATATATTTGCAATATCAAAATAAAGGATGCCCATTTCCACTATTATAGTTACAAATTTGAATAATTATGCACTAACCAAAAATAATAATAACTAGATATATATAATGTCTTTCACTATGCGAAGGGGTGATATCGAAATCAAAAGAAACTTACTATTATTAAATCGTAAACTGATGTTACATAAAAATAAAAAATTTAAGAGTTGCATTACATATGTGGTTTTTATTATTGCAACTATTTATAAAAGGGTATATGAGTGATAAAAGGCACACAAATAATCTCGTACAACAAAAATGTTACATGTTATTTTTTGCAAAATAAAAGGGTTACAAAAAGTTTACAAACAAAATCGTAGAAACACGTCTAGCCATTGAATTAAATCAGTCATGTTGTATTTATAAACTTCTTATTGTAGATCTATTGTAAGCATAACATTCCTCAAGTACAAAATAATAAAATAGATAGTATGTTGATTGAATTGTTTGATACAAAATAAATACAAAATAAATACATAATAATAATAATAATAATAATAATAATAATAATAATAATAATAAATGTCTTTTAATTATTTAATTAGCAAAATCTCATGGAAAAATATGGACCATTGATCGGCTTCTATCCATGTTGATCCAAATATACATCGACTAAGATTCAATCGTGAAGTTTCAAGAGTTTGACAAAATAATTCCATCCAACTTTCATAATACTCGCTTATTATTATATTTATTATGCACGACTAGCATTATAAAATATGTGAATCATAAGTCAAAACGGTATATAAAATAGGGAAACTTTCAGATTTTAAAAGAAACCTTTTTATCATTATTAATGATACTTTATAAAATTTTAACCCCTTAAAAATGAATAATAAAAATATTTCCCCCCCACGATATATCAATAAAATGAGAAGGTTAAAAAAGATATGTATGTTATAAGTTGACATTTTTCTAGCTAAAAATAATTGACTAGTCATTGTGACCTCGTTTTCTGTAGTTATAATATGTTAACCTTGCAACAATATGATAAACAATCCATATGTTAATATTCTTGGAAAAAATTAATTGTAACAATTACTATAACAATTTAGACTTTTTATTAAATAACTAATGCATATATATGCATATATATATATATATATATATATATATATATATATATATATGTGTGTGTGTGTGTGTGTGTGTGTGTACAAAATATATATCATTCTACAACAATCAAATATATACCTACAGATTTGAAAAGTAATATAAAATTAATAGAAATACACGTCAAATATATATTTATATTATATAGAAATGATGAACTTGATTTGTCTATCCATAAAGCTTGTATTCAGTTTACAAAATAATGGAAATTGAGTTCCCTTATTCTGTAAGGTGATAATAAACAATTTTAAATTAACAAAACTTTAATTAAAGATATAATTACATTAAAAGCAAGTTCTCATAACTTACTAGAAGTTTATTTATTTATCTTTTTATTTTTTTATAAAAAGAGAGAGTTAGAGAAAGTTAGAGAAAGAAGAGTTAAAATTAAGATGAACAAACTAAAAGATTTAAAAAAAAAATAGAAGGAAAAAATAGATTAAAGGATGTCATGAGTTTGGATTATAATAAAAAATTATAAGTGTTATCACATCACATGTTATTTTAAATTAAAATGATTATAATTTAATTTTATTAGTAACCTTAATAAATGAAAATAGTTATAATGTAATTTTTAATTGAATATTACCTTATTTGAAATAAGGATGTAGGAAAATCCACATAATCAATTTCTTTTATATGGTGATGACACATAGGATTTATATGATGTGGCATTGGTAAATTTTTAAATAAAAGGGTTAATGGCGCAGATCGGGTATGAACTTATCACTTTTTGCCGAGTTAGGGTATGAACCCAATTTATCACACAGGTCGGTAACAAACTTTCAAATTATGTTTCGAGTTGGGGAATAAACTTTTTTCTTTTTGCCGAGTTAGGGTATGGACCCAATTTATTACACAGGTCGGTAACAAACTAACAAATTATGTTTCGAGTTAGGTAACAAACTTTTTTTTTCATTTCAAATTATGTTTCGAGGTCAGTAACGAACTTTCAAATTATGTTTCGAGGTCGATAATGAACTTTCAAATTATGTTTCGAGTTAGGTAACGAACTTTTCGAGTTAGGTGGAAAAAAAAGTTCGTTCCGTAACTCTAAACATAATTTGAAAATTTGTTATGTACCTGTGTAATAAATTAGGTTCATACCCTAACTCGGTAAAAAGTGATAAGTTCATACCCGATCTGCACCATTAACCCAACAAATAATTGAGGGTATCCTCCCTTAATTATAAAGATAGATTTATTTGACTGTTTTTATTACCCTTAAGTTAATACTTAATACAAGGTATTCAACTCTCACAGATTAATATTACTCTCTAATATTTTGCAACCACCCAAAATAATGGCATTTTTATTTAAGTTAGCTGTATAGTTATTATATTATACTAGGTGAAGCACCCGTGACAGCGCGGGCTAGCTTCCTAATTATATTATGCATTTGTTATTAATTATTTATTTTCCTCACCATGGTTCATTAATATATATGAAAATTTCTATTGGAACATGTCTAAATGGTTCGGATAGTTTGTTTCTAATGCACAATTGTATTATAAGAGTGAATATTGATTTAAACTGTTATTCATTTCAAATTAATGTGATACTCAAATTAAGCTAATTCTAAATATTTGGAAGGCATAAAGTTCCATTAATACAATGTATTGAGGCACTGTTCAAACACTTGAAGATGTGGTTATTATCTTTTCTACATAACTATGTAGGTGTATTTATAATTCAACGATGAACACACAAATTAGAAAAACAACATTGTAAAATCAAACATATTTTTGCAATTTAAAACTAACAATACCGAGATAATGAGATGATTTACTTGTTTATGTTGCATAATATAAGTTTATAAGCATAAGTGCTTTAATATTCATTAATATTGAGAGTTTACAATAAAGTGAAATTATTAGTAAACATAAAAATTCTAAATTAATTTTGCGATTAAAACAAAAATAATGCACAAATAAACATACAAATATTTATACCTTTGGAGTTTCTATGGGGATTCATTGTGGAATAGTGGAGATGATGAATGTATTCTAGGTGGATTAAAATGCATATAAATAGATGTATGGTGTGATTAGGGTTTGGATTTTTTTTATTTTATTATTTTTTTTTTTGTAAGAAGGTTTGTGGGGATTGAGCCTAATTGTTATCGCCCGTCAATTCAACTGTTTGATCCCTTTTTAATATATATATATTTGAATTTTATTTGTTTTTTTTGTTTAGAAAATAAATACAAATTAGTAAACAAAGGACCCCTTTATTAGGAGGAAAGATTTGTTTATTTGGTTGGATATTTTGGGCCTATTTTTTTTCAACGCCATTGAGGAAATATTGGGCCGTATTTTTTTCCCAGAAAATCGTTTTGATTATTATTGATTTTAATCTTTAATAATTACCATAATATTGTAATATTAATAACAAATTGTGGGGAGGGTGCCATATCAATTATAATTCCAAAAAATTTAGTGTAACACCTGGTCAAAAAGTCAATTTTCGCGCAAAATTTAAACTTCAAATAATTGTATTTTTATATGCGATTATAGCAAAGTATTCAAAAATTTATATATGATTATATATATAATACTCAATGATTATTTAAATATCCCAATTGAAAGAATCTGAAAGCACTCGGAAACCAAGTTAGATTTTTGTAACTCAAGCGAAATATTTTTATTTGAAATATTTACGAAATTATATAAACAAAATTAAAAATTTAAAATATTAAATTTATATTACGATCGGATACAAAAACACGTGTATTTAATACTGCAAGTAGGGGACAACCAACCCACCCACCAAGGATGGGTCGGCCATCCCCCTTATCCTCATTTCTTTTTTCCTTCTCTTTTTCAAATTTCACACACACAAACACATCTATCCCTTTATGACCTCCTCTCCCTCTCTCTCGGTTGACACCACCACCTCGTCGCCACCATCATCAAGAACAACAACAGCAGCTTCACCATCATCTTCTTCATCAAGATCTTCACCATCTCGTCTCTTTTCGGCTCGGAATCGACATTTGGTAAGAACACCCGATTTCACACCTTCAAAACACTTGATTTATGTTTATTAACATGTTATTGAGTCCATACAACAAGAATATATCCAAGAAATCGGTTAAAAACGTTTTAAAAATCGAAACCCATTTCAAAACTCGCATCAGTTCGTCCTGCGAACTGAGATCCCAGATCCCAGTTCATCTCTCGAAGCGAACCGAAACTTGCGAACTGAGTTGGCCTGCGAACTGAGTTGGCCTGCGAATTGAACTGGCTTGCGAGCCGAGACTTGCGAATTTAAATTTTCAGATACGATTTTTAATAAAGCAATGTAGTAGAAATAAAAAATTTCCAAGCTGACCTGGCAGCTCGACCCCAGCCAGGGGCTTTGCCCCTTGGACCCCGCCAGGGGTTACCACCCCTTGGACCCCGCTACCAGGGGCGCTGCCCCCGGACCCCAGTACACGGTTTCCAAACCTGAACAACAAATGAATATTTACACAACTCGCTTAGACAAACTGATTTGTCTCTTACTTATATAACCTCACGTGTTTAGGACACTAGGAGGTTACCATTCGGACAACACACGTATCGTAGGACCGCTGACAACTCACAGGTGAGTTTCATAGCCCCACTATTTCAACTGTTTTACTGTTTTCGGGGTGAGACGCATGCTTAACTACTGTTTTCGAATTATAATAATAAACTTTTATAATTCACACTTATCTATATTACTGCCATGTAATACGAAATGTGTAATACTTAGGAATTACACCCATCATATTGTCTTGGAACAATATCAATACTTAACCTAGATAGGTTATTACCGTACACTGTTAGATTGTTGGCAAACAATTATCACTACATAACTTGACTAAGTTATCAATTATACCCAGACCATATTGTCATGGGACAATGCTATCAAATACACTAGGACCATTTAGTCCTACCTACTCAAGAAAACAACTAGACTTTTACAGGATTAGTCTTCCTTTTAGGAACTAAAACTGCTCATATATATTCCAGGACTTTTAAATTGGAATTGAACTCAAGTAAACAACAATCGAGGATCTCAATATACTTGCTAGGCTGAGGCTAGGAGTATACATTAGAAATATACGTTAGTATAGATTTCATATACTAATACCAAAACAACTAGGTGATGATTAATCATACCTAGGCTTATTGCAACACAACAAATAGTTAAGTATTGTATATACATACTTAGATACAATAAATCAATTTCGTGTGTTATATGATACTCTATCTGAGGTATTTGTTAGTTCGACATATATATATATATATATATATATATATACATGCTTGTACTTCATCTCGCCATCTACAATTTAGTTATGTATATAAGTATACATACACGCATACAAACACAATCAAATTAGTCGGGCATGTGTAGTACTGTCGGCTCTCATTTACATTAGTCGGGCATGTCGTAGTACTGTCGGCTCTCATTTACACTAGTCGGACATGTCGTAGTATTGTCGGCTCTCAATTACTCAAGTCGGGCATGTCGTAGTACTGCCGGCTCAATTACATACTTTGCTTGCGAGCAATTCGGTCGATGCCAGATAGGCACAAAACGATGCCACAGTAGAGTGGGCACAAAACGACGTCACGGTAGTGCAGTGGGCGCAAGTACGATATCGCGGTAAAGCGATACACTCGATGGATGGGCGAGCTTATGCTCGTGATCCACACACATATGCGGATGGGCGAGCTTATGCTCGTGATCCGTACAATTAATGGATCGGCGAACTTTCGCGCGAAATCGTTAACTCAGTATTTGACTAAATACTCAATCATAGTCTGTGGGACTACAATAATGTTGTTGGATGCAACACGTTATGCCAAGTGGCACACCAATTATTAGACAACATCATATGACGTGGTCATACAATTACTCGAAGGTCCTTAGGCATGTATTGCCTCACATTGATAGATTTACTCAATACCTGATTGGTATCCACGCACGGAATGCCTCAATGTTTATGTACTTAGGTACACATCACGGTCACTTAGGTATGAGATACCTTGTAGGATGTATACACATTGGTGTTACAACTTCAATACAATACATATCCAAATCGTAGATTTTGAACTACTTTTCAAAACATATAAGGTTTTCTACTGTATGTTTCAATTGACAATCCTATGAACTCACCAGCTTTATAGCTGACTCGTTTTAGCATGTGTTCTTAGGTGCCCAGTAGGATTAGGATTGCTGCAAGATATGCTAGCTCGAGTCGCATGAATTCAAAAACTTGGATTTTCCTTGCATAACTTTTGTACTACAACTTATGTATTTGGAATTATTTTGCGAACTCGCAACTTGTATATACTTTTATTTTGAAAATGTAACAACTATTTTTCAAACGTCTCATTTAGAGGTCGTTTTCTATGTATCTTATACTTTGATAATTGATTAGTCACGCCCCGACCCGACCGCTTCCGCAATCCGAATTTGGGAGTGTGACATTTAGTTTGTTTATTATTTATAATTTGATCTTTAATTCAATTAATATTATTATGGGGATGGTGTCGTATCACTTTTAAAAAAAAATTAAGTTTGTTTATTATTAGTTATTAATAATTTAATCTTTAGTTCAATTAATATTGTATTAATAGTTAATCTTTAATTCAATCAATATAAAATTATAATATTAATAATAAATTGTGGGGAGGAAAGTGTAATTATGGAGATTAAATATACACCATTAGATCTCATGGAAGGAACCCATCGAAGAGTTCAAATTGCTCCATGGTATTCTGTTTTGTATATATACTAGGTGAAGGACCCGCAACAGCGCGGGTTTCCTAGTTGTTTTTTTATTAAATTCTTTTTTGTAAAGCAACACATGTTTGAATGTGTAATAACAATTTAATGTAAAAGTAATAAAATGCACATTAAAAGAATGGCAAAGATGATAATTTTTATATTTAGTTTAAGGAAGGTGTGTTGAATATCTTAATTTTAGATGTTTCATTAGTCATTGTTATGTTAGTTATATAGATCACTTGTTCATGTGAATCATCTATTTTGATTTTTTTGTTTGTGGTATTGTTAACTTTTTAAAAAGCACGGAAAGTAGAGTTTAGTAATTTGATAGATTATATAGGCATTTGTTGCATATCCTTTGCGTTTCAAGTCTAATTATAACGATTTAATCGTATGCAATTGGATTGTATAGAGCATCACATATTTTTGTAACCCATATTAATAACATTAAATTATAAAAAACATAACTATAGTCTTAAAAATGCAAACGTAACATAACATAAAAGCATAAACTGCATAACTGTAGTTCAATGAAAATACATTCTTCAGTATCATTATTATCCTAAGCGATGTGTGTAATGTTGAATCTTATTCAATAGGCATTGTGATTTTAAAAAAATAGATGAGGTACGTCCAAATAGCTAAGGCTAGCTTCTCGATTTTTGATTTCTTGAGAATTGGTGTTTCATTCTTTATATCTAGATTTTTCTTTTTGCAGCTTGAAGTTGAACTGCCGTTAATGTCAATAACCTCATATGTCCTTTTTTGACTTGTCGATGGTGTTGTCACATCCACAATTGCAGCGGATTCAATCCCCTAGATAAATAATACAGCAACATAAATTTATTGTGTTTTTAGTAATTTTAATGTATAGTGGAAGTTATATAACGTTATGATACCTTTTCTTTCCGTATTTTTGTTTCATCTTCTTTAGTAGGAGCAGACTCAGTTGGGTTGTTTTGTTCAGCTAGTGGTTCAATCTTGTCACACCCCCAAAATCCTTAATCGTGTTTATAATTGGTTTAGCGGAAGCTTTAGTTAATTAGCGGAAGCATTTTTAGTTACAGTTTAACAGCGGGGGTGCTGACGTTTCAATAGTGCATTCATTGTATCAGAGCATATGATCATGCAGAACATATTAATTTAAGATGCCATAGGTTGAAACGTTATTACAAAAGGGGTACGACTTATAAAGTCGTACAAGTAGTGGTGTTGTAGAACAATATAAGTTTACAAAACATGAGTTTATAAAAGAGGGATTTCGTAAGTATAACCAATGTAATTGGTAATACAAAAGAAATCCAAGTGTCCCAAAAGTGGCATCATAAATAGTCTGGGTTGCCTACGTCCTTTATGCATGCAGGAGTACCTGAGTCCTAATTCCCTGAAAAACATAGTAAACCGTCAACGTTGAATGTTGAGGGAATTCACAGGTTTAGTATAAAAGTAGTTAAACCAAGTTTTGTATAAATCATTCATGTACTCAAACATAATGTTTATATGTGTAGCCGAAAACACAAGTGTTCTTATTTAAGAAAACATTTCCTATATTACTGTAAGAATGTCATTCTTACTACAATTCAGTCGAGGTGTTAGGAAACACAAGTTTAATCATAAACGTTTCCTAATAATGGTTGCAAGAAATACAGTTCAACAATCAAGTAAACAATTCCATATATACAGTTGTAGGAAACACAGGTTTAACAGTCAAGCAAACATTTCCATATAAATAGCTGTAGGAAACACAGGTTTAACAATCAAGTAAACATTTCCATATAAATGTTGTTTTGTCGGGAAACCAGGTTTATCCAATCAAGGTAAACGTTTCCTATAAAGAAATCATGCGTAGGAACACCTGTCCTATTAGTTATCGCAGGGAATACCCTTCCCAAATCAAGTTATAGTTTTGTTGTTTAGTTACATGGGAAACATAGACTATGATCCCTCTAAGGTGAGCTAAACCTTTAGAGTTAAAGTAACGATACCTAGTACTATAACCAAACCACGACTAGTTGTTGTTGTTGCCTCAGTAACACGGTAAGTATACACTCCTCGTTTCGACTGCCGTCGTGTGGTTGGAATGACCAACAAGTTGTATCAGTGGGAGGGTTGTCAAATCGATAGTACTATCTGTATACTCAGTGGCTAGAGTCACCTAGCTAATGGTTATAGGTTGCAAGCACTGGGACTTATGTGCACTACAACTACCTCGCGTAAACCTAGGATCGTACCAAGATTCGTTGTCTTATTCCCAAAAAGTTGTGAAAACGTTTCATATAGTTAACAGTTGATTTATAAAGCAATAAGCATTTATACAAATCAATTCGATATAATAGCATGCCAAGCAATTATAAAAACAAGTATCATGTTATAGCACATAGTTCTATGTTTTCCACCCCTGGTTTTAAAAGCATTTAAAACAAGTAAAGGGTAGGGGCTGTGAACTCACGTGTAGCGGTCTTCAGCGAAATATAACAGCTAGTAATAGTAGTCCGAATGTGCCTCTCAAATACCTAAGCACAATTAAATATACTTTACATAAGTATATGGACCAATTTTTGAGTTGAGATGTTTATAATACTTTAGTTGTTGGTGATTTTTACGTTGAACTAAACGTTGCGTACAAGTATATATTTATATATACTTATTAGTTGAATATATATATTCTTTTATATATATCAATTGTCGTTGCCGTGTATATATATATATATATATATATATATATATTATTCATTTGTTAATGTCGTGTAAATATATGTATATATTGTTTATCATTGTTGTTTATGTTTTAAAACATAATTATAGTAGTTATAAAAATAACTTAGTTCTAATACGATTGTCTTAGTTCATTTATATAATTATATATAAATTTTAATCGTCCACTATATGTACAATCTAGTTGTTGCGTTATGATTTTTATTTGTCCCATTTACTCGTCACATATATATATAACCCGTTTTAACGTTTGCATTTTGAAATTTCGTGGCCCGTTGGGCTCGGCCCAATAGGTTTGGCCCAATAGGTTTGGCCCAGATATGCGTGGCCCAACATAGTTTGGCCCAAGTACGTTTAGCAAATTATTTTGGCCCGTTATCAAAATACCATTTTTGATTCAATTTAGATTAGGCCCGTTGGCCTAAAAAGTTATATTTGTAAATTGTCCGTGTCAAAATAATGTCCCGCGGTCGTGTACAAATTTGTCCCAAACTTTGTATCCTAAAGTTTTATAATTTTTATAACTTTTTAGTATTTGTATTTCGTACGCGTTAATGTATTTGTACTACAAAATATATGTATCGACTGTGTATAAATCAAACGCATCGCAAAAGTCTGGACACAGCCTGCCTAACCGATCGGGTAAGGGTTTAACAAACCGTTCGGCTCGAAAACACCTTAGCCGATCGGCTAGGTGTGATGAGCCGATCGGCTCATTGGTTCCAGCCGATCGGCTGGTTAAAACCAACCGATCGGTTTGGTTCCAACCCGTGTTCGTCCCCTGTTCGTGTGTCTGTGATGGTCTGTAACTGCATATATATATATATATATATATATATTTGGGTGTTTGAGCTCAGTTTTTGTTATACTACTACATCATCACAACATATCATACAATCTAAACTACAATTTTGTTTACATACATACTAACATTATACATCAAAATTATATGATCAAGATATGAAATATACATGTTTTTGAACCTTACAAGATGAAGATGAAGATGGCTATGATGATGATGAATCTGATGTTGATGATGACGATGACCGAGATGATGATAATGGTAAAGATTATGTGATCATTTTGTTAGTTTTTGTTTGGAGATTTTGTAAATGGTTTGAAGGTGGATGAAGATGATGAAGATGGTGCTGGTGTGTTTGTTCTTCCCCTTCCTGCTGCTTCTCTCAAATGCACACACACACAACTCCAGACTAAATTATTGATAATCAAGTGTTGGTGAGGAGTATGTATTCTGCTCAAATTTTTCAAAGGAGAAGTATGGAGGGAGCAGGAAATGTCGATAGATATTTCCTGTGTGTGTATGGTGTGGGTTTTTAACCCGTTAGTTCCGTGTACGGGTCCAATTATTTGTACCCCGTGTCCCACTCAATTATTCGTTTGTTTAAATTTTATTTTAAACTTTGTAGTTGATAATTACAAAAATGAAATAATTTTTATTTAAAACTTTTAATAAAATTATTCACCGTAGTGGGAGTGTACAGTTTATTTGAGTGCCAGATTTCGGTTGAATTTGGAATTTATATTTTAAGGTAATGTTCCAGATACTAAGACAGGAACGGGAAAATAAATACTTTTATTATTTTCGACCTTTAGGTACGTTTTATAATTGTTTCTGTTCGTGTATGACGCGTCCTATAAAGCAGTCTAACGGTTTCCGTTTTATTTTTGTTCTAATACTTCTCTAAAATAATTTCAAGCAAAAATTATTCAAAAGCATTTTGAAGTTCTTTTTGGGACCTTACGATTCGCGTTTGATACGTTTAATATAAAACGTATAAGTTATTATATTATTTCAATAATATAAATATCTAATATTTGTAATTAAAAATTTTCGAATTATTAATTATTTTATATCACCAACTTTGTTGTATTTAATTTGTCGAGTTTAGTACGTTTATTTCACACGTAATTATATATACATATAACTACGAATTTAATATACCACGTATCACATAGTAAGTTTCACAAACTTAACATATAGAAATTGTATTGAATTCACAAATCAGGGAATTACTCTAGGTAATGCATGAAATTAATTTAGGATTATACCCTAAATGGAGGATTGTCACAAATCTCAACCCCATGTCTTCTATTCTTTGAAGCGTATTCCTTAGAACTGTTGGGTTATCGGTAAGACGGTTAACAGTTTGAAAGAAAGTAGGCAGAACTTCGTCCAAGTAGGCTTGTGATATGTCTCTCGAAAAGAACAACTGAAACAGTACCTGATGGGTTTTAAACTCTAACTTGTAGTCAGATCCTAATGGAGAAGAAATGTTTATTGTTCTATATAAAAGATACGTATTATTAAATAATATATAATATGGTATGTATATATGATGTACTTACTTTTCGTTGATTTCTTTGATTTCACCACACTCAGAGCAGTTATATGTTCCATTAGTAATTAAAGTGGCTTTGTTGTTCCCTATTTTTTTCCCCACATCTACGGCAGGTAATATAGTACCAACCTTGATCCTTGTGAATCTTTATGACAGTGCCAACTATAACACATGTTGTTGCCTGTGAGAAAAATTTTGATTTGTTAATTGACTTGATCAATTGATGGCTGATGTTTGCTTTAGACATTGTAATGTGGTAGTTACCTTTCTAATGTCGCGCACTTCGTCTATACCTATTGCAATGACTTTAGAGTAATAATCTTTTGGGTTACTAACAATTGTTGACGGTGTGAAAGTGACGGCGTTTTGTGGTGGTTCGTTTCCTTCGTCTCTTGACAGCAAGCTTATAGAACATAAGAAATATCAAGTATGAAGTCTTTGTAATAGAACTACATTTCATGTTTTATTTCACAAATATTGGAATGTACGTAGGTAGTAAGATGTATCAAACCTTTTTTGTAATTGTTGATAGGAGCAATATCATCATTGATGAATACTTGAGATCCAAAAAGTGAGTTTGAGACTTGTAATGTTCCTGTATATGTATTTGATGATGAGGAAACGATTTAGTTTTTGCAAGATTTATGGTTAAACGATTTGATTATTAGGTGAATACAATGCGTGGTTATATGGTTGTATTTATATTTGATTAATTGTAAGTTTTCGAATTGTATTCAATTTGTAATTGGTTTACGATATAGATTAATATGGAAGAGATTTGTATTTTAAGAATACTTACGACATATAATTTTGGTTTAATTCTAAATCTTAGCTAAATATTTGTAAAAAATAAATAAAATCAAAGTTGTTTAAGATATAGAAAATTTCAGTGCAATTTATAATTCTTATGTAAATAATTTAAATATTTAATGTCATATTGGTATTTTTAAAAATATTTGTTACATACTTAAAAAACAAAATAATCATAGCACATTAAAATAATAATATTGTATTTCCATTACAAAATAATTAAAAATCAGAGAGGAGAACAAAAGAAAGTTTAAAGTGTTAGCAAGATTTTATTTATCTCTATGTTTTTGTATGTATTAATTTGTATACCTAATATAATAGAGATTGAATAACTTACCAAAATGAAATAGTTGGTGGTCTACTTTTCCACTCCATGTTCTTCTGGTGGGATTCAGGTTTTTCAGTAGCCGTGAAAACCTTCATTGAGGGATGATTTTTGGAGAGGGTAAACCTTATACTATGGTTGTAATTATTTAATATATATTTTTTTAAGTTGGGTTGGTAATAGGAGTGTAAGACCTCTTACTATGGTTGTGATCAACTGACGCATCAGTTTATGCCACATCAACGTCACGTCAGTTTTTTTCAAAACTGACACAAACTGACGTTTCACTGCCTATAGTGAACATTACTTCAGTTTTTTCTAGACCTACATTTACCAATATACATTTTATTCTACACACTAAACAAATATAAAAAGAAAAAGAAACGAAGCCCGTCGGTTTGGCGACGAAATCTAATCGACGGAAAAACTGATGGAGCCATGCCTATGGCATCCCTCACGTCACTTGCAACTGATGGAAAAACTGATGTACCATAGTGAGTGTCATAAAGTTGGGTTTAGTTTGATTGGATAGATGGAAGAGAGAGAAATTAATTTTTTAATGGATAGTTGGGTTAGTTTGGTTGTGAATGGGAGTAGTCTAACGGCTTTGTCACTATATGTATAGTGATATAGTGAAGTGTGTAGCTGATTTGCACCAAATTAATTGGGTCATAATTAGATTATTTGATGGGCCATGAAAAATGTGACGTATTATAGGGTCCAGAGAGTTTTAAATCATCTGATTCATATTTGTATATAATTGATTTATTTGATTATTATTAATTTATTTGTATATTATTAATTATTTAATATTTAATATTTAGGTAAGTTTCTTCGGTTACCTGGAATGTAACCTTTTCCTTATAATTTTTTTAAAAAAAAATCCTTAAACAATTTCATTCTTATTTTTAGGGATGGTGAATATATTTATTTATTATTTATTATTAATATTATTATGTTTTATGAGGGTGTAAATTGTAATTAGGAAGATTTAATCTCAATTGTTAGATCTTAATACACATTGAAGATTTAAAATTTCTCCATGAGATTTTATTTTATATATATATTAAAGATATTAAAGATGAATTAATATTAAAGATTAGTTATTATTATATTATATATATATATATATATATATACTTTATAAAAAGTAATTAAAATAGGAAATACATAAAGATAATAATCATACTTAATATGTTGAATATCAGTGATATCGTTATTTAAATTGAATATAAAAATGTATTATGTATTTAAAATTTTAAATAATATACTTATTACTTATATACTTATTAAATAAATAAAAATAAATGTGACCATAATCCACCTTTGTACCGACTACTTGTACCCACTTTCAGCAAGCAACTAGAACCCCTGTGTTGCCATGGCCAAGATAACTTCAGCTTCTGAACCTACCCAATCCCCTACCAAAACTGCTCACTCGTAATCTTCATATCCCTACTCTTTACTATGCTTTTCAATTTAATTTAATTTCCGATGTTTTCATTATTATTAAACCCTAATAATCAATCATCACTTATCAATTTTATAGGAGAATGACATTGAGGCCACGATCAACGGTGACGATGAAAGAAATTGATATAGCAAAGAGACCTAAAATTTCTGCTGCTGTTAAAAAGAAGTCGTCGAAGTTGGATGCTAATAAACCTAAAAAACCACCTACTGCCTTCTTCTACTATCTGTAAGTTTTCTTCCTTTTGATTATGTAATTTAATATAATTCTTTACATATGTGTGCTTGTGAATGTGCTGGTGCTAATAGAGTCTGCCGGTACTGCGGTTTCGTCTCGAGTTTCGCTTACTCTTAGAACTGTTAGTTTCTTATCTTAATTGAATTAGGCAAATATATTGCTTAATTTCATGCTTAACTTGTAGAAGGAAGCTAGAATTAATCAAAACTGAATGTTAAGTAGTACTCCTAGGGTTTTCAGAACATGAATGGTTCGCTCGTATATTAGGTCCACTCGTTTGAATGCGTTTGTGGTATGCTAAAATGTAGAATGGTTATTGGATGAAATTATGGCTGTAAATTATAAGCTATTTACAGTCTTGTTGCACTTGTTTTAAAATAGCATGTAAGGGGAATGATTGTGGTTATGTTACACAATTCCAAATAGTTGAATCGTCTAAGGAGTAAATCATTGTTTATGACTTAGGGATAGGTATTGTGTTTGTGTGAAACACGTAGTTTACAGAAATCATTTTGATCATACTATGTCACATTGTCTTCTTTGTGTAACCAATTTTGGTTTTACTTTATTAAGGGAAGATTTTCGTAAGGGATTCCAAGAACAGAATCCAGATGTTAAATCAATGCGTGAGGTATGTACTGCAATGGCTTTCAGTATCAAACTTCTAATATTCAGACAAACTGATATTATTTACACGTATATCTGTCTCATATCTGTCTATGTATTTATTTCCAGGTTGGCAAGGCTTGCGGTGAGAAGTGGAAGACTATGACCTATGAGGTTTGTACCGATTCAACTTAACCAACTTTATGCATACATACGTGATAAAATCTGTGATTGGCCATATCTTAGCATGTTGGGCACTGTTGATGTATATGCCTTAGTTTGAGGAGTGTTAGTTATATCAATCTTTGCTAGCAGCTATTATGGATGTAGTCATATAGTGTTCAATATTAACATAACAAAACTTTAAAAGTCAGTTAGATTTTTTATCAAGTTATGGCTAATCAATAATTGATACTGCAGTTTGAAGTTTTAATTATACAGGGGTTCCTATGTTTTCATGAATTTCGCGAGCTGGTTAAAGGGTTTGGTTATCACATTCTCACATTTTTAGAAAGTTTGACAAAATATAGAATGCTATATTCATTTGTGAAAAATTTACAATGACTAATAAGCGACATCTGTATGTTTAAAATAGAAGCGTCAGCTATTATGGATATTTGAAATTTTTTCATTTTTGATAGGGTGGTTGAATTTGTGTACCTATGTACTTGGCTTTGAGATTGAAACTAACCATCGTTTTATGTCAAAATATTAGCAACCAAGTACCATACTGTAATAAATAATACTAGGAAATTCTATTGCAAGCACAGGCCATGCCCCATGGTACCTATTAACTAGTGTTAATTTATCTAGTGTCTCTTTCCTTAAAAGAAAAAAAAAAAAAAAAAAAAAAAAACTTTAAAAACTTTTGGTGGTTTTAAGAAAATAGGCTTATGTGTCATTTTTTACAGAGCTAACATGTTTATTTTAGTGTTATGTCATATGGATATAGGATAATCTGCTAAAATTAAGTGTTTTTAGTCTAATGTGGGAATTCTTATGCAGTTATGCTAAAAAGACTACCGTATCTGACTTTTGTTCCAAGCTGTTCATAGGTCCAAGTCTTTTTGTTTTTGCATTTTTGTAATGGAGAAATTATTTAATCACAAAATTTTTACAAAAGAAGTTTTACAAAATGATGTGGACCAATAGTATTAGGAGAGAGAAGCAAGAGAGAGAAACTAAAGATGATTTTGATTGGTCCATCTCATGCTCCACATCATTTTGTGAAGTTTTGTTTGTAAATATTATGTGAGTGTAGCAATTCTCTTTGTAGTGTGGTCTGTGGTGGGTGTTAAGTGTTAACAACTATAAGTCAGCTGGAATGGTTCAAGTTTCAAAATGTTCAACTATTGTAGGCTAACATAACATCTTTTGAAAAAAAATTATTCAATATTTATTGATATTGTTTTATTTAATGTAGTTATTGTTTTCTTTTTACATACTCGGCATCTTCTATTAAATTCGATAGTAGTAATGCACAGATTTGAAGCTTAAAAGTCACATATGGAGTATGGATAGAGTAGCAAGAACACCTAGTCCTCTCTGGTAGCTTGCTCAAAGACTTTTAGCTCTTTATTAAATAATATTGTTATCGTGTGCATTTTAAATAATGAATAAAAGATGCGGTTCTAGAACGCCTGTATTTGATGTTCCTTTCTTTCTGTAGTCCTGGAATGACCAGCGTAGGTTGGTATGTTTAGCTGTCTGCCTAATTGGGAGATATTTTGTCACAGGAGAAAGTCCAGTACTATGACATAGCTACTGAGAAACGAGCAGCCTTTGAAAAGGCGATGATGGACTACGTAAAAAAAAAGGTAAACCGGTTTTGAGTGTTTTCTCATTATCTCACCATCATCAATTCATCATATTGTTTCCGTTTAGTGTTAGTTTGTTATGGTCTGCAAATATTCTTATGTCTCCAAAAATTAAATAATAAGCAAAATAAAGCAGTGTTTAGTTCGAGGGAATGAGATAGAAGAATAGTAATCAGGTGTGTTTGGATCGAAGGAAGTAGGAATGATTCTGTAATATATGGGAATCACTCTATGCTGGAGTGGATTTCGGTTCATTCTCATCTCCATGTAATAATGATAACTTGTTGAACTGATCCATTTTGACCTGTTAACCAAAGCTTTTGACCCGTCCATTTTGTCACCTCTACCTAAATGTCAGTTTTGGAGTGATATGCATACTCGATGCATAAACCAAGCAATAGATTGGTGTCATAGTATTGTTGTATTATGTACGGAGTAATTAGTTACATTTTGTCACTAATAACAGGAAAATGGGGAATACGATGACTATGATGAGGACTCGGAGTATGAAGACTGAATATGTTGCTTTTGATGTATAAGAGATTCAATTTAGTTGTGATTGGTATTTTGTACAGTTGATACTGAACCATGTCTTTCAGAACTAGTTGTTACATGTAAATCATTACTAGGTAATATCTAACGCTGTGCATGCCCATAATTGTTTTCGTTGGTTTTCATATTTTCACTAGAGTTAGCTCTAAACTGAGAATTGAGCTTTTGTGGTTTATCGTCGAATAAAAACTATAATTACCGGTTAGATTTTGATTCAAAAACTTGTGATACCAATATAACTCAATACGATTTCTGATATCAACCCAATATTTACAAAGTGGTAATTACTAAAGCATGTGGTAAACAAATTAGAAATGTTCTAACAAACGTTAGATCATATGATCATTCTTTACAAACTATATTATAAGGTCAAAAGGAACAGGACTTAAATCATACAAGGCTCATTTATTACCCGAATGTTCGAAATGATGCAACTTTGAGACAATGTGTACCTTATACGGCTGAACACGAATCTATTTTTGTATACCATTCCTGAGCGATCAAACAACTACAATTAGTAGTATGGACCTTAAGCTATATACTACCTAGTAATTGTTTTAATGATAGCATTACACAATAAGAAAGAAGCTAAAGCATAATAACATTAAATACCTAAAAGGCTGACATGAATATATGATCTGAAATCGTGCACAAATAACCCAAAAGTATTTAATATTTCAATTGTAAGTAGTGACAAATAAAGTGGACCAAATTGATTTTACTTGGGCTTCAAAGTTCGAACATATAGCCTTATTAGAGGTGGTAAATGGGAACTTCAGACCATTTACCTAAATTAGTCGATTTATTGTATAGTCAATCGGTTCAGTAGTCGCCCAAAATGTACTAAGCGCTTATAACCTTCTACATCATATTATTCAAACTAGTTTATTGACCCGTGTATACACGGGTTTGACATGTACAGAATACAGAAAGCAAACAACCAATATTAGACTGAAAAACATTACTAACCAACAACAGACCAGAGATATGGTAATTAGGCAGCTTCCCCATTTTTGTTTGAGGCAGTAAGCCTTAAGAGTTGGTTTCAGCCTCAGCTGAGGTGTATGTCTTTCTCACCTAAGTGCACTTAAAGTAGTAGTAATGTAGTACTATGTATATAATGTTAAACTATAAGAAATCACAGTAGCATACTAAAACCAACAGTACAAAATAGGCATAATTATATTGAATAACATAACATATATACTACAAAAATTGCCCTAAGGTTCTACACTAATGTCTCGTCAATACAATTAAATGAACAATGTATGAAAGGATCAATCTTAAACGACTGTTCAAGGAGTCAATACAATTAAATGAACAATGTATGAAAGGATCAATCTTAAACGACTGTTCGAGGAGACACGTTTAGGGACCATTAATCCACTATCCACCAATCTAAGTAACCCATCATCAGTAAACAATGTGATTGTTTCCTGTTGTTCCCGTTCAATACCTTTAGACAATTTTAATTACTTTCAGCTTATACTTGATATTTAAGCACGCAACTTCAATTATGCTTTAAAAAGCTGGGTCATGTGACACTATCCAAGCCTTAGCGTCAAATACCCTAGTGGCTCAATGGCTGAAATCAACAGATATCATGTATCTAACATTCTAACCTGAGTGGCTCAATGGCTCTAATAAATTCAAGAAGTACTAATTGCATTTTAATATAACCGAACTTTGACATCAATACAGCCTATACAATGTATACAACATAATAAATCTAAGCAAAAAATGGGTAAAAATTCCACTACAGGCTCAATGGCTGTAATAAATTCAAGAAGTATTAATACAATGGCTGCTGATATTTTGAGATCATCTAAGCAAAAAAAACCACTACATACAGCCTACACAGTGTATACAACATAATCAATATGGAAGCAATCAAGGTTGAGCTCTCTTAACTTCTGCACGATCAGCAGTTGCGTTCACTCAGATGATCTTCACACAAATCAAAAGCTCTACCAAACTTATAATATGCATTTCAAGAGCATGGGACCTCTAAAAATGTATACATGAGCAATTTAAATTTGAATGAGATATCCTTGATCACATTAAAATATATTTTAAAAAAATATAGATAATTTTACAATAGCATTTCCAAGATTTGGACCAAGTATCAAAACATCCACTGTAGCAATAATCACAACATGAAAGGACCTTAATAGCTTAACGTCTTGAACACATACTTGTTCTTAATTGCTTATAGTTAGTTGGGTCTGCAAGATCTAGTTGATATAAGAATAAAAGAACAAATATCAAATAGGCTATTGATTTCAAAACTTGTAACATAAAGCATCTATGAATCAAGGTGTAATGACATGATGACAAAGGTGGTTTATAAAAATTCATTTCACAACTATTCAGTAATTTCCCTTTGAGTACGGGTTTTTGGAGTATCCGTAAGTAGATGAAACTCATCTTCATGGAGCCATTCGTAAGTAGATGGGTACAAATCGCCACCTCTAAAACTATATACACATAGATAAACAATAAACCATTCTTAAATAAATGGGTCAAAATCGTCACCTTTAAAATTAAAACAATTAGAAGGGAATTCCTAAAAGCAAGTTAATGCAGTACCTTGATCAGCTAATTAATGTTAGGCGGAAGTTTCAAAGAAGAAGATCCTCATTCTTGTATGCATAGTTGAATCCATACAACAGATGTGGTCCATTATGGAACACTTCCTATACAAAATCAAGCTGTTATCAGTCACAATACATATGAAACTCACCTTCATGGATCCATTCATAAGTAGATGGATGCAAATCACCACCTCTAAAACTATATACACATAGATAAACAATGAACCATTCATAAAATAAATGGGTAAAAATCATCACCTCTAAAATTAAAAGCACATAAAAGGGAATTCCTAGATGCAAGTTACTGGTTTCATCTTTAACTTCAGAAGAATCTACAAAACTAATATAAAAATAGAAACCATCCAAAGATACAACTTCCGGTCAAATAGTAATCAGAAACTAAATAACATATATAAATTAAAGTAATAAGACACGTATACCTTTTTCTCTAAAAATACACCTCTTTTAAGATAGACTATTCAACAATAATATAAAAAGTTACATACCTAAATGGGATCAATTCTATGAATTTAAAACTTGATGCAAAAAAATATATTTTAATTTCAATTCAGCATAAAGTAAGACAATATATAAGTTTTTAATGTTTAATATTTCAACAGCTGAGCACCTTTAAAATAGACCATCAGTTTCTGCAAGATATTAGCTTTGTTTATAGCATATACTCTGTCTGTGCCGTGTGCTTTGACATAGTAAAACGCGTACTCAGCCATCCTGAAACTCACTCAAATGACCATAAAAAACACAAGAAACATTAATCATGCATAAAATTAATTCAAACAAATCTTATATCTCAAACTCTCTATATCAATTAACCTTACACGATGTTTAAGACTTAATACTCTTATTCCATATTTTCACAAATTACAAACCATTTTTTTATAACCTAGTAAACCATACATACATGTTATGGTTATGTAACCAAATCAATAAATATAATTATAGCCAATACACAAGATACAAAACTGAAACATTTTGAAAAATTGTTTAAAAAAACCCATATTCACTGTATAGCAAGAAGATCATGATAATCAAACTTATCGGGTGGATTGCTATCAAATAAACCATTTTATTACTTTGAATGAAGATCCATGATTCAACTGTTTTATAACCCATTAACAATCCAACTTAATAGTTATTTAAACATTTCATCAATCAGCTAACAATCCAACTTAATAGTTATTTAAACATTTCATCAATCAGCTAACATACAAAGAGACAATCATTAAAATAACGATATACCTTTCATAGTGCAGAGATGCCATGTAAAGATCTTATTAATTCTCCCTTCTCTGTTGTTGAATCGATTCCATTTGAAGCTGTACAGTACCTGATGATTTTTTACCAAAAAAAAACAGTACCTGGTGATTTTTAGAAGGATGACATAAAAACCAATTCTCATATTAACCATCTTTTATTGGAATCTTGTTTTTCGAACCCATTGATGATGATTCGGGATGATGACGAAGGAGTGAGTGAAAAGACGGGAGCAGGGTTTTAGGACTTCCATATTCCTTAGAATCTTCCTCCTGCCACCACTCTCAAATTTTAGTATCACCAATAAACTGTAAATTAAGCATGTTTTTGTACTTGTAGCCCTAAATAGAGCACTAAAACCCTAAGCACAATTTTGCAATTGAAGTACATAGTTAAGCACTAAATCGAAATTTGATCATATTTTTCTACTCGTAGACACTAAAACCCTAAGTTCTACAAACTTGTGCTATTATAGCCGCTAGAAGCAACTTCAGCACTTAAATAAATATTAACCACTAAACCCTAAATTAATACACAGTCATGTTCGAGGGTTTTACAGATTTTAAGAAAAATAGAGACCGAAAATTGAAAGTAACTAAACAATTGGCTCACCTTGAATCTCCTGCACTGATATGCCATCATCATCTTCATCCTTCTGGTGATTAACTATCATCAAAATCATGGAAGAATTGTGAGGGGCCTGATTGAAAAAGAAAAAAAAAATATGAAGCTTTGTAAACATAAAACTGGGGAAGAAAAAGAATTGGAAGAAAAAAAAATGGAAAAACTTGGAAGGAGAATTGTGAAGTTGAAATGGGATATGTCAGTGGAGAAAGCTTATGAAGAAGAAAGATTTGATTTTTTGGGCGGTGCTATCAACTAATCACAGTTTGTAACCGTGATATTGAGAACATAAATAATAAAGTTTGTTGTAGGTTTCAAGAAAATAAGCGGGTTTTTTTAAAAATAGGCAATTTTGACATTATTTATCATATTTTATGATCATATCAGCAAACTCATGAGAAGAAGACACATCAAGCAAGGATATGGTCTGGAAGTGTGACAAATATAAGCGAAAATGATGTCAGTATTATTGACAAATTGTATATAAGATATATAAGATAAATAGATATATAAATCATTATTCTGATACATGATACAATATATACTTTCAATAATCCTTCGTAATACATTAATATATATACAAAAAATGATATAAAATGACAAAAGTATTTGTCATACAGCCGATCCATAGTTCCATACCCGTTTTTGACAAGTATTGGAGAAGTGCCCGTTTTCACCTATTATCCAACTTCTACCTCAAATCTGTCAAATAAAAGCTTTATACAACCATCACAAATTCATAATAAGTCGTTTTGATGACATAACCATTCCATTTCAGAAGCTTCTTATGTTCATTCACATATTATCTCTTCAAGTTAAATAATTGAAAAGTCTCATCCTCAAACACTTTGTCATTATTGTTGTTTTCTATCTACCATATCAATTTTTACAGGATAATTTTAGTAAAGACTATCTTAGAAGGAAACAAGAATGTAACAAAGGTAATAAAATGGACCCAAAAAGTAGCAAGAAATCAAGATGGTTAGAATAAAAGCACCGAAATAAACAAAAATCTATTGGTTTTAAACAATATAATACGATTTGGGAATATAGAAGAAACCCACCAGCTGGTTTGGAACCAAGTGAAATGATCATAAATTCTATAGTCCATGCGTTTTCCTAATCCAACAAACTCCCAAGAAATTACTCGTAGTTGATTAAACCTTTTGTCACAAGAAGACTGACAATTACATACTTTATGAGCACACCCAACAATATAAAGAAACTTACCTTTGGGCATCTTGGTAAGGCTCATAACTCACTAAGAAAAAAGTTGTTCATGTTTAGTCCATTCTCTACCTAAAATGACTAAAATACTCTTGGTGATATGCGTTATTTTGCTCAGCGAGAGGAGGGTATTTTAGTTTTTAAGATAGATAGGAACTAAGTATGTAATAACTTATAAAATACATGGACTAATGGTCAAAATGTTTGTAAATTACAGGGACCATTGATACAATTTACTCTATTTGGCCTAAGATAACTCTTCGGTGGTTATTATTGTCTATGCTCCTTTTGGAAAATTTATTGTACTTTATATTCATGAATAATTGGTTTGATCATCATATAATGTTATAGTGAAATAAACATATACTTTTTTAAAGATGTTGATATATATACAACAAATTATTTGTTTCATACAACAAAAGTATTTATTATAGGGTTGTACGGTGCATCAAAAAGCACAAAAAATGGTGTAAGAATCAAAACATGTGTTGCATTTATCAGCAGCATTTTTTAAAACGTAAACAATAAATCATTTCTTTTTCTTTTTTGACACTAAAACATACATTGCGTGGCTTAAATCGAAGACAAGGTAAACCTCTAGCTGTGTTGATTTTTAGTAAGTGGCTATAGTCGTAAATGTATTGAACGTTTAATCATCTATTCATGAATTGTTTTGACGCAAAATTTGTATACGCACCTTCTTCTTTTTTTAAAAAGTAAAAAAGGGTAAACCGACTCTCTAACGTCCCTCACCAATCGATCTTACGGTCAACATGAAAGATGTAAATTACGTTAAACGCATTACGCGGTTAAAGGAACATCGGGACGATGGGAATTGAACACGTAACCTCTGCCTTTTATACTGCATGTCCCTCACTACTAGGCTACTATTGCGATACCACATTCCTTCATTTATTAAATGAACGAACGCAAAAAATATGGTCATACAATTAAATGAACAAACGTGAATATGAGTCACTTCCGTTCATTTACGTGTTCGTGAACGTTCATTAATAAATATTTCTTTTTATTAATTAATGTTTATTTGTTTCGTTTATGTTCGTTGCTTAAATTCATAATTATTAGTATAACATATATAATTAATATTTAATAAAAAAATGTTTGAATAAATATACACATAGTCTTTAAGTCTTTAACTTATAGTATTTTCTAAATTAGTTGTACGTTTACAATATCTCACCCTTCAAATTCTATATAATGTGTGCGTTCATGTTTGCACATGTGTGTTCGCGTCATGAACAAACACGCACACGGTTTTTTGTATACTTATTTATGAACTGTACTTTAAATGATAAAAGTTGAATGAATGAGCATAAACAAAGTTGATTTGTGTTTGTTCGTTTGTTAACAGGCAACATAAGTGTTTAGTATGTGTCACATTGTCATTTAGTGGTTTGGTACAAGAGTGCAATTATTACAGATTTACAGCTCATTAGGGATGATTAACAAGATAATTATTTTGTTGATGTGCGTATTCACATCAAATGAAATTAGTGATGTTATTTTATCATGTTCAAACTAATGTGATGATGTACTCAAATTTATTTAGTCATGTACATCATTAATTGATCGATCAAGGGTCAAAAGAAAAACAACATTACCATTTAATATAAATCAATTATTATATACTGTATTTATTTTGTAAAATTATGAGGACTTTTTTTACAAAAGGCCAATTTAATGTTAGTTGAAATGTTAGTTAGAGGAAGATATACATACTTGGACTGAAGAAAAAAGTAAATGTCTGAATATGCTAAGTGTCGTAATATATATGTGAAACATATCAATTATTTATAAGAAAAACAACTTATTATTAAAATAATTGTATATAGTTTGAATATTCAGGCAATTAAACTACTTTGATTAATCGACCGTTGCTGGTTTTTTTTTTTTGGGTCTATACTTAATTTATCATCCTTAGTTATGTATAGTCAACTCACCTCGGTTGCTCCATACGGGATTGTTTGTACTTTGTACATTTCATCACTTCCAACCGCAAGTTATATCGACTAATTTATAGTGTTACATCAATAATTTTTTTCAAACTGACTAAAAGCTAACTAAACACTACCAATCTTGACTGGTCAATTTATTTTGTTAGTCCCGGTACATTATTCAATTTATATATTTTTAGAACACATATTTATAAACAATATCATTAAAATTAAAAACTTTACATTATTAAAAAAAAAACATTAAAATTACAATAAAATTATAAATAAAATTTACTTCTATTGAAATAGCAAGCTAAATTTAATCTAAATTAGTCTACATGGAATCTTCATCTTCGTCTTAGTCTTAGTCTTCGACTTGTCATGAACTCAAATCAAACATCGTAGTGAAATCCGCATCATACTCCTTTACAACACTTTTTCTAGCATCTTTGAGTTTTTTCAGTATTCTTTTGTAATACTTTTCGATATTTTTGTGAGAAAGCTCTACGCTTTGAATACTTACTTTTTCTTTAACACCTCTTTAACTATTTTCATTGTTTCTAGTTGCATTTCTGCTGATTTCTCAACCGCCTCACGAGTTTCGTCTTTCAAACTTCTTGATGAAGAAGTGCCATTCGATGAACCCGGATTTTTTTGACCTTTTTGACTCGTGGTACGATCGGGTGGACGACGAATCGGGCCGTTTTGGAATAACCTTTCCATATTAGCTGCAAAGTGGGTCGGAGTTGATGTTGGGGTTCGGATTCACGTTCGCATCGTCTTAGTCAAGATTGATTGGTTCTAGTAATTTTTGAATAACCGTTTGTTTGTCATAACCCACGTCTCAAAAAAGAACTCCAAGTACCCTTTTAGTAACTTTTAACATTTCTAGTAAATGAATTCCCGTTTGACTTCTTGCTTAAAGTGGTCACGGGTCGCCGCCTAAACATCTTCGTCTCGTGCACTGCTTTGACAAGGGTCATCATAGGTTTTGTAGATTGCATTGAAAGTCTGGATGTCTTTGGAAAATGTGTTCCATTTGCTGGTTAGTTGATTAATATTACGCTTTTCGAGTAGTAAAATATTGTAGGCTGTTTGTATTTTTTCTCTCCAAAAACTAGCCTCCGTTTGTGAATTTCCTTTGATACAATTTTCGTACGCATCGATCCACCGTTCGACCAATATTTTGACCTCTTTATATGTCCGTCTAACTTTCTTTTTTCTTCGCGTCTTGTGGTTTGGGATCGTTCTCGTTTTCGATTTCTTATTCGTTTTTCAACAATAGTGGGTGGTGTTTGGACATTGTCGTTTTGATTTTGAAATTTTGGCGTTTGTGGGTATGTAGAGCCTGAATATAGCTCCGTCACGCGACGCCGTCGAAAAAATCATGTTTCATAGTAATTAAGAAATGGTTTAAACAGGTTAATGACCAATTTGTCGACGGGTCCACAAAGTCACTCAGGATGTAAACTGTGGACGATTCTATATGCGTACGATGCAGTATTATGTCCCCATTAATAATTTGAAAGAGGGGGTTACCCTCTAGTATGTCGACGTCCTGCGTTGCCGACGGATCAAGCATCCTACTTTGGTGGGATGCTGAACCTGAAACTACTAAATCCAGATCTTTCCTGTTCATCATTTGATTGATTGTTCATGTTGCATTTCTTATTCTCGTACTCTATCTGAGTAAAGAACTTTTGTAGTAACACCCCCAAGAGAGCTTTTGTTGGTTGTTGACCAACGGAAAGAAAGAGGAAGAACACTAACGAATATGAGAGAATTGTGTGAATATGTAATGTGAGAATTGTTGTTAGTATTGGTATTGTGAGTATCGTTGGTTTTGTTGAGGTTGTTGATACCATCTTTGATTTTGTTGAGGTTGTTGAGTCGTCAAATACAATTGTATACGAATTAGCAATATGTGTGTATTGATATAATATTTAAAGAATGAAGACACTAATAAGATTGGTCCATTTTAAGTACTCATTTTCATATTTTTTTTAAAATTAAATATCTCACAAAATGTATATCTATAAACCATATAAATTACACCGTCATAACGTACTTTTATCTTTAATTAAAGATCTCGCACATTATACTTTTAACATACTTCGTTTATTATTCATTTATTAACGGGGGTTTGAAAATGTGTAAGGTTAAATTACATGTTAGTTAAACTCACACGTGATTGTATTTACACTCAAATTTAAAATTCAAATCCCTAGCTACAATCGCATATAAATAATTAAATTCATGAATTGTGAATTAAAAAATCACATTAAAATAGTTTCTCTTAATACTCACATTAAAAATTAAGTTGTGCTCATGTGATAATACATAAAATTAGTAATCACCGTGTGATTAAAACGTAATAAATTATTATGAATTTCAAATTACTAGCTATAATTATACATTATCACTTTGAATCACACGTGACAAAACTTCAAATCACTAATCCTGTGATTTTAGTTCATTTATATTTATTTATATACCAGTTGTAATCATGTTCAATTAATATCTACTTGTAATAATTAATCGAGTTAAGTGCATGGTTTGTTAATGTGGTTTACACACTATTGCACAATCAGTTCCTTTAATTAACTCAAAAACGTAAAAAAGGTTAGCATAAAAAGTAACGGTACAATTGTGTGTAAAACAAATGGAAGAAAAATACAATTAACTAATTAATCGTTTATTAATTTTATTTAAAATTTACAATTATGGTCCTCTAAATTTTTGATATTTACGCTTTTAATCCATCCTTTGTAACATAATAGTAGTTCTTAATATTAATTCCTGTCAACTTCAAATTACATTCATTCATCCTCCTTAAATGAAAACTAATAAAAAGGTTTTGTATTAATGCGTTGGCCAAACATTTGACAATAAACCAAGATTTGGTAAGATCTACTCTACTACTCTCTACTCAATTAAAACCCACTAAAAAACACACACACATTCACACACAGTTTGTATCTATAGCTCTGATATATATATATATACACACACATTTGGTCACTTGTATATCTATCATCCATCCGATTATCTATAACCCCAAACACACTCCCTCAAAACATCCGTCAAAATCAAATCGATCCAAATAACTAAAATCTTTCAATTTCAATCATCATCATCATCATCATCATGCAATCTCAAGCCCTTCTTCAATCCACCCCACTTCGGGTCTCCCCACTTGACCCGATTCACAAAACCATCAATCTCAAATCACCTTCCACCACCACCACCCGCCGCCGCGCCGTCATCTCCGCCGTCGCCGCCGCACCCAAAAGAGAAAAAGATCCCAAGAAACGGGTCGTCATTACGGGTATGGGCTTGGTATCCGTATTCGGAAACGATGTGGATACTTACTATGACAAGTTATTAGCGGGTGAGAGTGGTATCGGGTTGATTGACCGGTTCGATGCGTCCAAGTTTCCGACCCGGTTTGGGGGTCAGATTCGTGGGTTTAAAGCAGATGGGTATATTGATGGGAAGAATGATAGAAGACTTGATGATTGTTTGAGATATTGCATTGTTGCTGGTAAAAAAGCTCTTGAACATGCTGATCTTGGTGGTGATAAACGCAACACGGTTTGTTATATATATGCATTTGAATATTATATATGGATTATTATTTTTTTATTTTGGATCTGGTTGTTATGTAGGAAATTTATATTGCATGAGTGGAATTTAGTGAATGTATGCTGGAAATTGTGAAGATTTGTATTAATTTGAATATATTTTGTACTTAATTTACTGAATGGATGCTACATTTGTGTGATGCCCAGTAAGCATAAGTAAAAAATTGTTAAAGACTAAAACTTTCCCAGTAAGATTTAAGCTTTTTAAGTGTTAAAGATATAAACTTTTTATGTACTAATGGTTTTATAATTGTTAAAGATTTAAACTCTTTCATAGTTTTGGATTTGTAGCTTCTTTTTTTGTTTTGATTGCTAAAGATTGTTGCTTTTCTAACTTTATAGTGTTAAAGATCTAAACTTTGTCCCTGAAGACTGTGATCGTTGATGTTCCAATGATTGATTTAGTTTTTGGGTAAGCTGATTATGACTTATTTTTTCTTAAGGGTTAAGTAAATTAGATTTGGATAAAGAGGAAAGGAATAATTGTAAAAATAAAGTGATTATCCAGATAAATTTAAGTTTTTTGAACTATTTTGGGGCTACACAAATGATAATGTGATTCTTCAAGTTGTGTGTACGAAAGGGAAAATATATAACAAGTTTGTAAGCATACGTGGTTCATGTGCCTATGGTAAAAGAGTTTGTGATGCGTGTACTAAGGGATCATGTGCAACGTGCACCAGATCACTTTGTTGGAAAGCAATGTAAAGTGCATGATGTTCATATGACATTCACTGATCTTTTTTATTCAATTTTTTTGTTTGTGTGAGTGTGTGGTTAATAATGCATGAGACATACGTTGAGGGGAAAAAGAAGTATCAAATTTACGTGCATGTGTAGCACTTCCTTAACTACTTATCCTTCCGTCCCAAAAATTTTTGAACCAAACGTGGCAAGATGGCAGGTTTGGTACCAAGACAAGATTGGTTCCGGCTTAAGCCATTTGTATACCGTGTGTCAAAATGGGTCAGATTGAACAGCCAATTCACTATATCGACTGAAATAAAGAGTACTGAATGATTATTAAGCAATCATGATTATAAAAACATTATTGGGGCATCAGTAATCTGTATCTTTGAGTAAAAATGATTTTGGAGGTTGAATGCATTAAAATAGGACTGGAGGTGAATTTTAACTCGTTGAATGCATTTAACCTATTAGATTTTTCATTTTTAAAATTTTTGATTTTTTTGATAATATTCTTATTAGGCACATTTGAGATGAAAGCAATTGGAAATCGATCCATAGATAAGTAAAATGGTCAAAACCTTTAGTTCTGCACTATTTGAGTCTAAACGACTAAACTCCCTTATTGCCTTTATATGATCTAATTTAACTTCGTCGATCTGTTTTATACTTGTAGCTGTTATAGCATATGCAACTATGTGTATATACTTTAAATAATTCTAGATCGCGCTGCATTATTTATCTTCATAAATAATATACATTTTTCGTTAACATAATCACGCGCTTTGCAGATCGATAAGGAGCGTGCTGGTGTTCTTGTTGGAACAGGAATGGGAGGTCTTACAGTGTTTTCTGATGGAGTTCAGAATCTTATCGAAAAAGGTTACAGAAAGATAACTCCTTTTTTCATTCCTTATGCCATAACGAACATGGGATCCGCGTTGCTAGCTATTGATATAGGGTTTATGGGACCGAATTACTCGATTTCAACTGCTTGTGCTACCTCCAATTACTGCTTTCATGCTGCTGCAAATCATATACGTAGAGGGGAAGCTGATATGATGATTGCTGGTGGCACTGAAGCTGCCATTATTCCCATTGGGTTGGGAGGTTTTGTTGCGTGTAGAGCGTTGTCTCAGAGAAATGATGATCCACAAACTGCTTCAAGGCCTTGGGACCAAGGTAGAGATGGGTTCGTTATGGGTGAAGGTGCTGGTGTGTTGGTAAGTTTGCTAACCGTGAGGTTCTAAAATGGACAGACTGGGTAATGATTCGAAACGGGTGGGTTGAATCGGGTTGACCCATCAAGTCGTCAACACTTTTTATTTTAACCTGTTTTTGTTTTGTTAATAAGTACTCCTATTAGATATGATCACAAAAATGATAGTTTAAAAATAATAATATGATTTTTTGGACAAAAGCGATTCAGGAGTTGCATGTCTTTGAATACACTTTGGGCCACTTTGTTTTTTTAGCTAATTTGTAAATTGTATATACTTGATCTGTTAGATGTAAAATTTTAAACTAAAATTCACTCTTAGCTACACGCCTACACGCAAAAATGTAAAAATGGGCCGGTCAATTGGGTTGAGTTGTGAGTCAATCGTGTAACTTTTTAGTACGGGTCAAACTGGACTGACTCACAAACACTTGCTGCAAGTAAAATGATATATTTTTTCAATAATTCGGTGAGTGTAATATGCTCACAGGTGATGGAGAGTTTGGAACATGCAATGAAAAGAGATGCGCCAATTCTGGCTGAATACTTGGGAGGTGCGATAAATTGTGATGCGTATCATATGACCGATCCACGCTCAGATGGACTCGGCGTTTCTTCCTGTATCCAGAGCAGTTTGGAGGATGCTGGTGTGTCAAAAGAGGAGGTACTTCGATCTTGTTTTGCTCGATATATATTTTAATTTGTGATTCCACAAATACAGTATATCAAATAAATGTTTAATATATATTGGTTTTCAAAATAAATTTAACATTTTCGAAGTATATACTGTTAATGAGAATAATTTCTGTTATCAAATGGTAGTTTGTTACATATTTGTATATCTGATTTCCATCACAATATTCCTTCTTTTGGATTCTAGATATCTAATCAATAGTCGAACATTATTATTATACTACATGCCAAGTTGAATTTTACATTGTTTCTTATTAAAAATTTGTGGATATGGAGTGGTTTTTGTCCTTGTGGTAGGACAAAGAAGAATAGAATACACGTATAGTGTATACATACATGTACTTGGTGCTGTCCATAGGATAAACAATGCTCTATTTTTGAGTGGGGAGTCACTTCCAAATATTGTACTTTGATCAGTTATAAATTTAACCCAAAGGAACTTGATGTTTCCAGGTCAACTATATCAACGCACATGCAACTTCAACTTTGGTTGGTGATCTGGCTGAGGTAAATGCCGTAAAGAAGGTATTCAAGAACACTGCAGGAATCAAAATGAACGCAACCAAGGTAACCCCTCGTGGCTTAGGGCGGGGTATGACATTGCTAGATATGCCTGTGTATTTACCAAAAATAAAGAAAATAAAGTTTAAAGTGACAAAATGGGCGGGTTGAGTAACAGGTCTACGGATTTTGGTTGGTATGGGTTGAGATATGCTGGTTCGATTGCAACCTAAACTTTTTTATCTTATATTATTTATAAAGAATTAGTATTATAAGTATGATATAGAAGCTATGCTGTTTCAATAACAATAGTACTTCATAACAGAATGATCTAGGAGGTTTTATGCATTTTTAAAACACATTCAGTGCCTTTTGAGCAAAGTATTGTGATATTATCCCTTTGATCCATTAGATATAAAACACAACCCAATATGACACATAATGGGTCAAAATTGCTACCTCAAAATTTGTTATTGTAGCTAATCCTTTGAAGAAAAGTTGATTTGTTGATAGTGAATCGAATACACGTATAGTTGATTTGTTGAAGAAAAGTCTCATTGATAATATTGTAATCATTACTGATTGTTGGTTTGGTTCTGTTTTAGTCTATGATAGGACACTGCTTAGGTGCTGCGGGTGGTCTAGAAGCCATTGCTACTATTAAAGCCATTCAAACGGGGTGGCTGCATCCCTCCATAAATCAATTCGTATGTTATTTTTCTTTTTGCTGCAATTGTCTAATTCTTCTTCTATTATCTTGAATCTTAACATTTGTGTTTTGTCTGTGTAGAACCCGGAGCCTGCTGTTGAATTCGACACTGTTGCAAATCAAAAGCAGCAACATGAAATCAACGTTGGTGAGTTTTGTTGTGTTTTATTTTTTTGTTTGTGAATCTTAGAGGTGACAAAATGGGTGGGTTAGGCGACATGAAATAATTATGCATCTTTGCAAATTTAAAAGGGCAGGCCGGGTTTGGTTAACTTGTAACACCTTTTACTCATTCTAAATTTGCAATTTATATAGGTAGTTAGTGCGTGAAGTTTGACTTCAGAAATTCTAATAAATCTTGTGGTATAATTTGATTTGTTGAATAACAAGATCAAGGAGGATTTATGCCATTAATTTACATTTCTGGCAACTTCATAAATGTTTGAAAAGTAAATAGGTCGGCATTGACGCCATTAGTTTTTCGTTTGTGATTTGTTGTAGGTCATAGACTGATTGGTAATGTTTTTGTAATGTGCAGCAATTTCAAATTCGTTTGGTTTCGGTGGACACAACTCTGTTGTAGCATTTTCTGCTTTCAAGCCTTGATTAAATTTAATGGGGTTTTTTTGTTTGATGAGGTTTATAAAACTGTTGTTCAATGTTTGTTGGTGGCCAATTTAGACTTTTTAGTTTTGAGTTGAGTACATTTTGAGATTTAGAGGCTAGCATTGGGTTTAAAAACCTTTTTTCTTCTTCTTCGTCTTCATATTTTTGTATTATTATTTGGTAAATTACATCTTTCCTTTTCTCTCTCAAGTATGCATAATCAGTTTGATTACATCTTTTGTATGGTATTTACTTCCTTTTCTCCCCCCACCAAAACACAGCTCAACTTTTAATTTATTTATTAGTATTATTTATTTATATATTATAAATATTATATAAATATAAATGTAAATAATTCTACAGTGTAATAACATTACCCCAATGTGTTAAAAGTTTAAAATGGAGTAATTTAATCAAATACAAAGTTTAAAGTTAAAAACTATCATACAGTCAGTAAGCCTTTAATCTTAATACTAATAATCTAATATAAAATGGTCGTTGGTTCACTCGTGTTAGTGATAGTTCTGCATATGTATCTATCTATTCATATATATATAAAACAAAGATTTTTTTTCTTATGTACTAATATATTAACCCTTTTAAATGATGTGGCATTATAATAAAATTTTCACCATTTAAATATTTTCGTAGATATACGCACTCATTTATTACTCTATTTAACCTCAATTTTTCCTTATTTACCCTTACTAAATCATATTTTGTCAAATCTATACCATTATTTATTTTATTTTCATTCTAATGTCTTTATTTTTTTATTTTGTAATTTTCAGTATACGTTACTAATGAGTTTCATTAATAAATTTTCAACTTTCAACGATATTAATGCAATTGAAAACATAAAAAAATATATGATTAATTATATTTTTCAAATGCACGGGTTAACAAATGTAAACTCAACATAATGATTTATACTATTTAATTATTACTTTGTTTAAACTTTATAAATTTGTTGTTATTTTCCTATATAGTTTTGTTTTTTTATTACTGATTTCATTTTCAATTATAATTGTGCATTATAAGTTAATATTACTAATTCATTAGGCTACTAACAAATAATCATATAATTGTAAATTTTAAACGATACTAATTCGTTAGGCTACTTACAAATAATCATATGATTGTATTTTTTAAAATGATCGTGCGTCGTACGGGTTTAAAGCCTGATCTATATATAAAACACGTTGTTAAACCAAATTTTACATATGCCACATCACTTATTTCCTTAACTAACAATATGTTAACAATTATCTTTATTTTACATATGTTACATGGATAGATTGTTACTTTGAATAACGTTATAAAATAAATAAAAAATAGTAATTTTAAATGCTTATATAAAATTAGTTCATTAATCAAAAATTAATCTCAAAAGTATATGCATACATGTAATCTAGTATACAAATCGTATGTATGGATTCATGAATTTATATGCGATGTGACTATTAAGTGCAAATTACGAACCTAAATTTGTATATGTTAGTTCAATGATATTAAAACCATATTTCAATTGCGATTATAATGATATTGTTAATTTGTTATCATACATAAACAATAAATAAATATATAATTAGAAAGACCGTCGCATATTTTATGTATATATCTTAGGAGATAATGACAATTAACCTCATGAAATGTAGTTTTAAATTTTAAATTCATACATATGTTTATTGCATCTTCATTTTAATGTCTCTTTATGTTGGTTATTGTACGTCAAAATCTAAGCTTTTATTATTTGATTCATACTTTTTATTAGCACTTTGAAATTTGTTGCTTCTTTTATAGTTTGCTTATCTTATTAATCATATTCGTTTTTGATAATAATTGCACAATTAAATTGACAACATTATATTTACAAATTGAATTTTATTTAAAGTGGTCGTGCATCGCACGGGTTTCATACCTAGTATGTTATAAAACATAGCTAAATAAATATAAATATCTATGTTTATATTCGTGATAGTTAGTGATAGCTGTGCATATAGGTTATAAAACATAGCTAACTAAATATAAATATTTATGTTTATATTCGTTTGTGAAAAAATAGTTGAAAATAGGGAGTAATAGCATCAGTAACAAACAGCACAAAAACAACCTGAAACTAATGCTAAAAACAATTCACATTCAAAATACCCCATCCGTCCATTACATGTGTTCATTTTGACTTTTTAAAGTCTTTCATTTACAACTTCAACCTTAATTATTTTTCTAATTTTGTGTGTGTTATATATTGCCTGATGAAAATTATACTAAATAATAATATATGTAAAATCCAACTCATTTATATATTTTGCATCAAGTATTATATAACACAAATAAAAATATTTAAGATCAAAGTTGAAAAAGACTGACTTTAAAATGTCAAAACACGACTTTAGTAATTTTGTGAAGGTAAAATTCAAATTGGTAGTCATTATAAATTTTACATATAGAGTAAATTAACTTGTTATAATGAACATGAATTGAGTTGACATTATCATTATCATCTAATATCAATTACAAGCTACTTATGAATAGTAAGTAGTTTGTCCTTTTGTGATTTAAAGAAATTTAATATTAATGATAAGTTAATTTTTTAATGAAAGATAAAACAAAAAACTAAAGATAGATGAGTGGTTACTAAGTTGAAGATTGAGTTTTGTGACTAGATTTGGCTATGTTCTTTTCTTAGTGACTCCATTGCTCCTTACTATATACTATTTGTCTTACCATTTTTGAGTTTTAAATAGACTTTATTATTTAAAATATAGTAATCTCTAAAGTTGTCATACGTAATATGATTAAATAAGTCGGAGTCTAAGTTTGGTGGCTACATTTGACACATGTTCTATTTACTTCTTAGTATTTAATGGTACATTAAATTAGTTTATTTGCATTTCATTTTGTAAGTTTCAAATAAATTTTTTCCCTCAAACTATTATCATCTAATATCAATTACAAGCTACTTATGAATAGTAAGTAATTTGTCCTTTTGTGATTTAAATAAATTTAATATTAATGATAAGTTAAATTTTTAATGAAAGATAAAACAAAAAACTAAAGATAGATGAGTGGTTACTAAGTTGGAGATTGAGTTTTGTGGCTAGATTTAACCATGTTCTTTTCTTAGTGACTCCATTTATAACACCCCATGTATTTTTTTTCCTGAAAGCATTGGTCTAAACACATATATTATATAATATCAAAATATAAGGTAATACATTATTTTATAACTTAATACATGTCGTAATTATACATAATATCAAGGACACAAGTTTTGGTGTTATATGTTAACAACAAGACAGTTTATCCAAAAGAGATATCAGAGTTTAAGTCGCCAAACATTATTCATAACCCAACTTCTTGACTTTAGCATAACCACAAAAACTATAACCTGCAAGAAGTTTGAGGAATGGGATTAGCACGAAGCTAAGTGAATAGACTTATGACTAACAGTCTAACTTAGCCATAACAATCCAGTTTACAGCAAATAATATGGTAAACACCATATCAGAGAAGATCGGTGGTTCTTGAGGTAACCCTCAGGCCGCGGTGGCCACCAACTGTATTTGACCGATACAGGAAACCGATGGCTAATGTACTATTTATCACATAACACAGTTTCCATTAAACAACACATGTGCAAGATTTCGTGTTAGCCAATGAATAGTAACCTTAAGCCCAAAACATATTGACCTCTCGATTTCACATATACTCACATGGCAGTATAGCACAAATTATAATAATCATGTATTGCAACAGACAGCAGTATATTTAAAGTAAACCATGTTACCCGTTGTAACCTTAATTGTCACAACTAAATTATACTGAGAGGCATAGGTCCACTCACATGTCCGTCACAAGCTCCAACTCAAAAGTCTTATTTTATTGAGTCTTTGGATTATCTAAAACATCACAGAATAACACAAGTCAGTTATTCGCACCAAATTGTAACTAATATGACTTATATAATCATCACATATCATATTAACTAGATATAAGTACAAAACATAGAAGTTAAGTTAAAAACACAACAAACAGCTACATGATCCGCCGGATCATGGCATTGATCCGCCGGATCTACAAGCGATATGCCGGATCCAAGACCGGATCCTTAAAAATGTAGCACCGGCCAAGCGTGATCCGCTGGATCAAGTCCGGATCACACCTGGATCACTAAAATAAAGCTTAGGATCTGCTGGATCACCCTTTGATCCGTAGGATCGCTTTCTTTGCACACTGATCCGCCGGATCAGCTTGTTGATCTGTCGGATCAACACACTTTTGCAGTACCTGCAGATTTTAAACTCATTCACTGCACGAGAGTTTCAACATAATTATATCAGCACACTTCAATCGCTAACATTTTACAACTACTATCCAAACATCAAATACCCACTTCATAACTCTAACTCCCAAATTACTTGAAGAATATCAAAATTTTTGTTATAATCATCATAGAGCTATGATAAAACCAGCTGTAATAGCTTCACAACTATATGAACATCATGAATTTAACAACCAAACTAAAATTTATATACATACACATATATATCACAAATCTTGAAATTCTATCATATTCGTACTTACACTTGGAGGAGATTAGGGCAAGAAGATGAAGATGACTATAAGCAATTGAAAAGTCTAATTTCAATTCTTCAGTTTCAGCAAGTGATGTGAATGATCTTTGTTTTCTTTAGTTTTAGGTTTAAGTTTTTGTGTTTCAATGAGGAAGAATCGAAGTGCAGGAAACATAAGTCGGCTTGCACAAACTTATTTCTATATCACAGTGTAATTATTATACTCGTTCTAATTCTATTGTCTGGAACCTATAACCTTTTGCGAGGATAATTAATTTATTTTACCGTCACCAAAAATTATTTAAAACAAATAATAATTTACTATCCACAATTAGTCAATTGACTAAATTATCTAAGTTTCACACAAAAACATATAAATACACATCATTATTAATAATATATCAAATAATTATATAAAATAAAGGAAATTAACGTTTTACCCCCAGGCCCAAGGAATGGATGTTACACCATTACTCCTTACTATATACTATTTGTCTTACCATTTTTGAGTTTTAAATAAACTTTATTATTTAAAATATAGTAATCTCTAAAGTTGTCATACGTAATATGATTAAACAAGTCGGAGTCTAAGTTTGATAGCTACATTTGACACATGTTCTATTTACTTCTTAGTATTTAATGACACATTAGATTAGTTTATTTGCATTTCATTTTGTAAGTTTCAAATAAATTTTTCCCCTCAAACTATTGTAATCAGTAAAATTGTCGTACATAATATGTAATATGACTATGCATATATAATAATGGTTTTTAATATGTGATCGTATCATCACAATTACCTATTTAATTTAACCAATATAATTATATCATGTATAATACTTTTATGAAAGACAAATTCAATTATCTATAAGACATATATATTAGTTTGATAACTTGGACCACATATATATACTAAAAACGAGTTAGAGATAAAAGAATGATACATTATATACAAACTCACTTTCACATCAATGTAGACTACAAAATATCATTATATAGATATGTACAATTATAAAATATTTTACTTTTGTCATATAAATTGCAACTTCAATAAAATATAATTAAAGACTAAATTAATGAAAAATTAAAGATACGCTATTATGATAAATATAATTTTTTAGAAATTACTTATATGGTCAAAAATCTCGTGTTAGATACAAGATATAAGTGAAATGATGCTATCTTCTCCTGAACATGACAACATTATATAAAGAAATATATTAACTACAATATGTAGTACCAATCGGAGAAAGACACATCTACTATTTTGTGATGATGTATGGTAACTATGAAGTGATTATTGTTGGTTCTTATGTTAAATTCAGTATGAAAATTATTAATGTTAAATATGTTATCATTTATATTATAATTTATTTTAAAATTCCCTTTAATCGTATTATATCCTATAGCTTTATATATAGTGTATAATAATTATATTGTCAAACCCGTTGTAACGCACGGGCTTGATAATTCTAGTAATTATCTCAAATTTAGTCTACAAAATCACTATTTTTTCAAGGGATGTACTAACCATACCATTTTTCTTTATATTTTATTTTAAATTGTATTTTTTTTGTACTTTCCCGGTTACTTTTTCTTATCATTATTTACTTTTTTTTTTACTTTTTTTATTACATAAATGGTATGGTAAGTATATTTATATGGGGAAAGATTAACCCTTTTTCAAAGGGTTTTGCTAATTTGTGCCACTGTAGTACACATTAAAGTGCATTTACTGAACCTGCAATTTTCTTAAATATCTAAAATTGTAATTAATATATGCACAAAAAGGGTAATTATTATATTGATTTAATGTCACACCCCCAATTTCATGTTTTGTGGAAGTGATTATTTTGGGTGTGACTAATCAATAATCAAACACAGAGGTTACAAGCAAACGACTCTACATGAAACGTTTATAAATATATTACAAAAGTTGTACAAAGTTTGAAGTCATAAGTTATAAGTTTACAATAACAGCGAGTTCACATTTGATTTTGAAGATTTTAATACATAACCATTAATACAAAACATGATGCAAGAAAATCTTCATGTCCATATAGATGCATGCGACTCGTAAGTAGATAGCTTGTCCTGAGGGTCATCCTACTATTACTGATCACCTGAGAATACAACACTAAAACGTCGGCTATAAAGCTGGTGAATCTCACAGGTTTAACATAAACATTGATGTGATCAACATGATTATCCGACGATTTAATACCGATAAAGATTAAGTAATACAACCGAACAATGATAAACCAATTAAGGTCTCCGAACAATGATTAAACCATCAAGGTTACCGAACTATGATTAACCAATTAAGGTTACCGACTAGATTTACCGACAATGACATTTGTATTGCATTAAGCCATGGTTCGAGGCCTAACCCGATTTGTGCCTCCCGAACGGTGTTAACACCCATAACAATTACTAAAATGTCCGTTTGTACATGGTTGTAGCTAGCAACCCGGACGGGGACGTCACTCCCATGATAGATCTATCTTTTAGTAATCGCGCCTTATTAAGTTAACGAACCATGCAATGATGAGGACTTTCCCGTATTAAAACACTCATGCAATACCCGAACAATGAAAATCAAGACTCACAATGATAACCAACATGTTTAACAGAGTTAATAATTAAATTAATTAACCGAATAACAGTGATCACGAAAACAAGTAAGCATTGTATCTCACCCCAAGTTTAAAAACAGTAAAAGTGGGGCTGTGAGACTCACCTGAGTCTATCCGAGCAATGAATATGTCCGACGTGAAATAGACAATCCCCGAATCTCCTAGTGTCCTAAACACGCGAGATTCTAATAAGCATTTGATTATCTAATATTTATCCGTATTAATGTTTATCCATTTTGATTATGTCCAAGTGATTATATTTGTACTTCCGATTAAAGTTTATAAAATATACGGCCCGTTGGTAAACGGATTGAAATTATATTCTAAAGATACATAACGTGTGTTTTTGTATTTATATAACTCGTTCATGGATGTATCGTATTGTTTACAATTATCCTTATATTCGTTATATTTTGTTTCATAAGTTACGAAATTTGGTACGAGATCCAAAAACTGAAATATGTCATTTTCGAACCCTAGACGACCCCGAAAGGCCTAAAACCGCCTACGCTATGGTACATAGCCTTGATCATTGGGCCGTTTTCGAGTGACCGTGTGACTTTTAGCCCCAAAACGTTATAATAAATTTTTCATCGAGATTTATTATTTAATAATCACATACCATCAAATCTGTTATAACGTTCGGCATTTTTACAAAAACTGTTCTGTTTGAGTATTCCAGCCGTTCGGCTGTGAAGACCTAGCCGTTCGGCTATGGAAGTCCTAGCCGTTCGGCTCATCGAGCCCAGCCGTTCGGCTCATCGAATCCAGCCATTCGGCTGGTAGTCTATTTCCAGTTCTGTTCGTGCAGTTCATCCCCAACCCAGTTTTTAACTTCATTTTTAACCAAATTCTCATATATAAAACACTAGTATATGATAATATAAGTATTATAAACGCGAAATTAAAGTAAAGTTTGAGTTTCCTTACAAATTAAAATTTGAACCCGTGAGGAGGAGGATGATGATCCGGATGGTGATGATGATCAAAGAAGATGATGAATGTGATGATGATGATGATTGTTACTGATGTTGTTGTTGATGATACCCGAGAAAGAGAGCCGAGAGATAGAGAAAGAGATGGAGGAAAATGGAAGAAGAAAGTGAAGAAGAAGGAGGAGGAGTAGCCGGCCAACTCCAATTATTGGAGTTGGTTGGCTCCATTCGCAGTACAAAATGCCCGTATTTTTGTACCCGATCGTAAAGTAGTATAATGTTTTCAAATGATAATTTTCTAAATATAAAAGTGTATATATTTTTATTCGAAGTATTTTATAAAAATACTTTTAATGAGATATAAAATTATATCTTTGTTTCCCTTTGGTTTGACGGATAGTTTTCAGTGTACAAAATGCGTTTAAATTCTCAATCGAGTAAATAATTATTATTCTCATTAATAATACATTATTTAAAAATGTTTTGCTCCAACGTCCGTATTTAAGATTGCGTGTTCTTTCAGATTTGATGGTATGTGATTATTAAATAATCGTTATAATGTTATATAAATATATTTATATATATAATATCCGAAATTTTTTGTTTAATCACGTATTGAGTACGAATGATTTATGTTTAAATTAGGGGCAAATTTTGGCCCTTTTTGACCGAGTGTCACATTTAATAAGTATTAAATGTAAATGTTAATATCTAAGGAATTTTTTTACATCATTAAATGCACTTTAACGTGTCACACGAAGCACACGTTAGCAAAACTCTTTTCGAAATTTTCAAACTAAATATTGAAAGAAAGTTGGTTGCATTGAATGAAGTAGGCAAGTAGCTTGCTTTTTCGTTTATTTCTTGTAGATCAAAATCGGTTCAACTGAATTATTATTAGTCATTAGAGCATCTCCAATGCTCCTACATGGAGATTTCAAAGTTTACCTTGTCATGGTTTATAATTGGAAAATTGCATTGTGGAATTGCTAGATGTAGCAGCGTAAAGAGGAATCCAAAGAAGGTGGTCTTCGGTTAAGTTAATCACAACTTTCTTCATTTTTTCCTACTTAATAAAACTACACGTGATTACTCAAAATATAGCAAACTATTATTTGATTATTGATTTAAGAAATTAAAGACTCAAAATATGTTATCTCGAGATCAGAACAAAAATGACTTGTCAAGTGTTACAGATGGACCTATTACAAGTATTTTGTTTTGACTTTTAATTATTTTTCCTTCTGAATTTGACATTAATTTTTTTTATTTGTATTATATAATACTTTATGCAAAATATAAGCTGTATGGATTGGGTTTAAATGTATTTTAATTGCTATAATTTTTATCGGGGATTATATAATACAAATAAAAATATCTAAGGTCAAAGTTGAAAAAGAAAAATTTTAAAAAGTCAAAACTGGATACTTGTAATGGGACTGATGGAGTATTAAATTATGAAGTGATAGCGAGTTGTTTCCGATTAACGATAATTTTATTGATTGATTTTTAGAATTGATAATCTTGTTAACACTTATTTCTTCTTATATTTTTCCTTTTATTTAAAATTAAACACTTTGAAAGATTACATGTATTTTTTCTAAAAAGGTTTATTAATTAAAAATGTGTTATACTTTGTATTTTTTAATATTGTATAAGCCATACTTTTATTTGATCTGTTGAATGTAATGAACTCGTAAATCTCGTTTATTATGCGCACTAGGTTTTAAACCGGTGTATAAATACGGATGTTCAATGCAAACATGTCAATAAGATAATTTTCTTATTGGATAAGGTATTGTCAAAAGTATTATTTTTGTCCTTTACAGATTCAAAAGTTTCCACTGTTCAACTAATGTTTAAGTCTCTTTCTTTTATATAACATATTAAATTATTACATATATAAGATTTTATTTTTTCCTCTTATAAGAAATAGCTATATTTTTTATACATACTATTTTTTTTCTTTTTAAGAAAAGTTAACAAACAAAATAGATCTTCTTAATGCTCATAGTAAACTAAATAAAATATAATTAATTGATCTTTGCAAATCGTATAAATTATTATAAGTTGTTAAGTTGTATGGTAAAATTTGCATAACACAACCTTATTTTAAAGAAAGTTATAATAGTTACGAAAAACACCTTCATAGTTAAATCATTTTATGACATGTAGTATGCATCCAAATTTTCATTTTTCTATTTAAACGAAGCATGTGTATTACCGCAATTGTAACACGTCATCTAACTTTAATAAATTTGAAATATTTAGTTGATATATATGTTAATCATAAGACTATAAAAACCCGTGATACACATGGACGAATTCGAACTAAACTACCATTTTCTTATTTGAATATTAAACCCCTATATATACATGAATAAATGTCAAATCCATTTGAATACACAAAAGGCTTTTATGAGATCATATCAAGATTCAGATTTGTCACTATTAATATGTAATACTCGTTTAAATAAGAAATAATAATGTTTAATTGTATAGTATTTGATTTTAAACCCGTGTATACACACATACTTTGTAATAAGATTTGATAATTCAAATATTGATCTCATTTGTCATTTTTAATATGCAATAGTTAGTTAAATAAGTATTAACAATGTTAAGGGTATTACGATTATTTTTATTGTTAACTTATTCTCTAACCAACTTTTATTTTTTTTTATGAAGTTTCTCTCATTATAAAATGGTTTTTAAATGAACTTTAAATAACTACGATGAGGAAAAGAGTTTGACAAAACCTGTTGAACGATTTCAATTGATAAGGATCACATTATCAAAGCTATAATTTTTACTTTTAAACTCATGTATGTATGATAAAAACTATTTATTATTATTATTATTATTATTATTATTATTATTATATTTCAATATATAAGTTTTACAATAATTATTATTAAATTTTTTAGTTTTATAATATTAAAATAGTAAGAAAAGGATTAAACTAAATGATATAACAGTATTTCTTTAGTGATTAATAAGACATAATATTATATCTAGAGATAAAGAATCGTAATGATACACATATTTATAAATTACGTACGTACGTGAGTTACAGAAGATAATAATCAAATAATATTTTTTCTTAAATATTAAATATAATTAAGTTTTTTGATGGGATTGATTTATACTTTTTTTTAATAGATTTTTTAGGTAAATAAATGAATTTGATTGGTTAATTGAATCATTGATAAAATTTAAGCATTTAATCGGTTAATAGATCTCAATTTTAACAAAAATTTTCATAGGACAAGTTTTCTTTTATTAATATTTAGATACCGTCCTTTCTGTTACCCTTAAAAAAAGGAAGATTAGATAGATGGGATATACAAGTTTAGGATATAACTTTTTAAAAATATGCTCCATACAATAATAATAAAAAATAAGTAAAATATAATAGTATAATACACTTTCAAATAATAAACACACCAAAATAATTAGTAGTAATATGTTAGTGATAATATAATTGGAGGCTTGAGCTACAACATCCAAAGCTAAACCTCAGATTTGGGCTTATTATGGGCTTAACCTTTCTTTTTTTGTTGGGCCAGTTATCTAAATCTTTATCACGCGGGAAAATAATAAACTTTCTATGCTGCCTTCTCTTTCCCGCCAAAATCCATCACTTACATTTCTGTCCTTCCCGCCAAAATCACACACAGACCGATTTAGGGCAAAAGTTGTACCCCTCTCATTTCTTCTTCATTTTTCCATCCTCAATCACACATTCTCTTTGATCACTCAAAAAATGGATATCAGTGACGAGCTTAGGGCTTCCAACAAAAAAGCTTTCAGTGAGCTGTTCGACACTAACGTAATTCACTCTAACCTAATCTCTTCGATATTTTGTTTTAATTAATATATTTACAATTAGGTGTGTCTGTTAACAGGATAGTTTAGATGAAGATATCAGGAGCATGATCCACAACAAACGCCACCGTTTGATTTTTCAGCTTTCTCACCTATTTCAACGCGGAGCTGAGGATTTGGCGCGAAGGTAATACAGACACACACATATATATAGATATATATACGTTTATTGAATTGAAATTGAAATTAAGAAGTTTGTAAGTATTATGATTTGGTTTGTTGTGAATGTGAGATAATGATTTGTGTTATTGTAATTTAGGCTGTTACAAAACCCTAGCGAATATATACAGTCGTTATCGGATTTTATAACAGAAAGAACACGGAGTATTGACCCCAAGTTTCTGAAGGAAGGGGAGCAAGTGTTGATTGGATTCGATGGACCGTTTGTTTCCAGGAAGGTTACTCCTAGAGATCTGCTCTCTGAGTTTATTGGTTCCATGGTTAAAGTTGAGGGGATTATTACCAAATGTAAGTTTTCAGTGATTTGATTGTAATAGTTTAAGCTTTTTATATGTGTTTAAGTATTGTGGCTTACGGTATGACCTGGTCTTTATGCATGATGAGTAGATTAACACATTGATTGCTTCAAAAGTTACCGATTGTATTCAAAAGGTATAGCTTTTTGCCTAAATTTGTCCTCCTAGTGGTTGGAACTTAGGTTAAAGCATAGATTCTTGAGTACTAACATCAGAAAACAGTGATCTTTTATCGTCTGCTTGCTTGGTAGTCTACATGGATACAGCTTTTCTTTGTTCAAACTTTGAGTTCATTCTGGGATAACTTCTTCATCTTTTTATTATGATTTAGTATTAGGATATGACATAATGACATATTTCAGACTCTGCACTGCTATTTAAGGTGTTCATAATGACATTGTAGTCAAGCTTACACATGGCTCTGTTTCACTGCATACATTCGCGCACCACATTCTTCATTCGTTGAAGTTATTCTTGATAAGAAATTACCCCGGGTCTACCATGTTGCTCTTTTTTGCCTAAAGGCACGATGTTGTAAATAGGTTGCTCCATAGTGGCATAATCATTTTTCTATGCCATCCCATATTATCTTCATAAACTTCTCTGGTCTACGTGATGACATATAATTTGTGATTCAGGAGTCTTACTATCGTTCCCATCTCTAAGCTGCATATTGCTGTATTTAACACATTATTTACCGTTTTCTTATTATAGGCTCTCTTGTAAGGCCAAAGGTTGTAAAAAGTGTTCATTATTGTCCTTCAACTAAGCAGTTTACAGCTCGTGAGTATCGGGATATCACTTCTACAATGGGTCTGCCAACAGGTTCCGTGTATCCAACCCGGGTAATAGCAAATTCTTTATAATGTGTTGCAATTCGGTGTCGTGATAAAAATTAAGTATCTAATTCATATTATTTGCTGCAGGATGACAATGGCAATTTGTTAGTAACTGAGTATGGGCTGTGCCATTACAAAGATCATCAAACACTATCAATGCAAGAAGTGCCTGAGAATTCTGCTCCTGGTCAACTCCCAAGAACTGTTGATGTCATTGCAGAAGATGATCTCGTGGACTCATGCAAGCCTGGAGACCGTGTGGCAATTGTTGGAATATACAAAGCTATTCCAGGAAAAAGTCAAGGCAGTGTGAATGGAGTATTCAGGTTTACTTAACTAAACTATATTCTGCATCACTTTTACCGTTGACAATTTGGAATATTAACCGACTTACTTTGACATGTAGGACTGTGCTTATAGCAAACAATGTCTTTCTGCTGAATAAAGAGGCAAATGCTCCAGTGTATAGTTCTGAAGACATTAAAAAAATTAAGCAGATAGCTGAGAGAGAAGATACCTTTGACCTGCTTTCCAGATCTCTTGCACCTTCTATTTATGGACATTCATGGATTAAGAAAGCAGTTATTTTACTTATGCTTGGTGGAACAGAGAAAAATTTGAAAAATGGGACTCACTTAAGAGGGTAAGGTGTCATTTTTTTTGTCGTCATGATACTTGTGTCTCATATTGGTGAGATAACAATTGTTGTATGAATGTATTCTCTATTTTATTTAGGTTATAGTAAATTAACTATCATGCAAATAATCAGATTTATGCTATCTGCAGTGACATTAACATGATGATGGTTGGGGATCCTTCTGTTGCCAAGTCACAGCTTCTTAGAGCTATTATGAATATTGCACCTTTGGCAATATCGACCACTGGTCGTGGTTCTTCTGGGGTGGGGTTGACAGCAGCAGTTACATCTGATCAGGAAACAGGTGAGAGCATGTTTCTAAACTCGATAAAGCTGAATAACACATCCTTTTGGTACTAAGCGTTTTATAAACTTTATAGGAGAAAGAAGGCTGGAAGCTGGTGCAATGGTTCTCGCAGACAGGGGTGTGATCTGCATTGATGAGTTTGACAAGATGAATGATCAAGATCGTGTAGCAATACATGAAGTTATGGAGCAGCAGACTGTAACAATTGCAAAAGCTGGTATCCATGCATCATTGAATGCTCGATGCAGTGTTGTAGCAGCTGCTAATCCCATCTATGGAACGGTAACCAATTCAATGATGTTTGTTAGTCTCATATATAATCTTATTAATCTGTAAGCTATGCTTAATTTTGTGTATGTTGATCAACTGAATGCAGTATGACCGCTCAATTACCCCAACGAAAAATATTGGACTTCCTGATTCTTTGCTATCTCGGTTCGATTTGCTTTTCATTGTGTTGGACCAGATGGATCCTGTTATAGATAGACGCATCTCTGATCATGTTTTGCGTATGCACCGATTTCGCTCTGCTACAGATGGAGGTACGGTCATGTCTGTTAGAAGATTTCAACTTTTCTTTTGTTTCATGTTTTAAATTGCTTTACATCAAGTAACATGCTTCTATAGGCGAGGATTCAATGTCAATGTATGGAAGGGAGGATGAAGCTGATGTAGATGCTTCTGTCTTTGTTGAGTACAATCGGATGCTACATGGAAGAACCAGAGGTAGGAGGCCTCACGTTGAAGCATTGAAAATCAAATTTCTCAAGAAGTATATACATTATGCAAAGCACAGAATTCAGCCAGATCTTACTGATGAGGTATGTCATTTCTTGAAGATTCGTACTCCTTTACTTAAACATGATATATGCTCATTGATAGGTGGATTATGCGGGTTGGGTAATGGGTCAGAGTGGTCAACTTTTACAGTGAGTCGAACTGGCTTGGGTTGTCAACTGTTAATGCGTTTGGGCAATTAATCTCATTACATCCTTTGGACAGCTTTTTTAAAGAAAATTTAGATTTGACTCATATGACCCATTTGAGATAAGACATGGCCCATCTCCGCCTCTAGTTGTTGGTTTAAACTTGCCACTTCTTAATATTTTTTCTATTGTGCTTTATGCGTGTATTTACTGTTGAAGGAGTTAATGATGAAATTTCCTTGTTCAGGCATCCGAGTTTATTGCAACTGCATATGCAGAGCTCAGAAACACCGGTGGCAGTACCAGGGTTTGTATTAACAGTCTGCTACATGTTTACATGTGCATGAAATTGTTAGTTCCTTGATGTCAATTTGGTATTATTGATTTTGTAGACTGGAGGAACCCTCCCAATAACTGCCAGAACCCTGGAGACTATTATAAGGCTCTCTACAGCACATGCTAAACTTAAATTGAGCAAACAGGTACCTTAATCTTCTTTCTTACCTCACTTCAGTGACTTCACTTGCTTTATGTTTACATGACTTGGTCCTGTTTTGTGTTGTAGGTTCTGAAATCTGATGTAGAAGCTGCCTTGAGAGTTCTTAACTTTGCCATTTACCATCAAGAGTTGACTGACATGGAAGAGCGTGAGCAACAACAGGAGAAGGAGCTGGAAAAGAAGCGCAAATCTGACCATGATGGAGATAGCAATGGTGACAGAAATACAAGGTGAGTGGGTCACTAGATAGAGGTGAAATGGGCAGGTCGGTAACGGGTCACAATATAGTATGCATGGTAGTAGGTCGGGTTGACACAAAATGCTGTCCAAATTTTCCGACTTTTCATGGAAATAATCAGTTTTCAATATGCTTACAAAAGTAGTGTTACTTCACCAGTAATCTATAGATGATTTAGGGGTTTCTGTTCATTCAAAGTACACTTGCGACAACTTTTTACCCATTTGACATGTTACTTCTATATTACCCTTTTGACTCGTTCAACCAGTTATAGATAAAAGCCACCTAAAAAAAACGTTTATATAGAGATTATTTTTCATATCTACTCAATTGCCAGATTGGAACACTGAAGGATATATGTTCATGTTTTTTATTTTCTTTGTAATGTTTTTTAATCAATTACATACGACGAAGTAGGATTTTATGCTTCTTTTCTCTTTCAGGGCTGCAGCTGAAACTGAAACTGAAGCAATGGAAGTAGATGAGCCTCCAGTGGCACAACCTACCTCATCTGAGAGGTTTGTTCTATTTGTCTAGCGAATTAACCCAGTGTAGCATAGCTATACACTACTTACTGCTACCATGAACTATTAAACTACACATTATTGATTTATTTTAAGCTAACTCTTTTTCTTTTTGTTGTTAGGGTTGCTGCATTTAGGTCTGCGTTTGAGCAGCACCGGCATGAACAGCGGTTTGAACAAATAACTATAACAGAGATTGAGCAGGTGGTTAACGCTAGGGCTGCAGTACCATACCAGAGGCCAGAGATTATGACTCTCTTAGAGGTATGTAGTTTTGGTCATTTAGCTTGTTATGTCAACTGTTATTATTATTTTCGAATTTTTGTTTGTCAGTTAATCTTAAAAAAACATGCGTTTGTTGTGTTCAGAGCTGGCGGGATGAAGGGGCGGTTATGATTGTTGATGATGTTGTTTATCCTACATACTGAAGAAAGCAGGCTGATGTTATTCTTATTATTCATGAATGTCTTGTTGCCTTAAATTGTTGTAACTTTCTAACGCGCACCGTACATCTAGTTCTTGTTACTATTTAGATAGTTGATATGCAACCCCTTTTTAAAGTTGGTTTATGTGTTTATTTGCCATTACTATTATTTTTCCTTTCCCCCCTTAATTTGGCAGAATATGATGTTTATTTACATAGATATCTGTAAACAAAACTAGTGAAGATTATGCACGTTTTATGAAGGCTTGGTAGGGAAGATAAAACGCTTTTAATTACTTATTTTCAACCGTGCTTCCAAACCCTTTTGTGTTTTCTTGGTACTTTTTGACAGGTTATGAAAGCTTCAGTTGGTTAAAGTTTTATTTTTTAGCTACTTGGGTGTGGGCCAACTATTATTAAATCGCCATATTTTTATGTTAATGTTAACATACATTCTGTGAGTTACATAAACGACATTCACATCTGGCCACTTCGAATTTTCGAAACCTGATATCTTGATCAATAAATAAATCGTTCTTTACTAAGTTATCTAGAATATACCATTTAGACAAATTTGTAACTTTTAAAAGCACACTTCCTTGCTTGTTTCTCATATCTCATATTTGTCCCTTACTTAAGAAGAAGCTAACATATAGACAGTACACTATAAACCTTGAAATGATTTACCTATGTTTACTCTTAATACAGTGGTTCATACAACGTTTGTGTCCATTCTTTTTTCTGTTGATCATTGTACTTTGACATAAGAATTTTAATAGAAGTGTTTGTGAAGGGTTATGAGCAATCCCTTTAAAAGTACGTTATTTAGACAACATAGTGACCACAAAAATAATAAAATCTTCATCATCTCAGGTGAAGTACAACTTTGGTAAATGAAGAGTTAAATTCTAGAAAATCAAGTTTGAAACGTCAAAGTAATAAAAGGGGCATATGTTATTAAAAGATCAAAGATGCAAAAAGCTTTAGAAGAGGTAAGCCACCAAAGACGCAACAACTGCAAGAAAAGCAGGTACTTGCAGTGCCATTCCAGCGCTCTCCATTGACGGGGATGGTGCTGGTGCTGCCGCAAACTCTTGAGCCATGGTTCCAGAACTGGTGAAGGCCATCATGACTGCCATTATGATGGTGAGAGCAGTGGCTAGCTTCACACTTTCCATTTTGGTATATAAGTTTTGTTTGAGAATATATTGTAGCTAAAGAAAGATTAATTCTTTAGCTTGTGTGAGTTGATGTAAAGGGCTGTGGGATTAATGGCTTTTATAGGTGCTGTTTAGTGGGATTAGTAGAGGAATCTAACAGCTAATCACATGGGTGATAATAATCTTTAAGATAAAGACATAATCATTTGACAGAAAGTGGGCATCAACCGAACTCTAACTAAAATATACGGAGTATATGTGAACTCAATCTGGCCAGTCTCTGTCAGGCTGGACACATTTAAACAACTTGATGCCGTACTCTTTGTATGTCACTTATTTTCCTCTAATTGGTAAATTATGATTCATTTCTGACTTGAGTCAAACATTTTATTACCTTTTGCCTTAAATATCGCATTTGATAAGACCCGATCCACTATTAGAGACTTTTCTTACAAAACCAATACACAGAAAGTCTACTACAGAAGCCAACTTATTGAATGAGAAACTGTTTTGTCGATATAAAATTTCAGAGTTTATAAAGCACAGTCTAACAAGAGTGGAGGATTAAGTCTTTGTACTTGGGTTTAGTAATTCTCTCTTCTGCAGTCATTGTCTCAGTTTATAGCAATCATTAACTAATTAACCCTGGCTTATACTTAGATATAAGAATATAAGAATCCTGCTATTTGTTATGTTGTAATATAATAACGTCTATATAAGCTTAATATATATATATATTATTATTTGTGAAGCTAGGATGTTTCTTTCATAACAACTTGCAGACCATTTTTCTTGTTACATCAATTATGAACCAAACATATTTTAGTAATGTGTCGCATATAGTGTCATCATTGCACATTAGCTCATTATAGTTTTATTATGAAAGTTCCTATTCTTTTTTGCTTCTTTACATTATTATTTGGGTTTAGTGTCTCTTTGATTAAATGTCTATTGTGTATATCCAACTTACATTTGCTAATTTTAATGTATCCAACTTTCAAAAATGAAGTTTTTGACGTGTCATTCGTATAGCGCACTAGATGGCATAGGGAGACAATAACACGTCATCAAAATACATCAAAACATCCTTTTTGAAAGTTGGATGCATTAAAATTAGCAAATGTAAGTTGGGTACACACAATAGACATTTGGTCAAAGTTTGGTACATTCCCAAACACTAACCCCTTGTTATTTGAGATATGGTACTTTCAATAATATGAGCCATGTGGGCATTATTAGCAATGTTTATGATAACATTTATCTACTAAGACCATTCGCAATCGTAACACCAGAACGTCCACTTTTCAGTAGCCACATCAGCATAACACCACAACACCATTTCATCACACACAATTATAACACCAGAACGCCCATTTTTCATCCCCTGGGCCCCACTAATTTAATTTAATTTTCATTTATTTAACAATACAAATACAATTTAATTAAATAAATTATATAAATATAAAAGACAATAGTTATATAAATAGACTTAATAAAATAGATTTTAATTTCTTTTGTACTGTCAGAAACACAAAAAAAAACAATTTTCTTTCCGTATTAAAAACAAGAGGAAAAAGGTAAAAGAAATTAAATCTTCAGGTGAGGCCCACAAACAATCAAAAAAATTAAACCACCTCCATCCCCCTTCTTCTTCTCTGTTCCTTCCTGCAACTCAATCCCCCATTTTTTTTCTTATTCATTTTCTTTCTTCACACCTCCTCCTCTTCTTCTTATCTCAGTTTCTTCAAATCAAAAACAAAGAAACATAATAAATCCATGAATCAAGATGAATGATTGAGAAAAACAATTATTCGATCTCATTGAATTGTATATGATTTAAAAAGAATAAGAATTGGGGAAAAACGGTTATACATCGAACTTCCCGTTATCACAAGCTTTGTTGCTTACTTACCCGACTAATCTAACAACTTTACAAATCTACCCTCATACTATCTACTAGTTACAGTTTAGACCCTGTACATAATATCTAAGAAACAATTACATAGTTGATCCCTGGACTTCATTACAGATCTCCGACAATCAATAGCAATATGTTTGGTTCATTCGTGAAAAATTGGATACTTTGCTATGTGAATAGCACTTTGATTGTCACAATGAAGAGTAACATGAGTTAAGTTTTTTACCCCTAACTCATCCAATAATCGAATCAACCAAGTGACCTCAGCAGCATGAGCCATTGCTCTATACTCTGCCTCAGAAGAGGATCTTGCAATAGTATATTGTTTCTTAGATTTCCAACTAAATGGAGATCCACCAAGTAAAAGAAGATAACCGGTTACAGAGCTGCGAGTCATTAGACAAGATGCCCAACATGAATCTGAATAGGCATGAAGACTAACAGTAGAAGAGTTATTCAATAAAATACATTGACCTGCAGTCCCTTTATGATATCTCAAAAGATGATGAACACAATCCAAATGTATCTGTCTAGGTTGCTGCATAAACTGACTTAGTGTTTGGACAGAAAAAGAGATAGCAGGTCTAGTGTGAGTGAGAAAATTAAGCTTCCCAACCAGCATTCTATAATGAGAAATATCAGAAAGCAAGGGACTCGTAGAGTCACCTAAATTCACATGTTGAGGCAAAGGTGTGACACAAGAACTAGAATCCAAAAAACCAGTAGTTGTAAGTAATTCAATAGTGAATTTCTTTTGTGTGAGTATAATACCTTGAACAATATTGTGTACCTCTAAGCCCAGAAAATAATGAATGAACCCCAAATATTTGATTGTAAATTGTTGGTGTAGAAAACTTTTGAGTCGAATTACTTCAGAAGAATCAGAACCAGTAACTAAGATATCATCCACATATACTGCAACAATGGTTATATGATCGACTTGTTTCTTAATAAACAAGCTATAATCATTTTTAGATTGTTGAAAACCTTGTTGGGACAAAGCGGTGGAAAGTTTATGAAACCATTGTCTACTGGCTTGTTTAAGTTCATACAAGGATTTTTTTAATTTGCAAACTTTGTTATCGGGATTTGGAAGACCAGGTGGAACTCTCATATACACTTCTTCATCTAAGTCCCCATGAAGAAAGGCATTATTTATATCTAATTGATGAATGAGCCATTTTTTAGAAGCTGCTAAGGACAAAATGCACCTGATTGTAGGCATTTGAATAACTGGTGAAAAGATATCCAAATAATCAACACCATACTTTTGATGTTGACCTTGTATCACCAATCTTCCTTTGAATCTTTCGACTGTACCATCAGATATGAGCTTCACTTATAAACCCATCTGTTGCCTAAAGCTTTCTTGTCAGGTGGAAGATCACACAACTCCCATGTATTGTTAAGTTGTAATGCATCAAGTTCTTTGTCCATAGCATCAACCCATTGAGGGTCAAGTGACGCCTCAGAATAAGATTTAGGTTCAATAGGAGAAGCAACATTAAGAGCAAAAGACTGATCAATATTTGACAAAGAAGAAAACGTACCAGATTACACCAATGAGAATTCATTTTAGGAGGACATTAATAATATTTCAAATATGATGGTGTAATGTGGGGTCTGGTAGACGTTCTAACCCCTGGTTCAGTAGCAATAGGAGGTAGGAGGTGAAATATCAGGAGAGTTACTCTCAGAAGGAGTGAATGTCGTAGGAGATATGAAAATAGATGATAGATCATCATTTGGAAATGGAAAAGGAGAAGATGAAACATGATGCTTGGGAAGATGATGAAAAGGAAAATGTGTTTCATGAAATAATACATCCCTGCTATAAATGATTTGAGATGTTTGAAGATTGAGATATTTATAGGCTTTCTTACCATAAGGATAACCCAAGAAAACACAAGGTGTAGCCCTAGCAGCAAACTTAGGTCTATTATGTTTTAATGTTGAAACATAACATAAACAACCAAAAGCTTTAAGATGACTATAATTTGGAAGTTGATTATGTAGGATTTCATAAGGAGTTTTATTGTTAATAGATGTCAAAGGAAATCTATTAATCAAATAAGAAGTTGTTAAAACACAATCACCCCAATATTTGATCGGCAAGTTAGCTTGAAAGAAAAGTGCCCTAGCAGTTTCTAAGAGATGTTTGTGCTTTCTTTCAACAATTTCATTTTGTTGAGGTGTATCATTATAAATAGTTTGGTGAATGATGCCATGAGAGGAATAGAAATGAAGAGCATGTTTATCTCTATATTCAAGACCATTTTAGTGGCTAATAAGTGAGTCCATGTAGTTCTAGAAAAATCATCAACTATTGTAAGAAAGTATTTAAAACCATTATATGTAGAATGTGAATATGGACCCCACAAATCTACATGTAGTAATTCAAATACAACAGTAGTCTTAATAGAACTAGTAGGAAAACACACCTATGCAATCTAGCCTTTGGACAAATATCACAGATTACAGAAGAAGAATTTGGACAATTTATAGACTTGATACATTTTATTCTATCAAAAGGTAGATGTCTAAGTCTACAATGCCAGAGTTCATTTTGAATCTTGGAAACATATTAAGCAAATGGTTTTGGTGATTCTACCTTGGAGAGATATTGTTTTGCAAGTTGGAAAATAGAAATCCGATTATATTGAAATTCAGGGACATGCAAAACATTTTTGAGAAGAATGTTGGGAGTTAATTGTACATTGCCAATATGAGTGATTTTAGCCTTAAAACCATTGGGCAATGTAATTAATGCAGGTGGATGAACTTCGGTGTATGAAAGAAATAAAGACAAATGTGGTGTAACATGATTTGTTGCACCACTATCAATAATCCATTGTATACGACTAAAGGCAGTTAAAAAACAAAATGCTTTACCAGATATGATAGCGGTAGCATCTGAACCAGTAATAGAAGGTCTTGCATTCTCGGAGTGATGTTAATTTAACAAGCTCATGAGTTGTGTCACTTGTTCATGAGTAAGAGAAATATGATTCAATGTAGTATTATCCTGAGTAGGAGATGCTGAATGTGTAGTGGAACCCTGATCAGTCTGCACATTAGCAGCAAGCTTTTTATCCTTATTTGGAGGATACTTGAAATATCCGTCCAAACTGTGCCCCATATTTCACAATGTGTACAATAAAACTTTGACTACCTCTAGATAGTGAAACACCCCAAACTGTTTGATTGTTATTTGATCAAGAAGAATTTGATTTAGTATTGTTACCTTTAGGATGCTGATTCCTTTGGTAGCTTACCAAAGCAGTAGAATCAGTACCTAGTGGAATAGGTGCATTACATTCTTGTTGCTTCTCTTCTTGTAGAATTAGACGATAAACTTGGCTCAAGCTAGACAAAGGTTGCATCATCAGTATGTTACCCCTTACATGCTTGTAATCATCATTGAGTCCCATTAGAAAATGCATAACCAATTGTTCATTCAATATTTCCAGAAAAGCAGAACTACTACCACAAGTACATGCAGGAATACATAACAAAGACATGTATTCATCCCAACCAGTCTTCAATTTAGTGTAATAAGCAGCAATTGTGAGATTACCTTGACTAATTGAACCAATATGCTTATGCACTTGGAAGTTGCGTGGGACATTAGATTGTGCATACCTTTCCTTAAATTCATTCCAAGCTTCAGTAGCAGTTTGATAATACAAAATACTTCTTCGAATTTCAGATTCCACTGAATGTAGCATCCATGAAAGTACCAAATTGTTACATCGTTCCCAGTCAGGAAAATTAGGGGAATTTGCAGCAGGTTTTACACAAGTTCCATTCACAAACCCTAATTTGTTGTTAGCACTCAGAAATTCCACTGAATGTAGCATCCATGAAAGTACCAAATTGTTACATCGTTCCCGGTGAGGAAAATTAGGGAAATTTGCAGCAGGTTTTACACAAGTTCTATTCACAAACCCTAATTTGTTCTTAGCACTTAGAAATATTTCAGCAGCTCGTTTCCACTCCGCATAGTTATTGCCATTCAACTTTTGTGCAACAAGCATAAAATTGCTTGATGTATCTCCGTGATGAATATACAATGCATTATTATAATCGATCGTTTGTGAAACGGAATTCTGAATTGGTGTTTCTACGATATTGATTGTGTAATTGAATCAAGTAAGTGATACAGAATATGATTTTTTGGAATTGAATTTGAACAAACTGAAAATTAGGGCTATTAATGAAATCAAAATTTGCGATTAAAAACAAGATTAATATGGAATCGAGTCAAATTTACTGTGAAATTATGATCGATCGCTCTGATACCATGATAAATCCATGAATCAAGATGAATGATTGAGAAAAATAATTATTCGATCTCATTGAATTGTATATGATTTACAGAGAATAAGAATTGGGGAAAAAACGGTTATACATCGAACTTCCTATTATCACGAGCTTTGTTGCTTACTGATGTGTGCTAAGTATAGACAATTATAATCACAAGTTTTAAATAAGGAAATACTAAATAATACTATCACACAATTCAGGCAAGTGTTATCCTGATCATAGAATATAGCTTTATAAGTAAGTTCAGATTCGAACACAGGGAACGTGATTTAATTTATAACTAACTATTTATTTATTCTAATTATAATTATTACAATTTATATACAATTTTACAATAATATACAAGATAGGGGGGACGTTTTAGTTCCGTTCGAACATATTTATAATTGATACCGATTCTTAATAGATAAGTTTTAAGGAACAACTTAAGAATACTCAATTGGATAGAAGATTATGACTATTTAAACTATTATTTCTTAAACTTATTATATTAACTTATGTCTATTTGCGTGTTGGCTATTATTATTGTGATTTACTAATGTTGAAAACCACAAAAGATAAGATAATTTTCATATAGCAATACAGTCAAAGGATATGTAAAGTATCACTATTTATTAAGATCTATCAACATATTATTGATACAATTTCTGAGTCGGTTGAATTATAAGATTACTTAACATTAATAGATGATATCAAGATGTGAACATAATTACCTAATCTATAGAAACTTTTTATGGTCATTCTAGTTTATATAAATCAGTTAACTAAATCAAGAACCATCATTAATATAATATAACACAAACAATTCTTGTATAATAATATTCAATAATATAGTTCCAACATAAACATATAATTCATATAATAAACTAAATAAATAGACATTTAAACATTCATAATGAAAATCTAACAAACAATTAATTCAAATAAACAATATCCAAAATAACCCAAAAGAATAATAAAGTTACAAGGATAAAGAAACCGAACCAATTGACGAACTAGTTTTTCCTAGGGTTAAAAACCTTTAAACCCTAGCTCCTTAGCCTCCAAATTCGTACCTATAGTCGATCTAAAACCCTAACTTTTGACTTTTTATTCTTTGAATCGTATATGGTTAAGCCTAAACTAAGCCTCTATTTATAGTTTTTCTGGCCGACCTCCCAACCGCCGGTTGGGACCTCCAACCGCCGGTTGGAATAACTTTGAATCCCACTCAAACTCCGTGTTCATCCACCGACTTGAAACCCTTAATACCAACCGCCGGTTGGTTAATCCAACCGCCGGTTGGATTGATTTTCCAGAATATTCCAAATACGGGCTCGGGCTTCAATGTGGACTTTCTTTCTTCTTAAACGGATTCAACTTGTTTTCTTGGCCAATTTCTTCAATATTATCATCTTAATCTTCATTTCTTTAAGGTTTAAGTCTTTTTTTCTTCAACTGCTTCAATTTCTTCAGTTTTGGTCTTATTTTCGTTCCTTTTTCTCCAATCTTTAATTAAAATACATTTCTGTAAATATTAACAAAATAAGTATCTAAAATCATATAAATGCATTAAAATGTATACAAATATAGGGATAAATAGTATAAAATATAGTATCTATTTGATGCTTATCACTTACTTAACCAACTAATCTAACAACTTTACTAATCTATCCCTCATACTATCTACTAGTTACAATTCAGACCCTATACATAATATCTTTGCAATAATTACATAGTTGATCCCTGGACTTCATTACATATACTCCAACAAAACAAAGAAAAAGAAAACGAAAGTAAAACGAAAAAGAAAGAAAAAAACCTGCTGGCCCACCTCGACGCCCATTCTCGTCACGTTCAACCACCACAAACGCCCGTTCACGGCCGGCACCACGGCCATTTCATCCCCATTGCGAATAGTCAAAGAATGAGGTGTAAATTATATATGTCTATATACATTTAATGAGTTAAAAGTCATTTATACTTGCATTAGATAGTTGTGGGAATTAACTTTAACATCTGTTCATGTATATCTCGAAGCATTTGTGGGTAGTCTTATATGTGAACTAACTCAGCAGTAACACATTTTTTATGAACAACACTAAAGAAAATACTATTGATTGAAGAAATTAAAACGACTTACAAAACGACAGACAAAGAAATTAATCGAAGTAGCTGAATGCAGGGAAGAAGTGGATCATTAGTGCGTGAAACAAATTATGTATTGCACATTATTTACACAAATTATGTAACTAGCTAGAAGCAATTTAAAAATTCTATCAATTCTTATTGTGTCACTTCGCAAAACTTTAATAGTCGTACGCGCACAAACTGTTAAAAGTCGATCACATTGTCTTTCTGGTTTACCGACCCTTACTAAAAAGTCATAAGACAAACCTTGGAATAGTTTATATACTTAGTTTCACTGATCCATCATCTTTTGTTTCTTTCATCGAGGATTACGTGGTTGGTTGACTCCTAGCTTGTATGTTCTTATTGCTTCTTGTATATATCTGGTTCTTAAATTGGTCACGTATACTCATATGTTTTTTCTCACCTACACCTATATAACCATCGCATCCTAAATTTTGGTAGGTGGCTTCTTGGGGATCCAACTGGCTCTGGTGGATCGTAGGAGATTGTTGCAAATATTAAGTATTTCCCAAAATTGATCATTAATTTGATCATCTCATCTTTTTAATGCGAGTGTATGTCTTCGGTTTGATTCCTTCAGTTAGATTTCCCAGAGATGATAAGAACCAAAATCATTTGAAAACCATCCAAAGTGTTTGAATAGATCAAAGATTCAATACTTGGAAGTTTTGTCTATTAAACACTCCCCTTTTAACATATGCATTGATACTCTGAAAAGTTTACATATGAAGGCGAGTTTATAATTTTACTTACAAATTTGTACGAGCTCCTCCTCAGAGGCAAAATTGAAATTTGCATGTTTAAATATGGTTACAAACTTACACAAAATTTTCCAGATCCAAAAATAATATCTGTCTATTGTGTGACGACAACGAGTATGAATCAACACAATACACATTCCCTACAACTAATATACATGGGTGTGGGCGTTTGCGTAGAAAGGGTTCGTGGTAATCTGTAGTTAACAACCTTGGAAACCATATCCAAGGTTTTGAAAATCAAATTGGACCGGTTGGTTAAAACGGTCAAACTGGGAACCCGCACTAAGATAAAAATGATTATCATGACCTTTTTCCAGTGCATTTGACATGGCATTAAAAGCAGGTGATACACCAATCGAACACAACAATAGACCAAAATTAAAACGTTGATACAACACCTCAAAATGAATTTGGGTATTAAAGCAAGATTTTAGAAAATTGTGAAAACAAATGTAAGTCGTTGGATTCATTCAGATTAAATGAGAGATTAATTTATCTACAGATGCTATTCTTTAGTACACGGAATAAATGTTGGTTGCACTATTACCCCTAAGAACTTTTTCCCATAATTTTATCTCCCCTTTTGAAAACTTGAGAAACCCTTTGTACATGAAACTGGTTTTCTCCTTCACCCTCTTTCAATTCCGTCGACTTCCGGCAACCTTAACGGTGTCGGCAGTAATTTAATGTCAATTAGGCCCAGTGTTGTTGGCCTAAAAAACAAGACTATAGTGGGGAAAAAAGGCAAAGAAGTAGGACTTTAATTTTATCCCAATTCAACTAGAATATCGATTGTAGACTGCTGTGTTTATGATGATGAAAACCTATTACGATTAGAATTAAATAAGATTCACTTGCAATTCATAAGAACAATATGTAATTGAGTTCAGGCATACTATACGATGTGATTGTTAATTTAATTTTGTTTTCTATTTATTTTGTAATAGTTCTTATATTGTGTTTGACATTTCAATATTTTTGATTAATTACATCTAATTGGTACAAATGAGTCACTAAATGTGCGATCAAAATGGAATATAAAATGGTTTCATGGAGGGAATGGTTAACACTCCATGAGGGTTTTGGGATAGAGGGACAACAATACAAAGAGGAGTATGGCGATATTTTTAGGCTCTATTTTGAAACCCATGTAAAAGAAATTATGGACGTGATTGTTGATTTACATTCATTACCTGTGTATGTGGTAATACCGCATGTGGCAATATAATGCCCCGTTAAAAAAAGTGATAAATACAAAAAAAAAAAGTTATTCATATACCAAATTATGTTACAGTGTATTAGTACTATAAGCAGAAACAGTTGTACAATTTGATTATGAATAATTTGTTATGTTGTATATATCAACTACCTTAAAAAAGGGCGGTGACGATTTCATATTCCCTACGTTTCACTCAAAGTGTTCACCTTGACTTTGCACACTGTTTTTGGATTCTTCACTAACTACATTTTTCACCAATCAAATAATATATATACTCACTAAAGTGTCTTTCGATTGGTTGAAACATGAAAATGGACACTTCTTTGGGATAACTCAAAATAGCAATATGAACACTAGAGGTGGATTGGAGGTAGTAATATTTTTGAACTATTGACGTGATGACAATTTCGTAATCATTGTGAACTTTGGTTATTATTCACGGTGTATTTTAATTGTTAATATCATTACTTTATTGTTTAGTTCACGTAAGCTTTAGTTTTACATGGGCGAATCATTCTTTTTGTTGATTAACATCAGTTTTTGGAGTGGTGATATTTTATTTTTAATCCTTTCATTTTTTGGCGGTTGAGTTAAGGTTTAGGGTTCATTGGGTTATTTTAATATGTGAATGTTCAAAATAAAGTTACACCATTTTATAAAGTTTTATAAAAAAAATACTTCATTCCTTCAACATTGATGTGAAATATATAAAAACAATATTAGAGTGAATGATAATCAAAGTTCTCTATAATACCAATATGCCACTGCCTTTTTCAGAATTTCACAAAAGTTACAAAATTGTCATCTCGGTCTGGACCATTTTTTATTTAAAATGTATCATAGATATGTCAATAAAGGGTGCGTTTGTGACTGATCAATGCTTAAAGAGCGTAATTGCTTGTCTTGAGAGGCTAAGGCTCCATACATGTAATCATTTGAATAAGATTAGAGTTTACAGTGAAAAGCTTAAGATTTTTGAGTTCACTAACTGCACTGGTTTGAAAAAAGCTGAAATTGATACACCAGAACAGTAAACTTTTGTGTATCATGCATGGGAAGATTATCGAGTTCATCAGGATGGTTACTCGAAGTAATTAAACTGCAACCTTATCTTTGAAACCATGAATTAATCATATCAATGAAACATCATTTTATGGATGGAGGCAATTGCTCTCATTTTTTGGTCATTGCAAGGCTTTGATATTCCTCCTTTCTGTTTTTCTTCTTCTTCATCTTGTATATTTCTATGATATTCATATAACATAGTTCTTATACATTTACTTAGAAATAAATTATCATGTCTTTTCAAAAGACGATCTCGGTTTTTTTCTTAAGAAACTTTTCTAGTTTTCCGTAGAAAATTTTTCAAATAACCTCATGACTTTTATGTAACTACCCTTAGCTTTACGATCCAAAGAATGGTGATTCACATTTGACAAAGAACTATACTTTATAATATGAAATTGAACGTCAGACAAAGAAGTTTCAATTGGACGCATTTCCTTACATATTAGTCTTGCTAGCTTCCTGATTTTTGTTTTACAAACTGCAAACAAACGAGTGTGCTCGTGCAATACTTTTCTACACTTTGTCTAATAATGAAATGGACACGTCAACTTTTTTAAATCAATAATGAAAATAAATCAAAATGACCGACAAACAAGAGACTTTCGTACAAAAAGAAGTTTTTTCTCATTCTCACTACATAATTTATGGATTAAAAAACCATGTATGTCGATTGTAAAAATCATTCATACCTTCGTTTTTGTGTAATTTTTGTTCTTGATGAATGTCTATAACGGTTGACTAGTTCAAAATACTTATAGCTAATCAAGGTTTTTTTAGGTACGTGTTCATATGTATTTCAGGAAGTGTTCTGAATGGTTGAGGGAGAGATTTATTTCGCCATTATATGATCTGCAACACTTGGAGATTCAAATAGTTTTATCGGATAATGTCCGGATCTTGTGGACAGCTTAATATGGCTTTCACCTCATCCAAACACTCTAAAGTATATCTTATGGTTATCCCCGGCAGCAGATGGCCATAAAAGTGACTTTTTTAAGCTGTTTGATTAAGTTGTATTTTTGGTTATCATACGGTGTATGATGATGATGATTTTTTTGTTAGAAGCTGTTGGTCTCATTTTTTTTTTTGGAAGCAAAATGGTTACATCTTTTAAGAATTGGCAAAGTAGGACAAGTTTGTTCAATTACATGATGAACTATAATTGACAGTTTTGTGCTATATTTCTTACAAGTATATATAGATCATGAGTTATACGGGTAAGGGGAGAAAACTCCGGTAAATAGTATAAATAATAAACATAATGAAATATAGAACGTTCGGTACAAGATTGTGGAATAACACGTATAACACCTCCTAATTTTGAAATGCATATATAGAATTCTAAATAGATTTCAAAAAGTTATATACTACAACAAAAATTTCATATTATTACACATTTTTTCCACACTTTTATAAAGTGTGTAATTTTTTTTTGAAAATGATAAGATTTTTCACACTTATATAAGTAAGAAAGAAAAGCTCTAACTTTGAAGTGTGAAGAAATTACAACTTTTTAACACTTAAAAGTGTGGAAATAAATTTGTAACACGTGATTTTTTCATATAAGAGAAAGTGTGGATAAATTGGATTAGGGGTGTTCATCAGTGCGGTCTACGGTTTACGGTTTGAATTCGGTTCGGTTTCTTCGGTTTGGAAATTTTTGAGAAGTAAACCGTAAACCGAACCGTAAACCGAATTCGATGTATTTAACCGAACCGTAAACTGAATTGGAATACGGTTCGGATTCGTTTGAAACCGGCTTAAAACCGAAAACTGAATCATTGTTTCTTGTGCTTAAATTTTGTAGTTTCCATTATTGTACAGAATTTTAAAATGGCAATTCACTTGCGGAATTTAGAATGTTAAGTCCCAAAGTTCACAATACAATAGTAAGTTACAAGCTATAGAATTATAACATTAAACTAACACAGTTAAACAAAATATATCTACGGGTTAAATGTATTTACGTCAAACAAGGTAACTAAATTTTGTACTAGTTGGGCTTTTTAATTTAATTTATGTATGGGTTGGGCTTGAATGTATGTAACATACTAAATATTGTTATAAATATTATTATTATTATTATTATTATTATTATTATTATTATTATTATTATTATTAATTATACATATATTTAAAAATAATATATAAATATATAGTATGTTTGAATTCGGTGTTCGGTTTAACCGTTTAAAATCTTTTTGAAACCATTAACCGAATCTTAAACCGTTTAATGAATTCGGTTAAAACCGAACCAAAAACCGAATTTTGATTCGGTTCGGTCTAAAATCGGTTTTATTCGGTTCGGTTTTTTGGTTTAAACGGTTTCAAACCGTATATTGCCCACCCCTAAATTGGGTATTACAAGTGTTGAAACGTTATCATTTCTCCACACTTTTAATTGTTAACTTTTCCCCCACACTTATATATGTGAAGATTGTAGTGATTTTCACACTTATTGATGTAACAAATTTTTACACACTTATAATTGTGAATGATTTTACATATTTTCCACACATTTAAAGAAAAAAGAGTAGATAAATGACATGTTGTAGTGATATAATAATGATATATGTGATTATGCTTGAGAATGATTAAATCTATTTTTTTTTATAAAGTATTTTAAAAACTATAAGTGTGAGGCTAACGTATGTAACATATTGCTATTATATATACAAAAGAAAATAATAAGGAAAAGGGTCCGGTTGGCTTATAACTCCAAAGAGTCCATAGGTTATAACGAACCGGAATCTGTTTGTATTTGTTATTATATGAAAATTTGGAAGCCGCATGCATGTAATAAGATAAGATGTGTGTGTATACTTTCAATTATGTGCAGACAAAATGAAAACTCTTGCGTATTATTTCCAAAGAGTTAAATAGCAAGAACTTGTGTTGTCTAATCCAACACTAAAGTAGATTGATAAAATATTATTGTTCGCTTATTCAACTTTATGAAAATAACCGTAAAATTTAGATGTGTCGAAAATTTTGTGTATAAATAGAGGTTGATGTTACAAAAGAAAATCACACCACACAAAATCAATTCTCCTCCTCTAAAAACTTAAGAAATTGTCACAGACGTCTATTGCAATTCTTGTATTAATGTAAGTTTCTATATGCTCACACTTTGAGCTTATTCTTCATTTCGTTATGTTGGATCAATTAAACTGAACCTTTATTCTGTTAATTATGATTATTATTGTCTTATATATTCGGTGAGATCCAATAAATTTTATAATTACCTTGAGCTATAATGTCACTGTGCATATTTTAGATTATTGATATTTCGTTATTATGAGCATGTATGAAAATAAATATTATAAAACTACTGGTATAATAAGGATAAGGATTATGACGTTTTGTGAACGATGAACAATGTTGAAAGAATGAATACTGCATTCCTATTAAGATATGACTAGTATAGTAAAAAATGAAATGATGAAAGGATGTTCTATATGAACATATATGTATAATGAATACCAGTAGATTTTGGAAGTACTTACATGAAAGATCAAGTTGTTAAAAGACCTGACATGCTTATTAGTTCCAAGTATGTGTAAGGGAATTACTTTTATACTCATTAGCTCACGCTTTCATTTGAGATCCAGTTCTACTATACTTTCGTGATCACTCAGTAATTTTCCGTATACTCACTTCATAGAAAATCCTACCCTTGTACATAGTTACTTGGTGGACGTTGTCGCTCACCCTTAAAATTATAATACTCCGGTTACGAAGCAGAAAATGTTATTTCAGTTAATATATTTTTCATACAACAATAAAATTTGTGTCTTTTCTCAATATTCAAGTCTTTCTTCTCATACTTACTTTATGTAGTTTTCATTTCAATATCGGTTCCACCTCAATGGTATGAATGTCATGGTCATGGCGATACAACATTAATTTCGAACCCATCATTATGATTATTTTTTTTTTTACTTATTTCTCTATGTAATAGAATGTCAATCTGTGTTACTGTTCCATTATTACCAACAGAATAGAACAAATATGAACCCTTACATTGAAATAATCCATTGGATAGGGGAAATTCAAAGCATCTTATTAATGAACACTAATGTTGAACATATTTGGTTTATGCATATAAGTTATTATGAATACCAATAGCTAGTCTGGTATAATAACAGTATATATGTGGTTAACATTTATTTTTCAAACAAGCTACGGTTCGGTTCATTTCTGGAAACAGCCTCTCTACCTATGGTAGGGTAAGGCTGTCTACATCCCACCTACTTCATACATCGTGGAAGACGGTATTGGGTAATAAAGAATGAAGAAAGATATTTATATTTCAAGCAGAAGTGGTTTAGCTTAATAGTATAGTATATGTGATTGGATTATTTGACAGGATTAGATTTCCAGGTTAACTTCGTGTATCAATGGTCAGGCATAATTACCTATTAGATAAAATACTTGTTGCAAATTTGACTAGCTAGCTAGGGAGTAGACCAGTCCCTCGAAAATACAGTAACCACACAGCATATTAATTCTTCATCATCTCAAATTAAAAAGAACTTTGGTTACAAATAAAGAGTTGATTAAACTCTAGAAATACAAGTTTGAAACATCAATGAAATTAAGTCATCAAGAAAACATTGGCTCATGATAACAAGCGGTCAGAGAGCGCATTAAAAGAGGCAAGCCACCAAAGACACAACGACCGCAAGAAAAGCAGGTACTTGCAACGCCATTCCAGCGCTCTCCATTGACGGTGAAGGTGCGGGGGCGGTCCCAAACTCCTGAGCCATGGTTCCAGAACTGGTGAAAGCCATGAGGACGATCATTGTGATGGATAGAGCAGTTGCTAACTTCACACTTTCCATTTTGGCGAGTGTTAATATATGTATATATATTAGAGAAAGATAGGATATTTTTTAGCTTGCTCTGTGGGTGGATGTGGGATTAATGGCTTTTATAGGTGCTGTTTAGTGGAACTTAATAGACAAATCAAATTATTAACAGCTAATCACATGGGAAATATTATTTTAAAAGCAAAGGCATAATCATATGACAGAAAGTGGGCATCAAGTGAAATCTAACTAAAATACAACTACTCCATTATATTGGCTCTTGTTTGTCTGGCTGGACGAATCAATACACCTTGATACCACACTTGATACCGGAGAAATACAGCAAATGAATGTTAACCAATGTTGGACAGAGTTTAGATATGATGCTCACCACTTCACGGAATTCACCTTAAATCTGATACAACGTGTAAAAACAACTTACCACTTCATAGAATCCAACTTTAAGGTACCGAGTTAGAAAGAGTACGTACACCACTCAGTGGAACCCATCAAAGAGATACATAACACGAAAGAAGCTTAAAGCTAGCTTAATTATCATTATCATAAATTTTCAAAACATCACCGCATTACACTTTGAGTAGAGATCAACAAAAATTTATAAGACTTTTGAGACATCTCCCGAGCTCCAAAACCATTAAAAGGCTTATTGAATAATCTACGCATTTCAAAGTATTTATTCAACATAAATGGAAAACTCAAAAGACTAATAGTAATAAAAGACATCTGAACAGTTTGTAGTAAAAAGGCTCCAACTGTTAGGATCGATACCTTAGCCCAACAACATATCCAACATATAAGTCCACTGAGGTTTCACTTTAAAACTAATTGGTGATAGAGGGGGTAGCCCATGAGCTTATATGCAAACATTACTTTCTTTTATTTTCCGATGTGGGATTGGGTTTGCACCCCAACAATCCTCCCCTCAAACCCAAGTCCATTAGGGCCTCCCTTCCAACGATAGTCCCGATCCAACCTTATTCAGTACCGCCGCAAACTCGGCACTCGACTTGAATGGGTCCACATCAGGGAGACTTTCGGTACAAGGCTCTAGGATCAACTCATCGTTCGCTGAGGTCAACCGAGGGGGCACGCGCCACTGCAAGTCGCACATCACGCTGCGCCATCCACATCCGGGCTACAACCGTAGCTCTGATACCACTGTTAGGACCGATACGTTAGCCCAACAACATGTCCAACATATAAGCTCACCGGGGTTCCACTCTAAAACCAGCGATTGGGAACAATAGCGGATGAAAGCATAATCAAGATTGATTGTTGATGGTTAGGGTTTTACTGAAGGATAGAGAGCTAGGGTTATTCTGGCCAGATAATCATAGTGGATCTAGATTCGGTTGAAGATAATCATCGGGGGGAAAGATTGAAAACAATGCGGTTTTAGGATTACTTTGCAACATGTGATCGAGATCGATAGGCTCGTTTTTTGTGTTAGATCGTGACAAACTCGAAGAGTTATTTTCGGATTGAACAAGATTAGGGTTTTATCTGGTGGGTTGTGACGTGACGCACGACAGGAGGTCGGTTACGTTATGACAGTGATTGTTCGCGGTGGTAATGTAGTCGGTGATTGGGTTTCGATTGGTGGTTTGTTGCGGAGAGAGATTTTGGGATCCGGGTTTTGGATTCGAGTTTATCATTCTTTGTGATCCCGTGCAAAGAATAGATAAACGTTATCAAACTTAGGGTTTGATGTTGCGAGTGTAGGGATGTGATGTCTCGGGAACTTCATTGATACGAACTAGGTTATTCAAAGATGTGAGGTTTGTTACGGTGCTCAAGGGGATGGTTTCTCGGTTGGGTAGATGGGTAATAAATGGTACCACATCCGTTTTGGTAATCGACGGGTGTCAGAGGGAGTTTTGTTATTTCTCGTGGGTTGAAACGAGAGATCATGATTTTGGTCAAGTATTCCATATTCTTGGAATGATTAGGCGGGTTAGAGCTACTACTTTTGAAGATATTGGTTGTAGAAGATGTCGGATAGAACGAGTTCGACTGGGCTGGGGTATTGGTTGATGTTGGTTCAACGATAGAGTGATTCTTCTTGAGGAATCAATTGGAAATCTTCAAGTGGGTTAGAGGCGGATAACTGTGTAAGTCTGTAACATCCTCGACTTGGGCCTAGTAGAATTACGGTATTTTTCTTATTTATTTTGTCATTTAAATTGTATTTACAAATATTTGGCATTATTTGGATAATTAAATTAATAGGTCAAATGGTCAAACGACTTATAGTGATAAATAAATTATTGTTTGTTTTAAACTAATTTAGATGACAGTATAATAAAATGTATTTCCTCGTAATTGATTTTAGGTTCCAGACAATAAGTTTAGAAGGGGATTAAAATACACTGAATGATACTTGAGTTAAGTGTGTATGTTGACCTCATTTTCTTCATACACTGAGTTGTGCCTAAAACCTTAAGAACACACACATAAACACTTAGAAATCAAGAGAAATCAAATTACCATTACTTGGAGCTGTGATTGTGACTTTACATCTGATTATCATCATCACCTTCTTGTTACCAACTCCATTGTAAGTGTATTATACCCATTTTCATGTTTGTGTTTAAATTGATTGTAATTGAGTTAAATACATGATGCATGTGTAGATTTTGGTGTTAGATGTTGTTGTTTATTGTTATACCATGTTTATTGATGATACTTGAGGTGAATTATTGAGTGAATTCGTGTTTCCTAATTGTATTTCACGTTTTGGGGTTTTTGGTTCGTGCATAATCTAAGTTGCAGGTTGGGGGGACAGATTTGAACCTCTCAGCCGATCGGCTGAGAGTGCATAGCCGATCGGCTATGCTTGTTAAACCGAACGGCTAAAATTAGCTGAACGACTATTTTAGTTCAAAATGAGAATAGCAACTCGTGTCTGAACTCAATGTTCTTAGTATGCATAGATTAGCCGATCGGTTGGTCGTGAGCCGATCGGGTACATTGGTTTAGCCGATCGGCTAGAGTCTCATAGCCGATCGGGTATGGGACCACATCAGGATAGTTTGTTTGTGTGGTACTTTTGTATATATAAGTATATATGTGTGTATATGCATATATGTATGCTATGCTAAGTAAAACTTAATATGTATAAGTGAATGTTAATTTTGAGATATAATCATTATGTGATCCTTGAGATAGGCTACATCGTTGAGTTTCTAACTTATTAATCGTTTATGTTTCCAGATAATCCGAAGACTCAATAATATAAGACTTTTGAGTGGAGATTGCGATTGTAAGGGTGAGTGGATCTATGACTTATGATCTAAGTTAGTTGTAACAATCTGGTTACAGCGGGTAAATGTAGTTTTACCGCTTTTAATTACATATTGTAATGATTATTATGAATTATGTGTTTTATTCAGAGGTCAATTGCGATTGGGTTGGGATACTATTACTTGGACAACGTTAGTGCTTTGTACATGTGTTGTTTAATGAAATGATGTTGTATGAAGTAATAGTACCCAACTATCGGTTAGATCACTGAATTGGCCTTCAGTGGTTATAAGTGTTGCTTGGGGGCCACCGCGGCAGTAGGGTTCCTCAAGGACCACCGATCCTCTTGACGCTAGTTGTTTATGATGCTTAGATGTAAACAATTGTTAAACTGAGTTAGGTTGTTAGTTATTGATCTATTCACTTAGCTTTGTGCTAATCACTCCTCCTAACTCCTTGCAAGTGATCTTTTGTATGTGGATTGGCAAGAGTTTGGGAAAAGAATGTTTGACACCGCTTACTCTGTTTTGGTCAATCATGTTAATAATTTATTATCATGTTGGATTTAATAACACTAAGGCGTAATATTTAAATGTTTGTATTAAGTTAAATGTTTGCATAATATTATGTGGTTTGCACTTTTGTTTAAATTGGTAAACCATGTTGTAATTATTAATTATCGCTTCCGTTATGTTGTGTTTAAAAAAAATAAAATATAGCCTTATGAATTTGGTGTGTGTTACAAAGTCCTAATGTTTGAGCTTTTAGATATTGTTGAGAGTGTCGGGAACTCTTGGTGGAGTCTGTTAACCGAAGGAAGTATCAAAGCTAGTGGGAGTTTGGCAACTAGTGGGAGCTTTGAAGATTAGTGTGCAACTATTGGATCTCAGTTTCTACAAGTTTAGTGAGTAAATTCCGGGTAACACTTGAACGTTCAGATCTTTGTTTTTTACTCTCCAATGGCAAAGTAATTTGCGTCTGACCGTGTATAATGAACCAGAGTCTTCTCAAGAGAGCCGTACTTATCATTTAGATCCGTACAGTGGGAGCAGGTTGAGTGGGAGAAGATGTGTTCATTGAAACCGTAGCTACGTTTTGGGTCGGTGTACCAGCAGGAAAGCGAATGGTGAAGAAGTAGATTTCAAGGTTGTGATTGCGTTCTCATGGGTGAACCTTGATGATAATCTACGGGTTTGTTCTATCGGCGATTTTCTGATTGCTGGGAAGGAATATCGGACAGACGAAATTCTGCACGGGTTGATCGTTGACATGTCGGTGACAAGATTCGATGTGGCTGTATCGACGAATTGAAGAAGCGGTTGTCTTCTTGATAGAATCTTGTGGTTGAAGTCGTTGCACACTTCAACGCATCTTCTTGGGCTAGAAGATGGTGGTGCGGATAACCGGAGAGTGGTCCCAGTTTAGTAGTGGTGTTCAGTTAGCTTTGTATATCGAAAGTCTTTCGATTCTGTGAGGTCGAGCAAGCGTGTTCCGGATGGTTTTTCGGCGGTATTGGTTGAGCTAAGAACAAGGTGTTGCTAAAGGGGCGTCGAAGGTGTGGTTTTATTCCCAGTTTTCAACATGGTGTAGTTGAAATGCCTTTTATCGAAAGTCTATCTGATTCATGTTTAATCAGTGTGCGTGTTCTAATTGGTATTGACGATATGAAGAGGCGGATTCGGCTTGATTGAAAGGGAATATTTGAGGGTTTAATAATTTGGGTTTGTCCGATCTTCAAGTGGGAGATTGTTGAGATTTTGTGAATATCGAACAAAAGAAAAAAAAAGAAACGAGTTGGTCATATGGTCACGTGACTTGAGGTTTGCAATTAATTGGTATTGTTGTTAGTGGACTCTCACGTGAGTCATAAACAGAAGCAAGTTCATGGCTCGAATTATTTGCAGCGGCCCATATTTGTTTTGCCGACTTAATTGTTTTTCTTACGATATATATATATTGTAACCCTAGGATGTACAAAACCTAAGCCACCAAAATAATAAAGAAAATTCTCTGGGTTTGGTCCCGTGGACTAAACCAATCTTCAAGTTGGAGATTGAACATAACGACGTTAAATCCTTGTGTTGTTTACATTATTTATTTATCTTGTTTTGCTTGTTTGATTGCTTTGTTAGCAATTAGTTATTTATTGTTGTGGGTACAATTGTGTTCAATTGTGCGTCTTGTTTGGGTCCTAAATTCTTACATCAACTTCTGGAAAACTCCAAACGAGACACCGTTGCTTGCATTGGAAACTAGACTCATGGAGCTTTTCAACCATATGGAGTAAGATACATATTTTTTTTACTTCTGGATCGGCCCAGTTTATTCTTTGAAGTTAAGCTAAATATAGACTTTTATTTACCTCCTGTGTCATCACTCTCCGTATACACTCAATTTTATTTATCTGATAGATTGAACTCAACTTTTGACTTCTGTCAAATGAATAGGAATTTCTTTTTAGATCTGATGTGAATAGGTCTGCTGATTGAGATTTGAAAGACACTTTCAATATCAACAAAAGAGCAAGATTAGTTATTTCTACTTAGGTTCACAACTGTCCCTGAAGTTAATTGCCTAATTTTATTGTTTCATTTAGAGGTATAATGTACTCATAGAGCTGTCTCCTACACTTTTGTCTTTCATACTCTTTTAAGTTTTGACAATAAACTTTAGTTGTGGAGTCTAAACTTGTATGTATATAAAAAATGGTCTCTTTTATACTAATTGTCACTCATTTCATATTTATTTCAAAAAAGTCTTAATTATGAACCAGCATATTAGAGCACTGTCAGTGCTTATGGTGTCATCATTCCACACTTAGCTTAAAAATTCTAATATAAAGTTTTTTCTCTTTTAGTTTTTTTCGATTAACATGACAGACACTTCCAATAATGTCAGCCATGTGGCTGTTATTATTAATGTTTCTGAGAACATGTATTAGTAAGAATAAGAGTGTATGCAATCATATCTCTGAATCTAAATATTAAATTAAATAAATGGATTAAAATGCAATAAAAGTTCTATTAGTTATTAAATACAAGAAACCAGTAACTTAACATAGAATTTATTGAGTAAAGTTTCATGGTGTATTAGTGTGCCCAGTCTGGAAGACAATGGGCAAATGTGTTTAAAACTGTGAAGAGTTTGGTTTGATGACCACAGCCCCATATTCAATCAAATTATTATGTCTTTTGATTAAAGAAACTATACTTACCATAAGATTAGCTGTTAGATTCCTCTATTAATCTCTACTAAACAGCTTCTATAAAACCCATTAATTCCACTACACTTACTTCACACTCAAACAAACTCAGAAACTAATCCTTCTTCACAAGTAGTCAAACACACACAAATACAAACAGTCGACAAAATGGAAAGTCTCAAGCTAGCCACTACGCTGACCATTACAATGATCGTCCTCGTGGCCTTTACCAGTTCCGGAACCATGGCTCAGGAGTTTGGGGCCGCACCAGCACCTTCACCATCAATGGAGAGCGCTGGAATGGCATTGCAAGTTCCTGCTTTACTTGCAGCCGTTGTGTCATTGGTCGCCTACCTATTTTAAACTTCCACAGCTTTTTCAATCTAGCATCTTCGATGTTTTAATAATGTATGCTTTCTGTATGTCTTTTGATGTCTCAAACTTGTATTTCTAGAGTCTAACTCTACATTTGTATCCAAATTGATTTTCTATTATGAGATGATGAAGATGATTTTATTGTTTTTGTGGTTGTTACATTTATAGTAGAGTACTTTTGAGGAATATATTGGTCTGCATGATACAGTCTTATTCAGCATCAAGAAGTCATCCTGAAATTACAGTTATTATGAATTTGCTGCTGTTAGGATTTAAAACACTATAGTTTAAGAAAATAAACGGATACCCCATGTGGAAAACTAGTTAAAATTCTACACTAAAATGTATGGACAAATCGCCTATCAGAACATCTTCAACTTAAAATGGTTAATCTATACTCTTTCTAACGTAAAAATGACAATTCTAAAACTGTGTGCATTTCCAATGTGGACATTTAGTTGGGACCAGTGGATTGTTATTCATCAGAGCATTAACGTATATCGACGAAAAATTACAGCTTTAACAGCATTCTTTACAAAATTAAGATCTGGTGGCTGCTTCAAAATGCTTTGTTTATATATAACAGTCGCCTTCCATTTAATAGAATTTGGTCCATTAGTGGAGTATATTTTAGTCGATAGTTTTGTGAACGCCGCTTTGGCAGCATAGCGCTATATATCCAAGTGGAATTCTCGATAAACACATTAACATCATGTAGAAGACGGAATTTATATGTGAATATTAGACTTTCTTGAATAAAGGAAATGAATATAATCCAAATTTTAATAGAGATGAAATCGATTGTTAACAAACACCTGTAAATACCCACACATATATCAATATCATACATCTGTTTTTCAATTGAAACTATATTCAAGAATTTGGTGATGGATATTATTCCAGAAATACTTTGCATCCAGTGGAAGCACGGTAAGTTCTTTGGGCGAAATGCTTCTTAAAGGATTTAATGTTGTTGGATCCAACTGGCTGCCGTCCGCTGCTGCAGCTGTGCTAGAGATCGTTGTCATGATATGACTATTGTAACTACTCGAGCTTCCAAGTCTTTTCGTTTCTCAAGCAACGATGGTGGTGGTGTTTTGCATGGTACAAGTAGTCAAACTGTGTAAATGTTTTCAATACAGTATAGACATTAATGTTTGTCACTGGAAGTTTTTAACACCGATTTCTTACCATTCATTCACAAATTATAATAAAAATACAATAACAGATAGTTTCACATGACACAAACGAATACGAACTAAAAACACATATAAGCAAAATACTTGTCGAAAAAATGTATCTATTTCACTTGATCTGTAGATCTCAACTATCTTTTTCTTTCGGTATTTCTTTTAGTGGTGATCTGAACCACGGTACCCAAACAGATGTCGTTTTTTGGTAAGTTGTATAAGCTTTGACCCTGTAATCTTGTTTGAGCATCCTTTTCTCCACAAGTGTAGTAACATACGCCAAGCACAAAGTGTTTATGAGTGCACCAACAAAGACCCAACTGCCCCCTAGGTTCCAACCAAAGACTGCGATTCCCCACCACCATAGTTGCTCACCAAAATAATTTGGGTGCCTAGAATAGTACCATAAGCCTTCGTCAAGATTAGGTACCATGGCCTTTCCTTCTTCTTTCAATTTCTCATTCTTGCTCACAAATATGTGAAGTTGAGTGTCAGCTAAATAGGCGTAGACAATGCCACCAACGCACATTACTAACGCGATGAAGTCCCATACGTTCAACGGCTTGTTTACTGAATGTACAATGTACAGAGGTAGACATACTCCTAGTATAAATACCTGTTTTGAAAAATCATAATCATATACTTAATTTTCAACAGAGAAGTGCACAGCAAAGGGGGCGATTTTGACCGATACAGGTCAAATAGATAAGCTAAAAAAACAAACTAAAACAATGAAGGGTCAAAATGTTTAAAAGTGATCAAAAGTATAGTAAAGTGGCTGCAACTTTCTGAATTGTTGTATAAATGAGTTATATCCATTACAACATATACGTAAAATGTGGATCATTCACATGCATATCAATATTGAACTTTCGTTGCATTTATAATTGCATAATTTAGATAAGTTTGTACATGTTATAAGTAGCATAGAAACTGTACACTTGTAAATTCTTTAAATAAATATGTCAAGTATGAAAATTTACCTGCTGAATTAGGTAAACTCCGAAAAACGAAACCCACCACCAATTTTCTCCATGTTGTTGAGCCATATCGGTGAACCTCCAATCCTCTCTGGCACCCCATTGCCATTTCTCTCGACGAAAGTAATTATGAGTTAATCTGATGGCCCATACCCATGTCAAAAGCACCACCAAATTCGACCGCCACGTGTTATATTCTGCATCTGGGTAACTCCCAAAGTAATGCACCAACAACACTGGGATCACTGTCCAATACAAGTCTATCATCTACATAACATAAACCACAGAAAAACAGCTTGTATTAAGCAGAAGTTAACCAAATCATTAAAAAATAATACACACACATCAAAATGACATCAATTACACTCAAGGGCCTCTAACCAAGAGGTTGCGGGTTCAGTTATCATTTTACACACACAAAAAAAATATACATAATATATGTCGGTGTACATAGTACGTGGTGTAGGATGTGTGTTTGTGGTACTAGAAAATTAAGAAAAAATATTAAGTTGTCATCGATTACAAATTGTTTTTCATGAGAGTATACCCAATTGCTGGCTTGAAGGAGACTAATGAACCAGAAACCGACATCGATGTTGAGGAAGAAGAGAATGTTGGCTAAGAGTATCGGGTGTTGAGAGCACCATTTCCACAAAAAGGAAAGAAAATGTTGATCATTTTTGTGATGAGTTAGAAAGTATTTGTAGAAAAGGATTGAAGGGAGAGGAGCTACAAATGCAATCAAAGCATTCTTCAAAGCCATGATGTTTGATTCACAAAATAATGAAGATCAAAAGCACTATATATATATGGGCCGGGTTGATCAAGGCTCTAGTCTTATATAATACCACTAGCATCTCTTTGTGTTGTGTTCATCACTTATTGCCCACGGTTCAACAATATAATACTCTTTTTGTATAATGTATTTTAATATATAAAAATATCGAGTATATAAAAGTATTGCTACATCCTCCGTCTCAAAATAAGTTAAGTGTACATAATCTATAACATATATGTTATGTAAATTCAACTTATTTAACATGTTTTATTATCGGGGTAAGTCTTCGAATTTTCAATGGCCCCGAAATAAGATCATATCATGTAAATAAAGGCTAAATTAAAAGTTCCATACCTTGAAAAGATATTACAATGTTTCGTTATATAATAATACATGTCACCCGCAAAATACTCGATCTATGCATATTAGTGCTAGTCTATTAAGCCTTTTCTCGTGATACAGTATAACTTAAGTATGATTTCGGTAACGTTATATTAGAAAAAGAATATTTTCTCCTGATGCAACAGTCACGAAAATGGTTAATAAAACTCGATGTATGATTATTATTGTAGTAGAAAAACAATCCAAATGTTTGAAGTTTTGAACATTACAGATCATTTCCTTCAACATCATTTCCATGAACATATCACTTTCTCGATACATATATACGCGTACACATTAATTTTCTTGAGACACTATAAATCCGAGATACTCGGCGCACCCTCAAAGACGAACTATGTTTAATACTAATCAACAAATTTAAGTATGCAAACTGTGATCGGGCGTGCTTAGTTATATATATAACTCGATCAAATCAACTCGTTTTTAACATAACTAATTAATCTCCTCGTATCAGTGGTTAACTTGATCAATTGGAGTGATCAATATTTGGAGTAGACTGAAAGCAAAATTAATCCAGTGGCCGGTCTGGCAGGTAATTAAGGTAAATTAAAGTGTAGGAATGGAAATTAAAGCAGATAGTAAGCCATATAATTATGATTAGAGGAGATAATGGTGCGGCTAATCATCACTTCTTATCTCCCTCACATGCACATTATACGTGCCAGAGATATCACGCTTTTTTTCTTTCCTTTTTAAATATTCTCCCATTTTATATATAACACCTTTTTAATTGTTTATCAATATTATTATATATAACTACACACACAAACTTTTACTTTTATAAGTTCGTTTTTCTATTGGTCATATTATTGATACTTTAGTTCGAATTACTTTATATTTTCGTTTCACAAAACATCAACTAGGGTCTTATTTCTTGAGCCAGTTATTCTTATTTTGATAGTCAAATGTTGATTTAAAGTGTACGAAGTTATAAACTTGGATTTCAAGTACAGGATGTACCATTTGCTATTCAATTTCCAATTTATTTAACTATAATAAAACTGAAATATAACATCAATTTTTTTGGGTAAATATAATTGTTAAAATAAACATATAAAGAGGTCATGCGGTTCATTCGGTTGGATACCTTTACGGTAAATAATACTCATGAATTGGAACCATGACCCAAAGGAATTCACAGGCTGCTTTACTCATTGGTGTGTTACCATATCTAAGACCATTTCATTGTTGTAATTGTGTGTCAGTAGGTGTAAGTGTAAGCCTTTTATATTGGTCCCCTCACGCCCACAACTGATGAGCCCCCGAATCAACGCACACATTTTAAGCTTTCTACATTCTTTCCTTTATTTGAAGAAATTATAATGTAAAGAAGCTGTATGGAGTGTGGACCATGAGATTACAAGTAAAACTCGATCGGATACAGATCATATTTAATCACCTTTTAACAATTTTCAATTGCTAAAATAGTACTACGTCCGTCCCAAAATAAGTGTCATGTTTCAATTTTCTTGGTAACGAAGATGACACTATTACTCTTACTTTTGCACGGACTCTATGTATCCGTTTTTAAAAGATGTATATTTTTGGTAAGATGATAAAGTTAATATACTATTTTTGGGAGTAAACATTTACTTTGGAACAAACTAAATTGGAAAGTTGAACACTTATTTTGAAACGGAATGAATAATATTTTCAAAGCTTTGTTACTATATGATTCTGATTTCTTCGATTTTCGTATTAGTTATATACAAGTCGCATCCCAAATGTCACACCTTTCATAAAGGAAAAGTAGCCGTCTAATATTTCGCCGTTTCTAGCCATAAAGGCAACCAGCAAGCGTATATTTTATCATCCATCCATCCATATAATATATTCCTTCATCATTTTATATGGTGCAAAAGATTGCACAATTATTTTGCTTAAGCAAACTAGTAGTATATCAGAAGTTCAAAACTGAAAACACCAAAATTCTTAATGATCACATTCTTCAAGAACAAGTGACGTTTCTTAAGTAAATACAATAAAGGATCACGAGTGCTTGTAAATATACTTAACTAAGTTATGAGATTGATAGTGTGTACCTAACTACTCAAGTATGTATTGTATGTAAGAAACGTGTTATTTATTGTCATCATATATATTTTGGTAACGTGTTATCTATGTAAGGTGGCACATGACATCTTTACAAGTTTACACGTCACCAAAATACATACAATGACAATAAGTAACAAGTTATGTACAGAAACTATACGACCGAGTAGTTATGTACACACTATAAATATCATAACGTAGTTAAGTACATTTACAAATATTTAACGCTAGTACGCTACCATAAATTCAGACTTAGATATATGGTATGCGTACGTTGACTTGACTTGATGTATAGACGCTTTTAAGTTTTACCCACGTTACCTTTTGGGAATGTATTCAAATGTTGTCAAATTGACACATAACTTGCTTTGTACATTTGAATCTTAAACTCTTACATTGAAGGACCTCTTGTACTAAGTTTATGAACTTTCTTGAATCACGTGTGAGAAATGTACTAATGACATTAGGTCAACGATAAAACCCAAAATATGAAAGAAATTGGAATTTCGGGAGAAGGGGAACACAGACGACAAAACCAATGATTAACAAAACTATGTTAGTTTCTCGTTGTAATTAACTGATTCAGCTGTTTCAGATTAGGTGACCAATAATCACGGCCTCTATCTCATGAAGTACAAAAAAATGATTAACACTTTCTATTTTCTACTTCCTCCGTCCCAATTTAATTGTCCTCAGACAAAAAACACGCAGTTTAAGAAAACATTACCAAATCTCTTACTTTTTGGTAAGAAGACAGTTTTACCCTTTACTTTTTACTTACCTTTTTGTCTTACATATATAATTTGGGGTATGAAAGAACATTATCTCATTATTATTATCTATTTATAGAAGTGGACAATAAAAATAGGACATTTATAAAAGGAATACTACACAATAAAATCAGGACGGAGGGAGTCTGTTTTAGCATGGATGGTATGAAAGAGTGAAACAGTCAATTATATGGAAGGTATAACATGTAGTAGTGAATGGATAAAATGAGATGGTGTAGGAATCATTCCTCTACTTATAAACATATCGGTTGGAAATATGATACTCCTGGGTATTGGTAATTTCCTCTTTTAGGCATCCTTGGTCCATGGGATATTGCTACTAGATTTTGTTATGTATCTCACGTATCTTTGGTGTTTGATTATGTTATGTTAAGGCGAGTTTATAAGAGTTCATTGTTGGGTGTTTGCTTTAATTGGTATTGTTCAGTGTTTGTCATTTATAGCATCTTGCTAGTATTTTAATAGAATCTTATGCCAATAGGAAGAAAAATGAGCAATCACAAATCATACGGCTATATGAGTATGCAATTAGGTTCATGACGTGTACTGTAAATAATGCCAGCACGGCAAGGTAGTTAAAGGCGAGAACGGCACTCGCAAAGCAAGGCACGACCTCTTACTGATACACTTTGAATTCACGACCGCACTAGTTACTCTTACCCTTACTCTTACTGATACAGTTTGAATTCACAACCACTAGAGATGCATGCATGTAGGCATGATGAGCTGACATATCTCATCGCTCACACCCAAAGACATTTGCATGCCCTTAAGTTGTTTGGTTCAAAGTGCAAACCAGAAAAAAATCTTTTTTCCCTTAACGAGATGCAAGGTGACATCTCTTTAAGCAATAGACTTTCTATCTTTCCTTAACAGAACAATATAGCTTTTGTAACAGGAGTTGTGTTCTTAATCCCAGCTTAAGTTGGAAGCGATAGTCCAGTGCCATGTTATTCACTTTTTAGTTGAATCTTTATAACACTTGACAAGCAAACTTGGTGCAAAACCAATAAAAATATCAACCGACAGCACCTAAGAAATACCAATTATTCACCCCTTCAAAAATTATAAATAGGAAGTCCGATGCACGTACTATGGATCCTGACTCCCAAACAGGTTGCCTACCCAACTCTTGCTGATTCTATTTCCAACTAAGCTAATAATACACTCTTGAAAAGCTTAGGTTGGTAGCAGTCTAGTCTGAACCGAGTCAGATTTCTAGTTTTCTGTTTATTCATGATGAACCATTACTTAATTCAAACAAAACAAAATTTAATACCGGAATCAGTAGCTTGAACTAGAGTGATACCAAATTAATGACCACCCACTAAGATGTGATCCACCTTTTGGTTTCTGTTTCCTCAAATTCCCAGTTTCAGTTCACTACCAAACAGGTACCAACCATAACCAGTCACCCCCAGTTTTGTACAGTTGCTCACTTGCAAAACCCCTAACAGAATCTAACAGTTCTTGCGGTGTCAACCAGTAAATGACAAATATGCTTACTAAATCAACCTAAAAGTCAACCTAATCAATTCAATGGCTGACACATAGTTTAACCAAAAGCTTATCTTTTCCCTTGATTTTTCCCGTAAGGTATGACTACAAATTCGGCCAATCAATCATTTTCCTTATGACTACAAATAGTAATGTCGTATGTATTTCAGACGTAGCATCTCATATTATCATACTAGATCTCAAACCCTTGTATACACACGGGTGTTGATTTTTTAATTAAAATAAGGGTCTTAATTTTAATTTAACTAAAATAGGGGAACTCAATTGACTAATTAAGTTTGATTTAAATTGATGATGTCATAGCCATGTTTCCTATATATAATTTAAGATGAATCCCTGTCAACCTATATATTGAACCTTTGGCTAACTGAGTCCGAGTCCATTGCAAACCATGATAAACCTCTCATATTAAGACAAGCTGACATGACCAACACAGATTATGAAACACGGTATTTCAGCGGACACTAACATACGATCAAGAATAGAGCTACAAAACCAGCATACATTTAGTTGTAGAATGAAAAGTATTCAAGATCAACTAAATGGTATTATAGCAATATTCTGTGTTAGAAAATCAATCAATAGGATGAGAGACGAATGAGAGGGAGAGATTGGAAAACAGAGGTTCTGGCACTTCTTCCTCCAGCTCTCTGTTTACATAGCGAGGAAAGATAAGGGCTATCTGATCCGATCAACTGCGTAAGCCGTAGCACACAGATCAAAATAACAAAAACACAGATAGACGTAGACCTATTAACAAGATAACTGTTGAAATAGACAACCAGATTTACATTTTGCATAAGACATAGACCAAAGCATCTTTAGTCCTAGTATTCAACACACATTATATATAGCATGCTCATAACTTCAGACTCAGCGAGACCCATTTCTCCGAACAAGTTAGACTACCCAACTAATCAGCTATATTACTAATTCCTATATCGGATTATTGGCCACAAGCCCACAACCGTACACCAAATGAGTGGTCATTGCATTTCCTACCTTATCACATGTTTGTCTTATGCTAAGGCATCCTAAAAGCCAAATTACATCAATCTGTATTTACTATAGCTAACCTCTCTTTACAATATTCTGCGATCTTATTAAAGAGCTAACCTCCTGTTGAATACCATTGAGCAATTAGGAGATTCTCTACAAGTCCCATAATCAATACTGCGAAAACCCATTACTTCTCAGGTAATTGTAAAGTTGATCTCAAAAGGTGTCACATATATTCCATAGTCACATATATTCCATACCAATCACACTAGATAGATATCATATTCAGGGAATATGATTCGCTTTCAAGATGCCTATTTTGGGAAGCCAAGCAAACCCAACTACTAGGACAGAATCAGATTCATCATGATGACTACAATCAGCTTTACTGAGACTTGCCTTGGTTTGGCTAACGCAGAAAGATTATCCTACTGATTATGATCTTGGCGTCTGGCATAAGTTAAGTGATAAAGATAAACATAAGAATAAGAATAATTTGATAAAACATCCAGACCAAAATCACGATCCACAGAAGCAAGATTGAAACATTACCACGCAAATCCAACTGGCAAGTTATAATCCAGTCAGATTCATAGCCTTTCACAACGAACAACTAAATATAGAAATTGCTGTTCAAGTATTTTGCTTAAGCCAACGTACGTGGGTAGATTAGTTATTATTCCAGTTAGATAAACATAGGAGTCGGATGTCCCAATCACTACAGGTACTTCACAGCCACATTCTTTAAAACATAGCAACTAACAAGCTTTTCTCAACTAGTATCAGTTACTTGACCACATGGAAATATATCAAACTCTTTCTGCATGATTGTATGGTATTGTTTAGACAATATACTAGTTAGAACAACGGTCGTGCCAAAAGAATTAGTAGTAAGAGATTTGTTCCCGTATCTATTGTAACAGAGTTACATTTTATTATTCTAACCTGCCTAACCAGTAATTCTATGTTGTAATGAATCAAATGCAGAGACACTGACAAACAAATGTCCACTTATAGTATGATATAACACACTAGATATCCTAGAACATTTGCAGTTTCTGTTATGTGTTCATACTTTTATATACATTGAATCAGATATTAAAAAAATGCACAATTACACTCTCATTAAACTCCCCCTAATCACTGAGAAGTCTATACAGCCCAGCAGAAATTATTAGATTAATAATTAAATTCAACTACCTGTAAGTGAATCACAATTAAACACCACACATTATACTTAACTCAAGAAATACCATCCAATTATTAAACTTATATGAAATATGAAATATCACCAATAACACAAACCATTTATGCATAAATCTCATTAACTCGATAGCTTACACATAATCTTAAAAAGGAAAACCACATTCAAAGAGCTCATGTATACAAACCCTAATTTATCACCTTTTCCCTTCAAGCTTCCTCAATTTCAGTAATTGACAACATAATCCAATCCAACCACCTACAAATCCAAAATTCAAACAATCAGACAACATAATGACTTAAAAAATATACAAGCAAATAAACAAAAAATCAATGAAAGGAATTACAAACCTTAGATTTTGTCAATATCTTCATCTTCAAACTCAATATAATCATCACCGGCGTTATCATCTTCTTCATCAAGTCCACCAGCAATACCTTCATTAAGCCTAATATTCTCCGGCAACTCACCGTAAGCTTTCAATAACCTAGCTTCGTCAGGCATGTATTTCAGGATGACGTCAGCCTTATCATCCTGATAATCACGTAAACCGACTAAGATGATGTCACCGGCAGCGATCCAAACCTTTTTGTGCATCTTGCCACGGATATGACAGAGACGCTTTGTGCCGTCGATACACATGGCTTCACAACGGCCGTTACCGAGCATACGAAGAACTTGTGCGTATTCTTGACCGTCTTCTTTGAAAACTAATTCACGCTTCTCATCATCGGCTTCGTTCTTACCTCTCTTGCGATTCTTTCCTCCCTTTCCCTTGTTCTTCGGCATAGCTAATTGATTTGATTTGCAGAAACGTACGGAAACCCTAGCTTTTGATATATGTTTGGTATATATACATCTGGTAGGTTATTTTGCCCCAATTTGATTTTATACATATTATCTAAGTTAACTTACACTTTAAACCCTATACTATGAACTAATGACAAAAAGCACTCACTACTCACTATGTTATCATAAACTGTTGGCTCTTGAAGTTTCGTTTTAGTCTCTAAACTATGTGCATAAAAATTCAAAACCTGTTTCATATGTGAAGTTTATATTTAATGATTATTGCTTATTTGTTATTGGTTAACACTTAACTAAAGGTGTTAATGTTAAATTAAATTAATTAGAGTGTATTATAGTATTTTTCATATTTCATATATTGATGTGGAGCATTAATACATAGATCAAACACGATAAACTTGACTTCCAAGAAACTAAGTTATTATTTGGTCAACAAGGAGGGCATTATGTTTGTCAACTTAATGATTTTACATGAAGCTAATAGAGCTTACAAATTGTCTAACCATAGCTTTTTATACTTACCATTAATGAACAGTAGAGAGAAGTAACTATAATACAATTAGACACAAAAGAAAAATGAAAGAGAAATTGTTCCCCAAATTGTGATATCTTAACTTCGTCCCTACTATCAAAAGAAGTTGATGATGAGACTTACAAAAAGGAGGTTAATACAATTATACGAACAATGTGATCTAACGAACCAAGTCCTAATCATGCTACTTCATTAACTGAATCACAATGATATTTTATGATAAGAGTGAGGTTTAAATCAGTACAACAATATATGGTGAGAATAAATGAATCGATAAGAATGTGTCACGTGTCACCGTATTTACTTTCCCCACGTCTTTTAAAATTAAATATCTCACAGAAGGTAAGTCAAAAAATCATAATAATTACACCATAAAAATAACCGTTTTTTTCTATTCGATTAAAGATATCACAAGGTATACTTTCGACGAACTTTCATTCATTTTTTTGTGGGTTTTGAATACAATTATGACATGTGATACCAGTTATATTGGTAAAGGTGTCAATTTTAAACTAATTGATTATTTATGGGTCAACTTAGTTAATATTTATAAGGGGATGAGTTTCTAATATAACCTTCAATTATATAACAATTAACCAACGGATATAGACGGGTCTAGCGGGTAATTTTTTTCCACCTCATTTCATTTTTCACTCAAATAAAAAAAGTTTAGCGGAAACCTGATGGGTCGACCAGACCCGAGACTCATTTGACCCGGACCCGTTTAGACTCATCCTCCTAAATGACCCATCTAGACACGGACCTATATATTGATAATGTCACAGTCATGTTTCCTATATATAATTTAAGATGAATCCTTGTCAACCTATATATTGAACCTTTGGCTAACTGAGTCCGAGTCCATTGCAAACCATGATAAACCTCTCATATTAAGACAAGTTGACATGACCAACACAGATTATGAAACACGATATTTCAGCGGACACTAACATACGATCAAGAATAGAGCTACAAAACCAGCATACATTTAGTTGTAGAATGAAAAGTATTCAAGACAAGCTGACACGACCAACACAGATTATGAAACACGATATTTCAGCGGACACTAACATACGATCAAGAATAGAGCTACAAAACCAGCATGCATTTAGTTGTAGAATGAAAAGTATTCAAGATCAACTAACTGGTATTTTTTGTTTTACAAATTGTACAATATTAGTATCACATGTGTTTGGGGTTTCGCCCCGAAACCCCAAAGCCCCAACCTTAAACCCCAAACCCTAAACCCTAAACGCAACACTTTAACACATGTGTTAGTAAATGTGAAACCCACCACAAAAGTTGGAAAAAAGAACTCGTCGAAAGTATGCCTTAAGAGACGGCAAATCGATGAGGAGAAAACGCTGAATTTAATGGTGCAATTTTCATAATTTTTCGATTTGTCGTTTGTGAGATAATTGATGTTGGGGGTAAATGGGTTTTGTACATGGGTAGCATTCTCTTTATACACATGGCACAATATCATTGGTTCTCTCATTCTCATACAATTTTCTATTCTCATTTGAACCCCACCCTAACACAATAATACGAACAATGTGATATGACGAACCAAGTCCTAATCATGCTACTTCATTAACTGAATCACAATGATATTTTATGATAGAAGTGAGGTAAATGAGTACGACAATATATAGTGAGAATGAATGAACAGTAAAAATGTGTCGTGTGTTACAAAACCCATTTATCCCACGTCTTTTAAAATTAAATATCAGCGTTTTCTTCTATTCAATTAGAGATCTCACAAGTTATGCCTTCGACCAACTTTTTTTTGTTTTTTTGTGGGTTTTAAAAACAATTATGACATGTGATACCAACGAGTAACACATGTGATACTAATATTGTACAATTTGTAAAACAAAAAAAGTCGTTAAAAGTATATCTTTTGTGAGATGTCTAATCGAAGAGAAAAAAAAGTTGATTCTATGGTGCAATTTTTATAAATTTTCAATGAGCTCTCTTGAGATATTTATTTTTTGAAAATGTGAGAAAAGTGAGTTTGTGACACGTGACGCATTACTATCGATTCCTCTATTTTCACCAAATTTTTCATCATGATTTAAACCTCACTCGTACTCTTCATGATAATTAAAGGGCCTTTGATTTTGCCACAAGTGATATTTATATGTTCACATGTAAATTAACTACATGGACAACTATTTCCCAACATCAAAAGTCTCTGTATTAAAATCATCGGCCTAATTACAGTAAAAGCATGTTGTGTTTACTTGATGCAACTATCCGAAGTCAAGAACATGTCAATCAGCAATTTAGCAGCCCTACCTGATATTTTGTAACTATGCCAAGCAAAAAACCGTACTTAGCCCCTCTCTGGTCCTTGAGCGGTTGAGCCTGACCATCCCAGTCAAGGACACATGCACCAAATATATGGATCGAGTCGTACCAGCCTAACACAGGGCACTAACTAGTTTTTCAAGGGTCTTACATAGCCTTTTAGTTTTTCGCTCTTATGATTTTCATTCTTCAAGGAATCACCACTCGAGGGATCGTACTCAAACACCAATAAGCGCCTAAGCGGGCAGATCTAAAAGAGATTAAGGATATGCTCTTACATAGCAAATAAACTGTGTTCTATAACCTTTTATTATGGTGTAAAAATAAGAAGTCATAACGGTAATATATCCCAGTTGTTTTCTATTACCACCTAAAAATCGCTTTCTTGGAGCAAAGCAGTATAGTATAGTGTTTCTCCATGCTTAGGCAACGCTAAATAGGAATGGTTTCAGAATGAGATCAATTCATGTAAAGTGATTAGTATAGTATAGTATATAGTATTATGCTTTCTTGCACAATATATATATATATATATATATATATATATATATATATATACCCATGATTGGTAAGCTGAATATATAGCATCACATCAGAACTTACCAACAAACGTGTCTTCATAAATGATCCCATGATATCACTATATCAGAATGAGATATATTCATGGGTAGTTGCACGCAGAAATGGGTGTGCTTTCAACCAATATTAATTTAAGGGGGGCGAACTTTCAAAATCAGCGTTTAAAGGTTTACGTTATCAGTTTATTACTAAAAAGAAATATCGTTACCGGAAATTGTGATTGGGTCTCTCCGTCTCTTATTTGATTACAAACTTATAACCTCGCTGTATTAAACGTTGATCCTGACAGTAGGTTCTTGATCTAACAGATACAATTGAGTACCACTACGCCACAACAAGAAAACGTAATAGACCAACGGCATACCACCATGCCACGAGATGTAATAGAAACAATTGAGTACCACTACACCAAGACAACGAAATGTACAAGAAACAGACAAAACTTATCACAAAATATATTCTAATAATACTTTGCGTATAGCTTGGTTCCAATGATAATTGTAATAGAACCCGTATCTAAAGCTATATAAAAATGATCAACTCCTACAACACAATCGTTACCTCTATTGAGTACCAGCAAAAGATCCGACCTTTGATTGCACCCATGACACTATATCCTCCCTAGTCGCTACAAAAACACCCGGTTTTTCTTCACTTTGTCGAAACGGTGCAGATAGCTTCCCCACATGTGATTCGAATGCACTCCCCAGCCCTTGAGAGTACTTATGCGTCCCTGCACCTGTGCTAGCTGACAGCAACTCGGGCAATGGTTCATGACGATTAACCATTTCGCTCAAAGTCCCTACCCATTCTTCTAAAGCTGTATGGGCTGCACCTACAGATAGTGATCGAACGTTTAGCCTCCATTCTTCAGGAGTTTTTGTGTGTAACCCGGGGTATAACCCATACATGGTTCCCAAGTACAAAAGCTCATGGGCCCTCTCATCGAGATTTCTTTTTCTACAAATATCGATTAGACAGTTACAAAACGGTCTACGAGCTTCAACTTCAGTGTTATTTAAAATCTCCTTGAACTCCTCTTTAACCTTCTCAAACCCGATTTTTTCTTCCAATAATTTCACAAAAGAAACTAATTTCGGATTGGCTTGTTGTAAACAACCGATTACTTTATCCAAATCATCACCGTTATCGCAATAAGATACAACGGATAACAAGCAACCACACAACCTATCATCTGGTCGAATACCCTTTTTAAGGGAGGTCTCAAAAACAGTTACCAAATCATCTATCCGTTTAGCCCGACCCAAACACTGAATCAAACAAGTACATCCCATTACATTAATCGCTACATTCTCCTTTGACATTTGGTCAAACAAAGTCATCGCCTTTTCTACATTCCCACCACTTCCATATATGTTAAGCATAGCCGTATAACTCCAACTATCAGGCTTACAGTGTTCGGATCCCTTCATGTCATCAAACAACTTTTCAGCTTCTTCTTGTAAACCAAGATCCGCACACATACTTAACAATGTATTATAAAGAATAAAATCCATTGGCCACCCGTTGGACTTCATTCTTTGCCATAAATCTAATGCATCTCTGGCCCATCTTGCTTTCCCATAAATCTTTACCAACGAAGTGAGCGTTTTCGCATCTGGTGATATGCCAGCAGCCACCATTTCTTCAAACAAACTACGTGCCAGACCGGGCTTCCCAGCCTTCCCCATTGCTTCCAGTAAACTATTAAACACAACCAAATTGGGTTTCACCCCTAAAGTCTTCATTTCTTGTAAAACGTATCTTATCCCATCATAATCACCCGCCTCACCAAACATTTTAGCCAAAACAGCAAACGCGATTGCATCTGGGGTCCAACCACTCGCTCTTCCCCTTTCATATAAACTCATAACCTCCTCAACCTTCCCTAACTTTGCATATACATCCAAAACAGCAGAATAAGTTACCTCATCAGGCATCAACCCTGTTTTGTACATTCTTTCAAACCATTCAACCGCCTTATCAAAAAGATTGGACCTTTTTGCACAAGTAATAATCGTTGAATAAGTAATGTTATCTAATTGAACACCATTATCGATCATTTCAACAGCAAGTTCTTCAATAAGCTGAAACTGTCTCCCAAATCTTAAAGACTTCATTGTAACATTATAAAATATGGTTTCCATAGGAAATAAATCTTGGGTTTTAAGCCAATTAAAGAAAAGAACAGTCTTTTCCCATGGTTTCAAACTATTAAGCACCAAAAGTGCATTTTCTCTAGTGGGTGGATGTGGGATTTCTTCAAGAACTTTCAGGAAAGCATCTTGACTATTTTCACACTCATTAAGCTTCTTGGAGAACAACTTAAGGTCTCTAATTTGTGGGTTATATGAATAACTAGTTCTTTGATGTCTTTGAAGATTAAGAACTGAAGGTCTAGGTTTTGTGGGGTTGACCCAAATTGACTTAGGTTTGCTCAACAATTGGGTGGTTTTTTGTGGGGTGTCTGAAAGGATTGTTGTGGATAAGGTTTGAAGCTGATCAGATAAAGATGGGTTTTGCTTCTTGGGTTCTTCTGAAAGGTCTGGTTTTGGGGTTGATTTTGAGGAATTGCAGTAAAAAAATGTTGACTTTTTTGTTTTTCTTCTAGAATTGAATAGGTTTTGATGATGGTGGTGGGCATGTTTTAGGTCTAATGAATTGGGTATATCAAAAGCAGTAAAGAAAGTCGAAGCCATGTTTGTATGTGTGTGTTTAGTGTATGTAAATGGAGGTAAGATTAAAGATGAATTACCTGTTGAGCCATTATCCCAGAAGCTGCACAGAGTGAAGGAGATTGAAGAAGGGTTTTGGGGGAGAGAGGGGCTTATGAGAGTGTATGGTGTGGGGTGCCCTTTTGTTTATTTGGATATTTTTGAATAACGTTATCCCGAATATAAATGCATAAATATTAGTCTAATACGGTAATACCAGCGGAATACAGTATCCATTATGCATAGCTACCAAATTATAGTCATACAGTATTACAGTATATTTGTTCTTAACAGCTTCTCATTGATAGTAACTTAGTTTGTTCATATGTAGGGTTTGGGATTTGTAATATGGTTATAGTTAGTTTATTTATATGCAGAGTTTGGGATTTGTAATATGGTGGTGAATGGAGAAGATTATGAAAATGATAAAATCAATATTAAATGGAACTTATGTATAAGTTATATTTAGAAATATCGAAGTCTTGTTTTTTTTAAGAGTTATTATTTACATCAAAATGCTTTATATATTAGTATAGATAAGAAATTTGGAATTTATGGTTTTTAGTTTTTTACCTGTATTTTGGGTGATCTTTTTTGTTTAATGAGTATTAGAGCACATAAGTCTTGTTAAAACATTTGAACTTCCCTACCTTAAAAATCAAGATTCTTAGAAGTTGGTAGCGTTGAAGGGCCTTAAAAATCGGATTAACGGCTTTCAATCTGGAAATTAGAATGTTATCTTTAACGGTGAGTCAAAAAAAGATCGAACGTCCAATTATTATCATCTTTAACAAATTATTTCATTTCAATATCATTGGTACAAAATAATTTTGCGGTTCCTTATCGAACCAAGTTCAACATTGAATTGCTCCTATTTATAGTTAAAACCTTGAGTATTGAACTCAATATTAAACTCAGAATAGACCTAAAAATCGAACCACTTTCATTTGCTCTTATCCTTTAACCTATGAATGATTCTAGACCATTCGAAGTTAGGTTGGTTGATAAGTGAATTTTCTTAATTTTAAGATTAAACCAACCACAAGCACTCTGAATGGGTTTACAACTTTCAGGAATAATACATATCAATGAATATTTACTAGAAGTTACATTACTTTAAAAAAATTACAAAGCTGTCATTTAGAGTAGTACCTTTAAAGATCATGTTAACTGATATTTGGCACTCCACATCTAATATATTCTTTTGCCTGATTTTATACCATTGGTGATTGGTCTTATAAACAAGCTTTTTAATGGAATGTAGTTGGTCCGTTGCTTAAAAATGTCCAATACGAAGGTCAACGATTGATACACTTATCAGAATATAAATAAGCAGGCTTTATGGGCTTATGGCTAAATACGCCATTGATTTGAATGGAAAATAGTACCACTTGGTGGACAAGTGGTTTTGTTTATCTTACAAAATCAAGTTTCCCCGTATTCCTAATGTTCATTCTCAAAACAAGCATCATGACTCATTGAGAATTTGATATTCAACATTTAATCATGATTTACTAGAGGTGGCAAAAAAGACCCATCGGTTAAATCTGACAGATTTACTATCAGGTAAACAACACGAAAAATGAGTTAACATGACCTTTGCTCAAAATGTAATACTTGTTAAAAAAAAACTAAAGCAGATGAACAACACGAAAAATGAGGTTAGGTTGTTTAAAACTATCAGAAAAAGTTTAAGATGAAAACTTGAGTTGCACAGTAAGCAACATGAAAATTGCAAGATGCTTATAACTGTAACATTAATTACTACGTATATGATAGATAACTCAATAATAGCATTCCCTAACCATAAAAGCAACAACAAAATCTCGAACATCCAAGATTTCTAAAACCAGTAAAATATCCAAGATTAAGAAATAACAAAGTTGTTCCACCACAAAAATCAAAACTTCCAGTAACTAGAATCCTTGTGACTGCAACAGACATCAGAATAGACCACTTAAACAAACAAATTGGGCCTTGAAGCCTTGTATGTGGTCTTGAGCTTTCTTGTTGGGGGTCTAACCTTCTTGAACACCAATGGAAACTTGATCTTGGAGTTGTGGAATTGCTTGGTTGACTCCCTTTTGCAAAGCTTAGCAGGAATAGTAGCAGTTTTGATGACCTGGATGCAGTGGTGACGAACTCTGTGACGAGAAGCCATCTCGGTGTACATTTGTTCGATTGAACCATTGAGGGTTGTGTCCCTGTACTCCTTGTACATGTTATGGTACCCAGTCCTGGATTGGTACCTCAGCCAGATGCCATAGTTCTTGATGGTAGTTGGGTTTTTCTCAAAAATCTAAGCCAAAATATGTGATCAAACAAGATGGTCAGAAAAAGAAAACCTAGTTGAAAGAAACAAGAACAGAAGAAAATATAATCACGGCACAAAAGATGCCTAATACAAAGAACAAATATGTTATTAATACAAGAAGTTAACAATAACCAATCCTTTCCTCTTTCAAATTGTTATTTTGATGGAAGAGTATAAATAGTTTCCCATCACACGAATAACAACTAGACTATGCATTGAAGTCAAGGAGCACCACTATAAATTTGAGTACAAGTGTCTGGCACATAAAGCCATAAATCACAAAGATGCAATACCAACAGCAAAAATGAATTCTTTACTTAACTATTAGTGAGAAAATCCAAATTAAGCAGATATAAATAACTTCGACAACCAAAGTCGATGAATTATTACGTGTATACTGTAAGAATGAAACGTTTATCAATCACAATAAAAAGTTCAAACAGAAACATTTAAGCATGAGCAACTTCAGTTCCATATCTTAATCAAGCAGCTTAATACATAAGCTACATAACATACATAAAATTACAAAGCATTTCAGCCAAACACGTGTTCATTTACATAAAGTGCCATACAAGATCCATTGCTGGGTGGCTAGTGGCTAACAAGACCTTACACCCTAATTGCATTGTTTAATTTAACATGCCATTAACCAAACCAGTTTCCCTTATCATAATCCCCATACAAACAGCATAAGCCATTATAACAATCAACATACTTACATAAATTTAATAGAGATACTAATGCATATTATAACAATAATACATAACTATAAAAATGTAAAGTTTTACCTCATTGATAGCAAGCATCTGACCGTTGCTCTTCTTAACCTTCTTCAACTTCCTCAAAAAGTACCTGATTTTCATCAAACACAACCAAAATTAACGTATATTTTATGTGTTTACAATTACAAATAAGTATTAAATGCATCAATAATAATCTAAATCAATGTCAATATTGACATATATAATAAGTGAAACATACCAGAACTTGCTCTTAGCACGAACTTCATTGGTAGCCCAAAGCTTCATACGATAAATCTTAGGGTGCTCATCTGATTCCGTTGGTAGAGCTCTTCCGACCACCTGGAACTGATGAAACTGCACACAAAAAAATAATAATACACTTTAATTAGAACAGATCATTTCAGAAAACAAAACACTAACTTGAATAGACAGATAAAATGTCTCAAATTACGGGATCAATAACGAATGACAACAAAGATAATAAAGCTACGGTTATAAGCGGAAAATAGGTAAAAACATATACCTTGTAACTCATTTTTCCGGCGCGGTGGTTGATCGGTCTTCTGCTCCGTGTAGGTGAGGTTGAGGCGCTAACGAAAGAATTAGGGCATATGATATTGGTATATAACTGGCTAAGCAAAACCCTAGATTTTGGACTGGGCCAAAACAACGGCCCAGAAAATAGAATGAAGCCCGTTTTGTATGCTACTTCGTTTAATTGTGTGATTACTTTTAATTTCATGATCATTAACAAACAAATTAGATCATTTGTATATTAGAGTGGGTCAAATGAGTAATATAAGTTTGAGTGACTATAAAAAAAAGTTTGTCGAAATTATACTTTGTCACAACCAATGTTTTGAAAACCGGTTGAACCGGTCCGGCCCAACCAGAATAAATGGGATTTTCGGCCGGTTGAAATCCGGTTTTGGACTAAGTTTGAATGGTCAACGAACACGGTCCGGTTTTGACCGGTTCAACTAGGAACCGGAGTGGTTGGAGCGGGATTTTGATTTTTTTAAAAGTGTTTTTGACCGGTTGAGCCGGTCCGGTCCGACCGGAACCGGACCCCTCTCCAGTCCGATTCAATTTCCAGTTTTAAAACCATTGGACACATCTCTAATCGAAGAGAATAAAACACCGGTTTTTATGGTGCAATTTTTATGATTTTTCGACTTACTGTTTGAGAGATTTTTACGTTTAAAAAACGTGAGGAAAGTTGATTTTGTGACACGTGACGCATCTTAGTTGGTCCCCATTCTCACTCAAAATTAATGTACTCATTTAAACTTTACTTTTATATACTATAAAAGGAAAAAATATAAACAAAATTACCAATACAAAATTACAAACTTTCTTTGTTGCTTATCTTTCACAAGATTTGTATAGACTTCAAAACATTATTTTTTATCAATTGGTTAATTAATCGGGTAATTATAGATTTGAAACTTTATTGGATAGTATATCTGTATATGTACTTTCTTACAAGATCAGTTTATGTACTTTCTTACAAGATCAGTTTATGATTTTCTAACTTTCACGAGTTGTTTTAACACAACTCGTGATTATAACTTTGATGACGTAATTAGTTTCGAAATGCACTTTCAGACAACTCTTTTGATGTATGTTTGATGAATCAGGTTTTATTTAGTTAAATGTCCTCAAGTAATTTCAAATGTTACCTTCATACACTCAAAGACGTTAAAAAGATTTGTAACATTGAAAGCATTTTTTTGTCTTTATAAGTGTAACAAAATTAAAAATGAAGTTTGGTAATGCAACACAAATTTGTGGGGATCATGGGAGCAAGGTTCATTGTTAATCATAATCAATGTTTTAATAACCGGTTGGACCGGACCAATTCGTCCGGATCAACCGGCTCCGGAAAATATTACGATTTATTTCTGACCGGTTCTAGAGTATCTGCTCTTATCCTTTAACCTATGAATGATTCTAGACCTTATGAAGTTAGGTTGTTTGGTTGGTGAATTTTCTAAATTTTAAGATTAAACCAACCACAAGCACTCCAAATGAGTTTACAACTTTTAGGAATAAAACTGTGAGTCCCTAATCACTATTATGTTAGTGATTATGAATCGTTAACAGTGAGTTAATTGTAGAAGGGGGGTTGAATACAATTAAAAACTTTTCTTCTTTTTAGTGTGTTAGATTATTTAGCAAGTTTTTAATCGTATTTAGATGACAGCAATATGAACACAGATATATATATATAAGTATGGTGAACAGTTCACTTGCTGAAACAATACTAGCTGAAAGATAAATTCTTTTATTAATTAATTTATCTGTTGTTGATTGCGGAATAGATTAGCCAATGCTAATCTAAATCAAACAGCACAGCTATTACAAATGAGATGAGCAGTAGTGGACAAACACGCTAACTTGCTCACTCGCTGAGGTAAACTAGTAGTGGACAAACACGATACTAGTTCACTCGCTGGTGTTACTTGTATCTTAGACAAACTAGTCACTGTAAACAAGTGACAATACAAGTAATCGACACAAAATGAAGTACAACATACTACGCTATTTATAGACGTTGAATTCCTTAATTTCCGGATCTGGAAGGACACGTGTCGCTGCTTGATTGGTGAGGTGGTTGAGATGTGATACATCATGGCACGACATTCTGTCTTGGGAAATATCACCTTGTACCATAAACCAATTAAATGCTTCCACGTTACTCTTTTCAAGTTTCGAGGAACACGTGCTGCGCCGTAATAACGCCGAATGTCAACTTCTTATTTAATGTGGCATTTAATGCTGCAGTCACTGATAGAAACACAATTCTCCTCATTCTCGATGCGAGCTAACATGCTCTAAAGAATGACTTAAATAGCTAATCTTCAGTGACTTCTTTTATTCAGCAGAAGAGAGAACTCAAGAAGACTTGGAGACTCTCGCTGATAGATGAGTATCAGCGACACACATAGTTAAGTCTTTGATCTTTATAAATTCTTCATCTACTGGTCCAAGATACAAACAGCGACTAGAAGACCTTCAGCAACAGCAACTTCAACTTAGATCATTCTTCATGTACAGAGAATAATGCTCTCGCTGACGTTGATCAGCGACACACAAAGTTGAGCATAATTCTCCTTCAGTAACTCAGAGTGAGAGAAGATCAACGAACATAAACTTCAGCAACAGGAGTTTGACTTCAATCATTTTCTTCATGGAACATTATTGGGAAGATCAGAGACTGTGAACATATAGCATGATCAGTGACTTCATTTATCAGCAATTAATGACTTCAACAATCTGTTATATAATCTCCCCCTTAATCATTGTAATCAGTGACCACTTGAGTTAAGCGATCAGTGACTCAAAAAAACATATCAATGAATTACAGTACTTTAAATCATTACAAAGCTGTCATTTAGAGTAGTATAGTACCTTTAAAGATTATGTTAACTGATATATGGCACTCCACATCTAATATATTCTTTTGCCTGATTTTATACCATTGGTGATCGGTCTTATAAACAAGCTTTTTAGTGGAATGTAGTTTGTCCGTTGCATAAAAATGTCCAATACCAAAAAGCCAACGATTGATACCTTTATCGGAATAAAAATATGCAGGCTTTATGGCTAAATACGCCATTGATCTTCAAATGGAAAATTGTACCACTTAGGAGAATCAAGTTTACATGTATTCATAACGGGTGATGATTTATACACCATAACTTTTTTGCCATACACCACTAAAATATATTTTTAGACCTTTTTATCTCTTGCAACTTAAAATTCTTTAAACACTCCTTAAGAACTTAACAACTTCAAAACTTCAAGGGCAAAAATGTCCAAAACATAATTTTGATGGTGTATGGTAAAGAAGTGAGTGTACAAATCACCAGTCATTCATAATTTTCATTTTCAAAACAAGCATCATGACTCATTCAGGATTTAATATTCAATATTTAATCATGATTTAACTTATTCAAACAAACTAAAGCAGGAAAACAACACGAAAAATGAGGTTAGGTTGTTTAAAAATATCAGAAAAGATCTATATATATTATACGGGGATTAGGCTGACGTCATGCAACATCCCTCCCCCAATCGTGAGCTGCTATTTCGTCGACGTGTAACTCTGAGGTGAAAGGAATTTTCACATAATTTTGAATTTTATAAATTTAACATCCATAATTTAAGCTGATGATGACTAAAATACATGCATATACATACAAAAGGTGCATGTAAATACATGGGGTTTCATTGTACTTTTCTTTCATCCATTGGGTTAAAATTCGATGGGTAGAAGGATTACATGCAGCTCACAAACATTCATCAAGCAAACTACATGCACACTCAAAAAGCTGTGTAATTGCCTGCAAAGTGAATGATTTTTTATACTCCCTTGTTTTTAATGGCCCTTTAAGACAATTTCACAAGCTTTGTTTTAAATGGCCCTTTATAATGCCCATTTGGTTGCTTTTTTCGACTGCCTAAAAATTACTTTACAAGCTTTCATTTGATTGTTTACTTTTGCAAGCTTTTTTTATTGGGTTCTAGCACCGCCCAAAATTGAGTCGCTGAATTCATCTGCCCTTCTTGATTTTCGTCATATTCCTTTTTTCATTCGATTGAAGAGACAGAAGCATTTAAAGCCAAATCTTTATGTGTTTTTCTCCATCAATTTTTTAGTACAAATGTTTTCTTCTTTTGCTTTTCATAGCTCTTTCATACTAGTTTTTTAAAAAAGTAAATTCAATGATACCATTTGTTTTGTTTATTCAATTTATAATACGTGTTAAGGACTTGAATTTGGAGTTGTTATGTTTCAAATATCTTAGTTTTGAGTTATTGTTTGTTAGATTTCTTTAATATAGGTTTGATTTTGGTTGTGTATGTGTTTCAACGTGTGTGGGTTATGGTTTTAAAAGTACTACTACCTCCATCCTAATATTATAGTCCATGTTTCTATTTTTTAACGTGTCAAATTAAGTGTCCACTTTTAAAAATAGATAGTGAAGGTTGGTCGTGATTACCAGTTCACACCTCTCTCTTTCATCGGCTTCTATAAGGTCTATGAATAATATCACCGCCCAAAAATTTAAACAAATACATTCACATGGCCTTCTTTCACATTCATCTACTTTGTTTATTTTCTTTCACACATCGATCTATCTGGGTTCTTCAAATCAGTTATTTTCTCACACATGATGATTTTCAGCAATTTCACTACAGTAAGTCGGTTTTTCATATTCAAAGGTGAGAAAAAAAATAGATTTTCATCGAATAATTGTTTGCTTGCTTCGATTTATTCACACCTTTATTGTTTGCTAAATTTATTGATGTACAACGCATAATTTGTAAACATGTAATTTATACAAACCTATTTATATCTATGTTTTTTGAAGGTTTTAGACCGCATACAATAGGTTACGATTTTGCGAATATAAGGTTTGTGTTTGTATTTTAGGGTTTTGATCAAGCATAATTTTATACCTGAGTGCAATATGGGTTGGGCCGATTCGTTACTCTCCGCGACTTACATAAGAACCCGTTGGAATGTATAGAACGAGACCAAGGGTGGTGTGAATCGGTGGTGAGGAGATGAATAGTGATCTCCTTTTGATGATGAAGGTGTAAGTATAAGATGAGTGGGTATATTTATGAGGTGTTAGGAAAATGAGTACTATTCATACCCTTGTATTTATAGTGGAACATGATCACCCTGGTGAGCAAGCTTGCCACGTGTCATCATCTCATAGCTTTGATCGTATGGTTGACTTACCACCTAGATGGGTATTGTTCATCGTACGGTTGAGTCACCATCTCATGGTTTTTAATCGTACGGCTGAATCATCATCCGGTGGTATTGTTCATTGTACGATTGACTCATCATCTTGATGGTAATGATGGTACGGTTGTGATTGATACTTCCTGCTCATGGGTCCCTCGTGGTGACGTGGACTAATGGTTTAGTTGGATGGGGGTGTTTGTCGGCCACTAGAGAGACCACCACTAACGTAGGTGACTCCCGTTATAAGCTTGTCTCCTAACAAAAGACAAAGACGTTATCTTGATGGGCTTGCACCATTGGCTTGGACTTTGTGAGTTGGGCCTCCTATAAACTAAGTCTCATATTATGGACTTTCCTGTCAATGACGTTTCCTATTTAGGGGTCCTCCTGTTGACGAGGTTTCCTGTTTAATAAATCTTCTTGTAAATGTTGTCTGCCTGTAAGATGGGATTTCCTGTCAGAAAGGCCTCCTATTTAATGGGTCCCCTGCGGTTTTGGTCCGCCTGTAAGATGGGCTTCCCTGTTTCATTTGCAGGGGCCATTAAGAATGGTACACGATTAAGTCCCCCCAGTTTAGTTTGTTGGTGTTTATACCAGGTAACTAAATTAAAGCCTCATTTTTCAGGGGGTAAAGTCCAGGAGATAGCAAATTTGTGAGGGAGGTCAGCGTTTCAGGAGGACGTGGCAAATTTGTAGCCGTGCGTTGATGACTGATGGCGTCCCATCACTATGTCAGAGTATTAAATGTTCTGGGCGTTTTAATTGTATGGGGGTTTGTGCATGCGCCGTCAGAGGCGCGTGTGGTTTTTAATCCTATAGTTTACCACGCGCCCTTCCTGGGATTGTGACACGTGTGTGGTGCAGATCAAAGCCCACAAACCCATGAGCCCATGGCGGTTACTTCTTTTCCCTATAAATAGAGTCTCCATGCTTTCATTGTTACTTTACATTCTGTTTCTTCATCTCCCATTCTCTTCTTCCTCCGTGCGATTCCGGCATTCAGGTTACATTTTCGGTCATTCAAATTACACTTCCGGCATTCAAGCTACATTTTCGATTACGACGTAAGTTTTGTTTTCTTGTATTTCGTACTTTGTTGTTTCATTTTTCATCTTTCATTTTGTTTACCATGGAACCACCGCACTCCGCCACCACCTCTACTGTTTCCAGCCCTATGGCCATGGTCACCGCCCAATTTTTCGGTGGTACAGTAGATTGTGTACAGAGTATCACAGATCGTGACCATCTTTTAGAGCTTTTTTCTTTATATCCCTGTATAGATTTATTTGAGGCTACTGCGCCTCTTCCGACGCAACGTGCAAATACGCCTTATGCGGGGAAGGTGACCATATATTCTCACTGGTTTGCCACCAGTAACTTTAGACTTCCTCCCACACCTTTCTTTATTTCCCTTTTAGAATATTATGGAATAGGTTTTTCCCAACTCCACCCTTTAGGGCTGCAGAAAATCATTATGTTTGAGGTATACTGTCGACTGCACAGGAAGGAGCCTACTCTCCTGTATTTTTCTTCGCAGTTTACTCTGACCAACTCTCCGGAGAATTGGTTTTCTGTTGCAAAGCGTTCCGAGCTCAATACAAACTTATGCGGGCCCAGGGCAGATGGCATGCGTGGGTGGAAGGAGAGATTTTTCTTTGTTGACGTCGGGGTACTTCCAGCCGGCAAAGAAAGTTTGTTTAGGTGGGTGAATCCCTAGGACTGGGTTCTACGGCTAGGCCCGGTAAAGAATGCCGCTCAGGAGGTTAGTGATTTGAATCCTGAAGTTGATCAGGACTTCTTTCGATTGTTGAAGCAGGGCGATGTTGTTATGAGACCGTATCCGGACTCTGTCCTTGCTTTGGCTAACATGAGCCGGAATTGGAATAGCCCCGGCAGGATCCTCATTTGTACATACCAAAATAAAGGTAGGTGGTGGTGGCAAGGTGGTCCTGTTGTTGTTATTTTTAACATTAGGTGTTCTGTCTAACCCTTTATCTGTTTTATTTTAATTTTCAGTGATGGATTTCAATAGCTTCCTGGCTGCTGACGACCTAACCGGTGTGAAGATTGGCCACACATCTGTGGATAACATTTCCACCAACCCTGATGGCACCTCCCTGCCCACTCTTTCCCCAGGGTCTGAGATTCCATCTGACTTCGTAAGGGTGGATGATCTTGGGGAGACGGTTGGGAAGAAGAAAAAAGTTGCTGCTGGAGGCGGTAAAAAGAAGAAGAAAGCTAGTCATCCAGCCAGGGAGACAACCCTGGTAGCTGGTCAGGACGTTGGCAGAAGCTGTGAACCCAAATTTCTTCGTCTCACCCTGCACTGGCTCTTAGGGATGAGACTACCGGTAAGATGATTTTTATTTTTATTTTTATTTTATTTTATGAATTTTACACTTAGTCAAATTCTTACCCCCTTGTTTTCTTTACAGACGAGGAGGGTGAGACAAATACCCTTAGGAAGAGGAAGAGGATTCAATTTTCTACAGGCGAGGACTCCTCCTCCAGGCTCCAGGGGACTAGCAGCTCTAGCTTCTCCTTTCCAGATATGGATGTGGATGAGGATGAAGATGCCGCTGACTTTTTGGGAGGTGCTCGGGGTCTTATATCCTTAACGCCCGAGTCTGATATAAGTGGTTCTCCTATTTTTGCTCCCAGGTGGGGTTTTCAAGACGACAACCCGGGGCGTGACCTCCAGTCCTGCAAGGACTATGTCATGCACGCAATGCCCCCAGCCATTGAACAGAAGATGTCCTCACTAAATGCTCGCTAGAGCATCAATCGTGGCATCAAGTCTACTTTTGATTCATTTATGTGGGGCATCAATACCCTGAGGACTACCGATCACTTTAAGAAGCTCAGCAGGAAGCTAGGGCTCGCCCTGAAGGAAGATAGGGCTAAGGCGGCCCAGGAGAGGGAGGCCTTTGAGAAATTCAAGGCTGACCATGCTGCTGAGTTGGCCAAGGTCGACCAGATGGCTACTGAGGTTGAGTCCCTGAGATCCCAACTTTCTGAGCAGGTATTATACTTTTCATGACTTAATAATTTAATTTGCCTCCTCTCTCTTTTCTTCTTAGTAATTTAAATAACCTGTGACTTTCTTTTCAGGCTAAGACCACTGCTGAGATGGAAGCCTCCCTGCAGCAGAGCGAGCTGGAGCTGAATGTTTCCATCCTGGCGAAGGACGAGGCACAGGCTGATAGGGACAGGGTTGCTGCTGAAAGGGATCAGGCTATTGTGGAGAGAGATGACGCATTTGCAGAGAAGAAAACTTTGCAGGCCGGTCTCCCTGACCTGATCATCACCGCGATGGGCTGCCTTGCGATTTTAAATCCTTTTGGCAGGCTCGTCCAATGTGTTAGGGGTCAGGGCAGACATGAAACGGCTTCTCTGGCAGCACAATTCCTGAACCCACTTCCTGAGGCTTTGGCGAGCAGGATCGATCCAGAGATAGGGAATAAACTAGAGGCTGCTAAGGCTGCCCTGAAAGATCTATCTACCTATCCCTTCTTGGAAAAGCTCGTTGGAGACCAAGACATGCCTGCTAAGGCCATTTTAGCTTTGAAACCTTAGCCTGTTCCTTTGTTTTTGTTTTGTAAACAATCTGTATACACTTTGTATCTGAATATTTGTGGTGATATATATAAGTGTCTTTGTTGCATTATGTTTTATCCTTTGTGTTTCAGTACTTGCTTTACAATTTATATAAGTTGTATCTTTTCTGTATATTTGTTTGTTGGTCATGACCTGGCAAATTCTAGTTTGCCTACTGTGCAGGGATGATCAGCTAGCAAGTCTATTGGCGAATGTTTGTGTCATTCCTGCCTTGGTCTGATTCAACACTTTGCCAACCTATTGGTTGAGGTGAATCTCTGCCAGGGATAGGGCTAGAATTCACCTTCCACTATGGCAGGACCGACACTCTTGCTTGCCATTTCAGTTGATTTTGTCAACTAAGTGTGGGGAGTGGGGCATTGCGGAGTTTTTATTGTTTAACTCTGACCCATGAAATGGTCCTATGCATATGACATACCCTGCAAGGGGATATGTCCTTGGCACTTTGTAATATATTTGACAAAAATGTATAGCAAATTGGCACGAACAACTAAGTTTTATTGAAAAAGTGATTCAACAAAACATGCCGATCAGGAGGGGTGATCAGGCCCTCATGGGCTTACAGATAGTTGTTCAAATGAAGCATTTTTGATTTGTTGTGTGCCAAGTGCGGGGAACAGATGTACCATCTAGGTGGACCAGGGAATAAGCTCCGTTGTCGTGTGCTTCTGCAACTTGATAGGTTCCCTCCCAATTCTGCCCAAGCTTTCCAGTATCTTCCGCCTTGGAGGCCTCGTTTCTCCTCCATACATAGTCTCCTGTAGTATACTCCCTGCCTTGTACCTTCCTGTTGTAATACCTGGCCATTTTGTGTTTGTTTCTTGCCTGCTGGATAGCTGCCATTTCCTTGACTTCTTCTACAAAGTTGAGATTTTCTTTCAAGGACACTAGATTGGCCTCCTCATTAAACTCTAGTACCCTTTCTGTTGGAACACTTATTTCTGCAGGAATGACCGCTTCTGTCCCATGGACCAAGCTAAAGGGAGTTACCCATGTACTACTTTCCTTTGGCATTGTGCGGTGAGCCCACAACACATTAGGAGGTTCATCGATCCACCATGTTCTTGATTTGCCTAGCCTTGCCTTGATTCCGGCCACAATGTCCCTGTTTGCGACTTCTACCTGTCCGTTTGCCTGAGGATGGGCGACAGAGGTGAAAACTTGCCTGATTGACAATTCACTGCACCATGATTTGAACGGATTGGAGGCGAATTGCGTTCCATTGTCACTAACGATCTCATGGGGGATTCCGAATCTGCAAACTATGTTTTCCCATACAAAGTTTACCATTTTCTTTCCTGTTATCTGGGCCACCGGCTTAGCTTCTACCCATTTGGTGAAGTAATCCACAGCTATGACGATGAACTTAACCCCACCAACTCCGGGGGAAAAGGTCCAACGATGTCAATTCCCCATTTGTAAAATAGCCAGGGGGACGTAACTGGGATAAGGTCATGTTTTGGGGTTCTCGATATTGGGGAGTGAATTTGATAGGACAGGCACCTTCTTACCACGGCTAAGGTGTCTTGATGCATAGTTGGCTAGAAATAACCCTGCCTCATTATCTTTCCTGTGATTGCTCTCGGACCAGAGTGTAAGCCACATGATCCCTCGTGCACTTCCCTGATCAGCATTTCAGCCTGCTTTGGGCCAGCGCACCTGACGTTTGGGCCCAAGAATGACTTCCTGAGTAATTCTCCTTTTTCGATGGTATACATGGGTGATTTTACTCTGATTTTTCTTGCGAGGAATCTATCACCAGGGAGCTTTCCATGCAGAAGGTATTCTCTAATCGGGGTCATTCAGTTATCTTCTGTTTCTTCAATGGGGCTTACTTCGTTATCCCTGTCAATTGACTTTTGTTTTAGAACTTCTACCAGCACTTCTTTTGTCAGGTGAGCGAATGTCAGGGATGCCAATTTACTCAGCACATCAGCTTTTTTGTTTTGGCTTCTTGGTACTTGATCGATTTTAAAGTGTTCAAACTTTTTGATCATCCCCTGAGCAATTTCCAGGTATTTTTTCATTGCAGATTCTTTTGCTTCAAAACTTTCATTTACTTGATTGGCTACCAACTGTGAGTCAACGAACACCTGGAGAGAAACAATGTTCATTTGCTCAGCTATCTTCAGGCCTACAATCAGAGCTTCATATTAAGCCTCATTGTTATATACAGGGAAATCAAATCTTCGGGCGTATGTATGCTCTTCTCCGGCTGGGCTTGTAAGTATCAACCCAGCCCCTGAGCCCCCAGAACTCGCTACACCATCAGTATAGAGGTACCAAATGTCCCGGACGGGAGCGCTGGTGGTCAGGGAGGTCTTTCCTTCACATTCTTTTGGTAACTCCGTCAGGAAGTCTGCTATGATTTGGCCCTTTATTGCGTTTCTTGGACAAAATTCAATTTCGTGTTCTCCCAATTCTATTGCCCATTTAGCTAATCTTCCAGATTTTTCAGGCTTTTGCAACACCTGCTTAATCGGTTGATCCGTAAGTACTACTATTTGATGCGCTTGGAAATATCGACGCAAGCGTCGTGCTGAGTGTACCAGGGCCAATATGAGTTTCTCGATAGGCGCATAATTCAATTCTGCTGGTTGAAGGGCCTTGCTAATAAAATATACAGGCATTTGTATTTTGTTTCTTTCTGCTATTAGGACTGAACTTACGGCGGAATTGGATGCTGCCAAATACAGGGTGAGGGTTTCTCCTAGGATTGGTGCTGTCAGGGTTGGAAGTTTTGCCATGAATTCTTTCATTTCTTGAAAGGCCTTCTCCGCCTTCTCGGTCCATTGGAAATCTTTTTTATCGTTAACGCCTTTTAGTGTAGCAAAGAATGGCAGGGATCTCTCTGCGGCCTTTGACAGGAAACGAGTCAAGGCGGCCAACTTTCCTGATAGACTTTGAACATCCTGTTTGGTTTTTGGGGACGACATAGTGGTAATCGCCTGTACCTTATCTGGGTTCGCCTGAAAACCCCCAGTGGTAATTAAATGCCCTAAAAATGTGCCTTCTTCCATTCCAAAAGAGCACTTAGAAGGATTGAGTTTCATATTAATTGCCCTGAGCGTGGCAAATGTCTCCGAGATGTCATCCAACATGTTGTCCTCTGTCTTGCTTTTAATTACTAAATCATCTACGTATGCTTCAACATTCCTGTCGATTTGATTCCTGAAAGCAGAATCGATTACACGTTGGTATGTTGCGCCTTTTTTTAGTCTGAATGGCATTTTTTTGTAACTAAAGATTCCCTGAGTCGTGTGGAAAGCTGTTTTGTCTTCATCATTTTCAGTTATTTGAATTTGGTGATAGCCTTTGTAAGCATCTAAGAAGCACTTCAACCTGTATCTAGCAAGTGATTCAACTTTCCAGTCTATCTCAGGTAAATGGTAGTTGTCCTTTGGGCAGGCCTTGTTTAGGTCAGAGTAATCAACCACATTCTTCATGTGCCGTTTGGTTTTTTTTACCATAACTGGGTTTGCGACCCATGTTTGATATTTGACTTCCCTAAGTATACTTGCGGCAACCAGATCTTCTACTTCCTTTTGTAAGAAGACACTTCTTTCAGGTGCCATTCCCCTTTTCTTCTGTCTCAACGGTGTGACGGAGGCCTTTGTGTTGAGGGAGTGTTCTATTATGCTTCTTGGCACCCCCGTCATGTCTGCTGGTTTAAAAGCAAATACATCCTGATTTTCAATCAGTAGTGCCTTTAATTGCTGCTTAATCCTGGAGGGTAACTTTTGGCCAATACTAATGGTTTGATCAGGGAACTCTTGATTTATTATGATTTCTTCCTGTGCTTTATCCGCCTGAGGTGAGCTCCCTGCCTCCAGTGTTTGGTTTACTTGAGAGCACTCAATTTGTAAAAGTCTGTCCGCGTGTACCGTCGCTATGCCCTATGGTGTTGGGAATCGTACCATACCATGGATTGTGGAGGTTACAGCCCCGAATTGTAACATAGCTGTTCTTCCAAGTATGACATTGTACTTAGATGGTGAGCGAATGATTATAAAATCAAGCATAGCTATTCTGTAACGTGGATGCCCCAGTGTAACTTCAAGCTTGATCTTTCCTAGTGGCCAATTTGTTTCTCCTGAGAAGCCGACTAGTGGTTGCAGGAACTCCTCTCTTTTAATTTTTAGATGCTCAGGAAGTTGTTCAAAGCAATGCTCATACATAATCTCCGTATAACTACCATTATCCATGTACACCCTGTTAACCTGTAAATTCGCTATTCTAGCCGATATTACCAGTGGTTCAGCATATGGGTCTACTCTGTGGATAGCAGGGAAGCTTATCTCCTGTAGTTCCCACATTTCGACTTGCTCTATCTTTCTTTTTTGTCTTGGAGCCAGGGGACTAATCATAAGTATGACTGCGTCAGACGTAGGTAGCTCAGCTGTAGCTTTTCCTTTCTTGGCTTCTCCCTGTTGGAAATTCCTAGCCCCCTGTGCTAGATGCTCCAACTTGCCATCTTTAATCGCCTTATAAATCTGAGCCTTTAGCTCCCTGCATTCATTTGTGTCATGCCCTACTTCTTTGTGAAATTTGCAGTATTTGCCATTATCCTTTGCTTTGGAAGCTATGGGATGCGGCTTCTTGAATACCTTATCAACGGGTTCAGTGACTAGTATCTCATGCGGGGTTTTGGACAGGGACGCCACGACCCTGTCCTTCTCTAAATTTTTGTTATATGGCTGAAATCTGTTCACCTTGCCATATCTTCCTCCCTGTTGTCCTTTGTTATGCCCCTGGGACAGTTGATGTTTGTGATCACCCTTTGAATTATTGACAGCTTGCATGTTTCTTCTGTTTAACTGGCGTTTCTCCATTGCCCTGATGTAGTCCCTGGTTTGAGACACCTGTGCTGCAAAAGTTGGTGGTGTCTCACCGATGAATTCATCTACCAGTGACTGGAATCGTGTGACACCCGCTAAATTAGGACTAGAGATTAGTACCTAATCAATTGTTAATACATATAATTAGTTTTGTATTAGGCTAATTAATGTATCGAATTATATATTGATGAATATATACAATTATGCGATTTGATTAAATCGTACGCGACCCAAATCGAATGTAATTCGATTCAGTTTATACGGACGCTGGTGAACAATTTTATTAAATACTGTAATATTATTTAGTACAAACATTATATCCAAAATATTATTTTGATAATATTTCGTAATTAGTTTGTATCGTACAAATAAACGTCCACGCGATTAAAATGTTAAACACGCAAACAAACGAAACCATTTAAGTTATTAAGTATTTGGTAAAATACTTCAACAAAAATATTGAATAAACATTCGTATTTTAAAACATATATTTAAACGTATAAAATAATTATTTAACGTTTAAACGAGCGGGAAAACGAACACCGTATGGAGCGCAAACGCGGGGATTAAAATTTGGGAGATTTCCCTCCCCCTTCTTCCCAAAAATCTGCCCATAATGGGGGAAAACCCCCTCCCCACTCTTCATTATCACCATCTCTTTCTCTCTCTCCTACTCTTTTCCTCTCATCTCCACCACCACACCACCACTACTTCCACCACCAAAATAACCATCAAAACCTCCTTAAATCATCACGCTCGTTTGGAAGAAAAGATTTACGGAGTCACGATCTACGTTTCTACCTTTTCGGTTTCTCCCGGCGTAAAGTTTGTAAGTTTCTGACAAAACCCGAAATACTTCGGTTTTCATTATTTTTACTTGTTTATGGGTTATTTAAGCTCATAATGTCCAAATATGAGTTGGGTAAAAGTTTCAAGTCAAACGGAGGCCGAAAAACACCTTTTCGGCTCATTTTCCGGCCAATAGCGCGTTATGTCGCAGAGGCTCCAGACCACCTGCGACATAAGCTTTTATGTCGTTAAATATGGCCTTATGTCGCATATAGCGACATAAGCCACTATATCGCACTAATCACGGATGTCGCATACAGCGACACAAATGGTTATGTCGCAGAAATTACGGACGTCGCATATAGCGACACAAAACACTATGTCGCAAAACTCATTCCCGTCGCATATAGCGACACAACGCCTACGTCGCATTAAATTGCGGATGTCGCACTTAGCGACACAAGCCCTTATGTCGCAGACATGATCTGCGACACAACAGACTATGTCGCACTTAACGACACAAAGCCGTATGTTGCACACTATGTCGCATGAAACAGAACCAAGAAAACACAAATTTTACTAAGTGTCGAGACCTAAAATTTTATCACTTGATTTCACCCAAATTCAAGTCCAAATGCGTTTTTCACCAAAACAATTTAGTAGAAATAAAAAATTTTCGAGCTGACTTGGCATCTCGACCCCAACCAGGGGCCAGCCCCTTGAACCCCGCCAGGGGTTGCCACCCCTCGGACCCCGCTAACCAGGGGCGCTGCCCCCGGACCCCCGTCACTTAAAGTTATAAATACTTTTAAGTATAACACCTTTCAAAAATCAAAATAATAATGTGAGATTATTATTGCAAACAAATCACCAACGGGCCGTACATACTTTCAAAACACAATAGAGTCAACCAAGTGGTAATAATTTGGACAAGTTAATCAACCAAATCGTAGTAATTTGGACATCATAGTTGAACAAACAACTACAAAGGTAGTCTTTTAAGATACCTATGCAATTAATAACCATCGCGCATATTGGACGCCCTCAGGTTACAAGTCTTCGGACATCGATTCGCAGCTAATCAAGTCAAGTTTATTTAAATAAACACTAAAGGCTCAGGTGAGTATCGTAGCCCCTATTTTACAGTTTTCATATGGGGTGTGATTACATTGCTCCTTTTATTTTACAAATATGAACGCAAGTACAATACAAATCAAATACTACATGAGTTGTTTTCACTAATCATTTCAAAGCCCTCCACAACATAGTTTGGTAATAGATCTTAGTGTGGATGTTAGTATATGATATCATATAGGATTGACAATCCTCGTTCGGGTTAGTACGCACTAATTGGTAAAACAGACGTATTAGCATTTGGGAAGACGAGTGTAGATTAGGCACTCGTAGGAGGCAACTCAGTTGGGTTTCCTTAATTGGATCTGACACCCAAGTTAAGCTCAGACTATGTGCTCATGACTGTATAACTTTTATTTTGCTTAATTGCATTTTAAATTCAATTATAAATCTTGCGGTTCATACAAATATGCATTGACATACAAACCTGTGAGCTCACAAGCGTTTCGCTGACCAATTTTAGCATGTATCACAGGTGACCAACAGTAGGTTGAACTGCTCAATCAAGATCCATTAGCTCGAGTCAGCATGCAAACAATCAGAGATTTAGCTGCATTATTATATTAGATTAATTATGTACATAAATCTCTCAATTTCAAACCGAGCTAATGTAAATAATATTTTGATGTAAACTTTGGTTTTATTAATATCAATGTAAAACGACGCATATAGTGGTCGTTTGCTATATATATGTGTGCTTTGATTATTGATTAGTAACACCCAAATTATGCTTCCGCAAAACATTAAATTTGAGGGTGTTACAAATTGACTATCATCCAGGCAAGATATGAATCCGGACACTTGCTGGCTCTCTGGCAATCCTGAAATTTTCAGGCATTCATCGATGTACCTGTCAATAAAATCTTTCAGGGACTCGTGGGGATGTTGTTTTATCATGTGGGCTTCCACATGTGACCTCACTTGTTTTTTCTTCTGGTGGAAGTGGCTTACAAACTTTCTCCTGATATCGTTGAAACAGGTAATGCTTCTTTCTGGTAAATCCCAAAACCAAGATTTAGCATATGATCTAAGCACTGAGGAAAACATTTGGCAGGCAACAGCGTCTTCCCAGTGTTGTGTTTTAATGGCATGATGGAATGATTGGATAAAATCTTCAGGATCTGTTGTCCCATCATAAGTTCCCAGAGTGGCAGGGACTGAAATTCCCCATGGAAGTGGCACACTAGCTATTGCCGGGTGGAATTAAGTATTTGAGTCAGGGATCACGTTCTGCGGCTGTGACGTTCTTCCCTGCATGACTGCCAGGAGGTTTGCCAACATTGATGGTCGTGGTGGTGGAGGTGGTAATACTACCGGGGGTTGCATTAACTGTGCAAGGAGCTGTCCCAGGGCGTTTGCAGTCTCCTGCGCAGGTGTCTGAGATTGTTGTGACCCCTGTGTATGTTGTTGTGGCTGCAGAAACGGTGCCTGTTGGAATGGTGCCTGTTGAAATGGTGCCTGTTGGAATGGTACCTGTTGGAATGGTGCCTGTTGGAATGGTACCTGTTGGAAAGGAATTTGCTGATATATTGGGAATTGTTGTGATTGTTGTTGTTAACTTTGTGCAAAAGGTAGCTAGAAATTTTGTGCAGGCATTTGTTGGTATGTCTGTTGAACATTTTGCTGGGGAAACTGTTGAAACGCCTGCACGAGTGGCTGTTGAAACAACTGTTGTTGACCAACACTTGATTGCGCTAGCTGGAACGGTTGTGATCCCATTCCAAGAAAGGGAGGTTGTCCGGATATTGGTGTTGGTCGTTGATGCTGTGACGTTTGTCCTGCAGGTGTGGAAAAATCCAGCTGACGACGTGCCTGTTCTAGCATCTGTGTGTGATTCCATGCAGCCATTTCTCCAGAAGTATCCATTGGCACTTGTGTGTTTTGGACCGAGAAATGCATCATGTTTTCGTCGGCCGTTGGTGAGAGGCCGGTGTTTGACGCCATGGTGTGTGTCGCTAAGTGCGCGCAATGAAAACTGTTAGAATATTTTAAATAGCTCAACAAGAGAGTTAGGGTTTTAGCAAATGGATGGCGCCATTTGATTAAGCATAATTTTATACCTGAGTGCAATATGGGTTGAGTCGATTCGTTACTCTCCGCGACTTGCGTAAGAACCCATTGGAATGTATAGAACGAGACCAAGGGTGGTGTGAATCGGTGGTGAGGAGATGAATAGTGATCTCCTCTTGATGATGAAGGTGTAAGTATAAGATGAGTGAGTATATATCTGAGGTGTTAGGAAAATGAGTACTATTCATACCCTTGTATTTATAGTGGAACATGATCACCTTGGTGAGCAAGCTTACCACGTGTCATCATCTCATAGCTTTGATCGTACGGTTGACTTACCATCTAGATGGGTACTGTTCATCGTACGGTTGAGTCACCATCTCATGGTTTTTAATCGTACGGTTGAATCATCATCCGGTGGTATTGTTCATCGTACGGTTGACTCATCATCTTGATGGTACTGATCGTACGGTTGTGATTGATACTTTCTGCTCATGGGTCCCTCGTGGTGATGTGGACCAATGGTTTGGTTGGATAGGGATGTTTGTCGGCCACTAGAGAGTCCACCACTAACGTAGGTGACTACCGTTATAAGCTTGTCTCCTAACAGAAGACGAGGACGTTATCTTGATGGGCTTGCACCATTGGCTTGGGCTTTGTGAGTTGGGCCTCCTGTAAACTAAGTCTCATATTATGGACTTTCCTCTCAACGACGTTTCCTATTTAGGGGTCCTCCTGTTGACGAGGTTTCCTGTTTAATAAATCTTCTTGTAAATGTTGTCCGCCTGAAAGATAGGATTTCCTGTCAGAAAGGCCTCCTGTTTAATGGGTCCCCTGCGGTTTTGGTCCGCCTGTAAGATGGGCTTCCCTGTGTCATTTGCAAGGGTCATTAAGAATGGTACACGATTAGGTTTCATACTTCCTCTCCATAATTTTACAGTTCTTAATTTCCGTTTAATTTGTATATTTGTTAATTGACAATGTGTTGTTGTAAATAGTAGGTGTTAATTATGATTTAGTTTGATCCGAGAGTCAATTTAATGAATTATTTTTATTTTGGTTTCGTCTGCAGATGTTTGGAGGACCGCCTTTGACTTTGATTATGGATGACAAGGTATGCTATGCTTTTTTTTTTTTGGTTTCGTCTGCAGAAGTCTGGGCAGCATGTCATACCAGAGGTTTACATAAATATGAATGGTTGCTTTCTATTTATTGTGCGTGTGTGTGTTTTTTTGTTTTTACTTTACAGTTAAAGTAGGTCAGGAATCTGTTAAAATAATTTGGGTGTGGTCTTCTTTGAGACTTTGTATATTTCAGATGCAACCTTCCCAAGGGATTAACATGGATTTGAAGCAACACCATAATTCATAACCTCTAATCCTGTCAATCTGCTAATGGTTAAAGGGTAAGGTTCATAATTTAAATACTCACTTCTTATCTACTTATCTTTGTTGTAATCTAAAAGGTATATTATCTTATTTTTGTATATTTTATTCATGGATATTTGTCAAAAGTCTATATTTCCTTAAAATATAAATATTCAGGTTTGGTTGGTCTTCTTTTAAAATCGTGAAACTCTGAACAATTTGTTGGGCTTAACTCATATATCATTTGTAGTGTTTTGTGATGTCATTAAAGTAGTTATTGTGAAACGCTGCTATGGATATTCATTGTTACAAGGTTGCTGATTTTAACTTCTTGAGACAAGATGGAAACACTTCTTCAGTTAGAGCTATAAAGGTTGGTTGTTCAACTATAAGGAGTTCGAGATGTCAAATAGGATAAAGTTGTTTGAGCTATAAAATTGTTCAACTAACGGGTAAAATGTAATATTAGCTTAACATAAATCGCTCAAATAGGATAAAGTTGCATATGAAGAAAGGTTTGACATTTTAAGCCTCATATGTTTTATGTACATAGGTTAAATTTTCTGAAGTAAAAATTTGGTTTGAAAGATTTATTTTATATATACTTTTTGCGGAAAGGCTATGTTTAATTGTTGTACTTATGTTACTGGTTATGGAGATTAGTTAACAAATTAGGTGGATCTGACTCGGTACATCATATTTCTATGATATAGTAGCATCTACTGTTTTACTTATTAAGAATAAAAAGGGAGAGACCTTCAAATGAACTTTAGGTTTTGGGCACTTTTTTCCTTTTAGCTGTGTTCAGTAGTAATTCCAGTAGTAATTCCATTATGTATGTTAAAGTGGTAAAATGGACAGACTATTTTTTAGTATGTGTCAAAATTAGGTAGATTGGGTTGACTTGTATCACTATTTTATCCATTCTTAAATTTTAAATTTTTGATTAATAGTTAATGAATAGGTAGCTAAGTCTTAAAGTTTTTTGGTTTATATCTGCTCATTTCTCATTCAATGTATAATTGCATTATTGTCATGTTTGGTTTAGTGTAGCTATACTTTTATCTGTTCTTCCATAATTGCCTTGAAGTGAGATGTCATTCTACAACTAATGTATCAAATTGTTGGATAAATAGTAAGTTATTCATCGATGTAGTTTGATTATTTGATATATACCCAATCTTATTTGATATATCCCCCAATCATTCGCTAGAACGAATCTTACGTGGGTGCATGTGGTAAAAGAAATTTTATGCGTTTTTAGAGCTTTTTTAACCTTTTATTGATAGGTCTTAATGAGTTAGCTTGCAATGTTATTAATTGAAATGATTGAAATGCATGTAACATGAGTGGTCTTGTGTTATTAGAAAAGCTAAAATAGTGTGGAAGAAAGAAAAATAGTGGATGAAGAAGTGAAGTAGTCTTCAAAAGTAATTCATGGGCCTCCTACATAAAGAGTTGTACATTTACCAATGTGATAGTAATTGAGTCAAATACTATATGTGTAGCAATTATCAAGTGTGTTTAGTTCATGTTTTGCAATGTACCAGTACAGGTGCATTGTCGAGTTGTAGTATGACGTTTTATTCTGCCTTTTTTCAAAAAAAGAAAAGAAAATTAGTTAATTTTTTATATATATTGAAGTAAAAGGTAACTCATTTGTTTGAAATCACTAAAGATAATCTTGAATTGTATTAAAAAATATTATAGTATTATACATGTTTTACTACTCCTTATGTCCCATTACAAATGTCCACTATTGACTTTTGAAAGTCTTTAATTTACAACTTTGACCATAAATATTTTTGTTTGTGTTATATAATATTTGACGCAAAATATATGAATGAATTTGGTTTTACATGTATTTTCAATGATATAATTTTCATCAATTATTATATAACACAGATAAAAGTATTTAAGGTCAAAGTTGAAAAATAAAGACTTCAAAAAGTTAATAGTGGACATTTGTAATGGGACGAAAGGAGTACTATTATTAAATACTGTTTATTTTTAAAAGTAATTGTTAAATGGATTAGTCGCATATTGAAGAAGGGTTCGGGGTTGAGGAAACACTTGCAAAATTGGTTTATTGATCCTGACTTCCTGAGGGTGTTTACATTGTAGTTGAGTTTATAATACATGCATCAGTTTTGATTGCATATTATTGATGTAATTCGTGATCATGAATTGGTGGTCAATGTGTCTTACTTATCAAAGTTCTTCTTGTACAAGTTGTTTGAATAGTGAGATGTCATCAAAAGTTATGGTGAGTTAGTAAATAGTAAATATATATAGGAATTTGGAGTAGATGTAATTGTTAAAAATTTCAAAGTGTATATTTAGCTTGTGAAGTAGGCTGTTATTTGTTGTAATTTGTGTTCCATTAATACAATTGTGTACTCTTCTTTAAAAAAACATGCAATATATAATATCATACAAAAGTTAATAATTTCATCTTAATTTATACTACGTACAACTTTACCCAACACGTACTACACTAATTATGGAATACTAGATTATTAATATGTTAGGATTTATTTCAATGCTTACAGTTTAGAAAAGGATACGACAAATAGGAACAACCTTTCCTTGGTATAGATAACAAAGAGTAATAGAAGTATATAGTCGTTGAACAAAAAATTATTAAACAAAAACATATGGTTATGTTTATAATACTTAGAATATGTGAATAAGTACTTTAAAATCTAACTCTACATCAAACCCGTGTAATCACAGGTCTCTTCACTAGTTTAAGATGAAAACTTGAGTTGAACATTAAGCAACATGAAAAATGCAAAGTGCTTGTAACTGTAACATTAATTATATGATAACTCAATAATAGCATTCCCTAACCATAAAAGCAACAACAAAATCTTAAACATCCAAGATTTCTAAAACCAGCAAAATATCCAAGATTAAGAAATAACAAAGTTGTTCCACCACAAAAATCAAAACTTCCAGTATCTAGAATCTTTGTGACTGCAACAGACATCTGAACAGACCACTTAAACAAACAAATTGGGCCTTGTAGCCTTGTATGTGGTCTTGAGCTTTCTCGTTGGGGGTCTTACCTTCTTGAACACCAATGGGAACTTGATCTTGGAGTTGTGGAATTGCTTGGTTGACTCCCTTTTGCAAAGCTTGGCAGGGATAGTGGCGGTTTTGATTACCTGAATGCAGTGATGACGAACTCTGTGACGAGAAGCCATCTCAGTGTACATTTGTTCGATTGAACCATTGAGGGTTGTGTCCCTGTACTCCTTGTACATGTTGTGGTACCCAGTCCTGGATTGGTACCTCAGCCAGATGCCATAGTTCTTGATGGTAGTTGGGTTTTTCTCAAAAATCTAAACAAAATGAATGATCAAAAAAGATGGTCAAATAAAAACAAATTTAGTAAAGAGAAACAAGAATGAATTGTAAATATAATCACCGCACAAATGTAATCACAAATATGTAATCACAAGAGCTGATCATAACCAATCTTTTCTCTTTCAAAGTGTTCATGTAAATAGCTATCATCCTCACAAAAACCTTGTTCGTGTATAGAAATCAAGGAGCACTACTATGGTTTTTAGTATAAATGTCTGGCACATAAAACCATTAATCACAAAGATGCAATACCAAACGGCAGACATGAATTTCTTACTTAACCAATAGGAAGAAAATGAAAATCAAACAGGTATCAGATATGCTAATGCAGAATTTACATGTACATCTTTGAAAACTAACCAAACTCAAAGAATAATAGCACTGTAAAACTGTGTAAGCAAAACTTTTATCTCTCAGTATCAAAAGTTCCATCTAAAACTATATGCAAGACCAACTGCACTTCCATATCTTTATCAAGTTGCTTAATTCATAGCATACCTACACTACAGACCATTTCAGTTAAAAAGTATTGAATTCCTTAGAAGTAACATACAAGATCCGTTGCTGGATTGCTAGTTGCTACTAATACCTTGAACCCTAATTGCATTTTAGTTAGAATGTCATTAATCAAACCATATTCCCTTAATATACTCACAATACAAACAGCATAAGCAAGTATAACATTCAGCATACTTACATAAGTTTACTAGCATTACTATTACTAATTTACTAATTCAAATAATAACAATAATACATAACACAGAATAGAATGTGAAGTTTTACCTCATTGATAGCAAGCATCTGACCGTTGCTCTTCTTAACCTTCTTCAACTTCCTCAAAAAGTACCTGATTTTCATCAACCAAAATTAACGTATATTTTATGTGTTTACAAATACAAATAAGTATTAAATATATCAATATCAATATTAATATATATATATATATAATATATAATGAAAACATACCAGAATTTGCTCTTAGCACGAACTTCATTGGTAGCCCAAAGCTTCATGCGATAGATCTTAGGGTGCTCATCTGATTCCGTTGGTAGAGCTCTTCCGACCACCTGGAACTGATGAAACTGCACAAAACACAACAATAATACACTTTAATTAGAACGGATCATTTCAGAAAACAAAACCCTAACTTGAATAGACAGATTAAAACTCTCAAATTACGGGATCAATCTTGAAAGAAGCCGAGGATAATACAGCAATCGGAATATTAGTAAAGATATGTACCTTGTAACTCATTTTTCCGGCGCGGTGGTTGATCGGTGTCTTCTGCTCCGTGTGGGTGTGGTTGAGGCGCTAACAAAAGAATTTAGGTCATATGACAGTGGTGTATAACCTGCTAGGCAAAACCCTAGATTTTCGATTGGGCCAAAGCAACGGCCCAAAAAATAAGAATGAAGCCCGTTTTGTATGCTACGTCTTTTTAATTGTGTGATTACGAGTTTACGACTTCACGAATCACGACAAACAAATTACTGTAGATGGTTTGTATATTATGAAGGAAAGAATATAAACAAAATTACAACCTCTCTTTTTTTGCTTATCTTTCACAAATTTGTATAGACTTGATAATTTGTTTTATCTATTGGTAACTCGAGTAATTATAGATTTGAGATTTTATTGGATAGTATATGTACTTTCTTATTACAAGATCAGTTTCGAATTTTCTAACTTTCACGAGTTGTTTTAACACAACTCGTTTTTAAAACTTTGATGATGTAAATATGTAATCAGTTTCGAAATGCACATTCAGACAACTCTTTTGATGTCTGTTTGATGATTCAGGTTTTATTTGGTTAAGTGTTACCTTCATACACCCGAAGACGTAAAAAAGATTTGTAACATTTAATGCATTTTTTGTCTATATAAGTGTAACAAAATTAACAATGAAGTAAGTTCCATGTTAATAGTAAATGCAGCACAAATTTGTGGAGATCATGGGAGCAAGGTTCAAACATTTTCTGATAATTAGATTATATCATTGTTAATCATAATCATACATTCTTTTCCTTTCCATGTTTTCTCGAAATAAAATAGATCTAGTCACTGATAAGAAGATCAAGAAGATCAAAAAGCGAATACACACTTGAGAGCTCATGCCCTGACCAGTGACCATTCTTCTAAAGTGGAACCAAAAAATTGATCCTTACGATCAGATCACGAGCCAACGTCAACTGTAACATCTAGACACGTTTTGCAGGCCACATCGAAAATCATTTTGCAGAAAGTGAATCCGTCAAACGTAAAAGAAAATGGTTTAATTTGACGGACAAATTTAATGGGCATTATCATATAGGACTATTCAGCGTGATTAAAAAAAAAAAAGTTAAAAGGGTTAAACTAGTATATTTCGACAACCATAATGACAAACGGCATCATTAACTCTTTTATCAAGCATAATACAATATTTATGTATACGAATCTATAAAGAACGGACCATAATTGTTACTAAACCATCTCAACCCACATTACAAAATCAGCAACATACCGACCTATAGCCCAACTTGCATGACTCACTCTGCAGTGGGAATACCGATTCAACAAGATGGCAGACATATGAGAACATAAAATATCCATGACTTGCTGGATACTCATATTTTGGAAGCCAGTGCCTATAGTTTAGGATACTGCTGTATTCACGAATACGCAGGTACAATGATATTTAGGTTCACTTACTCGTATCACATCATTTGATACTGGGACGTTTTGTTTTGATGGTTTGTAATCAAACTGTATTATGGTGAGCGGATTCCAAACAAAGTGTCTATAAATAGAAATAGAAACAATACAATAATAAGAAAACCATAATTACCATTAAAGTAGCTTTACAACAAACCAATCGATCAGTTTTTCCACATTTCTTGGTGACTATACAATATACAAACTATTTGAGAAAATCACCAGCCATATCTAACCCTCTGCACACCAAGACCAATCGCAATCAGAGCTAAAAATGCCTGCAGACAACCAATTTACTATGAGTTATAGATCATATATATTCTTAATTCCTAAAATCGGAACCAAAAAGGACCCTACAATGGTAATTACGTACAACTATGTACATATATATGTTTGAAAACAGGGATGAGGATGTATATATGTATGTATGCATGTATGGATTTGTTAAGAAGTGAAATGAAATCATTAAGCTTCGTAATTAACAAAGGTCAAAATCGCATTCCTCTTTTCTAAGCAAGTCAAAGTAGCATTCATGATAACAAAACACACTCACAGCTATAGTGCAGGCAACTAGTCCTGGCTTTTCTCTGTAATCCACCCGCACAAAGAGCAGAATGAAAGCTCCAACATACCATGGAATGGCCCCAAAGAAGAAACCAACAAAAAATCTGCACCAACAACCAAATCAATATTTCATAGGAAAACAGCTGAAGCATGCTTGGCGATCTATAATGTGGCTTACAGATGTCAGTTAGACCCATTACCTACACATGGGTCACTTTGGGTTATGTTATCTCTGGCAAGTCAAGAGGTTTATACTAAAAGATTTAACAAAGAAAAGGGCATCAAATGAATTAGGTCGATAATCAAAAAGGTGGATTAATGTTGTAATAATAAAACTTTTCTCATCATATTCACCAGATTAACCTTTTGAGAACCTTAAAAAAAAGGACAAAAATGTGTTCGTGAGTCGTTGCAACCCAACCCGACTGTTTTTAACTGTACTTATGAACCATTTTGACCCGTTACCCAACCCACCCACCCCAAACTGTAACATGGGTATAAAGTCTCTCTTTAGTGACTTAGTGTAGACTTACAGGAACCAGCCAACCCCACAACCACAGCAAGGTAGGGTTCTTCGCTCTACTAGCACGGGTGCACCGGGAGCAATCACAATGCCTGATGGAGTATCAAGTAGTAAACCATTTATAAGTAGCAAGAAACAAAAAACTTATAAGTAAAGTAATAATAATCAATTTTCACTTAGTCATGCAGAGCAATCGTACATAATTCACAACAGCCTTCCATCAATACATAGGTTCGGAGTCACTTCAGGCAAAATTATATGTACACACTCTTTTCGGATCCTTCTGGTTCCTTTACATGTTCCCTTTTTAGCTAAATTTCGTGAACATAGAATCCTATGATTATATTTTATAATTTAAATTGCAACTACTAAGAAATACTTATTTTACTCCTAAAAATGAAATCACTAGCTTGAATGAAATGTATTATTTCAATTTGATTTTCTTTCACACCGAACTTAGATAGCTTGTTACAAATTGTTTTGGGTAATTCAAATATGTTATGTTCAATATAACTCATTCTTCCTGAAGAGCTTTAACATGACTGTGTGATAAAGAACTAAACACAGTCTCAAATTTACAAAAAAGGCGGAGATTTTACAAAGTATGATAAATGAATATTTAGATGATCCCACTTCCACTACAGCATACTATAAATTAGATTATATATTGTCCCACTCATACACCCACGAGATAAGGTACGCCATAAATCATGTACTTAATAAAAAAGCCTATCCTCCATGAAAAAATTCAAATGAATGCGTAATCTCCCTAATCTGTCACCATACATCCTTACGTGTATGATCTTATGTCACATAGCTACTACTAACAAGACAGCAAGATCAAAATTTGGCTAAACAATATGTTCAATTTTGTGAAACCAAATTTCATCAGAAGATATCAATATCCAGCACCTAACTTCATCATTAGGTCAAGTTTCAACCCAGAAACATATATCAATCAACTTCAATTTCTTATTAATAGTAATATATACATATATGTATAGATACTGTATACATGAATATGTATCTATATGCCTGTATAGCAGATCGGTATTCAACGCCTAAATTCATCACAGCAGTTTCAATCCATATACATCGATTCATCAATTTCAATTTGTTGATATGTAGTATAATATTATTATTACTCCGTATCACAATTATACAAGCACGTCATATTTATGAATACAGAATAATAGAAACATAATATTAAGTTCATCAGATACCTGGAACGGTTTGATAACCATGTGAATAGTAGGGATGAGTGTGTGGAGCAGTTGGTTGTGGAAACCCTAGGTGTGGTTGGTACGCCGGTGGCGGTGGATGATGGTAGGGTTGTTGTGGTTGTGGTTGTGGATAATTTGCAACGCCTTGAAAAGTACCGTAATAATTATACGGTGGTTGAGGTGGAGCTGAGGGGTGCTGGTCGCCGGAGTAAGCGGCACCTCTGTTCTTTCCTTCTTCGGTCATGATTTTTGATCGGAATTAGAACAAGGTCGTCGCCGGCGGATTGGATCGTGTACAGCTGCAGCTATTTGTTTATTCCTGATTGATGATAGTTTTGATAATTCATAAATTTGATTTAATTTATGATTATTATTCTTATTATTATGTCGTCAGGTGAGGTGAGTAATTTACGCGCTCTTTGCTTCGCTGGGTGGAGTTTGTTTTCCTTGATGCATACGGAGCAAATGGCTTATAATACTTTAATCTTTCATCTTTTTTTTTTTTCGTTTTAACTAATCACGTTTGAACTCATGATTTAATCTTTAAATTTCAAAACTTTAGATTCTCACATTTCAAAAAATAAATTTATTTTTTATCATGATTTTGCCATTTTAAACTTTTCTAGTTTAATCATCTAACTTTTAAAAATTTAATTGTTAAACTAACCAATAAGTCAATACAAACCTGAAAGATTAAATCATGAGAAAAAAACTTTAGTTATTTAAATATATATAAAAAAATGAAACTGTGAAGATTAAACTATTATTAACCCAATAATAAATAATACGTAATAGTATAATAGGAATGAGAATTCAAAAATAAGTAATAATAAATTAAATAGTACATATAATAATAATGATATACGTTGTCTTTCATATTGTACAATATATATATATATATATATATATATGTATATATTATGGTGTTGAAAAAATGATGTATCCATCAAAAACTTTAAATATCATGTGTTATATCTTAAATATTATATAAGAAACACCTTTATAATATCATCATATAAAATTAAAGTTTAAATAAGTTCTTATAGTTTACTTAATTTTGACAACAAAACCCCAATTAAATATTTATAATGTAAACCTATATTGTATAAAACTAGCACAATACCCGTAAATACCCGATGAAAGTGGTGACGGTAGATGGAGGTGCGAGTGAATGTTTTACAAATAAAAAAATATTGTACTCCGTCCGTCCCATTTAAAATGTCCAAATTACTATTTTGGGATGTCCCATTATAAATGTCTACTTTGATATATAACCAATCAAAAAAGACTTTAATTGGTAGATTTAATATTTGATGGATGAAAAATGTAGTTAGTGAAGAATAAGTAGTAATTAAAAATAATAGATAATGGGATAGGGGTTAATGGTATTGTTGTTAGTGGAGAATAAGTAGTAACAGATAATAGATAATGGGATAAGGGTATTAATGGAAATGTTATAAATGAGTCAAGGGTATTGTCTTTTCTATGTGTTGAGTACCAAATAAAATATGGTGGAGATACATTATATATAACTAGCACAATACCCGCACAATGCAACGGTGAAAGTGGTGACGGTGGATGAAGGTGCAAGTGAATGTTTTAAATACATATATTATACTCCGTCCGTTCCATTTAAAATGTCCACATTACTATTTTGGGATGTTCCATTATAAGTGTCCACTTTTATATTTAACCAATCAAAAAATACTTTATTTGGTAGATTTTAATATTTGATGAATGAAAAATGTAGTTAGTGGAGTATAAATAGTAATTAAAAATAATAGATAATGAGATATGAGTATTGATAGAAGTGTAGTTAGTGGAGAATAAGTAGTAATATATACTCCGTGATAGATAATGAGATAGGGATATTAATGAAAATGTTATAAATAAGTCAAGGTTAATATTGTATTTTCCATGTGTTGAGTACCAAATTAAGATATGGTGGAGATGCATTATATATAATGAAGATGAAGATAATCTATGTAGTTAAATAAATATAATTCATGAAATACTATTATAATTTAAAGCTTAAATTATTCGGATACTTGTTATAACTCATGTAGATTTTTTTAAACAAAATTAAAGCCTTCATTTATCATATTACTACATTTGTTACCTTCACTTATCATATTACTACATTTGTTACCTTCACATCCTAATTAATTAATGTTCTAGCACAATTTACATGTTCAACTACTTAATAATAGTTTAAGATTTAATACTTAATAAACACGGGTCTAAATACTAGTAAAACATATATATATATATATATATATATATATATATATATATATATATATATATATATATATATATGCATCATGGTATTTAACGCTATCAAATTGCGCTATCCTACTTGTAGGAGAAAAGCATTTCGTACTCGTAACTGATCCCTTCCTAGCGAAAGGTGTGCTAGCTCCAATGAAAAACATTGAGTCATTCGTGCAAGATGGGAGAAAAGTGTGACAAGATATGCAACATCAACATTCAACATTACATACATGACACAAAAACTCTCTTTTTCAAACAAACATGTCTCAAAATGGATAACCTTTTATTCATACTTGAAACAAATACACCACCATATATTATTGTGACACCAAGTCCTCCTTAACAAAACCTCTAAGCCAGTGGGTTGTAGTTCTTGCAGATTTCAAGGACCTTAAGCCAAGAAGGCCTGCTACTAATATCATCCCACCAAGCACTTACATGTTCCCTATCTTTGATCATATAGTCCTTCCCAATAACGTTAACCAAGTAGTTCGTAAAAGGAAGATGGCTAAGGTCTGCAAGGCTAAAGAAATCGCCAGCCAAATACTTGCTTTTTGATAGCCGATCCTCGTAGATGTCCAACACTTTTCCGAGCTTCTCTTCACTTGCTTTGATTACTTGCTCGTCTCTTACTATCCCAAAATTTGGGCTGAACATAAGGTGTAGAACCAGATTGTTAAGGGGTGGATGATAGTTCTGTGCCTCGACTTCTAGCCATTGGTTCACTAGACCTTGATCCTCGATTGTCTTTCCTAGTAAGTCGGTTCCTTGTGATATGTACTTCTCTGCATAGTAGCGGATGATGGCTCTTGAATCTGTAGGAAAAGAAAACACAAACTTGATCGATTATATTATATATATAGAGGTGGCATAATGGGAAGTGTCTGGTTGACCCAAACAATTTTTACCCTAGGGATTTTAATCTTTGATTATAATGTTAGATACAGAATACACTAATCTTCAAAACTTAATTCATTAAAAATGATGTCTGCTATCTGCAACTGCACTTTACACCCACTATAAAAAAGAGAAAATAAAGCATAAGATATGTAATATGTTATGCGCACTGTAATTGAATAATGGCATTATTTTATAGGCTGGAATATAAACAAAAGGCCATTTTCCAACCAAACATACAAAAAAGTTGATGAATTAAGCTTAAATTAGTAAATAATCTGGGCAAAAAACATTGAACATTACGACACTTGTCCCACAACATTATACTTCAATTCCCTGTTGCTGTTTATAAGTTTATGCTTACTTTTCAAATAATTCAGCCTTTTTAATATTTGCAGGTTCATAGTCTTTGGTATTTATATCATTAATAATAAAAAATTTAAGAATCCTATGTTAAGTAACCAATATGTAGCTTTCATTGTTCAAGTTGGTGCACAAACAAGTAAAAATACCCTATACCAACTCTACTAGTATACTATATATCAACCAGGTGATGATAATAAATATAACAATATTTGATTCATACATCATAATGTCCAAAAGTTAATGCTCATAGCACATGTATACTGTTGCATATGTCTGGTGTATTAATCAAAAATTATTTGTTGTATTTATCATCACCCATATCCTGATGGTGTACATCTACATCCTATGATTAGATTTGTGTTTCAGTACATATTTTAGGTAACAAAAGAAGCTTGCTAAATGATACTCTAGTTCATTTGGATCAACTTCAACATTGATAAAATTCAAGTTCAAGTTGAACTTGAATGAAAGTTACCGCTTCACTAATTTCACTAACCAAAACTAAGAAAGTGAATATTCGGCTCGGTTCATTCACAACATCATCGATCATATCTAAATATATAAGTAACGAGCTTATGAACATAACAACTTAAACGAGCCTAGTTTCTTCAACAGAATTGTGTTCTAGTCTTTAAATAAGTGTAACTAATAACATTGGACTCCAAACCTCAAGTATACCTTAAGTAAGGTCAAAATATTAACAAGTCCAATTTTCGGATACTCGATTCGACTTAACTCATATCGTTAACACCCCTAATCATGACGACAAAAATAATCATTAACGAGTAACGTCATTTTTAACGTACATGCAGCTACTTTCAACATCAAAATCAAAATTGACAATAAGCAATTAATTATCACTATATCCAATTTTGCAAAAAAAAAAAAGACATGATAGAAAATTTGTAGGTTGTTACCAAAGAGAGTGTAGTCTCCATCTTGAATGACCGGAAGTGATCCAAACGGCTGTAATTTATTTGATAATCATTAAAACGACCAGCGGATTGAATTAAATGAGTACGAGTATTTAGCTAGTACCTGTAATTTCAGGAAGTCGGGATTTTGATTTTCGCCGGCCAAGAGATTAACGTGAATCATCTGGAATTCGATTTGTTTCTCGATCAGACACACCAAAACTCGTTTGGGAGAAGCATAAGCCGGTCCGTACACTTTCACCACCATCTTCACTTCTTCTTCACCCACCACACATAAAGAGTGTGTGTGTGTGTGTTTTTTAGTGTGTCAGTGTGTGTGTTAGAAGACTTAAAAAAGGAAATGCGAATTGCGAAGTGTTTGGTTTCTCTTTTGCTTACGTTACGTTTTTGGTTGTAACTTGTAACAACTAATGTTTTGTTTATTTGTTCAAAAAAAGTCTTTTATATATCGGGAATTCACATTTTGCAATTATGATAATTATATTGATCGTTTTGATAACAAATAAGATACTCAAATATATGTAATTGTAATAATAAATAATGATAAACATGTGTTCAAATATTGTACTCCAAACAATATAATTTTTTACTTCTTCAAGACTTGCGCTACCTTATACATATTTCTTCAAACAACGATAATTCACTTGCCATCTACATTCAATATTTCTGTAAAACAAATAAGTATAAGTCAAAAAATACCGAGTGAGTTACTAATTTAAAATATAAACAAAAGATAAACTAATATTGATTGCATATGGTAATCAATGAATAATAAATAGTGACATAGTTGAAGTGAAAATTGTAGAGATTTTTTTACTCATATACATCATCAATCTCTATATTTTAATTTTAGGATATATAGAATTTTTTTTAAATATGTGGTAATGCTATTTATTTATATCTAATAAATATATACTTCTTCCGTCCCAATTTGATTGTCTCTAGATAAAAAAAACACGTAGTTTAAGAAAATATCAACTTCTCTCTTACTTTTTTGATAAGATGACATTTTTATTTTTTACTTTTTACCTACTTTTTTGTCTTACATATATAAATTAGGAGTATAAAGAATTTTATCTCATCATTTTTATCTATTTATGAAAGTGGACAATTAATTTGGGACAACCCAAAATAGAATACTGAACTATAAATTTTGGACGGAGGAAGTAGTTAAGTTTAGTCTGATGTTTGTCACATAGTAACTTTGGATAAGATATCTAACGTATTCATAATATTTAAATCAATCTGAGAATTCACATTAAACTCCACAATTAATAACGGAGTATTGGTGAGGTTCAGAGGAGAAGGTATCATTTGTGGAGAAGGAGGAGAAGAATTTTTAAATTTTCATTTTTACCCCCTCCACCTTTTTAATAGTGTACATTACTCTCTCCTACTTTCTTCCTACCCACCTTTTTAATAGTTAATTAACAATAATATACAAATGCAATGAAAAAAGCGTATAGTTTTATTTAAAATGCAGTAGGAAAAGGAATTCTATATCTAATAAAAGATTTATGTGAAAAAAATTTTGAAAAAAATCCGACGGCCGTTATCCGACGGTGGCTGGCGGCAGTTAGGTGGTGGCAGCAAATGGTGGGGGTGGTGGTAGGTGGAGTTGGAGGAAGAAGAAGATAGAAGGGGGAAGAAAATAAAGTGAAATGGTTAAAATGTAAAAGTCTAAATAGTGGAAGGGGTATGGAGTGAAAATTAATGTTATATTTTTTTTGTTAACTAATACCCTTATTTTTGAAAGTAATTACAAAATTGCCACCCTTTTTAACCATTGATCAAACCCAAAAGATCATCCAATGGCCACAAATAAAACTTCTCATCCTTTTCCTCATATGACCCCTTCCCCTATCATCTCCAATCTTATATTTATTAGTTAATAGTAATAAAATAATAATATATATTAAATATTAAATAATTATAAAGTTGGAGTCTTTGCCTACATATGGAACTTTTCGTTTCAATTGTTATAATATATCCGGAGTATTAATTAATTTTTTTATTGATTATTAATTAATATAACTAAATTAAATAATAATATAATATTAATTAAATAAATTTTTTATTGAAGTTAAGAGGTTGACATGTGGCATCATTGCCTATGTGGCAAATCCTGGAGCCATCTTTACTACTCGCTTAGTATATATATATATATATATATATATATATATATATATGGTAAGGTTCCAATGAGAACACTTCAAAAATAAGAATGGCAAGAACACTTCATAAATGCACAATTAGCCAACAAATTCATTAGATTCATACTCATACATCTCAAATATGTGTAGAAAAATTGATTAGAATAGATGCGAACTGTCGGAAATACACAAAAATCGAAAGAACAATTGATGCACAATTATAGAGATAATCGTGCATCAATCGTTTTTTTCGATTTTGTGCATTTTTAGAAGTGTGCATCTGTTTTTCTTTGCATATTTGAGATGTATGAATGTGAATCTAATGATTTTTGTTGGCTAGTTGTGCATTTATGAGGTTTTCTCACCGTTCTTATTTTTGAAATGTTCTCATTTGATCCAAACTATATATATATATATATATATATATATATACACACTAGCACAATACTCACGCAATGCAACAATGAAAGTGGTGACGGTGGATGAAGATGCGAGTGAATGTTTTAAAATAAAAACATACTTTACTCCGTCTGTCCCATTTAAAATGTCCACATTACTATTTTAGAATGTCTCTTTATAAATGTTCACTTTGATATTTAACCAATCAAAAAAAGACTTTAGTAGATAGATTTAATATTTGATGGATGAAAAATGTAGTTAGTGGATAATAAGTAGTAATTATAAATAATAGAAAATGGGATAGAGGTATTAATGGAAGTGAGTTAGTAGATAATAAATAGTAATAGACAATAAATAATGTGATAGGGGTAGTATAGTCTTTTTGCTTTGTAGGAGTACCAAAGTAGGAATAATGGAAGGTGGAGATGCTTTATATGTAATATATATATATATATATATATATATATATATATATATATATATATATATATATATATATATATGTTAGAAAAAGAAAGAAAGTACGTTTTCTTTACACCACAATAAAATACATACATCAAATTAAAGAAACATGTAAAGTCTAAATAAGGTAATATTTAATCTCAATTATTTGTTAAATATTTACTTTCGTCACATCATATATATCATATTTGTTATCACCATATAAAATATACTTGATGATATGGATTTTCCTACATGCTTACTCTAAATAAGGTACTCGTAATATTTAATCTAAAATCATATTATAACTAGTGACGGATCCAGAAATTTAGGTCGTGGGGATGAAAAAATTACTTTAAACGTACAAAAGAAATTAAAATACATCAAAGCCGTACCGAAACAATTCAAAACCATCAAAACAACCTAAAATAGATCCAGTGGACAATTAAATGACATCAAATATTGCAATATCATCAACAAATGCCTCAAAACAGTTTACCAACCACAATAAAATCGAATTAACATCTAATAGTAGACAAAGTGTTGGGAATTATTGATTTGATGATACAAAATAATTAAAGATGAGGGACTAAAGATAAACGTTTTATTTTAAATTAGTTTCCTACTACAATTAGGTCTTCTTGTAAACCCTAATATCTCTAGTATATAAAGAGATATAGGCGTATAGAATAAGTGTGCACAACAAAAAAGATGTAGACGTCTAGAGTTTTTGGTTAGCCTCAAGATCAAGGTTTCTTGATCCTGTTATATTTGTATAACCGTTTTATTCTGATCAAATAAAATTGGGGCTTGTTGTGATAACATTGATTTGTTCTTATTCCGCTGCATAGTATTATTATTATCTTTGTTATCATTGATCCTAGATTAGATCTAAAAAGTCCAGAGCTTAAACGATCATACGTTTGCACAATTGGTATCAGAGCAAGGTGGCTCGTTATCTAGGATCTACAAGTTTTACAAGCAAGAGAAGCCATATAGAAGAAACCCTAGAAGATTGCAAGAAAAACTCGTAATTCGTCACTTTCTGCATAGTCATGGTAAAAAAAAAATCGGATCTCCTTCGTTAACCGTTAGATCGTCATGAAATTTGAACTGTAGCTTCCTAACATACAGGCGCACATTCTGACCGGAGGAATTTTTGATCTGAGCTTTTGATTGAGAGATATTAATTGTCGAAATTGGTTGCTGAAAGTTTAGGGTTTTTCAGAACGGTAGAAGTAAAACAGTTACTGTGTCTTCGTTATCCAACGAAAGTTTATGATTTTTGGATATGTTATAGAAGACATATATTTATACAGTGTGTAAAAATTTCATTATGATCGGATGTTTCTACATAGAGATATTAAAATTCGAATCTGCTGCAGTACGTTTATGGTTTCTTTTGTGCAGCTGAAGTCAAATAATTACTGTAGATTCGTTAACCGTTGGATCGACTTGATTTTTGGATATGTGGTTAATGAAACATTGATGGACTTCGTGTAAAAATTTGAGCATGATCAGATTCGTAATCAAGGAGATATGTAATTCTGAAGTTACCTGCCACTGCTCGTTAGATGTGCTAGCCACTGCTCAGCCGCTGTTAGTACAAACTTTCTGCTGCTGGTATAAGCTTACCACTGCTAAAAGGTTTACCTCTGCTAGAAAGCTTATCACTGTGAGTACAACCTTACCACTGTTAATGTAAAGTAGTTACCACTGTTAGTGGATTTTGAAAGCTTACCACTGTTAGTGGATTTTGAAAACGTGCCACTGTTAGTGGATATTTAAAGATTGCCACTGTTAGTGAATTTTGAAGATTGACACTGTTAGTGGAAAGAAGATTACCACTGTTAGTACAAAATAGTTTTCACTGTTCGTACTAATTGGTTACAACTGTTGGTGCAATCGCTTGTTTGGATCTCGAATGGAATTGTTTTCAGAACAATTTATTTTTATTGATTTTATGGCTCGTTCTTGAAGATTATTTGAAGGTGTGATTACGAAGAAGATTGATTATAATTTATTTGATATTGTAATTGAGTTTTACAGGTTTGTATCTTATCATATCTCAAAGTGGTGGATGAAGAGCTTTGAAGATAACTTGTTTGATTTGTATGGTGACGACGAAGACTTGACAAAATCTAGCAAAAGTGTGAGATTTACAAACTTATGATGCTCAATGCTCACATTTGCTATCACTTGGAAGAGTTTGGTGTGCTCGGTGACTTATTATGAAAAATAAGGATTTTTATCAAAGAGATTGCGGTCTACTTATACATAGGATTATAAGTTCGACGTCGTGGATAGTACAAGATATAAGGTACAAGTTTGGAAGATTTAATTTCTTTATTAAGTTTGTTATACTTTATTTTCTTCATCGGTGATCATTACAAAGAGCCTACAAAGTTCGAGATTTGAGAGATGGTTAACATATTGATTTGAGGGGAAGCTTATCGACATAGTGTTTAACCATCAGGAGATGTTCATGCATTATTTGGGGATAAGTGTTTCATTATTACTGCTAGTTATATATTACTACTGCTAGTATAATTTTCTATTGTCCAAATTCATTATTCTGAGGATGCGTCATGGAGGGTAATTTGAGACATTAGAAGGTTGGATTAGTGGTGTACTATATAGCATGTGGTTGTAAATCTTTAAGTTGCTTATCTTCAAGAAGATTCCTATTGGATTATGAAAAAAGGGGAAGAAGAATTAAAGATCAAGATTTGCAGCTTATTATTATGCATGACACGGTTTAAAAGAAATCAACAGTTAAGGGAAAGTTTGTGCAAGAAGATCGATATTTTGTCATCATCAAATAGGGGAAGATTGTTGGGAATTATTGATTTGATGATACAAAATAATTAAAGATGAGGGACTAAAGATAAACGTTTTATTTTAAATTAGTTTCCTACTACAATTAGGTCTTCTTGTAAACCCTAATATCTCTAGTATATAAAGAGATATAGGCGTATAGAATAAGTGTGCACAAAAAAAAAGATGTAGACGTCTAGAGTTTTTGGTTAGCCTCAAGATCAAGGTTTCTTGATCCTGTTATATTTGTATAACCGTTTTATTCTGATCAAATAAAATTGGGGCTTGTTGTGATAACATTGATTTGTTCTTATTCCGCTGCATAGTATTATTATTATCTTTGTTATCATTGATCCTAGATTAGATCTAAAAAGTCTAGAGCTTAAACGATCATACGTTTGCACACAAAGTTATATATATCTAATTCAATAAGTCAAAAACAATTCAAATCTATAATAGTAAAATCGAATTAACATGGGCCTTATACAACACTTTTCATTGTATTAGCTCAGCAAAGAGACCCAGTAAGTTTGGTCTTGGGGTCCAATAAAGAAACATAACTACTTTTACACAACTGGGTCAACTTCCATGGGGCCTCGAACCCCATGCTAAAGAGCTGGGTCCTTCCATGATTATAACTAATTTCATATACTCCCTCCGTCCCAAATTTATTGTCCCAGTTTGACTTTGGAGTCTTTCTTTGACAACTTTAACCTTAAATATTTTTATTTATGTTATATAATACTTGATGCAAATTATACCAATGAAAACTCATTTAAAATCCAATCAATTAATATATTTTGCATCAAATATTATATAACACAAACAAAAATATTGAAGGTCAAAGTTGAAAGATAAAGACTCAAAAGTCAACAAGGGGACAATAGATTTGGGACGGATGGAGTATAAGTTAATTGATAATATTAAAAAAATAACCAATTAAATTTAAAATTAATGTATTATGTGATAACACTTATTCCGTATAATTTTTGGTGATAACCCAAAATTATGATATCCTATAATCTATTTTTCCCCCTCTAATTTTGATTTATAATTTTTTCTATTTTTTCATCTTAATCTTCACCCTTCTTTCTCTAACGCTCTTTCTCAAAATAAATAAATAAACAAATAAACTTTTAGTGAGTTAGAATAACTTACTTTTAATGCAATTATAGCTTTTGTTACAGTTTTGTTAATTTAAAATTTTTGTGTTTTTATCTTATAGAATGAGGTAACTAAATTTTGGTTATTTTGTAATCTGAATACAAACTTTATGGATATGTAGATCAGATTCATCATCTCTTTAATCTCTTTTAAAGATATTTTTTTTAGTTTAAGCCACACAACTCAATTACAATTCATTATGCGACTGGGAAGACGTGTAATTCAATAGTTTTTATATTACTTTTCAAATCTAGATAATGTCCCATAATATATTTTGTATATATATTTGATCGCGATAGGATGGTTTATGTTTTGTACATATATATGCACATTAGTATTTCAATAAAACGTTTAAATTGTTAGACCCCTCACTACGGTTCGTCGGTGGTGTCCGTCGGCCAAAGCGACGCAACCGACCCCATAGGCATGGAGCGTCGGTTGTTGTCCGTCAGTTGAATCCGTCGCCAAAGCGACGAGAAAGGAAATGGAGTGGGGCCCGCGTCGCTTTGATCTCTTGTGTCCAACGGCTAGAGAAATTAAAAAAATTTAAATATGGTATCCGTTGGAGCATGGGCAGTAGACAACAGAAGCAAAAAAAAAACCTTTCATCCCATTTTTTTACACACTATATATACACATCACAATCTACACAAATTTTAACCCATTTTAACTCAATATATTTACAATATATACACACCACTTTCAACCCAATTTTTAACTCATTTCCATTTCACAATATATATACCTCTTTAAACCGAAAATGAGGCGCAATGAATCAACCAAAAACGATATGTGGAACAATTTAATAAACAACCCCATACCGAACCCGACCCATAATCCAACCTCACCAACGGCCATATGTTTCGCTCAATCGAGCAACTCGTCACCAAGTCAACCCCCCGGTTTTTCATAATACGCAAATAACGCCACACAATTTCAAGGTTACCAAAATTACCAAAACTACCAACATTTTTCACCATATTCTCCATTCCAACAAAGTCCACCACCAAACCTACAAACTCCACCACCATTTGGAGACCCGCGATTTTTAACCCAACCATCCTCGGCTTTCTCTCCATTTCCACCAACTCCAATTAACTATCCACAACTCGGAAAGATCAACACTCCACCCGAGCCCCAAGCCGAAGCCGTACCCGAACCCGTGCTGACAACGAGCCCGAAGAAAGGAAAAGGAAAAGGAAGAGGAAAAGGAAAAGGAGAAGCAAAAAGGGTTCAAGTTAGTGGTCCGACGACGCGCTTATATTATCCGAACGTTGGATCCACCATTCCGAAAAATCAAAGAAAGGGGTTTCACAAAGCTTCGAAGCTTTTTGGGATAAAGTTTTAAAAGATTATAATTCCGTGGCGCCTCAAGAACGTAATTTGAGCCAACTTCAAGGAAGGTGGAACAAAATTTGTAGCGATTGCAAAATTTTCATTGCAGTCCACAAAGATCTTACCAATCCTCCTCAAAGCGGGGCAAGTGGCGGTAACATTGCTAGGGGGTGTCATGAAGCGTTTAAGGCTCAACAAAGTCGCGCCTTCAGATATGAAAAATATTGGAAAGTGCTACGATATTGTTCAAAGTTTGTGAAAAATGATGGAGTCATGAGCCGACAACCAAGCCAAGCCGAACTCGAACCAATTAATCTTGGTGACGATATACCTACTTCCGAGCCTCTTGCGACCAACATGGAACGGTTGTTCCAAGACGACATTATTCGTCGTTCGCCCGGCCGAGCTAAAGCTAAAAAAGTCAAAAAAGTTCGGGTTCGAGTGCGCCGCTACTTCTTCCCGTAGTTTGAAAGAAAAAGAATGTTTAACCAACATAGAAGCCGTGGAAGCACAAAAAGCAACATATGCAAATATCGACAAAAATGCGGTAAAAAAAAGAATATTAAAATCGTGGAAAATGTTATATAAAAAAATACCGAAGGGGCTTAAAGGCAAGGAAAAAAGGATGCTCGAGGAGGTGCGAAAAAGCGTGGTCGATAATTATGAGAATGATTACAAAACGGTTCTTGGTCGCGAAGCAGGTTTGGGTTCGGGTTCAGTGCAAGCCAACGATTCGGAAAAGATGACAACGAAAATGAAGACGAAGCGAGTTCGGAGGATTCAAAGTAGGCGACCAATTGTCTTTTTTTTTTCAAGAAATGTATTTTTTTAGAAATTGTAACGTTTTATTTTTTGTTAATGTAATATTTTTAGTTTAATGAAAATGTTTTATTTAAGTTTGTATTTTAAATAAATAAATAAATACGTGTGTGGGTCTCAAAAAAGAGAAGTGATGAATATTGATATTCACCGTAGGCAGTGGAGTGTCAGTTTGTGTCAATTTTGAAAAAGACTGACGTGGCACTATCGTGACTGCAACTGATGAGTCAGTTGAAGTAAACCATAGTGAGGGGTCTTATATTAGTTATTACAATTTATGTTTCCCAATACTATGAACACATTCTTTATCAATTTGTTGCAACCTTAGCATTATCATAACTACTCGAAATAAAAATGTTACAATGACCATAAATTAAGATTTAGCTAAAGAAATGTCACGTTATAAATTACGCATCTTTTTTAAATTTCAACTTTCACTAATATTTATTGTTCTTATTTCGTTTTAAGAGGATAAAATTTATAAAATATCACTAATAACTGTAAAATAAAAAGTAAAGAATTTGAAAGTTTTAAGCGAGAACCCTTGCCTACCCACCAACTCAATATTATCGACTTATTTTTTAAATGTTATAAAAAATGATTACATTAAGACAAACGATTTGTACACAACATCTTTTTAGCCGTACTGACCCCCCCCCCCCCTTTTTTTTTTTACTTTCACTATTACATTTTTTTACATTTGGTCCCACATAAAATATACCACAATCTATTCCATTTGAAATCCACATTTGATTTTACAAATTCAAATATATACAACGATGACACATTACACCAATTCATAATTCTTTGGGCGGTTTATACAATGGCAATTTCAAAATGATAATTCAAAAGAATAAGAAGCTTGTCTAACCGCATTGCAAGCTTCAATCCACGCTACCTCCTTATAATCACATTTTGTAACACCCGCCAAATTAGCGCTAGTCATTAGTAACTAATCATTTTTGTAATACATGTAATTAGTACTGTGTTAGGCTAATTTGTGTATCAAATAATATATATTGTTGAATATATACAATTGCGCGATTTGGTTAAATCGAGCACGTTTCAAATCGAAGGTAATTCGATTTAATTAATACGGACGTTGGTGAACAAATTTATTAAATAATATAACATTATTTAATAACGCTATTATATCACAAATATTATCTTGATAATATTTCAAAACTATTTCGTATAGTACGAACAAAGTCTACGCGATTAAAAATATTAAACGCACAAATAATCATAACGATGTTGTGATATATTTTATAACTCAATTATTAAGTAATTGGTAAAATACTTTAACAAAATATTGATAAAACTTTCGTATTTTAAAACATATATTTAAGCGCACAAATAATTAAGTTAAACGTTTAAACGATCGGGAAAACGAACACCGCATGGAGCGCGATTGCGGGAACTGAAGTGTGGGACTTTCACCAAAAACCCACTTCCTCCTCCTTTCCTTCCTCATTTTACACCCTTCCACTCTCTCTCTATCTTTCTTTTTCTCTCAAACACCCACCATCCACCATCACCTTCAAACACTAAATTACACCACCAAACGGCCTCGATTTTCATCACTTATTTGGAAGAAAAGAACCACCGCGTCACGATCTACAACCCCATCTTTTTGAAATCTTCCGACGTTAACTTGTAAGTTCACTCAAATCCTTGTTATAATGCTTGTTTGTTGTTTATTTAAGCTTGAAATGTCCATCTAAGGGTTAGGTAAAAGAATCGGACCAAACGGAAATTGGAAAACTCGTTTTTGGCTCAAAATCCGTCGATCAGACCTAAGTGTCGCATAGGCCATCCAGTATAGGCGTCACTTGTTGCGACACTTAAGTGTCGCATTGAGTGACGCATAAAACCCTAAATTTGCGTCACTTGCCTAAGTGCCGCATAAAACCCCTTTTTCCTGACACTTACATCCGTCACTTGTCCAGTGACGCCTAACATTACTTACCGACACTTCTAGCGTCACTTGCCTAAGTGACGCCTATAACCTAAATCTGATTTGTACCGTCACTTACCTAGTGACGCTTAACACCTTTACCCGACACTTGCTTAAGTGTCGCATCCCATGCGTCACTTCCTCAAGTGACGCTAGTACCCCAGAATTTCTCATTTTATGCGACACTTCCTGAGTGTCGCATAGACACTAAGTGTCGCTATAAGTGTCGCATGAAACTAAATGTCGAGACCTGAAATTTTATCACTTGATTTTACCCAAATTCAAATCTTAGATGCGTTTTACTAAGTGCCAGCCCCTTGGACCCCGCCAGGGGTTGCCACCCCTGGGACCCCGCTAACCAGGGACGCTGCCCCCGGACCCCCGTCACCTAAAGTCTGTGAATCCTTTTTAAGTATAACACTCCAAAAATCATAACAATATTAATAAGATTATTATTACAACCAGTTATCAACGGGCCATACACGTTTTCAAAACTCGAACTTACCAATCAAATCAAATCATTGGACATTACTAGTTGGATGAACAACTAGCATATATTATCTTTTAAGATACCTACTTATTTTATTTAAACTTGCGCGCTATAAATGCCAGACAGGTTACAGTCTTCGGATACCCCGTTTTTCTTCACCACATTTGCTTCATTGCAACTCTTCAGGCTCAGGTGAGTCTCATAGCCCCGACTTTTTACTGTTTTTACTCCCGAGGTGGGAATACATGCTCTAACTGTTTTACACGTGAACACGAGTACAAAACTCGCTATATTCTGCATGAGCTGTTTTCTAATCACTTTTAAGTCCTCTACGATCATAGTTCTGGTAATACTTTATGTAGCACGAATGTTAGTGTATGGTACCATATAGGACTCACCATCCTCGTCCGGGTCAGCAAGCACTGACTGGTTAAACGGACGTATTAACTTTTGTTCATACGAGTGTGGATTAGACACTCGCCTGGAGGCACCCACGATCAGGCATTTTACTGTGATCTTGACACCCACGTTAAGCGCAGACTATGACCTCATGGCAGACATATACATCATTTGATTCATTTCAAACGGTTACCATTAAATCTTGTGGTTCACACTTACATATTTATTATGCAAACCTAAGAGCTCACCAGCGTTAGCTGACCTTTTTAGCATGTGTTCTCAGGTACCCAACAGCAGTAAGACCTGTTCACTTAGGATGCCCATAGCTCGAGTCAGCATACACATCAGGGATTATTTTGCATTACTACATTTTGTAACTAATGTTGCCGATTAATCTCTAAACATTGTAATTATTGGGCTTTTGTAAACATTTATACAGTGTAAAACTTATATTATCAATGTTTATAAAATGATGCATATAGAGTCGTTCATTATATGCCTTGTGTGTTTTGATTATTGATTAGTAGCACCCCAAAGCTTGCTTCCGCTAAACAGTAAATTTGGGGGTGTTACACATTTCATCCCATTTGGTTCAATTGAACCAAACACCTACAACATAAAACCACTGAAACGGGTAAACATAAAGCTTAGTGAGTATACAAGCAATTAAATGAATAATTCACCAAAAGTACCAACATGAAACAATTATCAAATAACCACTTATCTCCTTAAGTAAATACTATTGGGCCACTATAGAGATTTCACCATATTTCGTATGGATCCGCGGTTCAATAGATACAAGTAAGCATGACACCAAATCACATCAAAATGGATACTAAGCTTAATAGATACCAAGTAGTGCCAAACACTTATTTCGTAACAATCAATCTCTACAATACTCAATTCATATATTCCATATAATTCCACATAACTCAATAACTAACAATAATCAACAACAAAAGTCAACAACAATATTACTTAAAATATGAGATATGATACAACATAAGAACAATCATGAGACACAACTATATTAAACAAATAACATTCCAAACGATTGTATGAACCTCTTGCTCGTAAGCAATTCGGAGCATACTGTGACACCCGGTCAAAAAGGGCAAAATTAGCCCCTAATTTAAACCTTAATCATCCGTACTTGGTATGTGTTAAAACGAAAGTATTCAGATAATATATATGTATTTATATATATATCACAATGAGTATTTACTAATCACGTACAAACAAATCTGAAAGAACGCAGAAAATCAAATACGGACGTTGGTGCAAAATATTTTTAAATAATGTATTATTTATGAGAATAATAATTATTTAACTTGAATAAATAAATAGAATCATATTTTGTTCTATTTAAATTGTGTTATACTTAGTTGAAACCACGCGAAACAAGTTACCAAATTTTAATTCCAAAATACTATTTTTATAAAATACTTTAACTCGAAAACATTTCAAAAGAACGTAATAAATTTTAGAACTTAAAATAACGCACTCTGTACATCGAAAACTATCCGTCAAAGTGAGCTGAAACAAAGATATAATTTTATACCTCATTAAAAGTATTTTTATAGAATACTTCAATTGAAAACTTATACGATTATATTTTTAGAAATTTATTATTTGGAAAGATTATACTACATTACGATCGGGTACGCGAACACGGGTATAACAAACCCACCAACCTCAATTATTGGAGCCGGTTTATACCGACTCCAATAATGCATAATACACACACGCACACCCTGCTCTCTCGTCTCTCTCGACTCTCCCTCTCTTTCGATTCATCAAACAACAACAATAACATCATCAACAACAACAAGATTCATCATCATAATCATCATCTTCTTAATCTTCTTTGATCATCATCACCATCCGGATCATCATCCTCATCCTCACGGTCTCGATTTCAATTCATAAGAACACTCACCAATTTTCTTTAATTTCTTGTTTATAATATGTAATATATCATGTATTAGTGTTCTACATGCGAGAAAATTAGCTAAAATTGTGTTAGAACTCGTTTTGTTAAAAACTTGCACGAACAGACCTGGAAGTTGGCCCTTGATCCGGCGGATCAAACACCTGATCTGGTGGATCAGGCTATGTTATGGAGGATCAAGACTGGATCAAACAAAACACTCGAGAAACCTTGCGATCCGGCGGATCCACACCCTGATCTGGCGGATCAACGCATGATCCGGCGGATCTACATACTGATCTGGCGGATCTTAGTCAAAACATAATACACTTTTCACAAAGGGCCGGTTTATATACACTCACGGATAATTGTAAACAAATTGATACATAAATGTACGAGTTATTTATATACGAAACAAACATTATTATATTTTGAAATATAATCTCGAGACGCCACCAACGGGCCGTACATTTTTACAAACTACAAACTTAATCGGTTTCACAATGTACCAAAGGATTAATCAAACATTAAACGGATGAATGGACACATAACGGTAGTGATCTATATAGATGTTCACTTATATATGACCTTATATGCTTAGGGCGTTAGGAGGATTCAGACTGTCCATTCTATATCGGATAATCATAGCTCGGTGACTCAGGTGAGTCTCACAGCCCCACTTTTATTGCTTTAACTGATTTAAAACTTGGGTTGAGATACAACGCTTACTTGTTTTCGTGATCACTGTTATTTAGTTAGTTAATTTAATTATTAACTCAGTTGATTATCATTGTCGGTCTTGATTTTCATTGTTCGGGTATTGCATGAATATTTTAATACGGGAAAGTCCTCATCATTGCATGGTTCTTTAACTTAATAAGGTGCGATTACTAAAAGATAGATCTATCATGGGAGTGACGTCCCCATCCGGGTTGCTAGCTACAACCATGTACAAACGGGTATTTTAGTAATTGTTATGGGTGCTGACACCGTTCGGGAGGCAGAAAATCGGGTTAGGCCTCGAACCATGGCTTACTGCAATAATGTCATTGTTGGTAAACCTAGTCGGTAACCTTAATTGGTTAATCATTGTTCGGTAACCTTAATGGGTTAAATCATTGTTCAGAAACCTTAATTGGTTTATCATTGTTCGGTTATTTTATTTAATCATTGTCGGTATTAAATCGTCGGATAATCATGTTGATCACATCAATGTTTTATGTTAAACCTGTGAGATTCACCAGCTTTATAGCTGACCTTTTAGTGTTGTATTCTCAGGTGATCCGCAATAGTAGGATGGCCCTTAGGATAAGCTATCTACTTGGAGTCGCATGCATTTATTTAAGACATGAAGATTTTCTAGCATTATCTTTTGTATAATGGTTATGTATTAAACTCTTCAAAATTCAATTGCGAACTTGCTATCATTGTAAACCTACGACTTAAACTATGTAATTACTTTTGGAATGTATAAACGTCTCATGTAGAGTCGTTTGCTTATACCTATGTGCTTTAATTATTGATTAGTCACACCCAAAAATCGTCGCTTCCGAAAATCATGAAATCGGGGGTGTGAAACATACAATCATTACTCATTTAATCCTCGTATCACTCACCTTGGCTTTTTAAGCAAGTAAACGACGTAACATAACTTGAGAATTGTAACACCCGACATTGTCAACAACATTTTTATAATATATTCGTTATAGGAAACGCGAGTCCCAAAATATTTAAACAACATTTACAAACCAACATCTTATACTTACAAATATATATCAAAAGAAATCTTCTAACTATTTAATTACATTACATGTTACCAAAACGGGTATTATTAAAACTTTCCAAACCATAGTAACCAAAAGATCAGAGTTGCGCCAGCTTAGTCAAACACCCCATCATTACATCTATAACCCGAACTACATCAAAAGCTTAACCAAAATCTGCAAAACATTCAACCACGAGGGGATTAGCTCACTCTAAGTGAATGGAACTGTAACCGACAGTTCAACCCACAAGCAACAAGTCTTACAACTAATAAACTGCAACAAGTAAACACATAAACAAGTATCGTCAAGAGGATCGGAGATTCCTGGTATACCATCACAGAAACCTACCGATAGCTTGAGTACTACCTTCACTGACATAAGTACATCCTTAACTATATGTATCGGAAGACCCAGACAGCTACACAGTAGTAAACAAGTCCAACCAACCAACGTTGACCTCTAAATCAACCACATAGTCAACCAACCAAACAACCAACAATCATCAACTACAAATCAACTAACCAATATCACAATATAAACCAAACAACAATAACATAATATATCCAAAACTATCCTGGTTTACCCGTTGTAACCGAACCCGTTACTGAGTTGAACCGAGGATTACAGTAACCACTCACCAAGATGACCAGTCCTTCAACCCAGTGGTCTTATATTACTGAGTTGCCGCCTGCTTATCTAAGAACACAATAATAACAAATTAGTATCTTGTTCCAAAACTTATTCCATCACATAAATAATAACATTCTTCAAAACATGTATTCTTAAGATCAACATCATCTACACTATTCATATTATAAATGTAATATACTATCAATTATCACAAGTATAAGTACTCAAAATAAATAAATTAAATTTCTGTCAAACAGGGGAATCCGCCGGATTCACCATGAATCCGTCGAATTCTTCAAGTTTTTCCAACCCAGAAATTGACCAGAAAATTATTAATGAATCCGCCCCATGAATCCGCCGGATTTAACCTGAATCCGGTACCCAAAACTGGTCGGAATCCGCCGGATTCCCTTGAATCCGCCGGATTCCCTTGGTCGTTCAGACCTGCACATTTCTGTTCAAACACAGCTCCAAACCAAACACAAAGTTCAAAACTTCAGCTTCAATATACGAATTTATTCGATAAATGACCACTAACTTTAACTACAAACATATTATAACATCAAATAAGTAAATCTAACATGAATTTCAAGCATGCATCATCATCTAACTACAAATTCACCAAACCCCAACTATAACATTTAAACTTGAAGAACACAAACTAATTCTAGCAATATATTTTTATGAAATTATCACATATCATTGAATAATCATCATATAACCAACAAACCATGATTTCAAAGCCTTAATTCATATAAAACACATATATTCATCATTTACCTGATTTCTATAAAATAGGTTCAAGAACCCTAAAATACTTACAATCAAGTGATGAGCAAAATGATGATGATAGAGATAATCAGATTTTTTACTAGTCTAAATCTTCCACACAATTAAATTCCCCAAATTCCTTTTGATTTCTTGCTAATAGTTTGAGAGAGTTTTTAGAACACAAAGAAGAAATAAAATGTTAGGTGAAGAAAATATGGATCGGCCTAATCCCCACCGCCCTAATTCTATCCGTATTAATTTTAACCCCTTCTAATTCTATTGTCTGGAACCTGAAAATACCCGCGAGATAAAAAATTTTATTTTACCGTCAACTTTATTAATTTAAAACCAGTCATATTTTATTAATCACAATAAATTCGGTGACTCTTTTAGTCATTTATTTTCAACTAAACCAAATAAAATATTTCCATTATTAATTAACCGTTTATTTTCAGGTCCAGAAACCGGGTGTTACAAAAATGCCACATCTTAAATCTTGAAACACCTATTAAATAATACATAATAATGACAATACATTTAGATTCTAATAGCCATCAAAATCAACTAATTATATTCGTTAATTCATAAACCATTCAATAGGTTTAACTTCTAGACAAACCACACATAATTTTCATTTACTTCAAATCTTTTGTTATTTCAATTATTACTTTAAAAATAATTCATAATCTTGCTCATATAAGTATTAAAAATCCAGTCATAACAAATTCCTTAACTTAACGAATTCTTCACTCGAGTCTTAGTCGTTAACAACTTGATTAATACATACCTATAATAACCATAAACGACTCGAGTGATAATTCATTTAAATCCTCACTTAAACTCTAGTTCTAGATAGTTAATATTACATGCCATTACTTTTGTATGTAACTTAATACTAAAAACAGTCCCAAATCAAATGAGGAATAAAACAGATTATGAGCTCAAAATAAATCGTGTCGCAATAACCAAGAAGCGTGTCGCGATCTTAGTTATTTCGCATCGCGATCTCATGATGGTCGCGTCGCAACCCAGATGAATACAGAACCTGAAAACTGGGTTTCCTGCATCCCTATTCCGATTTCTTTTGACTAATTTAATTTATGGGTTGGTGATTATCATTTAACAGATCAATAACACTAACTATACATCTTTCTAAGCTTAATTTCATCTTAATATTACTAAACCATATCAATTCACCATAATCATATCTTTAGGTTAAATAAGAACAAGAAATCAACTTACAATAGTAAAAAGGAAGGAGATGGAATTGGAGATGATGAATTCAGTCTTGGATTTGAAATCAATTTAAATGGTTTCTTGCTTCTGATTGAATCACCAAAGCACAGGGACGTTTTCATGTGTTTCTTTCTGGAATATTTGAGAAGTGAGGGAGTAACATGGTACACACACATACATATATTGGTATTAATTTCGTCCCCTTTAATCCCTATTGTTGGGAACTTTAAAATCATTCACAGTTATTACTATTTTATTTCACCAAGAGTAATAATAATTCAAAACAACTACTATTACTTTATTCATATTAATACTTATCGGTTTTGAGGTGTTACACGTACACTACAAACATAATTTACACAATTGTACAGTACAATATCTCAAAGCATAATTGATGGTGTACGAATAAAAAATTACCATTTACTAATCATCACCATTATATAAAGTGTATACAATAAAAAGTTGAGTATGCTTAAAACATTTCATATACCGTTTTAATTTATGATCCACATATTACGACATTAAAAAGTCATGATGAAAAGAAAAAAGGCTGCTTAGAAATTAGAGTTTGGTCAATGATTCTTTCATCATGTACAAGAGAATTTGGGCATTTGGCTACCTTATAATGGTTTGACAATTGATGAGAGTTTTAAGTGGGAACATCCACGCCATATACAAATGCTTATAAGCACTTTTGCGATTTGCTGCATCAAATGTAATCCAGTTTGGAGGTATTTTGACCGAGTATGGATGCAAGTTTATTCTCAAGAAAACAAGTTGCAAATGAATTAAGATAGGTTATCGGAAAGGTTCAAAGCAAATTCGCCATTGGATACATACCACATGTATGGGTTCAGGTTCTAAGTATGATGAAACGGAACTTGCAAACGGACATGTGATATTTTAGTTTTTGATATAGTTTTGCAATAATAATATTTTAGTTTCTTGTTCAAGTTTTGTCTTTGGTTTTGTAAACTCCGATTTCAACAAGCAAGACTAAGCATCTAACTGATTTTTTACTCATCGTAAATCGGTGACTACGTACATCACTACCTAGTTAAGAAATAGATAGAAAGTGAACTTGCTCGACCTTGGGAACAAGAACCAGAGAGTTGGGTTGTAATAAGAAGGATACTGATTTATTAAAAAGGAAAGCACTACTGCATTTATAGCCCCAACGAAAATTCAGATTGCAATACAACAAGTTATAATCTTCAAAAGGATTTTTGAGGACAAGAACTTTGTAATAGGGAATGGGGATATAACCCTTTTAGTAGAAGCCACGTGATATGCACATATTTGGAGGTTTACAGAATTAACAGAACCACGAGAGCCGGTTAGTGTGGCTGTATAAACAGAATGTTGATTGTAGCATAATGATGATGATGATGATGCTACCTAGAGTGATCTAATTGAAGGTTTCTTTGTTTTGAAAGTCAGCCTCGAGGGCACGGTTCTTAAGGGGAATGGACTGATACGAAGTTACGATTATATCTAACATTACGCATGTGCCGAGCTCGTGACACTTTGTGAAGACATACGTTAGGCTCGAGTGTTGGTGAATAAATAATGAATTAGGACTTTATTTCTCTTTTGCTTGAGAGTCGTAACTGTTCCTTCTTTACGATATGAACCCTAGTCAATTTCGGTTTCGGTTTTCATTCTACTGAATTGAGATTCCTAATTGTTCGTATAAGACCGTTCTTCATTTTCAATTGAATGTCAAGAACAAAGGGTATCATTCTTCTATAAAAAACATTATCATGTTACCATACAATATGAACATTTCCTTCTTAAATCAAAGTTTAAACTAAAAATTCAAAAGATGAATTTAGTTTTTAACCAAACCAAACACGACATGTATATATATTTAGTTTATCTAAGGACCTTCTTATAGACTAGCATAGAACAGACTATAGACATGTTTATTTTTCTAATTAGTTAAGTCTTAAAAGCAATACGCCTATTACTCCCTCCGTCCCACTTGAAATGTCCATATTACTATTTTGGGATGTCCCATTATAAGTGTCCACTTTGAGATTTAACCAATCAAAAAAGACTTAAGTGGGTGAGTTTAATATTTGATTGGTGAAAAGTATAGTTAGTGGAGAATCCTAAAATTACGTGCAAAGTCAAAGTGGACATTTGTAATGGGACGGAGGGAGTACTAATTATTAAATACAGTAAGTTAAAAATGATAAATTCATGTTTATTTGTGCTAATGAATAACGTATTTAACCTAGAAAAATAACAAGCTTACCCCTTCCTGATATGAATATACGTCTTTTACTTGAATCAAACTAATTAATAATGGTGACTGTTTTAAAATCTGTGTTTTAAATATTAACAGCATTTTTTAAATAAATCATAACTTGTTGAACAATCCACTCATTCGGAATCCGGCAAACAATCTGTTAAATAATGTTCTTGAAATAGAAACACAGTTTTTTTTTTGTTTTTTTTTTTATTATTTAATTTATGTCCTTCTCATAAGCCATGATTAATAAGAAAAGGGCACAGCAAGTAAAGAATTTTTAGCTCCAAAATAGAACTCAATTATATGTTTACACAAAATCTTACCCTTGTTACTGTTAACTTTTATTCAAAAAGATAAAAAATACTACAATCAATTTGCGAGACGTCATCTCCTTTTGTGTGAATAAGATGCCACTAATTTACATTATTACTCTTCTTATAGTGTTAAAATGCTAAACTTGAACGGGGTCGGAAACTTCAGGATCGATACACGTGACATAAAATCCTAAACAACTAAGACAGTGTTGATTGAGCTTCATTAACAGGCTTACTAATAATGGAAGTTTGACAATGAGCCTCGATTTTGGGTGTGAACCAAACCCGACCCGATTTGACATGTACCTTAAAATTTCTTGGTTCAACACATTAACCCGTTATCAAGCACCCTCTATAAAAGTATTTTCTGGATCCATCGATCATGACACTGGGTATACACTAATTGTCTTTCCTAATCTTTGTGTCATAATTTGGTTAGTAGGATGGAAATGTACCTAGAATAATGGGAAATCAATCGAAATGCCACTTTTTAAGAAAGATATATCGTTTTGTCTTCGGAAAAAAATTGACGGTATGCCCCTTCAAATCGCAAATTTGCTTTTGCGACCCATACATTTGCTATTGCGACTCGTGCACGAGACTGAGTCGCTGACGGATTTTTGAGGCATTCGCAAATCACGAATCGTAAATTTGCGATTTGTCATTTGCTTTTGCCACTTTTCCTTATCCAAATTTGCGACTTGGTCATCTCCGGGCACAAGCAACAAAACGACTCGGTCATGGGCAGAAGCAAATGGCAAATCACAAATTTGCGATTTGCAATTTGCGAAGGCCTCAAAACACCGTCAGCGACTCGATCACGTGCACGGGTCGCAAAAGCAAATTTGCGATTGGAAGAGGCATATCGTCAAATTTTTTTCCCGATGGCAAAATGATATATCTTTTCGAGAAAAGTGGCAGTTCGATTAAATTCCCCGAAATGTATGCATGAAAACGGAATTGATGATATTATTGGTTACATCCGGTCTCGTTTGTTAACAAGCTGTGCAGATCTAGTCAATTTAGAACGAAAATCAAACAACTTATAATATGATAAATCTTCATTCTCCAACTTGAACCTTAACAATTTAATAACTAAGATGGTAGGTCTTAGACTACAAATGTAGCAGCCCATTACGCTTAAATTAGCCCATTAGCCCACATGAGTTAATCAATAGCCCTTAACTTGCCACCCTACCCTATAAGCTTTTAATTAGTTCCTACAGTATATATAACTAAAACTTTTTTCTTAAATTCTAGGAAGATGGTCACCAAAATTATTGTTTATCAATCTCATAAAAATAAGAAAAATAATAATAAATTTAAAATAACTCGAGAACATCTAGCATGCATCAAAGACCAAAGCATTTATTGGGGTAATTCAGGCTACATTGTGCAGTGCAAATGAACCACACGTTCAACCGTTGCTGTTCCACTCTTCACTTTACTTGGAATTTTGTTTAGTATTTTCGAGTTCGATCTCTATCGAATTGTGAACGTATAAAACAAATGATAATCCTGATTTCCTAAGGTTTAGTTCAAGTCATGTACGTAATCTCAAATATTTGAAATTTTCAATGATGTCAAACTTTGCCACCGGAAAAATTGGTTTATTACAATTAATTTATAATTATAAATTTATAATAAACTTTTTTATATATATACACACATGGTCAAAAAAGTATGTGTACAACGGTGTTTGAACCCATGATTATTCAGTCGATACTGTATTACTATTACTATTACTCAATGGCGGATTCATAACTCAAAACCATATGATTTGTTATTAATTAGCCTAGCGCAGATTGGTCAGTTGAGTGAGGTCGGGTCTGATCAAGACTTTTTTCATCATAGCACAAACCACGTGTTCAATAATAGTATTTCAGTAAATAAATTGATTCCTGACGAGTTTCTATGCACTTTATATACTCCATAATTGTATCACTAGTAATATCATTATTTTGATATATTACACAAAAACAATCATTTAACAGTAAATCGCTAATTTTCTTATAGGCAAATCAATCTGTACGTGTACACTCGATTGTTGAAAACAAGTATATCTCTTGTAGCACTTAACAAAAGAAATGCTTGTTGTGCCACATTAATCCACTAGCTAAATAATGTGTATATGTAATATATATAGATCTAGTAGATTAATTATTGCATCATACTAAGGTGGGTAAAATAAACTACCTTCTAACACCTTGGTTCCGCGCTTGCTATTACTCTTTAAAAATTCACAAAATAATTTGTGGAATTATTAAACGAAAATAAATGTTAAAAATTTATTAATATATAATCGAAATTCACAAAATGCGAGCTGGACGAATAGTAGAAGTTTCTATTTTCTAGTTTCAATTAATGGGTAGATAGAAATTATAATTAATGTTCATACATTAAATGAAAGTTAGACACAATCTAAAGAAAAAGCATCATGTTTTTGGGGACTTTTAATCTCGTATTTAATACTTTCAGAGACATATTTAATATGCTTCGAATATTTCAACTTAGCTTACATTTGTAATTAGTACATCTGCACTTCTGCAGGTCGTGTCTTTTGACTTCATACTTTTATCAAATACGGAGTAGTTTTCTAAAGCAACTCACAAAAACTACGTACTCTAAAAATAGAGGTCGGGGTGTACCTGGTTTAAAAATCGCCTCGAACCGGATCAAAATTGCACCAGATCACAAACTACTAAATAAAATATCGAAAACCATGAATCGCATCATGTAATTCGGTTCTGATCCGGTCTAGTACTAATTCAGTTTTTGCAGTTTTGGTTTAAAACCCCGAACCAAAAAATTTACCCGCATATATGTTATAAAGATGAAGATGTGTAAAAACATGTTGTTATCAGATTGAATATTAGACTTAAGAAATCAGAAAAAACATAACGTTGGTGCAATTCAAACATAAGGTGGATGCATCTATTTTTTTTCCAAACAAAACATGCTATGTAGATTACAAAAAAATATAGTAGATCATGTTTCAAAAAAAAAAAAAAAAAACTGAATAGGTCAGGTGTTAACAAATTATCAAAAATCATGTTTCTGGAAGTGTGCGGATATAACTAAATTGTTATTCGTGCGTGGACAACGAAGAAGATAAATAAATTGTAAGCTAAATTTTGTGTGTATATGAAGTATAAAAGGTAAAAAGACATGTGTACTTATACTTAATATTGCAATTTTATTAAATCTAATTATATAACTTAATTTATGTTGATACTAAAATATACACATATCAAATATACATTTCTCTTTTCCTATATATATGATTATGGCGTTTCGAAGCATTTTTACCAGTTTTTAGAACCGAACCGGACCGTGAACAATTAAAACTAAAATATAGTACCGAGAACCAGACCTTTGTGCATCAGATTGGTTCGGATCTAGTCCGGTTTAGATTCGGTTTACCGGTTCTGACGGTTCTGGACTATTTATGTACACTCCTAGAGTAAAAGATATGTTTTTACGTTTACAAAAGGATTTCAACCTAATAACTTTAGGTATTATGATGATGTTATATTTGCTAACTATTTCATCGGATGTGTTTTATTAAACATAGCTTTTAGAAAATGACTATGGTTAGCAGGTATAAAATAGTTGTATATTATAGTTAATGCAAATTTCAGAAGGCGGTTATTTTTGAGCAATGTTATGCTTATACACAAATACATACATAAAATGTTTACATAATGAGTTGTTATCATCACATTGGTTCATCTATTCTCTATCCTCTTTCTCTCTCTTTATTTTATTGGTGCCACATCATTATGTATCTAAATTTATGTAATCAAATCATTTCTCCTTATTTTTATGTATTAACATGCGTGTGAAGCCGTTAATCGTTGTGTTAAATGGCTATGTTTAGAAAAAATTCCATTTGAATTATATTCTTGCCAATTTTTCGGTTACAACGGAATTTTTTTTCTTCTTCTTGTTTTAGTTGAGGACTACAAAGGAAGTTAGAAGCCAAATTCTGTTTGTTTATCTTGTTTTTTACTCAATATTCAAAAAAGGTTGAAAGAATATATTATATATTCCATTTCATTCTTCCAAAAGGGATACCAGATTCAACTTCCGCCTTTTGAACAATATAATCAGCCAGTTGACATGAATTATATGGTCCACTTTCAAACCAACTAATGAACTTCAACTCAAAATTGGTTGTCTTCGAAACTAAAATTTTCTATTATAATGATAAGGGTGGTTATTTGGTATACCGTTAAAAATTATTCGTATATCATCGATCGTACTTTACAATGTTATACAGTAGAATACCATAAAGAACAATTAATTGTAGGAATAATGATAATGATAATAACATCAATAAGTATAGATAATTAAAAATAGAATTAGTAATTTGCATTCCCCGTCCCTTGTATTTCATCTATTTCACTCTCAACCCTTAGGTCAAATTTTGACGGCTTAAGTACCTTGATTCGAATTATCATTTCACTTTCTATCCATTAACCCTAATATACTAACTAAAATACTCTTGAAATTTTATTTTTTGAGAGACTGAAAGTGAAATAAAAATCTAGGTCAATGGACTAAATTCGCAAAATATCTAGTTCATAACCTGAATTGAAATGGATAACACATCACAAGACAAAAAATTGAAATTTATTTAATATAAAATAATACCCATTATTTCTTTATATGTAGATTGGAGTAGAGTTGAAAATTTTCGATACGATCCGAAACCCAACAAGAAATCAACTTGAAAATATTAAGGTTGGGTCGAGGCTTTTTACTCGTAAACCCGAAACCCACCAACCTGACTATTTTTTGGGTTGGGTTTGGGTCACCTAATAAGTTTTTGGTCAACCATTCAACCCGAATAAAATTTTAAATGTAGTTAAAAAAGTAGAAGTTTTATTTTAAGATAATATTTAAACATATTTAATGATGTTTTGGTATGAAATTTTGATGATCATAGTTAGAGGTGGCAAAATGAATGGGTCGGGTCGGGTCTATATGAGTTTGGGTCTAAATGGATCCAGGTCTAGATGGGTCATTTAGAAGGATGGGTCTACACGGGTCCGGGTCAAATGGGTCTCGGGTCGGGTCATCGGGTTCACCAAACTTTTTTTTTTATTTAAGTGAAAAATGAAAAAAATGAAATGAGGTGAAAAAAAAAAATTACCCGCTAGACCTATCCAAACCCGTTGGTTAATTGTTACATAACTATAGGTTATATTAAAAAACTCATTTAAACCCATCCAAAAAATGAGAAGGAGACCCAATAAACCCATCCCCTCCTAAAAGTTAACCAAATTGACTCATAATTAACCAATGAGCCTAAAATTGCCACTTCTAAACATAGTAAATGATAAATGAGTTTCTTGAAATTTATAACAAATATTATGCTTATTAATGTGATCTATTTGACTCGAAATAAATCGATAAACAAAAAATGACTCGAATACATGTTGATCTCACTAGATAAATGAGTAATCTGAGTTGGGACAGGTTGGGTTGGGTTTAAATACTCTATCCAGCTATGAAATCCAAACAAATCAACTCGATCCAACCCTAATTGTAGGGGTGAGTATGGGTCGGTTATGACCCAAAACCGAACCCCAAACCGAAATGTTGGTTAATGCACTATAGATACCGATCGGTTTCGATTTTTGATGGGCCAGTTAATCAGTTTTCAGGCTATGTACGGGTCGGTTAAATGGTTAACCGTCGGTTTTTATGGAACCAAATAACAGCAGATCAAATATATGAAGAAGACACTTAAAATATGTATAGAAACACATCACCGATCAGTTATTGTCAACATCATCTTTGTTTGTCAATATAAGCATCGACCTTCGCACCTTTTCATTCGCATTTTTTACTGGTTAGTTTCTATGAGAGAGATAAAGAAGAAAGCAGCTAGGGCCTGCTCCTGAGTTGATTTTTTCGAAAAAATGGAAGAGAATTGGAAAGAAATGCAAATAACATTGTGTTCCAAAGTTTTATTTACGGAGAGAAGAGAAAAGAAGTGGGAGGAGGATTTGGGCTTCTTTTCTCTTCAAACTTTCTCTCCAAAAGTGGAAAGAAATGGAAGGATGGAAGATTAAACAAGTTATAAAATGTGACTTCCTTCCATTTCTCTTCAACTCAGGAACACCAATCTTCATAATTTCCATTTCCCTTCTTTACAATTCTTTCCAACTCGGGAACGTATAAATATTCTTCCTCTTCTCTTTTTTTCTATCATTTTTAATTCTTTTCTCTTCTCTTCTTTCCCTCAAAAACTCAGAAGCGGACCCCTAGGGTTACATAGAAAAAGGAAAAGAAAAAATAAAGAGAACATCAAGTGACGGTTTGTATCTATGCTTGTGTATCCATAAGTTGGGCCAAAGCCCATATGAGTCTTTTAGATTATCTGTTGTTTTGCACACTAGCAAAGTAGCAAATATTAAAGCACAAAAATACTAAAATTTTACATGTTAATCTAATCTAATGTAAATATGTAATAGCAAATATATATTTTAAATATATTAACATAGCATATATATATTTTAAATATTAAATATAGCGGTTTGGTTAATTTCGGTTAATTTGGGTTGTTTAAGATACGTTAACCATAACTGACCCAACTTAATTGATTAATTCAAAAATCAATAACCGAACAGTCGGTTATTAGTTTGGGTCGATTAATTTGGATCGGTTAACTCGATTAATTCGGTTATGAGCCGGTTTCAATTTTTCTAGCTCACCTCTACTTAATTGGCACCCATAGTTTAGAGGGTAGCCCATAGGTGGCCTGATCATAGTTTTATATAAAGTTTAACATCTAAAAGATAAACTATAATTCAAAATGCGTACACGAGGATATAATATAATCTTCGTAATTATATAAAAATGCAAAATTTAAAGATTGATCCAAACTTTTGATTGTTTCAGTTTCGTTGGTATTTCATGATATTTTAAATTTTAAATATAAATAAAATATGTAATGTCCATATATATTTTGTTTCTTTCTTTTGTTTTATTACAAACTTTATCTTTATGTGACTTGAACATTCCAACCAATGAGCAAAAATTTCAATTTAAAATTAATAACATCATATTTGTTATTTAAATTTTAAAAACTTAGTAATACATTTGTACAACTAACAAAGGACATTCTAACAAGTACTCATATATTTTAATTAGATTAGATTAGATTATATTAGAAATTTAAGACCATAGTAATTAAGATTCGAATCTTGAACTTTCATTAATATACGTGACAAGTGATTCTAACTGTGATTGTGAGTGTTTAACAAAAAGTTACTAGCATAGTTGTTAAACTCTTACGATTCATGAGTCGACTCTTACAAGTCGGCTCAGAAATTCAAAAAATGAGGCGACTCGGACCCCGACTCGTAAGTGGTTTTGACTCTTACGAGTCATTTATTGAGTCTTCCGAGTCGTGGGTGACTCTTACGAGTCTTGGGCGACTCTTACGAGTTAGAAACCGGACACACGTTTAATGTATCTAATAAAAAATATAAAATGACAAAATATGATAGGAAATGACTAATAATCCATTATAAATTAAACATTTGTGTTATTTAATGACTTTCATCAGGTTTTACTTCAATCAAGGATAGATACATATAGATATAAATATACGTATTTATTGTAAATTTATGACTCTTACAAGTCGAGTCGAGTCACAAGTCACGAGTTAAAAATCAATACTCCGAATCACGAGTCGAGTCACGAGTTAACAACTATGGTTACTACGGAGTACAATTTTTACTTTTAATTTTTGTTAATTATTTATCATCAAGGGTATAAAAAATGATGACAGCCCGTTATAAAAGGTTGATTATCTATCTAGATAACTAGATAAGTATAAGTACTATCTAGATAAGTACTTTTTCTTATTAATTATCTTTCAATTTTTATCTGTACTGTATGTATATAAATAGTTATTGTCATACTTTTAAAAGTTATTTTATATAATCAAAATTTATACGTACTTTTTAATAATATAAACCAATATCTTAGAAAAAAAAAGCATACACTCTTTTAAGTCATTTTTACTACACTGATGATGTTCCTTTTTTAGTTATCCTGGAAATATCCAATTTTCTTGACTCAAATATGTGCAGTTTAACTGAAATAGTTCCGTAACTGCTTTCAACATTTCCCCTAATTAACTTTAAAATGTTCACATAAATTACCTGATTTATCAATTACAATACATAGTAATGATAAGCACTATACTAATATTAACATTATCTAAGTTAAATATATCAGAACTAATCAATTTAATTGAGTCAATTATTCAAAGATTCATACGGTAACAATCACAAATATGACAAATAAATAAATAAGATCTCAATTAATCATTTTTTTTTTCTCATATAGCTTTCACTTGTTAAGCAAAACTCATAGAAAGCAGGCATCATAATAATTGTTGTGATTAAAAGAGCGTTTTATGGGTATATGTAACTATCTATTGATATTGATTTTACTTAATGATTGGTTGCAAGTTCACTTTCTGATTTTATTCCTTTATTTAATAAAAGCAGAGATAATTAGTCATTTTGATCGTTGAAAACATAACTAAGACACTAAGATAATTACCATAGGCATTGTAGAAGTTAGTGATAAACATCATATCATAAATCATAAACCCTTATAAAAGTTTTAACACTTTTCTTCTCAACCTTACAACTTTAAAGATCGAAAAAGACACAATTACCCCTATGTACAATAATAATGATATAAGTACCTACAACTAAATTTGGAAAGAATCAGTCCAGTATAATCAACATAGATATATATCGAAAAAAATCCTAAAATAATATCAAAAAACGTAAAAAAACAAAACAAACGTATGTTCACCTGTGAACGATAATGTGAACAAATCGGTTAAAATGTGTTTTAAGACGTAAATTTATGATTTTTTTGACTTTTTTCTCTTTCAATTAAACGTCCATCAATGTTCTAATATGATTGAAGTTAATCACATGTGAACAAACATGTATTATTTGTGGTTCTCAAAGTTCTCAACTTTATATTGGTTCTCATTTGAACCTCCATATTATATATATATATATATATATATATATATATATATATATATATATATATATAAATGACATGTAAATGTTGTCTATATTTAAACATTTAAAATTATGGATATATTGATTATTTGAGAGTAAACTATTTTGTTGTTGGTTAACTACAAAAATCGTATTTTAAGTGTTACCAAGATACAGTTGAACTTCAATATGATCAAAATAATTATGTAACCGCTAATCACAATATATTCTGATGAATTTAGTAAAAGTTATCCATCGCATAACGCGGGTCTCTACTAGTTTATAGTTATAATGAAATGATATATATCTATACTCCCTTATAAAGGGTTTGCACGTTTTCTTTACAAGTTTATATTTTTCAAGATGCAAAACGTCTATTATACCCTTATAACTTATTAACTATCTTTTTCTCTTTCATCAACCTATCAATCAATATATACTAATTGACTAAATAAATCAGTTACGAATAATTCATGAAATATATTGATTGATTGATAGGTAAGTGTTAGTAGTAATTGATTTATTAGTATATAGAAAAAGTAGATGTTAACAATTAGTATATACTAATAAATCAATCACTACTAACACTTACTAATTGACTAAATAAATATGAAAATGTTAACAAATAACATTATATCATACATTTATTATATTCATTTTCTTTTTTTTATACATCAAACATTTGACTTTATTAAAATGAAGAAATGTTAAAATGAATTCTACTATAATTCAGACAAAATAAAAAACAAACAATTGAGACATCAAATCGTGCAAGATATTAAACAAATTTCGTGAATTATTCATGATAAAACGTCATTGTTGGTCATCGATGTAAGTAAACATTGCTAATGATCATCACCAACGACTATTACTTGTCTATTTTATTAAATTATTGTCAGTTATCATATTTGACCACTACTACATTTTTCTTACTTGTTACCGCTGTATTGCGTGGGTAATTTTATATATATATATATATATTATTTATATTTTTTTCAAATATATACAAATCAATTAATTTTATACACATTTACACATTATTCAACCCGCCTCCAATAACATGCTACTGCGTACGAGTATTTATTGTTCTTTATATACTTAATTAAAAGATGGGTTATGCTAATGATCCTATGGGCAAAGTTCAAGTAAGAACACTTTTTATGGTGGGAACGATAGGAACGCACATTTTTATTTGTAACTTTAAGATTAGATAATGTTTTTGATGAAAAATTTATATCGAAATTCTTAGAATTGTGTGCTATTTACTATGATTTTTTTTTTCTTTTTTAAAAATGTGATGCACATATTTTTTTTTTGTATCACAATATCACACATAAAAGCCTGTATCATTTTTTTTAGTTAATCTAATATTAAAGAGGATAAATTTTTTAATAATTTTGGCATAACTTTTTTTGCAAAACGTGTACATATGTTGAATTTAAAAGTGAAAAACATCGTTCCTACGGTTCCTACGATAATAAGTGATCTTATGATAACCTTCCCCACGATGCTATATAAGAAAATTGTACATACATAATTTACTCTATATTCAAATAAAATTTAAAGTAAATTATATAAATCCTCCATGTGGTTTCACGTTTTGTTCATAGCTCGTCCCTGACATCTAAAAGCTATTTGAATAGTCCTATTTTTCAAACTATTCATTTCGTTAGTCCCAAATTAAAATGGTCATTAGCTTTCTCCGTTAAAAGGACTAGCCGTGTAATTTTTTTTCAATTATTTCAAGTTTATTTAAATTTAATATTATTTAAATTGCATTTAGTTAATTTATTTTTTAAATAATCTAATCAATTTAATTCAATTATTCTAATCAACCTTTTTTAGTGATAATTCAAAATTTATAGAGTCAATCTAAATTTAAGGGGTCATTGAGTTTGTTATGGTTTTACTACAAGTGTTGATGCACATGTAAAACTAAAAGTCTTAATAAAAACACTAAAAGCACTTGTTAGAATTTTGTTAAGAGATTAACATCATCAGTTATCAGTAGTCGTTGTTTGTGGCTAGAGTTTATTATACAAAAACTACTAAAGAAAATTTCCCTATAATGGGATTATCGAGAATTCTTTTTTACTATTTTTATTACTGTATTATTTTGTTTCCAAATTGATAAATATTTTAATTTTAATTGTTAAAACACACCTTGAGATTTATATGTAAAGTGATAGGTGATAAACATGGTTGAAATAATATGTTTTCTTTATTTTGTTTAGTGACGATATTTTTGTGATATATACAAATCATTTCATTTTTTATACCACTCGCCTCCAATATTTATTCTATGCATTAGCGGCCTAAAACATATTTATAGATTGATCTCTGATCTCTATATATACTTGATAAACACCATCACTAATCTTCAAACTTAACCACATTCCCAGTCAAACATAAACGTGATTGCTGACAAGACGAAGGGCGGCCATAACAGCCGTTGTCGTCAACGATAACACCTAACAATCTTCCACCTCAAACACCTCTCTTTTGTAGCTGTATTCAAACCCCACCACTTTTTAAAATTTTCTCCTTATAATCCACCCCCTTTTACCTCCCTTCCTTCTTCCCCAATCTCTCCTTAATCCTAACCTCCCTCCATAATTCTAATGGAATCCGTTTCCGCCCTTTTCGTATGGCTCGCCCCCTACATTATATCATTACTTGCATTCGCGATACTTCGCGAACAGATCATTTACTTAAAAAAGAAACGCTCGGTCCCCGGACCGAGCGTCGTGTTTCCGTTTATTGGAAACGCAATCTCGTTGGTCCGGAACCCGACGTCGTTTTGGGACCTACAGTCCGAAATGGCGAAATCGTCCGACCAGGGGTTTTCAGTTAATTACATCATCGGACGATTCATCGTTTTCATTCGATCAACTGATTTATCACACAAAGTCTTCGCTAATGTTCGGCAAGATGCTTTCCATCTAATCGGTCATCCGTTCGGTAAAAAATTATTCGGTGAACATAATTTGATATACATGCTGGGACAAGAACACAAGGATTTACGACGTCGTATTGCTCCCAATTTTACTCCTAAAGCTCTTTCAACTTATACTGAGCTTCAACAGTACACTATTTTAAAGCACCTCAAATCGTGGATAGAGTTACCGGAATCCGGTAGCAAACCGTTTCCGTTACGGTTACTTTGTCGTGATATGAACCTCGAAACAAGTCAAAATGTTTTCGTTGGACCGTATTTGAGCGGCGAATCGAGAACACGATTTGAAATTGATTACAATTTATTCAATGTCGGATTGATGAAATTACCGATTGATTTACCAGGTTTTGCGTTTAGAAACGCGCGATTAGCTGTTTCGAGGTTAATCGAAACCCTAACTGTTTGCGCTGAAGATAGTAAACAGAAAATGAAATCCGGTGATGATCCGACTTGTTTAGTTGATTTCTGGATGCAAGATGCAATTCGTGAAATCGCCGCCGCGGAAGCCGCCGGAGAGAAACAACCGCCGGAGCACACTAACAGTGTCAAGATCGGCGGCCACTTATTCGACTTCCTTTTCGCTTCTCAAGACGCCTCCACGTCATCTTTACTTTGGGCGGTTACGTTACTTGACTCACATCCGCACGTTCTAGAAACTGTACGGAAAGAAGTCGATGGAATCTGGTCACCGGAATCAGATAAACTAATCACTTCCGAACAGTTACGAGAAATGCGGTACACGGAAGCGGTGGCACGTGAAGTCGTCAGGTACAGAGCTCCGGCGACGTTAGTTCCACACATCGCCGGAGAAGACTTCCCGTTGACTGAAACATACACGATTCCGAAAGGAACGATTGTGTTCCCGTCGGTATTCGAATCATCATTTCAAGGGTTTATTGAGCCGGACCGGTTCGACCCGGACCGGTTCTTGGAAGAGAGACAAGAGGACCGGGTTTACAAGAAAAACTACTTGGCGTTTGGGGCCGGGTCCCATCAGTGTGTGGGGCAGAGGTATGCAATAAATCACCTGGTTTTATTTATCGCGATGTTCACTTCCTTGTTTGACTTCAAAAGAGAGAGATCGGACGGCTGTGATGAGATCGCGTATGTCCCTACTATCTGTCCACGTGACGATTGCAAAGTTGTATTGTCACTCCGATGTAAACGATTTCCATGTCTCTCGTGATCATCTTATAAAAAAAAAATGTTTGGGTTTGTTGGGTGAAGTTATTTATAAAAGTGTATACATTTGATGGGTTGTAATTTGATGGTCAACTATTCATGTCTCATTTGCTACAACTGGAATGGCGCCTATTTTTTTAAATTTATATTCTCAAATTGTTTGAATAATAAAATAATTACTTCTACGTACGTTGTATTCTTCAATGTTGTCAATTTACAAGTGTAACTAAAAATTCTTCATACATCAGAATATGTGTTTTGTGGTGTTGTATAGCACAACATTCAATTGCAAAAGTAATAGGGGTGTTCATTCAGTTAATTCGGTTTAAACCGAACCTAATAGATAAAACCGATCGGTTTTCAGTTTTGAAAATTGAAACCGAACCGAACCAAACAACTAAAAAACCAAACCGAACCAAATTACTATTCGGTTTATTCGGTTTTTACATTCGGTTTATGCTTTCATATATAAATAATAGAAAAAATTAAAACAAAATAAAAAAACTTGAATATTAAACACTATTAATTGACACGTTTCGTAAGTTCTTGACAAAAGTTTAATAACTTGCAAGTCAAAACTATAATATCGTCGAGAATTTTGTGATAATTGATTAATAAAGTTAATAATGGTATCATGATACATATTAGTGGGCGATTAACTCAATTAATTTGTACATATGTTGAAAATATTTTATATTACAATTCGGTTAATTTGAACTATTCGGTTTTTACAATGGTAACTAAAATCAATCCCAAAAACCAAAATAAATATTCGATTTTGAACTGAACCGATCCAAAAAACTAAATAATCCGAACCAAATAGTCCAAACCAAATTGTCCAATTCAACAATTCGCTTTGTCCAAATAGTGAACACCCCCTAATAAGTTAATTGAATAAGTAATGGTGACTGTAATTTTTTTGGTAGGGTACGAAATACCGCTCCTTTTATGATATATTTATTTTATCATTTACAACCAGGCAGGAACAACGATCCAATCAAGATGGACCAAAGGTGGTACTGACAACAATCAGAACAAAACACAATCATAAACAACAAACATAAATAAAAAGGGAGATATGAATATATGACGTATCATGTGTGTGAGTTATTTTATGATAATGTAATTAAATGTATGGTAACTACTAACTAACTTCGTGCGTAGATATATATGTTTCTGTTGTACGGATCAGTACTTACTTTTATGGTTGTAAAGTTACGTAGTATTGTACAGAATCAATACTTACTTTTAATGGTTGTAAAGTGGTTGCCAAATTATCAATTATGTTTAGAGTGATGGATCTAAATCACTTTTACAAACTTTAGATTTGATCAAGTTCATGGTGTATTATTGTAGATGTTGACGTACGGTGGTGTGGTCGATATGTTTATATGTCTCTGACTTGGTTGAACTTCATTGATATCGCCTAAAAGTATACGAAAAGTTGCACGTGTGTACCATCGATGTAGGACATTCGAAACGAGACCAAAATCACGCCAAGGAAAAGGTTAAGAAAATGACAATGAAAATGCTGTTAGAATTGTCATTAACAAGTTTCCAAACGTCCAACCGAATCATTTTGCAGCTTCAGCTAGAAATCGACAGTCGTGAAAGCAAATACTGGACTGTAGATGAAGTATCAGTTTGTACAAGTGCCTACTTATTCATAGAATAACCATGGACCATTATGTTTCTTCATATCCACAACGTACACCCGTAATTTTATTGGACCATTTCGACAATGACCATCCGATCCACAACAACCATAATGTTTACAAACACCTTGATAAGCTTATTTACACCACTTGCTTCCATTTGGGTCCAACATATATACATGTCTAGTTGATGATATAATCATCAAAAAATAATGAACGTTTAGAGTTTATTAGGATTTGCCACTATTCATTTATTATCATTTATCATATATAATTATATTATATATATATATATATATACATATATATCATACAGAACCGATTTCGTATCTCATTTAGTACAAACAATTTCTAAGGAATGACGTTAGTCTCATTTGTGAGAGTTAACCTGAACAAGGTTTGTATGAAGGTCGATACGTAGAAATACAACCATCACTACTATAAATATATATAAAAAAAATGAACTTTCAGAGTTTCTATGGTAATTTTTATTTTATGAAGTGAAAGTTTCACACGCTATAAACATATATCATATAGCGTGGATGCAACAATGTAAACAAATATATTAGAGTAATATTTTGTTTAGCAGGTAACCTTTGAATTTTAATCTACTCAATACATACAGATATACACTCCGTAAGACATACGGAGTAATAAAGTTACATATTGATGACTTGATGTAAGGAAATGATGACGTACATAGTATCCTTCGGCCAAAGCAAAAGCTAAAGGTATGCTAATGCCGAAAGTTGGAAGGCATGCTAATGCCGAAAGTTGAAAAAACATACTTATGCCCAAAGTTGAAAGATAGAAGGCATACTAATGCTGAAAGTAGGGTGTTCAAGTCTCACATGCCAAAAGTCGGATGCTGAAGGCTGTGCTGAAAGCCGAAGGGCCCAAAGGTGATGCGACAATCGAAGGATCCGACATATAAAACAAACATGGACTCGTACTCATATTTGATACTCTAAAAGAAGAAAGGTTTACACAAGCAAAGTGCATGCACACTATTATTCAATGGTCATCTACATGTATCTTATGGTACACCTTATTACCCAAAGTGAATCATATAAATAGGACTCACCCCCTCCTTCAGAGGAGGCCTCTCTCCTCATGACTCTTCCTTCTCTCTAACTTTCTCTCTCTGCGTTGCTACTTCTAGCACAACTCTCAAACCGAATGAGGTTTCCGACTTTCGTGGCGTACAATCCACATCCACTTAAATGTGGATCAGGTTACCAGCTGGGAATTGCCAGCCGAAGGGCTTTTTAGCTCTTCGATTCGGAACCTCTTGTAACCCATGTCGGAGGATCCCTTCATCCTTCAACCCTTCATTTTAAAGATGGTTTCATCCAAGAAGCGCCTCTTCAGCAATCAACAGCACTGCTTCATATCGATGGAGCAATATTTGGCGCCATCCGTGAGACCATGAACAAAACATGCTTTGTGTGCTTCACAAAATATGAGCAACAATCTGGAAGTCATTTCGATCCATTTGCTAGAAGGAGGGCTACAACTAGCTAATGTATTCCATAAGCTTTTCAAACCCTTTTTCTGGTTTACAGGTTCTAAATCTCTAATTGTTGTTATTTATGCTTTATGAGATTGTCATCTTAGGAGGAAACTTGCTATATTCAATCGGTCCTTTGACCCTTCTTGCATTCGGTAGGCCCTCCGGCCCTTCCACTAGCCTTACATGAAAGGCGATAAATGTCTTCATAAACTTCACTTTTTGTTTAAATTGTAAACAAACACCCCTCAATGTTTATGAATCTTTCAAACTAGATCATCCGAAAGAACTTTTTTAAGCTTCATCCTAATATTTGTCTTCATGCATGTAAAAAGAAGATACACTTTTGTTTTTAAAACTTGAAAATGAAAGAGAGCTACTCTCAAATATCATTTTCTATAATCTTCTAAAACAAATGTCAAAGATAACATATATTTACTATGTTAAGCTTATCAACATTATAAACCTAAAAATCCGAATCGAAATACATATATATATCTTGAGTTTAGATTGAGATTTTATTTTAAATCAGATATGGAATCTAAAGAAAGATTAGAAATCGTATTGCGTAATGATGATGTACCAAGTATCCTTCGGTGGAGGCGAAACCCGAAAGCACACTTATTCCAAATGACGAAAGATGGAAGGGCCATATTGCCAAAAGTACTAATTTCATAAGTCATATGATGGAAGAGACATATTACCAAAAGAGAAGTATTGAAAACCACACTTATGCTAAAGGTGGCGCACTGATACTAATGCAAAAAGCATGAACATCGGGAATAACCTATTCAAAGACATACATTAAAATGGACACAACCAATTCTGGTGTGACCGAAAGCGTTAAATCTATTTATCGAAAATAGATTAGGGACACAACTCAGAGCACTATATATACTCCTCAACCAACATAAAGGATTAGGTTCAATCTAGGTCATACATCACTCTCATCTAAAATTCGGAGGGCCATCACCCTTCGACCTCATCCCAAAATCATCTCAAAGCACTGTTGCTGATTTTCTGTAGCAACACGTAAGTTTGCTTACTTTTCCCAAAAAGGAAAGAGTAAATAAGTTATAAGGTATAGTGGATGAAGCTAAGATCGTAAACGCTAAAACATGATATTTGTTGGACACCATTTTTTGGTCCTCTGGAAATCTCATATGTCATTCGGATATATTCACTAACACCTCTAGTATCACCCTTGACCATTAACTAACTTCGTTTCACTTCATCCCACAATCGGTTCACCAACTCTAGGTAACTTGTTTTACTAACTTCAGCTAGCCACCTTCGGCTTGCCAACTTTATATATTTACCTTTGGCTCACCAATTTTAAATATTCGATTCATCTATGGTTCACACCTTCCGGATCACCACTTTAGGTTCCAAACCTTTTGGTCTAACCACCTATAGTTCGAGACCTCCGGAAAATCACCTTCGGTTTTCAGCATCTGACTTTCTCCCATATTTGGCTTTCTGCTCCTCCGATTTTCGTCAGTTGAACATGTTCAAAACCCATTGGGTTTGCTTTTGTTTCCGTGAAACCCTTCGATCTTTTGGTGGTTGTTTCTAAATTCGGTTTTTAGCTTCGCGGTATCTGAAAATCACCTTTATGTTTCGAGATCCAACTCACCACCTCCGGTCAAGGCTCATTACCTCCTTATCTAGAGTTTTGAGTAGACTACCTTAGAATTAATGCATCCCTTCGGTTTTCACTTTGGAGTTCGAACAGTGTCAGAGTGTTCAAATATTATAGTTTAAAGAACAAAAGCACATACCAAAGTAGTCTAATCTACTTCCTTTTTTAAAATTACTTTACACTATTTTGTTATCTCTCATATGATCTACTTTCAAGTCCCTTTAATCGGTGGTTACTCCGAATCTTATTTCCTTCAAAATTTACTCCAAAGCGTGTCCTGGACGGACTTTAATTTGAAGTCATGAATTATCACTTTCCAACGACACCCTCAATTAACCAAATTTCGGTAAGCTCCAGTGCACCAACTCGAATTTACCTCTTTCGGTTCTAAAATCTTGGGTTGAACCAACTCCTTTTTAAAACATCTGGATAACAATCTCCAGTTCTACACCTCCGGCCACAACCTCCGAGTCATGACTTTCGATTCACATCCTTCATGAAAAGGATGAACTTCTTTATCAAAAATAGATGAACCACTCTTCCTAAAGGGATGAACATTTCTTCTTGAAATGGATTAACTTTTCTTCCAGAAATGGATGAACTGCTCTTTCAGAAATAGATGACTTGCTCTTCCCGAAATGGATAATGAACCGAATTATGGAAAATCCTAATAGCAATAGAAATAGACCATTGAGTATGAGAGTAAGTAAATGAATATTGAATCACCTTTACGCTACTTTCACGTCTTCACCTTAAGGAAATCACCTCTGGTCCATTATCTCTAGTAGAGGAATGGTTAGACATATTCCTCATTATTTTCACTCTGCGAATAGTAGAAACTTAAACCAACTATGGTGTTTATCAAGTGGATACACGGTGAAATGAATAAAAAGGAAAAGAAAGACCTATTTGCTACAATGTGCTACGATCTTTATAAGAGTATGGACGATAAATTCCAACTCTAGCTTGTACTTAAAATGGGTTACATGTTATGTCAATATATATATATATATATATATATATATATATATGTATATATGTATATATATATGTGTGTGTGTGTGTGTGTCTCATGTCATAACCATTATTCTGGTTATCTCGTACATTCCCATAAATCCTGTAAAAAGAGCTAAAGTCTAATACTATAATTCTTATTACAATAGGTACACACCATGCAAATGTGGTACCTACTATATCTTGAAAATCCGATTATCCATATATAATTGACAGAAGTTGTGACTTCACCTCAATTTTCACCTTAGGAAATATAACACCCCTCATTCTAAACTTGAATATTATATCATTTTAGTTGGAACCGTAGATTATAAAATATATTTCATTACTGTACATTCAAGATAATATACATAAACTTTTTACATAATTAATACATCACAGTTTAAAAGTTAATAAAACCCATAACACATATATTACATAACCGAGGTGTTATATATTTCTAAACAGAGTTTATCAAAATTATATCAGAGTTACATGACGTCAAACATTCCCTGCTAACAGTATCATCATCCTGCAACCCACATCCCCAAAATAGAACCTGCAGGATGTAAATATGAGGGATTAACACAAAGCTAAGTGAATAAATTCGTCACTCACAATTCAACTTAGCTTAACGACCTGTTTACATCAAATAATCGTAAACACATATTACACAGTACAACAATTCAACAATGAGGATCGGTGGCTTTTGAGAAACCTACTGCCGCGGTGGCTCTTAAGAACACTTACTCAACAATCTGTAAGGCCAATACAGAATAGACCGATAGCTAACGGTTATTATAATCAATCACAGGTTATACACACAACGAATGAATCAAGACCCTGTGTAATTCACACAATAACCAAATAGCCCAACTACCCAGTTGACCTCAATAACAACTGATGCCCGAAGGCCACATAGCATGTAGATTTATAATCAATAACTCAGATTAAATAATCAGCTTCCAGATTCGATTATTTTCCAAAAATCATTAAAACAAAAACCAGCTTTGATAATATGGCGATTTTTGGAGATTAGGGGTTTTCTTCACATCATTATCCAATAAAGCAATCAATTAAGCTCATAAACACTTGTTAGCTTCGTATTAAGGTATGGTTGATTCTTGGTTGTTAATTTCATATTAGGGTTTTGTGAATATAAACCCTAAATTTATAAGAAATGTTAATTAAGTAGTTTATTAGTGTATAGATGTGTTATATATATATATATATATATATATATATATATATATATATATATATATGTTAATGAATCATATTATAAGGTTTTCATGAATGGAATTTGATTAGGGCTTAAAGTACTCAAACCTTAAGTTTAGTAGAAGTTGATAATTGATTGGAATAATGAGGAACAAGTAAATAATACATGTTATTAATCATATTATGATTTTGATATTGTTGATAAAAGAAAGAGGAAATAATGTGAAATCATATATATATATATATATATATATATATATATATATATATTGGTTCTAAAAGTAAAGCATGATGATGTTGTTAAAGATTAGAGTGATGAATGGTAAATTGAACCACAATTCTTGTGTATATAATATAATTGCAAATGAATGATGATTATATATATATATATACACACACACACACACATATACACACACACACCAATGAGATTAAGATAAATGGAATAAGTGAATTATTTTGTGTATAATTTGTGGTTATGTGTTTATATGTCTAGGTAATAAAGACACTGAGGAAAGTGCAAGTAAATCGTTAGTGGCTTTGCAAGGTAAGTTTCGAATTACATGATCATGGTGCTAAGAATGGTTACGACCATTTGCTAGTGGTTTGGTGCGGGTAATGGTTGCGGCCATAGACCCGTGTGATTGCTAGTAGTATACGACTAACATGGGTAGCAAGGATCCTTAGCTATTAATGATAATAATGACATGTGATTGTTTTTCGTTACTTACTAAGCGTTGTGCTTACGGTTGTATGATTTCTTATTTTTAGGTGAAACAAGTGGTTCAAGGGTGGAGTTGGGTAAAAAGCCCGTTGGGAACTAGAGGTGGAAGTTGCTATAATTGGTAAGTAGCTCGTGTTCGTTAAATCGTGCTCATGATGCCTAAATCCCAACCTTTTGTAAACCTATGATATAAGTTGTTTGACACTTAAAGTTGATGTTTATTTTGATTTGGTATGTCGATACTTTAAGAGTATGTAAATAGTAAGTACCATGATGAAGCTATGAATTAGTTTTTGGTATAAGTGTCGAAATGGTTAAAAATAGAGAATCCGGATTGATTCTCAAGGTGTGTTTTGGATAAAAGTTATGATGTAAAGTTATAATATTGTATGGTAATGAATTCTGGAAATCTTTTTGGTCAAAATGTTGGCCGAGTTGAATTTAGCACAGGTTTGAAGCTCAGTTTTTAATCTGGTTGTGCAGGTCTGAAATGACCTGGATCGCGGCGTGACTTTCTTATGATCGCCACGCGATTTATACTACATCACGATGCGATGTGTTATTATTGCGACGCGATCTTGATCTGTAGTAAATGAAAAATCTATTTTTAAACTAATATAAATTCTAATAATCGTTGGGGTGTTTCAATATTTCGCGACGAAATTTAAGTTTTTGGCGACATGATTATACCTTAATGCGACGCGATTATAGTTTTAGCAGTCCAGCTTCTGCTTAATTGCTTAATATGTGTATACTATTAAGATCAAAGTTTAAATAGATGCAATGACATGTTATGATGATGATGATTTAAACCAGATAATTATCTTATATGATGATAATAATTTGAAACTAGATAAGAAAGTTATTGAATTTTGATTGATGATTCAACCTAGTTTTTGATGATAGTTGATGCTATGTCTTTATAATAATTTATATGTTATAAAATGGAGTTATTGATTTATAACTTCATTTTATGAAAAAATGGTTACTTGTAAACCGGTATGAATGATAATTACTGTTTCATTTCGCAAATTTAAACGCGATTACGTACACTAAACATTTGCATTTTAGGCTAATTCTCTAACTTAGAGTGAATTGACAACACTTTTAGAGGTAAGTCTAGCAAAGCCCAACTATTTAATACGCGTAGTATTACATTTCGTAATTACGTACAAAACGATTGGAACAAACGCGACAAAAATATACGATTGTTGGTGCACAAAATCGTTTAATAATACGAAATTATTAGATAACGTAAACGTTTAACAAATAATATGTTAATAATATTTACCAAGCGTATTTGTATCAAAACTGAAACAACTCGAAACTTATCCGCCAAATCAAGTTAAAACAAAGTTATAATTTTAGAACTCAACTAAATTACTTTTATAAATTATCCCAACTAAAAATATAACCGAATACGTATTTAAAAATTTATTAATTAAAAATATGTTAACATTTAACAATCGGATAAACAAACACGGACTAAATACCACGAAACGGGGACAAAAATCCTCCCCCCTTGTTTGGGCCGGATACCACTCCCACCCCCCAAAATCTTATTCTCATTTCTTCATTTACAAACACACACACACACACACACCTAAAACTCTCTCAAACTCTCTCTAAACCATCACCAAAATCCACCAAAATCTTCATCTCCTTTTCATTTTTCGGTTCCATCATCGTCTAAACCGTCATCATCATCATCTACACCAGGATTAAGCTTGGAATCCACCATATTCATCATCATCTTCATCACTCACCTAACTTTCGGTTTCACTCAAATTTGGTAAGATTTCACCACTTTTCCTTGTTATTTCATGATTATTATGAGTAATATACCATGTATTAGTGATCCTACAACATATTATACCTAAAAATCGACCAAAAACTCATTTTCCCCATACTTTCGTCGAACAGTTGGTTGTGTCGCTTTTGGCCCAAAAACAGTAGTGCAACATAAGCTTTTGTGTCGCATTATCTCTCCTACGTCGCACATTGCGTTTTTACTAAAGAAATGTAGTAGAAATAAAAATTTTTCAAGCAGACCTAGCAGCTCGACCCCTGCCAGGGGCTCTGCCCCTTGGACCCCGCTACCTGGGGCGCTGCCCCCGGACCCCGTACACAATTTCATACTTTATGAAACACAATAAAATAATATGATAATACTTTCAGAGATTATTATTATAAACTGTTACCAACAAGTTGTATACATTTTCACAGCTACAAGTTGCAATTGTGAACATTAAAATAAACACTTGGGTCATAATCTAGTTGTGTGAACACTAGTATGGATGGTCAAACTAAGACATCCACATAATTATACTTACAAATCTCTTACTTTAGGGCTTTAGAGATTTCACTTGAGCTTTAGGCTTTGCTAGCGCTCGCAACTTTACTTAGCTCAACAGGTGAGTTCACAGCCCAACTTTTAACTATTTTATTGCTTTCAACTTGGGGTGAGAATCATAGTCAACTGCTTTATTGATTGCCATAACTACTCTTACTTACATGATTGTATACTTGTTTTACTCGAACGATTAGAGTACTTTAAACTGTTGAACTCTTACACAAAACTGGTATTTATGAAACAATTTTTCATACTATAAACTTGTTAAACTTTATTTGGTAAACCGGAGAACGACCGGTACTTTTTATGTAAACGCTGGAGAACGATAACCAACGTATTTTAGTGCCAGAGAACGACTGGCCAAGTTGGACGGGAGAACGACCCGTGCGTCTTTAGACCGGAGAACGACCGGTATTGTGTTTCGCTGGAGAACGACCAGCAGTGTTTAGTGCCAGAGAACGACTGTCCGAGTTGGACAGGAGAACGACCCATGCGTATTTATACCGAAGAACGACCAGACTGTTTTGGGAATGCTGGAGAACGACCAGCAACGTATTTTAAACTGTATTTTCGGCAACATCCCAACTGAACTATATTTGGATAACATTCCACAAAAAGTTTACTTAACCATTATGGCAACAACTATTTATGAGCATACTTGGTTTAACGAACTGTACTTTCAAATTTAAAACCTGTGAATTCACTCAACCTCGTTGTTGACTTTTACTATGTTTTTCAGGGAATTAGCAGCACACGTAAGGACCACCTGCACACATGGAACATAGGCGACCCTTGAAGCTTTAGGATGCCAATTTTTGAAACATATGGATTTCTTTTATATTACTAAAATTGTTTTAGTCATATTTACGAAATCTACTTTTGTAAACATAACTACTTTTACGTTGTACAATTCGATGAATTGTAAAACTTTGTAACCATTACTATTGGCATTCTTATAATATATGTTATGTTGTAATCATATGCTCTGATATGTATGCATGTACAATGTTGGTGTCATTACCCCATACTTAACTAAATGCTTCCGTTAATCAAAATTAACGAATTTGGGGGTGTGATAATTACAACTTGGATATTGTTGTTAATTGATGATATATTAGAGATAAGTAAAATGCTTATAAAAAGGACGTTAGATGGTCTAACTATGTGTTGTTTATTATTTTAATACTATGTATTGAGATATCCAATATGATTGTAAAATGAGTTATATATAATGGGATGAGTTACTAACTCATTATTTGTTTGTATTCTCAGATACGGAGAAGACTCAGTAATATTAGACTTCTGAGCTTGCGGCTGAGGTAACAGTGAGTGGATCTGTAATCCTCAGTGTGATTTAGTTGTAACAAGTTTGGTTAAAACGGATAAACGTGTTGTTATCATTTATAGACTGTTTAGTCTACCATGATATTATTATTGTTGATTGACTATTTAGTCTGATATAATTCCATGATGATTATGGATTATGTGATACATGACCATTAGGCATATGTGATTATTCATTGGTCAACATTGGTTGGGCTTGATTGCTATTGTTTGGTTTCCTTGTACACATTGTTAATAGGAACTTGTGTCCAGTGAAGATAGCAACAAGCTATCGGTTAACGTTTGTATTGGCCTGCAGTTGTTTTAAGTGTTCTTTGGAGGATACCTTAGGAACACCCGATCCTCTTTGACGTTATGTGTTTACGATGCTTTTGCTGTAAACAGGGTTGATATGTGTTTACTATGCTTTGATGTAAACAGGGTTGTTGTGCTAAGTTGGGGTGTTGGTTATTTATTCACTCACTTAGATTTGAGCTAACCCCACCACCATACTTCTTTCAGGATATGGATTTTAATATAACGGATCGGGCAAGAAGCTTTGTTGAGACGAAATGTTTGACCAGACGTTTACTCTGATATTTGTTTTGGAATGAGTCCACGTGGTATTTTGAAATTATATAACACCCAGTCGGTTATGCTATGAATTGAAATAGAATTATTTTTATGTATAAGGTGTAATGTAAATTAATAAGATATGTTTTGACATGCGCTTCTGAATTGTCATATGTATATTTTATTATATAAAAAAATAGTTCGGAAATTAAGGGGTGTTATATAGTTCGGAGTGGCAATCGGGTTATCATCGAAGAGATAAACCAAGTCGGTAAAAACATTGTCGTTTTCCTAGTTTTGAACCCGAGGTAGTGCATGCAATTTTATATGAAATCGTACAACTTCCCAAGCTTTTTTCATGTTGAAGCTTTTGTTGTACATTTAAAAGTATTCATTGAGGGCTCTTTTGTACACCATATCATCGTCTTTACCGCTACTCCATGAAGTAATATGAGAGTGTCCTTCGTATATTCCATTGATGTCATTGCAATATCCATATACATAACGCCACTTGGAGGATAGTGCTTCGGCATAGCGAACCCAACCGTGTTCGTTGGCATTAAACTTTACTTCTACAGTATACCATAAAGTACCCCTTTTTTTAGTGGTGATGGTGACGAAGTCCTCGGACGTGTCACACCAACATGTAGCCAACCACGCTTCTTCCTCTCCCGACTAATTTTTTTGACATATTTTTGGACCGGAATCAACACGCTTTTTTAGCTTCTTTTTCTGGGAGATTGTTGGAGTTGTTTTCTGGATCGTTGGGTGGTATGTAGTTCGGGTAGTTGGGTTTGTTATTCGGGTTGTTGCTGTGGTTGAAAGAATGGTTGTTATTGGTGGGGTTCAACGAATGGTTGTTGGGGTTTCACGAATGGTTGTTGGGTTTGAAAGAAGGGTTGTTGAGGGTACATTTCATACGGTTGTTGTTGTTGACCGTATTCATATGGTTGTGGATAATACGGTGGATACATCCCACAAGGTGGCATATTCGGATTGCGAATAGGGTGAGCTTCTCGAACCGGGAGCTTTTAGTGTTCCGAATAACATGAGCTTTTTGTAAGACATATTATCGGGATTTAAGTGAGGGTTCGGGTTTTATATAAGTGAGGGTTCGAGTTTTAATTTGGAGAAGACATGAAATAGTTTTGAGTTGTGAAAATTTGATTTGGAGAAGAAAGTGAATTGATGTGTGAAAAAATATGATGTTTGGTATGTGTACATATAGGTGTAAAAGTGGATTTATATATATATATATATATATATATATATATATATATATATATATATATATATATGGCATTCTAGCCGTTTGAACGGTAATTTTTTTTAATTTTTTGTAACGCCTATTTCTAATTTTTTTTAAAACATTGAGAAACGGTCGGAAAGAAAAAGATAAAAAAATAATTGGTCGTGGGTCTCACCTCAACACTCATTTCTTCCCCGTGCAAACGTCCAGAATGCCCTAATATAATCCGCTGAGAACTCCCCGATGCCAACGTTCTCGGTCTCCACACAACCCCATGTCGGGCGCACTCCAAGTGATCTAAGTCCATAAAGAGTGGGGCTTGAACGGTGTTGACGTTTAGGACCATGAACACTAATACCGGCGTTCACCACACCCGATCGCCGTTCAGCAACGATGTGCTAGTTTGAACGTTGGGCCAAAGAAGAGCTACTTCTAACTCAATCTTGGATTTGTTTTTCTAAATGACCGAACTGAGGCATCGACCAAAAAAGGGATTCATTTTGGTACTTGGTGATGGACAAGAATAACAAGCATGCGGATCAAGAAAAAGTCGTCCAACGGGGCAAAGACATATTGTCGTCTAAGTGGAAATATTAGAACTATCAGTGCCAAAAGTATCAAGGAATCCATGCTAGGTTTGGAAGAAATAAACATAGTGGTAAAAATTAGGATGATTTTAGGTTGCACTATTTGGAAGCGTATAAGTTTGAGGTGAAAGTGGCTTTTCACCATGAATGGTTGGTACTCGACCCGGTATTAGTCGGCCGAAGGAACAAGCGGAGGTAGATGGTGGATTTGAATTTGGGGCATGACAAGGAGGATGAAGAAAACCCGAACGTCGCCCTTTTTGGTGAAGATGTACACCTGCGGCCACCTAGAAAGTCAAGGCGTTCTAAAAGTGCCAAAACGTTTTCTGACACTTCTATTAAAAGTAGCACGCCTTCTTTTGATGATTCAATCACTACAAACTTTGAACAATCGACTCAATCTAAAGCAAGTGTCTATCATACCCAAGACACCCCTGAAACAATGCGGGTTTTGAAGATGTCAACGGATAACTTGTCGGAAGATGATGCGTGGTTTCTTAACATGGAAAAAGAGAAGATTCGGGTCAAGTTCGGGTGGAAGCAACCGAATTCGGGTGATGGATCGAATTCGGAATACGTTGGTGGTTCGGGATCAGAAGACGTTTAAGCTTTAGTAGTTTTAACTATTGTCTTTTAAATTATTGTCTTTTAATTATTGTTTTTAATTTATTGTCTTATAATTTTCGTATTTTAATTATGTATTTGTAGGAACTTTAATTATTGTATGAAATTATTTTTTATTTAATGTTATTCGTTTTATTTAGTATTATTTGTTTGTATCTATTTTTTTTCGTACAAAAAGTTAATAATATAATTAACTAAATAGTGAACAGAACAAAACACAGAGCTTCAAGGTTAACCATTATCTCACTTTTCTGTTTCAGTGTTCAAATTCAGTATTCTTAGTTAAAGACTAACTAAACAATAATAATAAACAAAAACAATTATATGACCATATCAATATATTTAATAGTCATTAGAAGAAGACGACCAAAGTATTTAAATAGTTTTTAGATCATATTTAGGGGACCGAGTGAATGACGGATAAACCATAAACTATTAATGTGTTATTAAATATATAAAGTCATAAATTTTAAAAGTTTAATGTATATTTGAGGGGGTTATTTGTATTACTGATTTATAAAACAAATCGAAATACATTAATCTATCGCACTAAGTCAAGTTTAACATCTGAACATATAGTGAAGTCACAATCCACGATAGATGACAATCAAAACATGTGTGATTAACCAATAAACATAGAGAACATAATTACATTTGTCAAAATATATGTTTAGTTGAAATTGTAACAAATTATGCTTCATTGACGACACTGGTTACATACTTTTGTAAATAGATTTCTGAATGTTGCGTTATATTTATTTTTTTGTTACTATATTTGTTGGTTTCATTTTATATTAGGAAAATTTATAAACATTTTATGAATATCCAACGGACATCTAATTACCCGCTTAATCTGTCAGATATGAAAGTGGATGGATGAATTGATATTAATTGGATATGGATATGGATGAAAATATTTAAATGGATATGGATGCGAATATGGCATCATACGATCCATATCCGATCCATTGCCATCCTTATTCATACCCCACTATAAATGATACAGAGTAAATAATAAAGATTAATATAAATACAATCTTATTTTATCTTAAATTATATATATGAAGCACCTTAATCATAATTCTAATTAAGTTTTAATTTTTCAATAAGTACTTTAGTTTTAGTAAATTTTAAAATAGGATTCCTAAATTATTAAAAATGATTTTATTTTAATCAACTATTCAGCTACATATGAATGAAATTTTATTCATTAATTAAAATATTATTTAAATCAATCTGTAATGTTAGTATTTTTAATTCACCTGATAGGAATAAAATTACCTGAAAATGTTAATATAGGCTTAAAATAGTTAACTATTTCACTAGATTGATTTAACAAACTTTTAATTTTTTAATCTCTACCTATATAAATTCATTTTCAGAAAGTCATATTATTATGAATTCAATTAATGCTTGATATACATATTTAAATTACACCTTTTATTATTAGAAACAAGGTACTAAATCCGAATTATATGACCCTTTAATCATACAATCACTTTAATATTCAATTCATCATTAAAACAGTAAACGATAATTTTAAATAGAAAGTTATGTTTCAAATTCTTTGATCCGTGGATCCTTGTTGAAAATGTGTTTAATGGTAAAAAGAAATGTTTGTAAATTGGATTATGCCAAAAATCTAAGTAATATGCAAGGTATTTTGAAGATAATACAAATTACACAATCAACAGACTAGTAACATGCAAATTAAACGATGAAAATATGAAATGAATACAATCGACACAAGGATATACGAGGAAAGCCCTTGATCAAGGTTGATCGCTGACACAAAACCTCGGGAAGGATCAAATGATCCTTGCCTTTGTTAATTGTATTAAAATAAAAGTAATTGATTACAAACTAAGAGCACAAGGATGATCGGCTATGTGATTTGATTAAGTGTTGGTGAATGTGTTTGAGAGTAATTGAGAGCAGAGTATAAGTGTTTTCTCAGTTGTTAATAATGATTATTTGTCCCCCTAATCGATCATCCAGGCGTCATTTAAATACTAGAAACGTATAACAATATTTCCGAGATCTCAGGGATCCTCCGATGAAAGGTGAAGACCACCAACGTCTCTCTTGACTCTATTTTACACGTGCAGTGGACTCCGTCTTCACATAATCATATCAAAGCTTCTTCACATAATCCGGAGCATATCCCATTAACGCGTTTTATCCATGACCTGGTCAATACTCAAGAAAAACAAACGTGTTATACAGCACATGATCCTGAATTAATACAGATCCAGGATCCTGAGCTATGCATATTCCATAATAAATATAGGAACCTTGCTTAGCTATCTCACTTGTCCATGATCCTGCATAATTACGTTAGATAAATGTATCCTGAATAGGATCCTGCAGAATAAATAATAAGGATACTTCCAGAATCCCTAACTATAACTGTGATCCTGAAAGAGGAGTCATAAAATATCATTATCCTGGGATATAAATATAAAACATATATACTTTTCATACCTGCGTGATGATACTACAGTGATAATAAGGATCCTGCAGTATTAGTCAAAAATCTTCCCACAACAATTGCCCCCGAAGTTACAACATTTTTCAGGATCCTTAAATGTTGAAACTTCTCAGGATAACCGCTTAAATCGTGTTAGGTAGGATATTTACGCGTATCAGAAACCGTGCCCAAATACCAATGATAACCTCTATACTCGTATCACATCAAACCGCCATTAAGTTTTTACATTATTCCTTTCATCTCTTATCCACCTTCTTCGCTATTTTAATCCATATTTACCTCTTACTTTCATCTTCACACCAAATCCCTATCGAGAATAATCTGAGCAAAAGAGAATCTAACCATGTCAGGTAAAATTTTTTTTCTTTTTTACTATCCGTAATTTTATTCTTCTTCCCGTTCTTAATTCTTCAATAACCTTTCAGTGCACTTCACGTTATCCGATATTGATCCAGAGATTCATCCCCAAAAAGAAGCAATTGGTGATTCAAGGTTCAAACCTTTTTCCACATACTTCCTCTCCAAAAAGAGAAAAGTCGAGGATTTATATGATCTTGAGACTCCTGCTTCTAACCTTCTGATGGTAATATCTTTTATTTCAAATTTCTTGTTTAAATGATTACACTAATAACATCGATACTATTATCAGGCTGCAGACATTATGATAGACAGATATTCAGAGAAAGTTGAAGCAGTCGACAATCTGATTTCTAACCAGAAGAAGAATGCCCTCAAGCTAGAGAAAGTCAAAGGGAAAATCGAAGTCCTTAAAGCTAAACTTGCTGCAAAATCCGATCATTCTCACGAGGAAGGATCAGATACCCTGATGGAAGAGGCAAAGAGAGATGCTACTATCGCTGTTCTGGAATCCAAAATCCATATGGCCACGGAAGCCGCTGAAAATGGATTAGATGTCAGCCTGTGGGATGTCAAGGGATGGAAGGACATGTTGGCAAAAATGAAAGATGATTATCCCTCAAAGCCTTTTTTCATTGGTCTCGGAGGATCCAAAGCCCCAAAAAGAAATGCATACAAGACGCCTAAGACAGAGATCACTGATGCCCTGATGAAAGGTGAAACGTCCAATTCCAAAGGCGATAAAGACATGGTAACGGATGATGCAGTTGATAGTGAGGAATTCATGGGCGAGGATGACATATGACTAGCCGGAGCCCGGACTTTTTATTTTGATGCTTATTTATTTCCTAAAGGTTGTGATTATAATTGAACAATTATATGGGGTGAGGCGGTCCTGGCATGGTCAGCCATGGTGGTGTTGAATGTGGTTTATGTAGGCCACAAGACAATTTTATTTCCTGCATCTTTTAAACTCCAATCTTAGGATTACATAATCCTTTGATTTTTCGCTGTTAATAATATTAGGGTATTCTCTATGCCTTGTGTCTTCAGGATACTAAGGAGATTTCCTTAGTATACATACATCTGCTTGATAATTATTTAGAAACAGGATCTTGAGGAGATTCCCTCAGGATACATCCAGGATAATGAGAAGATTCTCTCAATATCCATTCTGTACTACAGGTCTCAAGGATCCTTAAACGTATCTAAGATAATCCTGAGTTTAGGATCCCAAGATTTCAGGATCCTAAAATATTTTGTTGATAGTGATAAATCCCAATATACATTTCCTGTTAACATGAAAATGCCAACAATTCACAAATTGATTGTGAAAATAATTTCATTCAACTTCGAAAAATGTTTATGATTTTCAAATAAACATTTTATGATATTCAAGTCAAAAATGATTTTGATAATTTTGAAAACATTGGGGCTAACCAATGTAAACTTTTAATAATGTGAAAACATTATAATCTTTAGATAGTTTAAGCAAACCATAAGAGTGACATGTAAATGTCAATTCGTTAGGTAATGTGAATACATTACAAATCGTTTGATTCTTGGGTTAAGCCATTTGAGACATGAAAATGTCTAACCAATTGGGTAATGTGAAAACATTACAAACCTTAGAGTGACGTGAAAACGACACAAACCTTAGGTCGATACATTTAGTGCACATCAGTATCGACAATCGTTAGCGCTTGATCTATAGGCCAATGGAAATGAAGTTGTCGGGTACCAGAGGCATCACCGATTCCCTAACCGTGGCACTATAATCAAACATCGTGCGCAACTGGCGGGGCGTATAAACCCTAGAGGTGTTTATCCATTCGGAAACCTCTAAACCTTAGAGGATCGCTAGGATCCTTAACGGAGGAGAGGTAGCTAGCCTCTAATTTTCAATCCATGATCCTCAAATGCATGAACTACAACAAATACAAGAACTTGGGTAAAGGTGGGTGTTAGTTTATCTAACACCACTCCGATGCTTAAGTCAGTACATTATTCAATAATGATAATAAATATGAAAAACTTTCATGCATATATAATTATAATACATACATACGTATTAATATAAAAAAATTAATGAAAAGTTAAGGATCACAGAAGTACCTTTTTATGTTGAATCTAAATATTCAACTCACACATGATAGAGCTACAAATGAATAGCATTCTAGGATCTTGGCAGTAAGTCTCCATCCATATTAGTCAACCAATATTCCCCCTTTCCAACATCTGAATCTATTAAATATGGACATTCCCACTTTGGTGCCAGCTTTCCTTCCGCGGGTATCTTAGTATTTTGAAATACTTTCCTTAATACCAAATCTCCTACTTGAAACCTTCTTATCCTAACATTCTTGTTATAGGATTTTGAAATCCTCTGTTGGTATGTGGCAATCCTGAATTTAGCACGATCCCTTAATTCATCCACAATATCTAAATAGTGAAACAATGCTTCTTTGTTTGCTTCCAAAGTCTGCATCTGGGATCTTGCCGTTGGGATTACCATTTCCGTTGGAATCATAGCCTCGGATCCAAACACCAAACTAAAAGGGGTTTGTTTAGTTGCCTCCTATTCTGTAGTCCTATCAGCCCACAAAATAAAAGGCAATTCTTCAGCCCATCTTCCTTTTTTAGCATCCAACCTCTTCTTAAGATTGTTGATTATGATCTTGTTGCTGGATTCTGCCTGACCATTAGCTTGAGGATGAACTGGTGTTGAAGTTATCATCTTGATTCCCCAACTTTCACAAAACTCAGTTGTTCTTTTTCCAATAAACTGAGATCCATTATCACACACTATTTCTGCTGGGACCCCAAATCTAGTGAGGATATTTCTCTTGATGAATGATATCACATCCTTTTCTTTTACTTGAACAAACGCCTTGGCTTCTATCCATTTGGAAAAGTAGTCTGTCATTGCTAACATAAAGACCTTTCCACCAGGAGCTGTGGATAATTTTCCCATAATATCCATTTCCCACTTCATAAATGGCCATGGTGAGATAATCGGATGCATCTGTTCTGTTGGTTGATGATTGATGTTCCCATGTCTTTGACAGGCATCACATTTGCGAGAAAAATCCATGGAATCCTTTTTCATAGTAGGCTAAAAGTATCATGTCCTTAAAGTTTTTGAATATAATGCTCTGCCCCCAGAATGATTTCCACAGTCTCCTTCATGTATATCTTTAAGTACTGCTTGTGCTTCAGGATCCTCAAGGCATCGCAATAATGGTCCTGCAAGTGATTTTCTATATAATATACCATTTTCAATAGTAAAATGGGATACCTTTAATCTGAATGCTTTAGGATTATTTTCATCTTTGGGGATCACGTCGTGTTGTATATATTCCATGATTGGCTGCATCCATGATCCTGGCTTGCCCCCAGAACCTGATGCATTCGATTTATCTACAAACTGATGATCCTCAACATCACATACTTGTTCTTCATTATTATCCTTATCAGCAATAGCAGGTGTTGCAATATGTATAATTGATATCCTTACATCTAGTGGTATCTTTAAGCTTGATCCCAGGTTGGCCAGAGCATCTGCTTCAGTATTATCCTCACGTGGTACCTGTTGAATGTCGAAGATCTCAAAACTACCTGCAAGATCCTTAACAATCTCCTAATACAAAGCTAATCTATCTACTTTTACAGTATATGTCCCATTATAATGATTCGCAATTAACAATGAATCAACATACACATTTAAATACTTTATACCAATATCCTTAGCTAACTGTAATCCTGCAATTAATGCTTCATATTCTACCTCATTATTTGTAGCTTGAAATTCACATCTTATAGCTTGAGGCATAATATCACCTTGAGGTGATTTTAATACAATTCCTAAACCGGTTCCTTTTATATTAGAAGCACCGTCAGTATATAGTGTCCATTTTTCACTTATTTGATTTAATTCATGACTTCTAAATCTACTTCGTTTTGAAGATCACTAGTAAAATCAACAATAAAATCCGCTAAGGCTTGTGATTTAATTGCATTCCTAGGTTCATAAATCAAATTATACGCACCCAACTTAACAGACCATTTAGCTAGGTGTCCTGACATTTCTGGTTTTCTTAATACATTGTTAATAGGATAATTAGTTTTTACATGAATCAGATGTGTTTCAAAATAATGCCTAAGTTTGGTAGACGCCATAACTAACGTAAGTATAAGTTTTTCGAGATGAGAATACCTAGTTTCAGTATCTAGTAGGCTTTTACTTACATAGTAGACTGGATGTTGTTGTCCTTCATGATCCTTCACGAGTACCGCACTTACACCACTTCTGGACACCGAAAGGTACAAGAATAGCGGCTCGCCATCCTCAGTCTTCATCAATAAAGAAACTGATGATAAATAATTCTTCAATTCTTGAAATGCAGCCTCGTCTTTTTCTCCCCATTCGAACTTTTTGTTTATCTTCAGGATATCGTAGAATTCCTTGCATCTATCTGAGGATCTTGAAATGAAACGATTCAAAGCTGCTATTCTCCCCGTCAATCTTTGTATATCCTTAGTGCTTGATGGGGATTTTAAGTCTAGAACAACTTTGATCTGCTCTGGACTAGCTTCTATCCCTCTCTTGGTCACCATGTATCCTAGAAATTTTCCTACCACTACTCCAAAGTGGCATTTCGCAGGATTAAGCTTCATGTTGTACTGATCCAAGATGTCAAAGGCCACCTTAAGATCCTGAAGATGATCATCAATTTTCTTTGACTTTACTACCATATCATCGATATATACCTCCATTGTGCTACCCAATTGGTCTTTGATCATCATATTGACCAGCCTTTGATATGTCACACCTGCATTTTTAAGACCAAAAGGCATCGCAATATAACAATATATACCTGTGGGAGTTATGAAAGGTGTGTCTTCCTGATTTGATGGTTCCATCTGAATTTGTTGAAATCCTGATGAAGCATCCATGAAGGTTAGAATCTCATGTCCAGCTGTAGCATCCACCATTGAATCTATATGAGGCAATGGAAATGGATCCTTGGGGCAGGCTTTGTTGAGATCCGTATAATCCACACACACTCTCAATTTCCCATTCTTCTTTTGTACCACCACCACGTTTGCCAACCATTTTGGAAACTTTAATTCCCTTATCATGCCAGTAGCAAGTAGTCTTTCAACATCTGCCTGGATAATAGAATTTCTTTCCGGCGCAAATTTTCTTCTCTTTTGTTGGATTGGCCTGAAACTATTATCAATTCCAAGTTTATGAGTTATAATATCCTTAGATATACCTGTCATGTCTTCTGGTCTCCAGGCAAAAGTTGACTTTCTTTCATTCAAGAACTTCATCAGATCCTGTTCAAGATCCTCTGGGATCCCCGAGCCTATAAGCACCTTTTCCACAGGATCCTTTGAGTCCAGCGGCATTTCTTTGACATCTTGTTCCTTTGTATCTAAGACATCCCACACCTTATTCTTTAATTGCTATGCTGACAGTGGCTTTGCAGTAGACTTCATTGATGTCGTATAACAATCGTTCGCTTCCTGTTGATCACTGCTTATCTTGACCACCCCCCACGGAGTTGGTAATTTGACGCATTGATGATACGTCGATGGTACTGCTTTCATATCGTGCAACCATGGTCTTCCCAGGATAATGTTATAGCTTGACAAACAATCCATAACATAAAACTTTTGAATGGAATTTACCCCTTCAATATAAATCGGCAGCTGCCAACCGTATTTTTTGCTTCTCTACTGAATCCTATCAAAACAGTGGATCTGGAAGTGATCTCTGATTCTTGGATTCCCATTCTCTTCAAGGTCTCCAAACGTATGATGTTAACAGAGCTTCCTCCATCGATCAGGATCCTGCGCATAAAATGATTGACAACATAGAAAGTAATGACCAAACCATCATGGTGAGGATCCTGAACATCTTCTAAATCATCCTCATCAAATGCTATAACTTTCTCATCATTTTTCATGGAAGTCCTTGTCCGCCTATATTGCTTTTCTGATTTGGATTCCTTGGCGTACCTTTTTAATGCAGAATAAGAAGTACCACATATGTCAGAGCCACCAGAAAGAAAATTGATTACCTTGGCATCCGAAGGTGGGGATCCTACTCTCGTAGGGATCCTGTGATTATCCTGAGCTTGATGATCCTGAACTTTATCTTGATTCTTCCCGTGATCCTTCGTTTTTCCAATTAGATCTTTCAAGTATCCTTTGTTGAGCAGGTGGCTGATCTCTTTCCTGAGAGCTATGCAATTTTCAGTTATATGACCAAAATCCTCATGGTATGCACACCACTTAGATTTATCCTTCCAGACATAAGGTTTATCATGCGAGTTTACTGAGAGAGGCAGTCTCACTAGTAGCCAGAAAATGTGCACTCTTGGTTAATCTGTCAATAATGACCCAAATCATTTCATTCCCTCGAGATGTACGTGGAAGTTTAGTTACAAAATCCATAGACAAGTGTTCCCATTTCCATTCTGGAATCTCTAACTGTTTCAATGACCCATACGGCTTTTAATGTTCAGCTTTAACTTGAGCACATATATGACAATTACCAACAAATTTTGCAATATCGATTTTCATTGTGGGCCACCAGTACAAAGGTTTCAAATCATTATACATCCGAGTACTGCCGGGATGAACAGATAATCGTGATTTATGGGCTTCAGTCAATATCATATCCCGAATACCACCAATAAGAGGAATCCATACACGAGACTGAAAAGTCTTTAATCCTCTAGAATCATCAATCAATAAGTCTTTTCTTTTCAACATAATTTCTGATTTAAGATTATATTCCAACAAAGCTTCTAATTGTGTAGCTTTAATTTGATCAACTAAATCAGAAGAAACATCAACTTTCAGAAAATAAACTCGGTTAAAAGTACTTTTTCTGCTCAAAGCATCTGCAACTACATTTGCCTTTCCTGGATGGTAACGTATTTCACAATCATAATCTTTAATTAATTCTAACCATCGCCTTTGACGCATATTTAGTTCTTTCTGTGAAAACACATACTGCAGACTTTTATGATCGGTACAAACAATGCATTTAGTACCATATAAATAGTGTCTCCAGATTTTTAAAGCAAACACTACAGCTGCAAGTTCTAAATCATGTGTGGGATAGTTCTTTTCGTGAGGTTTCAACTGACGAGAGGCATAAGCAATAACCCTATCCCGCTGCATTAGAACACAACCCAACCCAACATAAGATGCATCACAATAAACGACAAAATCATCAGACCCATTAGGTAATGCCAACACAGGAGCCTGACATAATAACTGTCTTAAAGTCTGAAAAGCTGTTTCCTGCTGATCAGTCCACACAAATTTCTCATCCTTACGAGTTAGTTTAGTTAACGGACCGGTAATTTTAGAAAAGTCTTTATTGAATTTCCGGTAATAACCCGCCAAACCAAGAAAACTTATAATTTCAGAAGCATTCTTTGGAGTTTTCCAGTTCATTACAGCTTCAACTTTAGAATGATCAACTTTAACCCCCTCATTGCAAATAATGTGACCCAAAAACTGTACTTCCCGAATCCAGAATTCACATTTAGAAAATTTTGCAAATAACTGTTCTCTTCTCAAGATTTCAAGAACTAACCTCAAATGCATGGCATGTTCTGATTCGGACTTAGAATATACGAGAATATCATTGATGAAAACAATTACAAATTTATCAAGAAATTGTCGACATACCCGGTTCATCAAATCCATGAAAACTGCTGGAGCATTAGTCAAACCAAAAGGCATCACCAGTAATTCATAATGACCATACCTGGTATGAAAAGCAGTCTTTGGAATATCCTGTTCATGAACACGAACCTGATGGTAACCCGACCTCAAATCAATTTTAGAATATACATAAGATCCCTGCAGCTGATCAAACAAATCATCTATTCGAGGCAAAGGATATTTATTCTTTACTGTTCTTTTGTTTAACTCCCGATAATCAATGCACATTCTGAACGACCCATCTTTCTTTTTAACAAACAAAACTGGTGCACCCTACGGGGAAGAACTCGGTCTAATAAAACCTCTATCCAATAACTCCTGAATCTGATTCATCATTTCACGCATTTCAGACGGAGTTAATCTATAGGGAGCTTTAGCTACGGGAGAGGATCCAGGAATAATATCAATATGATATTCAACTTCCCTAACCGGTGGTAAACCAGGTAAATCATCGGGAAACACCTCTGGATATTCAGAGACAACCGGAACCTCAGAAATGGACTTCTTTTCTAATTTAACATCAATGACATAAGCTAGATAAGACTCACAGCCTTTAGACAATGACTTCCTAGCTTTCATCATGGAAATCAGAGGAATGCACTCACTATCCCGTTCTCCTCGAGCCACAACGTATGACTCTTCAGAGATTGGGATTCTAATCAACTTATGGTGGCAATCTATACTTGCTATAAACTGACTTAACCAATCCATGCCAATAATCACATCAAAACTTGGAATCGGCATTAACAGAAATGAAATTGGAAAAGTCTGACCATCTATCACAATGTTAGCTCCAGTCACCGAGGTGGTAACAGGAACTAATTTGCCACTAACAATCTCTACTTCTAAGGGCTTAGTTATCACAGTAGGGATTAGTTTCAACTTATCACAGAAACACACAAATATAAAAGAACAATTTGCTCCAGAATCAAATAATACACGAGCCGGTACAGAGTTTATAAGAAAAGTACCAGTAATCACATCATCTGTGTGGACAGCCTCATCGACTGTCATCTGAAAAGCCCTACTCGTCGCTGGCGGAGGATTCTTCCGCTTTTGACCGGAAGATGACGAACTCCCGACTGAACCAAAACTCTGTCTTCCTGCCTCAGGACACTGACCAACCCGATGTCCCTCTTTCTTACAATTCCAGCACACAAAATTAGGATACCTGCAATTTCTGAGGTCGTGCACAAGCTCCCCACATTTAAGGCATTTATTTGTCTGAGGAGTACATTGACCAGAATGCCTTGACTTACAAGAATTACATCAATTAGAACCTCCAGAAAAACCACTTTTACTTCCAAATGAACCACTTCTATTTTTAAATCTTTGACCTTGACGATTTCCCTGCCACCTGGACTTTCCTTTTCTCGAAGAATCTGTTCTAACCCTTGGAAATGAAGAAGAAGTACTTCTAGCTTGAGATTCATGAAAACCTCTAATGTCACTATCAACCAAACGTGCAAGAGTAAACGCTTGAGATAAATTACTAGCTAACCTTACTGTAGTACGATAATTATGAGGTAAGGTTTCCACAAACTGCTCTATTCTGGTTTTCTCATCGGGAACCCAATGCTGTACAAACCGCAGTTTTTCCGAAAACTGTGTGATTAACTCATCGATAGTCATCTTATCGGTTAATTGAAGATTCACAAACTCTCTTCTAATACGTGCCATCTCAAAGTCTGAACAATATTGATTACAAACAGCTTGATGAAAATCAGGCCATCGAATAGCTTCTTTCTGCCGTTGAGTCAAATGACCAGTAATCGAGTCCCACCAAACCATGGCTTCGTCTTTTAAACATTGAATAGCGTAAAACACTTTAGATTCTTCTTCACACCGAGTAACATCAAATTTCCACTCCATATCTCTTAACCAATTTATAGTTACTGATGGATTGGTACTACCTCTAAACTCTGGTGGTTTACTTGCCATAAACGTTTTAAATGAACACTGTTTATTTGACTGAAAAAGGAGGAATATTACCAAACACAGGTATCTGTTATTGAGAACGTTATTGAGATGATGCAGTTTCAGCCTGTCTTTTAAATTCTCTGAGATTAATCACCTCATCTTCTAACTGAAAAAGATAATCATCTCGATTCGATTCTTCGCGAGCAGGAAAAGAAGTACCCTAATGATCATGTCTCTCATTATGAATATCTGGAGGAGGAACATCGATCCGTGAGGCATTATTAGGGTTGGTGGTCGGTTGCTCGTTATCTGCCATATTTGTATTTAACACAACAACTTGAAACTTGTTAATCATTAGCACTTATCTACTAACGGATTCACATACAATGCTAAATCCCATACCCAGAAATGTTTGACATAACATACTCTAGATTTGGGATTGAGCACTTAACAATGCTCAATTAACCCAAAACTATGCTCTGATACCAGCTTGTAACACCCCTCGTTCTTCTTATTATTATAACACAATTTATGACGGAAGCGTATAATTTAAAATATACTTCATTATTAATTAACACAGATAATGTACACAACCTGTTTACAACTTTCATACATAACCATTTTAAGAATGAAAATCATCATTACATTATTACACAAAATGGGTATTATATTGTACCAAACTTTGGTTTATAACAAAATTTTATCAGAGTAGCACTGCTGTCAAACATTCCCTGCCAATGGCAGTAGCTTCCTGCAACCCACATTTCCAAAATACGACCTGCAGGAAGTAAAATGAGGGATTAGCACAAAGCTAAGTGAATGAATTCATCACACACAACTCAACTTAGCTTAACCACCTGTTTACCCCAAACAACCGTAAACATGTATTACATCTAGTCAACAATATAGTAATGAGGATCGGTGGCTCTAGGAATACCATAAACCCGTGTGGTTCCCAAGAACACTTATCCAACCATATCCGTTTGGCCATAACGGACGAGACCGATGGCTAGTAGTTACTATACTCAGACACAGGTTCTATACACACAACAAATGAAGCAAGACCCTGTGTCATTCACACAACAACCAACTAGCCCAACCAACCAGTTCAACATGTTGACCTCATTAACAACTGATGCCTGAAGGCCACACATAGCACGCAGATTTATAATCAACTATGAATAATAAATATAACAACATATCTACGTTTACTTGTTACAACTAAATAGTTACAACTAAATCAAATGGTGAGTTCCAAATCCACTCACCGATACCTTTGTCTTCAAAGTCTTGAAATCCAGGTATCACTTATCTTTTGGAGGATCTGAGAATCAACAATCAAATATAAGTTAGTAATCTGAATCATCAATACTTAACTTATCTAATATCCAGCACAAGAAACTCAACATAATTCACATAATAAGTATAGCTTCCTAAATATGTTCTTGTAGTCATCAACATACTCATTATTATGCTATAACACTAATTCATCAATAGTACAACATTTTACAAATCATTTAAATCAACTTCTGAAATATAAAGCTGATATGCTAACAGGGGCTGAGAAGCCGCCGACTGGGCATCATGACCCACCGGGTCGACCATACAAGCCGCCGGCTTCACCCTTAGGCCGTCGGGTGAATTAGATTTTGAGCAAACAGAAGCTAATCGAGTATTAAAGGCTGTAGGAGCCACCGGCTGGACCGACAACCCGCCGGTTTAGTGGCACAGCCCGCCGGCTTGACTCTTCAAGCCGCCGGCTTCCCTTTATTCAAAATGAACCCGCCAGGTAGGGTACCAGACCCGCCGGCTTGTTCTTCAGGTACAAGAACAGCAGCAGTTTAACCCAAAACCTGCACGAATCATAATTCACCAATTCCTATCTTTCACACACCAATTCATGCAAACAACATTTTCAGCACTTAAAAACACCCTATTGCACCTAACTAACTTCACAACACCAATTAACACCAAACAATGTCAATTTCAAGGAATTCATTTGGTTCACTTACTTGAAATCAAAATCACACTTCAAGAACATATATACACTAATTCAACTTATGTAATTCAGTTCCTAACATCATATAATACCAGAAATCATCATATATCATTTAAATATAAATCAATTCATCAAATTCTTATTTGCCCTAACTTTGAGTTTATGAATAATAAAACACTTACAACTTTAAGTAATTGATATGATGATGAAAATGAACTAAAGTCATAACAATTTTGTAGATCACTCTAATCACAACTTCAATCTTGTTAGTATTTAGGTATAGTTTCCTTTGTGTTTTGATAATGAGGTAAGAGTTTAGTTCTAACAAGGATTTGGGAAAGTAATAAAAACAAGGTCGGTCTCCTCATTTAAGCCGACCCAATGATGCGGGTATTTTATACCCGTTCCAAATCTATTGTCTGGAACCTAAAATTCATTTGCGAGAAAATTATTTTATGATACTGTCGACTATAGTAAATTAAAACAAACAACAATTTACTATTCACAATAAGTCCTAAGACTTACTTACCTAAGTTTTTCAATAAACAAATAATACCAAGTAATTCCTAAATTAATTAAATAATCGATTAAAATAGAGAATTACCAGACCCGACGAGATGATGTTACACTTTATCTCCAAGATCCTGCATGCCACACAAGATACCAGTTGTATCTACAGAAAAATTATAATCAGTTACTTTAGGATATTCTTCATCATACTCATCGATAGTATTCACACGACGATCCTCATTTCTGGTATAAGGTTTGCTCCTATTTAATCTGGATGAAGATGAATCTGATTTCCTGTTGAGCCTATCATATGTTGATTGAGTGTCCACCCTCTTCTGTATCATCGCATCTTCTTCCAGCCTGATATATCTTAGAGCTCTATTTCTGACTTCGTCAAGATTCCTGCAAGGATTCATAACAAGGTCTTCATAGAATGGGGAATCCCTTTTGATTCCCATCTTGAAGGCTTGTACAGCAGTTAGCAAATCCAAATTGGGTATATTCAAGGATTCTCTCCCAAATTTTCCTACAAAATCTCGAAGAAACTTATTAGCCCTTTGGACAACTCTGTATAAATCAGTTGTTAGTTTTTCAAACGTTCTACTGCAAGAGAATTGGTTATTAAATAAATTAACTAGATGAGCAAATGAAGTAATTGAGTAAGGGGGAACGTTTAACAGCCATTTTAGTGCGGATCCTGTGAGAGTAGAGCCGAAGCCCTTGCATAAACATGCTTCTTTAAGATCAGAAGGAACTGGAATGATCTCCATTTCTCCCTGTATTGCGCAATATGCTCCTCAGGATCCGTTGTTCCGTCATACAGCTTCATATTTGGTGTTTGAAATCTTTTTGGGATCTCAGCATCACAAATAGGTGGTGCAAATCTCGAGATCCTATGGGCTGTCGGAGCAACTTCAGGAATTGGTTGTACAACTCCAGGGACACTCGATATCATATCCTTTAGCTTTTGTATTTCCCTGGCCATCATAAGGCTAACCCCAGGATCCTGAAAATTGTTAGTCCTAACAGTATTATTAGAAATATAATTACTATACATGTTACCACCGTCAGGAGTCCTATATGAGGATCCTAGATTAGGTTGTTGACTCCTTGACGTAGAAACTCCTGTAGCAAATATTGGATCTAGGATCCTCGCGCTCCCTTGTATGGATACGAAATCTCCTTGATGTTTCGTAATTGGAGGAGCACCAAAATCAAGGATCCTGCTTCGGATAGGAGTAGTGACTTGAGTAACAAGAGTTCTGTCTCTTGATCTCAAATTATCCATATCCTTCCACAGGATTTCATTGCTTCTCTCCACTCGTTGAAGTGCTCCTTAACCTGCGTGAACACAATATCCCGGTTAGCAATTATAACGGGGTATGGATCCGAAAAGAATCCGGCCCCTGTAGAAGTGGATCCAGCCGTCGGTAGCCTAGTATAGACATTTGGTGGCTGTTGTTGAGATGATGTGAGAGGTGGAGCAGGAGGAAGATTGGTTCTCGCAGATGATGATGTTGGCACAGTGGATGATGTAGATCGTCCTTGGCTCGACATTCTTAACAGAAATTTTTGAAAAAGATGACTCAACAAAGATTTTAATAAGAGTTTGATTAAGCAAAACACCACTTACCCCACGGTGGGCGCCAAATTGTTTTGGTCAAAAATTACACTAAGCAATTAAGTGATCGAATTAGAAATGTGAGGTTGGGTGCTATAAATTACTTTCAAGATAATTACGCTTTTACACGATTATCTATATGAGTAAACGATAATTTTAAATAGAAAGTTATGTTTCAAATCCTTTGTTCCGTGGATCCTTGTTGAAAATGTGTTTAGTGGTGAAAAAAAATATTTGTAAATAAGATTATACCAAAAGTCTAAGTAAAATGCAAAGTATTTTGAAGATAATACAAGTTACACAATCAACAGACTAGTAACGTGTAAATTAAATGATGAAAATATGAAATAATGCAATCGACACAAGGATATACGAGGAAAGCCCTTGATCAAGGTTGATCGCCGGCACAAAACCTCGGGAAGGATCAAATGATCCTTGCCTTTGTTAATTGTATTAAAATAAAAGTAATTGATTACAAACTAAGAGCACAAGGATGATCGACTATGTGATTTGATTAAGTGTTGGTGAATGTGTTTTAGAGTAATTGAGAGTAGAGTATAAGTATTTTTTTAGGTGTAAATAACGATTATTCGTCCTCCTAATCGATCATCCAGGCCTCATTTAAATACTAGAAGCGTATAATAATATTTCCGAGATTTCAGGGATCCTCCGATGAAGGGTGAAGACCACCAACGTCTCTTTTGACTCTAATTCACACGTGCAGCAGACTTCGTCTTCACATAATCATATCAAAGCTTCTTCACATAATCCGGAGCATATCCCATTAACGCGTTTTATCCACGACCTGGTCAATACTCAAGAAAAACAAACGTGTTATACAACACATGATCCTGAATTAATACAAATCCAGGATCCTGAGCTATGCATACTCCATAATAAATATAGGATCCTTGCTTAGCTATCTCACTTGTCCATGATCCTGCATAATTACATTAGATAAATGTATTCTGAACAGGATCCTGCAGAATAAATAATAAGGATACTTCCAGAATCCCTAACTATAACTGTGATCCTAAAGACAGACTTACAAACTGCCATTATCCTGAGATACGAATATAAAATGTAAATGCTCTCCATACCTGTGTGAAGACATTATGATACTATTAAGGATTCTGCAGTATTAGATAAAATTCTACCCACAACAATCACAAGCAAGATAAATACGTATACTTATGATAAATGTAAGATAAAATCAGGATAATGCAGGATTTATGATCAAAAGATCAATGGGATGCAAATTAAACAACGAAAATATAAAATAAATGCGATCGACACAAGGATGTATGAGGAAAGCCCAAGGTTGATCTTCGGCATAAAACCTCGGGAAGGATCAATCGATCCTTGTCTTTGTTGATTTTATTAAGTAAAAGTAGGATAATTGCAAAGAAAGAGCACAATGATGATCGAACTAAGTGTTTTTGTGATGAACGAGATGAAAAAGATGAAGTGCAGGTGTGTTTGATCGTGTTTAGTGAGTGTGTGAAGTGTTATGAGTGAGCCCAGAGTGTTTCCTATCGATCACATGCCTCCTATTTATAGTAAATACAGTAGAACTAACTTTCCTAAAAATCAGGGATCCTCCCGAGATATTCGGGATCCTCCAGTCTTCTACCTTGACTTGTTATTAACACGTTTTCTTGACTTCTTCCAAGCCTTGATCCGAAAGTAATGATAGAATTAACTCACATTTTATTCCTGCAAGACTTGGTCAAGATACACTACAATCAAATAAAGATTAATGGCGTTTCACCCGAGATACCGAATATATCCTGTATCCTAATCACCCGGGATCCTGAATATCCAAGATCCTGAACAAAAACTAACAAATAAACATTAGTAACATCTGATCTCAATATACTTAACATATCAGGGATCCTAAACATATGTGAGATCATGAGTATTTCTGAGATTTCAATAGTACTCAGTATCCTGAATATACCTAAATACTTATCTATAATCGGGATCCTTGATCCAAGTGTGATCCTGGATATATCTAAGATCTTGATTACATGTATCATATAAATATAGAATCTCAGAATCCTTAGTGTTAGCTTTATCCTGAACATATGCATGATGCTAGATATAATTTTCAATAGTAACTAGAGACTTCAGGATCCTATATCCTAACCATAAAATTTAGCCCTAAACAGGTATTATTCCAAGTATGCATAATTTAAAATAATCCATATGATGAACTTACAAAGTGATCTTCAAATGCAGAAGGGGAGGAATGGTGGATTGGCGTATGAATGTATGGCATATGTACGTATAATATGTTATTGAGGGATTGAGGATTGATTAATATGGAAAGAATCTTATTTAACAAAAGCAAATAATGACAATTATATTGTGGATAATTTTTTTGAGTTTTGACTTGTGTTTATGCCTCATGATTTTCAAAATGTTAGGAATAATATTTTATGGAAACAATTAAACATTAAATCCTATTAATATGCAATTTATGCATTCCAAAAAATGAGTCAACACGGTAATTAAAATAAGAAAGTAATTTAATATCCTTAAATGTGTAGTTTAAGGTTGACGAATTTGAAAACCGAGAAGACATAAAGGATGCTGACATGGTTAGAAAAATCTCAGAAAAATTGAGAAAATGACATGTCAATTTTTTGTGTACGTGGCGGCTATTGATTAGTGCCACATAAGCATTATTAGGCATCTTGATCTCCAATTTTGTTAATTAATAAGATATAAATGATTTATTATATATTGCCTGCTATTTGGTTTGTAACCTAGATTGGACATAATTATTTTTTATGAGGAATACTGTGAAGTGGGAAAGAAACAAAAAGGTCAGATGTTAATCTTTATAATAATAACAAGTATCATATTCATGCCTATGTTATTCAATTGTCGGTTATAAAATCATTAAAAGAATTGTTTTTCTTATTTAATGTTTCGTAAGTGGATATGAAATAAAGTGCATTTTATGAAGAGAATATGCAAATCAACTTAGTTTCTTCATTGCGTCACCCTATCAACCTTCTAACCTTACACTAAAGGCACTCCCCAGCGGGCAAATCACCGGTTACTCTGCGGTACCATTGGTTGAATCATTTGCCAACCACTTTCAATCCAAACCGGTTAACCGAGATTGCAAATTGGTTGAATCTCTGTGGGATCCACGTGCTTTTTTTGTTTAATATATAGAAATGGTAGTATATTGGTAAATGTTGGACTCAAAAAAATGAAGTGGTTAGTCATTGATGGCAGTGGATAATTGGTTGTGAATCAATTGTGAAATTTGACATGACGTTGAGGTGGCGGAAGGGAAGTGGTTTGGATGTGGTTCAACCACGATTGGGACTATCCTAAGACTTCTCCCATCCGTGACTAAAACTGACTAAAACCGATTAAGTCACGTCAGCGCCACGCCAGCAGTGACCCGTCACTTTAGTTTTTGGGTCCCACATTTACCAATTTACCTTTAATATTATGCACACAAAAAAACAAAAAAAAAAATATGTGTCGGATATCCGACTAAGAAAAGCGACGGGCCAAACCGACACCGTTGTAACATCGCCGTCAGCCTCGTCTGTATAAACCGACTCAAATCGACGCCTTGCGATGGGAGCCGTCTAATATTTCAATTTGCCAACATTCGCTTATATGAAGATATACATTTACTTACTAACTCATAAACTATTTTGTTACCCAATATTTGAAATATCAATAAAATATATTTTATTATTTTATAAATAATACATGTTTATACTTATACACAAGGACTTATTATTATTTAATAGTCACAAGAATGTTTACTAATGAGTATATTCCAGATGTGGATGAGTTTGCATCGAGGTTTGTTTAGTTACATATTTGCGTACGTAATGATATTAATTAAGTTCTAACTTATATCTTTTTAGGAAAAGCATACTAGAAATTAACGAGAGTGTAAATAATAACGTGGACATTTAGAAGATTATCACACCATTATACAATCTAAATTTGTGTATGATATTATATTTTGTATATAAAGTTCTTTAATCTTAGTATTAAACATATTTTATTATTTTAATGTTAGTATTGTGTTTCTCAAGACGTCGTATTGAAGTAATTTTATTAAGATGCATGAAATTTCGATTTGTGGTGTGTAATTTTTTTTTATAGTTATAGATACTTCTTATATATTTTTGCTCTTTTGTGTACTTTTATGTTATAATTTACTAAATAACTATACTTTGCATACACCAATGTATTCGATTACATTCATTTCTAATCATCACGTATGATTATTACAAATATTCATGGTGCATTCCGCGAAACCGCGGGTCTTAAGCTAATTATAATAATAAAAATGTTGGTGTTTTATTTTACATGATAAGCAACAATATTTTTCTTGTTTGCGTCTTATACTGTATGACTCATATTTTTGTATAACAACACACGTCACATTTGTTTATCATCTCTTTAGCATTGTTGTATTAACTAAAATACTCCGTAAAAAATATGAACGCTACAAATATATTAAACCGGGGAGTTTTCGATTGTGTCTATGAACCGGGCGGTCGGGTCCCTTTCTGTTAATTCCTCTGTTTCAATGTCAACGTTTAATTTTCGTGTTTCTATCAACACGACACTACAATAAAAAAATAATAACTTAAAAAATGCTACACGTTTATGTTTTATTTTCGTGTTTATACTATATTCTCACGGTGTAAAATTCTTATTTATATCCATATATATACATGGCAGTTATTTGATTATTAATTTTTATTTTTCTTTAGAAAATATAAGCATCAAATTCACCACACCGACACTATATGTTATACTTTGCTTTCCCACCACAAATTTAACATGAAGATAATGTATGAATATGACAGAATCTTCTCAAAGAGTATTATATACAGAGGGTCAGGTTCAAATGAGAATAAGATTTTGTGTGAGAATGAGAGAACCAATGATATCATGCCATGTGTAGAAAGAATGCTCTACAAAACCCATTTACCCCCAACATCAATTATCTCACAAACGACAAATCGAAAAATTATAAAAATTGCACCATTAAATTCAGCGTTTTCTCCTCTTCGATTTGCCGTCCATCAAGGCATACTTTCGACGAGTTTTTTTTTCTTCATTTTTTTGGTGGGTTTCACATTTACTAACACATGTGTTAGAGTGTTACGTTTAGGGTTTAGGATTTGGGGTTTAGGGGTTAGGGTTTAGGGTTTGAGGTTTTTCCTCGAAACCTCAAACCTTAAACCCTAAACCCTAAACCCTAACCCCTAAACCCCAAACCCTAAACCCTAACCGCTTTATAAAACTCTAAACCCTAAATCATACTAAACCCTAAACCCTTCTAATCCCTAAACCCTAAACCCTGCTAAATCCTAACCCTAAACCCTAACCTTAACCTCAAATTAAATGTATAACCAATCACTAACACATGTGTTAACCCACCAAAAAATGGAAGAAAAAAAAAGTTGTCGAAAGTATGCTTTGAGGGACGGTAAATCGAAGAGGAAAAAACGTTGAATTTTATAGTGCAATTTTCATGATTTTTCGACTTACTGTTTGTGAGATATTTAATTTTTAAAAATGTGGAGGAGAGAGAATAAAGTGACACATAGCAACAATCTATGGGTTCTCTCATTCTCACTTAAAGTTGATGTACTCATTTGAACCGAACCTCACTGTATATATAGATGATTAAACAAATTCCAAATGAATTTAATCGGTCCCTCACTCAAATCCACGTCATCCCTTATCTATTTGCTTGTAAATTTTGAAGTGTCGCCATTTCATATTTGATGATACGATGATGATATCACTGCTCATGATAATATGATTATTTGAGCCATGTAATAACAAATTAAGTACAACTATAAGCATGTTTGAGATTGCTTATTTTTTCAATTATTATTTTTTTAATTATTTTATTTTATATTAAATAAGCAGAAACAAATACCCCGCTTATTTTACCAGCTTATTTTCTAAATTGTTTTATTTTATATCAAATAAGCAGAAACAAATACCCCTTTATTTACTTACTTCTTACTTAAAAATAAGTATGAAGATACATATTTAATTTTTAAGTATAAAAGTGCTTACAAATAAGCAATCCCAAACACCCTCTATATATACAATCATGCATATTTAACATATAAACTATATCTAAGTTATATGTTTCAATTACAACATTGATATACAATTTTTTTTATTGGTGGCGTATGATTAGGTAGTATGTAAACAATTATACCTCTAACCGATGATAGAACGACTGTTTTCACTATGCACATCGGCAGTTCGGCACATGTGTATTTCAATTAATAAAAAGAAGAAAAAACAACTATTAAAGTTCAATAATTCTGTACTTGTGATTTTGTGAAACATCTGTTCATAATTGTCCTGTTTCAATAAGTGCATCTTTTCTTTTGTATACATATATTACACATGTATATGATTGTCCTGTTTCACTAAATGCATCTCCTTTACACATATTTTACACATTTTTTTGTTCCCACATGCACACATCACATAGGGTATGATATAAAAGTTTGTTTCCTAACTGTTTTTCAGCAGTTTGTGTTTGACCATAGGTTTTTTGGAAACAGCAAATAAATTTATTAATAAAACTTCAACCTTAGCAAGCAACTAAGGGAGGATCAAAGTAGTACAAAATTACAAATCATCGAGAGTTCAAATTGAAAAGGGACAATTATTCCAATTCACCAACGAACACGAGAATTTACTCCTATGATTGATCCACAAAAACGTATTAGCTATTACTTCTTCCGCAATCAAGGTATGCGATTTCACCAACCTTTTAAAAACCCAATCGTTCCTAGCTTTCCATGTGTACCATAATAGACCATAAATGATAACCATGAAAATCTTTCTCTTCTTTTTACAATTACTCCATTCACTGACCAGAGGTTATCAACACAAAAGTTGCACCAATTTTCATTAATTAATCAAGATTAGATTAGATACTCTATTTGAAATTTAGTGTAGATTTTGAGAGATTGGTACTCCATCCGTTTCAAAACTATTGTCATCTGACAAAAAATACACAGTTTAATACAATACATAATTATTACTGCTTTCTATTTCTTACTTTTTGCAGAATGACAATTTTACCATTATCCGATTAATTACTTATTTCTTAAAAGTGTGTAATTATAATTTCAATTAAGGGTAATATAATAATCACAACTAAATTTCACTATCTATTTTTGTAAGTCGACAATTAATTTGGAATATCCGAGAAATGAAACAAAGCTATAATTTTGGGACGGAGAAAGTAATTATTTATCATGATTATATAATTTTGGAATTTCAATCGGCAACTTTTGTTTATCTTCCGAAAACCAACAACGGCGTTATGCTTTGCATTTACCTTACATTTATGTACGTAATAATATTATATTCTATAAATAAAATACATAAAAGTAGCAATAAGCTAAAAGATACAAAACCATCACCATCGGAAAGAAACCTATTGTGAATCGTCCTGACAAGACACCAAATTACCGCATTAAACAACAATTATTTGGAAATCCTAAACCAAAGTTAAACAACCTTTTTACATGACACATATATTAATCTATACAGCTTATAAATTGTTTGACTATTTTCTTCATAACATTACAAAATTAAAGATCGAAAAAAACCATAATACCCCTACTTATGTTAGAAAAGACTAAACCACCCTTTAACCGATTATGAAAAGAATATTAATGATTATTACATTCCATTTTTACCATCATTTAAAATTACATTTCATTTTGTAGATTTGCTAAATATAACGAAAATACTAAAAAGTTTGAAGCACTTTAATTATTTCTAATCTAACATTATCATTGGATTTAATAATATTAGAAGTAACAATGGATCATTTCTGAATCCAATTGTCAATAATTGAATTTTGTCGACATTTTTAATGATTCCAATTACCATCAGTAACTCTTTAATTAATATGATTGTTAGATATCACCATTTACAATTGTTATATTTTTCTTATTTGCAACCGCTGCATTATGCGGGTAATTGTCTAGTATATACAACTATACATATATATAATAATATAATAATGTAACTACGCCGTTTGAAAGATGAATAGTAGATTTAATATACGGATGAGGTGGTGATAGAGAAATGGTTGAACAATATCTAGTTTTATATTATGTGACTTGTAGGATTATGAAAGTGTTTAGGATAAATATTTCATAACGTGTAAGATTACTACAAGAAAGCAATAATAATAACAATAATTAATTAAGGTTGACCAATCTTTTGCTTGCGTTCAGACGTCATTAGAATTTTTAAAGTCAACGCTTAATTATGTTTGTGGGGGAAATTGGTGACAAATGACAAATTAGAGACCAAGCTAGAAGTTTGCCAGATAGAATCATGAATCTTTTCATTTTATATATTACTGCTAGTCAGGGCAGAGCTAGAAAAACATGTTTAACGTGAGATTTTTTTCCCTATCTTTTTCAGTTGTTTAGAGAACAAAAGTCATAAAATATCATTAATACTTAAAAAAAAATCTTTTCACATAAATTAAATTTTCTTGAGTGGGCAGTTGCCCCTTCTAAACACACCATCTGCTACTAGTATAGTATAATTAGATAGAGATAAAATTTACGATAACATTTCAACATTTTGTGTTATCAAAGTCACTTTGCAAGAGGATATGGATTTCGCATCATTAAACAAGGGAAAATATGTTGGAAGACTTGCATATCTACCTTAATTTATTCGACCAATTCTTACTAGTCCTAGAAAGACTTCCAACATTTTTGTTCACATATAAATTTACAGAGTGACTACTTTTGTATTCGATTAAATGATTTTTTTTGGGCAATTTGATATATTTGTAAGTCTTTTCATCAATTGATGAAGAGACCAAAAAGATACAAATAGATATACCTTATACTCCTTACCAGAGAAATAAACCCAATCATCCAAACAATTGGACTTAGGAGTTAGGACATAACTCCAAAACCCCAACAATACTTATCTAAAAACAACCATAAACTAAAAAAACCACATTAAAAGATTTAATGAGCTCCTTTGTTGAGAAGAATATAAAGATACGAAACTTTTTCGTAAAGTTGCTTGATGATGGAAATGATCTTTATGCTTCATTTTGACTCCTTATGATGGCAACCCATATGGAACATGTAGAACTAGAAACCTTACTCATGCCTCTTTGAAAGTGAAATATCACTTAATGTTAATCCTTAAATAAACATGTCAAAATCTTTCATCTCATTTTGCGATTTCTTCATATTAGTGAGCTTTCCTATAACTTTAGTAGGCTTGAGAAAACCTTGTTTTTTGGAAACCCCGTCCTCGGATGATTTGTAAATTTGACCTCACTTATGGGCCTATGGCTACAATATTTTGCAATTACTTATGGTTAAGTAAATATGTTACGAATGGGCTAACATCAGTTATTGGGCCGCAAGTGTTGAATAAATAAATAGGAGATCCTTTCTAACGTTTGGTAGGCCCGTCCGCCCGTATCTCTCTCTCTCTCTCTCTCTTTTTTTTTTTTGAAAATACGTGTCTCATATCTCATAAGTTAAATACTTCTAGCCATAGGCCCATACGTTAAATACTTCTACATAAAAGTAATATTATTATGATAGCCTACTAAATATTTAATATACTTCTTAAATTACACACTTTACTATAACATTTAAGATACTAAATACGAAATTTCATATTAAAAATCAACAGCTCATATATATACACGAGTTTAAATTCTAGCTTAATAAGAAGTTAAGATCATAAAAAACTCTAGTTTTCACGTGTTAAAATATAGAAGTATAAGTACTATTTCGGGTAAAAAAATACATTTATAAATTGAAAACCAACTCAAAATACACTACTCGTATCATCATTATCTTGTGATTTTACCATTTTAGGACAAAAGAAACAAAATTATTTATGTAACTTACTAAAAATAAGATCTATTCAAAAAAAAAATTTTTTTTTTGGGAAATAAGGTACTCCTTTAGTTTTTGAACAGGATGACGTCATCCACGGCACGCGGTTTGCTGCCGTCGTATGTCACACTAAAAAAAAGCCCTATATACACACACTCTGAATCATGTGAACAAATCAGGAGAAGAAGAAGAAGAAGCAGCAAAAGAGAAGAAGTTAGGGTTTATCTACGCTAACGTTCCCTCCCTCTTTCTCTTCCACCGTCTTCTCTCTCATCTCTTCCGATGGAAGGCGGTGGAGATGATGATGTCATCACTTCAATTCATGATCATGAGGAAACGATCATCGTCGATCCTCACTCCGATGATCCTCCTCACGATTCCGATGAACATCCTTCTCCTCCTCCGGCCACCGCCACCGCCTCCGCCACCGCTATCCTCACCGATGATCTTCGTGATAGGATCATCAAACAGGTATGCGATTTATTTATAAGTGTTATTATAACATATGCTATGCTATGATATTTCAGTGGTTTGGATATCAAACCTAGGGTTTTAGGATACCTATTTAACTGTTTGATCAAGTCGTATAGGCCTAAGTTAAATTGGACTTGTGTGTCAGTGATTTTTTGTTTTGTGTGTATATATCGTCATGGAAGTTGTGTTAGGATCAAAATGAAATGGTATCTGATTCTGTTGTACATAATCAACCGGATGATGCATATTTTACGGTGATAGCGAAATATGTAGGTTTCTTTATAGGTTTAGTTCTATTCATAGTGTAGAAGTATAAGACTATAAGATACCAATAAGGCGTTTATGTTTGTTACTTTGGTTAAGGCATGACTCACGAGTATGATCTGTTTCTTCTAGTTTAGTTATATGATACTGTATATTGAGCATGTGTAAGACAGAAACCGAAAAAGTGATGTGCAAATAGTATTTATAAGGTACATGGTTGGAGTATTGGAGTTATATGTAGAATAATGAGGCTTGTTTTCATATTTTTTGGGGGAAACTTATAGCTAGAATCAATTCATTCAGTATAACGTTTACCTTCTGTAATTGCTCGAATGGAAAGGGTAAGTGCTAACTTTTAATAACAATATCCGATATAAATTGATGATAATAATTTACAAGTGGCAAGCTAGTTCCTCAACTTTGGTCTTCTCCGCCAACCTTTTCTTTTTACCTTAGTCATAATGAATTAATGATTGTCCAATCAAAATTCTTGGTACTAGTTCCCCAACATTGGTTTTCTCTGCCAACTTTATCTTTTTACCTTACTCATAATGAAATAATGATTGTCCATTCAAAACCTTGGTATGGTATATGTATGATGGAAATGGGATTAGGTGTTGGAATTTGGAGGAGATTAGTACCGATAAATAATTTCGGAGACAATTGTCAGGTTATGCAATTAACTATCAGATGTCTATAAAATCAATAGCTGGGACTCAACGGTATGGAGTTAATGGATCTCCGTGTGAAACTGGTGATTCTGTCCATTTCTGGAAGCAGCCTCTCTATCTATGGTAGGGGTAAGGCTGATACATCTTACCTCCCCCATACACCGTGGAAGACGGTATTGGGTAATGTTAAGTTTTAAGTTTAGGAAATCTTAAATTTTTATCCCTTCAATTCAACTGTGAACATCACCCTATGAACTTGTTGCAGCTCACAAATATTGAAATTTCAGTTGAGCGGCTTTTATGAGTGACTTATTATAGATATCATCATGGCTTTCAGGATTTTGGCTGCTCTAGAGAATTATCTGAGAATTTTAAACCAGGAGCTAAACGGATTGTTGTTTAAATTGTTTTTTTCATCCTATATTAATTCTATATGATTTGTTACGACTTAAGTTGTGGGTTCATGAATGAAACCGGAGTTAAAGCATAATGTATATGCATATAGTCATTATGAAATATTTCCAGTGCATGCAGAAGACACTGTTAAAACTAATATGAGAGACACATTTTGAATATTTGCAGAAAGGGGTTTTCTTTTTAAAAATATTTTTTATGATTTTTAAACCTTAGGTCTATTATTGTTTTCTTTGGGGAAATGGGAAGTGCATTTTTTTATTCCAATTTAATGGTATCTGGATATAGATATAGATTAGATGGTAATATTCTATCAAACAATTATGTGTGTGCGTGCAGAACGATGGAAAAACCAAGAATAGAGAAATCTATGGTACATCTATGGAAAGGTGGTTGAGTTCATATATGATTCTTAACCTTCATCTTTGCTCTGGTCACTTTGATTTATAATAAATTTATCATTCTTTTATGATGCTTAAGTAAACCTTTACTTTCACACAACTTATCTTGTTGTGTATATGTTTTTTAATTTTATTTCTGGTTTGAAAATTGGCAAAAGGTCTGTGTTTCCTGTTACGCCATTTTGGCATTTTTTGTTCTGTTTGAGGGAGTGGAGATAAGATTGATGGTGTGCTTTTTTCATGTGAAAACATATATATTTGACTGTTAGGAAATTAAACAATGCATGGTGCGTATCAATGTCTTAAGCTGTATACGAATTATTATTCAAGTTTTCCATGTGAACCACGGGCTTTGGGATATGCAGACAGCGATGAAAGATACATGACTTTAACTCTGAGAATTAGTAATTAGCTTGTGCATCCTAGTTATTCCAATCTGTGCTTATTCCATTTGTGTTATATGAAGAGGATTACATATCTTTATGCAGGTGGAATACTATCTGAGTGATGAAAATTTGAGAACCGACAAGTTCTTGTTGAAATATCTTGCAAAGGATGAGGAAGGCTACGGTAAGTGACCAGCGTACTATTGAATGATCAAGTTTCTATTAATATTTAGGGTTTTCTTTTTATTTTCTAAATACCTGTTTTAGACAGTTGTTGATCATATAGTTTGGGCCTTAACTTTTGTATTGACTCTGCAGTTTGACATATGCGAATACATCACAATATATGTTTTTAATCCATGCCAATATTCCTAATTGCTCTTTTGGTGAAGAATTTGAATATAGTTTTGACATTTTTTTTTCCTTTCTATTTGGTGGGTTTTTTCTGCATCTGTACTGCATAACTTATACTATCTGTCAACATACTTCTTTTTGTTACAAAACGCCGTTTAAATGCAACAGTTTATACAGACCTTCCATACTTATAATAAGAAATGTTTACCTTTGTCGGTAGTCAGTAAGGCTAGGCTTCCATGATTCCAGTAAGCTTCATAAGATATTGCTCTCTAGTCTGTAGTTTTGCATGTGATATAGTGCATTTTATATCTGTGGATTTGGGTTGTCTTCTAATCGCTGTGAGGCTACTTGTGTATATCTCTTACATCTTCAGAAAGTAAATAATATGGCTGTGAACTGTTCTCTATTATAGGATATGACCTGTCTCAAAATAAGAGGTTCTGGCACCTGAAACGATATACATGGCCACTACAGTCTTTTTGTCTTTTAAACTAGTAATTTCACCATAAGTATGAGAAACCCGCTCCCTCTCTGTATGATAGTATGGATGGCAATTCCATTTAACTAAAATAAGGGCATTATCGTTTCAGAAATTTCTAGTGAAGTAATAGATTGAAGTCACGATATCATTTCTAACATATATGAAGTTATCTGTTAGTGTAAAAAAAGAGCCTAAAGTCCTTATGCAGCCTGAGCATTCAGCCATTAACTAATATGACATATAATCTTTAGAAAAATAACGTACTATTCCTTTGCAGTTCCTGTTGCAGTCATTGCTTCTTTTAAGAAACTGAAGAAGTTGACACATCACAAGTCTCTTGTTGTGGCTGCGCTCAAGGAATCTTCTCTTTTGGTAAGCTAAACAACTCGTGATTTCATTGCATCTATAACAAGGTGTGTGCTTCTGGTCGTAACTGGACTGGACCGAAAGTTGTAAATAAGAAGTAATGGAACGAACAAATCCAAACATTTTTGTACCGATGTACTAATAAAGTACATGGATATTTGTCTTTGAAAAATAAGTCTAAAATGACGTTTCAAATGCCAAAGATAATATTTACCGGTCTGGTTTAGTTTGAAATAGGATCGGATCAAATCGCGAATCCTGGTATTTTGATATCTAGAAATGAGAAGAGAACAGCTCTGGTTTGGTTCCTCGGTTTTCTGGTTTTGCACACCCCAGTCTATTTAATGAGCAATATAATCACAAGTGCTGTAGCATGAATTTGTCGGACCCTTTTGACCTATTCGCTCTGGTTCTCACCCAATTTTATTAATTCCACGTCATGACCTACACAACGGTAGCAGTTATTAAAGCTATTGTTTGTGTTAATGACTGCAGACTTTAAGCTCAAATGAGAAGAAGGTTAAGCGAGTTCATCCCTTCTCTTTGACCGAGGTTTTGGATCCAGAGGTATACTCTCCTTTTCGCTTCCTTTATCACAATATTAAAGTGTTCTCTTTGGCATGATATTTAATGAATTAGTTCTTTCTTTATGCCTAGCTATGCACCGTTCTGGTAGAGAATCTCCCAGAGGATCACACAATAGAGAACATGAAGAAGATATTTGGGGATGTCGGAATGTATGTCACTTAACTGTCTTATGTTGTGTTATTCAACTTTCTTTGTGCCAGTTGCCTTATGCTAGTAACCTTTTGTAGTATCAAGAAGATCACCGTTCATGAAGGAAATGCTCCAAGGGAGACAAGGAAATGTAGCATTGAGGAGAAGCTTCTGATTGGTAAGGTAAGGTGCATTAGCTGGCTTAATGTGACACCAATTTAATTAGATACGTAATCACTGATTTTTGGTGTATTCTTAGGAAGCAGGGGTGCTTCTACCCCTTACCAATTCTCTTGTATCAGCTGCTTTGAAGGTGGAGTAGGCAACTTCGATTATATTTCTTAATTATCAACCACAAACTCACATAGATACACGAAATAGGATACGCAAGCGGTACTTTCGGTCCTTTTCACTATTGAAGAACTTTAAGTTCTCGGATTAGAAAACCGGTGTTAGTAAAAAGCCTAAGTTATGGGTGTAAAAGAGAATAATTAGGACGTCGCAATATAAAAAGATCCTAGTTTTTTCCCCTTTCAAAGATGTAAAAACTTAGTCCATTTGTTACGTTCCAAAACCTAATATATGTATTCTGTCAGAGCCTGGATTTTCAAATAGCTTAAATTGGAAAACCTAAATCATGGTCATGTTCGATAAGTCACACATTGGTCTTTTGTTGGGGACATAAAAGAAAAATGAGGTTCCATATGAGTATTTGACTAGTATTCTATTAGATAGTAAGCTATACTCTCTTTTATTGCTGCACTCTTCTCAATAAGTCAGTACTAGAGAAGTTTAGTTAAGGTTAGACAAGTGACACGACCACGAGGTTATGCATCTCTGTGCATGTTAATATTCCTGGTTGTTTATACTCAGTATCTTGTGGATGTATAAATTAAGGTTTTTTCGTATTTCAAATGGTTGTTATCATCATACTGGTTGTGTGTGCAGTTGCACGCGGTTGTGGAATATGAGACTGTTGAGGCTGCTGAGAAAGCTGTAAGTTAAAAGTTCTCCGCATTTTGATTGCCATCCCTATTATGATAATTATATTATAAGATACATCACACTCTCCACTGGTGATGATATTCTTCAGGTTGCTACTTTAAACAATGAACAAGACTGGCGTCATGGCATGCGAGTCAAGCTTCTCAAGCGCAGGGTAACTACTTTTTCATTGATCTTCTTATGATAACTGCTTTGCTAATGATTTCTCATACTCAGGTCAAGAATGCTCAGAAGAAAAAGGGACCTGATTCTGAGAAGAAAAAGGGCCATGATTGTGAGAAGAAAAAGGGGCATGACTCTGAGAAGAAAAGTAATGTCCAAGCAGAATCACCTGGGGATAAAGAGAACCAAGACTCAAGTGAGCACCATGATGACACTTTGAATGAAGAGGTATTATTAGCAATTTATTATTGACTTCAGTATTTTCTTACTCTAACGCGTACAGATGGTAAGTTAGGTTGGTTGGGTAACGGGTCATATTTTGGAACTGGCCGGGTTGGGTTTACGCTGAACACCTCTTGTGCAAAATTGTTTTTTTTTTTCCCCCGTAAAGGATTTGTGTGTTTGAGGACAAAAACTATGTTATCAATAATAAGAAACTATTTTTTTTTAAATAGAATGATTTAGGAGGGTTTTATGTGTTAAAAAACTACTTTGGCCGACTTCTGTTACATTTTTTTATCGGTTCGACCAGGCACATTTAAAATGTGGCCAGGGTCAACCCACATAGAGGTTGAAATTTAACTTTTACTTACGCACCTAGTAACAGAAGAAGAGGAGTCAGATAGTTTATTTACGCATACAACCTCCCAAATGTTCAAACATTTAGATTTCTATTGTAATAGTAACTATTAAATTGTTAATTTTAATAAATATATCTAATGCAATAGATTGCATTGAGCGCGTCATCTGTTTTTGGACACTGGCCTCTTTAATGGAGTTTCTAATCTGTATTGATTAGCATGAATCACTTAACGGGGAGCATAAATCAAAGGATAAAGATGGAAACAAGGGTCAAAACCGGAGGCGTTCTAGGAAACAGAAGTATCAAGGACCTACTGGCATGGGTAAGATGCCCATCTACATATTTGCTTTAAAAATCTGGAACAGCTCACTATATTGAACATGAAAACTAACTTGTTTATTGCATAACAAATCAAGGTCACGGGACAGCGTTCCACAATCATGGGGGTGAAGTTTCAAAACCTCCTCCTGGTCCAAAAATGCCAGACGGTACAAGAGGATTTACAATGGGGCGTGGGCGACCTCTCAGTTGACGTACAGAATCAGTGCCTCTGCCCAGATTTTATCTTGTATGCATCCTATGTAAATGCTGAAGGGATCATTATCTGAATTATGAGGCTGAAAGTGTGTAGTTATCTGCAAAGTCAACTGTACTATCAGATTGTGGATAAGTTTATACTTTTGTGATGCTGTGTAACATAGCGGTGTAAGTTTATGGTATTATTTGGTTGGTTGTGTCATATGCTGTCTTTGACCTGTGGTTGAAATGTGACCTCTGAAAAGTATCTCACTACAAGTGTTTTTGTAAATGGCGAATAGGTTGGTTGGACGGGTTGGGTATCCAACTTTATTAGTTTGGGTTCGGGCCGGGTTGCGTTTAACATATCTTGATCACACCACAAGATCTCCGTAGAAGACTTTTAATGGTCTACATGTTACTCCTAGTCTAGACATGCAAGTACCATAGTGAATAAGTTGTACATTATTAGAAACACCCCAATGTATGACAACATAACATGTAAATGAGCCACATCTATTCATCATTATAAAATATATAAAAACCTAATGATTTTTGAGTCGGCTATAGATTCTGCTTAAATCAAGTCCCATGAATTCATGCTTTCAGTGAGACAGATGCCTCTTTTATGTGCTTGATTCGAACTAGCAATCCATGATCGAATTTTGGCATTGGGATTCTTTTGAAAGATTCGTCTTGCTTAATAAGCTCCCAAGTAAAATTTGTCACCAAGCGATAAATCATGGCCAAAGTTTCCATTTTTGCAAGCTCAATACCTGGGCACATCCTTGGCCCTCCTCCAAATGCTACAAAACTAAATGGCGGTGGTGAAGGGACATGCTTCTCAAAACGAGTTGGATCAAATATGGTTGGATTCTTGAAGATGCTATTGTCCATGTGTGTCACGGACTGAGACAACAAAACCTGAATGAAACATCGTACAAATAAAAGTAAGTGATTGTGTTCATATGATTTTTGTACTCATTTAGTTTTTTTGGTTATTTGATTACATAGAACCTGCCATCCTTTAGGTACAATGAATCCATCATACTCAATATCTTGCATTGCTCGTCGAAAAGTTAAAATAACGGGAGGGTTTATCCGCAACATCTCAGATGCTACTCTCCACGTATACGTCATCTTTTTTAGGTCTTCCCATGTCAAAGCTTCTCCCACTGATTTATTCTTGGCAATATCTTCGATTTCTACAATATCAATTATGTAAACTCAATTTGACAATCATAATGTTGTTTGTGTGATGTGGCCTCTGCCCTCTTGTGTTTATAAGTGTTAGACCCATTGAGAGGCATATATGAGGAAAAAAAGGTCTTACCTTGAACTATAGTAGAGTTGATAGATTTATTGTTAGCCAAAAGCCTAACCAAGCAGGTAATAAGGACAGAGGTTGTATCATATCCTGCAATCATCACAATGATGATGTTGTCAATTATCTCTTCATCGGACATACCTGTTGACGAGCTATCATCATTATCATGGATGCTTAGCAACGAAGTGATTAGATCTCTCTGAGGACTAGCTTCTTTGTTGTGTTCTTGAAGTGCATCCTTTTTCTCGTGTATAAGATTTACTAGCAGTGGTATTAGCTTATTCCTTGCATTGATCCCGCGATTGTATCGTGTGAAGGGCAAGTTGATTGGAATTGCAAGTACAGCACCAATCATGTCTTGGAAAAGTGGTAGCAATTTCTCTCTTTTGGGTCCTTTTTCGATCCCAAAAAGTAACGAGCAAATTACGTTAAAGGTTAAGGTCTTGATTAGGGGTTGCACCTACATAGTTGTAGTATAATAGAATATTAATCAAATACATATAAACATACACTAAAGGCCATGTTTGAATTAAACAGATGTTTTAGTTATTAATTCTACATCATTCAACTTGGGACATGTCTTACCTGCAAGACTTCAGTAACAGCCATAGATATTTTCTATATTATATGCTTATTATGAATCTTTAGTTTAACAGCCATATGTAAAGTATATATACCTGAAGTTCATGTTTACCATGCCAATGTATTCGAAGGTGGTGTTGTATTTCTTCATCAACTTTCCCAACATGTTGCTTTAACACTTCAAGCTTCAAAAATGAAACCAAGGCCGTTCTAACTCGTTTGTGATCCTGCCCAGTTAACTCGAATACATTTTTCAAACCGAACATCCTGCTACTTGTTGGTGGTTGTTTGCTGGTGAGTATGTTCCCATCATAAGTATATATAAACTTATTTGCAGCTGTACCATGTAAAATGACCGTCGGGTATCCAAAAAGATTGGTTTTCCATATGAGACCGTGTTTTGCTATTCTCCTTTGAAACCATTCTTCAACCTTGTCGGCTTTCAAGGCCTTGAGAAGGTCTAAGCTCTGCCCTATGAATGGCAGTCCCAAGGAACCAGGTGGGAGTCGATTGGAATATTTATCGCGTCGAGAAATAAACAAAATTGAAAGGAAAACAAATAACAATGAAAGTAAAATGGAAAGAACTTCCATTTCCATGGCTAGAAACCAACAAGTTGAGTTGGGAGAAATCCTTTAATAAAATAACTCATGATCTGGTAGTGTCATTGTCTTTTTGTGTGATTAGCACCTTTGGAAAAGATCCCTTTTATAATTTTATTATACAAATATTCACTAAATCAATAATTATAAGATCTGGAACTATAATTGTATTATTTATTTATTTGTAAAAATTAAAACCAATATTATCTTAAGTCTTAACACATGACCGAAACCGAAAAAAGAATTCTACAATGTCCAAGCTCTCTTCGCGCGCATTGTAGCTCACTCTGACCTCTAAACTACTTTATATATGGGTTCCTTTAGTTCTCGTATTTGGGAAGGGTACTAAGGTCGCTAAACAAGGAAGGATAAGATGTGCAGAAGGCGTAATTGTTCATGATTGAACTTCCAAAACTCACGTATCATGTAATACCATGCTTATTATCCTCTTATAACACAATTGAATGATTGATCCTAGCTCAACTTACAAATATGCCACCATTCTTTTCAATGGCGGTTCACCAGTGTGGGCCGCTGCCCACATAAAGATTTTCGTAACTAAGCTTAAATATATACAAAGTTGAAATACATTAACATATGCCCACTTACCTCATTGGTCAGTGCCCTTTCTTTTAACCAACTGGTCGCAAGTTTGAGATTAGGTACAAGCTTTTTAATCCCAATCTTTTTCAAACTTCCTTTTTTCTTATCTTATTTCACCTTTCTTTCCGTTCATTATTTTTCCTTTCAGTTCTTAAACTATAAAAAATGACACCATTACAAAAACAATTTCCTTTTCTTATATCACCTTTCTTATATTCATTATATTTTTCTTCACAATTTCTTAACTACTTATTATAAAAATATAGTAGCATTACAAGAACAATTATTAAACTCTATAATATAAAGGTAAAAGTGTTCCTTCAACTTCTTTTCATAATAAAAATCCTATAAGCATAACCAAATGCATTATATAGTTCACAAATAGTTTTGAGTTACAAGTAGTTACAAGGTTTGTTGGGGTTGCTAAATTAATAAATTTTTCAGTATGGTTTTTTGTGTTTAGAATCAAATTAAGCCGAATTCTTTTTCGTTTAAGTTGTATTACTACAAGCATAAGTTTTGATTTGATTTTAGTTTATCGTATTACTTCGAGAATAAAAGATCGCAATTCGAAACCAAAAACATGGTGTGACAATCCTAAAATTCACCCCCGCAATGAAAAAGTTCTGGTACCGCCCCTGATTCTTTTTAATATCTAAAATCATAGAACTAAAAACCAATTTTATAATAATAATTAGAGCAGAGCAATTAATCATATTACGGGTCTTTACAACGAAGTATTCATTTATTCGATGCTTATTAATATAATATAATATGATAGGATATGATATAATATAGAATTAATGTACAAAACTTGATTACAATCAAAATACTATTACAAGCTAGATCTGTTATATAATATGATATTAATAATATCTAAATATTAATAAAAGAAAACTTGTGCTATTGAAATTTTTTATAAAATTGAGACCTATTAACCAATCAAATGCTTTAATTTTACTAAACATTCAATTAACCAATAAAATGTTATAATTCACCTAAAAATCTCTTTTAATAATAAAATTTTAATTAATATAATTAAATAAATAAACAATCCCTTCCGTCAATATTTGATATAATAGCTCACGACTCTTTTTCATATATCGATCATATCTCTATATTGATTATTATTAAACATTAATATTAATATTATATCAAAATATTTATTTTAATAGTAATATGAATATTAATATTAATATTATATAAATATAAACAAAAAAATATAAATAATGATAAATAAAGAAATTATGCTATTATTGAAATATTCGAAAGGGATTATGTTAATTACACATTAAATGGTACTCCATATATGTTTAATTTATGTATGTCAATTGTTTCAAACAAATACAATTAATATATACCTTTCAATGTGTGTGTGCTAATTAAGAAAAATAATTATACATTTTCATTTACGATCATTGTCATGTTTATATTTAAATATGTTTGTATATATAGGTTTTAACTAATAAGATAATAAACGAAAACCTTTACTATCGAAATCGAAATATTTAGTAAAATAGAGACCTTATAACCAATTGAATGATTTGATTTTATTAAATATATGTTTAGTTTATGCACATTAATTGTTTCAAATAAATATAATTAGCATATACTTTTCAATATGTGTGTGTTTTACAAAAAAAAATATTGTACATTTTCATTTACGATTCATTTACATACACGGGTTTGAAAATAATACATTCTTTGCGTTATCATTGTCAAATTTATATTACAATATCACTATCATGTTTATATTTAAATATATGTGTATACATAGGTTTAAACCAGTAATAAATAAAAATATTTGCTATTGAAACATTTCGTAAAATATAAACCTTATAACCAATTAAATAATTTGATTTTATTAAACTTTCGATTGACTAATCATTTACACTCATTTATCTAAAAAGTATGTTTGAAAAAAGAAGAAAAAACATAATCCCCTCACTATACTGTTTTTACCTAAATATAACTTAATTATTATTATTACTAAAAGGTAATCTAAAGGGTACCCCTAACCCCGTATCATATTTCAATGGTATATTTCAATGGTATGGGTCTGCTTCACACAACAAAGGCTTCAACGTTGGAAAAATCACATGTCTACAAATAAACCACATTTGATGAGGAATGGAATAGAACCCCTGACCTATAGGCCACATATGTGAAGTTTGAGCATTTACAGTGATAGTGCCACTTGAGCTACGCTAATTTGGTATTTTAATTATTATTACTAACTTATCATTATTATCGTTATTTTAGGTTATTAGTATATGTAAAAATATTATATTTTTTTATCATATGTCGAAATGGAGCATTTCATATTACTTTATTGCCTCGAGAAAGTTTTTGTTTAAAAAAAATAGTATTTTAGAGTGACTGATTATCAGTTTGTCAATTGTGAATCCATGTGAACATATAAGTTGTACTTAATACTCCATATAAGTTATAAAAATAAGAAAAAACCTTCAATGTTTATAGTTTTTTACAATTAAGTTGTAGAAATTACACTTCGATATAGATTATGACTAATTGATCAACAAATATAGATTCCTACAATATAATTATCGTTTAGCAAATTGATTTTAAGGTACGAGTATCTAAGTTTTCTTCCTTTAATACCTTTCAATTTAAATAAGCAATGTGAACAAATTCTCTGTAAATATTTTTGCATAATGGATGTCATAATTTATCACTTGAAGAACTACCAAAAAGATATTCAAATAGTAGAGATCAGAGAATGAGACTTAACATAAATAATATAAAGATAGTATGCTTTCAACATCCCGTGTTTATACACGGGTCTAAAATCTAGTAATATAATATAACATAATATAATATAATATAAATAACGTTGCTATCATATATTCGTTATACACATATTGAGAAATTCGAAAATTACACGATGTTTTAGAAGTGTTGAAGATCAAGTTAAGCACGAACGAAACGGGTCATTTTATAATATGCAGAAAAATGCTTGTGTTAGTGTGATTTGGTATGTATTATATTTGATTTGGAGCAATAGAAATAATAAGGTGTTCAAGTTGTCTTCCGAAGTGGTTCTGGAGTCTTATGGTTGGTTCACAGCTAGAGAATAATCTGCAAAGATTTTATGGGATCAATGGAATAACAAAGCTGGAGGTATCTGATAATGTCCGGTTTAGTGCACTACAAGAAAGATGCAGATTACCCATAAAATTTACTCACATATACTAATTTGTGGGTATACATCCACAAATTACCCCAGATTAACCATGGTTGACAATTAAGAATGTTGATCAAAATTACTCTCGAATCACCCATGCATACACGAAACTACCAGGAAATTCTTTTTTGAGTCTAAATTGTGACTAAATTGGTGGTAGTTCTGGGCAAGTGTGTCATTTTTCTATTCATGGTTTTGCTTTTATGTTAGTTTTTTGTTTGTCCGACTTGTTGGCTGAATAATCCACGAGGCTTGAGTCCACCACCACATACATTCGAACTAGGTAGTAAGCTCTTTCAAGGTAGACTGGCGTGGCCACATATAAAAGTGTTGTTAATTTTATTCCTTTTGCCAATGGCGTGTAGCTCAGTTGGTAATGGGTGGGGGCATCACAATAAACACAAGGTCAGGAAAACCCTGGCACCCCCATAACCACAACCGTTGAGTGAGTCAGGTATGCCCCCCACATTATAGAATTGGTAGCCGATTATGGGCCGGTCTGGGTTGCCGGTTATCAACCTTTTGCCACAATTTTATTCCTTTTAGGCACTAACCAAGGTTTGAACTTTGGATCTCCAATTCTCCAATAGATATCTCTATATCGATATACCACTTTAACAACCTTATCATTTTTGTTGTGTTTTTTTTACCTTGTTTATGGTTTTTCTTTAATGATATCTACTATTTTCAAGAAAAAATAATATGCGGTATAAAATGAGTAATGCTACAGAGGTTTTATTACGCAGATGTAAATATAGATCTACGTCTTCTATTGGTTGAATTTTTCTCTTTTATAATCTCATCCAATCATTTTTCATATAAAATATCCGAGATAGTTTTGCTTGTTTATATTAGATCATCTCCAATTCTCCACTTTGGCAACATTTAATAGGAAGTTTACGTGATGACATGAGCATTCAATAGCATTGTAATTATGTCAAGTATTGCAAACACTTTAAGATGGGTTTGCATATGTCTCAACTCATATTAACACTCTAAAATGGGACCCACCTCACCCTCACCCTCGGAGCATGTGATCCCTAGTTTTAGGGATGAAAAAACATCTGAAATTGACAGGTAAAACTGAACCTGAAATATTTAGAGCGGGTATGGATGTGGGTTAGTGGTTTGGATGCGGGTTGAGTACAAATATTTTTTATTTCACGGGTATGGGTATAGTTATAGGTTTTATACCTGCCTGATTACCCGTACCCGTATTCATACCCGTTTACCCGTATCCATACCCACATAATTGTTCTTTGTAATTTAGGTTTTTATATAATATATAATATGTTAATGTATAAGAAGATAATGTATATATCAACTCGCTAAACTTATACCATATGCTTTTATATTTAGATTTCCATAATTATTACATTTGAATTTTCTATGTTATAAAAATATGAAATTGTTCGTTATCTTGAATGTTTCGAAACTTTGAATTAGTTAATTAAATAGTTGTGTTGGCTCTAATATTTGAAATCTTGAATATACTATAGTTTATGATATTTTGGTTTTGTTTTGCCGTGTTTCAATTTTTCATCGTATTTTCAACCCCCAAACACTTTTTTGTTCGACCACAGTCACATAGACCGGGATACACGAAACCCGCGGATATACCCAAAAACCCGATGAGTATTACTAATTGGGTACCTAATGGGAATTGGGTTGTGTATGAGTACGAATATTACAAACAAATATAGGTGTGAATATACTAAAACCCGTCCGAACACGACCTGTTGCCATCCCTACCTAGTTTCTTTTTTTCTCTCACTTCTTGCACTATATTAGTCTTACCTTCTATTAATTTTAGTTAAACCGTGAGTGCATAAAATTATGTATAAGTGGCATTGCATTACACACTTCAAGGATGTAACTCATTCAAGATGCTCTTAAAGCATAGGGGGTATGGTGACATTGTTTTTATTAACCGTGTCTTCACGGATATGTTGTTGAAAAAGTGGAGGTGTGGAGGATATTGAGTTTACAGTGTTATAAAAATTTGTTTGTTAAATGATTGTGTGTGAGAGGAAAAAGAAAGGAAAAAACAAAAATAAAACAAATGCAGTGTTTTGTACTAGACGGCGACCGGGAAAGCTGTTTCGGTGTGGGTGAACACCGTCCGACGGCATTCTCGATAGAAGATTTTACTGGGAACGCTTAGACACCGTGTGCTCTTAGTTTGCAGGCGTGTTGAACCTGAAAAAGTGGTCAAGTTTTCAACGGTTTAAGGGCGCGTTTAGTTACAGAAAAATTTCTCCATTTTTCATTTTCCATTTCTCTAGAGAATGAGAAGTGTTTTACCTCTCTAAAAAAGCATGGAAAATCTTGAAAACGTGTTTAGTTGTAAGGGGTAGAGTTTTCTTTTCCAAGGAAGAGTAGAGATGGAAGAGCGTCAAAAGTAGCTTTCAACTTTGTAGTTATAAAAAGGAAACAAGGATTTTCCTTTTCCTAGAAAAGTTTCTAGGAAAACTCAAATTTAAACACGTTTCTAATTTTCTTGTTTTCTTAGATTATTTTTATGGAAAAGTAGAAAGTTTTCTGTAACTAAACACACCAATTTTAGTTATTTCTTTTTTCTCATTTGACGTACAAATGCATTCTTAGATCAAGCATTATCATCTAAAAATTTTCTAAAAATTTCAAGCATACATAAGATGTAAAACAACTTAATAATGCAACAAATGATAGTTACGTGGAGCGTATATTTAACTATTAACAAGAAGTGTTAATCTAGTCAGTTTAGAACGAAAATCAAACAAACTATAAACTGCTACACTTTGTAATTTCCTAAATCTTCATTTTCCAAGTGGAACCGCAACATTTTGAAAAATATGGCGGGTCTTAAACTCTTAATTAGACTCTTTGGGTCACTGGGACCGCCCAATTAGCCCAGTAGCCCACATGTTAATCAAAATTTCAACCCTTAATTTAGCCACCCTATAAGGATACAAAGCTTTTAATCAATTTAGTTCCTACAATCTTATAAATAAATAAATATCTCATCTTAAATAAATTATATATAGAAATGTCATCATTATAATTAAGTTTTAATTTGTCAAATTAAATCCTTTAATTTGAGTAAATTTTAATATAAGATCCATAACTTATTAAATAATATTTTTTTAATAAACTACATATAAAAGAAATTTAATTAATTAATTAAAACATTATCCAAATCGATCTGTAATGTTTCTATTTCAATTCACCGAGTAGAATAAAATTACTTGAAAAAAATAATATAGACTAAAAGTAATTATTTTTCTCTTCACTAAATTGGTTTCAAAATTAACACTTTTTAATCTCTACTTATATAAATCTTCAAAATTAACACTTTTTAATCTCTACTTATATAAATCCCATTACATAAAGTAATATTATGATGAATCCCACTAAGTGTTTAATATACATATTAATTAACACACTTTACTATTACAAACAATATATGAAATAGGAAATTTTTTATAAAATATCAATGGCTCGTGTATATATATATATATATGGGTGTAAATTTAAATAAAAAACTACTGCAGGCTGTATATATCATAGTATTAGATGATAGAATAGGCGGAAAAGAAAGAATGCACCATCAGCATCCGGCAGGGCGTTTCAGATGACAGTTGATGAAGCTGTCAGGACAGAGGATGTCATAACCGGTACTTTTCTTATCAATTATGTATCGGCATGTGTTCTATTTGATTCATGAGCAAATTGTTCATTTATATCCATGTTTTTCTGTGATAAACTGGAATTGACACCCACTGTTATTACAAATCCTATTGAGGTTGAGGTAGCGGATGGTAAAATGATTCCGGTTACCACATCGGTGACTGGAGCTAATATTTTGATTGATGGCCATAGTTTCCATGTTTCTTTCCTTTTGATGCATATTCCAGGTTTTGATGTAGTTTTGGGAATGGATTGGTTAAGTAAGAATAAGGCTAATATAGATTGTCATAGAAAGTTGATAAAAATCACAATCTCGGATGAGTCACATGTCGTGGCTCGAGGGGAACGGGAGACTGGAGGTATTCCTTTGATCTCTTTGTTGAAAGCTAGAAAATCGTTAGCCAAAGGGTGTGAATCGTACTTGGCCTATGTCGTTGATGCTAAGTTAGAAAAGAAAACCGTTTCCGATGTCCGAGTGGTTTCTGAATACCCGGAAGTATTCCCTGATGAATTGCCTGACCTACCTCCCATTAGAGAAGTAGAGTATAAAATTGATTTAATTCCTGGTTCTACTCCTATAGCTAAAGCTCCTTATAGATTAGCTCCCTCAGAAATTCGTGAAATGATGAGTCAAATTCAGGAGTTGTTAGATAAGGGTTTTGTTAGGCCCAGCTCTTCTCCATGGGGTGCACCTGTATTATTCGTTAAAAAGAAAGATGGCACCTTTCGTATGTGTATTGACTATAGGGAGTTGAATAAGAGAACCATTAAGAATAAGTACCCTTTGTCTCGAATAGATGAATTATTTGATCAACTACAAGGGTCTTCCTATTTCTCTAAGATTGATTTAAGGTCGAGTTATCACCAAGTGCGAGTTTGCGAGGAGGATATTCCTAAGACTGCTTTTCGCACTAGATATGGTCATTATGAATTTCTTGTTATGCCTTTTGGGTTGACTAATGCACCGGCGGTTTTCATGGATTTGATGAATAGAGTATGTCGACATTTTCTCGATAAGTTTGTTATTGTGTTTATTGATGATATTTTGGTATATTCTAAATCTGAATCCGATCATGAAATGCATTTGCGTTTGGTTCTTGACATTTTGAGAAAGGAGCAGTTGTATGCAAAATTTTCCAAATGCGAGTTTTGGCTTCGGGAGGTACAGTTTTTGGGACATGTCATTTGTAAAGATGGAGTTAAGGTAGATCCATCCAAGGTTGAGGCAGTTATGAATTGGCGAGCACCTAAGTCTGCTTCTGAGATTAAGAGCTTTCTTGGGTTGGCGGGTTATTACCGAAAGTTCATTAAGGATTTCTCTAAACTTGCGGGTCCTTTGACGAAATTAACTCGAAAAGATGTTAAGTTTCAGTGGACTGAACAACAGGAATCGGCTTTTCAGACATTGAAACAACTGTTATGTCAGGCTTCGGTGTTAGCATTACCTGAAGGATCCGATGATTTCATAGTTTATTGCGATGCTTCGTCTGCGGGTTTAAGTTGTGTTTTGATGCAACAAGACCGTGTTATTGCTTATGCGTCGCGACAATTGAAACCTCATGAGATAAATTATCTAACCCATGACTTAGAACTTGCGGCAGTGGTTTTCACCTTGAAAATTTGGAGGCACTATCTTTATGGCACGAAATGTGTCATTTGTACGGATCACAAAGGTCTTCAATATATGTTCACTCAGAAAGAGCTCAATATGCGACAGAGGTGATGGTTAGAATTGATCAAAGATTATGACTGTGAGATTCGTTACCACCCGGGTAAAGCCAATGTAGTGGCGGATGCATTAAGTCGGAAAGGAAAATCCGAAAAGATTTGTTTTATGCGTTTGGAAGTTTCTTCGGATTTGATTGATCAATTGAGATCGACACAAATGGAGGCTTTGATGGATAATAACTTGAAATCTGAGGTGATGATTAAAAGAAAGGATTTGTTGATTGATGATTCTCGGGGATTAAAGACTTTTCAGTCGCGTGTTTGGGTTCCCTTACTTGGTGGTCTTCGGGATGTGATTTTGATGGAGGCTCATAAATCTAGATTGACGGTTCATCCTGGAAGTACTAAGATGTATCATGATTTGAAACCATTGTATTGGTGGCCTACTTTAAAATTGGATGTAGCTCGGTTTGTTGAATCTTGTCATATTTGTTCTCAAGTAAAGGCCGAACATCAGAAACCTTATGGATCATTGAAACAACTTGAGATTCCCGAATGGAAATGGGAGCATATAACAATGGATTTTATAACCAAATTACCTAGAACAGTTAAGGGTAATGATATGATTTGGGTAATTGTCGATAGACTGACCAAAAGTGCTCATTTTCTTGCTACTTGTGAATCGGCATCGTTGAGTAAGTTGGCACAATTGTACATTAATGAGGTCGTTTCTAGGCATGGAATTCCGTTGTCCGTTGTTTCCGACAGAGATTCTCGGTTTGTATCGGGTTTTTGGCAAAGTTTGCAAGGGAATTGGGTACTAGAATTAACTTGAGTACAGCTTATCATCCTCAGACTGATGGACAGTATGAGCGGACTATACAGACCTTAGAAGACATGTTACAGGCTTGTGTTTTGGAGTTTGGCGGGTCTTGGGATTCTCATTTACCTTTGGTTGAATTCGCCTATAATAATTCTTTTCATTCTAGTATAGGCATGCCACCCTATGAGATGTTGTATGGTCGTAAGTGTAGAACACCCACTTGTTGGTTAGAGGCGGGAGAGAAACAGTTAGCGGGCCCTGATATAGTACAAATTACAGTTGATAAGGTAGTTATAGCTCGTGATAGGTTAAAAGCTGCTCGTGATAGACAGAAACAATATGCCGATCCACGTCGTCGACCCGTTTCTTTTGTAGAGGGTGAATTGGTTTATCTGAAAGTTTCACCTTGGAAGGGTGTTATTCAGTTTGGGAAGCGTGATAAACTAGCTCCTAGATTCATTGGACCATTTAGAATCCGACATGTAATCAATGATCAAACGGTTTCATTGGATCTTCCTCCGGAATTGGCGGGTATTCATGATACTTTTAATGTGTGCTATTTAAAGAAATGCAATGTGGAGGACCAATCCCAAGTTCTTCCATTGCAAGACTTGCATGTTGACCTAAATCAAAAACTTATAGAAGAGCCTGTAGAGATTTTAGACCGCAAGGTGACTAAATTTCGAAAGAAGGATATACCCATGGTGTTGGTTAAGTGGAATCATAATTTTGGTCCGAACCTTACGTGGGAGACCGAGTCTTGCATGAGGACGCGTTATCCTAATCTCTTTGAGCGTGGCGAGATTTCGGGGACGAAATCTCCTTAAGGAAGGAAGATTTGTAACATCCTCGACTTGGGCCTAGTAGAATTACGGTATTTTTCTTAATTTATTTGCTATTTAAGTTGCAGTTACGATTAGTTGGCATTATTTGGATACTTTAAATTAATGTGTCAAATAGTCAAACGACTTATAGTGATAAATGAATTATTGCTTGTTTTGAATTAATTTAGATGACAGTATAATAAAATGTATTTTCTCGCAAATGATTTTTAGGTTCCAGACAATAGATTTAGGACGGGTATAATACTACACTGTATTTGAATTGGGTTAAATGAGTTAGTCGACCTTTATTCCTCATTTCCCCATTTTGCCTAACTCCCTCAAGAACACATACTTACGTACATTTAGAATTCATAAGAGAAATTATTATTTTCAACCATTCTTGAGGTTTAATTATGAACCTACAACTAAATTCTATCATCATCATTTCATTATCATCTCCATTGTAAGTATAATTCTCCATTTTTATGTATATGGTTAAATTCTCCATTTTTATGTATATGGTTAAATTAGTAGGAATTGGGTTGAATTTATGATGCATGTGTAGAAATTGGTGTTAGATGTTGTTGTTTATTGTTATAACATGTTTATAGACTATACTTGAGGTTGATTACAGAGTGAATTCGTGTTTGGTATGTGCATTTCATGTTTTTAGAGTTTTGGTTCGAAGCTGATGAGTGCAGAACAGGAACTGATCTGGTTAATTGGTCTTAGCCGTTCGGCTAAAACTAGTTCAGCCGATCGGCTGAGTATAGATAGCCGATCGGGTAAAATGAGCCGTTAGGTTGGATTAGTTCAAAAATCAATCAGAAACTCACCCCTGAACTTGTGTAATGATTTGATCAAGGGGTAACCGATCGGTTCAACTTGAGCCGATCGGGTAAAGCACTTTAGCCGATCGGCTGGGATGTCTGAGCCGATCGGGTATAAGCTGGACAGGATGTTTTTGTGTGTTGTAATGTTTTTTAAATACTCTATATACATGCATATATTAAACTAAGTAACTAAAGACAATGAATGTGGAACGTTGTGATTATTATTAAGTAATGTAGTTGCGATGAATTGCATTATTTCAAATGGATTCCTAACTCGTTAATTGTTATGTTTCAGATAAACTGAAGACTCAATAATATAAGAACTTTGAGTGAAGACTTTGGTAATAAGGGTGAGTGGATCTATGACTTACAATCTAAGTTAATTGTAACAATTTGGTTACAGCGGGTAAATGTAGTTTTACCGTTTTTAATTACATATTGTCATGATTATTATGAATTATGTGATTTATTCAGAGGTCAATTGCAATTGGGTTGGGATGCTATTACTTGGACAACATTAGTGCTTTGTACATGTGTTATTTATTGAAATGATGTTGTATGAAGTAATAGTACCCAACTATCGGTTAGATCACTGATTTGGCCTTCAGTGGTTGTAAGTGTTGCTTGAGGGCCACCGCGGTAGTAGGGTTCCTCAAGGACCACCGATCCTCTTGACGCTAGTTGTTTATGATGCTTAGTTGTAAACAATTGTTAAATTGAGTTATGTTGTTAGTTATTGTTCTATTCACTTAGCTTTGTGCTAATCCCTCCTCCTAACTCCTTGCAGGTGATCTTTTGTATGTGGGTTGACAAGAGTTTGTGAAAAAGAATGTTTGACACCGCTTACTCTGTTTTGGTCAAACATGTTAATAGTTTATTATCATGTTGGATTTAATAACACTAAGGCGTAATATTTAAATGTTTGTATTAAGTTAAGTGTTTGAATAATATTATGTGGTTTGTACTTTTATTTTAAATGGTAAACCATGTTGTAATTATTAAATATCGCTTCCGTTATGTTTAAAAAAAATAATAATAAAATAGCCTTGTGAAATTGGTGTGCGTTACAAGTAGCCTATATAGGCCCGTATTTATGTTTGGTCACTCAAGTCCATTGTACACTAACCAAAAGAAAACATAAAACCAACCCTTTCATGGTTACTTACCCGATCGATTCCACAACCAACATATGTGAGGTAAACCGCACAATCCGCATGGTTAAGGGCATTTCGGGACAATGGGGATCAAACTCATGACCTCTGCATTTTATGTTGGATGTCTCTCACCACTACACTAATTACACTACAAGAATAATGGGATTTAGCGACGGACAAAAGTCGTTGCTAAAGCCCATAACATCATCGCCGTAGAGCTTAAGAGATGACATGGCGTCGCAACAGCGTCGTCGCTATATCCTCGTCTGTGTTAGTCTACTGAGACAACTTTATGGGCTTTAGCGACGACTTACTTTATGGGCTTTAGCGACGACTTATTGTCGCTGAAGGGTTTTGTCGTATTAGGTATTTTTCTTGTAGTGTAATGCTGCCTCTCACGACTAGGCTAGTGTTGTGGGGATCCCATTGTGTTGTAACTATAGATTAGAGCACGCATGCAAGAAGGAAGTTTGAGCTTGATGCAAATGGCTAAAATATCTTCTACTTTACATGATTATCAATCAAATAAAAAGTTATTTTATGTACCAATCCTTACATCTCCTACTACTGATGGGGTGACAACTACATTTAATGATAATTCATTTTTCATTGGGATATACTCTAACTGTAAACTTTCGCTTAAGCCGTCCATTTTACTTTAATATTTTATATTGTAGTTCATACCGGTTTTCAACGCATTTACCGGCTTAGTACCGAACTAGCCAGCGAATTGTTCATGACTAATACTAAGAAGCTAGAACCAAACCGCTATATATGAATACTTAATTAGCGGTTCGGCTTCGGTATGGTTTACCGGTTCTTACAGTTTGAAGCGTTTCTTGGACACTAGTCCTACTACAAATCGTAATCGAATTAGATGATGAAGTCAAACTTTGCTTAACCGATGATTCGATTTGTAATCTTTGATTAATCGAAATAAATCTTTTAGGTTATACGGTCTATATGTCAAACAAATCGAAATAACCTAACGGATCTGAAAACATATATAAGCTATCTCAGTTATTACGGAGTATAATAATTTATTAGTGTTTAAATGTAGCTTTTATGATACAAATATCTATAACCCTTTTATATTTATGTGTCATCTTCTTAATATTGAGTGGAGATAAAATAATCGGTCCAGGCGCAGCTAGGAAATCCCAATGGATGGAGCGAACACGATTTGTTTTAAATTCTTTTATAATTTTGCGGGGATGAAATTTTGTAATATGTCATTAATACCTTAAAAAAATTAAATTTACGTAATTCAAATTTCTTGTGAGAGCAGCTGCCTACAACACTTCCCGGCACTGTCTCTGCTCCTCATCAATAGTTCACAACACATCAGTGTCATTTACATTTCCTATACAGTACGGTAAACCAAATAAACCTCGTCATACATGGAGCTTAAGTGGATTAACCAATCCATTTATCAACCAAACCGAATAGGTAAGTAATGTCCATTAACTAAAACGTATTGTGGTTATGAGAGAACTCTTGATCCATATCTGGCCCTAGGAGCATATTCAATAATTACATTATCCGTACCTTTTTGCACTAAGATAGTGGAGAATTGTAAGAAAGTGACTACATTATTAACACTAAATAATGCACTAACTTCACATTAAATAATAATATGTATAACAATCAAAATATATTAATACGATGTATTAGTTATAAGTTTGCGATGAATATTTTAAAGAAAAATACTATATATAATGTTTGCTATTATATTTATTAAAGAAACTCCTAACTATCTATAAAATTTCATTTTTTTCCTTTTGAAAATCTAAATATAATAGTAATTGTTATTATGTCTTATGGCACTTAATAGTTATATAAAAGATATACTATTATATTGTTAAATTCTATACTTTAAATCAACTAAAAAGGATATAATATAAAGATTTAGTGCAACACATTGAAGTAACATTTTTTTAAAGTAAAAATATATTCTCAAAAGATTCTATTTTTTTACTAAAATATTACAATTTGGTATACTAAACTATTGTACTCATTGAAGTTGCTCTCATTGCTTCAAGGTCACCACTAATCCATTGCAAGTTAGGCCACCTGCAGCTGTAACACCATAATACCTCTTTTTCAGGCTTCACATTACCATAACACTACAACACCATTTTAGCACTAGCAATGGTAACACCAGAACGCCCAATTTTACCCTGGGTCCCATTAACTTAATTTAATTTTTAATTATCTACAAGTAAAAAAAAGGGAATATGGTCATGAGTCCCACATGAACGCTCAAATTTTGTTCATTTTAGACTACACAACGGCCCGCTCTAAACACCCCAATACAAGCATTCTAGGGTTCTGGGCTCTGAACGTCCCAACAAGGGGCGCGTTGGAGGTGGTCTTGGTCTCCATCTATCTACTCTATATATTATAAGAGAGTGTGAATTAGGTAGCCATTTTATTATTAGTAATTTATAAAATAATCTCCACCATTAATAAATTAAAACTTTTAATTTAGATCATTGGTTTTGCCTTAAATAAAATGACTGCCTAAATAGTGGATAGAAATTAATCAAATGTCTAAACTACCCCTTTAACAATCAATTAAATTTAAAATTCATTTATTTAGGGTAAATACAAACCAAGTTTTAATCTTATTCACATAATGATTGTCAAACAATTCATCATTTATAAATTCAAATTTGAATATATCCTTTATCTTTTTATTATATATATGCACCATGTATTTTTAAATTGCTAATAGTAGTATTAATTTTTCATTTCAAGTAATTTTTCTCCGATCATCAAATGTATTTTCACCGATTAATTATAAAATTTTCAAGCTCCATGAATGCACCCAAGATATTCGACTAAATGTCTCTAAGGATTTCAACGATTCTGTGCTAAATGTAAGATTTATAATTTTAATATGGTTAGTTGTTCATTTTTTATAAATCTTAGACCTCACATATGTGACCTATAGGTCACGGGTTCGAATTCGTGCCTTGACATATGTGAGTGATTTGTAGACATGTGATTTCTCCGGCGTTAATACTCGCCTTGTAGGCTGGGACGGACACGCACAATTAAAATATGGTACAGGATTCGGGGGTACCCTCCAAATTACCTTTTTTCCCCAATTTATTATTTAGTTTAAGTTTTTTCCTAAAAAAACATTTACACTTAGAGTCGATAAATTTCGGATAGAATTTCTTTTTTTTGTTGGTTATACTAACTTTAGTTTTGTTGCTTGCTTGGATTTAATACAATAATATAATATTGCAATGTAGTCTTTGAATTTAATCCCTTGAAAATAGTTTTTTTTATCTTTTTATGTGAATTATGAACTTTGTTATTGTATACAGCGGCCTCAATTCATCATTTATAACTTCAAATTTGAATTTTAATATTTCCTTTCACTTTTTTATTATATATATGCACTATATATTGTTAAATTACTAATAGTATTTTCTACTTTTTCATTTTCAAGTTATTTTTTCTCCGATCATCAAATGTATTTTATTGATTAATTATAAATTTTCAAATTTCGTGAATGTACACGAGATGTTTGACTAAATGTCTTCAAGGATTTCAACTTTCTATCTCAACTGTAAGATTTATAATTCTGATTTGGTTAGTTATTAATTTTTTTATAAATCTCAGACCCCACTATAGGTGACGGGTTCGAATCCATGCCTTGACAGATGTGGGTTATTTGTGGACATGTGATTTGTCTAGCGTTGATGCTCACCTTGCAGGGTGGGGCGGAAACGTACTACTAAAATATGGTACAGAAGTTAGGAATACCCTCTAAATTACCTTTTTCCCAATTTATTATTTAGTTTAAGTTTTTTCGTAAAAAAAAAAAACATTACACTTAGAGTCGATAAATTTCGGATAGATATATTTCCCTTTTTTTTTTGTTATATTAACTTTAATTTTGTTGCTTGCTTGAATTTAATACAACAATGTGATATTGCATTTTAATCTTTAAATTTATCCTATGGAAAGAGTTTTTTTTTATCTTTTTTGTGAATTTTAAACTTTGTTATTATATACAGCTAGCTTTATAATAAAAACATCATTCTTGTGGTAAGAAAAAATTAACATACCTTACACTAATGAAATAAAAGATAAAAATTTGAATATCTAAAAATTTTTCTACTATCATTGAGATCTACAATATGAAGGGTAATACTATTAGGGTGAGGTTCGGATGAGAAGGTATCATTTGAGGAGAATGAAAAGAAGAATTTTAAAATTTTCATTTTTACCCCCTCCACCTTTTAAATAGTGTACGCTACTCCCTCCTACTTTCTTCCTACCCACCCTCCCCTCCACCACCCACCACTAGCTGCTGTCACCGGCTGCTGCCGGTCGTCGGAAAAAAAATGTTTCAATTTTTTTTAAAATTAAGATTTTTTTTTCATAATTTTTTTTTCCAATTTTTTTTACATATTATCACTTGCTTCCCTGCCGTAGTTGGGATCATCTTTGCGCTGTCCAATTCGGACATAGATTTGTACTGCTTTTTATTATTTTTATTGCATTTTGTATATATGTTTAGTAGATATTGTTCATTTTTACTGCATTTTTGTATTTTACACATAATTCTTTTGATTTGTTTACTGCATTTTATTTATACACCTCAATCTTATATATATTATTTATTTTTTACTGCATTTTAAGTTATACTTAATATATTTTTTACTGCATTTTGTTAAAATTACACTGTATTTTATTATTATTCACTGCATTTTGCATATATTTCATATATTACATATTGTTTTATTTTTTACTGTATTTTATATTATACATATGATCCATTTTTACTGCATTTTGTATGAAAGTATAATACATACTACTGTTTTTACTGCATTTTGCATATATTTATTTAGTACACATTGTTCGTTTTTTACTGCATTTTATATTATATATAATCTATTTGTACCGCATTTTATTATTATTACTGCATTTTGTTATTTTCACTACATTTTATATTATACATAATCTATTTGTACTGCATTTTATTATTTTCACTGCATTTTGTTATTTTTGCTGCATTTTTCATATATTTCATTCATTATACACTGCATTTTGTATTTTAGATATTATCGATTTGTACTGCATTTTGTATTTTACATATTATCTATTTGTATTGCATTTTGTATTTTATATATTATCTATTTGTATTGCATTTTGTATTAAAGTATAATACATATTGTTGTTTTTATTGCATTTTGCATATACATCATTTAGGACATATTGTTCTCTTTTTACTGCATTTTAGATTATATATATTATCCATTTATATGGTATTTTATTGATGTCGGGTATAGAAGATGCAGTAAAATATATAAAAGTTTTAGTTAATTAACAATAATATACAAATTGCAGTGAAAAAAATGTATAGTTATATTAAAAATGCATTAGGAAAAGGAATGTTATGTCTAATAAAAGATTTATGGGGAAAAAAATTTGAAAAAAAAACTTTTGAAAATAAAAATTTGAAAAAAAAAAATGAAAAAAAAAATTCCGGCGGCCGGAATCTGACGACGGCTGACGTCCGCCGGCGGTGGCTGACGGCAGTCAGGTGGTGGCAGCAAGTGGTGGGGGTGGTGGTAGGTGGGGTTGGAGGAAGAAGAAAGTAGGAGGGGGAAGAAAATAAAGTGAAAGGGTTATAATGTAAAAGTTTAAATAGTGGAAGGGGTATGGAGTGAAAATTAATGTTTTTTTTGTTAACTAATACCCTTATTTTTGAAAGTAATTACAAAATTGTCACCCTTTTTAACCATTGATCAAACCCAAAAGATCATCTAATTGTCACAAATAAAACTTTTTCTCATTCTCCTCATATGACCCATTCCCTATGATCCCCAATCATATTATTAACAAATAAACAATGTTTCGATTACTTTAATTTATTCATGTATAATACGTCTTTCTTTTCATTTAAAAACATTTATACAATGTTAGTCACATAAACGTGTTAATTAAAAATTACGTAGTAAAATAAAAATATAGTATAAACTTTGTATAGAAATTATGTGTAGTCCACGATTCGCGGGTTATAATCTAGTTTTAATTAACAATGCATAGATAATTAAGTCATTTTAAATTTTTAGTAGTTGAAATGCGTACTAAGACACTAAGGTAATAATAGTATAATACTACTACATAGGTACTACTTATTCTAAGCATTTTAGTAATTAACATGTATTGTTAAAAATTTTATACACATTATTCAGCCCGCCTCCATAGTTATGGACTTATGGTACAGCATTTATTCATGCATGCTACAACGTACGTACTAAGTATTTCTTGATCTCTATATATACACTCGTATCGTATTAATCAGCATCCTCAGTAATCTCCAGACTTAACCCACTCCCGAGTAACTACCTAATGGAATCCGTTTCCGCTCTTTGCGCATGGCTCGCCCCCTACATTGTATCATTCGTTGCATTCGCTATATTACTCGAACAAATCACTTACCTAAGAAAGAAAGGCTCCGTCCCGGGCCCTACTTTCGTCTTCCCGTTTCTCGGGAACGCGATTTCGTTAGCCCGTGATCCGACGTCTTTCTGGGACTCACAGTCCGTGATGGCAAAATCGTCCGACCACGGGTTTTCAGTTAACTACTTAATCGGACGATTTATCATTTACATTCGGTCTACTGATTTATCAAACAAAGTCTTCGCTAATGTTCGTCAAGATGCCTTTCACGTAGTCAGTCATCCGTTTGGTAAAAAGTTATTTGGTGAACGTAACTTGATATACATGATGGGACAAGAACACAAAGATTTACGACGTCGTATTGCTCCTAATTTTACTCCTAAAGCTCTCTCAGCTTACGTTGAGCTTCAACAATGCATTATCTTAAAGCACCTGAAATCGTGGATAGAGTTACCGGAATCCGGTACTAAACCGTTTCCGTTACGGTCGCTTTGCCGTGTTCTGAATCTCGAAACGAGCCAAACTGTTTTCGTTGGACCGTACCTAAGCGGTGAATCGAGAACACGATTTGATATTGATTATAATATATTTAATCTCGGATTGACGAAATTACCGATTGACTTACCAGGTTTTGCATTTAGAAACTCACGATTAGCGGTTTCGAGGTTAATTGAAACCCTAACTGTTTGCGCTGAAGATAGTAAGCAGAAAATGAAATCCGGTGATGATCCGACTTGTTTAGTGGATTTCTGGATGCAAGATGTGATCCGTGAAATCTCCGCCGCGGAAGCCGCCGGAGAGAAACAACCGCCGCAGCACACCAGCAGTACCGAGATCGGTGGTCATTTATTCGATTTCCTTTTCGCTTCACAAGATGCATCCACGTCATCGTTACTTTGGGCGGTTGTGTTACTTGACTCGCATCCGCACGTTCTAGAAACTGTACGGAAAGAAGTCGATGGAATCTGGTCACCGGAATCAGATAAACTAATCACTTCCGAACAGTTACGAGAAATGCGGTACACGGAAGCGGTGGCACGTGAAGTCATCAGGTACAGAGCGCCGGCACCTGTACTTCCACATATCGCTGGAGAAGACTTTCAGTTGACGGAAACTTACACGATCCGAAAAGGAACAATTGTGTTTCCGTCGATATATGAAGCTTCGTTTCAAGGGTTTATTGATGCTGATCAGTTTGATCCGGACCGGTTTCTAGAAGAGCGGCAAGAGGACAGGGTTTATAAGAAAAATTGTCTGTCGTTTGGGGCAGGGACTCACCAATGTATGGGACAGAGGTATGCGATAAATCAACTGACATTATTTATCGCGATGTTCACTTCATTGTACGACTTCAAAAGAGTGCGGTCGGACGGCTGTGATGAGATCGTGTATGTCCCTACTATCTGTCCTCGTGACGATTGCAAAGTAGTATTGTCACGCAGATGCAGGCGTGATGATACTTACTAACACTAAAATTGATGCATACATCACAATTGTAGGGTGATATAGTTATCCATATACTTGGATTCTTCTACATTGTGGTATAAGCATCAATTTTAGTGTCGCAAATATCACCTCCAGAACGACTTCCATATCTCCACTGAGCAAAGTTAGATGACAAATAAAAGATTGTTTGGGTTAGGCGGGTGAATATATTTCTAAATGTATACAGTTGCTTGCTTACAGAAAAATAGAAACCACACTTGTCGCCTTGTCGACCCTTACAAACAAGTCGAAAGATTCACCACTAACTATCAAAACGAATAAATAGCGCAAACGCAGCAAACTAAACCAATAAGGCTAAATCTTCATTGCATATTTGCATTCCTATACAATTACTAAAACGTAATTTCCCCTCAATCATAATACTTCATTTAATTCCAACTTCCATTAATACATAAACAACTTGACTAAGATAACAAGTTGTTAAGTGGAAAAGACCACAAAAAAAAAAAAAAAACTTCGATTATCAAAGCTTAACATAGAACCATAATAAGTACTTGATCACGAAAAGCCTAATTTAGCTAAATCATAGTAAAAGACATAGCCAAAACCACAAACCCGAACCTTAAAACCGACAGCCCTAAATCTCTAACACCTTTAGAAACAACCACCCTTATGTCATCCACCACAGGCCCACATAACGAGCTCATGTCATCACTCCGAGTATTGTAATACACACTATAGAATGCCACTCGTGTCCTCTCGGCCTTAGCCGTGAAATTCACATTTGCAGTTTGGAATGTAGAATTAGAGTTTGGTGTATAATGTACGTTTTCCGCTTGATCTCCTGCAAAGGCCATAACGGCAAGTGGTTGTTTGCACATGTCTCCCGCGTGGCCTAAAGAGAATGACATTGTATAAGGCTTGTTAGGTTTCGTTGGAACCATTTGTGAAATTATGCCTTCTTTTCCTGATAGTAATTCGAGGGCACGTTTTCCTCCGGGAACCGAGAAGTGGTACGAGTCGATGTAACGAACTGCACGGTTTGACTCAACTATCCAACCAGGTAAGGATGAAGTTTCTTCATCGAGGTTGGTTGGGAGTAGAACTCCTAAAGAAGCATTTCTAAACATCCATGGGCCTTCTTCAAAGTCTCCATTCAATACTGCATTATCTGTAACGATTATGATAAATAATCAGATGAATTTAGTTTAAATTGAACATAGCAAAGTTATTGTATTTTGGGATTAGAAGTGGAATGCTGACCCATTTACTTCTAATTGAGTTTTGGTTATGATTTACCGTAAAAAAAATCTGAAAATGGGTTGAGCGCATCATCAAGCTCGAAAAAGGTCATCGAGACTATTTTTCGCAAAATGTTGATACCCGGACAACCATTGACGTTGAGCGGTACACAAGCCCGAACCCGCACACAAATCCATTTTAAAACCATGAAATCACCTAAATTGCTTTGCTAGTAAACTAGATTATCATTAAACTATTTATGATCTGTGTAAACTTATAGTATTCAGTAATATATATATTAAAAACTTCGGACAGATTGTAATTAGTCAACATGTCTGCCCCGCCCATTTTACCATTATAAAAATGTACCTTTGGGCTTTGTCGGTACAAAAAGCTTTTTAATGGCGATATCATCGATGATGGGCCCGCAAGTGGGGTCATCTTCCATTCCAGGGTTCGTGAAAACAACATGGGCGTCTTCCTGGTCCGCTTGAAACGCCCAGGCATACGTATCCCATCCTTGGACACTATACAATGTTTGTAGATCAATAGTCTGCGTTGCTGGTGGAACCGACACATTCAAAGACTCTAGCTGTGCACATGTTCTAGACGCACTAAACGTGATGGAGTAAATCTCGCCTTTTTCCAACTTCACATCTTGGCTGATCTGAGCATCATTACCTAGTCTAACCGCGTGTCTACCTTCTGGTACAATAAGTATCATCCCGCCTTGTTTTTGCCCCGAGGTCACAAGCTCCACCGTGCCATTCAACTTCCAACTTGGGACCGCATCGGGGCTGTCCCCAGCCCCATCATCCGTAAAACCTCCGGATGGCGCAGTCTCGAAGTCGCCATTGGTTAATAAGCCTACATAAAGTCAATGTAATCACATAAGATGTATGAATAACATACTCTGGCTAATCAAAATTAAAAAGGTTATGATATGTTTATAATGTGATTTTTGAAACATAAAAAGGTACCACATTTTTACTTTATTTTTTTTTGTTAATGTTGATTTTATTAAGATATGGAGAGTTTTGGTCAAAGATGCGATGACAAACCCAATGGGCCTACAGATTTGCGCGGCAAAACAGATCAATCCATTACAGTAAAAAGTAAAAACAATCATTCCACGCGTTCAATTAAAAATTACTTTACAGAAACTCATTACTTTTTCATTTTGAGTGGGTGAAATGCATTGTCAAACAGATACATTACGTACTCAAAATTGTTTCACTAAAGTTAAATTGTAAATTTGTAATGAAATCCATATTAAAGTTACTTTTGTCATGATAATTATTTATATCTCGGTTCACTTACCAATCCACAATATATTTCTTACCCTTTTTAAAAAAAAAAAAAAATCACTACATTATCTAGTATATTAAATTTGAAACCTAAGAAGAAGTAAGGGCTAATATATGATTTTGGCCGGAATAGTTGGTATAATTTTCCTTTATGGGCTCATCTCCAAATGAACTTTTTCACAATCAACCAAATAGAAGACAACAAGAACCCAAATTGAGATGTGGGAGTGTGGGACAACAAGGACCATCTTATTTATAGTATTATCTTTTGTAACATAAAATTGTTACTTTTGTATAATGTACACATCAACTTTGATCATGTGAACTTGTTACAAATAAGTATTAATGTTTCTTTTACACCGGATAGTATGAATGATATAATTTTGCATCAAAAATGGGCATGTAGAAAGAATAGGGTGTCGTTAAATACAACAAATTTTTTGATACATACATCAAATGTTATGTATACTAATTTGTACTACAGTTTGATGCATATATTTGGTGCATGTATCAAAAAAAATTGTTGTATCTATCAAAACCCAAAGAATAGGTACGAATTAAAAAATATTAATGACACCTTTCAAAAAATAAAAAAGGGAAATTGATAGTACAACATGAAATTTGATTGATAAAACAAAAATGTGCATTACTGATTTGTACTGTATGCATCAATTATGTATAATTGTATTGTATGAATTAAAACTTGTGTTGTAGTTATCAACACCGTACAAAAGGTCCGAATTAGATGTCATGTCACAATGCGTGGAAATGAATTTATTGACATATTTAAGTAATAAATCTCAGAAAATTAAATTCCTATTTAATATCATGTCATAACAATTACTCGTATGAGCTAGCTTCTAGTCTTCAAGACTTCAACTACATTAATGCTTTTTAATCGATGTCCAAAATGGTCATGATTAGATAAAAGCCCAAAGTGAGATATTTTTCTAACGCATTAAGGATCAAGTAGTTGGATCCATAATTCCATTACTTACACCAGGGGTGTTCATGAACGGTTAACTGGATGATCGGTTAACTGAAGACCGGTTAACCAGATCCCTGGTTCGTCATTTTTTTAACCTAAACCAAAACCGAAAAGTTCGGTTAACCGTTAATCGGTTAACCGGCTTTTCCGGTTCGGTTATACGGTTAACCAAATTAACTGGTTGTATTTACCAATCACTTAAAATATATATATCAAAACATAAATACACTCACTTGATGAATATTTGTAATAAATTTAACACGTTGATCATTTTAACAATAAACATAAAGCTTTTTCATTAGGTACAAACACATGAATGTATAAACGTTGAACTAAGTTAGTCACGAAACTAAATATTTAACTACTAAAAATGCAAATAAGTGAACATTCGTACTAACATAAATACAAAAGTATAAAAATCACATTATAAATCATAAAATATTTAGTAATATTATCATATATCTATATATAAACACATATTTAAAATAGCAAAATAAAATTTTCGGTTTTTCGGTTAACCGGTTGAGTCAATATCGTGAACCGAAACCGAAACCGAAGAACCGAAATTATACCGGTTCGGTTAACCGAAACCGAAAAATTATTAAATTTCAGTTCGGTTAACCTAAAATTCACTACGGTTTTACAATATTCGATTCGGTTTGTCGGTTTCGGATAATTATGAGCACCCCTAACTTAGACCATAATGCTATAATTGGAGCAAAGAAATCGTTTATGGGTTGATACATGGAAAATATAAGACCATCCGGTATGGGCGTGAAAAGGGGCGTTCTGGAGCTCCTGAACGTCGAGAACGCCAGTATGGGGCGTTCTGGATGGGGCGTTCTCGCGCGTTGTGTGGTGGAGAACGAAGAGAGAACGGGGCGTTGTATTGTATTTTAATTATTTAATTGGGTTGTTTATAATTAAATTGTATTGTTTTGTTAAATAAATGAAAATGATGTGGAAAGTGGTGGGGCCAAGGGGGAAAAAAGGGGCGTTCTGGTGTTATGATAGTGTGTTCTGAAATGGTGTTGTGGTGTTATGCTGATGTGGCAGGGGGAAAATGAGCGTTCTGGTGTTACGACTGCAAATGGTCTAATATATATGACATAATAATACTTGAGTTATTACTATTATTTCTTTTACATGCTCAAAAAACTAAAATAAATATGTGTAGGATTATAAGGTGAGTAGCATATATAGTGAGGGAAATAAGAATGATGATCTCGGCCATTAATTTATATGATCAATGGTTCAGATTCGCAACACTACATTTTACGTGCACACTTCATTTTACGTAAATGAAGTGTAATCAAGATGTAACAAATCTGATCCGGAAGAAATTAACGGTTGATATCGTCTAACACCTCATTCCTATCAAAATGAAGTTGTCTCCTCTAAGTCCATAAGCTTACCCAAGTGAGTATAGTAAGTAAACAAATGACAAAAATTATGAAACGTTCCTATTTACTGTATAATAATGCATTTGCAAGTTGCTGAGATAGTGACCTTTAGAAGGCCAGCATCTAGTACTTGAATATATATAGTGAAATTTCATCTAAATATATAGACATTGAATACTTAGATATTTTATTCACTACTAAACTTTATTTTTTATTTATTCACATAAGATGTTGCATTTTCAACAAGCCGGATCGTAAAATTCTAAGTTCTAACACCACTTTTTTACAAACCTTCAATACATGTTTCTTTACAGATTTTATCCATGATAATATACACAAATTTATTTCTTATTTATGTAAACTTAAAAAAAATCGGGAAGAAACTATCTTTAAAACGTTCAATACATAATTTTGGAAAAAAATAAACTTTTGATATAAGATTATAATTTTATTTTGTGCACAAAGCACAATAAGCAAAGTTTAATATGCAAGAGATGCTATAAGTATTTTGTATACTATAAAAAAAATTAAAATAAAAATTAGTTGTACATTTACAAGTACATTTTGCTTTCTTTAGTATTGTACCTATCACCTATGCAATAATACCATTGTACTTTGATATATACAGTAACCTTTTTAGCGTATAAATTCACCATTCTATGTAAATTGTCGGGTTTTTTTCTGTCTCCAAAAACAGTTTTTACCATTTTAACTTTAATCTACTTTCTTCTCACTTTAATTATTTTAACTATGATTAAAGAGTAACAGCCTTAATAATTAAGAAATGCGTCAATTGTGCTACCTTAACAACTATCAATGCAACAATTATTCTAACAATATACAAATTTTAATTATTTTTAAAAAAAATCATAAAAAGAAATACAAAGGCAAATGTGTCTGCGAAATCCGATGTTTTTTGCGGAAGAAAAAGGAAGGTTTAGGGATGCATTATGAGTTGTACAGTAAAGTACAAGTAAAGGTGCAAAATTACCAGATTTTGCTGCGGGAGCTACAGTTAACTATTTTACAGACAAAATTATCCAACACGACCACATATATATTTATGTAAAAAAATATGTAATGATAAATCAACAACTCACATTTTTGATCTCACATTTACTAAAACAGATCTCAAATACGATTTTAAAACACAAATATCTATCAAAAAATAGAGAATTTACGAGGATAATTAAGAAAACATACCGTCTTCTGCAGCGTAAACAGCAAGAAATTGTGAAATGAGAAGCCAAATTAGTGGAAATAATCTAGCTGCTGCTGCTGAAATTGAAGCCATTAGTAGTGTTTTTTTTTCAGTGGAATACAATTAAAAAAGAAAGAAAGAAAGAAAGAATATATGGGTGTTTGTTTCTCTCTCTAAAAATAGAAGTGGGAGAGTAGAGTAGGATGAGTGTGAGCTGAGCTTAGCTTTTAAACCCAAGATTCTTTGCAATTTGTTGGTGTCTTTGATGCTTTCTTTCTTTTATAATTTTACTGTTGTTTTTTTATTAAAGTGTTTTTATTCAATGATGACACTGTAATTCTTTCATTTTCATTATTTTTAGGGGAAAGTAGTAAATTCCTTTACCTTTTAATCTTTTTACTTTTCCTTTTTTTTAATAGGAGTAAAATTGGGTACAGGAAAAGTGTTGGCATGGTCTTTTTGTTCCTTCACACGTCTAATCAGATAAAATAGTGGTGTGCGGTGTGTCGTGAAGTGGCATTTGCAAAACCACTTGCACCAGTGATCGGTACTCGGTTCAACATCATGTTAGCACTTTTCTAGATGACATAATCAAAAAACAACGGTGTCGATAATAATCATGTCACTTCAAGTTTTTGATTTCATATGTACCAATGTAACCTTATTTATATACGATTAAAAAATAAAAATTGAGCAGACCCCACTTACTACATCGCTTGGTACGTCGGTATACCAACGCATGTTGGCGACGTGGTCAACCAATGCACCGACGCCAAGGGTGTCGGTCAGCCGACGTGCGTCGATAGTGAACTGACGAGGCCCGTTGGAACGGGCTTAAGATATATTGTCAGAGCAACCCGTGACTCAAATATAAAATAATTTTTCTGCACGAAATATGTTTACACCCTTTAACCGTAATGTTATTGTGCACATCTTACGTTCCAAAATCTAACTTGATGTGATCATGTGACTGATCCAAGTTGCCACACAAATATCTACGTATAGGAGTTTAGTTTCATGTCTAGTAAGAGGTTTGCTACATTCATATAATTTTTACAAAGAACGTTATATAAAATGATGTGTCAAATGATATGCACCAAAAACAATCTAATTATTTTCTTTTATATTTCTCTCTCTTAATTTCATTGGTCCATCTAAATTTGTGAACATAATTTTGTAAGTGATCCAATCATTTAATTATTTTGATGAAAGCTTATACTAAATTATTGAACTTGTAAAAGAAATAATAACCTTGTGGGTTCTTTCAAATTATGATCACGAATGCATAGTCAATTAAGCTTGTTAAGTCGCAAAAAGGTGTCCTTCTCAATAATGTTCAACCCCTTCGGTTATTTATGTCACCAGTCAATGCCGTAGAAGTGAATTTGCTCGAATGAGTCACCGAAACTCGATCAATTTGCTCGTGTTGACAATATTATTGTAATTTGGGTTTTCTCGGGAGCATGGAGTATTTGAAATTAAATTAAAAAACAAAGTCAGTAAGCGCGGGGTATACACACGTTCAAACTAGCTTAGACTGCCGTCAATAAAACTAACATAATATCCGTGCTATGCAGCAGCTAACAATGTACTGCTATAAATAATGACTTGACGGGAATACGATGTACTGCTATAAATAATGACTTGACGATAGTTATATATATTGTCTGTTCTTCACGGATTATCCATGATAATGACTCAATAACGGTAATTTATTCATATGTAGAGTTGATGATTCGGCATACGGTAGTAGTAAAAACAATAATATCAATATTAAATGAAAAATTACGTATGTTAATTTTAGAAATGTTGAATCTTAATTTTTAGAGTTACTATATATAACACACCAACATGTTTTATATATTAATATAGAAGTAGATACAAGGATCTAGCGGGCCAAGCCCTCTCAATAGGGTCTGAGCATGGTTGCAAACAAGTCTAATTTTATATCGAGCCACTCAAACTCGGTCCGAGTTCGAGCTCGGCCAAATCACCTTTTCCTAGAACTCGAACTTAAAAACAGAGTTCGGATTATATATGTCGAGCCTTGTTTAAGCTCTAAGAGTTCTTCTCGAGATATTATTGAACTTCTTTAGACATGTAATATGTGCATATATTTATACATATTTATGCAATTTTTGGATCTGTAAACAATATAATTATTATTAATTTATTATTTAATACATAGTATTGTTAGACTATTTTATAGATTGGTTAGCCAAAATTAAGTTCAAATGATAATAGAATTTTTGGTGATAATAGGGAAAGCAATAGGAATACACTATGTGTCATAATATTATTTTTACCCACGATTATAAAAATCAAATATCTCACAAATGGTAAGTCGAAAAATTATAAAAATTGCACCATAATAATCAGCGTTTAGTTATCTTAGATTAAAGATGTGACAATGTATAATTTCGACGACTTTTTTGTTTTGGGGTTTTACAAATTGTACAAAATTAGTACTACATGTGTTATTAGCCGGTACCACATGTGTTACTAGTCGGTACCACATGTGTTGAGCCAGTACCACATGTGTTACCCTTCGGTACCACATGTGTTACTCATTTTCAAACCCATCAAAAAAAGAAAAAAAGTTCATCGGAAATATACCTTGTCACATCTCTAATCGAAGAGAATTAAACACTGGTTATTATGGTGCAATTTTTGTGATTTTTTGACTCACTGTTTGAGAATTATTTAATTTTTAAAAATGTGAAGGAAAATGAAGCTAGTGACACATGACACGTATCTATTGGTTCCTTCATTCTCACCCAAAAATGTTATATTCATTTAAACTTTAGTCTCCTTAGCTAACAATCACTATTTATTTTTATCTTATATATGTTTAAAAGGGCATATATATATCATTGCTGTCAAACTCCACCAATTTTTTATGTTGTTGACCAATAAGAGGTGGAGAAAATATCTAAATTTTACATATTTAGCCCTCAACATTTACAACTGTAGTCAGTTACTACATAAAGCTATTTACACGAATGAACCTGTGCAGTTTGATACATGAAATATTTTCCCATGTTTAAAATTGTAGTATTTGATATTGAGTTGGGTTTTGTTAACAGAAAGCCCTTAAGGTTAAATATTAATAAAATCTTATATGCATAAGTTGTTGTACATTCAACTGAAATTTAGAGTCTCATCATAAATTTAAGAGGAGACATAAAGTTTCTTATGCTTTCGGTACAACTTTATATGCATGTCTCAAAGTGTTACCGAAACCCCTAAAGGCTCTTGCTATCATTTTCTCGAGTTTTATTACTAAATTGATATTAGAATATTTTGATTCTTAAAAACTAGATTTAGATAAAGTTTTGAGCTTTTCAAGTCGAGCTCGAGAAATCCTTAAAAATTTTCAAGCCGAGTTCAAGCATGTTTCGTGAAAACTTGTCGAGCTATCGAGCCGAGAAGACAGCCCTAGGTAAGAGGGCGGAAAGCCTAGTGGGCCGGTTGTCCTACCACTCGTAGATCTACTTATGAGTATTGTATATTTCTCGGCAAGAACCTTTTGTCCTAGTCTTTCAAACGATAACATACTTTCTCTCTCGCTCTAGTGCGGAGGCGGAGTATCGTGGTGTTGCCAATACCGTAGCTGAAACGTCTTGGTTGTCTTGGATGCAGATGCTTTTAATCGAGATGCTTTTATCGTGGTGTTGCAGATGCTTCTTTGTGAGCTTCATACTCCTTTTTTCACTACTATCATAGTCTATTGTGATAACAAGCTATTTTTATCCCGTACGTTGCGGCGGAACTGAAAAAAATTATAATTTCAGGTGAAAATACTGTACATGCGTGTTTAATATAAAAAATAACATGTCCAAATATATATATTTGAATATATCAAACTAATAATACCATTGTATGTAATTTCTTACATTTGAAATAAAGATACTATAACCATAGATGTTGGTCACGTTCAAATTGAACATGATAATATGGTATTTTTTGAAATTATTATTACTACTACTACTATTATTATTATTATTATTATTATTATTTTTGTTAATTTGTTCCATGACATCAGAACTATTATTTTTGTCTTAGTAACATATTTATACTAAGGTAATAATGTAACTTGGGATCAACTGGTTTGAACCCGCGCGTTGCGGTGGAAGTGTTTTGGTAAAATTTGGAATTACCACTTCTCTTATGTAATCAATAATACAAACAATGATACTAATTTATTGTACATAATTTTTTATATATGCGAATTAAAAGTCAGTGGACCGTATTTAGTAAAATTTGAGTATTTTCGAATGATATAGGGAGTTATGTTTAAAAAATAACTTTTTAAAACTCCAAGTAGTAAAAATTTTTACGATTTTGTTGTTAAAAAAAATTAAGTTGACGAATGTATGATATTTTTTTTATTATACTAATATGTATGTATAATCTAAAGAATGTAAATTAATAAAAATTTGATACAATACTACATAAAAATGTTAAGTTAAATTATCGTTCGCAATTATTTGTATAATTTTGCCGTAATAAAATTAGTATAAAAGTTTGTTGTAAGCAAAGGGAAAAAAAGTATAAGGTATTAGTAAAAAAAGGTGAAAAAAAATAAAGGTAAAACTGAAAGGGGGAAAATGGAAAATGGTAAAACCTAAAGGGTAAAAAATGGAGAAGTGTTAAAAGTTGAGACAAAGAAATTGAAAAATAGGTAATAGTTAAAGGGTAGAAAATAGAAGAAAACTAAAAGTTAAGGGGTATAATTTGAAAAGTTTTAGGGTAGAAATTGAAAAATACTTAAAGTAAAGGGGTAGAAAATTAAAAATGATTTAAAGATAAAGGGGTGAAAATATAAAAGTACTAAAATTTAGGGGGGTGAAATGAAACTTTGGGGTCACTATTCATTCAATAGTAACCCCACACATTCCTGATGAATGTATGTATGGGTGATGTTAGTGTCGTTTATATGTCTTCTAATCCCGTGCAACATGAACGCACAAAACATATCGAGATTGACATTCACTTTGTTCGAGATCAGGTTACTACTGGACAGGTTCACGTTTTACACGTTCCATCTCTTTATCAGTACGCAGATATCTTTACTAATGAATTGCCATACGTTCTTGATGACTTTCGCACCAGTTTGAATGTCCGCTCTTCTCCTGCTCGAACTGCGGGGCCTGTTAGCAGGTTATTACGGAGTATTAGTCAATTATCTGGATAGACTATATTTATTTTGGGCTTAGCCCATTAATCGTTTACTACGTATTTATATTGCATCCGACTACATTATTCAATTAATTAGAAATAATCAAGTTTAGCACATCTTGGTTATGTGTATTTTAGTTTGTTTTTGTTAATATGTTGATGATATTTTTGTTAGATTACATAAAATTTAATAAACAATGAGTACTTTATTCAAGTGATTATTAAATTGAGAAAGCAAAGTACGGTATTTTGTTGTTAATTAAGGGGATTTGATATAGAATTGATTGATGCTTTGATAACCGGAAGTAAGGCACAAACGCGTAAAGTTATCCGGGTTCCGTGTTTCGGGATCCGGGTCGCCGCTGTGGTGGGTCTAAGAAAGGGGCCCGTTGTGTCTTCACATAATAATTTGTACGTGACTTTTATTGATCCATTTACACTTGTGTGGGACCCAACCGGGTCAAATAGGTCTCCCTTTGTCCATACCACTTCAAGAGTCAAGAGTATCCCCAAGTTTAGCGATCAATACTTCTAATTTATTTTATTTATGGAGTATTACATTATCTCACTACAAATGTTTACTATTGACTTTTTAAAGTTTTTATTTTTCAAATTTGACTTTGAATATTTTTATTTGTATCATATAATACCTCATAAAAATTATATCAATGAAAATACATAAAAAACTCAATCTATTCATATATTTTGCATCAATTATTATATAACACAAACAAAATTTTTGAAGGTTAAAATTATAAAATAACGACTTTTAAAAGTCGATATTAAACATTTATAATGGGACGGATGGAGTAATTTACTAATTTTGTTAAGCAACAAAGACTTTCTTTTTATTGAGCAGAACAGCAAATACTTTCATTAAAGCCCCAAAAGGGGAAAAGAACGGTACAAAGAAGTCAAGGCTCACAACTAGGGGTGTTGGTTTGGATGAATTGGATCCAATCCGATCCATTTATATAAATCCATTTGGATTTTAATTCTCATAATGTGAGTTCGATCCATCCAAACGAATATCGAATCCAAATCAAACCGAACCAAATTACTATTTGGATGGATTGGTTTTAGCCGTTTGATTTTCTCGTGGATTGCATGAGTGTATCGTTTTGACTCGCGAGGGTAATGTAATCAGTGATATCAACGGTTACATATTGTCATGTTGTGTTGAGGGTTTATATAATTTGAATTTAGTGTTTTATATCCAAACTTAAGATTTAAGTTATATTCAATTACATATATTAACAATTCCAATCATATAATAAGATTTTATGTAAAAAAAAATAATTTAACAAATATTTAACAAACATTTTGACACATAAACAAGAGTCTTACATTAAAAGCATTACATATACAATTATTACTATTCGGTTTATTTGGATAAACTGGTTCCAAAGGTAGTAACCAAAATCAATTCTAAAACCAAAATAATAATTTGATTTTTGCACGATCCAATCTAAAAATCTAAAATTGTTCAATTCAATCTAAATAGATCATTTGGATAAACCAATTATATCCAAACTGTGAAAACCCTAGTCACAAGAAGGAAACCACTGCTAAAAAAGGAAAAATAAAACATCAAAACCAAAAACCAATATTGTTATTCACATCTTACATCATGAATTAACTAATTAATTTAATTAAATAAAATACCACAATAGGGTATTAAGAAAAGTTAACTAGTGCCAATATCATATGTGAGCGTGTTCACAAGAGTTAGAATTTTTAGATATATAATTCATGTTGTGACGGTATTTAGTCGAATGTCCTTTTATGATATTTTTTTATTATAGTATTAGTAAAAGTAATACTCCGTAGTAATTAGCAGTAGTAACAATTTAAATATGTTGGCATTTTTTTTATATTTTGTACACATTTTAAACCTTTGATGGGAGTAGGAAACGGAATCAGCTGGGTAAAAATTTTAATAATTTGGATAGTAGTTGGAGGTCGATTGGTTACCCGGCGGGTACCCATCAGATTAGATGAATGTTTTGTTTTTAGTCTAAAACGAATAAGTAGATGAAAAATATGATGGAGATGACGGTGGCGCCTTACTATAAACCCTACAAGAAAGAAAGTGAGAAATTACTATAAAATAATTTGGATTGAAAACTTTATGTCGTTAAATGGTTGTTGCCCTGGGTTGTTTTGTAGCCGCCCATCACCATAGGCGCGACCTACTTATGAATGTTAATTAAAAAACAATGTCAATCATATGCAACATTTTTGTAAACTTGGTAACCAGTGATTTACATTTATTTGATTTGATAATTTAATAACATATAAGAAACATATGGACATCCCTATAGAAGGGCTAGAAAGAAGAATATGAAGTTATTAAGCATAAATGTTAAGTTTCTGTTGATAATAAGACAATGTACCATATCAAACACACTTATTATATAAATAACATATGTCTCCATACACACTTGAGCGACCTATTATATCCTAAAGATGAAATACTGTAATAACTTAACCAAACATTTTATTTCCCCATGAAAACAATCTATATTGCAACGGGCTTAATTGTTTCTTTACACTTTTTACAATTGTATAACTTGAACTTTGAAAACTTCTATTATATATATTGAACTTGTAAATATCGTCTATTGTATGTATACTTTCCATTTTGAGTAAGGCTAAAAATGAAAAGTGTCCGTTTTTGTCGATGCGTAAAAAAGAAAGTGTACATACAATAGACATCATTTACAAATTCAATACATACAATAGAAGTTTTCAAAGTTCAACTCATACAATAGTAAAAAGTGTTAAGTGTAATACATAAAGAAACAATAAACCCAATTGAAACGTATCTAAAAGAATCAAGCAACATGGTGTATTTAGATATGTTCTAGACTAATTATTTAAAATATAAATAAAAAAACATGTAGACTACTTGTTTTATTATAAGACCATACCCATCGGGTTAGCGTTTGCACGTCGGTTTCAAACGACGGAATTGACACCAATGACACTAAGCCGTCGGTTGGTTCCAGTTAGTTACGTGTGAGTGGGGCCCACTAGGTTTTTTTTCATTTGACCGTTGATAAATATATAAATAAAAGTTTCAAACACCCCCAACGGTTATTAATCAAACCGCTTTTTAATTTTTTTTACACTACTTTTCAACTATAAGTACAACCTTCATTTTACCCACTTTCACACAACCATTTATAACAATTTTATAGACCACAATTCACACTCACTTACCCATTCCAAACAACTTTCACACAATGTGTCTAAAACACAAAATTAAAATGCAAAACCAAAAAGAAAGATAAATAAAATATTGCCAAAGATATGTGGTTACCAAACCCGAATTCACCAACCGCGCAAGCTTTCGGATCCACGTCTCAACCTTCCGGATTTGCAAATTTCCCACCCATTGCGAACCCCTTCTAACTTGCTCCGATGACTCGAAATATAATTATTAATTTCAAGTGTGGTACCAAAACACACAATGATCACCACCACAACCACAATTTTCTCATCACGGACAATGGTCACCACCACACCCACAATTTTCACGAAATACACCCAACCCGAATTAACAATTTTCACACTATTTTCCAAACACACCCAATCCCAGTTACCAACAAACTAATTTCACTATATCCGAAACGTTGGAAAAAAAGTTCCGACAAGGCCTAACCCAAAGGCGACCCAGTGCCCGACCTCGAACCCGGATCCGAACCCGAGGCTCAAACCGGTAAGAAAAATGGTAAACGGGTTCAAATACGGTGGACGGACGACGAGGCTAATATTTTAGCGGAACAATGGATACATTGTTCTGAAAATGGCGTCCAGGGAAAAATCAATCAAACGAGTCTTTTTGAGCTAAAGTTCAAGCCGGATACAATTCTTGTGTGGCACAAAAATGTAACATTAATCAACTTACAGGTAAGTGGAATAAGATTTTGAACAACACAAAAATATTCAAATCCTTCTACAAACACTACAAAGAATATTGCCCTCAAAGCGGTGCCGACGAAAATGACGTTAAATGCTACCTGAAAAGCATTTAACCAACAAATTAAGTGTTGATACATTTACTTAAACGCCCTAAATTATTTCTTAAAACATTAAGATACGTTTAACAATGTTATATGATTTATTTGGAAGTATATTAGGTCCCTACATAACTTAAATGATTAAACTAAGACTTGAAAATGAAACATATTGAATCAGGCTAGGTACCTGCCGGGTAGGCATTGGTACCATCCGGGTACATGATCAAACAGTCGGGTATAATTCGAAACTTGGTAACAGAAAGAAGTCTTGTTTTAAAGCACTTTTTAGCAGTCGGGTGACCCAACTATTAGCCAAGTAGCTGAGCTACCCGTCAGGTACAACTAACTACTAGCCGGGTAGTTGATGCAGTTCCCAAACATGCACTTAATCAAATAAAATACGAACTTTACAAACGCATAACTTTTTACTCTTTATGAATAAGCACCTGAAATTTTGCAGGCACCTCCACTATACCTTAATGAAGGTTTCCTTTTTTATACTTTTCCAAATTTCGCGTTAACGAAGGATTTGAACATATGACTAATTTATGATCGTTTTGGACCATTTTTACAACTTTGAGGCCTGGCCTTTTCACGAACACATTTCTAAAGTTATTTTGACTCTAACAACAATGGCTAATGACGATCATCTATATTTCAACTCATTATAACAAGTCAACCCATTTTGTGACCCATTTTGACCCCTTTTTAAACTATTAACCAAACTAACAAATCAAACACTTCTCATCAAATTTCCACATTTCATTACGAAATTCAACTTGAACAGCTCTTTTTCAATACTCAAATTAAGTAAAACTAAAAATGGACATATAATCCAAGTTTTCCAAGTATTACACATTTACATACAAAAACTCTATCTCATCATTATATCTTTGACATTTCAATGTCAAACATTCATCTTACACACACTAAAGACTTTCTCTACAATTCTATTATATTATCAACAGCAAATGTTTGGGCGAATTACTCAACTTATTACCACAACGATAATTATGGAGAAGGAACTAGCTACTCACAATTTACAAGCAATCCACGCTAATCTTTCTTAATTGCCTTTCCTCGTTGATGCCCACTATCACCTGTAATATTAAACACTTAAAAGGATAGGCATATTTCTTAGTAAGCATATAGGTAATTAATTAAGTAATTCACCACATTATACAACAACGACTAGAAACACTCGACAAGAAACATTTAATCATAACAAATAACTACTTAAACAACATGAAGAGATTAAAACACTATAGCGACCAATAGAAAAAGCTCACTTAGTGTAATATCCTCCCTATCGGTCTGGTAATTCTCTATTTTAATCGAATATTTAATTATTTTAGGAATTACCTGGTACTATTTGTTTATTAAGAAACTTAGGTAAATAGGTCTCAGGACTTATTGTGGATAATAATTTATTGTTTGTTTTAATTTACTATAGTTAACGGTAAAATAAAATATGTTTCTCGCGATTAGTATTTAAGTGCTAGGCAATAGATTTAAAACGGATTTAAAATACCCAAAATAAATTGAAGTCGGCTATAAGGGCCGACCTCCTTTTACTACTTTCTCAATCCCTTAACTTCACTTGTAAATTCCTTATTCCTTCAAGAACTTAAACTCAAATAATTTGAATTCTCAAGCAAGACTCTTGGATTAAAGGCAGTGATTCAATCTTACTAAATTGGTTCTTCATTGCTCATCATCACCATCTTACTTATCTACAATTTGTAAGTGTTATTAAATTCATGTGTTCAGCTTAGATTGAAATTGTGTTAATTAGTACAATTGAAGATTTGCTTGCTGAACTCTTAATTGATTAATGATATTGAAGTTAGTAAATCAAATTATTACAACTTGAATGTGAAGATTGTTAATTGTTCTTGAGTTTTCACATTTAGAGTCATGATTAGGGTTTAAACCATATGAGTTGATATGTTGAATTAGATGATAGAACTTTGCTTGTTGATACTTGCTAATGTTGAGCTGAATAACTGAGTTAATTTGATGGAGAGAATATGCAAGTTTGATAGAAATTGAGTAAAGTTTGTATTAGGTTCTGCTGTAAACTGTCACCCAGGTACTGCAGAAGCTTGATGATCCGGAGGATCATATGGCTGATCCGACGGATCAGTGCTCGAATTTTAGTGATCCGGACTTGAGCCGGATATGTGCCGGCGGATCATTAGTGGCCGGTGCTACATTATTAAGGATCCGGCGGATCATACCTTTGATCCGACGGATCAGATAGGTGATCCAGCGGATCTGGGAATCATTCCGGCGGATCATGGCCAAGTTCAGCTACTTTTGTTTTAGTTCCATACTAATTGAATGTTCCGTGTGACGTATTGTTATATGTTGTTAATATCCATAGCTTGTAATGTGGAATAATTACTTGAGTAATATGTTTGTTTACTTAAGTGTTATCCATTTGAGACAAGTTACTAACTTGTGTGTTTTGTGGTGTTTTAGATACACCAAAGACTCAGTGACTAGAAACTGAGTGTGGACACTCCAGAGGTATCGGTGAGTGTATTTAGAATTCACCATTTGATTTAGTTGTAACTATTTGGTTGCAACAAATAAATGTAGTATAACACCCCTCAGTAACAAAACCATTATTATATGATTTTACCCGTCGGAAGCGTAGATTTAAAATTTCATCATTTCTATATATTACGGAAAAATGTACATAAACTTTTCCAACTTTAAACATTAACATTAACAAACATAGTACCTAACAGTTCCAAACTATTTACTATTAAGTATTTAAAGCACTAGGTGTTATATTATTACATTATTCAAAAATATATCAGAGTTAAGGGCGTGTCAAGCGTTTCCTCAAAACATAACCTGCAGGAAGTAAAGGGATTGGGATTAGCACGAAGCTAAGTGAATGAATAATCAACTACAATTTGACTTAACATAACAAGTCTGTTCACAATCAATAATGTAAACAAATAGACTCAAGAGAAACGGTGGTTCCTAAGGACCCTGTGCCGGGTGGCCCTCTCAGAACACTTAAACCAACTGCAGGCCAAAACAGTGATTAACCGTTAACTTATTACTAATCTTCATCAACACATGTACACAACCCTATGTTGATCAACAAAAGTAATTAAGTTCAACCTTCAATCAAGTTGACCTCTGAATTATACATACTAGCCCAATGGCCCAAGTAATCACACAATCAAATCACAATCGCATATTTTCTCACATTAACATGCTATCAATAGTAATACTATAATTACCAATTGAAATCAAACCGTCACAATCAAATCAAACCGTGAGTCTCAAATCCACTCACCAGATGATCTCAGTTCACTTACTCAGCTGTCTTATCTCGCTGAGTCTTCGGCTGATCTGAGAATAACAATCAAATATAAGTAAGTCATATTATCCATAATTCATAACTTATATTCTTATATACTTCAACTATTAAGTATAAGATTGCTAATGCATAACAATTAACACATATGTGAAGTTACTACATATTGTTACAAAATCGTGTCACAACACGCCGGGTAGCCTAAGTACCCGCCGGGTACTTTGTCTACCAGCCGGGTGCCACCCGAATCATCCGGGTGATTTAAGGTTTCATAGTAACAGAACAAAGTCGAGTTTTAAAGCCTGTATGAGCCGCCGGGTTCCCTCATTTAGTTCACTACCCGCCGGGTATGGGTACTACCCGTCGGGTACCTTGCCCTGTATCGTCACTTTCGCCCAGCAAAACCCCATAACCCGGGTATCCAAATTCACCAAATCCGTTTCTGTGGTCAATTTAACACTTCTCATAACAACTATAACAATTTATAACCTTCATACATCAACATATATTAACACATAACATCAATCTTTATGAATCACATATATGATTTCAATCAAAATCAAAGTAACTCAAATCATTACAATTCAAAGGTAACTTACTATTTGATCTTGATGAACTAAAAAGATGATATTCAATCTAGTTCACAGTTCCACTTGATTTCTAGTTGTTTTTCTTGTAGTTTAGTTTTAGGTTCTTAGCTTTTAGGTTTTAGAAGGAAAGTGAAGAACTTTCCTTTTTAGGAAAGTTATAAATAAGTCGGTTCAACTTTTACCCGACTCCGTATCCACTTAGAACCATCCCCTTCTTAATCTATTGTTTGGAACCTAAAAACTATTTGCGATAACAATTACTTTATTTTACCTTCAACTGTAACAGTTTAAAACAGGTAATATTTTACTATTCACAATCAAACAATAATATCAAATAATTTCTAACACATTTAAATAATCAATTTAAATAAGAAATTACCAGGCTCATAGAGAGGATGTTACATGTAGATATGTGTTAGAACATTTAGTCTTGATTATTGATTATTAATCTACGTGATATGTGGACCAATGTGTATTAGTGTTATTGAGGTCAACGTGTTAGTTGGGCTAATTGATTATTGTGTGAATTACACAGGGTCTTGATTCATTCGTTGTGTGTAGAACCTGTGTTTGATTATAATAACCATTAGCTATCGGTCTCGTCCGTTATGGCCATACGGATATGTACGTTAAGTGTCCTTGGGGAATCCCCGAGTATTATGATATCCCAAGGGCCACCGATCCTCATTGAAATATGCGTGTTTACGGTTATTTGATGTAAACTCGTGGTCATGTTAAGTTAAATAGTGCGTGATAAATCTATTCACTTATCTTCATGCTAATCCCTCCAATTACTTCCTGCAGGTTATGTCTTGGTTACTAGTGGGTGGCAGGAAGTGGATATCTGTTCAAGGAATGTTTGACCGCACTAAGAAGACTCTGATATGGTTTTGTAATAAACCTTATTTTGGGAATTTTATAATACCCCGTTTTGTGTACCTTTGTAATGTAATTTAATAACTTGACAGATATATATTACATATGTAAACGACTTATATATTTCATATAGTAATCAAATGTGTTTTAAATTCATGCTTCTGAATTAAATAATATAATATTCTTATATAGAATGAGGGGTGTTATACTTAGTACCATATCAAGTCGATATGCATACCGAGTTCAACAACAACTCTATGTTAACAAAGTTAGCTAATCTCTACAAAATTGTTCATTCCACATAATTCAACAATATTAATCCACAGTTAGAAACAAGACAAGAAAGCAAACACCTTTTGATTGTGCAAACCTCTTGCTCGGAAGCAATAAGGAAATACACAATCATTAATTACTCAATTAATCTCTATAACACTCACCTTGGTGTTTAAATGATGATTTACAAGCTATGATCAATGAAGATATTCAAAGCATTTAGCACCTAATACATATCACATAACAACATATTAAGACTTTAGAAATCATCAATACTCAACTAACAATCATATTCAACCCTCCCCCACTATGAGTTAACTTGGTTTGAACTTTAACTAATCAAACCAAAACCACACCTTCCGTAACTAAAATAACTCAAATACCTAGTTATTCAATTTCTACTTCAATTTTTGTTGCATCATCATACTTATATTCTATTAACATTTCTAGTTACACTTTTTAGTTGGTTAACACCATTCACAAGAATTTGACATAATTTATCAAATTCACTAAAAATATCACTTTGAGTTTTCTTCACAATCTATTTATAATAGTACTACTAATAACTTCTAAGATACTAACATAAATTAATAGTTTTAAAGTTCTACTTTCGGATTAACATCTCTAATTTTTCAAAACCCACTAAGTACCCATTTTCTAGATTAGAAGAGATGAAGTTAGAGAGATGAAGGAGATGATGAATATGATTTTAGTAGCTTGAATTGAAAGATTGAAATTGAGTTTGGGGGTTGGATTTTGGCTCCTGCGATTTCTTCTTCACTTCTACTTGTTTCTAGATGTGTAAGGAATGGAACTGGATGAATGTGTAGACGTATGTGTGTATAAGTTCAGTTAGTTTTATTCCCTTTTGTTCCTATTATCTGGAACTTAGAAACCATTTACGTTTTATATTATTTTATTAAACTTATAGTAGAAGTATCACAAAATAATATTTATTCGCTCACTAAAATAATACCTCGAAATTTGGGTGTTACATTTACAAATCATGTTGGAATGTTCTAAAACATTACTCAAAATTCTTTACTGAGCCGGCGTAATGGGTTATGAAGATACGTTCCAACCTTTTGCCACCGATCTAGACGAGGACGACGACCCACCGGGTACGCTCTTGTTGCAAACATGAAACATTTGTTCCAAGATGACCAAATACGCCGTCCACCGGGTTGAAAAATGACAAATAGTACGACTTCATCGGTCGCTGATTCGTCTTCAAGAAATGTTCATTTCGAAAAAATTAATTCACTTGATCAAGTCGTCAAGCAAGCCGCTATGTTGCAACAAAAAATAATAGAAACGATTACCGAAAACAATTTGAAAAAAGCGGCTTACAAAGCTTTGAGTTTTCTTTGTAGAAAAATTCCAAAACGTGCCTCTAAAAAAGAATTCAAAATGATCAAAAGCGCTCTAAAACAAGTGGTAACACTCTACCAAGACAAGTACGGAGGCGACGGCTATGACGAAGATGAAAACGCAAATGAAATGGAAGAATCGAGCTTGGATTAGATTACGTTATTTAAATTCTAGTATTTTATTTTTAATTATTGTACTTTTTTTTAATTATTGATTTTTTTAGTTATTGTAACGTTTTTATTTTAATGAAATGTGTTTTATTAAAATTATTGTGTAATCATTGTTTAAATAATTAGTTAGTGGGTCTCAAAAAATAAAGTGACGGAGCACTGATGAGAGTGGTCATCCAGTTTCAATTAGTTTTTCGAAAAAGATGATGTGGCGCTGACGTTAGTCAGTCCTTTTCAATCAGTTTTTTACACCATTGGGTATGGTCTAATAAAATTCCGTGATAAATGTATTTAAAATATTAGATAGTGTGTCACACCGTCACACATTATATCTCTCTATAAGGGGTGGAAAATTGGAAAGAGAATTAATAATAGTGCTTGGTTAAATACAATGCAATCATCCATTACCCACCAAATTGGGGGTAATGAATATCACTACTTATAGTTATCGTAACATATAACATTTATATACTTTTCTTGACCCGTCAACCTGCTAAACCTAAACTATCTAACCCGTTTAATTTTTCATGTCGAACTCGAGTCAAACTCAGGTCAAATTTCGAGTTAACGGGTCAGCCCGTCAAACCTAAATTTGACCTGTATTATCCTATTACCCAAAAGTAGCCCACCATCCTAAATTAAATAAAATCTATCATGGCATCCATTAACCCGTTTGACTCATTTAGTTTTTCAGGTCGGACTCAGGTCAAGCTTGGGGTTAACGGGTCAAGTTACCAACCCGAAAGCAACCATTATATCTTAGTCATTTGACCCCAAACCAACATGTCAACTCATTAACCCGTTCTCTAAATGGTAATAAAGATTATGTACGGGTTAAGTAAGCTTGACCTGAAATCGTTTAACAAATCATGTTGAATTCGCATCTTGTACTTTGAACCTGTTAACTTGAGCCGACCAAATTTGTCCCTCTTGCTTGCAGTGGCAAAAGTAATACTAAAAAATAATTATTGCATTACTTAATTTTTCAATTATCTTTGCCATTACTATTTTCCATTTCGAACCAAGTCTAACTCTAAATATTTTGTTATCACTTTAATTAATCAGCTAATTTCATAATTTGACACATTTTATTCTTCTGGGTGAAAATACAAAAAAGCTTTAATACCACCGGTCGTTAACTGGGCCCGTATTAAGTCCACCAAGAGAAGGCCCACACAACTAAATATTTCATAATAGCCCCTCCATGTTTAACCTGTTATTTTTGTTCGAACAAAATTATTAAATTAATACGTATACATGTTACATTTAATTAACGGTTATTACTTACATGACCAATAATAATTGTAAGAATGGAAGTTTATAATCAGATTTGCGACATATTATTTGATTTGAAAATGTAAAATACAAAGAAATAAAAAGAGAATTTTAAGACTCAACTTGAACCAACTCGAATAGTATATATTCAATTAAAACAATTATTTAAGTCAAATTAAAGACATGTTATTTAGTCATGCAACCTTCATTTTGCATAGTAGTATACGATGTAACATCATCATTTAATATGCAATGTATCTGAAGTAGAACTTTGAACTTGTGTAACTACTATCACATTAATTACAAACGATATAATTACGAAGCAATACATTATATAATACGATATATAAAAAGCTTTCAAATTCGCAACTATCTAAATTTTGATAATCTATTTCTGATCACCTTACAAGTAGCTTAATTTGTGGACCACTAATAGCGCTAATCATAATATGTAAATTTGAGGTGTTACAATGTTATTGGAATGTTTAACCCTTGAGCTGCGACAAGTTAGAGACTAATGCATTCCGTAGTTTATTGCTTATTCAGATCATGTAGGTTTGTTGAGTACGTTATGAGTTTAAGTGGAAGATATATTAATACCCAATTCAATAATACTTTTACAAGTCAAATTAATCATTTCATAATTCATAAGCTTTGTTTTGTAGGCTACTACGAGTAATATACACTTATAGTTTAATACTCGTATTATTTTATGCTTAGTTGATCGGACACAATTTTAAACATCTAAGCGTTTCTTTGTGATCTTACTCTATATTACTTTCTGGTAAAAATCCAGCAATAACGATGTAATTAATGTCAAAAACGGAAAAATTATTTTTATCAAACAAAAGAACATGTCCTTTTTACAAGGACTAATTCTGACGCTTATTGCCTTTTAAAAGGACTAAGTATGTAACTTTGGTTTCCTTAATAAATAAATCCTTAAACCCACACAAACGCACAATTCTGTCTTGCGCTCCAATCCTCAGAAAAATCACAATTACGCACGATTCTGCGGTTTTCGATCGATACCTTTGCCTCTCTCTTTAACCAGTAAGTTACCGATCCACGTTTCTATTCGTTTGTTTTTACTTTATTGCTTGATCGATCTTGTTTATACTGAGTATCAATTGGCTCGATTAAATACATCTTTTTTGGTATTTGTTTATAAATTAAATCTAGGGTTTAATGTTTTGAACACCTGATACTATACATCTCGCGCTTACATCTTGTGTGTGTGTGTGTATATATATATATATATATATAGATTTATTTATTTATTTCGTACTCTGTGTTTTATAATATAAAGAGGTATATAATTGCAGCAGCCTTCGATCATGAGAAAAAGAATCGATTTTTTTAGGGTTTATATATGTATATGTATATACATGTCTATATATATCTGTGTGTTTATTAATTAATGTAATGTATTTATGTAAATATAAATGTGTGTGTATGTAAAACTTGTAGAATAATCAAATTTGTTATCATCCGTGTGATTACTCAGTCATATAATCTGTGTGTACATACATATATACATACACCTAAATGTGTGTGTGTGTGTATATATATATATATATATTACTATCATTTGTTGATGAGTTTTATTGTATGTCATTACTAGTTTATTTAACTGTTTAAGATTTTGATGATTTGCAGAGAAGCTAATGTCTTTTGACTCTCGTCGAATACAATTGTGGTTAGAGGTGCTTGTGCACTGGTTTACGATTTGGGATAGCAATCGAAGCACTTGGCGGATACTTTCTATTAGTTGAATTACCAGATATTTTTTTCACTTCTTACTGAAATATTCAGCGATCGACACTCGAGTTTCGTTCATCATGAAGAACAGATCGACCCTCTGTCCAGGATTTCGTTTCCATCCTACTGATATTGAGTTGGTTATGTATTACCTTAAGAGAAAGCTATTGGGGAAAAGTCTTGTTCCCGAAGTTATTGCTGATGTAAATATATACGATTTCAACCCTCGGGATCTTCCAGGTATTGTCCACTTGAAAATATGTTGCTTTTATTTGTTCTCTTATGAAGTGAGTTTTCATAATATGTATGACATTTCTACAAAATGATTTATTTTAGTTAATAATATGTTCTCTTGCTTTGATGGTTGTTTTCTCAACATGATACATTTACTGTCTTATCAGATAAGTCCAACTTAAGAAATGGTGATCTAGAGTGGTTCTTCTTTTGCGCAAAGTCGAAAAAGTATTCAAGTGGGTCAAGAACGAACCGTGCAACTGAAACTGGTTACTGGAAAGCTACAGGGAAAGATAGAGAAATCAAGTACCGGGGAAAAACTGTGGCTTTGATTAAGACATTGATTTTTCATTTGGGTCGTCCACCAAAGGGTGAAAGAACAGATTGGGTAATGCATGAGTATAGGATGGAAGATAAGGAGTTGGCTAATGCAGGCGTTGTTCAGGACGCATATGTTATCTGTAGACTATTTGAGAAAAGTGGTGCAGGGCCGAAGAATGGTGCACAATATGGGGCACCATTTGAGGAAGAGGAATGGGATGATGACGATGATGATGATAATGAAGTCAATCTGTCGGGTGCTACTACCGAAACAATGTTACCTAGAAGAAGGAGCTCAACTTTGACCAACATGACCTTAACCGACCCAGGTCCATCCACTGCCACATCTTTTGAAAACGTGAGACAGTTGGAGCAATTCACAGCACCTTCAGCTGAATTTCGGGCTACAAATACACTGGATCCATATGCAAGCAGTTCAGCTGTGACAAACATGATCTCAACGGAACCAGGTCCATCTACTGCCGCATTTTCTGATAAAGAGATACATTTCATGATATCTACATTAACATCTTCAGCAGTATCTAGTGGTTGTGGGGCTACTACCAATGGGACGATTCCATATGAAAGCAGTTCAGCTGTGATGAACGTGACCTCGACAGAAACAGGCCCTTCTACCGAAACACTGGTTCCATATGCAAGCAGTTCAGAAAATGCAAGATATCAGCTGCCTGCTGATGATGGTGTCATGCTTACCGATGCAGACGTGGCTTCTATTTTTCTTAATAACAACGCTCAGGTATGCAATCTGTCATATTAATAATTTTATATGTATTAGTACTTTATCCCCTTTAACTGAATCTTGTGAACATAAATGATGCGTTTTTGTTGGTGCTATTTGTTTTGTTTCTGAATAAAGTAGTGATTGTTTTCCTGTATGCATACAGGATATCGAAGCTGATCGCAAAGGGAAGAAGATAATGGCTGATGCAACTAATGATGATAAAGTTGTCTTTTTAGATTCGGGTGACCTGCTTACAATGGACGACTTGAGCCAAGATGGATTTAGCATGTTTCAAGATGATGGATTTTTTGATTTTACACTCGATCCGCTGCTGGCTGATGATCTCGATGCTGACCTCGGGAACTTTTTCTAGGGCTGTTTCAATCTGGAAACACGCCCATGCTTGGTGTTTGATTGATCAGTTACAATCACACAGATTGGATACTGAACACTTGCTATTTGCAATTTAGTTTTCATGTTTTGTTTAACATTTAAGGTCCTATTAATGTCTGACATTTATGGTTTTAATATTTAAGTTGTATTTAATTTTTGGGTAAATTACATTTTTCATCCTTGTGGTTTTTCATTTTTCCACTCTTAGTCCTTTTACTTTTTTAATTACAATTGTCATCGTTATGTTTTGTGCTTTTTCCCAAGTTAGTTTTTTTACTTTTTTAATTACAATGGTCATCCTTATGTTTTAGATTTTTTCCCAAGTTAGTCCTTTAAGTGTATAAATGACTAAACTAGCCTTTTAAATTTCTTTTTTTATTTCGATATCTTTTCATATAATTTTTTCATGTATCTATACCCATTATAATTCATTTCCACTTCTTCCATAAAAACTTATCAAAAAAATTATTGAAAAACCTCAAAATATTAAATCTACTTATTCTCCACTAACTACACTTTTCATTAATTAAATATCAAATCTACCAACTAAAATCTATTTTGATTGGTTAAACATACACGTATAATGGGGACAACCCAAAATAGTAATAATAGTAATGTGAGACATACGGAGTACAATATATTTTTATTTAGAATGTCCACATTACTATTTTGGATTGTCCCATTATAAGTATATGTTTAACCAATCAAAAAGGATTTTAGTCGATAGATTTAATATTTGATTAATGAAAAGTGTAGTTAGTGGAAAATAAGTAAATTTAATATTTTAGGGTTTTCCGATATTTCTTTTGATAAGTTTTTAAAGAATAAGTGGAAATAATTTATAAGGGGTATAGATAAGTAAAAAAATCATAGGAAAAGATATCAAAATCAAAAAAGAAATTAAAAGGCTAGTTTAGTCATTTACACATTTAAAGGACTAACTTGGGAAAAAGTCCAAATAATAAGGATGACCATTGTAATTAAAAAAGTATAAGGACTAACTTGGGAAAAGGCACAAAACATAAGGATGACAATTGTAATAAAAAAGGTAAAAGGACCGAGAGTGAGAAAATGAAAAACCACAAGAATGAAAAATGTAATTTACCCTTAATTTTTTGATATGTCTTATCCTTTAACCATCCACTGTTTTCCGTTAAACATCAATTAAATATTGCAAATAAGATGCTTAGTTTTTGTAACATGTTGAATGACGTGTAACACGGTAACATATTTCATCATGGATGGATTACTTAAACCAAGGTAGTTCATCTCTTATCTCTATCTTCTATCTATCTCTAAACTATAGTACATATAAAAAAACATGTTTATGTTTGTTTTAAAATTAAACTCACACGATGCCTAAATTGCCCTTATATAACTACTCTTAACATTTCTGTTTTCTCATTAAAATAGTTTAAATATAGGAAATAAAGTTGACTTTAACGGATGATCAAATAAATAAGGAAATTGTTGAGGATTGATAGACAACAAGGGTAGTGGTTGTCCCGCGCTTCGCTGCAAGATTAGATTGGTACAATACATGTATGTTGATGATAAAAGATATGCTATACTATGTAATTATAAAAGTGATGACTGAACATTTAATTAATCGTGGAGTGGACATTCAGGAATTCGAGTCCCAGTGGATGTTGAAAAAACACATTTAACACTCAACGACACACCGAGAAAAAAAGTTTATGTTTTTTCTTGAATATATTTGGCTCAAACACATTAATAATTGATACATTTTTACATTATTTCAACTTTCAATAATGACCATGACCATTTATGTTTAAAATGCCACCAAAATTTATAATTTTATTAAACAAATTATATATTTGTCTCTAACAATGTAATGTTATTCTTATAATGTTACCTATTGAATCGATATATTTGCTAACCACAATTCTTAAGGATATTATTATAAAGTTCTTGTAAATAACAAATAAAAATTCACTCTGTATAAACTTAATTCCCTACCTGTCCTTATTCTTTCTATTAAATTTAAAGTAACTATAACATTAATATAAATGATGATTTTTAAGTTAAGGATGTTATTACACATGATAAAATTAATCATAATTTTTTATGATACAGTTAACAAACTCTTTATTTCTTAAATATATAAAAGTATTATATAATACTTATTATATAAACAATAAATAAGTAAATACATAAATATTAAAAAGTTTCATTATCCGGATAAAAGACACCGCATAAGATTAGAGCATCATCTTTCAAATATCAAGAAAACTAATTTCATCTCTTAAAATACAAAATTCAAAATAGCTAGTACAGTTAACTAAAATAGTTCAAATGCATATTATAAATTTAATACTTGAGAATTCTATGTAGAAACATAAAAATGTAAATAAAAAATATGCTGTTAAATAAGTGACAGATGTAAACTACTACTTTAGTACATGGTGTAAATACCAAAAACGTGGAAGGCACATCCAACCTTTTTCACACATATTTGATCTGATTATTTAATTCATCTTAATATAATTGATCCTCCTAATGTAAAAGAAAAACCATCAAAATGGTCACCGGTTTTGTAAAACCATAAAGTGGTATCTTTTTTACCTTTTTATAATAGAAATGTTGTACTAACTCTCCCATTCTTTCATTTAGTTCAACACTTCACACACAAAAAGAATATGGAAATCATAAATAACCACTATGAACTTTCATTTCATCAAAAACCAAGATCTAAATATAAACCTTAGAAAGAAACAAATAAAAATCATCCATATTATCAACATTTTATTTATTATTTTCCATTTGATTAAAGTCAACACCTAAGTTAGTAGCAAAAATTTCAATTTTTTACAACTATTTTATGTTCTTTGATTATATATCTTCACAGGCCATCGTTTTGATTTTTCTGACAATGTTTTGTGGTGACGGTGACCGGCGGTGACCAACGGTAAGTGGCGGTCGTTTGTTATGGTTAAACCACAAATCTCTCTTTTCTCATATTGAACCCCCAAAACTATGCCGTTTCCCTACCACTCCCACCGCAACCACGGCCACTACCGACGACCACAACAATTCAATCTCCACATCTTCTTCCACCGACACCACCATTGTCCGGTTTCACCGGTAAAACAATAAATAAACAAAAAATATATAAGACTTCTATTATTTTCAACCACCACCACCAAACCATCATGACAACCACACCGCCACCACCACCACAAGCAAACCGCCATCAACCACTGCCAAAGATCCATTACCACTACCGAACCGCATTAGCATATATCTATCGATTTACAATATTCAATTTTTAGAAGTAGCATGATTACGTAAGATGAGGGCGGATCCGGTGCATGGAAGAAGACGACATAAGCTAGCTTTGTTGTTGTTAACCGTAAAAAAAATAAAAAAATAAAATAAAATTACGAAAATAACCCTTGTGAACAGTAGAAAACGACATAGGGTAAAACACAAAACGACACCGACTACTATGGCTAATAGTATATTTAGTAATGGCCAATCAATAATAAGAAGAATTAAGAATTGAACCTAGATTCTCAAGTAAAGTATATCTCTAATTAAATCAATATTCAAAGTCTGCTAAAATATAATGAGAAACATATCCTAAAAACTCATTTAAGAATTCTAAGAAATCTTCACACACGAATAATTACATCACGGAATAAAATGAAAACAAAATTTAATGTTCAAAAATTCCAAAAAATAGTAAATTGTTATTTTCGGTCCCTAAACGACACTGAAATAAAGTATTGAAAAGAGATGTAAAAAACTTCAATCTTACTGTGACAATTTTCTGCAACGATATTATTTAGAAGAGATTTGTAAAAAAACTTCAATTTTAATGTAACAATAGAACTTTCAATGTGTAAAACCTTCTTTTACTTTTTATACACGTTTCATTATTCTTCAATTACAAAACTTTCAATGAACAACAACTACAACGACCGATAAAATTTAATAAACGTAAATAAATGAATAAAATGTTTAAAAATGTAAAATAACTAAAATATAGTGGCCAATTTGAAAATTTCCCCTAATCTTTTTCCTTCTACAAATAGTCTCTCACTTTGTTCATATGTAACAATCTGAATCTGCACCAGAAAATAAAGCCGAGAAATCGTGACGCTAAAATCTCTCTCCAATGGTAAATAAATCACTCAGATCTAATCACTATACATACACAATATATATCTATTATATCTCGGTTTCAATTCAGTTAATTTTTATTTTTCCTTCATCGTACCTGCATTTGTGAATTTTAATCATATGTGAATTTAGTGATCAACAAGTTATTATGTCAATTGAAGCAATTAGCATGTTATGTGATCTGTTGATTGAATTTTCTGTTTGCTTTCGGTGATCCGGTTAGCTGTTACGTTCTAGGGTTTGTATGATGTATAGGACTTAGATCTGCACTGTTTTGATTTGAAGTTTAGGGTGACCTAGGGTTTAAGAAAATTTGAGATCTGGCTTTGTTATCCTGATAAATTCGTGTTTGATTGTTGCAAAACGTGGAAATTAGTGATGCTATTACAATGTACTAGCTGCATATGCTTGGAATTATGATACTGCGATTGTAATGAGCATTGGGTTAAAGAAACACTAGATAGATTGACTTGGAGTTATAATAGTAATGATATAGGTGATTGAATTAGTTTTTATGAGTAATGAAGTTTAGATGTAATTGTGTATGATGGTTGTTGTGTGTAGGAGTCTTGTCCTTCTGTGAAGAACATTTTACTTTTGGATTCAGAAGGATGCCGTGTAGCTGTGAAGTACTACTCAGATGATTGGCCAACTAATAGTTCTAAGGAAGCGTTTGAGAAGTCTGTGTTTACCAAGACTCAGAAGACAAATGCACGGACAGAAGGTATGTTTTTATCTCTCTGCTAGTAGTGATTAGCGAAGGTCTCTGTTGCTGTGTGAAGTTATAGCTTATGTTATACATTTATCCTTCCATTGACGCCCTTAAGGATTACCTATGATTATAGCTGTTGTATATCATTAAATGGAAGATCTGAGTGTCAGTTTCTTTTCCGAGTGAATAACTTAGCATAGATAATCATGATTATTTATATAGCTGGCCTAATCCGTTTTCCTTAGACACTTGATGCATAGAGTGATAACAGCAGAGAAATGAAATATAGAAGTAAATAGTGAAGTAGAAAAGTCAAGATGCTTTCTTGTTTTTTTCTTCTCACATATCTTCTTTAGTAACATCTAGAGGTAGCAAAATGGATGGGCCCATGTTGGGTTGACCTGAAAACTTTTTGTCCAATTTTTCTATCTTAATCTTTGACTAGTGTGTTTAGGTCAATTAATCTTATATGTTGAATGATATGAATTAGGAGGTTTTTTGCATTAAAAATACACTTTGGGAGACTTCCAACTCATTTGACCTGTTTCCTTTTTAGCTGTTTTAAGTTTATTGACATGACCCTCGGGAGATAAAACATAGCCCAGATTGACCGATTCATAAGTAAATGGCTCAAAATTGCTACCTCTAGCAGCATCTAATGTTTTGGCTTGGACTAATGTGCAGCGGAGATAGCAATGTTTGAGAACAACATTGTCATCTACAAGTTTGCTCAGGATCTTCACTTCTTTGTTACTGGAGGTGATGAGGAAAACGAGCTCATTATATCCACTGTTCTTCAGGGTTTCTTTGATGCAGTTGGTCTTCTGCTTAGGTAGTTTGCCATGGATAGATCTATCCTGTCTGCGTATGCAATTACTCTATCCTCTTGTTTCAATTTGTATCATTATTAATTTACTTTACCAATCCCTCGTTACAGGGGAAATGTGGATAAGAAAGAGGCACTTGAGAATTTGGATCTCATTTTGTTGTGCCTTGATGAAATTGTTGATGGCGGGTAAGCTGCATTTTAACTATGTTTATTACAAATTGTATTCATTGTTATCCTTTAACTTCTGTACTATTGAAAAATATTAACTATAATGTTTTTTATTCTTTTTTTTTTGCAGAATCATCCTGGAAACGGATGCAAATGTCATTGCTGGTAAGGTTGCCAGCCACAGTGTAGATTCTGGAGCTCCTCTCTCTGAGCAGGTACTTTTACCTATAGTTTCCTACTTTCCTCACATGTAATAAATATAAGGAAACACTATGTTAAAGAAATTTCTGATTATTTGTTTCATATATCGTGCTATAACATTATGATTTTTATCTTTGCAGACAATAAGTCAAGCATTGGCTACTGCACGGGAACATCTTACAAGATCTCTCCTCAAGTAATAAACTTTTAACTGAATATGAATTAATTTTGGATCTTTTTGTTTATCACAGAAAGATGATATGAAAGTACTCCAAGATTCTCAAATTTATGCTCTTTATTTCAGTGTATGACGATACAGTTTGGAGTTAAACAAACCCAGTTTCTTGATTTCAAGTTGGATCTTCTGCAGCCAAGGGGAACAATTTGGACATTAGATGCCAGTGGATTTTTGATATTTAGACATGATATGGCATCTTTATTCCTTCTTGTTGTGTTTATCTTATAGGGTATGGTCATTTACTTTAAATGGGTTTTATGAAAGTTGGTTTTTGTTATAATCAGATAATTACCATTTACTGAATATGAATATTCTTCCATGAATGTTATCTATTTTCACCAGTGAGACAACACTAAGGACACAAACTTCAACGCTGCAAATTTCAGAAGTGCATGATGTTAAACGTATTTTTCTTGTTCTTTTTTTGTGGAATTTTTGTACAAGTTTTCTGAGTGACTGCAGGTGGAATTAGTATATTACTATAACACAGCTGAGACGGATTTAAAGAGTATGGTTTATTTGGGAGTTAATTATGTTAATCATCTATGCTGCCACTTCATGAATTATGATTATTGTTACAAGACTTGAATGTTAGTAGAAAAGAATATGTAAAACGTACTCTCTCGGCGCTCTCGGCGACTTCTTTTTAAGCATAATGAGCTAAAAATCCAAGCTCTAAAGGTGTCATTTTCATTTAAAAACCTTTAAAGAAATTGCCATTGGTTAAGATTGTATCATGTTATCTATTAGTTCGATTGAAACCTTGAGAACACAATTGTCCACAACCTTTACTCTCAAATTCTATACGTATCATGTTAAAAATGTCTTATATGACATTAGAATATGAATACACACACACTTGATGCTTTCTGTTAGTTATAAATCATGTAGTTGCAATTTGCTCTGGTTGCTAACAGATTGTTTTTTCCTCCTGATACATAAGTCACAATGGATAACTTTACTAATCTATTAAACCCAGATTTCCGACTTGATAAATCAACAACAGAACGTTAGGCATGAATAATTCAGAGCAATATATGTAATCATGGATATGACCATTGCTATAACAACTGCACTCTAATTATGCAGCCTCATTCTTAAGACGGATTGACGGAAGCTTGTTGACATTGTGTTTTAAGTAAAGATATGTGCAGATTCAGAATTCGATAGTGTGTTGTGTAGTTAGAAAAGACATGACCAGGACTGTCCAAGAACAGACTGCACTAGCAACTTATTCCAAGAACCGAACCGAATATAGAAATAGGTTCCAATCTAGCCCCAGCTCAGTTCTTTAGTCTCCTAGGTCCACGCGCTTCCATAGTAATAGTATATACTTTTCCAATGCAATAAAGTTACTTAGTGTATTTTCTTTCGTAAAGGGGTATTTCCATGGGTTTGCTTTGGTATCATGTTCATACTGGTGTATTGAATGATCCTTGTCCGCCCTTTGCTTTGCCTCGCGCTGTCTTTCTCCAGTTGCCCGCAGCCAATAGGCCTGCACTTAATTGCCCTTTCTTGTTCTCATCAAACAAAAGACAATCGCCAAAGTCTTTTAAAAGAGATGGACAAACAGAGCAAGAAGGAGGCCACTAAGGGGGCGTATACGGCACCCTAGGTTGTCAACATGTCGTACTGGTCGTCTTGACGCACACAACAGTCTCCTTGGCGCACACAACACACGTTCTTTTGTCCAAGAAAACCCCATGCCCATATTCGATTCCATTGAAAACTGTGACAACAAACAAGGAAAGTCCAAAGTATGTTCCACCATCAAAATTATGCCGCCCATATTTTAAAAGACCGAGAACAATGTAGCAGAAGATGCTCAACCGATTCTTCAGCTTCAAAGCACCATACACATTTTGTATCTTAACTAAGGGGAATAACTCGTCTTTGGCATATTGCATGTTTCACTGGTATGCAAATGTTTTTTTTTTAGAAAATAACGGGCCTAAGACCCTAGACATATATTAATAATCAAGAATTATATATTACAAGATGAAACACGACAAGCCAAATTAGGCATAAGCCATGTACCCTAAAAAAAAAAAAACTTAACCTTTTCTTAAACTAGAGTTTTAAACATCCGCGAAAAACAAATCTTTAAAGCCTGTAGACGCGGCTCATATAAACCCACAACAACAACCAAAATCAAACTTAACCAACCATTCATACATAGTGGTATGCATCCTTGAATAGCTAAACAATGAAAAATCAAAATCTTTGAAGGGATGATATTGTTCCACACCGAAACATAGGAAGAAATTGAAAACATCATAATGCGTACTTCTTTAGAAACCGAATATACACCATCTTGAGATGGGATTCAAACAATCGAGTCTTCTCGAGTGACTTCAATTTTGCAGTCCCTTAATACCATAAGTAGAGAATAAGAGAATAAGCTTTACGTGTTTCATAAGTATTCAAGGTGATTGAAGATCTAAGTTCCATGTTATTTGAGAGTCCTCAAGTAAAAGATAAAACTGATTGATCTTGCCTACACGATATCTTGACAAAGGAAACAATTTCATAAACATGTTTCTTAACGTAGCGTTATTAATCCAAATGTCATTTCAAAACGAAATGAGTTTAGCATCTCCAATTCTGAGGCCCCAACACTTCATACATGGATTATGTATGTTGCAAATTGATCAAATCTTTCCATATTGGAGATAGCCTAGTGGTATTCAACCTTGATACATTAGTTATCCGTCTTTCCCCAAATGGAGACCCATATGAGTTGAGCAATATCATCTTCCATAATGTTACCTTGTTTGAGTTCATTTTGACCACCACTGTGCAAGTAATGCAAGATTTTTTATTCTGAGCGGAACAACACCTGAACCGCCTAGCTCCTTTGGATTGCAAACCAACTCCTGCCTGATCAAATTTGACTTTGACAAATCTCCTCCATAAAAAATTTCGACCAAGACGTTCTAACTTATTATTACTCATCAAGGGCCTAATCTTAATAAAGAAGAAGGTGGTATTGCTGAAATTTAGGGAACATTGTATTTGCGTTTTGGAACTAATAATTTTATTACCGTGTCCGTCCCAAAATAATTGTTTAGTTTTGATTTTTCATGGTGTTTCTTTTTCAACTTTGACCTTTAATAATTTTGTTTGTGTTACATAATACTTATGAAAATTTTACCAATAAAAATATATTTAAAACTCAATCCATTCATGTGTTTTGCATCAGATATATCATAGACAAAATTATTTAATGTCAAAATTGAAAAAGAAACACTTCAAAAAAATCAAAACTAGACAATTATTTTAGAACGAATGTATTCATATTTAGTTTACGTTTTTGACTAGGAGAATTTGAATTTCAAAGAATGTAAATTCTTTTAAGCAAATGAATATATAATGACTTTCAAATCAATCACTTCATTTTGCGAACTAACTACCTTTGTAATCGTTAAACAAACCTTTAAAAATGAACAATCCCCTAAAAATTCAAAGGAATGCAATAAATTCTCAAAATTGGAGTAGTTATTTTCTGTACAATTCCGATTATGCCATTTTATTTCTCCATGTTAAGATAGTTCGTGTTCACCAACAACTGCCGGTGGTTGGTGAGATCCAAAAAAATACCCTATAAATTCTCAAAACTTCAAAATCACAAACAGGAATGCTATACTTACTTCAAAGCAGAAAAACTATAAAATTACTTTTGAATTTGAATCTTAGAAACATAATAAAAATACAATCTTTGCGTTGTATTAAAGCCTTTTTTTATATGTTTATGTTTTTATCTTGGAAATTGATAACAAGAGCATTAAGAGCTTCCGTTAAGATGTTAGAACACGCATAATAAAAATATGTACATTGAAAAATAATATACATGAATATTAGTTAAGGGACAACTGTTACCTTAAAAAGAGCCCAACCCTTCTATCTTTAGCATAAATCAAGAACTCAGAACAACAACTTTGTGATTCAAAGCTTTCCAAGTAAGCATTTCTCATCCTCAGGTTTTGATTGTGAATTTTTGGGTGTCACTTATTTTTGAATTTTCTTTACTCCCGTTACTTTTATTAGAGGTCTGATCATGTTTTTTTTATATGTCATTCATTTCTTCAAGATTTATTTGTGTTTGAATGCTTGTTTTAGGATTTCCTTTTGAAAAGATTATCCTTTTTTATTTTGTTGATTTGATTTGATGATTTATCTCTAAGAATGAACTTGGCCTATTGTTTGATGTTGGAAGTTGGAACCCAATACTATGTTTTGGACTTGCTTGATACACCTCATGAATATCAGTAGTATGATATGCTTGATTATAATGCCAACCTTGTTCATGTGTTGACTATTGATATACATCATAGATAGTCTTTGTTATTTATTGTATCACTAGACGACTATTTTGATTGACGGAAATTGGCAGTACATCAGATATGCGATGTGAAACGTATGATTAGTATTCTTAAAGTGTGTAATGATCATGGGGTTTCTACTTGTTGTGCAACACAAACTCAGTTTTACCTCAGTTACAGATCTTGTGATGATGCTAAATGTAGCTATCTGTTTTTGTCCGAAAGTTTTTGGGATGGTTGGTTAAATGTTTAAGTGGTTTGAGGAATGGAAATGGAGTTAGATTGGGGAAGGTGGATTGGATATATAGAAAATCCCATTATCTGAAGTGTCGACTCTTTTACTTCACATTAATGACATAACATGTATAACTTTTAATCATCCGAGTAATCTGAAATCTGTGTAACTATATAACTAGTTGCTTTAATCATCCGGTGAGGACTTCGTAAGCGTTAACGAGCTCTTGAAAGGAAGATGTATAATTAATTGTTGATCGCCGGGTTTCTATTTGGGATTCCACACAAACTCAATTTTCCTCAGTTGCAGATCTAGTGATGACGCTAAATGTAGCTATCGGTTTCTGTCTGAAAGTAATAGGGAATGGTTGGTCAGACATTTATGTGGTTTGAGGAATGGAAATGGAGTTTATTTTGGATAAGTCGGTTGGATATGACGGAAAGCTCCATTACTTGAAATCTCTGAGCATTTTTTTTTCTAACTACCAACGTGGCATATCTGATTGTCAGTTTTCTGAGTTATCTGAAATCTGTATAACTATTTAAACTAATTAACCATACTAGCATTTGAAGTTGTGGTGTACAGTCTTCGTCTGATGCTACAAATGTTCACATAAAGATTTTATTTTGCCATAGTTCAATCAAAAGTGTCATATTAAAAAATAAAAAAGAGTGACTTCTGTTCTATAGCCGTGTTTATAGATTTATCATTGGGTGGTTTATCTTTGAGCAACTGGTTACGAATGTGTTTTTGGATACAAATCTTTAAAAATTAGAGTACATGATTAACGGAAATGTCTTCTTCATCTTCCATGAGAACACATACCAGATTCGTATAGTACCATTCAGTTTCAAGGGTAGATTTACAACTTTGAGCCTAATTATATATTTTTGATACCAGTTAATTTTGATGGAAGGGTTGATCAGCTCACGAATAATCCCAGTTCGTGCTTATAGTAGTCAAGAAAACACCTCCCTCTTTCCAAAACATACATCAAGTAAAAGAAGAGTGTTTTATGGACCAATAAGAATGATGGGACCTTCCACATCATCCAACTCAAAAGCCGGGTCTGTTAAGCCATTAGCAGCCTCCTCATTAGGCCGATTCGACAACACATTACCGTCCAAAGGTATTTCATACATTGCCTGCTCGACTAGCTGCTAAGCTGGTTAACGCAACATTGATTTTATTGGATTTGGAGTTTGTTCTAACTGTAGTATTCTTAAACGCTCAGGGATTCTTGATTTATGGCAAAATGCTGATGCTGTATGCTTTGATATGGATAGCACTGTGTGCGTGGATGAAGGCATTGATGAACTTGCCGAGTTTTGTGGAGCTGGGAAGGCCGTTGCTGAATGGACCGCTAGGTTGGTCCGGTTGGATATTATTCATGGTCAGTATTAACAATGGTTCTGCTTTCTGTTGATGTTTTTGTCAATTTAATTTTGCGTTTGCAGAGCCATGGGTGGTTCAGTGCCTTTTTAGGAAGCCTTAGCCGCCAGACTCAATCTTTTCAAACCTTCATTATCAACGGTCCAGGAGTTTCTACAGAAGAATCCCCCAAGGTATGATGGTGTTTAGTTGCAGTATTTTTGTTAATTGTAAGCAACGCTATCTATTCTTCAAGCTTTTCTACCTTAAATGTATATTCATGCTATTAAGATGTTATTATTTAAGGCAATGCGATTTTTACTGTTTCATGTTCAGTTTCCTTTTTTTTCTTTCTAAGACTTTCTCTGGGCATAAAGGAGTTGGTCCAGAAGCTCAAGGAAAGTGGTAAAACGGTTTATCTTATATCTGGAGGTTTTCGTCAAATGATCAATGTAAGCTATCGATAATCGCGTTTCATATTTTATTGTTTTAATTTTTAGTGATGTAAGCTACAGTGGTACCCATTTGAGATACATCTTTGACCTTTAAGGTCAAGTAGGTTGCCATTATTCTATACTTATACATGGTTTATCTTATTCTTTTCGTTTATAACTATGCTGTCGACATAAAGTAATATATTCATTTTATAGCCTTGTTTTTGACTGTTTGTAGCCAGTTGCATCAATCCTTGGGTTACCAACTGAAAATATTTTCACTAATCAACTATTGTTTAATACTTCTGGTGAGTTTGCTGGATTTGATGTAATTGATTCAACTTCAAGAAGTGGAGGAAAACCAACTGCCGTTGAACTCTTAAGAACTGTTAGTCATTTCATCATCCGTGTTTAAATACTTTATAAACAACTTCATTGGTAACACTGAGTGAACTTTTCAGGCTCATGGATACAAGACAGTAGTAATGATTGGTGATGGTGCAACTGATCTTGAGGTAAGATGACTCCAATCTAGGGGAGACGATTTCGACCCATTAGCTTATGAATGGGTCGATTCAGATGATGTTTTATCTATAGTGGGTCAAATGGGTAAATTTTAAAATATAAGTTAGTTTAAAAGTAAGCAGTTTAAAATGGTTCAATAGTCGCCACATACGATTGAGACTACAATTTCAGTATTTATATTTAATTCAAATTATCTAGAAAAGATAGTTACGGAGAAAAACGTTAACTATCATTATGTTAACCTAACGATCTTTTTTGAAACATACCAAAAAGTTACATGTTTTGACCCGTCACCCAACCACTTGACTTTGTCATGTCTATCCAAATCTATTTGGTTTGAATTCATGATTTCTTGTTACTGGGATCAACGAATATGTTGATCAACTTGTTGAGACATTTATTAGAGGGACTTGATTAACTCTACTAAAAAAAATTCTGCAGGCTCGAAAACCAGGATGTGCTGACCTATTTATCTGTTATGGTGGAGTCCAACTTCGGGAAGCCGTTTCCAGAAAAGCTGTTTGGCTTGTATTTAATTTCAAAGACCTGATTAATTCTATGGAATAGCAAGAAGCACTTTTTCTGATTCTTTTTGGTGAGGCTTTTTCATACATGTTGAGCATGAACTGAAATGAATTTTTTTTCCTAATCAATACAAAAGGGTGTTGATTAGGTTTGTTGTAATATTGGTGGTAATATTGGTTGTAATATCAGTTTGTTGTAATGTTCATGAACGTTTGATTACATGTTCGTTAACGTTTATTTGCGCTTGGTTGGTTATGTTTGTTTCATAATATTTTGACTAAACTAATGCATATTTGTATATCTTATCTTATTATCTAACCTAATCTATATATATATATATATATATATATATATATATATATATATATATATATATATATTAGTTTGTAGTCCTCGCGATGGTAGCTAAGTGGTGGAGAATATGCATTACTTCACGAGTTTATCCAACAAAGGCAATATACAATAAGAGTAGAGTTCAAATAAGTACATCAATTTTGAGTGAGAATGGAGCAATCAATCTCAACCACTCATTTTAATCAAATACTCATTCCTTCCACAATTTTGAAACTCAAATATCTCACAAGCGTCAAGTCGAAAAATCATGAAAATCGCACCATAAAATTCAGCGTTTTTTTCTCTTCGATTTGCCGTCCCTCAAGGCATACATTTGGCAACCTTGTTTTTCTTTCATTTTTGGTGAGTTTACAAATTAGTTAGTAAATTGGAAACCCACAAAAAAATGGAAAAAAAATTCGTCGAAAGTATGTATTGAGAGACGGCAAATCGAAGAGGAGAAAACGCTGAATTTAATGGTGCAATTTTCATAATTTTTCGATTTGTCGTTTGTGAGATAATTGATGTTGGGGTAAATAGGTTTTGTACATGTGGAACATTCGGTTCCCCATTGTCACACAAATTTTTATTTTCATTTGAACCTCAATTTTGTTAGCATCTGTCAACGTATCTGTCAACGTATGGCAAATGAATTCCGCTCACATTTAATTTAAGGTCAGAGCTGAGCACATATATTAGCGTGAATATTATTGTTTAAAGCCATTAATTTTTTTCAAGAGTTGGAAAAGGAATCCATTAATTCTTTTGTATGTTATTATTATCGTTCCGATTTCTTCGTTCTTGTACATGAAATTCAGGAAAGCAGTTACCTTGTAAACTTCATTGAGTAAATGAGATCTTTAATATAATTTTCAGATGAATGAATGTTTTCACTATACTAGACTCGTGCTTTTATACGTTACAATGTCATTTTTATAGGCGATCATTATCATTATTTTTGGTCTTTGGGAGTTATTGCCAAATCTCTAAACTCAACGAACTCTGATTTCCCTCAATTTAGTTGCATCAGCCATCAGGAGAAAATCTTCCTAGTTTTGCCTCCATGGATGGGCCAAATTCCCGTTATATATTCAACGGCCCAGACCGGCCCGGCCCATGGAAACCTTTTTGTGTATATGTATAATTATTTAGTTGCTGATACTGATCATATGTATAGCAGAAAATTTAAATACATACTTAATTTAATATATTGTAATTCGTCTAAGCAAAATGTAAAGCAAACATGATCTCAACTCAACCATGTACATTATGTACAAATTAAGTATTTAATTATGAATTTTTTTGCTAACAATAGCAAGGAATGTGGATATATATATATATATTATATACATGGTTAAGAAAATATTTTCGTTACCAAAATTAGATATAGCAGTCTGAATTGTTGGAACTTGCTTTGTGTGTGAATTTTGATCCCACATATGAGCAAGATGAAATTCGCACTCTCCTTATATACCCAAATATACTTATATACATACTAATATACTTATTTGGTACACATGGGATTGGGATTGGTATTGGATGCATGGGTTTGACGTGGGTCAAATTTGAACTACATTGCTTGAAATTGGGCTTAATAAATACGGAGTATATATTTTAAATGGTCAATAGATGAACTTTGGGGACTTGTGATAATTCTAGATTCGTTTTTAATTTTAGCATGACCCAAATCCGAATTAAGTTTCAACAGTTTAATTGAAGGGTTATAACTTATAAATGCTATAACATTCACACCCTTTCAACAAACACAATGGTTGATGAAAGGTATTATATATATGCAATCAAACTCTGGAGAGAAACACACACACAAAAACAGATGCATAAACTATCAAGGAAAGACAACTTGATGTCATTTCATCTATTAAACTATCAAGACATTAAGAAACAGATTAAACATTCACATCACCTTCAAAACTAAATTACTTGAGGATGAAAGAAAAATTAAGACCCACAAAACAAGACGATAAAAAAAATAAAGTCAAACTAACGAAAAATTAGCACGCACCCATGTTTCTAAATCAAACTAACCGAACCAAGACCATAAAACACTGGTAGTAAAATACAACCTCTCTCAAGGCACAGGGCAGCAGCAGCTAAAAAGCAAGTACTTTTTTATATCATTCCATTATTTCGAACTTGAAATAATTAATGCCACTTTCAAACTCATTACAAGACCCTGAAAAACCCGAGTCAGGTATGGACTGATTAGTAGCTGTTTTGCCATAGCTGTTGTGACTGCTGCTGCGGCTTTGGTTGGCCTTGGGACCCACCAACAAGAGACCCGTCCCTAGGGTTTTGCTGCAGTTGATGCTCCTGCGAGATCCCTGTCTGGGATTGATAGTAATTTTGATAGTTAAGAGCTGCACCACCATAGCTCTGGGAAGGCAGCTGCTGTTGCTGCTGACCTTGCCTGAACCCACTTGGCTGCTGGTTTTGCCCCTGGAAACTGTAGTATGTGCTCGCTGGCACAGCAGGCATCGTTCGGGAACCAGCTCCGTGAACCCACATTGCTGAGTTGTCATTCTGAAGAGACATTGGAGTAACACATGTCAAATTTACAAAAACATAAGCATCATTAGTGTCAGATATTCAAAAGCTTAACATGGGACACACCAAGTCATAAAACATTAAAGATGGCAGCTTGCAAGGCTTATGTAGCGAGGTCAATACTCGAAAGGATTATTCATTTTACATGGGTCAAGTTGACCCATATAGGTCTATAACTTTCAACATGTTATGTGGAGAACAAGAATAAAAATATATCATTACTTCAATAATTAGCTTTTCGTGTCATGCACAAAATGATACCCAATTTTATCAAACTTATCATTTCGGCTGCTAAACTTTTTTATTTTTTATCTCAATTTAAGAAGATATCTAAGTTCCATTCACCGCCAGAAATATGCTACTTTGCCGTTGTGGACATGTGAGACTGCATTAAGAAAATGGGACATAGTCGCCACCTCTAAATGAGTATAGATCATGTATCTAAAAAAAGTAAGAAAAGGATACCTGCTGCTGCTGCTGCTGCTGCTGAAGAGAGAGCAATTGACTGGTCTCTTTGTAATGGGCATTCAATGCATCATCATAACTAAGCGTGGATCCAGCAGGCTGATTAGCTTGATAATTTCCAGGAATTGCTGTCGAATTGCCAAACGAACCATAACCTGAAGGAACAGAGGCAGATTGAGATAAACTGCTGACTGAAACACTGTTTTTGTATTGAGGAAGAACAGCTGCCAATTGTTGATGATATGTGCTATTCCCAGCAAATGCTTGTTGAAAACCAGTTGGCATGTATGTATAACTCTGAGGTAAAAACGGATATCCTATCATATTTGTGAAAGGTCCCAAAGGAAGTGTGGGTTGGGAGTATGGGTGAACAAGTTGTTGCTGAACAGTGGGTCCTGTAGGAATAGCATTTCCGGTTGGAGTTTGTTGCATTGGTTGAGATGATGAGAAAACGCCAGTCTTCAAAGCCTAAAAGGAGAATATGGCAAATATGTACTTTATGTTCGAAAAATAGAAATGAAAAATAAAACTAAGCACATTTTACAGATCAAAAAGCCACATGACTAATTAATACAGATTTCGAGAATTATGCAAACTTCCCCTCTTCTTATGACTCACTCAAAATATACAATGGGTTAGTCAGATCACCATCCTTTTGTTCATTTATACAATAATAAATGTTACATGATTGAAAAAAATACTTTAAGATGTGAATTGCTGTTTATATCGTTTGATGATTTAGTAACTGACAGACTTTGAGTTTGCAAGTACTTAGTAGTTTATTTGTTTCTACAGCAAGACTATACCAAGTTTTTCTAGCCTACTGAGAGTCTGAGACTATTGAAAGAATTCTACATTAAGACATAATCATGAAAGCATAACACCTATTGTATTTGTATTTACAGTTCGATTACTGGTCAGAAGCATGCAACCAATAGAACAGAAGTCAAGTGTTATTGACTTTTGCATTTAAAGAGAGATTTAGAGGCCTTCAAGTCTAAAATCATTTATCTAACATATAATGAAACAATACAATAAATGAATGGTCGTCTAATCTATGTCTACCTTCTGAAGAGTGAGCTTTGGCGTAGAATCTTAGATTCTACTTCTAAAACGGATGGATGAACTAAAGCAGGTCAAATTTAACACAATACCTCTGCCATAGAAATAGTTGAACCGCTGATGGAGGATCCGTATTTGGTAGCCATTGATTGGCTTACCGGAAAAGGCGAGTATGAAAGATCAGATTCTCTGACAGGATGACCATTTGCAGCTAGCAAAGTGCTTGGTAACGAGTTTGTATATGCAGCCTGCTGCAGAAACCATAAAAAAGGTGAATCAAGTAAGCACAAACAAGGTCCTACAGTTATCACAATAATGTACACATATATAAATAAATCTATAATTACCATAACATTCGAAAAAGGAGCTGCATTTGGCATCTGTGTAGGTGTCTGCGATTGTGGGAGAGACTGGTTCAATAGCTGATTACCATCAAATGTATAACCGGGTCCCGCTGTAGATGATGAAAAACTGTATTGATTCATCTCAGGATTTTCTTGCTTCAACACTTCCGTTTGTGAAACAGAAGGTAAATCGTAACTCCCGGAACTTGGCCCCGTCCGGTGGACTTGATTGCTCTCTGATGTTATTACAGATTCATCACCATAGTATTCAGTATTTCTGCAAATCAAGTTCATATAATAACCAATAAGATACAATTAAAAAAAAATAACTAAAAATGGCAATATTGGCAAATGCACTAACTACTAGAAGATTCTACCTAGTATCAGAAGGCCCAACAGGTGAAGTATCTGCCTCAGCAGGAATGTCTTCCATTTTGCTTCTCAATTGCCTAGACGCAAAAGATCCAGAAAATGTGGGATTCATAGTAGAAGCACCAAAGCTCCCGAAACTCAAATGTGAGCAATCAGCAGTCTGGACTTGCAGGTGATTTGGAATTACGACAGAAGGAACGTCGTCCTCTTCAGGTTCATCCAACTGTTTCTCTTCCTGTATGTTAAGTTGCTGCATGTTTGCACTTATTGAAGATGCTGATACATCGCCTTCTTCAGCTGTACAAGTGAAGCATCAATGTAATAGCATTCCACTATGAGTCAAAAAAGAGAAAATCGCATAAAGCGGCTCAAACTTTAAATAACCTTTTTGAAAGTTTTATTGTCCTAATCAAAAACTTTAAAGCTCGTTGCCAAAAAAGAAGAAATCTGAACATATTTGGATACCATTTTTATGCAATTTGCAAATCAATTATAGAGTTTGACAAAATGACTTTTGATCAATTGTACATCCTACTGCCGCTTTTTGTATATATTGAGAAGCTCAATAAAAAAAAGGTGTGTTAACTGCAAAAATACCTTCATTGTGCTCAAAAGCATGATCATCCTCAGGATGGAAAGAATCCATGTTCTTATACAAATCATTATTATAAAGAGGTGCACTTCCAGATGTATCCTCCTGCATTTTTCTACTAGAAGCATAGTTTGCAGTTTGATCTTCAAAAATATTTTCATCTTCTGCCTGAGCTTCATCTACCAGAGAACTCATGTACTGATTATTACCTCTTTCATATGATTGACCCACATTCTCAGATTCTACATGAGGCTCCGATATAGACTGCACGCCAACAGTTTGAGGCTGCTCCATTACTGGCCAGTCATCCTCGGGAGAAACATCATGTTGTTGATGCACCTCATAATGTGTTGACGGAGGCTGAGAAGAAATCGGAGTGCTATACAACTTGTTTTGTGGTCGGCCCATTTTCACAATGTCGGCCATTGACTTTTGACCAGGGACACCTGACCAAGCTGATTGGTATCCAGATGACGGCTGCTGTGAAATCGTTGCAGTACTATCAGCTACATTGAAAGTCGGAGCCTTATTTTCATAGCCAATAGAACCACTGTAGCAGCAAGACATCATAGATAAGCAAACCAGTAAAATATAAGTCAACGCATCTACCTATATATATACCTATATCCAGTAGCGGAGTTAGTAGGGGATCTAGGCGGTGCTTGGCCCCCCATAACTGAGTAAAGAGTAACTGTATATATTACGGGATATAGAGTAAAATAGTATGGATATTTTGGAAGGCAATCATAGGACGGTAGTGAACAATAATAATGATCTTATTCTGTTTTCTGAATGGGGTTTGTAACGTGGATTCACAACCCCAAAGTAAACTAGTGAGCCTTTGGCTCTTAATTTTAAACTAGTGATTCTGTATCTATTTATATTTGATTTGATTGGTTTACAACAAAGGTTCTATAAAATCTTTGTTTTCTAGGTAATCTTTGTTTTTTCTTATGCACAATACTCCCTTATCATTTACTACATGCTTATACAGAATACAATTGGGCTATTACATAGTCTTTAGTTTGAAAATTATAGAATTAGGAGTTGTGGTTACTTATATGATTGGTGTTAGGTTACTAATGACCGTTTTCTTACGTAAAACAGATTAACTTGTTTATAAATGAACCACAGTTGGAAATGATAACTTATATTCGGCAAGATATAGACGTATTCAGTTTATAATATGTAGGGTAGACCGTAGACGATTAGTGCAAAAATTAATCTTAAAAATGGATTGGTCGCATGGTTATTGCATTTCTTATATAAATATCATGACATACTTATAATGAAGCGAGCCCGTCATAACTAAAATTTCTAGCTCCGCCCCTGACTATATATATATAACTAAAACACGGTTATAGCCTGTCACTTGTTGGATTCTCACGCTGACCCCTAAGCAACAATTTTTATGTCATATATGATATATCCTAATTTGGTTAAATTTTAAACATCTATGTATATATAACACTTTTTCATATGAACCACTTTAATTATCTATTAATAATAATACAAAAAAATACCATCTAGACTTATATATATATCTTTAATTTATGTTTTATAGATTTGTTACTTTTTATATATTATTCTACTTTATCAAATATATAACATAATGAAAAGTAGAGTTGCAACATAAATAAAATTAAAGATATTATTGCCATACCAGTCTTTTTCGGGCAATAAGGTTACTACACAATAAATAATAAACTTCAGTAGCATCAATACCTGTAAGTTGGAGGGGCCCGATTTGTGTTAGTTGCTGCAACTCCATAAGCTGGTGCAGATGAACTTGTGTAGGAGCTTGTGTAGGAACTTGCCCCATTTTCCCTCTTAGATTTTCCATGTAAACCACCAGATTCTAAAATAGTATGAATTAGATAAGGATTACATAGTAAAACAGAACGTTGAGCTGCCACTTGTCAAAATCCTTATGCAAAGGCCTCATCAAAATCGCGTTTGTAACCAATAGTAATTTATGAAAATGATTAACAAAATTAAACCTCACCCAATTTCTTACTATCAATTTACATATTTACCTTTTAAACCTCCACAGAACTTTGGATTTTTTAAAAATCATGACTAAAAACATGATAACATGCATAGAATACTGTTGACAAACAATTGCTTGATAGCGACCTTTGCAAAACATCAAACCACTAGCACTTAATATTATTTTAACTTTTATGTATTTTTACTGTGAGTAAGAGATATAAACATAAAGATATTCTAGTTAAAAGATTTAATATATAACACATTATATTATCTAGTTATCTATTTATATATATAATATATGCTTCATCGAACCAAACATTTATCAAATAATCCAAAACGTAACATTTATACCAGAAGAGCTAAACTGTGATGATCCGCCACGTCCAGCATAACGATCTGCACCACTTCTGGACCCACGACTTGAAGTGCTACCACCACCACGAGGCCTAGATTCGGTAGTATCCTTGAACTGCAAAATAAAATTAACAAAAATGATTAAACACCCAAACTTCAATTTATTAACATGTAGAACCTTCGAGCACTGAAAATTCTTCCATAAATTATTAACTAAACATGTGGAAAATAGCTGATAGAACAACGTTCGGTTACAGAGAAGATGAAACCACACACCTCTTTTTTCTTTTCTCGCTTGCTCTTCACCTCATGAAAAGGATCTACAAAATAGATTAGCTGTATGTTAGGACAGCCGTTGAGCATCAACATATGTACTACGTAAAAACTTCATATAGGTTTGACTTATCTTGAGTTCTAAATAAAATTGACAAATTTTATTCCGAAAGGTAGAAATAAAAGGTAACATTTAAGAACATGCAGCTTGGATTTGCCAAATAGCACTACTTAACATGCAATTGAAACAAGATAATTCACTAGCATGCAATTGAAACAAGACAACGCATAATGATCACAGTTTTGGCACGAACATAGAAGGAAACCAATAAGATATATAAATCTTTCACGTGAACCAAATGCGTGTAATTGGAACAAGATTGATGTATGGTGATTACTGTTATCCATTAACTCAAAAGGATAATAAAAAAGATTTCAAAAAATACTTCATGTTAATCATGTAAGTTTAGTCAAAACGAAGTTCATTGTACATCTAAACAAATAATAATCATTATTTTCCAATAACTTGAAAGGAAACAAAAAGAGTTCAATATTAGCTTCACATAACTCACTTACGGGTAACCGTAACAAGATCATATACATCAAAATAGCTGTAACTGTATCAATATGTGTCAAATATTAAGGGGGTGTTTGGAGGAGCGTTAGTGGGAGGCTTTTTAGCATTTTGTGGTATCATAACGCAGAAAAGCTCTTTTTAACTGTTTGGATATATTTTCTGGGAGGAGCGTCTCACTATCTCAAAGGGTAGAAAAGCTAAAAAGCCAAAAGCCTGGATTTTGGGGCTTTTTCTTAACGCAGAAGCTAAAAAGCTAACGCTCCCCCGAACACCCAATAACAATCAAGATGACATTACTTTATTTGACAGCCTACGGAGAAACAAATACTACCCTAATAACTCTATCCACATCCAAAATCTTAACATAATATAACCTCATGCCCAAATGCATTGTCAGATATAAAGATAACATAACACATACAAGAAAACCTAAAACCTGACCACGTAATTAATTATTTTAACGCAAAATCATATTAAAGTTTTTTCAACTAGAGCAAACCCTCAAGTTCTTATAAATTAAACAAACCCTATCATACTACAGCTATTAACCTAGTTTCTTCAAATTTCAAAACTAAAACAAAACCACTTTTGCAATTTACAACACTTCAAGTAATCATGATCAACACATAACATCAAACAGTTTTTTTCAAGTAACAATCCTTAATTTATTATAGTAACCTAAAAGCAGACCTAAGCACTTGATTCATTGTTTGCACCCACTATAAACATCCAAACCCTAAAAACTATAGCTGTTAAACCTAATTTCACACATTGCTTCAAATCTTGATAACACATATACAGTTTCTTGTAATTCAACCCCAATCTTTAAACTTTTATACTGAAACAACCCTAATTCACAAAAAGCAATCACCTTTGTATAGCAAACACCCCACAAAAAGAAACCCTAAAATCAAAAATCACAAAGATTGAAAAAATTAAATCTTTTTTCATCAAACCTTGAGATAACAGACGATTAACAGCTTCATTAGGGTCCATATTACAATCTTTAAGGGCGGAATAGATCTCGACATCCGATACACCGTTTACAATCTCTTTAAGACTCTGTACCATCTTCCGTGACGCCGCCGGAATACCTTGAACGCCGCCGCCACCGCCGCCTCTGCTAGCCATGGTTTATGTTTATAAATTCAGATCTAAAATTGAGTGAGCCGCAGTCGAAACCACCGGCGAATTAGAGTTTGTATGGATTCAGGAAAGAGAGAAAGGGAAAAAAAAGGTTATTATTTTGATAACACGCAGTAAAAAAACACACACACAGTTAACGGAAGAGAAGGGAATGGAGAGTGGCGATGGGAAGCGAACAAACAGAGATATAAGAAGCTTTCGAAAACCCTTCCCCACTCGCCCCCTCTTTGTATTGTTAAATGTTAAATTTATTTTGGTTAACAATACATTAATCCTCAAACTTTCCCATATTTTTTCGTTTTAACCATTTAACTTTTATTAAACGTTTTAACATCTTTTGATCAAAATTTAATCTCTTCAATTTGTTTGACTGTTTAAAATTAAATTTTTAAAAACCGGTAACCAGTTGAATAGGTAACGTGAAAATAATTGACTTTATTTAGTAAAAGTTGAAAATTTGAGGATTGAACTATTATTAACTTATTTTTTTAGTAATATTCTAGCTTAAAGCCTTTGCGACAATGCGAGAGACTAAATTAAAATTGTATTAGATTTAAAGTTTTATTTTGATTAAATAAATTAGTATATATGTAACTGTGTTATATGTAAAGTGTTATATTTCATATATGTATAACTTTCAGACCTGCGATAACGTGAGTTACTGACTCAAAATTGTCACAGATATTCAAATGAATACGTGTGTATTAATTGTTGTAGATTGAAATTATCATGTATATAAAAAAAATCGAATATAAAAATGCATACGTCATATCTTCCAAAATTTTGGAACTTTTGAGATCTATCGGTTATTTCCATAGGATGGATGTTCAACTACAATTATTTTTGTGACTAACAACTTTTTAAAATATATTGAAACCTTTGCGAATTCATTGATATGAAATACGTTGAGAATGATTAATCATATATACAGGGTTAGAAATAAATTGAGAATGATTAATCATATATACATGGTTAAAAATAAATAAATAATTATAATTAAGTGAAGATTTGAATGAAATACATTTTAATTTTAGATATTATATATATAATAGTATTATTATTAATCAAATCTTTTAATATATTTAATATTTAAGGGGGGAAGTGTAATTATATTAATTAAATTTAGATCGTCGGATTAAATTGAAAAATCTTATTAAAGGGTGTAGATCGCTTCATTAAATTTTGGTTTAATTATATGTAAAATGGTAAGTTTTGTTTTGCACAAGGTTAAAACTCAAATATTAACAAATTTTTACTTGTGTACCAAATTAGGTAATGAATTGATTTTATTACTAATTGACGTAGTGAATTTTTACATTTTGTATCGAATTTTGTAATATAATAATATGTATTACGGGATATATTACCGTAATGCCACGTAATACATATTAACTAAATCGACACAAAATTTGAAACTTCGCTACCTACATTAATAATAAAAAATTTAGTTATCTAACTCGATAAAATAATGAAAATTCGTTACCGATATGCAACTTTAACCATTCTTAAAAGTATCTTTATATGGTAAGCTATTATTATAGATAAATACTTGAATAAATAAATAATAAAGGAATTTAAAAAAAAAAGTTGTCGATTAAATATAGTCGATTATGTTAGAAGGGTTTGAGGGAATCTTATCAACTCTTTCAATCGAACAATTTTGTTAATTGATGCGTACAAAGTTTTAAGTCTTACATTACCATCATCATGGAATGTGGAGAAATATCGAGATTGTGAGTGTTAGGCGAATTCCAATGATGATGAAAACCATTTATATGTTTATTTATTTTTTGTTTCGTTTTGTTCATATGATATTATTGCAAATCATGTCGAGTGACTGATTTTGAAATATTTTTAAACGATAGATATCATATGAAGATTAATGTTAAGGAAGAGGTGTTGCCATCTTTTTTTAGTGTCATAATCTATGGAGATTAATGTTAAGGAAGATTTAATTATATGTTTTTTTAAAAAAAAATTAATTATAAACAAGTTCCTTAAAATATTTTTCAGTTAAAAGAATAGAGAAGTATAATTCTTTAAGATAAATATAAACATGTATAAGATGTCTAAACTCGAATAAATTTTACTAGTAGCAGATAAGCTCTTATAATCTTTCACTTATAAAATTAATTATCAATTCAAAGTACATTGTTGAAATAAATAGAAAATAATGTGTGTTGTTATATTACAAAAGTCATTATTAGTTGATAAAATAAGTAGATAACAACCGCTAAAGTCGCACACAAAATGAAAAGATGTCATAATAAGTTATTTTTGAGAATGCATATTGTACTCTCCACAATAAAAATATACAATTCTGTTCCACCATTTTATTTTGAAGACAAAGGGAGGAAGTCACTAAGAAGTGGATGAGGCGAACTTGTTTTGGATTTTTTTAGAGAGAAAGGGAACTGATATTCTCGTCATAGCTTTCATTCCAAATTGAAAAAATTCGAAGAGAAAGCAATCAACCACACATTATTTTTACCAAAATCCTCTTGACCTAATAATAAAATGATGTGACTTTTTATGTTAACGGTAAATTTGTAAAATTGTCAATCACATAAAGTTCAATTTCTCTTAATTTCTGTCTAACTTAGGAACATAGTTGTTAACTCGTGACTCGACTCATGATTCAGAGTATTAATTTTTAACTCGTGACTCGTGACTCGACTCGTAAGAGTCATAATTTTACAATAAATACATATATTTATATCTATATGTATATTATTGTTTAGATTTCTATCATTAATCGAAGTAAAACATGATGAAAGTCATTAAAAACACAAATGTTTATTTTATAATGGATTATTAGTCATTTCCTATCATATTTTGTCATTTTATATTTTTATTAAATTAAATTAAACGTGTGTCCGGTTTCTGACTCGTAAGAGTCGTCCACGACTCGGAAGAGTCAATAAATGACTCGTAAGAGTCAAAGCCATTTACGAGTCGGGGTCCGAGTCGCCTCGTTTTTTGAATTTTTGAGTCGACTCGTAAAAGTCGACTCGTGAATCGTAAGAGTTTAACAACTATGCTTAGGAACACTGAATTTAAAGGTATCAATATTTATTTTCTTTTCTTTTCCATTTTGTCAATTTTCAGTTTACCCATATTACTAAATGTTCACTTTAAAACTATAATACACATTATACTTTACAAACACCTTCAAAATACAACTAAACACTCATATATATATATATATACTTCATCCTTTTTCTTATCCCTCCCACCATCATCAAAACCACAAAATTTACACCAAAAGTATTGAGCATTTCTAAAATTGTCATATATGAATTAGTGCAAGATGTCTCTTACTTTAAAAATAGCATCGCATTATTACACATGTACTGAACATTTATAGCATATACTTCATAACAATAATTATATCAGCAGATAGGTAAAAAGATCGTTATTTATCATAGTGCAACTAAACATAAGCTATATTGCTATAAGTTTTCGTTTTAAAAGTCCTATTATTCCATTTAGATTACACAAGCTTATTCGATTTTCTTTCCATTTATAGTCATTTTGCTAGTCCCAAATCAAATAGGGTGGTGATTTTTACACCACCAAAAATTAGCTATACACCATTTTTATGCATTGTCGTATTGTACTGTACAACACTGTAAAGCAGTTTTAGTGGTGTATGGCTAATTTTTGATGGTGATTACCAATCAAATATCTCTATCCTCATTTGATCATTATCAATTAATTATACTATTATATTACAGTTAAAGTAAAATATTGTACTCTATATTTTTCTTTTCTTCTTTTTAATAGTATTTCGTTTTCAATTTCCAGGTGTCCACAAAAAGATGTCTTATAATTATAATTATAACAAAACCAACTATTCATAGTCCATTACTTAAATTGTCTTTATACTAGCTACTAGATAGTATAAAAATTTAATCTTGTTAAACAACTCACAGCCTCAACCCAATTTTAAATATTTTAACAATTAACTTTAATCCATAAAAATTAAGAAAAGGCAATTTGTAGTTTTGTACTCAAGAAGGCATGGCAGATCATCAAATTAAATTTTAAGAAAAACCCACTTTGCATCCTTTGGTAACATATATACAGCCTGGGTTTATTTGACAGTTATATGGTACTAAAATTCTGGCAAGGTATGATTATATACGCTATTAATGCAAATACTACATATATAAACATTAATGATATGAAAGACTATCATCATATACGGAGTACGTAACTAAAAAGGTGTTGTCACTGAAGTAACCATTGTCCAACATTTCCTTTTCATCTTACTTTGTTATAAGAGTATGATTGCAATAATATCCAAATGTCTTAACACCCTTATTAGGAACTTTTGATCATACTAGCATTAATTTGTCAAAATCCGCGACAACCTCTTTCATGCTTGGTCTTTTCGGAGCATTCCTTTTCATGCATGTATTAGCATTAGCAAGCTCAACTACAAAAAGTATATCGTCGATCCAAGCTTCTTGCAGAAGTTGAATGTCTAATATTTTAAGCACGCTGTTATGTTTCATCAAAAGCTGAAAATATGACACCAGACTTTCACCATAGTCGGTTAAACCAACAACTTTCCTTCTAGTTAAGAGCTCTATAAGGACCACACCAAACGCATAAACATCACTTTTTTCTGTGTCATCAAATACTCTGGATCTAAGAATCAACATATATGTGCCTTCAATTTTTGTTGTTAGACGAGTCTTGTTGAGGAGTATTGATCTTGAAAGTCCAAAATCAGATACTACGTATTACAGCTTTGTTGTTGTTATTTAGCAAAATGTTATGTGGCTTAACTTCTCTATGAAGTATGGCTGGTGATGCATAAGAGTGCAAATAGACTAATGCACCAGCAACTTCTCTTGCAATTCGTATACGATCTTTTCATGAAAGTTTAGAACGTTTTCCCCCATCATGTAGCTGTTGTGATAGGTTTCCATATTGGATAAATACTCATATACCAGTAAAGGGACTTTATATCCCAAACAACACCCTATTAGTGTCACTATGTTCCTGTGGTTCACTTGTGCAAGAATGAAAACTTCATTAACAAATCATTCTACGTGGTCTTCATCTATGATATTTGACCTCTTTACGGCTATAACGGTTCCATCTGACTACAACCCCTTGTATACTGTACCTTGTTCTCCATATCCAAGCAGCTGATTTAGGCTAAAACTATCAGTCGCCTTTTCTATCTCTTTGGTACCATAAATATTTATTTTAATTACACGCAATTTATTTGCAGAGATATGTTACTTCAAGAGACATCCACCATTCCTGTTAAAGTTTGATCCTATTTTCCTTTCTTTTGCCAACTTCTTTATATATATGCCCAATAACCAATAGCACCAAAAACCAACAGTCCATTGACTGTTACAATAACACATACACAATGAACTTAATTTCAATTAGCTCATATATACGCGTCTGTCGGTTACATAAACTGTGGATATACACAATAAAAAGACATAGAAGTGATTTACCCGTGATGATTGATAAGTTTCCATGTGGGGAAGTACATTTGTAGCTCCCGGGTGTGTTAACACAATGCTCACCTTTTTTACAAGGATAGCAATGACTTTGTTCTAGACACTCGTTTCTAAATTCGAGTGTCCAAAAATGTGTTAGACAACGGTAATTCATTACAAAAGAAGCAAATGATATCTATATCATATCTGGAAGTTGATTACCTTCACATCCGGTGGGAAGGTATGGATTCCCCATGTAACTGTTCTTGCAAAAGCAGCTATGTCCCCGACCCTAGGTGGAGTCAATACATTGACTATTCTGATCGCATAACCCGTTTCCCCATCGAAGAGCTTGGTGGCATTTGGAAAGCGCAATAACCTAATTTAAGGCCATCGGAAAGTGATATATATTTGGGTTTATATTTTGGTTATGCATCGAATTTTACACTTTTTACTATTGTATGTATCCGACTTCTAAACCTCCTATTGTATGTATTCAAGTTTTGAAACCGTCTTTTGTATGCATTTAACTTAATATTGTAGGTATTGAACTTACTAAAAATATGTCAATTTATGTGGCCAAAAACACGCAAAAAACATACAATAGATGGTTTTAAAACTTGTGTGAGGTCCCACAATAACACTTTGTAGTTACAAATGTTTTAACTTAAGCTATGAATTCTTAACAAGTAGTTTGCGGAATAACACTTGTCAAGTAGGAAGATGTATTGTGATTTGTAATAAGTATGAAAATAAGATTGTAAACAATGCAAGAACACACTTGATTTTCACTAGTCAAAAGCCTCAATATTATTGATGAATAATACGGATACACAGATGTATCAGGGTTACAAGAAACCTTGAAGCTATTACAAATTGACTAACTATTGGACAGACATACACTCATGTATGTTACACTTGATCTATCTCTATGTATATATATGACAAAGTACTTTACTGCAAGTACATGCTGTTATACTAAAACTTGTATAAAATCTTCATACAATCTACTTTCTTGAAACCAAGTTTTCTACGACCCACGCTTGCATTAAATGCATTTGACTTTTCTTGTCTGCAGCGTGCACTGTTCCTCAAAAGCATGTCTGTAGTAGGTGTACTTTGTTGCAAAGTTGTTGTGCAGTGATCCCACTAAGCAGAACTAACAGATAGATGAGCAGAACTAACTTTTTACACTGGCAGAACTAATCTTTGCAGATTATGATACTTGACAGAACTAACTCTTGAAATGCCCAGCAGAACTAACTTCAAACATACCAGCAGAACTAACTCTGGAAGACTTTGTCTTCAATAAATGAACAGAGCTAACTCCACTAGCAGAACTAAGTCTTGATAGCCCAGCAGCATTAACTTCCAACAGACTAAATACTTAGAATAATTTTATGTTGAATGATATGAAGAATTTAGCCCAACAATCTCCCCCTAAACTTGATCTTTCCCTGAATAGATCCAAGTTTCTCACTTCATGATGTCTGCAAACTTTCTTTTAAGCTCAGCAATCCTTTTCTGTGTTCTCTCCTCACTCTGAGCAACATGTCTCTGTTGTGCCTTTTTATAATATTGCTGCACTTCATGGACTAATGAAGCAGCAGTGTCTAGATCATCACATTTCATTGTGAGAGAGAGCATTGAGCTTAGCTGACCAAGAGTCCAAGGATACTCAGTCCCTATGAAGAAGTATGCAAACAATCCACTATCTAACTGCACTACATGTACTCCATTATGAGAATAGCAGTACCATCCTTTTGCCCTTGAGGTGTCCTTGTAGATTTCATTCTCTGGATCCATCTCATATAGAACAGAGAGACTATTGTAGACAATGTGCTCATCACTGTGCCTTTGAGCATTCTGATACTTTTTCATTGCAACAGTCCACATATCATCTAAGTCATCTCTGGATAGAGTCTTTATGCATCTCCAGAAGGACATAAATTTTTCACTTGTACCCCCTGCCCTTATGATTTTCAATTGTTTCCTCATTTCCTCATTTGTTTCCCATACCCAGTCAATAATAGGAAAATGGACAGCAATGGGTACCTTTGGAGCCTCAACTTCAACCATTGATCTGATCTGTGTCCAATCAACCTCTTCTTCCTCAGTTGGCTCAGATGTAGAAGATGCTACAGCAGGCATTTCTGTTTCACTGTCATCCTTGTCATTTCTGATGGCCATTCTTTTTCTCCTTTTGAGAGGAAGGGTTTCTTTTGGAATTTTCCTTTTAAGTGTATCCAGATCCTCCTTTTCTTTCCTTTCAAGTTCTGCCCTATCCCTAGCTACTTCTGCTTTTCTTTCAAGCAGTTCCTGTTCTGCTGCAGTTGGAATTTTTGCCTTTTGAGCAACTGCACTCTTGGACCTCTCTTCAAGAGCTTTCTGTGTGCTCAAGTCAATATCCCTTTGGATTCTGAGATATATCTTTTCTAGCTCATAGAAGTCCATACCCATCAACTCCTTTAGAGTTCTCCCAGTGGTGTTCTTGACAACCCTGGCATACTGATCTTTTAATTGCCTTTGTGTGGGTGCCCTTTTCCTTTTCTCTTCTGCTTTCTTTTGAGCCTCATGCTTTCTTCTCTGCTCAAGCATATCTAAGTACCACATCAATCTTTGATCAGCAGTGAACTCTTCTATTTGAGCATTGTGAGTTCCATCTGCTAGTAGGTGATCAAAATAAACCTACTCCTCAGGTGTCATCATGATTTTCACATCATCACCCACATCCACCTCAATAAACTGAGTCCTACCCTCTCTATCAAACTGGGCTTGCAAGTTTTTAGCAACCCTTTCACTTATCTCCTCCATCTCCTTACTTTTTAATGGTTTCACAGGCTCAACCATTTTTTCTTTTCCTTTCCCTTTGGCCAATTCCATTGTAGGTTTAACCTGTGATGAGGTAATCTCTGAGATAGATATACCTTTTGAGCTTTTCTTTGGTGCTGTGCTCTCTGCCACCTTTAGAAGTGCATCTGCAGCACTCTTTTCAACCTGTGCTATAGCAGCAGCACTATCTTTTTCTTTAGGAATAGCAGATTTAACCATTTCTGGTTCATTTGGCTTAGCAGAACTAACTGGTGCACTAGCAGAGCTAACTTTTGCACCAGCAGAACTAACTTCTGCATCTGCTACCCTAGCATCACTAACATCTAAACTAGCAGCACTAACTCCAGCAGCACTATCTAACATATCCTTAGCACTTTCCTTTGCAGCCTCAGATACATCTTCATCTAGTACCTCTAGAATCACACTACTAACTACATTCCCCAGCTGTTCAGCACTTACATCATCATGTATGCTGTCATCAACCTCCACTACATCATCAAAGAGCTTTTCTGCTTACCTTGCACCAGTAAACATGAATTGATCTACATTCTCTTCCTCACTGGTGCTTTCATCAACAAGCATCCTTTTCAGTCCTATTGACTTACTCTTAGCCATGCTTTTGGATTCATCCCTCTCTTTCATCAACAGCTCAACCATCTCCCTTAACCTGGCAATCTCTGCCTTCTGTCCTTCGACCTCCTTTGTCAATCTGGTACAAGTATCCATCAATTCCTTTATAGTAATGCTATCCTCACCATTGCCAGAAGTGTTACCCTCTTTTAATGGATCATTGGAAGATTTAGTTAATGTCTCAGACCTAGTCTGAGCATCATCAACCCCCAATGTGGTTTCTTGGCACCTGGGACCACTAGATATATTGATATCCACTGGACCCTCAGCAATAGATGAATCCAATGGAATCTCTATATCCTGTGTTGCCATGGATTGGGTCCTAATTCCAGTACCACTGTCCTGTTCTCCTTGTGAGGTAGCAACAGTAGTGGTAGCCCTTTCCATATGGTCTCTCTGCTCCTGATTGACCACCTCATTAACAGTTTTGGACTGAGACAATTGAGGAAGAGGAGCCTCAACTGTCTGTTTCTTAGCCTTTTTGGCTTTAGCTTTGGTAGGCTTGGGGTCCCTTGTTTTCTTTGTTTTTGAAACTATGCCACTTGGTTGAGAAGCAGTGGGTGTTTCTGCTTCCTGTGGCATAGTGGAAGGCCTGTTCAACATGTATTCAGTTAAATTGGTCACCTTCCCAGAAAATTCTTTGCCTTTGACCATCCCATTTCTCTTCATGTTAGCAAAAGTTTTCTTTGAAAGATTTGAGAGAATGATTCTACCCCCTGTTTTGGGTAGATCTGGGATTTCCTGGTCTATAATATGTTGTAAAAATCTTGGATACATTAAAAATTTATCTTTGGGTTTCTCAAGATTGTTTACCATTCCATTAAAGATTAATTTTGAAAAATTAAAATTTTCATTATTTGCAAGACAGATGAGAGCAGAAGCTATGTTGCTGCTAAACTGCTCCCATGAGGTTTTCTTTTGTGAAATGCAGTGTTGTAGGGTATGGATTAAAAATTTCCATTGTGGGGAGAAGAGTTGTTTGTAATATGTCAATCGTTCTGTTCTCTCCCCCTCATACCCATACAACACTAACTGGTCGTGTATCTGAGATGTAGCATAGCATTCCATACCATCTGCATCATCTAAGAAAAGATGAGCACGTATGGAAGCTTCAGTAAGAGTGATGCTTTTCTCATTTATCTTGGCCGTAATAGACTTAACCCCATCTACTTCTGACACCACGGCAGATGTCCAGAAGTCATGAATATGTGAAATAAAAATAGGGGGGTTAACAGTAAGTGCAAACCTTAAAGTTGTACACTTTATGAAGTCTATGACTTCATGGTAACCATCGGATTCCTGTGGCTTGAGGAGAAATCCACAGACGTTATGCTGGTCACCGTAGGTAAGAGATTTGGTTGATGAAGATGAAGAAGTTGCCATTTTCGTGAAAAGTTAGGTTTGAAAAGCTTTGAGAGGTTTTTGGAAAGATATTTTCAATTTTTGATGAAAAGTGCAAGTGAATTGAAAAAGTGTAGTGTTTGGCAGATTTAAATACCCTTTTAAAGTGAACAGTACGTTCAAGCCCTAAAATAACACTAGCAGAATTAAAGTTGGAAAAAGTTACTGGCAGAATTAACTTTGGCAGACTTAACTCTAGCAGAAGTAATTCTTAGCAGAATTAATGCTGGCAGTATTAATTCTAGCAGAATTAAGTCTAGCAGAACTAAGTCTAACAGAATTAATACTAGCAGAATTAATGCTAGCAGAATTAATATTGTTGAAAATTGAGTTAGCAGAACTAACAACCTTTGAGTATTTAATCCTGCACTGTTAGCTTAAAAATACAGTATAACCAGCAGAATTAAATTGTACAAGCAGAACTAAATAAGATAATCACTATTTATACTAGCAGAACTAAGTCATGACAGTACTAAATATTGAGAATCTTATAATTTTTGCTGTAACGGGCTAAAGTATCAAGTAGAACCCCATGTGTAAAACATTTTAAAATTAAATAATGATCATAATGAGCTGTTCATCATACCAATACTAGTAACCAGAAATGTAAATCTGCCAACATCAAATGCTTTTGTGAACAGATCTGCAAGTTGGTTATCTGTGTGGATTTTAAAAATTTGAATTAATCTTTTCTCATTACAATCCCTTATGAAGTGATATCTAATTTCAATATGTTTTGTTTTAGAGTGTTTCACAGGGTTATTAATGATACTTATAGCAGCAGTATTATCAATATACATGGGAGTATTTAGAAAAGTCAAACCATAGTCTAACATTTGATTCTGAATCCACAGAATCTGAGCACAACAGCTTGATGCAGCAACATACTCTGCTTCTGCTGTTGAAGTAGACACAGTGGTTTGCTTTTTGCATTGCCAAGATACTAATCTATCTCCCAAGAATTGACAGCCTCCAGAAGTTGACTTTCTGTCCAAATTATTACCCCCATAATCACTGTCAGAATATGCTACCAAATTGAAGGAAGAATTCTTTGGATACCATAGGCCTAATTGTGGTTGACCTTTTAGGTATTTAAAAATTCTCTTCACAGCATGAAGATGAGACAATTTAGGATTTGTTTGAAATCTTGCACACACACATACTGCAAATATGATATCTGGTCTACTAGATGTGAGATACATCAGTGAACCTATCATGGATCTATAGAAATGTTCATCAACACTCTCCCCCTCAAGATCTGCAAGTAATGGCTTGTGTGTTTCCATAGGAGTGCTTGCAATCTTTGCATCACTGAGCTTAAACTTATCCAAAATGTCCTTAACATATTTATCCTGACTTATGAAGATACCATCTGCTTTCTGCTTCACTTGTAGACCAAGAAAGAAAGTCAATTCTCCCATTGAACTCATCTGAAATTTCTGATGCATAAGAGATTCAAATTCTTTGCACAGACTGTCATTTGTTGAACCAAAAATAATATCATCTACATAGATTTGCACTAGTAGGATATCATTCTTAATTCTTTTGATGAACAAAGTCTTATCTATTGCACCTCTTTTGAATCCATTATCCAGCAGATACACAGATAAAGTATCATACCAAGCTCTAGGAGCTTGATGCAGTCCATAAAGTGCTTTGTCCAATCTGAGCACTTTATCTGGATGCTTGGGATCCTCAAACCCTGGTGGTTGGCATACATATACCTCTTCGTCTATTTTCCCATTTAAAAATGCACTCTTAACATCCATCTGGTATACTTTAAAATTCTTGAAGGAAGCATGAGCTAAGAACAGTCTAATAGCCTCAATTCTTGCCACAGGTGCAAATACCTCATCATAGTCAATACCCTCTTCTTGTGTGTATCCCTGTGCAACCAATCTAGCTTTGTTCTTAATCACTATGCCCCTTTCATCCTTTTTGTTCATGTATACCCATCTGGTACCAATAGCCCGTTTTCCTTTGGGTAGATCCATTAAAGTCCACACATTTTGAATCTTGAATTGAAGTAGCTCCTCTTGCATAGCTTCAACCCAGCTTGGATCTTTCAAAGCTTCAACAGCTTTCTTTGGCTCAATCTGTGACAGAAAACAAGCAAACAAGGAAAAATTTGCATTTTCATCAAGAGATTTAGATGACCTTCTTGTTTGCATAGGAGCATCAATTGCTCCAATGACATTGTCCAATGGCATGTAGCTTTTATGAGCTTGATACTGTGGACCAGCTGCCATTTCTATCCCAGATTCCAGATTGGTCAGATTGTGATCCAGATCTGTGTCTTCTTGAATCATTTGACCACTTGATTCTGACACATCCAACCTTGTGGGTTGTTGCTCCTCTTGTGCATCTTCATGTGATGCTTCATCTTGTTGAGAGCATTCTGGATTTGATGATGCATTTCCATCATCATCTGCACCATTATCATCCAAGTTTGATGAAATGGGTACTGAACTCTGTTGTTGATCAGGGGTGGAAGATTCAAGTACTGCAGGTGGGTCTGGTAGCCATGTTGGAAACAAAACAAACTGTGGTGGTTTGCTTGTTTGTTGACCTGTAGATGTACCTGCATTCACATTTGTACTTGTACCTGCAATTGATGACTCATGCATATATCTAAAAGATTTGGTTAATGCATCAATGTCAAATAGATGTGCTGGACCTTTACCTAAAGAATTTGGTGTGTGTTCATTAAATGTCACATCTAAAGTTTCTTCCACAATTCTTGTTCTACTGTTGAAAACTCTGTATGCTTTTCTTTGAAAAGAGTAACCAACAAAGAATCCCTCATCAACTTTGCTTTGAAACTTGCCTAAATGATCTTTGGTATTTAAGATAGTAACAGGACATCCAAATGGTTTAAGAAAACTAACCAAAGGTTTGTTATTTAAAAATAACTCATAAGGTGTCTTGTTGTGAGGCTTAACAACTAATACCCTGTTCTGGATATAACAAGCAGTGCTAATTGCTTCTGCCCAGAAGGTCATTGGTAGCTTAGCATCTGCTAACATGGTTCTAGCAGCCTCAATAAGTGTCCTATTCTTCCTTTCAGCTACTCCATTTTGTTGGGGAGTTCTAGGAACACTATATTGTCTATCTATACCTTTAGATTCACAGAATCTGTCCATCTCTTGATTTCTAAATTCTGTTCCATTGTCACTTCTAATGATTTTGAGCTTTCTGTTGGTTTGATTTTCAATCTTAATGATGAATGATCTTAGAATTTCTCCAGTTTCATCCTTGGTTCTAAGAAAGAATACCCAACTAAATCTGCTGTAATCATCAGTGATCACTAGGCAATATGACTTCTTACCTATACTACTCACATTTGTTGGTCCAAATAAATCCATGTGCAGTAAATGTAAAGGTGAGTCAATAGAGTTCAGTGACTTGGCCTTATAAGAGAATTTGTGTTGCTTGCCCTTTTGACATGCAACACAGTGGTCATCACATGAATATGTTTTCTCTGGTAAACCTCTGACAAGTTTTCCTTTAACAAGTTTGTTTATAGTTTTGAAATTCATGTGACACATCCTTCTATGCCAAAGGTCAGATTCATTTACAGTTGCTTTTGAAATGAGACAACTCAACTCAGGTTTTGGTACAAATTTAGCCAATTCACAGCTGTACATGTTATTCTTTCTGGGAATTTTCATTAAAATCATTTTGGGGTCAAGAATAAACTTCTCAGAAAGAATACAGCACTCTGTGTCATTAAAGAACACTGGATTCTTTTTCTCTGTAATTTGGCTAACACTTAACAGATTGTACCTCAGTTGTTCAACAAAGTAGACATCATTGAAGCTCATTTTGTCACCGTTGACATTGCCCATTCCTGTAATCCTTCCTCCTTTAGGATTACCTCCAAAAGCAACAGGACCTCCATCAATAACTTTGAAGTCCTCCAGCCTGCTTCTATCTCCTGTCATGTGCCTAGAGCATCCACTATCAATATGCCATAGGCTTTTCTTCTTGCTCTGCACATACAAATGATAAAAGATTAGTTTCTCTTGGGAACCCAAACCAATTTGGTTCTGGGTGTCCCTTTCTTATCAACAGCATCAACTCTTTTGAATGTGATTGATGCTGGTGATAGTGCAGTTGGTTTCCAGACCCAACTAATGTTTGACCTAACAGCATTAAGTGGTTTGGCAGAATTAACTTCTGAACCACTTAAATTTTGCCTGGCAGAACTAAATTTGGTCAATTTTTGCCTAGCAGAGTTAACCGTGTAGTTTTGCTTAGCAGAACTAAACTTGGTTAACTTTTGCTTAGCAGAGTTAACTCTGTAGTTTTGCTTGGCAGAATTAAAGTTTGTATTGGTCACTTTAGTTCTGTTGGCTTTATTTTTAGTCAACACTCCTGCACTTCCTTTTGGTGCAGCAGAGTTAACTCTTGCCTTTGACTTTTGGACTACACTAGCAGAATTAACTTTGGTTCTGAAATTTTGATGGTTAATTCTGTTAGTATTAGTCCATGATGATTGTTTAACCCGTTGGAGCTTTGGGTTAAAATAACAATCCTTTTGAAGATGATTGAATCTTCCACAGATGAAACAGGCTTTCTCATCCACTCTTTTGAAATTTGGTCCAAGTTTTTGAGAAACCATATGATTCCAGTTTCTTTGGTTTCCCCTTGGAGCTTTCTTTGATTTTGAATGGAGTGATGAGTTAGCAGAACAATTGCAGTTAGTACACTTAACAACAACAATTTTATCACATTTAGGTGTGTTAACAGATGTACTAGCATTCTTTTGCAGGTTCATTTTAGCCTTTTCTTGAAATAATTTCTTACCTTCTGCTAGTTTCTTAGTCTTTAACTTAGGTACTAGCTTAGTGACAGAAATAGATTTTGAATGAACTTGTTCATCTTTCTCAGATTCAACCTCATCATCTGAGACCCACTCAGATATTTCTACCTTTTCTAGATCCATTTTGTTTTCACTCAATTCAATAACAGGATCTGTTTGCTTAACCTCATCTATCATTTTCTCCTTAAGCTTACTTATGTCTAAGTCAGTTTTAGGAGGCATGTAGATGTGGTTGTAGGGTGGAGGTACACTATTGAGATTATAACCTAAGCCAGTTTTTATCTTATCATGAATTTGGCTTCTTATCAGATTTTGAACACTTTCAGAAGCATTCTCTAGTTCAGCCACTGTGAGTTTGATGCTTTCCTTTTCAGCAGTGACTTCAGCTAGTTTCTTAAGTAGCTCATCAACCCTATTTTGCAACATATCTTTTTCAAAGTTGGCATATTTGAGATCATAGTCATACTGTTCCTCCTTTTTCTCATATGCCTTAATTTGTTTCTCTAGATCTTCTATTGCTAGGGTTGTATGTTGGCTTCTGATGTCCCAGTCCCTAAGTTCTTTACAGATACTAGCATTATGGTCCCTATAATGTTTAACAGTTTTCTTACAGATACTGGAACATAATTTAGCTTGTACCTCATATGGAACTTCATCTGAGGTGCTTTCTTCTCCAATAGCCATAAGTGCATGATTCTGTGGCTCTAATTCTGCTTGATCACTCCAGTCATACCCCATACCATCCTGAGAGACAAGTGCATTAGGAGTAGACTCTTGAACAGCTACATTTCTCTTCTGAGGTCCATTATAAGCAGCATTGTAACCTCCAGATCTCTGTCCACTCATCTCCTGTCTAGGAGATCTGCATTCCCTGGCAAAGTGGCCCAGTTTGTGGCAGTTATAGCATTCAACCTTGCTCTTATCAAACCCTACATTATCATCCCTTTTTCCTGCAAAATTGTTTCTTCCAGTTCTTTGCAGGAACTTCTTCACTCTCATAGTGATCATGGCCATCTGCCATTTTATGTCCATCTCCTCCAGATCATCTGGATTTATCTGCTCCAATTCTTCACTGGTCAGTGAAGAGTTCACATGACTAGCAAAAAATGCCTCTACAACCTGATCTGTAGTTCTGTCTTGTACTACAGATGAAGAGCTTGACCCTCCACTCTTCACAATAGGCACAGATCCATATCCTTTTGGATCTGTTTTGGTTCTTCCCATAGACATAAATGCAGCATTTTGTGAACTCTGAGCTTCACCACTGCTTTGCTTTCTGCTTTCTACCTCAGGTTCAAAGGCTATAAGATCATTGTATAGATCATTTAGCTCCTTATCATCTAAATCACTTCTTTGTCTTAGACCAACAGTGTATATAGTCCATTCCTCACCCAATGATCTTAAAAACTTTCTGTTTAGATCATCTTTGTCTATGACAACTTTGTGATTCTTCAACTCACCAACAAGCTTCCTGTATCTATTGAACACCTGAGTTAAGGTTTCAGATTTGACAGAACTAAAGTTCTCAAACTGTTGTTTGAGCAGTGATCTTTTGTTCTTCTTTGTGCTCTCATTCCCTGCAAACCTTTTATCTAATTCCTCCATGAGCACTTTTGCATCATCAACCTGCTCAAATTCACTTTGATATTCATTAGGAATAGCAAGTAATAATGTACTTAGAGCTTTGAGTTCAGTAGCTCTTTCTCTTCTTTCTTGTTCTGTGGTTGGTGTACCCCTGGGCAGCCTAGCACCATTTACATCAGTTTTGTACTTAGGACCATTCTCCACAATGTCCCATAATTGATAATCTGTAAGCAACATATGTTGCTTAATTCTATTCCTCCACATATTGTATTCATCTGGTCTAAGAATAGGAATTCTAGACACTTGAACACCCTCTACAAACTCTGATGCCATTGTATACAAACAAAACTTAAGATAAACTATACCCTGAACAGATCACAGTTCTTTCTTTTCTTCCTTAATTCAAAGCTTACACAAGCTCTGATACCAATTGTGAGGTCCCACAATAACACTTTGTAGTTACAAATGTTTTAACTTAAGCTATGAATTCTTAACAAGTAGTTTGCGGAATAACACTTGTCAAGTAGGAAGATGTATTGTGATTTGTAATAAGTATGAAAATAAGATTGTAAACAATGCAAGAACACACTTGATTTTCACTAGTCAAAAGCCTCAATATTATTGATGAATAATACGGATACACAGATGTATCAGGGTTACAAGAAACCTTGAAGCTATTACAAATTGACTAACTATTGGACAGACATACACTCATGTATGTTACACTTGATCTATCTCTATGTATATATATGACAAAGTACTTTACTGCAAGTACATGCTGTTATACTAAAACTTGTATAAAATCTTCATACAATCTACTTTCTTGAAACCAAGTTTTCTACGACCCACGCTTGCATTAAATGCATTTGACTTTTCTTGTCTGCAGCGTGCACTGTTCCTCAAAAGCATGTCTGTAGTAGGTGTACTTTGTTGCAGAGTTGTTGTGCAGTGATCTTACTAAGCAGAACTAACAGATAGATGAGCAGAACTAACTTTTTACACTGGCAGAACTAATCTTTGCAGATTATGATACTTGACAGAACTAACTCTTGAAATGCCCAGCAGAACTAACTTCAAACATACCAGCAGAACTAACTCTGGAAGACTTTGTCTTCAATAAATGAACAGAGCTAACTCCACTAGCAGAACTAAGTCTTGATAGCCTAGCAGCATTAACTTCCAACAGACTAAATACTTAGAATAATTTTATGTTGAATGATATGAAGAATTTAGCCCAACAACTTGAATACATACAATACTACAATAGGAGGTTTCAAAGTTGGATACACACAATAGTAAAAGGTGCAAAGTTCAATACATAATCAAACTATAAACCCTATATATTTTCTTCCATGACAATGGGAGTTTGTAAAGCATTATTCTTTTCCAAAATGAATGCATTTGTACATGCTGTACTCTTGCTGTTGTAGCTGTTGGTATCAACTCTATATATACTAGTTTCTATTGGGATACTACTTTGACAACCACCATTAGATCCGTTAACTGATACATACAGAAGTGCATCCAGCTTCCTTGATTGTTTGCCATCCTTCCATCATAAGAATATTAGCATATATGCTACATCCAATTGCCAGATAGACGTTTCTTTTACGCGAATAACTAAACTGTGGGTCCAGTTGACGTTTCTCCATAACGATGACATTTGACAAGTGACTTGCCAACTACACGTAATGGCCCCATGGAGATATCTAAAATGGGAGATTTATCATTATACACAAACCAAAGAGGTGAAATATCTTGTGAAGATTCATTGCACAAAGACTTCAAAAGATTTATGCCTCTAACATCCGGGTCCTATGCCGTAGGGATATGGAACAGTTATATTCCCATATCTCTCTAGGGAACCAGGTTTTGCTAACGAGGTTGCCCGTGTTTCACGTACCCACAACCATAATGATGTTATCACAAGCATTATCGATTTCAATAGCATTCTCTTTGTGTTTTTCAGCATTCTGTATGCATGTGTTTTCAGTTTAATTTGTTAAGGAGTGATCAGGGGCAAATGACTTAGATATATATGAAGTATTATAGGCAATTAATTGAACTTTATTGTTTGGAAATATCAAAACAGTTTGTTTTGTTCAGAAAACCAGATAATTGATTACGTAGAATCGTTTAGGAAAAAACAGGATTTCTCTTAATACTGGTTTTCATCTTATATTTAGTTACTTTTATGTTTGGTGTTTCTTTTTATATTTTTATATACAACATTCTTCACTTATAGCATGAACATAAGACATGCGATTTAAGCATTGTGATAATCAGCAACTTACTTTTATCACAAAACAAGCTAGAATTGAAGAATGCCAAAATAGCTAAACAAGAATTAAAGAATGCCAAAATAGCTAGTTATCCACGACTTAAGTTTACATACATACACACATATTCTTGTTTTACATATTTCGCCAAATTTTAAAATATCTAATGTTGATCCATAAAGATTATCGAGTGATACAAAGACTGAAATCTCGCATACTTACTCATGCTTGAAACTAGCTAAGATTCTGTGGTGATTACCTACCATGTTTCCCGATTTCAACGTAGCTGTACATTTGTTAAAGAATATAAGTCGGTGATGACAATTTGGTTAGCTTCTAGCAAGAACGGAAAATACATAATAATCAACCGCCCGTGAGGCTTTGTGAATATTAATTAAACGGGTTAGGTTTTTTTTTTGGCTTGGTGTCAAAGTTATATGTATCCTATAAATATAAACATGTAATTGTAATCCTTGAGCCGTAAAAGTAATAAAGAATAAAACTCTCTGGTTTGGTCCCATAGACTAAACCAATCTCCAAGTTGGAGATCGGATAACTATGTTAAATCTTTGTGTTCATATTGTTCGTGTTTGTTATCTTGTTTGCTTTGTTAATTGCTTAGTGAGCGATTTGTCTATCTGTTTATTGTTTGTGGGTGTAACGCAATTACACAAGCGTTGTTATGAGTTTGATTTTTGTTAGCAACTAGTTGCTATTAGTTGGATGTTCCCGCGGCAATTCCTAACAGATTTTAATCTCGATGGCCGCAACATTAAATTTTAATGATGAATATAATGATTCTGGTTAAGTATAGAGTATCCCATGTAACTGTAACTTTGTTTTCTTCTACATTTATGCTAACATCGATAACCATACTTAATATATCTTCCATATCATATCCCATAATTACCTATTTCCGCCTTTAAAATAGCGTTAATAATATAGTATAATTTTTACGGGATAAATATCCCATAATTACCTATTTCCGCCTTTAAAACAGAGTTAATAATATTTAATTTTTATGAAATAAGTATTGGTAAATATATTCAACTTTACTCAAAAATCTATAGTATGTATTCAACTTAGAACACTCCTTTTGTATGTATCAAACTTTCAAGAATTTCTATTGTATGTAGTGGATTATACTTTTGATGACGTGTGATTCATATATTGTGCTACATGTCATCCATATAACTTTACAAATAAGTAAAAAGCACCTAGAATACATATAATAGATATTATCGAAAGTTCACTACATACAATAGACACATTCTAAGTTGGATACATACTATAAATTTTTGAGTAAAGTTTGGTACATTTACAAATACTAATCCTAATTTTTATATATGCTAATACAATGTCCCATACCGAGGATTATTGCTGTAGAATCTATTAATAGCATTCAAGTTTAAACATGACTCATAGAGAGTTACCAAAATACTTTGAATATTCGTTCTCTTCTTTCTTTTTTATTTTGACTTGGTTGGCCTACATAAATACTTTACACGCATGATAAAGATGCGCTTATTTAGATATTCAATTTGCCAAATACCACTACCTCTTCCAAATTTGGTCTTTTCTTCATATTGTCTTTCATGCCAGTTAGGAACCGAAAGAACATCCACGAGGATATGTTTTATATATCAAGTACTGGAATCGTGGTATAAATCAGACATTCCCAGAGTTTGTTGAAGGCATGAACATCGCTTTTCTCTGTAAGTTGCCCGAAGTGGAACTACTCTGGATCTAAGTATATATCCGAGTGCACCTTCAGTTTGTGTAGTCAAATGTATTCTAGAAAGAGGTATTGACTTCCGTTGTAGTTCTCTGTGAACTATTGCCGGGAATGTGCAAGAGTGCAAATAGGCTAGTGCTACAGAAATTTTCTTTGCAATTCGCATACATTCTTTAATTTACATAAAATTCTGGAACTTATACTGGCCCGCCGTACGTATATAAGTATAAGTCAATATTACAATGTAACGGAAAATTAAAAACCTTCATACTTTTTTATAAGCATATATCTAGGAACATAAATGAGCATGATTTCTCTGACAAGAATATGTGCTTGTTTCATGATCTTATTTGGCATTCAGCAAGTCATTTGGCTGATGGAAAGTTACCTTCGCATCCACTTGAAAAGTAAGGGCTCCCTTTTGTAACCTTCCGATTGTTAAACCGATAGTTATATCCCAAGCCAATAGGGGAATTGTTGCACTTACTGTTCTTACCAGATAAACTGTGGAATTTTTTTTGGTAATAACCCAACTTAATTAAGGCTAGAAAATTCTCCTTGTGAAACAAGATGGATCTAATGTAGCTCTCCTTTCAGTAATAAATGCACCAAACATATAAAGAAAGAGGTGATGGATCCCTCTCATTCCAGTCCGTTTGTGTGGTAAATTATTGGAATTATAATGACAAAACAATAGTAAAAGATGGAAGAAAGTGTCGGGAACATAAATATGATATAGTATGTAATTATTATGCAAATAAGTGAAAATGTTTGACTCCCGGGGAAAGGATACAACCGCAAGAAGCAAGGGGAATAACCCAATAAACCGAAAAGATGCAATCGTTCACAAAGCACATTAATGAACCACCACAACTATTCATTTGTACCTTTTCGTTATGTATTTATAGATAGAAGTTATGTATCAAACATATTATGTGAAATCAATAAAACTTTACATTTCATGTCAAATACTCTCTCATTGTTGGTATTGATTGAACAATGTTAATTCAAAGATCCAGAGATTGGGCCAACATAAATGACGTGATTTTGATTCTTAATTGCTTTATATTAGTTGATTTGAAGCTGGTCTCATGTGACAATCTAGCACCCTGCGATGTGCCTGCGATGGACCCTCAAAAAATGGTAGGCATGTTTGAATTTTATCTTCCAATCTGATCCAAGCCGCACTCTGCCACACTGGTACTATACCAACCTGGTCGGAGGCTGGTCGTAGCCTGGTCACAGGCTCGTTGCGTCGAATTGAACACTAAATGGTCTAAACAATAATGTATACTATCACAAGCATGACTGGTTTCACTTTCATACTCATGGATCCGCATTTTCAGAATGTTATGTAACATATCACATATAAACAAACACTTATAGATATTCTTTGATTTTGCCCTTCAGAATTTTGCACATGGTATTCATATAGACAAGCTGGAGATCAAGTTCATATAAATTCTACGAAAAAGATTATGTGACAGCTGATTTATAATATGCTTATTCACATTGTCCAATTATATGTTATGAAACTTTCCATATATATATCTGCCATATTTTGTTAGCATTGTGATTTTCAGCCATTTAGTTTTGGCACCTATAAAACAATGACCAAGATGACATAGTGGTTGAGGTATTGATATTCTCACAAGAGGTCTTAGGTTCAAACCTCACTAGCTGGGGTCAGAGTAAGGGTTGGAAACGGTCATAGAGATACCTTGATTAGGCTGCATACATCTGAGTAAAAATACCCCCCCCCCTCGGGATAACTTGAACATGTAAAAATCCCTTGTATATTTACCCGTTTTAGAGCCATAAGAAGTCCCATAAAGGTTAAAGGTTCCTGACACTTTTAAGGCAAAGTACTCACAATCAAACTTCAAAATTAAGATGGATAATTTGTTTTCACAATGTTATACCGTGAATGAAATTTCTTCACCCAAACCTAAAGCTCCGAATAAAGTCAGTAAGTTTTGTAATCACACACAATATAAGGGATAAGGGGCTTAAATATCAAACTGGATATGGATGCAGATATATTGATATCTTACATTGAAATATAGAAGAATGCAACAAATTATATCGATCTAGCTGATCCTCTTGTGGTAGCTAGTAAGAATATTAGGGTAGTCAACTCAAACTAGTCATGAGAGTGTTTCTTCGCTAGAAAGTCATACCTTCGAAAAATTGCTAATATTACACTACAAGTTAGAAGATTTCTCATGATTACTAAGTCATTAAATATGAGTTACAATATCAGGAAAAAGTAATGAAATGGTTCTACTGTGTAATATTATCAGAAGAACAAATAATTGTATGTTCCACTTGTACTAGTTTTAAAATGTCCAAATCCGCCACCACATCTTCCATGATTGGTCTTTTCTTCCCATTCCTTTTCATGCATCTATAAGCAAGCTCCGTGACTGTAAGAAGATCACCAATGCAAACTTCTTGCACCATTTGCTTATCCAAAATTTCATGTACACGGTCATGTTTCATCAAGTATTGAAATTGCTGAACTAAGCCTTCACCGGATTTTGTTGAAGAAACAGGTTTTCTTCGTGTTAAGAGTTCAACGAGTACTACACCAAATTAAGGCATAAACATCACTTTTCGCAGTAAGCTGTCCAGATGCAAAATACTCTGGGTCTAAGTATCCCAATGTGCCTTCAAATTGTGTAGTTACATGAGTTCTACTAAGAGGCACTGACCTCGAAAAGCCAAAAACATAAACTACTGCCTAATAGTTCTCATCCAACTAGATGTTATGCGGCTTAATATCCCTATGAAATATAGGTGGGGTTGCATATGAGTGCAAATAAGCTAGTGCTCCTGCAACTTCTCTTACAATACGCATACGATCTTTCCATGAAATATTGGAAACTGTTGCCCCATCATGAAGATGTTGAAAGAGGGTGTCATTGGCTAAGTATTCATATACCAATATTGGTACTCCATATTCCAAACAACAGCCTAATAACTTCCTTATATTCCTATGGTTTATCTGTGCAAGAATGACAATTTCATTAACAAATCGTGCTACGTGGTCTTTGTCTACTACAAATTGAAATCAAATGATTTTCCCTTGAATTGATCTCACGTATTATTGCTCAATATATAGAATACATCTAATCAAAGTTGCCCTACAACAAGAATACATAATGGGCTAAGGCCTCATGGGCTGACTACAAATACAGAAATATATACAGTAAAGTGTAAAATACATATATAACTATATAGTCTAATATGCCCCCGCAGTTTGAGCAGGGAGGCTCCGAACGCTCAAACTGGATCTAAAATCAGCAAACAGAGGATATGGAAGGCCTTTGGTGAAGATATCTGCGTACCGAAAACGTGACGGAACATGGAGAACTCGAACATGACCTGCGGCCACCTTGTCGCGGACAAAATGTATATCGATCTCAATATGCTTCGTACGCTGGTGTTGCACGGGGTTTGCAGACATGTAAACAGCACTCACATTATCACAGTAAACGAGTGTGGCCGAAAAGAGAGGCATGTGAAGCTCTCGAAGGAGGTTACGGATCCAGGCGGTCTCAGCAACCGCATTAGCAACCCCACGATACTCTGCTTCAGCACTAGAGCGAGACAAAGTGTTTTGTCTCTTCGAAGACCACGTCAAAAGGTTGTCCCCGAGGAAAACACAATATCCAGATGTGGAACGGCGAGTGACAGGGCAACCGGCCCAATCGGCGTCAGAGTAGGCCGTGAGCTGAGTGGTGGACGACTGGAACAGTTGTAGTCCAAGATGAGTGGTGCCACGAACATAACGTAATACCCGCTTCATAGCGTTAAAGTGTGGTTCTCTCGGATCATGCATGTAGAGGCATAACTGCTGAACGGCATATGACAAATCAGGACGTGTAAAGGTAAGATACTGTAGAGCCCCGACAATGCTACGATATAGTGTGGGATCAGCGACAGGAGGACCGTCAGGTCCAAGCTTCTTCTCGCTGTCTACTGGAGTCCGACATGGATTGCAGTTGAGCATGTGAGCCCGCTCAAGAATTTCATAGGCATATTTGGACTGTGAAAGAAACAGGCCAGATTTGGTGCGAGTAGCGGAGATGCCAAGGAAATAGTTGAGTGGACCAAGATCAGTCATAGCAAATTCTCCATTGAGAGATGAGATGACACGCTGAAGAAGAGCTGGAGAAGAAGCAGTGAGAATGATGTCATCTACATAAAGAAGAAGGTATGCGAGCTCAGTTCCCTGACGATAAATAAAAAGAGATGAGTCGGTTTTACTGTGAGAAAAACCAACTCGTGTAGCATAGGTAGTGAATCGCTGAAACCAAGCGCGAGGGGCCTGTTTGAGTCCGTAAAGGGACTTCTGTAGATGACATACATAATCGGAGTGCACAGGATCAGTGAAACCAGGTGGCTGGTACATATATACAGTCTCCAAGAGAGTACCGTGAAGAAATGCATTCTTCACATCAAGCTGGTGAATCGGCCATTGTCTAGAGACTGCGAGACTAAGAACAATCCGTATGGTGGCCGGTTTTACAACCGGATAAATGTCTCATCGCAGTCGATACCCTGTAACTGACTGCGACCATTAGCAACGAGTCGAGCTTTATACCTGCTTAGAGACCCATCAGCATTAAATTTGTGCTTAAACAACCACATAGACCGCACAATATTAACGTTAGGTGGGCGCGGAACAAGAACCCACGTACCATTTTTAATTAAAGCATTAAATTCGTCTTTCATAGCATTTTGCCAATGAGGATTTTGAAGAGCTTGGATATAGGATTTTGGAATAGCAGAAGGTGTGGTGGTGATGAGAGTGAGTCGGTTAGTAGGTTTGGTAGTACCAGTTTATGTGCGTGTAACCATGGGATGACGAGAGGTCGGATTAGGCTGCGCACGAGAATTGTGGGCCTGGTCGGGAGGTTCTTGGGCCTGGTCAGAATGTTCTTGGGCCTGAGTGGTTGATTGGGCCGTGGGGTTTATGGTGGGAGTGGGTTGAGCAGTATTGGGCTCATTAGTGGTGGTTACGTGAGGAGGTGATGTAAGAAGTTTAAGGGCTGCACTTGAGGGACTTGTATCATGATCTAGAAAATTATATGATGGGGTTGATGTAGGAGTCATAGAGGCAAAGGGAAAAATAGATTCATCAAAGTTTACATGACGAGATATAATAATTTTGTTTGTGGCGAGATTGAGGCATCGATAGCCTCTATGGTCTATGGGATATCCTAGAAATATACAGGGAGTTGATCTAGGTTGTAATTTGTGGGTGGTAGGAATGTAAGGGTAACATAGGCAACCAAATATACGAAGGTGTTTATAAGTTGGTGTCTTTTTGAATAATTTGGTGAATGGTATTTCATTGTGGATGGCTGATGATGGTAAGATGTTTAATAAGTGTGTGGCCATAAATAGCGCTTCGGCCCAATATTGAGGTGGCATGTGTGCTTGAAAGAGTAACGTTCGTATAAAGTTATTAATTGTTCGAATCATTCTTTCTGCCTTACCGTTTTGTTGGGATGTTTTAGGACAAGAAAAACGGAATTGGATTCCATTGTTTATAAATAGGGTGTGTTGTTGGGCGTTGTCAAACTCACCCCCATGGTCACATTGGAATGCTTTGATTTCTTTGTTAAATTGTGTTTTAACGTATGCACGAAATTGTAGGAATTTAGTAAATGCATCATTTTTCTTTTTAAGTGGATAAACCCAAAGAAAATGCGAGAAGTGATCTAAGAAAATGACATAATATTGAAATCCACCAACACTCGGAAGTGGGGAAGTCCACAAATCCGAATGAACAATATCAAAACTGTTTTCAACAATGGAACTAGAAAGATAAAAAGGATGTCTGACTTGCTTCCCAAGTTGACAAGCATGGCACAAAGTGGAAGGCTTTGCATTATTACACATAATCAATTTATTTGAAACTAATAGACGTAGCACGTCATCTCCAGGGTGCCCGAGTCTTTGGTGCCACGTGGACTGACTCGATGACAAGAAAGCTGTAGATGTGCGGAAAGGATAGAGATCTCCGGTGCTGTTACATCGGAGGAGCAGTTGACACAGAGAAACCAAATTCGTCAAATTCAATACTGCATTTGTTATCACGAGTGAATTGTCGAACGGATATGAGATTTTTAATTATGTTTGGGGTAACAAGGACGTTCTGTAAATATAAGGGACGGTGTGGGGATGGCAAAATGCTACGACCGGTATTAGTAACAGGGATGGATGCCCCGTTTCCAACAACAATAGACGAAATTAAGCTTTTATTAAAAAGGGTCGTAAGATTACCTGCGTCCGCGGATAGGTGAGATGTGGCTCCCGTGTCCATGTACCAACCAGAGTCGTCATTGTTGTCCGGGTACCGGAAACTCATAGCGTTAAATGCTTGTGGTAGTGTAGTAGCCTGATCAACATATGAATGCATACCATAAGCTGTGACAGGTTGTTGTGGAACTGATCCAAGAATACCTGGGCCTGTAGGGCCAAAAGCATGATTTCTAGTGGGTTGGGTGCTATTTGGGCCGACCAACTGCTGACGGGTGGGGGGTCTTGACTGGATGACAGGACCACGAAAGATGGGTTGAGTAGCATTGCTAACCCACTGACCTTGTCCATAACCATTCCAAATGGGTTGTGCGGTGTTTCTGTTGTCTTTGGTGTGTAAGTACCTGCACTTTTCACCAAATCGACAACGACCCTTCTGAAAGTTCCTACAAGGCTGCTTGTTGTTGGTATTTTTGTTGTTTGACGCAGTCATAAGCACGGTTGAAGATGATGGGGTGTCACGAGAGTGGGTGCGAGCGTTCCTGCGGTTTAGTCGAGACTCTTCTAGAAGTAGCATGGACCGGGTTTCAAGAAGAGTAGGAGAGGTTTTCGCGTGGCGGATGATGCTAGCAACGTGTTCATAGTGATCTCCCAAACCGTTCACCGCATACATAACCAAAGTCTTTTCTTCAATCGGTTGATCGATGTTAGCCAGGAGGTCTGAAGCGATCTTAATCTTCTTGAAGTATTCGGAGATCGGTTGATTTCCAAGCTCTATAGAATGCAGCTCGGCATGGATCTCCATGGCTCTTGCCTCCTTGTTATCGTGGAACAAGTTTCTCAGATTCGTCCATACGTTGTGGGCAGTCACGTTCTTTTTGAGAACAGTTTGAAGGAGAGAAGTTGAGATGGTGCCATAAATCCAGACCTTAACCAACGAATCCATACGTTTCCATGCAGCTTCATCGGTACTTGTACTTGTTATGGTGCCATCAAGAAACCCCATGACACCAAAGCTGAGACAATGAGTGGTGAAAAGCTCACTCCATGCATCATAATTCAACTGATCAAGGTCGAGAACGAGTGGAACATGAGTTTTGATATTAGACTATATAGTTATATATGTATTTTACACTTTACTGTATATATTTCTGTATTTGTAGTCAGCCCATGAGGCCTTAGCCCATTATGTATTCTTGTTGTAGGGCAACTTTGATTAGATGTATTCTATATATTGAGCAATAATACGTGAGATCAATTCAAGGGAAAATCATTTGATCTCACGTATTATTGCTCAATATATAGAATACATCTAATCAAAGTTGCCCTACAACAAGAATACATAATGGGCTAAGGCCTCATGGGCTGACTACAAATACAGAAATATATACAGTAAAGTGTAAAATACATATATAACTATATAGTCTAATACAAATAACATTTTAATCGCCTCTATGGTTTCATCAGGGAACAATCCCTTGTAGACTGTACCTTGTCTACCCTTGCCAAGGAACCGGGTTTGACTATTTTTTTGAGTTGCCTTCTCTATCTCCTCGAACTCGTAAATCTTTATTTTCATAATACATGATTTGTTACCCGACATTTTCTGCTTTAATAGATGCCCACCATTTCTTCTAGAAAACTTCCTCTTGATCTTCTTTTTCTTTATTTTGTTGAGTTTTATATAAGGTTAAGTATTTGGAAATGCATCAAACTTGTCTATTGTATGTATCATACTTTCGGGAGGTGTATTTAATGCATCAAACTTTCAAAAACGGTTTATTGTATGTATTTTGATGATGTGTCAGCTGTTTACGATATCACGTGGCGTCCCTAGAAGATGACACATCATCAAAATACATGCAATAAACCGTTTTTGAAATGGATGCATTAAATACACATCTCGTAAGTATGATACATACAATAGACATTCGAGACAAGTTGGATGCATTTTCAGATACTTAACCCTTTTATTATATATGCCCCAATAACAAATTATACCAAAAACTGAGTCCAATTACCGTTTCAAGGATTACTGCATATGCAATTGAATTTAGTTAGCATACAAATTTATGATGTTAATACATAATTGGTGAAGGATGAGTGTAATTAGTCAAAATAATTCAACGAGGGTCAAAATAGTGGTTTGTAATGAACATGTTGATGTTAATAAGTTTAGATGTTGTTGTTAAACTTAATAACTTATATAAAATATCATTAAGGCTAACTTTAAATGTGTATATTAAATAAATTAAAGTGCGAAAATGAGTTGAAATTTACCACCCGTGGATTCAATGGGTGAAAGTATTGTAAACATTGGTGATTAGTGTGTTTAGAAGGTGTTGTCGAACATGAATTTTGGTATGAAATCAAATGTGTATAAGGGATTGAAGTAAAATTATGTTGTTCATGAATCATGATTTTGATAGTTTTGTATTTAGTTAAAATGGTGCAAAAGCAACGAACTCAACTACTGAACACATAGACCACGACTATGGCCTATAATCGCCATGGGCATGGCCTAAATTAACAGGAGATTCCACATTCTTTTCAACAGTATGCCATGGGCATGGCGATCATGTGCCACGACCATGGCCCCCTCGGTATGTAATAAATCATAGTATACTAGTTGATATGATCATTACGGGTTAGTTTAAAGGTGATTAACTATAATAGTCCTAATCGCTTATGCAATTACTAACATGTATCTTGTTACACTGTCTAAATTGTTGATTTGGACCGTACGAGAAGGTGTTATCACTTATTTATTTGCAAGAGAACTCGGGTGTATATTGCTTTTCTCAAACTATGGGCACACACAAAAATACAGAGTAGTTATTTTATATCACTTTTAAACTACTCATGTGTTACAAATAAGCTGTGATAATGCCGAAGTGACAAAGGGTGTTAAATGAGTCTGGACTCGTTGCGTAGCTTGAATCCAATGTTTATAAATAGAGTGGATGGCACAAATAAGTTGTGACCGTAAGTACTTAGTAGTGTTTAAGCAATTAATTGCTAAGTTTCTTTATTTTAATGTTTTTAAAAGTTGTTTATTTAGTGTTGTTTCAAGGTGACAAAACCTTGTATTCAATAGACTTTCGAGCTTATGTGTCGTCGTGTGTATCCGCGGGTGATCAAGCAAGTGATTGAGTTTGAGTTAAAGTCAAGGCATGGCTCAAGGTTAACTTGGTTCGGGCTCGAGGGTGAGTAGGAATTGAGTTGTTGTATGAAACTTGTTACCATATTTGTAAATATTTACTAAAGCTGTTTAAAAGTTATGGAGATGGTTTTACTAGTCAGTGGCTGGCTCGTTTTGACGGATGGCCATTGATGATTTTTGTATGTTGATCCGTGATCGATAGACTCTGACTATTCTTTTACAAATTTTTGACTAAAGTTTAAGCATATTATAAATATTTTCAACTTTTCTTTGACTTATTTTCTTATTGATTCAAAAAGGAAAACGGGTGTAACAAAGTCCAAGCATCATAGTTGAGATGATCGAGGTTTAAGGTGAAAGGGATGTGAGATTTTAAATTAGTGACACTATACGCATTGTGTAGGGCAGTGGTGGTTGAGAGCTACCGGTGGTCATGGTGGATAAGAAGAATAGTAATGATGAGAACGTATAGAATAAAATAACAGAAAAGGAAGTAATCGAGATAGATGGAGAAAAGATGGCAAATTGATGAATGTGTACGTTATGTTTGTGAGAATGGTGCCAGTCTGTAGGAAGGGTGGCCAGAAGTTAGGTGAGAGTCATACAAGGAACGGCAACCAAAAATGTTGGAAAGTTCGGTTGGAAAGAAGTTTGAGAGATTTGGTTAGAGGATCAACACGAAAGCTCTCATACCATATTGACGAGTATATTTTCCCATGAATCAATATGATACGTTAGATCACAATATAAAGGTACGAGATGGGCTACAAAGGGCCAAATCCAAAACGGGCTATGGCCCAAGACCATACAAGCTAACTGTTATATGATACTGTACAAATACATATGCAATTTGCTAACAAATACAAGTAAGGAGATACTTATTTACCTAGATAATGCTTTGGTATATGATGGTTTGATGGAATACATTTGTAACTCCCGGGTGTATTGGCACAGTGTACATCTGTTTAGATCCAAAGAAGATAGACTGTGTTAGATTACAGGGAAAAGTCCCGCGAAATGCAACAAACTTTGGCCCAAAATCTATTGTATGTGATCAACTTACGAGGAGGCATAAGAATGCAACCAACTTTCAAAAGTGGGGTTTTTGATGTAATTTGCTGACGTGTGGATGGTTGAAGGTGACATGCGGCGTACGGATGTGCCACGTGGCTTCCGGAGAGTTTGACAACTCATCAACACGTCAGCAAATTACATCAAAAACCCCACTTTTGAAAGTTGGTTGCATTCTTATGCCTCCTCTAAGTTGGTCACATACAATAGATTTTGGATCAAAGTTTGTTGCATTTCGCGGGACTTTTCCCTAGATTATAAGGAGTAGCAGATATATTATACAAAAATGAACTTCTTTGATTGACAAATTTGTATAACACAAATGTGTGTACAGTTATATTACAACATATTTCAGAGTAATTAAGAGAATAGGATTAGGACCCAAAGAATTTAGTTCTCGACCCATATGTGATAATATCTGTGTTTAATATGTTTTGAGATGATATTTACTACAATATAATTCGAAGTTCTATTCTACTGTTTGATGATATCTTTTTCGGATGTTACCTTGGCATCCATTTGGAAGGTAGGGGTTTCCAGTATAACCTTTCTTGCATTGATAGTTATATCCGAGGCCCTTTATGGAGTCGATGCAATAACTGTTATTGCCACATAAGCAGTCTCCCCTTTGGTGAGCTCTGTGGCATGTGGTAAGTGCAATAACCCAATTTAAGGTGAAAGGGAGGTTGTATGTATCTGTGGCATGTATGTATCTGGCCAGTTAGGATAAATTAATACTCTAGAGCTCTTATCGACAACTGATGCATGAGTACATTTCGGCATATTGTTATAGCTGTTAATTTGAAAACTGTATGCTCTGTTTTCCACTGGGTTACTAAGTAGGCAGCAACCATTTGTACCATTACAATCAGTGACATGCTTAGCAAAAGGGATCGACAAGTAACATAATGAGGTACATTCCATTTCTACAGGACCCTTCGAAAGAGCCAATTGAAATGTGGCAGAAACGTTACATCCAAATGCCACATAACAGGTTTTTTTATGCGAATAGCTAAAAAGTTCTTCTAGTTGAAAGTATGTTCCACCTTCTGTGTACCTAGAAATGTTGCAATTGGCACGTGATTGACCATATACGCATATTGATTCTGTTGATATTTCAAGAATGGGGAACTTTTGATTATAAACAAACTGAGTAGGAAAATGTGATGATCTGTTGCACAAGAGTTAAACGATTTGTGCAGACTACACTCCAGCTTTCCTGATGCCGTATGGATACAAATAGATACATCACCACACTTCTCCTGACAACCCGGCTTCACATATGAAGCTTGTGTCACATGTATGTGAATAGCTAATGATGCAAAGTGTATGATCAGTAGCATGAATGAATTCATTATCATTCTATATGTGTTTTTCATTATGGTATCATTAATAACGGATTAGAATTATCCAAAGATAAACAATTAAATAGGCACTGATTTAACTTTTTTGGTCTGGAATCGTTAAGAAAGGTTCTTCTTGGTAAAATCTTCAGATCAACTTCATATGAATGCTTAGGAGAAAAAAACATATTCTTTATAATTAGCTGGTTTCTAGCCTTACATCATCCCACTTATGTGTTTGTTGTTTTCAAATAACTTATTAGCCAAAATACATTTTTTTTTTTAAAAAGCATAGTAAATGTCGTACCTTTGTACTTAAGAATTAGCGTATTAAATTTTTATGTGTGATACAAGTACTAAAGGACCAAAATCAGCATATCATTAGGTGTATAGATCGTTGGCCGATAATTATTGGTGTTTTTTTATGTTCGGTTTTGTAACAGGTTTTGAGTTAGAGACTTCGATATGAGACTTGACCTTTTGAGTGGTTTCAACCCCCATTTTTTTTTTTCTTTCGGTCAGAAATCAAAAAAGAAGAAAAAAAGAATATTTTCTTTCTGCGTACCAACCTGGTCCCAGGCTGGTCGTAGCCAGCTGGTAAGAGGCTCGTCGGCGAATTGAACACTAAATGAACTAAACATGCAATAATGTATACAATCACAAACATGAATGGTTCCACTTTCATACTCATGGATATGCGTTTTTCAATATGTTACGATTGAATATTGTTGAATATAAACAAACACTTGTAGACGTTCTTTGCGTTTTGGTCTTTGGAATTTTGCAGATGGTATTTATATAGACAAAGATCAAGTTTAGTTAAATCAAAATTTTGACAGCTGATATCTAGAGATATCCTCAACTACATCGTCTAATTATATGTTTTGAAACTTCCCAAATAGCTGGCATTTTCTTAGCATTGTGATTATCAGCAGCTTAGTTTTGGAACCTATAGAGCCATGCATATATAAGAAGTTACATAAAGGTTAAAGGTTGTTGCCCCCTTTAAGGCGAAATGCTGACTATTTAAGTTAACAATGATACTAAGATATAGAAAACTTTATAAGATGGACGATTTGTTTTCACCTTATATACTATGAACGGATTTTCTTCACAAAAAATAAAACTTCATACAAATTAAAGTTTGGTAAGTTTCGCATTCACACAATATATAAGGGGCTTAAATTTCCAACTGGATATGGATGCATATATTCTGATATCTTACATTAAACTATAGAAGAATTATATTCAACAGATTAAGTCGATCGGATCCAGTACTATAGAAGAATTATATATTCAACAAATTAAGTCGATCGGATCCTGTTGGTAACAAGATTAGGGTAGTCAACTGAAATTAACCGTGAGGTCGTTTCTTCACAAGAACCTTCAAAATATAACTCATAGTTCATCGTAAACCTTATATTGGGTTAAGGATGTTAATTAGTATTACAAGTTAAAGATCATATTTCATATGATTAATAATTCATCAAATATGAGTTACAATATCCGGGAAAAGTAATGAAATGGTTCTACTGTATAATATTATCAGAAGAACAACTAGGTGTATGTTCCACTTGTAATAGTTTTAAAATCTCCAAATCCGCCACAACATCTTCCATGCTTGGTCTTTTCTTCCCATTCTTTTTCATGCATCTATAAGCAAGTTCCGTGACAGTAAGAACATCACCAATACAAGCTTCTTGCACCACTTGCTTATCCAAAATTTCATGTACACGGTTATGTTTCATCAAGTATTGGAATATCTGAACCAACCCTTCACCGGATTTTGATGAAGAAACAGGTTTTCTTCGTGTTAAGAGTTCGACGAGTACTACACCAAAGGCATAAACATCACTTTTCGCAGTAAGCTGTCCAGATGAAAAATACTCAGGATCTAGGTATCCCAAGGTGCCATCAAATTGTGTAGTTACATGAGTTCTGCTAAGAGGCACCGACCTTGAAAGGCCAAAATCAGAAACTACTGCCTTATAGTTCTCATCCAACAAGATGTTATGCGGCTTAATATCTCTGTGAATTATAGGCGGGGTAGCATACGAGTGCAAATATGCTAGTGCTCCTGCAACTTCTCTTGCAACACGTATACGATCTTTCCATGAAAATTTGGAAACTTTTACCCCATCATGAAAGATGTTGAGAGAGGGTGTCATTGGCTAAGTATTCATATACCAATAACGGTACTTCATATTCCAAACAACAACCTAATAACTTCACTATATTCCTGTGGTTTATCTGTGCAAGAATGACAATTTCATTAACAAATCGTGCTACGTGGTCTTTGTCTACTACATTTAACTTTTTTATAGCCACAATGGTTCCGTCAGGGAACAATCCCTTGTAGACTGTACCTTGTCCTCCCTTTCCAAGGAACCGTCTTTGACTAAAACTTTGAGTTGCCTTCTCCATCTCTTCGGATGCATAAACTTTTATTTTCATAACACATGACTTGTTATCAGAGATGTTCTGCGTTAAAAGATGTCCACCATTTCTTCTAAAAAACTTCATTTTGATCTTCTTGTTCTTTATTCTGTTGAGTTTTGTATATGCCCAATAACATATTATACCAAGAACTGAAAGTCCAATTACAGTTTCAATGATTGCTGCATATGCAATTGAAGAAAGTTAAACAGCTAGCTATATATATTGAGTGTATATATATAAATGTATGTATATGTGTTTACATATATATACACATAATGGAGATTTATTTACCTAAGACATGTTTTGCTTTATGATGAGCTGATGAGATACCCTCTCTAATATCTGTATCTATTTAAAGAACATAGATTTGTGTTAGATGATAAAAACATAAATACCATATAGAATGTAGAGATCATATATTTGAACCTTTTCATTGAAAGATTTCTATTACAAAAGTACTTTTAATGTATTTAAGAAAATACGAGTAGGAAGCACGAAAAATTAAGCAATATATCCACCCATATGTGAAAATAAAATCCTCGTTTAATAAGATTAATTTTAGATGTTTATACTAAAATATAATTTAAAGTTCTATTTTTTCTTCGGGTTTTACCTTGGCATCCATGTGGAAGGTACGGGTTTCCTTCGTAACCTTTCTTGCAGCGACAGTTATACCCGAGGCCCTTGATGGAGTCGACACAATAACTATTGTTGCCACATAAGCAGTCTCCCGTTTTGTGAGCTTTGTGGCACGTGGTAGACCCAATAACCCAATTTAAGGTGAAAGGAAAGTTGTTTGCATATGACAAGCGTGGAAAGAATAGTAACTTAGACTTCTTATCCACAATTGATGCAGAACTACATTTGGTCATATTGTTATAGCTGTCGATATGAAAACTGTATGCACTAGTATCCACTGGGTTACTGAGTAGGCAGCAACCATTTGAGCCATTACAATCAGTGATTTTCTTAGCAAAAGGAATCCACGGGTAACATAATGAGGTACATTCCATTTTTACTGTAGAACCCTTCGGATGAGCCAATTGAAATGTGGCAGAAATGTTACATCCCAATGCCACATAACTAGTTTTTTTATGCGAATAGCTAAGATGTTCTTCTAGTTGAAAGTATGTTCCACCTTCTGTGTACTTAGCAGTGTTGCATTTGCCGTGTGATTGACCATATACATTTATTGACTCTGTTGATATTTCAAGAATGGGGAACTTTTGATTATAAGCAAACCGAAGGGTGGGATGTTGTGATGATCCGTTGCAAGAGACTTCAAATGATTTGTTCAGACTACACTCTTTCCCAATGCCGTATGGATACAAAATAGATACATTACCACACTTCTCCTGGCAACCCGGCTTCGCATAAGAAGCTCGAGTCACTTGTATGTGAAAATATATTGATGCAAAGAATATGATCACTAGCATGAAAAAATTCATCATTATTCTATATGTGTTTTTCCGGATGGTATATGGATTAGAACTATCGAAAGATAAACAGCTAAATAGGGACTGGATTAACTTTTTTGTTTTGGAAGTGTTAAGAAAGATTCATTGGTTACATCTGAATATCAACTTCATATGAATGCTTCAAAAATATTCTTTATAAGCTGGTTTTTAGCCTTACATTATCCCACTTATATGTTTGTTGCTTTCATAAAATTTATACTCCCTATGTCTCAATTTTATTGTCCACATACAAAAAACATGTAGTTTAAAAAAAATGTATTAGTCGTACTATACAACCAATAAGATTTAATCTCCCACCAAATTCAAATGTTTTGATTAGTTGAATGTACAAAGTGGACAATAAAATTGGGACATCCCAAAATGAAAAGATGGACTATCAATATGGGACGGAGGGAGTATGAGATATCTTAAAAAAGGAGCATAGTAAAATGTTGGGTGCAAACCCAATCTCACATCAAAAATTGAAAGATAATTATATCTGCATATAAGCTCATGAGCTACTCCCTCTATCACCAGTTGGTGTTAGAGTGGAACCTCAGTAGGTTTATATGTTGAATATTTTGTTGGGCTAAAATATCGGTCCTAACAAGTGGTATAAGAGCTACGGTTGTAGCCCAAATGTGGATGGTGCAGCGTGATGCGCGACACGTGGTGGTGCATGACCCCTCGGTTGACCTGACCTCAGCGAACGATGAGTTGATCCTAAACTTATCCCGAATGTCTATTGTATGTATCATACTTTCGGAGAGTATATTTAATAAATTCAACTTTCAAAAACAGTTTATTGTATGTATTTTGATGACGTGTCACCACATTCCATAAATCCCAATGATCATGTTGATAACTAGCCAAATGTTGCTAATTAGAAAATATCCCAAAAACATGTGAGACAACAGTGTGATGCTAATCACCAGCACAATAAGCATAATATATATATATATATATATATATATATATATATATATATCATATCGAATATTTTCATTTAGATTTTTTATATTCATGCTTAACATATTGATCTATCTAAAGATACATATAGAATGATAATGAAATTAATCATGCTAGTTATGGTATACATGACGTCAAGGTTGCTTATGACATATGCGACACAAGCTATCTTCATTAGCGAAACCAGGTTGCCAAGAGAGATGTGGTAACATAACTGTTCCGTATCCATGTGGCATCGGGGACGGTTGTTACTTGCACGAATCATTTGAAGTCATGTGCAATGAATCATCAGAAGATCACTTTCCTCTTCGGTTTGTGCATAATCATGTATTTTCCATATCATATATCTCCATGGAATCGATACGTGTATTTGTGAAGCCTGATCTGCAATGTGGTACGAACGGGTTTCGATGTAAGCAAAACAGTTCAACTAGAACAACATTTCACATATTCGCATCAACAAAACACATATCTCGTGGTAGGATGTGATATTGTTGCTACATTTCAATTGGCCGATACTAGTGGGAAAGACGTTGGATGCTCCTCTCTTTGTCTAAGGAAATCTCCTCTCGTTGAACTTGGCACGGGTATCGGCATTAATGGTTGTTGTAGGAGAAATCTTCCAATAGAAACAGGGGTATTTAGTGTTTTAATCAGCAACATAAAAAGCGTTTCAACATGTGCTGCTGCATTCATTGTTGAAATGGACTATCATCCACGATTGTTTACTGGATGGGAATACAAACATAATTATCCTGTGGTCTTAAATTGGTTTGTCGGTTTGGGTACATGTTATCAAGCTCAAGAAAGAGGAAACAATTTATGCGGCCAAAATAGTCTTTGTGTCAACACAACCATATATAGGCCATGGATATAAATGCCGCTGCTTGGAAGGTTACAAAGAGAATCCTCTTTTTCTCGACGGATGCAAAGGTACGTTTAGATTAAGAAATGAGCAAACAAGATGTACATTCCGTACGTGAATCATTATTCATATGACGTAACATATATATTACATTTATCTTATCTAACTTGGGTTATGTTAAATCTTTGGATTCTCAAAATAGATATTAACAATTGTCTGAAACATAACAACCATTCTTGTAGAAGCGGCGAGCGTTGTGTCAATACATCTGGGAGCTATGAGTGTATTCTGCCGCATCAAGATAAGCAAGTTGTATGGGGTAAATCACCCTCTACCACAAACATATGCATAATTTATACAGGCGCGCACACGCATACAGCGTGTGTGTGTGGTCATGGGATACAAAATTCAATTGCACATTGCAGGAACTATTGGCACACCTGAAGTACTCTCATGTTTTAGTGCTATTGGGTGTTGGGCCATTGTAAAACTTGATAAAAGAAAGATAAATACAATAAAGCAGAATTTGTCCATAAGAAATGCTGCATACCAATTGACGCAAAAAATATTGGCAAATAGATCATCGGAAATGAAAATAAAAATTTATAGTGCAAAAGAGATGGAGAAGGCAACAGAAGGTTTTAGTCGAAAGCGATGATAGGTTTTAGGACCCAACAACAACACGTATAATCACAAGATTATACCCCACGACAATAAACGGATCAAACAAAGCAAATTAAGATAATGAGAATAGTAAATGAACACGAGAATATAACGTGGTTATATCCAATCTACTCGATTGGTTTAATCCACGACCAACTAGAGAGAATTCTTATTACTTTCTGAGGTGTTAGAGTTACAATACAATAGGTTATACTTATATGAATAATAAACTTGGAGAAAAAGTTTTTCCTTTCGTGAGCCGCCTCAAAAGTTGCCGTGCAACTTATTACTTTTGCTGCAAGCTTTATTAAACAAGCATCATCCATATCACATGACTTCACAATAATTAATTCAAATAGTGATACTGTAATATTTAATCTTCATATCCCAACAATCTCCCACTTGAAGATTAAATCAACCCAACTCCAGTAACCCGTAACTAAACGTCACTTTAATAGAACTCGTTCAAACCTATACCGCCAAAACCATTGGGACACGCTGCACGACCACACCGAGTTGGAAGACTTTCGATGCCAGTTATCAGAACTCCACTATTAAATTGTGACCAAGAAATCTCTATAGTTTTCACCTCCTCATTAGTTCATGAGAAGATCGGTTGAAGCCCGACACGACTCCAACACTCTCGTTACACTAGCAACCCATCCATACAGCCTTTCGTCTACACGATCTCTCTTTCCAACAAAGAAAAGATCACTCGGTAGAACAAACACGTGAATATAACCATCAAGGCATCCGTGTGAAAATACCATCACACCCTTGATCATCCACTCAAACACTCTTGCTTTCACCGTTGGATCACCGACCACAAACATGCGCATGAATTTCGGCAAACACAACTTCTCCCATCGAATCAACTCCCACTGTACAGATGTATTATCAAAGGTGACTCTCGGAAAAGTATCTTGCTCACCCCTCTCGGCCAGTCGCAACCTAGTTGCCATTGGAGATGATCTAACCCAAGACTTGAAAACACTAGCACCGAGATGGCAAACCAAATCCATGGAAAACCCAAGGCTCCCACCCAACGCCAAGCTCCTACTAGTTTCAACTCTTCCCGAACTCCCACTCGTTCCAGATGTCTCTACAATACCGTGAAGCTCAAGTCGACTAGGATTTTCAACACCTACCTCACCACCTAGCCATTCCTCATTCGGAATTTCGACCATATATAAGGTCCCCCGTTTATAACCGTGAGCAATCACTAAACTTCCCTTGATAACCTTCCACTGTTGGTCACCAAATCTAACGTGGTACCACTCATTATCCAACTGTCCAATCGAAATCAACCGCTTCTTGAGCTTGGGAATGAACCTCACATTATTGAACACCCAATCCGTACCAAGGTGAGTTTTGAGGACAACATCCCTAATACACGCAACTTTAAGCTTCCTTCCGTTCGCAAGACGAACCCTGCCAGAATGAGACCTAAAATTTGTCATATCTTCCATGCACGGGATAGCATGAAAAGATGAACCCGAATCCAAAACCCAGGATTCCACAAGATTCTCTTCACAACACAACAACGCATCTTCAGTCGTAGGTTTACCATTCGGACATTGATACCTAAAGTGCCCCAGTTGCTTACAGTTCCAACACGTGACATTCCTATTCTCCGATGGCTCTCTCCGCGATCTAGATCTACTCTTACTACGCCCCCTGCCAGTCACACTCAAAGCTGACGAACCCGAATACTCTCCGGAATCTTTCCTTCTAATTCTTTCACCGAGTATCAAATCACGGATCCCCTCAAAAGTCAACTTAGTAGTTCCAGATGAACCATAAACAACTGTAACCATACCGGACCAACTTTCGGGCAACAAAGACAACAAGAAAAGTGCCTCCACCTCATCTTCAAACGTAACCCCTACATATTTTAACCTAGTCAAAATCAAGTTAAACTCGTTCACATGATCCGCTGGCGATGCACCTTCAACCATCTTCGCGTTCACCAACTGCCGAATCAAGAAAACCTTATTGAGAGCTGAGGGTTTATCATACATGTTAGACAACGCCGTTAACAAACCCGCAGTCGTGGTTTCCCCCGCAATATTGTAGGCGACATTCTTGGCCAGAGAAAATCGAACTACTCCAAGTGCTTGACGATCTAACAACGTCCAGTCGGCATCACTCATACCTTCAGGTTTAGTACCCGACAACGGTTGGAGTAACTTTTTCGCGTACAAAACGTCCTAGATTTGCATCTTCCAAAATCAAAAATCGCTGCCATCAAACGTATTAATCCTAATCTCGCTTTTATCCGCCATTGTTTCCAAACTCGAAAACCACGAGCTCTGATACCACTTTGATAGGTTTTAGGACCCAACAAGAACACGTATAATCACAAGATTATACCCCACGACAATAAACGGATCAAAAAAAGCAAATTAAGATAAGGAGAATAGTAAATGAACACGAGAATATAACGTGGTTATATTCAATCTATTCGATTGGTTTAATCTACGACCAACTAGAGAGAATTCTTATTACTTTCGGAGATGTTAAGGTTACAATACAATAGGTTATATTTATATGAATAATAAACTTGGAGAAAAAGGTTTTCCTTTTGTGAGCCGCCTCAAAAGTTGCCGTGCAACTTATTACTTTTGCTGCAAGCTTTATTAAACAAGCATCATCCATATCACATGACTTCACAACAATTAATTCAAATAGTGATAATATTTAATCTTCATATCCCAACAAGCGATTCATTGGAATTGGGTAAGGAGGACAGGGTACCGTGTACAAAGGGTTGTTGGCGGATGGAACAGTCGTAGCTTTATAATTCGTTAATGAACTTCTTATACTTTCACATATAAACCATCGGAATATAGTGAAGCCATTAGGTTGTTGTTTGGAGTACGAGGTTCCATTATTGCTATACAAGTGTCTTATCAACTTATGGGCGTTTGTTTGTTCATCGGATTGATAATTATTATTCTTAAATTTATTTAGAGCTTACGTACAACTAAAACGCCTAATATTATTATCCCATTCATAAATTTGTGTTTTTACAACTTCTAGCGTTAATGATGCTTTTGTTTGATAATTTCCATGAAAAATGCAGCCGACTATCACAACATTTCCAATGATCATTTAATTTTACTAAGAATATATGTTACATTGAACATATAAAAGAAAAATGTGAGGTTAAATGCCTGCCGAATAAGAATATTTTCTCTAAATCGTATCAAGTGTTTATCTTTGTTTATTTTAGACATGATACTGAATGGAGTTTTTAGGGAGAAGTTAAAACTGAGAGAAGGACAACTTAGATGGTTTGAACACATTAGGAGAAGGTCACAATCGGCACCAGTTAGGAGAGGGGAAGCCATCATTATTGATGGCCTAAGGAGGAGGGGTAGACCAAGACTTAGGTGGTAGGATAGAGTGAAGCTCGACCTCAAAGATTTGGCACTACCCAAGGACATGACATTTGATAGGAACGAGTAGAGACGTAGAATTAGGTTAGATGAGTACAGCGTCTAGCGGTCCTAGTGTATAATAATATATATCATTATTAGTACTATCATTTGTTAGGACTATTATTATGATTATTATTATTCTTCAATTATACTATTAGTACTATTCATAATACTATTATTACTAGTATTATTACTAGGGTGGGTGAGTATGACGTGGAGATTTAGAAGTAGGATTTAGTAGTATGGCGTAAGGGATTCTAGAGTAGGGCATCATCATCATCATCATCATTATTTTTTTTATTTTTATTATGTTATACTTCATAGTAGTACTAGTTTAATGACCCACGATAACGCAGGCTAATACATTTGAGTTTTAAGAGTTAAAAATTAAATCTAAAAGAAGAAAAAGAAATAGACTAATCGAGGCAAAGAGACTTATTGTGGTACATTAGATCATCACGTTGTTCGCTATTAAGCATATTAATGTTGATGAAAATTTACACCTATAAAATTAAATAAAGCACTAATAGACATGGTATTTGACTTGAAAGTTTAAATAGTCAGTTGTAGGATAAGAATTCAGATTTATATCAAAACTAAAGTTGTTTTTAGTAATGATTCGAATTTAGAAAAATAAAATTCATGGATCACAAAAAGAAAATCAAACGATGTTAATATGGTTGAATATCACATATGTTTGTGTATTGTTTAGCTCAATGTATATTGAGTATTAACTAAGAGATTACAGTATTAGTTACAAACCTTAAAATATTTTAGTTACGACTCTAACGTATTCATCATATATTAGCGTTGTATAGCAATATGAACGATCAATTTTTGTTGCCATACTTTTGAAAAAAATAAATCATGTTAATAATCAATATAGGTAAATCTTTCAAATATTAAGGATTTATTTAGAAATTACTTGTTAACTTAAAACATAATGGTACTTAAACTATAAGGACTTAAAAAAATTAAGAAAGTACTGAAAGTGCTAATTCTTAATAGTTGTGGGTACAAAATTTAAAATATCAAAATGGATGTAGGAAATAATTTTAACTGTAGGATCATGAAACCTAATCTATGGTCCAGATTGCTCCAAGCTATTTTGCTTTAAGTATATATTATAGATAAGTATATCACCCTCCATATACATAGTGTCATATAATCAACCCGTATGATTATTTACTTTATTTGCATTGCATGTTCATACATACATCTTATATATGTCCATGTTGGCCGGAGATCCTCCTGGAACCAGTCTCTACCCCAAATAGATGTATATATGACTGTCTACATCACACCTCCCCATACCCCACCTATGACGGGATTGTGTATTATTGTTGTTGTTTAACATATGGAAAGATACATAATGAAACTATTCATGCAATACATCACCTCAACGTTGCTTATGCACATTCGACGAAGCAAACTTCATTGAGAGATGCGGTAACATAACTTTTCCATATCCATATGGTATCAGGCTTGGTTGTTACCTGCACAAATCATTTGAAGTCATGTGCAGTATTTCGTCAGAAGACGTTGTACATTCCTCTTCGATTTGTACATAACCTTGAATTTCCCATATTAGAAATTTCCATGGAGTCTATACGTGTGATAAGTAAGCCACGTGAGATTCAAACCTAATTAATCTTCACATATATATTATTAATTAATATATCCCAACAATCTCCCACTTGAAGATTAATTAAACCCCAAAACAAGTAACCCTTCACGATCTTCGTCCCTTTACTAATGTCACCCTTTCTAACATACTAGTACCACTGAAACACCATTTTGGACACGCCGCTCGACCACACAGAGTCGGAAGACTTTCGATACAAAGTTACCTGAACACTCACATCATTGAACCGGGACCACTCTCTAACCACCACCATCATCTTCTAGGCCCAAGAAGATTTGTTGAAGTGTGCGGAACTCCAACCAAATGATTCTATCAAGAGACACCTATCTCTTCAACCCGTCGATTACAACCACGTCTGATCCTGCCACCGACATGTCAACGACTATCCGTACAGAAATTTTATCCATCCGATTTTCCTTCCCAGCAATCAGAAAATCACCGATAGAACAACGCGTAGATCATCATCAAGGTTTATCAGTGAAAATGTAGTCACAACCTTGAAACCTACATTACCAAACTTCGCTTTCCCGCTGGTACACCGACCCAAAAACATACGTATGATTTCTATGAACACGCCTTCTCCAACTTTGTCCGCTCCCACTGTACGAATCAAAATAACAACCGCGGCTCTCTGAGAATACTCTTGTTCATAACACCCACTCAGTCAAAAATTACTTCGCCATTGGAGAGTAAAAACAAATGTCCGAATGCTCTAGTGTTTCTGGAATACGCACACTAAACCTGTAGAAACTCGAGATCCATCAATCGCACAACCGTCTCAAGACTCCCACTAGTTGTCAAAATCCCACTAGCTTCGACACTTCTCTCGGTTTCAAACTCCCTAGAGATCCTGACACTCTCAACAATATTCGAAAGCTCAACAGGACTTACAAGATTATCCGCCTCTAACTCACTTGATAAATTCTCAATTGATTCCTCCAGAAGATTTGCTCTATCATTGAACCAAACATCGATCGATACCCGATCCCGGTCGAACGCGTTCAATCTGACATCTTCTACAACCAATATCTCCAAGTGAAGGAGCTTTAACCTGCCTGATCATTCCAAACCTATGGGATTCCCAACCAAAACCATGGTCCCCCTTTTCAACCTGCGAGTGATTACCAAACTCCCTTGATAACTTCCACTGTCGATTACCAAACGAATGTGGTACCATTTATTACACAATCTACCCAATTGATGAAACCATCCTCTTTAGCACCGTAACAAACCTCACATCTTTGCATAACCCGATCAGTATCAATGAAGCTTCCGAGACATCATGTCCCTACACTCGCAACATCAAACCCCTAGTCTGATAACGTTCACTTATTCTTTTACAAGGAATCACAAAGAATAATGAACACGAATCCATAACCCGGATCCCAAAACTCTCTCCGCAACAAATCAACAATTGAACTCGATCATCCACTACGTTACCACCGTCACGAACAATCACCGTCACAACGCAACCAACCTCCCGCCGTGTCGTCACGTCACAACCAACCAGAAAATACCCAACCTGTTGAATTTGGACAAACAACTCGCCGAGCAAATAAACTTTGCTTTCTGAGCTCTTCTCGATCCAAAAAAAATAAGTCAGGCGATCTCGATAACATGTTGCAACAAATCCTAACCGTGTCGTTCCTATCGTTACCCCGATGATTATCTCTAATGAAATCTAGATCCACTGTGATTATTTGGCCACAATAACCCTAGCTCTCCATCTTCCAATAAAACGCTAATCATCAACAAACAATCTTGATCATGTTTTCATCCGTCATTGTTCTCAATCGCTCAACCTTGAGCTTTGATACCAGTTGTTAGGAATTTGCAGCGGAAACATCCAACTAACAACAACATATTGTTAGCAAAAAAATAAACCTAACCAACGCTCGTGTAATCGCGTTACACCCACAAACAATAAACGGATAATAATTGCAAACTACCAATAATAAACAAAGCAACAAGATAAATAAATGATAACAAGAACGTAAACGACACAAGAATTTAACGTGGTTATGTCCAATCTCCAACTTGGAGATTGGTTTAGTCCACGGGGCCAAACCAAAGAGTTTTTGTTTATTACTTTTTTACAGCTCAAGGGTTACAATTACATAGGGGTTATACTTATAGGACAAACCTAACTTAGGGAGCAAGATAAATTATATTTTAGCCGACCTAAAAGATCATGCCTCTATTTCACGTACAACTTGGGCCACAATTTTCAACTTGCCAAAAATACCTCCAAGCCACGTGAGATTCAAACCTAATTAATCTTCACACTTATAATATTAATTAATATATCCCAACATCATCATCATCAAGAAAACAAGAACATGGGTATAACCCTTTTTTATATATTAACTTTCTGAATCTGGGTTACAACACTTGTTTGACACACACACACATACATATATATATATATATATATATATATATATATATATATATATATATATATATATACTACGAACAAGTACTACCAATAGATACATCGTTTGATAGTGAACAGATGCATCGATTGGTTTAACAACAAAAGCGACCTACCCATTGAGCCTAACAGTCGTTTGCTTTGTTTCCAGCATATATGGTCTTTTGGCCCATGGCCCAAACAGAACCTTAACAGCCCTTTTATTTTGGTCCATTTGACATTAAAACGTCCAACATATACCCCCTAATGTCAAATGCCAAATCTTCATTCTTCTTGTTCCTTGCAGTCTTCAAACTTGTTGATTTTTTATTTTTTTGGGTGTTGATGGCTTTTCGGTGTCTAATTGAACCAAATTCCAACATGGTTAGTGCCGCCATCTTCACTTGATTCTTCATAGATTTTCGGTTTGTTGGGCAAAGGTTCTCGCAACCTTTACTTGCATACTCATTCACAGCCTTTCCCCCCATCTTCTACAATCCCATCATCCGCATGTGGGTCTTACACTTTGGCACATATTTTGCCTTCATGAATGGTTGATACTTGTCACACCCCGCCAAACGGTAATTTCGATTAGTTATGTTTAGTTTGCGGAAGCATTAATGACGTGGCGGGGCTGCGAGCAGTTATTTCAACCAACCGTTACATACACATTCAGAGCATATGGTTATTGCATAACATGATAGATAAGGATGCCAGTTCAAACATTCGTTACAAAAGTAGTACGACTATGGAAGTCGTAACAATAGTAATGGAGTTTAAAACATTTTAGTTTTAACAATAATACATAAGTTAAAGTAAGATTTCATAAGTATGACTGCAATGTCTGCAGTTATACAAATGAAATCCCCAAAAGTGGTCCCAACAGTATGTGGCATCCTAATAGGTCCAGGGTTGTCCATCCTGAATGCATGCGATTTCTTACCCAGCTAATTTCCTGAAAAACATAGAGAAAGTCGTCAACAAATATGTTGAGTGAATTTACAGGTTTACATGTGTATGTGGTTTGTTAAACCAAGTCTGTATAAATGATTTGTTATTCATTTATAAAAATACAAGTTATGTAGGGTTGTTACCCTAAAGTATTGTTATACGTGGGATGTCGTCCCAAAACGTGTTACCGGTTGTTTACCAGTGTAAAACCAGTTACCGGTATGTTTTCCGGTGTCCAACAGTTGTAGGATTCGTTCTTCCTAAAAGTATGTGGGAATTTTACTTAGACTGTGATCCCCTGAAAGGTGAGCTAAACCTCGCAGGTTAAAGTAACGCGACCTAACCCTATAACCAAACCACAACCAGAACTTATGTTGTTTGCCTGAACGGACATTTAAGTATACGCTCCACCGTAGGAGGGTCGTCACGGCAATAGTACTATCCGTATACTCAGTGGCTAGAGTCACCTAGCTAATGGTTACAGTAGCATGTCATGAGGTCTTTCATGCACACATTCCAAGTCTAGGTCCGTACTAGGATCCTTTGTCTAATTCCCAAATAGTTGTGAAAATGTAATTTCACACTTCAGCATTTGTATAAAAGCAATAAAGCAATTATAGTTTGATTGCATGTGTTAGCATGCAAGTTTCTATGTTTAACACCCCCGTGTTTAAAAGCAGAAAACATTTAAAAGTAGGGGCTGTAAACTCACTGTGGTTTGCTCGGTATGAATGCTAGCAGCTGACAGGTATTAGCCCAAAGGTTTGTTAACCTATATACCATAAATGTATTAACATAAGTACGTTTGATTTGTTTAATCAACTTATGTAAACAGTTTGTTTGTTTTGTAGAAATTGTTAATTTCTCAGTAATTTAAGTCGTTGCATTCGTTGGTGATGTTGTGTTGAAATATTGTTATTATTTCACACGTCGTATGCCTTATCAAGTGTGTATATGTATATATCATACACGTTCCATTTTATAAATATTCGTTTCGTGAAACGATTCGGTTCGCGTCTTATGTTTGGAATGTTTTGGAAGTTTATTGGGCTCGTTTATTTATTTTAATTCATTTGTTTTTACAATACTCGGCCCAACCCAGAGTCTTAGGCCCAAGAAACATTCTGTCCAGTTTGTAGCCCATCCCAGCCGTTCGGCTTGGGCTAGCCGTTCGGCTTGACTAGCCGTTCGGCTTGGCCTTCAGCCGTTCGGCTTGGCTTCCGGCCCAACCCACACTTTACTCAATCCAGTCCAATATAATAGGCCCGTTATTTATTTCGGTCCAGTCCACAACACTCGGCCCATTTAGCATTTCAGTCCGGCCCAATAATCATTTTAGTCCGGCCCAAATACACAGCCCACAGACTCGTACACAGCCGATCGGCTTTGAGCACTTAGCCGTTCGGCTTTGGTCTCTTAGCCGTTCGGCTTTGTGACCTTAGCCGTTCGGCTTTGGCTCGAGTCCAGGCTCTGTTCGTTCTTCAAATTTCCAAACCCAAAATCAAAGTAGGTTTGTGCCATTTTTCGCATGATTTTCGTGTTTAGATGTTTAGTAACAAACACATACATCATTATATCATGTTTTAACCAATTCTAACACAATGATTCATGGATTTCAAGTTTGTTTTCATATAACTCATTTCAAGAAAATCAACATATGATCATCACATTTTTGTGTTATAAACATGGATTGTAATATATATACGAGTTATACAACGAAATTTAAGTATGGAATTCGAAAGTTTTGAAGTTCCTTACAAAGGATTTTGAGAAGTTGATGGTGACGATGATGATGCAAAGAAGAAGATGATGATCCTTGTTTGTGGTTCTACTCCTGCTGCTAAACTCTGCTGCTACTCTTTGAGTGTTTAATCAAAGAGAAATGGAGGAAGAAGAAGGAAACTTGGAGATGGAAATGGTGTGTGTTTGAGAGGAAGATCACAAAGGAATGGGAGGAGAAGGAGTATGGTGATGTCGAGTGTGGGAGATCACAGTTGTGGTCTCCCAATTATTGGAGCTAGTAAGGTATTTTAAGCCCGTTAATTTCGAGTACGGGTATAATTAGTACAATATAAAATTTAACATTGTATATTTTTGTTTTGTAGATGCTCTCCTGGTTCGTTATTTAAATTCAGAATAATGATATTTTCATTATTTTTGATTGTTGTACCATTCCTGCGTTGGACTGCTAACATTTTAAATTGAGTGCCAAATTTCAGTCGAATTTCGGGTTCATATTTTGAGGTAGTGTTACAATTGTTCCCAAATGAATGAGAAAATTCGCATTTTTCTCATCTTGGTCTTTGAACGCATTATAAAATTGTTTCTGTTCGTTTTATAATACGTTTTATGTTAAACGTATTTTTTTTTTTAACCCGTTTTATCTATATGTTATAGATACAATAGTACTCGTAATTAATAATTGAATTATTAATTATGTTATATCACCAACTTTTGTCGTACCTATCAGTCGGGTTCGTTCCGACACATTCGTACGCAACTTTAAATACTTGCGTATTAGTAATACTTTTTGTTTAAAAGTACTAGGCTGCTAGACTTACATCACTTCAGAAGTTTTATTTTAAACTTAATCAGGAAATTAGCGTAAGAATGCACATGCTTAAATGTTAATTATTACCTAATTTGGAGAGTTGTCACATTCTCCCCCCGTTAGGGAAATCTCGTCCCGAGATTTAATTCATGCCGTGAGTCGCGGTCACGGTTTCAAACAGTCGAGGATACTTCTTACGCATTTCATCCTCTCGTTCCCAGGTGAACTCTGGGCCATGTTTTGAGTTCCAACGAACTTTAACTAGTTTGATTCGTTTGTGTCGAAGTTTCTGTGTTTTTGTGTCCATAACTTCGATAGGCTCCTCCACAAAGTTTAGTTTTGAGTCAACGAAGACTTCGTCCGGAGGGATGATATGTGTTTCATCAAAAAGACACTTTTTCAAATTAGATATATGAAAGGTGTCATGAATACTACTAAGCTCTTGTGGTAGTTTGAGTTTGTAGGCGACAGGACCAATCCTTGCAAGGATTTCGAATGGCCCGATGTATCGTGGGTTCAGTTTACCTCGTTTACCAAATCGTACGACCCCTTTCCAGGGTGCAACCTTGAGTAGGACTTTGTCACCTACTTGAAATTCTAAAGGTTTCCGTCTGTTATCGGCATAACTCTTTTGTCGGTCGCGTGCTGTTTTCAATCGATTAAGCACTTGAGATATCTTGTCCGTAGTTTCTTGGACTATCTCAGGACCTGATAATTGTCTGTCGCCCAACTCGGCCCAACAGAGTGGCGATCGGCACTTTCGTCCATACAATGCCTCAAATGGTGCCATTTGTATGCTGGTGTGATAACTGTTATTATATGAAAATTCTGCTAGAGGTAGGTGCATATCCCAATTACCTCCAAAGTCTATCACACATGCTCTCAACAGGTCTTCGAGCGTTTGTATCGTTCGCTCGCTCTGGCCGTCAGTTTGTGGGTGGTAAGCAGTACTCATGTCGAGTCTAGTACCCAATGCATGTTGAAGTGTTTGCCAGAAGCGAGAAGTGAATCGTGCATCTCTGTCAGAGATGATGGATAATGGCACCCCATGTCGAGAAACGACCTCTTTCAAATAAATTCTAGTCAGCTTCTCCATTTTGTCTGTTTCTTTGATAGCAAGGAAGTGGGCCGATTTCGTCAATCGATCGACAATCACCCATATGGTGTCAACTCCAGATGTTGTTTTCGGTAACTTCGTGATGAAGTCCATCGTGATGTGTTCCCATTTCCATTTGGGCATTTCAGGTTGTTGCAAAAGCCCAGACGGCTTTTGGTATTCGACTTTGACTTTTGCACAAGTCAAGCACTTACTAACGTATGTGGCAATGTCTCGTTTCATGCCAGGCCACCAGTAAAATCCTTTCAAGTCGTGATACATCTTATCTGCACCAGGATGTATCGAGTAGTTGGATTTATGTGCTTCGTCCAAAATCAATCGGCGTAATTCGTCTACGCATGGTACCCAAATTCGGTTCATGAAGTACAATACTCCATTGTCTTTGTTTTCAAGCTGTTTCTCCATTCCCTTCAAGGATTCTTCCTTAAGGCGTTCGGGAATGAAGGCTGATTGTTGAGCGTCACGAATTTGAGTAATGAGATTTGAGTGTATTGTCAAACCTAAAGCTCGAACTCTTCGAGGGTTGACTCGTTCCTTACGACTCAAGGCATCAGCTACAACGTTTGCTTTGCCCGGGTGATACTTAATCTCACAGTCGTAATCGTTCAGTAATTCAACCCAACGACGTTGTCTCATGTTGAGTTCTTTCTGGTCGAATATATGTTGGAGACTTTTGTGATCCGTGAAGATAGTGCACTTTGTACCGTATAGGTAGTGTCTCCAAATCTTAAGTGCAAAAACGACGGCTCCTAGCTCTAAGTCATGCGTCGTATAGTTCTTTTCGTGAACTTTCAATTGTCGAGATGCGTAAGCGATGACTTTGTCGTTTTGCATCAGTACGCAACCCAATCCCTGGTGTGATGCATCACAATAGACAACAAAGTTTTCTACTCCTTCAGGTAGTGATAGGATTGGTGCGGTGCTCAATTTCTGTTTCAACAATTGGAAAGCAATCTCTTGCTTCTCGCCCCAATCAAATTTCTTATCCTTTTGAGTTAGAGCGGTAAGTGGTTGGGCTATTTTCGAGAAGTTCTCGATGAAGCGTCGGTAATAGCCGGCTAGCCCAAGAAATTGTCGTATTTCGGATGGTGTTTTCGGGGCTTCCCAGTTCTTAATTGCCTCGATTTTGGACGGGTCCACATGAATTCCCTTGTTATTGATCACATGACCAAGGAAATGAACCTCGCGTATCCAAAATTCACACTTAGAGAACTTGGCGTAAAGCTTCTCTTTCTCCAGTAATTCAAGAATCAATCTCAGATGTTGCTCGTGATCCTCCTTCGTTCGGGAGTATATCAATATGTCATCGATAAACACAATCACGAATTTATCAAGATAAGGTTTGCATACTCTATTCATGAGGTCCATGAACACTGCTGGTGCGTTTGTCAGTCCGAATGGCATGACTAGGAACTCGTAATGGCCGTACCGAGTCCTAAACGCAGTCTTAGGAATATCCTCATCCCGAACCTTCAGTTGATGGTAACCAGATCGCAAGTCGATCTTCGAATAATAACTTGACCCTTGTAGCTGGTCAAATAAGTCATCGATGCGAGGTAGTGGATATCGATTCTTTATAGTTACTTTGTTCAGTTCCCGATAATCAATACACATTCGCATTGATCCATCCTTTTTCTTAACGAACAAAACCGGAGCTCCCCAAGGTGAAAAACTCGGTCGGATGAATCCTAGGTCTAAGAGTTCCTGCAGTTGTGCAGACAGCTCTTGCATTTCTGATGGAGCAAGACGGTAAGGCGCACGTGCAATTGGCGCTGCTCCAGGCACTAGGTCGATATGAAATTCAACCTGTCGTGGGGGTGGTAATCCTGGTAACTCATCAGGAAACACTCCCGGGTAGTCACGTACGATAGGTACGTCGTCTATACATCGCTCCTCGGATTTCTTTTCTACAACGTGTGCTAAGAATGCTTGATATCCCTTTCGGAGATATTTACGGGCTTTCAAGCATGTAATCATTTTTGTGGCACTTTTTCGTTTCTCACCTTTGACCATAAGAGTTTCTCCTGTCGGTAGTGGTAAGCGTACTAACTTATCGTAACATACTATTTCAGCGTGATTCTTCGACAACCAATCCATGCCGACTACAACGTCGAAACTCCCCAACTTAACCGGTAGCAAGTCTATTTCGAAGAGATGACCTTCTAATTCCAAGGTACATCCCGGTACTATTTCTCCCAACTCGATTAACTCACCATCGGCTAGTTCGATTGTGTATTTGTTATCTAGCTTACGTGATTCAAGTTCTAATAGTGGTCTAAACTCATTAGACACAAAACTTAAATCAGCACCTGAATCGATTAACACAGAGGCATAATGGTTGTTTACAAGAAACGTACCAGTGACGGTGTTAGGGTCCTGGCGTGCCTCTTGTGCTCCGATCACAAATGCTCTTCCTTGAGCCGGCTGATTGATGATGTCGTTGGCTCGGTTGTTGTTACCACGGTTGTTGGTGTTGTTGCGGTTTTGGTTATTCAGTCGAGGGCAACGATTCCGATAGTGCCTCACGTCGCCACATTCAAAACACCCTTGGTTCCGGCGTTCGGTGTTCTCCCTAGTGGTAGGGTTAGCCTTGCAGTTTTGGGTTTTGTGACCCCAAACTCTACAGTTGTTGCAATACCAACATTCACCATCGTGGTGTTTGCCACATTTGTCACACTTAGGTTTGTTACCAAAGTACGGTTTTGTTTCCACAGTGGTGGCAGCATAGGATCTTGGGTTCCCAGACCCCTTTCTATTTGTCTGACCCTGACGGTCACTTCCTCTGTCGTTCCACTTACGCTTTGTACCTCCAGAACTGCCAGCTTCAGTACTGCTCGGCTCAACCTTGCCCGGTGCAGTTTTCTTGATCAGTGTCCCCATCCTGACTGCCTCATCGGTCAGACTTTGCGCTAAAACAACAGCGCTCCTGAATGTGTCAAGTTTGGAGGATGTAACCAAACTCCTGATTTGCGGTGCCAGACCATAGACATAACGCTCGATGCGCTTGTACTCAGGTGTTACCATATGTGGCACTAGACGTGCTAGTTCCTGAAACTTGGTTGTATAACCAGTGATATCGGCACCAATCATAGTGATGTTCCACAGCTCAGTTTCGACTTTCTGCATCTCGCTACGGGGACAGAATTCCTCCAACATCATGTTTTTCAGTACTTCCCATGACATGGAGTAGGCAGCTGGTCGTCCCAATGATTGGACTTGACTGTTCCACCAAGTGAGAGCTTTGTCAGCAAGAGTGCAGGTGGCATATTTCACCATACAGTCTGGTGAACAGTCACTAATGTCCAACACCGACTCTGTCTTTTCTATCCAGTGGATAATCCCAATAGCACCCTCGGTGCCACGAAAAGTAACTGGCTTACAAGCCTGGAATGTCTTGTATGAACACCCTCGGCGAGTATTCGCAGGTGCCTCAGTATTAACAGGGGTAGAACCGCTGTTATTCATTCCATTCTCGCGATTTCGGCTAGCTTCGTACTCAGCAATACCTTCAGCTATTCGCCGTGCTATCATTTGCTCGGTAGTTTCATTATTGTTGGGTGGGGGAACAGTTTCAGGATTGGAAGAAGGTGTCGTTCGTCGACTGTTCTTAGTCACCCGTCGTTTTGGTGGCATGATTCCGTTCTGCGATGAAATAAATTGCAGGAGTCAATGCCAAGGTATTGAATGTGATGAACAAGATTTCACATTGTTTAGCAAGTGAACAGTATGAAGGATTTGAAGGACAAGATTTTGTGTCACATGTCGCACGACTTTGAAACGCCCATATGTAGTTAGTACAATATAATCACGTTGGCCAGGCGTCATTATATAATGCTAAATACATATTTCCTTTCATCATCATTCAACACAATCGAGTTTAAAGAAAGTTCAAGATAGGAATCAATAGTCAAGGTGTGGTGTGTTTCATGGTTTCCAAGGAATGGTCAAATGTTATTGGTTGGCTACCGTTTCTAACACACGTATATACATGTAGATATACTACTAAAATCGTTGTTAAATGAAATGAATATGAAATACATCCAAACATAAGTTATATTATATCAAAAGGTGTAGCGCTGATACATCAGTTTTATACAAAACAAGATGGGATCCCAAATACGCCCCATCAGCGGTTAGCGCTATACAAAAGTCAATGGGTTTTCCTATACATATACCCATTCTAACAACTGTTTTTCCCCGTTTAGTACATGTCCAGTACATACATACATCTACCATCTGATACTAGTCTATACTACACGTGATGGATTTACTAACATATCCATCATCCAAAAAGTGGCCGGTTTGATGCCCCCTAGGCACAAACCGCCGTACACAAGTCTAATGAAAATAAGGTAGAAACAATCCCACAGCTGTCCTCAGCACAGCTATCATCACACAAGCTCCAATCATCATCCCTGCTGTCCTCGCACGCCTCTCTAGTACTCTGACACGAGCACGTGCAGTCTCGGCTATCTCCCTGGCAGCAACCACGTTGCTCAACAAGAAGTGGCAACGCTCATGAATGTCTGCCATGTCTCCATCCAGACGGGAGACATCGCTCTGTAGCTCGGCAAGGTGAGCACCCCTGCTACCAGAAATGCGAAACAATGTGCGAATCACAGCCACAATGGTAGGGAGAGTCAACTCTACGGGCTCTCCAGTAGTAGGCAGTGGTGCGGAGGATCGGGAGGACTCCCCGGTCTCAAAAGTAGAAGGAAAACCCTCTAACGACCTCCACCGCCCCAACATAGGAGTCATCCACTCCAAGTGAGCAAGCCTAGGTGCCCTCTGTGGCGGCTCATCACAGTGCATCACCCTCTCCTCTGCCATCGGCGCCTTATCACGGGGCGCAAGTGGTCCTCTAGGGAAATCTCGAACACACATCCGTGGTGTCCTCCTAGGTACCGGTCCTCTGGAAGGTCCAGCAGTCGTATGGCGAGTCGCCATAAAGGTAGACCCTAACATACGAGTGGTAGGGTCAGTGGGGGTAGTAGCAGGTGGGACCACATGAGCAGTGGGTGGTGGGGTGATGTAAGCATCACTAGTGTCATCCGATAAGGCTCTCAGCTGAACCGGTGGACACGCAACTCCGGTGCTAGCGTCGCTATGGTAGGAATCCTCGGTCGGCTCCTCATCAGAAGCATACAAATAGATCGGACTGTGCCTCGACATGCTGAGACAAAGAAGTCGTAGGTGACGTGTCAGTCGTATGTTAGCTGTATGCAAAATGTGTATGCATGCAATGAATGTGTTAGCCGAGGCTATAGTCTAGGTCTCTAAGGTTTTAGGTCGCTTAAAGACTTCTAGTTCGCTATAACCAATGGCTCTGATACCAAGTCTGTCACACCCCGCCAAACGGTAATTTCGATTAGTTATGTTTAGTTTGCGGAAGCATTAATGACGTGGCGGGGCTGCGAGCAGTTATTTCAACCAACCGTTACATACACATTCAGAGCATATGGTTATTGCATAACATGATAGATAAGGATGCCAGTTCAAACATTCGTTACAAAAGTAGTACGACTATGGAAGTCGTAACAATAGTAATGGAGTTTAAAACATTTTAGTTTTAACAATAATACATAAGTTAAAGTAAGATTTCATAAGTATGACTGCAATGTCTGCAGTTATACAAATGAAATCCCCAAAAGTGGTCCCAACAGTATGTGGCATCCTAATAGGTCCAGGGTTGTCCATCCTGAATGCATGCGATTTCTTACCCAGCTAATTTCCTGAAAAACATAGAGAAAGTCGTCAACAAATATGTTGAGTGAATTTACAGGTTTACATGTGTATGTGGTTTGTTAAACCAAGTCTGTATAAATGATTTGTTATTCATTTATAAAAATACAAGTTATGTAGGGTTGTTACCCCAAAGTATTGTTATACGTGGGATGTCGTCCCAAAACGTGTTACCGGTTGTTTACCAGTGTAAAACCAGTTACCGGTATGTTTTCCGGTGTCCAACAGTTGTAGGATTCGTTCTTCCTAAAAGTATGTGGGAATTTTACTTAGACTGTGATCCCCTGAAAGGTGAGCTAAACCTCGCAGGTTAAAGTAACGCGACCTAACCCTATAACCAAACCACAACCAGAACTTATGTTGTTTGCCTGAACGGACATTTAAGTATACGCTCCACCGTAGGAGGGTCGTCACGGCAATAGTACTATCCGTATACTCAGTGGCTAGAGTCACCTAGCTAATGGTTACAGTAGCATGTCATGAGGTCTTTCATGCACACATTCCAAGTCTAGGTCCGTACTAGGATCCTTTGTCTAATTCCCAAATAGTTGTGAAAATGTAATTTCACACTTCAGCATTTGTATAAAAGCAATAAAGCAATTATAGTTTGATTGCATGTGTTAGCATGCAATTTTCTATGTTTAACACCCCCGTGTTTAAAAGCAGAAAACATTTAAAAGTAGGGGCTGTAAACTCACTGTGGTTTGCTCGGTATGAATGCTAGCAGCTGACAGGTATTAGCCCAAAGGTTTGTTAACCTATATACCATAAATGTATTAACATAAGTACGTTTGATTTGTTTAATCAACTTATGTAAACAGTTTGTTTGTTTTGTAGAAATTGTTAATTTCTCAGTAATTTAAGTCGTTGCATTCGTTGGTGATGTTGTGTTGAAATATTGTTATTATTTCACACGTCGTATGCCTTATCAAGTGTGTATATGTATATATCATACACGTTCCATTTTATAAATATTCGTTTCGTGAAACGATTCGGTTCGCGTCTTATGTTTGGAATGTTTTGGAAGTTTATTGGGCTCGTTTATTTATTTTAATTCATTTGTTTTTACAATACTCGGCCCAACCCAGAGTCTTAGGCCCAAGAAACATTCTGTCCAGTTTGTAGCCCATCCCAGCCGTTCGGCTTGGGCTAGCCGTTCGGCTTGACTAGCCGTTCGGCTTGGCCTTCAGCCGTTCGGCTTGGCTTCCGGCCCAACCCACACTTTACTCAATCCAGTCCAATATAATAGGCCCGTTATTTATTTCGGTCCAGTCCACAACACTCGGCCCATTTAGCATTTCAGTCCGGCCCAATAATCATTTTAGTCCGGCCCAAATACACAGCCCACAGACTCGTACACAGCCGATCGGCTTTGAGCACTTAGCCGTTCGGCTTTGGTCTCTTAGCCGTTCGGCTTTGTGACCTTAGCCGTTCGGCTTTGGCTCGAGTCCAGGCTCTGTTCGTTCTTCAAATTTCCAAACCCAAAATCAAAGTAGGTTTGTGCCATTTTTCGCATGATTTTCGTGTTTAGATGTTTAGTAACAAACACATACATCATTATATCATGTTTTAACCAATTCTAACACAATGATTCATGGATTTCAAGTTTGTTTTCATATAACTCATTTCAAGAAAATCAACATATGATCATCACATTTTTGTGTTATAAACATGGATTGTAATATATATACGAGTTATACAACGAAATTTAAGTATGGAATTCGAAAGTTTTGAAGTTCCTTACAAAGGATTTTGAGAAGTTGATGGTGACGATGATGATGCAAAGAAGAAGATGATGATCCTTGTTTGTGGTTCTACTCCTGCTGCTAAACTCTGCTGCTACTCTTTGAGTGTTTAATCAAAGAGAAATGGAGGAAGAAGAAGGAAACTTGGAGATGGAAATGGTGTGTGTTTGAGAGGAAGATCACAAAGGAATGGGAGGAGAAGGAGTATGGTGATGTCGAGTGTGGGAGATCACAGTTGTGGTCTCCCAATTATTGGAGCTAGTAAGGTATTTTAAGCCCGTTAATTTCGAGTACGGGTATAATTAGTACAATATAAAATTTAACATTGTATATTTTTGTTTTGTAGATGCTCTCCTGGTTCGTTATTTAAATTCAGAATAATGATATTTTCATTATTTTTGATTGTTGTACCATTCCTGCGTTGGACTGCTAACATTTTAAATTGAGTGCCAAATTTCAGTCGAATTTCGGGTTCATATTTTGAGGTAGTGTTACAATTGTTCCCAAATGAATGAGAAAATTCGCATTTTTCTCATCTTGGTCTCTGAACGCATTATAAAATTGTTTCTGTTCGTTTTATAATACGTTTTATGTTAAACGTATTTTTTTTTAACCCGTTTTATCTATATGTTATAGATACAATAGTACTCGTAATTAATAATTGAATTATTAATTATGTTATATCACCAACTTTTGTCGTACCTATCAGTCGGGTTCGTTCCGACACATTCGTACGCAACTTTAAATACTTGCGTATTAGTAATACTTTTTGTTTAAAAGTACTAGGCTGCTAGACTTACATCACTTCAGAAGTTTTATTTTAAACTTAATCAGGAAATTAGCGTAAGAATGCACATGCTTAAATGTTAATTATTACTTAATTTGGAGAGTTGTCACAATACTACATCTTACACGGGTTCCTCATGAACCGGGGTCTCAAGGCTTTCTTTCCTTTTTTGATTCTTGGATGATGATTGATGCAACTTGATGTATGTTTGATATATATGGAGATCCTGGAAATCGAATTGAAGACCTGTGCAACAAATAGATCATGTATATTGAAATTAAAAATTCACGCTGCAGAAGAAATAGAGAAGGCAACTGAAGGTTTTAGTCGAAAGCATGCAGCTCCTATGAAAAGGATGACAGGGTATTACAGAGGGCTGTTGTCGGATGGAACCGTTGTAGCCATAAAAAAGTCAAACGTCGTAGAGGAAAACAAAATAGAAGAATTTCTTAATGAACTTCTTATACTTGCACAGGTAAACCATAGGAATATAGTGAAGTTATTAGGCTGTTGTTTGGAAAATGAAGTCCCATTCTTGGTATATGAATATTTGTCCAATGGCACCCTCTCTGAAAATTTTCATGATGGAGCAGAAGTATCTAATTTTTCATGGAACGAGCGTATACGAATTGCAAAGGAAGTTGCGGGCCTATTTGCATTATTATGCATCAATAACAATATTTCACAGGGATATCACACCTGTCAACATTTTACTGGATAAGAACTACAGAGCAGTATTATTTGATTTTGGACTTTCAAGATCAATGTCTCTAAGCAGAACTCATTTAATTACACAAGTTGATGGCACATATCTGGATACTTAGATCCAGAGTATTTCCTCTCGGGGCAGATTACTGCAAAGAGTGATGTTTATGCCTTTGGTGTCGTCCTTACAGATCTCTTAACTAGAAGAAAATATGTTTCTTTAGTAGATTCAGACGAAGGTCTGATTCCACGATTCCAATATTTGATGAAACATAATTGTGTACTTGAGATATTGGACAAGCAAGTTGTTGGGCTAAATTCTTCTGGATATCAAATGTAAAATTATTCTAAGTGTTTAAGTCTGTTCGAAGTTAGTACTGCTTGGAAATGAAGACTTAGTTCTGCTGGTAGAAGTTAGCTCTGTTCATTTATTGAAAACAAAGTTTTCTAGAGTTAGTTCTTCTAGTCATTCAAAGGTTAAGTATCTACAAAGTTAGTTCTGCCAAGTGCCAAGATTTGCTAAGATTAGTTCTGCCAGTTCAAAAAGATAGTTCTGCTCGTATTTCTGTTAATGCTGCTTAGTGGGTCTGCTTTCTACCAACTCTGCAACACAAGTACACCTACTGCAGACATGCTTTTGAGGAATAGTGCACGCTGCAGACAAGGAATGGTAATGCATTTAATGCAGGTGTGTTTCCTAGAAAACTTGTCTTAGAAAAGAAGATTTTGTATAGATTTTATACAAGTTATTTAGTCTATAAGTATGTACTTGAGTCATAGTTAGAAATAAGTCTAAGTATCCAATAGATTTGTCAAGTCGTAACCAAGCTTCAAGGTTTTCTTTGTAACCCTGATACATTTGTGTATCCGTATTATTCAATAATAATATTGAGGCTTTTGATTGTTGAATCACTTGTGTTCTTGCATTGTTTACAACTCTATTTCAATTACATTACAAGTAACATAAATCTTCCACTTGATAAGTGTTATTCCGCAAACTGCTTGTCAAGGAATTCTTAGCTTGTGTCAATACATTTGTGTGAACAAGTGTTATTGTGGGACCCCACACAAGTTGTGAAGGAAGCTAGGACAGACGATGTTGTTTTTGTCGCTAAACTTGCTAAAAAGTTGCAACTTGCATGAAAAGGAATGCAAAGAAAAGACCGAGCATGATAGAGGTGGTAGCGGACATTTCTGATATGGGTGTGTGTGCATTATAAATGATTACAAAATTGTCGAAGAGCATTCTCTTACTATAGTTTTTAAAGACAGAAGGTTAAGCTCCCAAAAGCTCAATAAGATGTACGTATGTCAACATACTTGTATGCCATAATATTTGTACGGGTTGGTCTCTTTTCCAAACAAAGTTTTGTACCTAGCGTCGTCTTGGTGTACCTTAACTTGTTGATTTTTCACCATCATTTGGGTCTAATGTCTTGTATTAAGGCCAATCGTCACTGTAGCTGTAGATCCGGTGTTGGCAGGGATTAACAGTCATGTTAGCGTCGATGTAATTTCTAGCATCTTTCAAGGGTTTTTTTAATGGTATTTAGTCTGAATTTTCCAACAAAAAATATTTATACCTACAAAATTTTACAGGGAAATGTGAAATTATTATTAATGTGTTTGTGGTTTTGCTAACTTTGCTTTATCATTTAAAGATGAATGCTTTATCACCTTAATATATGTAAAAAGACAAAAAAAGATAATAGCAACTAGATGAAAGACAATACACAATGAACATTCGTTGGGTAGCCTATAAAGTTAAGAGAATACAAAGATGCTCTACTTTTGGAAAACAATAAGATAGAAAATAGTTGTTTTGTTGTATGTATATATGTTATACAACAAATCAAGAAAACATGATTAATTGACCCAATAGGCCAACTGAATACTTGAATCGGTTGATTTGTCATTTGTTCACTAAATTAGATCATGTTGTAGTTAATAGAATGTCTAAAAATTGATAGATTTGAATTGTGTCGTGATCTATCTATTTAGATCGGTCAGTCGTCATATGATGGTTTGAATATAAGATGATCACAATCTCATGTTTATATCTATCTTGCAGCGTGACCTCTCATGTTAGTCTGAGCATGAGCGGATTTTAATCTTAAATAAAAAAGGCGAAACCTATATATGTCCGATTAAACTGATTAAAGACAGTTCTATAATACTGAAGGCACACTAATGTCACAAAGAAAATGAAGGGGTGATATTTGAAAGTTAGCTTAGAAACACCTGAAGAAAGTACTCAGCATGACTTTTACTTTTGGCTCATATTGAAAAACAAGACAAACTGTGCATATATATTTTTATTAATTTTATTTACCTTTGGTTAAGAACTGTTATTTCCCTTTATTTTTCAGGTTGGGAACCTGAAAATGTGTTTAAGAATCAAATCTTTCTCTGTATCTCTTTAAAGTCCCATGATACAGTAAAAAGTACAACCTCAAAGAAATAAAGCAAAATCCCCACAAACCATTCAAAAGATGAATTATGGGAATCCAAATATACACCTGTTGAAAACAACTTGTCGAAATCAACGGATTCGTTCTGAATAATGTTCATGTAGAAGTTGCAAGTGGTCCGTTTTAGTCCGTTTTATCAGGTTACAACATCTTGTTCCTAGTCATTTTCTGTAAATGTGACGAATGCGTCAATATTTGAATGGATAGTGTATCAAAACGGAATAATAATGCCGCAAATACTTATTATTGGGTCGTTTGACCCACCAACATTTTCCCTAAATGCTCCTGAATTCTTCGGACCAATCTCAATGTTTAATCAAACTGATGTCACTATCATTGTTAGTTTTCATCAACTTCCTATGTCTTTACCGCATCACTTATTCATCTACTACCTAGCCTTAAGAGTGTCTTATGCTTGACCGCTCGCCCTTCCAGTTTTAATGTAAACCTTGATGTGTAAAATCTCACTTATAGGTGTTTATCCTTAGACTTCAAAATCGCCTACAAACACATAAAGCGAATGAAATCCAAAGCCACATTTCTAGAAGTTTAACCAAATCATGGCATACGAGTATATGACACATCTTTAATTAAATAAATTAATTATAAAGGTTACAGATTCAAATCCCAAACACAACATTGCAAAATCCCAAACCCACATTTTGGTACCTATTTGGGCACCTCTTCTTGCTTGTAGCTCCCAACTACCCAGTGCCTCATATCACAAGTTTTCTCATATTCCATCCCCTCTTTCACCCAGAAGAAACCTTTGATTCTTCCTCAATCATACATATACCCATTCAAGCCACCAAAGATGCCTACTTTACATCTACAAATTTGCTTCTATTCTACTTTCAAACCCAAAAAATATCAACCACCAATCAGTATATAAACTATTTATCTTCCACAAAAACTTTTTTTTTACGAAAATTTACCAGTACTAGTAATTTTCGGGAAGATATGGGTCCTGGAGTTATCAGATATTCGTTGTTATTAGTACTTTCTCTTCTTCTCAGTCCAGGTAACGGTTATCTGCTCTTCTCGCGCTTTGAACGTTTCAAAAAGTGAGGAATATGATATATCACTAAAATGATTATCTGCCTTTAGAACTCGAAACGAAATTGATGTGCCACGGTAAAAGATAGGTTATAGATATAAGGATAAATGTATATTCTTATTGTTACAAAATGCATTTGAAACATGTTTAAGTGCACATATTTGTTACCGGTTTTAAATATTTATTTTTTGAATTTTGAATTTGAACCAAATTACATATTTGACCTTTATTATCCATTGGCAACTCCTGCTATCGTATATTGAGAAGAAGCAAAGAATAAAAGTAATGATTTGTTTTTATTTTCTTTCAGATTCGAGCTTTGCTGAGAAACCTCCAATGAAAGCAATCTTGCCCAAAAAAGTGTTGCACCTTCAACAAGACCAAATATACTCATCTTCTTCTGCTTTCACAACCCAACTAGATGAAATTCCAATTGTTCAACCGACAACTCCAACAGGAACACCAAACACATATTCACCCACCCCATTTCCACCAACCACCACCACTCCCACCGGCGGTGGGACAACCCTACCACCACCATCCGGATATCAACCAAACAATCCCACCCCATTCCCAACTGGCCCGTCAGGTCCAACGGGCCCATCCGGGCCAATGGGCCCGTCTGTCCCAATGAATCCATCAGGACCCACGGGCCAATCAGGTCCAACCGGTCCTTCTGGTTCATCATCAGGTGGATCATGGTGCATTGCAAGCTCATCAGCTTCTGAAACTTCTCTACAGGTAGCTCTTGACTATGCCTGTGGCTATGGAGGAGCAGACTGTTCAGCAATTCAACCTGGTGCATCTTGTTACAACCCAAACACGGTTCGGGACCATGCTTCATATGCTTTCAATGCATACTATCAAAAGAACCCTGCTCCAACTAGCTGCTCTTTTGGAGGAGTTGCACAGCTTACCAACACAGATCCAAGTAAGAGATGTTGACGGTGCCTAATTTCGTTTTTTGGTACAATCAAATAACAATGGAGCTGACTCAGGTGCACTAAGGCTCCTCGGCTAGAACCCTTGCTTTCCCGTCATTAACCAAATGTTCTATCCCTAACCCGTCAAATGTCAAATGAAAAAATAGCTAAAATGGAAATGGGTCAAAAGCCACCTAGAGTGTAGTTTTGAATCACAAAACTTCCAAAATCGTGAAAATATATATATATAATGTAGGCATTTTAAACACACTAACAAAATTAATATTTTCTAGAGATGCACTGACGCGGGTTAACTCACCCTGCCCCATTTCGGCCCGTACTGAATATTTACCTGCTTCAACCGTTAACCAACTGCCCCATCCACCCATTTTTCCACTTGTAATAGTTTCTACCTAGAATAATTACGGGTAGTTAAATTAACCTTGAATTCTAATGATCCTATAAAACTTGTTGCAGGTTCAGGAAGCTGTAAGTTTTCTGCAGCAAAGTCATCAGGCATGACTCCGCCAACACCCTCTATGCCATCTGCACCCACCACCCCTACGTAAGCAAAACCCCATTAGCCATTGATGCAGTTATGACCAATTAAGGCTTTGTTTATGAAAGCTAACCAACAGATTGATGTTTCACTTGCAGAACAAGTACCCCAATCAACCCTTATCCTACCTCACCTAGCGTACCGGGAGGTTATACGGACCAACCAGGGTACACATCATCAGAACCAACAGGAGAGCCAAGCTCAGCAAACTCCATTGCCTCCAACTTACTGTTGCCATTGATGATAGCTAGTCTGCTCATGTCTCTAAACAGAGAAAACTGAAGTTCGAGTAACGAAAAGAAAATTCACTCGGTCGCCTGTTTGACTTTTTAGAGGGATTAGCAACATGTCAAATTGAAGGCGAGCCCTATTATTAGACTAAGATCATTGCCGTACTTCATGTATATGTATGGCTTGTAGTTCTAGTAGGACATACAGAAAAAAGTAATAAAAAAACAAGTAATTTATTGGGTTCTCTACCAGTTACTTCTTGCAAGTATTAGCAGAATAAATTTCATAAACGAGCTCATAGTTAGGTTTTTGTCAGAAAAATAGATGTAGATTAGTAGCATTATTGAACAGATGACAACAGGTATACAATATACACAATGTTGGCATAATAAGAACCACTGAAGAAATCGTCAAACTGCACATAAAGTTTACTTTTTTACTCACGAAAAGCCTTTTTTGTCAGTCCACTAAAATCACAAGAGTTTTCAGTTCCGTGATTCACTGTAATAATTGCAAACTTACAGTACTTTCCATATCAGGCAAGATTTCAAGTAAACTACTTATTCGTCGACTACACAACCACAAGAATTATTCATTTTTAACAACAATATTATTAACGGGAGCAAATATTATTACATGTATAATCGTGTGCCTCGTATAGACGTATTCCTACAAAAAAATAATAATAATAATAATAATATCTCAACAGATTCACTACTTTACATTTGAAAGGTCACTTATAAAATGTTCACATCAAGAGCAAGCATGGCACAGCAACAACGCATAGTATGGCCAAGGTGGCAATAATTGAACCTTGGTCAAATGCCCTCCTTAAGTTTCCTAGTCGTGTGAAATGCTGGAAAGCCAAAAACGCTGCAATAACCAGAGATAGAACAACCCCTTCTTGTCTTCCTCTGTTAATAAACAGCACTCAAATTAGAACATAACTAAAAGAGTAAACGATATGAAAGAAAGAGGCCAAAAGATAAGGTCCATTACCTTAAGTTCGCAATTTGGTAAGGTGACACAATTACCACTAGTAGTGCTATAAATGGCAACTCCAATTCACCTATAAGCAGAGTAGACAAATTATAGGAGGTATCAAATTTAATTGGGATAACCCATGTTTAATGACAAGTTTAAGATTTTTGAGGATATATTTATGGGTGCGTTAGCAAGCAAATTTCCAGCCTTTTCCATAAGAATACACATAAAAATTTGTGTGCATATAATCAATTTTCCTCCAAGAAATAGTAATAGGAAACTCTATGAAAGCTTCTAGATTTCATGATAATATAGATTCAATCTGTTCATCTTTGTTCTTGAGCAAATCATACTAGTAGAGTATCTTACCAGGTATATAGAAGAAAAGACGAACTAAAAGTGCTAAGAATGCTGTCCAGATTCCATATTCACCCCTGAAAGTTAGATGAACATGTAAATTGTAAGAGCCAATAAAACAAAAATCAGACATGATAAGAATATACTTCTCCCCATCAAAAGTGCAAGATCTACCTAGGCACATATTCCTATAGAGTATTAAAAGATCATAGACCATAGTAGGACATAAATGCACTCCAACATTCACAAAAACTGTTAACCTTAGTAGACCAAAATCAATACTATTAACTTGTAGTAATCATCATGCTGAATATATAGGTAAAATGAAAAATCAGCTAAAATTTTTAAAAGGAGAATGTTGCTATTTCATGCAATGTCCCAGAATGGAAATTAAGGGAGAGTGTAATGTTCCCTTGAGAAAGAGAACAATGGAATATTTTATGAGCTTACTTGATCCATGACACAAGGCTTGCAGGTGCTTGTAGAGCAAAATAAGGAACAAGACATGATTTCTGAATCGCAGTGCCCTTTGCAAACATCAAAACCCTGTAGAGAATTTGATTAGGGTTTGTCTTCAGCATGCACAAAGTCGTCGCAACAAGTATTACCAATTAAAAAAAATGGAACAAAAAAAAAACATAACTATAACCTCAAATACATATGTTCAGCCCTGACTGCAACCAGCGTATATTTTTCTTATTGGCTATATATATACAATAATAACTATTCAGAAAAAAAAACATTATGGTCCAACTCCATATAGAAACTTATAAAGGGTTAAGTGACAAAACATGCAATTAACTATGTTGTGTACTCAACTACTCGGGCTTCCATTGTGTGTAAGGAACTAGTTATTTCATGCTATTGTATGTATTTTTTGGTATTTTTTCCACGTGTCATCTATATAAGGTGCCACTTGTCATCCTTACAAGTTGACACGTCACCAAATTACATACAACGGCAAGAAATAACAAGTTTATTACACAATGTACATCTGAATAGTTGGATACACACTGTGAATGATAGATCATAGTTAATTACAGTACATTTTTATTTTTTATTATGCACTTGCCCCATTTATAAATGTTAATCTCAGTACTCAAGTTAATAATAAATTGCAGAACTCAATTAGAAATCTGTAACTCGTGTAAATACTACTCTGTATTATAAATATATAATGTCACTTTCTTTCACAAAAATATTTTTTATTACATATTATCGTTTTAGCTATCTCTATGTTTCCTTGCTGTACATTGCAAATACAAAAATGAAAGTAGAATTAAAAATTGATGTATCTGTAATCTCAAACTTTATTTATCAATGTAGAAACGTATAAATTATGTGACTATATGACGATATATTTATTAAATTACATATGTGAACAGTAAATCAGATCAACTGTAAGATGTGAAAAGTGAAAACTGGAAACTATGTTGTTTGACTTTCAAAAGTCAAATGTGTACAATCATCATCATCAATATTACTATAAATAGTTACTAACAACAATATAGCTTACGCAGATGATACAGTGCAGATCCATTGAAGATTCGTTGGGGTAACAGGGGGAGAATAACAAACAGCACCAAACCCTAGCTTCCGTTTTTGCATCTTCCCCAAATTACATCTACTTTCCACAATACTCCTACAAATATCAACAAATTTTGATCGTCAATCAATAATTAAACACATTGCGTATTGTTTGGGACCACCAACTGTATCTTATCAATCGCTGGCAGATGGAAAAAATCAACTTATTTAGTTCTATGGAGTATATTAAATTAATTTAAAATTAATTCGACTTCAAAAAATATATATATACAATTAAACAAATTCTTCAGTTTTATCAATATAGAATGTGTTAATTTAACATGACAGCTATTCAAACACACGTATCATATATATATACATACATATATATGTATAATAGCAAAAGATAATGGACCTGAGGGGGTTCAATGTGTGAAGTGAGATTGGAGGACGGAGATGTACGGAGGGATGGCAGTTGAGAGAGTGAACGCGGTGGTTTTCGCGACGTACAAGTGGTGAGAGTGAGGGTGAGAGAGTGTGTGTTAGAGTTAACATGTTTTTGGTTCGGTGGTGGTTTGGCGGTTTACGGTGGCCGGCGGCGAGACGACGACGACGAACGACAATCAGAAATTAAAAAGAAGGGTAACGAATTGTAGCAGTGAATCAATCAAATTGAGTGTATGTATAATTGTATAATATATTGTCAATTTTCATTTTTTTCTGCTTTCTTTTTGGATTTTTCTTTGTTACATGTTCAGGTTACTTGAAGATCCGGTTTTAGACCATGGATCGACTAAATGGTCCAAATATCTAAGCATTGACCCACCTCTCACGAGTCACGAGCCACGATATTATTATGGATTGCTTTCGGTTGCTTTTAGATAAATTGGATTATGATTTCTACTAGTAAATTTAAAGGACCTTTTTCGAGAAGATTAATCTTGATTTTTACAATTCTATATGTATATCATGCTCAAAATTGCTGATTGAATCAAAAAGGAAATAAACATTCACGTATTCCAAATGAATATCGTTTTTTTTACAATTCAAATAGAAGTACAAATTGAGAAAGTGAAAACGTACGCCATAAAATGAATGCTAAAGGAGTATAATCGGTATATAATTGTATCGAAATGTTGATTAAGTCAGCTATTCATCTAAGATATTTATCTTTATGGCAATTGAATGAAAAATTTAGATTGAGGAATTGAAAATGTTTATGAGGAAAAAAAAAGAATTTACATATGAAAATGTAAAGAACAGTTTATTTGGGAAAATTTAACCGTTTGATAAAAATAAGATTGTGACTACAGATGCGTTGGAAGAGTAGATATGATATTTCAATTCATAAAGGGGTTATTTGTATAAATTAACTTGTAGATGAACCGAATGATTGAGTAGACACAACACATCTTTGGAAGAGGTTGAACACTTGTTTTGTAAAATATATGGGTTCAAACATTTTTCCTTATAAAGGAAAAAGGGAAGAAAAAAAAGGGGGAAGTGTCGATAAATTGAGTGACCATGTGTGATAACTTTAAGTTGCATGGTTATTTGTATACCAAGTTTCACGAACAAACATTTTTAAAGCGATAAGGATGGGACATCGTGAACGATGGGAGGTCACAAAGAACTTTGATTAAAAAGTTTAAAAGGAAAGTAAGCATGAAAATTGTATGGTGTGAGTATGTTTGTAGTATATATTAAAATAACTATTAATGTTAGTATTATTATTTGTAATTATTATTGTTATATTATTAATTAGTATTATTGTTATTATTATTTTTTTAATTGATGTGTGCTTATCAAATATTGACATGTGTCATTTTTTTCAAGTCATGTGAACTTTCCTTATATATTATAGTAAGATTCCTTATATTATAATATCTATATAGTAAGGTTCAAATGAGTATACCAATTTTGAGTGAGAATAAGGGAACCAACAGATTTATGTCATGTGTCACTGAGAGTCCCATAATCACTATTACTAAGTGAAATGGAATCACAATAAGTAAAGTTTAATTGTAGAAGTGGGGGTTGAATACAATTAAAATCTTTAGCTGATTTTATCTAAGTTGATTTATCAAGTTTTAATTGTATTATCACAAACAAAGTATAATATCTTTGAAGAATAACAGATGCAATGAACAAAATGAAATAATAATAGCTGAAATGTAAATTTTATTTATCATAAAAACTACACAGTGTTGATTGCAGAATAGACTAGCCAAAGCTAATCTAAATCATACACTCTAGCTAAACTATTACACAGAGATAAAACAGTAGTGGACAAACACGCTAACTGTTTTACTCGCTGGTCGCTGGTACGTGCTTAGACGGACTACTCACTGACAAACAAGTGATTAACACGTACAAAACGGCAAGTTTCTAAGTACACAGTACTGCTCTATTTATAGTGCAAATGTCTTGTGAATATTTTCTTCAAATCATGATCTTGGAATGACACGTGTCACTGTTTGATTGGTTTGATCTCTGAGCCTTGATTATTCTATGGTCCCAAATTCTGTTACCTCGAATATCGCGTCTTCCTTAACACCAATCACTTGTTGTCACGTAATCCCTCATATCTTTATGAAGATATGAAAGAAACTCGCTGACATAACGCTAAGACGCAACTTGCACTTGACTTACAAACTTATTAGAGTAGTCATTGAAGATGAGATAATCCTCCTCACTCACTGCGAACCATCGTGCCCTTGTAGAGTGACTTGAATTGAATATCTTCAGCAACTAGCTTTTATTCTGGCAAGTGACTTTTGCCTTTATTCATTTGAAGCTGTAAAACTCTCGCTGCTAGTATCAGCGATACACTAAGTTGAGTTTTAATCTTCCTCAGCATATCAGTTTCCTTGAGTAGAATGATTAGCGACCAAATAACTTCAGCAACAGCAGCTTCGACTTAATCATTTCTTTTATCCAGTTTGTTATCATTAAGTTGGTCAGCGACTAGTGACTCAACTGTCACTTTATTCTCTCTCCTCCATATTTATAGAGTAAGGTTCAAATTAGTACACCAAGTTTGGGGTTTCGCCCCGAAACCCCAAACCCCCAACCCTAACCCCTAAACCTCATACCCTAAAACCTAAACGCAACACCTTAACACATGTGTTAGTAAATGTGAAATCCACAAAAAAGATGGAAAAAAACTCGTCAAAAGTATGCTTTGAAGGACGGCAAATCGAAGAGGAGAAAACGCTGAATTTAATGGTGCAATTTTCATAATTTTTTTATTTGTCGTTTGTGAGATAATTGATGTTGGGGGTAAATGGGTTTTCTACATGTGGAGCATTCTCTTTGTACACATGACATGATATCATTAGTTCCTTTATTTTCATACAAATTCATATTCTCATTTGAACCTCACCCAATATCTATACTACATTATAATTTGTTTTGCCTTTTTGTTTAATGGTCGAGACACTTCTATATATGTGTAGATGGGCTTTTATCTCATCTTAATTATATGATCTTATCTTATCTTAACTTCTTAACTCATTATATTAATATTATATATAAATTCTATTCTATAAGAACAAGTGGTGAAAAGTTGAGAGAGTGAACGTGGTGGTTTTCGCGACGTACAAGTGGTGAGAGTGAGGGTGAGAGAGTGTGTGTTAGAGTTAACATGATTTTGGTTCGGTGGTGGTTTGGCAGTTTATGGTGGCCGGCAGCGAGACGACGAACGACAATCAGAAACTAAAAGAAGTGTAACGAATTGTAGCGGTGAACCAATAAAATTGAGTGTATGTATAATTGTATAATATAATATTGTCAATTTTCAATTTTTTCTGTTTTTTATTTATTTATTTATATTTTTTACATGTTCAGGTTACTTGAAGATCCGGTTTTAGACCATGGATCGACTAAATGGTCCAAATTCTAAGCATTGACCCACCTCTCACGAGTCACGAGCCACGATATTATTATGGATTGGCTTTCGGTTGCTTTTAGATAAATTGGATTATGATTTCTACCGGTAAATTTAAAGGAGGTGCAATGCACGGACCTCTTTCGAGAAAGTTAATCTTGATTTTTACAATTTGTATATCATGCTCAAAATTGCTGATTGAATCAAAAAGGAAATAAACTATTCCAAATGAATATTGTTTTTTTTACAATTCAAATAACTGTACAAATTGAGAAAGTGAAAATGTACGCCATAAAATTGAATGCTAAATGAGTATAATCAGTATATAGTTGTATCGAAATGTTGATCAAGTCAACTGTCCATCTAAGATATCTATCTTTATGGCAATTGAATGAAAAAACTATATTGAGAAATTGAAAATGTTTATGAGGGAAAAAATATAATTTACATATGAAAATATAAAGAAAAGTTTATTTGGGAAAATTAAACCGTTTGATGAAAATAAGATTGTGACTAAAGATGCGTTGGAAGAGTAGATATGATATATCAATTCATAAAGGGGTTATTTGTATAAATTAACTTATAGATGAACCGAATGATTGAGTTGACACAACACATCTTTAGAAGAGGTTGAACCGTTTTTTTGTAAAATATAAATAACTTATATGGGTTCATACATTTTTCCTTATAAAGGAAAAAGGGAAGAAAAAAAGGGTGAAGTATCGATAAATTGAGTGACCATGTGTGATAACTTTAAGTTGCATGGTTATTTGTATACTAAGTTTCACGAACAAGCATTTTTAAAGCGATAAGGAAGGGACGTCGTGAACGATGGGAGGTCACAAAGAACTTTGATTAAAAAGTTTACAAGGAAAGTAAGCATGAAAAATTGTATGGTGTGAGTATGTAACATCCTCCCTAAGGGTCTGGTAATTTCCTAACTTTAAATTAATATTTAAATGTGTTAGGAATATTTATAGTATTTGTGTGATTGTGAAACTTAGGTAAATAGGTCAAACGACTTATTGTGAATAATAACATATTAATTGTTTTAAATTGTTCTAGTTGACGGTAAAATAAAATAGTTATTCTTGCAAATGGTTTTTAGGTTCTGGACAATAGAATTAGAAGGAGGATAAAATAACACTGAGTATTATTGAGGTCGGTTTAGAGGCCAACTCATTTTTCTCAAATTTCCTTTAGCTTAATTTCACCTACTAAACTTAACAACAAAGAGATTTTAATACTCAAGAAGTGGTGATTCTTGTTCTAATTGTTGATTCAATCATCTTCTTCATCATCTTGTATCTACTCACTTAACTAGTAAGTATCCTTAACTATTTGCTTCATGTTTATACTCTTGTTGAATAAATAGGTTATGGTAGAATCATGTAATTGGTGATAATTATAAAAAATTAGTAATTGAATGAGATTACAATAGCTTATTACTTGTTAGTGAATGATGTATGATGATTTTAGTAGTGATAAATCAAGTTGTTTATTGTTATTCAATTTGAGTTTGGGTGTTGTGACTTGGTATAGGAATTTAAGTTTGAAGAATGATTTCTTGTTGTTTTATGATGATGTTAGGTGTTTAGTGAGCTATTAGTAACTTATAAAATTGAGTTTGATGTGTTTGAATTGTAAAAATGGAGTTAGGATTTGTGCAGAGCAAGTGCAGGTGTGTAAATGAGCTGCAAAATGCTTAAATGCGATCCCCACTTTTGACCTGGACCGCGTTCATTAGTTATAAAATGACACAGTCGCACTTTGGTCTTACAAACGCGATCCCCCCCTCATTTTCGGATCGCGTTTCCAAGTATAAAATGGTTACAAAAGCTTTTCTAAAGTGAAAGTGATCTCACCACCTTAACCCGGATCGCATTTGCATGAATAATTTTGAAAGGTTTTGCAAATTTCAGGGTCGCGAATAAGTGACACATTTCATTAACTCGGATTGGGTTGAAATTCGCATGGTCACTCGAAAACGTTCCAATGATCAAGGCTCTATTTTAAGAGCCTAGGCAGTTTTTGGCCTTCCGGGGTCATCTAAAGGTCGAAAATAGCATTTTTCAGTTTTTAAATGTCATTTCGGGATTTTCTGATTTCATTTTGGATTGGACTTTTGCTTACTTAGACATTAGGGATCACAAGTTTGAATAAATATGCTATAATGATGATTATGGAACGAATTACTAAATTATATTTGATTTTCTTTCTGAGATCATCAGAACACTCAGTGACATAAGACAACTGAGTAAGTTGAACTGAAATTTGACAGGTGAGTGGATCTGGAACTCATAGTTTAGTTGTGGCTGTTTGGTTACAACAAGTAAACGTAGATATGATTGTTAGACTGTTTAGTCTGAATTGTTAATTATGAACCTACGTGCTATCTGGCCTTCGGGCATCGATGTTATTTAGGTCAACAGGATAATTGGGCTAGTTGTTATTATGTGTTTAACACAGTGACTTTGTACATGTGTTGTGTGTAGAACCTATGTTTAGTGATAAAAACAATTAGGTATCTGTCTCTTCCGTATTGGCCATACAGATGGACGGTAAGTGTTCTTTGAGGAACACCGCGGAAGTAGGGTTCCTCAAAAACCACCAATCCTCATTGATTAATGTGTGTTTACGGTTATTTGATGTAAACAGATAGTGATGCTAAGTTGAATTATTTGTGACATATTCATTCACTTAGCTTTGTGCTAATCTCACTATATTACTTCCTGCGGGTTATGTTTTGAGATGTGGACGGGCAGGAAGAGGATGTTTTGCAAGGAATGTTTGACCACTGTTAACTCTGATATAGTTTATAATAAACAATGTTGGATTTATAAAACACCTAGTTTATTGTATTATGGTTTAATAGTTTTAAACTTTGGAGCATTATGTTTTGGAAAAGTATGTGTACATTTTCTATAATGCATAATAATGAAATATGTTTTTAACATGCACTTCCGAGTTCAATCATATAATAATGATATTGACTGAGGGATGTTATAGAGTATGTTTGTAGTATATATTAAAATAACTATTAATGTTAGTATTATTATTTGTAATTATTATTGTTATATTATTAATTAGTATTATTATTTTTTTAATTGATGTGTGCTTATCAAATATTGACATGTGTCATTTTTTCAAGTCATGTGAATTTTCCTTATATATTATAGTAATATTCCTTATATAATATCTATACTACATTATAATTTGTTTTGCCTTTTTGTTTAATGGTCGGGACACTTCTATATATGTGTAGATGGGCTTTTATCTTATCTTAATTATATAATCTTATCTTATCTTAACTTCCTAACTTATTATATTAATACTATATATAAATTCTATTCTATAAGTATGTAAGTATAAGTAATAAGTAATTATATTATTTATTTATTTTATCTTCTCCTCATTTATTATTTATTTTTTGGTCCCAATCTTCATTTTTTGGTCGAAGCTACTAAGCAATTTTCGAGAAATAATGACGGTGGTGGTGGTGATTTATGATGAACACGATGGTTGCGAAGTGCGGCGTTGCAAACAAAGGCGAAATCGGATCCGAAACTCAAAACCTTAAGGTTGGATCTGAAAAACGTGATTTAATTTGGTTTGTGGTTTGAAATCAGATCTTAACTTGTACTTTTGTTATAGATACTTAATCCGTATCCGTATCTAGTTTGGTGACAATAAGGATAATGATGATTTATTGTTGTTGCTGTTAACCACGATGATCATGATTTTAATGATGAAGTTGGTGTTGAACTTTGTTGATGATGATGATCTTTATGCTTTCAAGGATAACTCTGATCTGAAAGACGAATTTTGATTTTATTAAAGTGAAATAAATCAGGAGCAGTAAAGTTGGGAACAAACTGAAAAGATAAAAATACCCTCCGTGTGCCTGGCACATAGCAAGTTTTTAAAGATAGTTTTTTAACGTCTTTAGGGTAAAGGACGGAATGGGAGCAAAAATGACAAATCTATGGACGTCTAGTGATATTCCATAAATTCAAGGACGGTGCATGATTTTTGAGTTAAACACAGACTAAACAGACAATTTTCTCTAAAAGTTATATTAGGAAACCTTAACCAATGCCCTAAGGGCATCTCCAACGTAAGCACTAAACAATACACCAAATTTGGTGTAAGTCTATAAAGAATATGCTTACAGTGTATGTGTTTCATCTTCAACGTATGTACTAAATTTTTGTATTAACATAACTTTCAACATTTACACATCACCCCCTCAACTATTTATATATTTTACTTTACTTCAATTCATTATTTTTAAGACCAAGTCTCCTTCCAAACTATTAACCTAAATGTAAAATTGATAACATCAAATAATACTATAATTATATATTAATAATCCTTACTTTTCATATGTATTTTATTGCATTTATATTGATTTAACTACTTAATTTGTTTATATTTACAATAAAGGTATAAAAGTATTTAAATGAAGAAAGAACGAGAAAAAAGCTGTAAAAGATAAAAAGACTGAAGATTGAGGATATTTGGACCAGAGTTGAAGACTAAACCCAAGACTAAAGTTAATTGGGCTTTGAAAATGAAGAAAAATGGATTAAGGATATTAATAGCCCAAAAGTGAAGCCTGACCCGACTTTGGAATATTCTGGAAAGAAGACTCAACTGGCGGTTGAGGACTCCAACCGGCGGTTCAGAAAAACTATAAATAGAGCCCCAGACTTAACCATATACGAATTTGAAGAGCAAAAGTCGATTGTAAGGGTTATAGAACGACTTTAGGTCGAATTTGGAGGCTATGAGGCTAGGGATTGAGGACTTGCAACCCTAACAAAGAATAATTCAGTTTTCTTGGTTCGATTCTAGATCTTTTACTTATGTTTATGTTTAGATCTTGATTCTTATTGAATATTGATTTTTCTTTAGCATATTTGTTTAAATGAATAATACTTATATGATTATTTGATTATATGTTTATGCTGATTGATTCTGTGAATGTTGTTAAGGTTATATCTATCTTGATTATATGATTATGGGATCATATGTAAGTGAGTACTTGTATGCATCGAGTTATAATTTAGGTTTATGTTTTGATTATAACTTAAATACCCTGACTGCGTGATATGTTATAATTATTACTGGATTAAACTGTTAAGTCACTGATCGTCAAACTCAAGATGGTCGTTGATCTCAATGATTAAGGGGGAGACTTAGATAATGTCTACAAGCAGATTGTTAAAGTCATTAGTCGCTGATAAGCGAAGTCACTGATGGTGTCTTATTCTCTTAAGTCTCTGACCCTCTTACTGAAGATCTCTCTATGAAGAAATGTTTCAAGTCAAGCTCCTGTTGCTGAAAGTTTATGTTCGCTGATCTTCTCTCACTCTGAGTTACTGAAAGAGAATGATGTTCAACTTTGTGTGTCGTTGATCATCATCAGCGAGTGCATTACTCTCTGTACATGGAGTATGATTCAAGTTGAAGATAGTGTTGCTGAAGGTTTTCTTGTCGCTGATTGTATCTTAGACCAGTAGAAGAAGAATTTATAAAGATCAAAGACTCAACTATGTGTGTCGCTGATACTCATCTATCAGCGAGAGTCTCCAAGTCTTCTTGAGTTCTCTCATCTGCTGAATAAAAGAAGTCGCTGAAGATTAGTTGTTCAAGTCATTCTTTAGAGCATGTTAGCTCGCATCGAGAATGAGGAGAATTGATACATCTATCAGTGACTGCAGCATTAAATGCCGCATTAAATAAGAAGTCAACATTCGGCGTTACTACGGCGTAGCACGTGTTCCTCGAAACTTGAAAAGAGTAACGTGGAAGCTTTTGATTGGTCTATGGTACAAGGTGATATTTCCCAAGACAGAATGTCGTGCCATGATACATCACATCTCAACTACCTCTCCAATCAAGCAGCGACACGTGTCCATCAGATCCGGAAATCAAGGATTTCAGCGTCTATAAATAGCGCAGTATGTTGTGCTTCATTGTGTGTCGATTACTTGTATTGTCACTTGTTTGTCAGTGACTAGTTTGTCTAAGATACAAGTAACACCAGCAAGTGAACTAGTAGCGTGTTTGTCCACTACTAGTTTACTTCAGCGAGTGAGCAGTTAGCGTGTTTGTCCACTACTGCTCATCTCTTTGTACTAGCTGTATTGTTTGATTTAGATTAGCTTTGGCTAATCTATTCCGCAAATCAACAAGAGATAAATTTCATCAATAAAAGAATTTATCTTTCAGCTATATGTGTATCAGCATCTGAACTGTTTATCTTATATACATACTTGTGTTCATATTGTTGTTACCTTAATACGGTTAAAAACTTGTTAATCAAATACAACTCATTATAAAAGAAAAGAAAAGTTTTTAATTGTATTCAACCCCCCCTTCTACAATTAACTCACTGTTAACAATTCACAATCACTAATATAATAGTGATTAGGGAGTCACAATTGGTATCAGAGCGGAGTTGGTTTAAAATATAATTTAACCAGATCTGCAATGGAATCCGTTAAATACAGTTGTGTTGATTCTGAGTACCAGAAGGGAAATGGCTCCACTACAAAACCCCCAGCTTTTGACCCATCAAGAATTGAAACCTGGATGTCCAGGATGATGATGTTCTTAGACCTTGTTGATGATCGTCTTTGTTCTATAATAACTGACGGTCCTCACACTCCTACTGTCATTATTCCTGCTGTTGCAGCCACTGCAACTACTCCTGCACTACCAGAAATGGTTATGCCAAAAAGGGAGGAACAATGGACAGATGAGGACAGGCGTATGGTTAGGCTGGATAAACAAGCTAAAATATACATAAGCATGTCACTTCCTGATGAAGTGTTTGAGTCCATTAGATTGTGCAATACAGCGAAGAATATGTGGGACACTCTAAGAAATATCTATATTGGAACCCCCGACATCATTCGCTGTAGAGAAGTAAATCTGACTCGTCAGTATGAACTGTTTGCCATGGAACCCAATGAATCACTGGCCTCCACCTATACTAGATATCAAGCTTTAATAAATAAAATGGAAAAGGCTAATATATGAAAAGACCAAAGATTTGTTGTTGAAAAATTTCTAGAACTATTGCCTAGAAAAGTTTGGGGTACCATTGCAACATGTACTCGACAACGTAATGATTATGCTTCTCTCAATCTAACTCAAGTTTATGGTATATTATTAAACTGGGAACAATCTGAAAAACAGGCTGATCAAAGTGAGCACATTCGTGCTGCACTAGGCAGTCAAAAGATTTCTAATGCCCTTGTAGCTGAGCTAGAAGAGATTGATCAAAGGCAGAAAGTTAAGATCACCCAGATGAGTTCAAAGTCACTGATTGCAGATGAAGAAGGTTGTGTTGCTGACAGTCAGTTATGAAGAAGGACTAGAGAAGCTGGAAAGAGATATGGCTATGATGGTTGCAAATTTCAGAAAGAACACAAGGTTCAACAAATTTGCTGGTGCACCATCTAGTGACTTCTCAAAGTCAAAAGGTGACTGCTACAAATGTGGCAAACCTGGTCACTTTGCAGCTGACTGTAGATCCAAAGCTGTCAATCCTCTCCCTGAACAAAAGCCCAGCTTCAGAAATGACAAATACAACAAGTACAAATCAAAATACAAGAAGCTGAAAGCTATGTCCAAATTTGGCAAGAAGAAGGGAAAAGGGTTTGTCGCTGAAGAAGGATCTTTCAGCGACTCCGACACAACCTCATCATCTGATGAAGAAGAAGCTATGATTTGCTTAGATAGAGATTACTGCCTGATGGCTGATGATGCTGACTTCCATGATAACATCAAAGAAGTAGCTAAGAAATGTTCAGCATCCGGCTGGGATCCAGAAACTCTCTACAAGGTACATTGTTTTAAATCAGCTTCAGTGACTGAAAAGGAGAATATTTTTGAGACTTTGATAGTTGATCTATCAAATGCTCATAATATTCAGAAAAGGCAAGAATGCATGATCAATGACTTAACATCTAAACTTAAACTTCAAGAAGAAAATTTGCTGAAAATGAAAGATCTGAAACTTGAGCTTGATGCACAAATACATGCAAATCAAATGTGCATTCAAGAGAAAATAAGTTTTGAAACCAAATTTTCTCAACTCAATGAAGTTATAAAGTCATGGTGCAAATCTGCATTAAATGTAAATCAGTGTGTCAATAATCAAATTCCAAAACAAGTAAAAGCTATTTTGGGAGGTGATTATGACACTGCTGCTTCTCTAGCTGATGCCACAAGCATTGATCAAATATTCAAGCCTGATCAATCCTTTTCAAACTTCGTCTTTGAACCAATGTCAGTCTTCAGCGAGCCTAAACCAAATCACTTTGTTAAAAGCTCGCTGGTCATTGACAACTGTGATATAACTGTAAGTATTGATGAACTGAAAGAATTAAGCATAAATAAGTCAACAATTAATCCAGTTCTCATCAGTACTACTGATCAAAAGTTATTCAGCAACCTCAGTTCTGACACTCCAGTGACTGATGATCTTATCATCAGTGACTTGGAGTTAAAGAAACAAACTGATACATTAAGTCTGAATTCTTTCAAATCTCAATCAAATAAGCATGTTGAGCAAAAGAAATCTAAAGCCACAAATAAAAAATGTTATAAGTGTGGAAATAGACAACATGTGTCAACAGATTGTTCATCAGTACAAGTCCAACCAACCACCAGCAGTGAGTCAAATGTTTTGCTGGTCAGTGGAAGCCAAGTTAAGGGCTTATCCACTATGAACCCATCTCAGGATGGGTTCATAAATTGAACTAACAGTCTACTTCTGATGTAGGGCATTCTTAGAGAAACAATCTGGTATCTGGACAGTGGGTGTTCCAGACATATGACCGGATGTAAGTCCCTGCTCAGCGACTACCAGGATGAAAAAGGTCCTGATGTAGTTTTTGTTGATAACAACATTGGTAAGACCAGAGGGTATGGGGTCTTGACCAATGGAAATGTGATGTTTAAGAGGGTAGCATATGTTGAAGGACTGAAGCATAATTTATTAAGCATCAGTCAGTTCTGTGATGCCAAGAATAAAGTGCTGTTTGATCATGAAGCTGGAGTTGTTTACAACAAAAATGGAAGTGCTGTCCTGGGTGCTCAAATGAAAGGAAATACATATATAGTCAATATGGACTCAGCACAATCAGGAACATGCTTTTATTCCAGAACTGTTTCAGAAGAAAAATGGTTATGGCATAAGCGACTTTCTCACCTGAACTTCAAAGCCATCAGCAAGCTCAGCAAACATAGCTTGGTAAATGGTCTTCCAAAGCTCACTTTTGACAAAGACAAGCTTTGTTCAGCATGTGAGAAGGGAAAGCATCACAGCTCTTCTTTCAAAAGCAAGCAAACATCTTCAGTGACAGAATGCTTTCAACTGATGCATAGGATCTATTTGGTCCAGTGAGTTCTCCTAGTCTTGGTGGTAAAAGGTATTGCTTGGTAATTGTTGATGAATATTCCAGATACACCTGGGTATTCTTCCTCAAAGCCAAAAGTGATGCAACACAGGAAATCATATCCTTTATCAAAAAGATGGAAAACTTAAATGAATGTTCTGTTAAGCATTTAAGAAGTGATAATGGTACTGAATTCAGAAATATTGACCTTGAAAGTTTCTGTGATTCAAAAGGTATTTCTCAAAACTTCTCTGCACCAAGAACACCTCAACAAAATGGTGTTGCAGAGAGGAGAAATAGAACCTTGATTGAATCAGCAAGGTCAATGCTCATAGATGCTGGTCTTAAGACCCACTTCTGGGCTGAAGCAGTTAACACTGCCTGCTACACTAAGAATAGGTCTCTGATTGTCAAGAGACATGAAAAGACAGCCTATGAGGTGTTAAGGGGGAGAAAACCTGACATAAGTTTTCTTCATGTTTTTGGCAGTACCTGCTATGTCTTAAACAAAAGAGATCACTTAGGGAAGTTTGATCCCAAAGCTGATGAAGGTACATTTGTTGGTTACTCAATCATTTCAAAAGCTTTCAGAGTTTACAATAAAAGAAGGGAATGTATTGAAGAATCAATGGATGTTACCTTTGATGAATCTTATGATGAATCACTCACTGATCCAAAAGATTATGAAAACCTTATTTTTAATTCAATCAGTGATGACAAGCATGAGGTTCATCCATCAGATTCTGAAAGGGAAGATGATGTCCCTGAAGATACTTCTGGCTCTACTTTAGCTGAGAATAATTCAGGAACTTCATCTTTACCTGCTGATATCCCATCATCATCATCTCATCATTTGCATCAAAATAATAACACTCTTTTTCAAAATCAAAGCTTAAACATTGCTTCCAATGCTGATGTGTCTGGTGGATCACCCCTGAATAATCAAGTCACTGCTGAACCTCAGCGAGTGACTAAATGGACTAGACATATTGATAATCAATTGATTATTAGTGATCCTCAGTCCAAGGTCCAGACCAGATCAGCATCTGCTAACTTTTGTTTGTTTGTAAGCTTTGTGTCACTGATTGAGCCCAAGAAAATTGATGAGGCACTCACTGATCATCACTGGATAGCTACCATACAAGATGAGCTATCTCAGTTTGAAAGGAATAAGGTGTGGAAGTTAGTACCTCAAGTAGCTGGGAAATCTGTGATTGGAACAAGATGGGTGTTCAGAAACAAGATGGATGCTGATGGTGTTGTAATAAGGAATAAGGCTAGATTGGTTGCACAAGGTTACTGTCAGCAAGAAGGAATTGATTATGATGAAACCTTTGCACCAGTTGCTAGGCTTGAAGCAATCAGGTTGTTTTTAGCATATGCAGCTCACAAGAAGTTCAAGGTATATCAAATGGATGTGAAAAGTGCCTTCTTGAATGGCAAGCTGCAGGAAGAAGTGTATGTGAAGCAACCACCTGGATTCACTGATCCCAAGCATCCAGGTTATGTATATAAACTGGATAAAGCTTTATATGGACTAAAACAAGCTCCCAGAGCTTGGTATGATACTCTTTCTACCTTCTTAACTAACTGTGGGTATGTCAGAGGTTAAATTGACAGCACACTTTTTATTAAAAAGGATAGGAAAGATGTTATATTAGTCCAAATTTATGTTGATGATATTATTTTTGGGTCTACTAACAATGACATGTGCAAGGAGTTCAGTAACCTCATGACTAAAAGTTATGAGATGAGCATGATGGGTGAACTAACATTTTTCCTTGGTCTGCAAATAATGCAAACCAACACTGGTATTTTCATAAATCAAGGAAAATATGTTAAAGATTTATTAAAGAAGTTTGAATTCACCAACTGCTCATCCCTTGCTACACCAATGTCATCTGCAGTCAAATTACATGCTGATCCTGATGGTAAATCTGTAAACATCACTGCTTACAGAGGAATGATCGGGTCACTGCTGTATTTAACTGCTACTAGACCAGACATTATGTTCTCCACTTGTCTATGTGCTAGATATCAAGCTGATCCAAAGAAATCCCATTTGCTCGCTGTCAAAAGAATATTCAGATATCTGAAGGGTACACCAAATCTTGGTCTCTGGTACCCATATGGTTCAGATTTCTCACTGAAAGGATATTCAGATTCTGATCATGCTGGATGCAAGATGGACAGAAAAAGCACCTCTGGTAGCTGTCAGTTTCTTGGAGAAAAGCTTGTAAGCTGGTCAAGCAAGAAACAAAATTCTGTCTCAACTTCTACTGCTGAGGCTGAATATGTAGCTGCTGGAGCCTGCACTGCTCAAATTCTGTGGATGAGGAATCAGCTCGCTGACTATGGCTTTGACTTCGAAAATGTTCCAATTTATTGTGACAGTCAAAGTGCTATTGCCATAGCCAACAATCCTGTGATGCACTCAAGAACAAAACATATTGATGTCAGATATCATTTCATCAGGGACCACGTCATGAAAGGTGACATTGAATTACATTTCATTCCAACTGATTACCAACTCGCTGATATTTTTACAAAACCTTTAGATGAGAAAAGATTCACCTTTCTCATCAGCGAGTTGGGCATGCTGAACCTGAATGATTAAAACCTGATTGTTTAATGAAAAGGTAGTTACTGAATAAATAATTTATTTCTATTAACTCGCTGATCTATTATTCTCACTGATGCAATCAGCAAGAACAATAAGTTAGCATAGTTATAATAAATAAACTATATACTTGGTAACTGCACATGAAAATTCCTTATATCATATGAATAAACTATATCTTATGATTCGCATACTTGACTAGCTGATTGGATTTGTATTCTAAGTTGAAATTTGATCAACGACATCAAATGTGAAACATAATATTTATTTTATTTTAAGATATAACTTATTTTCATCTCGCTGAGACATGATGTATCAGAGAAAGTTTCGTTTTAATATTGCATTTATTTCGACATATATTCCTTACAATTAATACACTTTGTATTTAATTTGTAACGATTTATATTCTTCATAAATACTTTATTAAAATATCTTATGGGAACTCGAAAAGGTACACTTTTTCTGACACCTCGTATACCTTTTCCGGCGCACCTCTCCCATCACCATTTAATGTTACCACCCCTCACCATCATCACCCTACTCCACTACCACCAACCACTTATATTTTAATATTTTTTTTACCCTTTTTGACCACGTACATACTCGTTATAACCACATATTTTTCACACCAGCAACCGTATATAAGCAGCGAAACCCCCACCTTTTCATTCTTTACGCTCTCTAATTTTATTTTTTTTCAACTTCATCTTCTTCATATTTTTCTCTGCAAATTTCTAACTTTTTCAAATTTCTACTTTCTTTTCAAAAGTGGCAAGGAATAAATTTTTCAACAATACCTACACTCCTACCCCAGAGATTAAAGCTCTTCGAGCCTCTGCGGTCAGCGAGAACCTTGTCGTTACAGTTTCCAAATCTAACTATTTGGGAAATGTAACCTGTACTAAACCTGAGTATGCGGAGGTGATAAACTTTTTGAAAAATCATTTTATCCTCCCTGCTCTTACCTTGTCTCCTGGGGAAATGAACCCAGAATGGCTCAGTGAGTTCTGGTATACCTGCACTCACTCAGTCGTCTCTGGTGTTTCCCAACTCCAGGGTTTTATTGACAATGGTACCCAACCTATAATAATAACTGCCAACACCATTCGCTCTATTTTACAACTGCCGACCCTTGAGTCATACGAGTCATTGCCAGAGAGCGACGTTGCCAAACAAGGCCTCGTCGAGCTCACTGAGATTGAGTGTAAATACTCAGTCGATGGCAATAAAACCAAAATGGATGGTGTTTGGAATGCCCTTTTTACTAATTTCATTCAATCTTTGGGCACAAAATCAGGGAGCTATGATCAATTCAGCTCCCTGGAAGCACGGATCAGTTGGTCACTAGTCAACTCTCTACGAGTTGACTATGCAAGTGTGATCTTCAATGAACTGATCACCAAGATCGCTGAGCCTGCCAGGGCAAAATATGTACCTTACCCAAGGTATCTCTCACTGATCTTTAGGGATCAGTTTGATGCCTATGATAGGGTATCATTTCAGGGATTTGAGCCCACTCTGGTAGGATCTCAAATTTTTGCAAAACCAGCGACTGTAGTTTTACCTGCTTTTATGAAGCATCCGGGGATCCTTGCACCCCAGCCTGTAACTGCTGTACACATGTCAGTTGCTGCCCCCCCCCCCCATCGACCACGTCACTGACCACACCCCCAGTGACTACTGTTGGTCAACCACCAATCAAGAAACCACCAACTGCTCCCAAGAAAAAATCCAAATTAGGGTCCCTGACATTAAAGGATCAGGGACATAGCAAAAAGAAGACATCTACGGATGCCAGTGGTGAATCAGTGACTGTACGTTCAGTTACTGAGGGCACCACTGCTGAACCCTTAACTTTAACTGCTTCACTGGACTCCCGAAAGTCCAGTGATTCTACAAAGGGAAAACTACAGACAGCTGCAGTGGATCAAACCACTGTTAGCAGTGATTCGGGTGCACCCCACACCCTCAGATCGAGTCAACCCAGCCACTTGTCATCCTCACAAAAGGGTGACATTTCATTAAAAGGGCAAGTGACATCAGTGGGTGATAACACACTCATAGCTGATGTCACACCACTGGTTACAGACCCGGGCCATCTCTCATCTATCACTGCACCGACTGCCAATGTCTCACCACTGACCCATGGTGAGATACAGGTCGCTACTTCTATTTCCAATGAACCACCAGCTAAATCACAAGCTGATGATGAGGAAATCATGCCAATGGACACTTCTGAGGACACCCAACCCATTCCTCCACCTACCTCCAACTCACCTATCAGAGAGCTCACCCCCACATCTTTCTCCAGTGACAACATCCAAGCTGCTGCTGATCAGACCACACCCCCTGATCCTATAGCCCAATCTACACCTACCCCCATTATTAATACCCAAACTACTCCCCCAAACACCTCCACTCACTCCACATCAGATCAGCTACTGATGGAGTACATTGCCCAATCCCAAACCCAAATTAAGATGCTCACTGAAGACCGTGAGGCACTTATTGGCAATGTCTCTGTCCTCCAGAAAGCTGTTGCTGCTCTCACTGATGTGTATAACTCCATTGAACCATGGAGTGCATCCGTTAGTGAGAGGGTCCAAACAGTAGCTGATGCTAGTGCTGCAATAAACCATGCAGTCACTGAGCTAGCCTCCACCTCCAACACCAACTTCACCAATCAAGCTGCTGCTATTGCCCAGCTCACCACCAACCAAAATGACCTAGCCATCTCTGTATCCAACTACCTTTATAACACTGACAAAGTTATTAAGGTGCTTCCACAGGTTGTTTCACAGCTCACACAGACTAGAGCTGAGGTCGCTGCCCTGCGTGAGGAGAACGCAGACTTCACTGATCAGATACTTAGGGCAGTTGATCAGTTTGAGCGAACCAGTCAGGGGGAGAGTGAAGAAGAGGACTTGGTCTCTGATCCAGAGATGCCCCGTAAGATGACTGATCCGCTATCAAACAAGGCTCACAGGGACATAGTGCTCACTACCTATGCACTTCGTCCTATTGCTGAGCAACCTGTGCTGGAGGCCCTTGCAGTTGCTAAACTGCATTGGGTGGATATGGAGATAGCTACTGACATGGTGGCTGTCGCTGAAAGCTTTCCTGAGTTCAGTGCTGAAGAGCTCAGGAACTATAATGGGCTGGTACAGCAATGGGCAGTGGATGATACTGCTAGGATTGAGGGTACCTCAGTGAGCTACGAATTGGCTCGCTGGGAGTGGATGAATAGGGATGTGATAGCTGATGCATCTGATGATGAGGAGGATGATACCATCATGCATGATGCTGATGATAATGATGATGATAATAATGATGATGGCCAGGGAGGTGGTCATGGAAATGGTCAGGGATCAGATGATGAAGATGATGTGAATATGGAGGATCAGCAACCCATATCATCTGTCATGAAAAGAAAAAGGACCAGTGACACCTCTCCAGCATCTACTCCTCCATCAAAGAAACAACAGGTCAGTGATCCTCAATTACATATTGTTATATCTGAGGTAGCTGCACCTTCATCTCCACCAGCAACCCTAAACCTACCCTCACCTACAGCAACTACAAACACAACAACCCAAACAGTCCAAATAACCACACCTACCCCAGCAACTATAACACCAATCTCCACAGCAACTCCTTCCAACACTACCACATCAGATACCTCCCCCACAGCATGCCTTTCCTCTGACTCAGCCTCAGATACCCCTTGTCCTGATGAAACAAAAGATCAGAGAATTGCCAGAAAGATAAAGGCAAGACGGGACAGGGAGCAAGAGATGATATTACAAATAACCTTTCAGGCTGAGTTAAGAGAAGAACAAGAAAGGAAAAGGTTGCTGAAAGAGCAATCAGATGCTGACAGAGCATACCTACTGGAATTGAGCTCCAAAGATGCCAATGAAAGGGCCAGACTTCTTAAACAAAAGAAAGATCAAGAAGAGTCTGATGCTGCAATTGCCAGGGTACTTGCTGAGATAGAAGAGAGTGAGCTAGAGCAACAGAAACTGAAAAAGTCAGCTAGCAAGAGCTCTAAAAAGAAAGGGGGAGCTGTCAAAACAGCAATGGATAGAAAGTGGGATGAAATTGATAGAAAGAGATTTGCTGCCAGAATGACAGGAAGATCAAACCCTGCACCTATCACCAAGGTCAAACTGAAAAAGTCAAGGAACCAATCTCAACCTCAGCTACTTATACAAAGAGGTTCAGAGACTCAATCAATGCTACTTGATCAAGTATGCAAGCTGCACAGAGAAGAATGGAATGAGATAAGGCTTGCTATCAGCCACTCTACAAGTGCAGCTAAGGTTGATGTCATGAAGGAGATTGACAGACTCTATCAGAAAATGGTGTCACTGCAACTCCTCAGACCAGAAGATACTGTCATACATGGTGAGGAAATTGTTCAGCCACCTAGTCCAAGGTATAGATCAGGTACCAGTAGCATCTATCGAATCCCCAACACTTCAAGGCTTAATCTATCTATCCCTGCTGGTGTGCCAAAGCTTGAAGGTCATGAGGTCACTAAAGGAGAGAAGGGTCTGGTATACAGGGACCTAAATGGTGCCCTTAGGTTTCAGAGAGAAGCTGAACTTGAGAAAGTTGATCAAGAACAACTCATACACCTGATCAGGTCAGCTAGCATGCTTCCAACAGATTCAAAGATCAGAAAAGCTATTCTCGATGAAGCCTTGGCCAGAAAGTTCAGATACCTGCCCTCCAAAGACAAATATGAACTTGAAGCTGAGCTTGGTATAGTGAAGGAAGAGGAGATGTGGAGAGATAAATAGCTTAGACATTTTGTAATAGATAGCTTCTGTAAATAATTTGTTCTACGATATATATGAGGTTTGTATCAAGAAAATCTACAAGTGCAAGTCAATGGGCAACCTCCTATCAGAGACTCAAAATCTTTTCAACTACAAAAATTTACAAGGACAAGTCTCTGAACATTCAACTTATCAACAAAGTAACGGGGAGATTATTGAGTCTAAAACTTCCTGCAACTAGTTTGTCTAAGGGAGCTCTGACTTAAACCATTTAGGGGGAGATTGTTAAGTCACTGATCGTCAAACTCAAGATGGTCGCTGATCTCAATGATTAAGGGGGAGACTTAGATAATGTCTACAAGCAGATTGTTAAAGTCATTAGTCGCTGATAAGCGAAGTCACTGATGGTGTCTTATTCTCTTAAGTCTCTGACCCTCTTACTGAAGATCTCTCTGTGAAGAAATGTTTCAAGTCAAGCTCCTGTTGCTGAAAGTTTATGTTCGCTGATCTTCTCTCACTCTGAGTTACTGAAAGAGAATGATGTTCAACTTTGTGTGTCGCTGATCATCATCAGCGAGTGCATTACTCTCTGTACATGGAGTATGATTCAAGTTGAAGATAGTGTTGCTGAAGGTTTTCTTGTCGCTGATTGTATCTTAGACCAGTAGAAGAAGAATTTATAAAGATCAAAGACTCAACTATGTGTGTCGCTGATACTCATCTATCAGCGAGAGTCTCCAAGTCTTCTTGAGTTCTCTCATCTGCTGAATAAAAGAAGTCGCTGAAGATTAGCTGTTCAAGTCATTCTTTAGAGCATGTTAGCTCGCATCGAGAATGAGAAGAATTGATACATCTATCAGTGACTGCAGCATTAAATGCCGCATTAAATAAGAAGTCAACATTCGGCGTTACTACGGCGTAGCACGTGTTCCTCGAAACTTGAAAAGAGTAACGTGGAAGCTTTTGATTGGTCTATGGTACAAGGTGATATTTTCCAAGACAGAATGTCGTGCCATGATACATCACATCTCAACTACCTCTCCAATCAAGCAGCGACACGTGTCCATCAGATCCGGAAATCAAGGATTTCAGCGTCTATAAATAGCGCAGTATGTTGTGCTTCATTGTGTGTCGATTACTTGTATTGTCACTTGTTTGTCAGTGACTAGTTTGTCTAAGATACAAGTAACACCAGCAAGTGAACTAGTAGCGTGTTTGTCCACTACTAGTTTACTTCAGCGAGTGAGCAGTTAGCGTGTTTGTCCACTACTGCTCATCTCTTTGTACTAGCTGTATTGTTTGATTTAGATTAGCTTTGGCTAATCTATTCCGCAAATCAACAAGAGATAAATTTCATCAATAAAAGAATTTATCTTTCAGCTATATGTGTATCAGCATCTGAACTGTTTATCTTATATACATACTTGTGTTCATATTGTTGTTACCTTAATACGGTTAAAAACTTGTTAATCAAATACAACTCATTATAAAAGAAAAGAAAAGTTTTTAATTGTATTCAACCCCCCCTTCTACAATTAACTCACTGTTAACGATTCACAATCACTAATATAATAGTGATTAGGGACTCACATAAACTATAATTGATTAGATAATAACATTCGAGACCCCGAAGTTAGTTAACCTTAATATACATTGAAGAGCTTCATAAAGGATACTTAAACCCGACCATAGGTATAACACATCACACATTGTTTTTTTTTTCTTCTTACAAAGTCGGAAGCGCAATCCCATTTTTATTATATAATAGATGACATGACGTCAATTACCAAAAATATTATACAAGTTATACGTATTATTTGTTAAATTACAAACTATCAAAATGTATCTGGGCAATATAAAGTATCAAAATAATATCAGAGTAGTCGTGGTCAACAACTTCCAAGCACTCCTTGCCCAGTCCCATTCAAGTCAAACCTGCAAGGAGTAAACAACGGGATTAGCACGAAGCTAAGTGAATAAACGTGTTACAAGCAGTTTGACTTAGCTCAACATAATTAATTATTAACAATTAACACATAGACTCAACATCACCAAGAGGATCAGTGGTCCTTGTGGCGCCCTCAGACTGTGGTGGCCCATCAAGCAACACTTATAATCACTGCAGGCCATTACAGTGATTTACCGATAACTGTTTACTACCTTTAACCAACATAAGTTCCATTTACAATACATGTTCACAATTCCTATGTTGGTTAACCTGTAGCAACCCAGTCCAACAATTGTTGACCTCCGATACCACACATTGCTTAAAGCAGTTTATATATATATATATATATATATATATATATATATATATATATATATATATATATATCACAGCAAGAATCAACATTTAACACTCCTATGTTTAATTTGTTGTAACTAATACGTCACAACCAAATCATAATGAAGTCCCAAGTCAATTCACCTGTCAACTTCGATCCACTTACTCAGCTCACTAACTCACTAAGTCTTCGGTGTATCTGTAAACACCACAAAGCAATGGAGTTAGTAACTCAATTCAATTCTCACAGTAACTAAGTTAATATAACTGTGTATCAACAATAGAACACTTTATATTTTAAGCACGTACCAACTAACTTATTTATTAACACATATTATTTAATACATACATACAATATATACATATATATATATATATATATATATTTCTTGTCTTATATAAACAAAGAACAACAATCAGATTTCAAGAACAGGGGCAGTACCAGCCGGCTAGGAGAGGTACCCGCCGGCTACTCTCCCTTTCACTAAAACAGAATTTGCCCTAAACCGGGCTACCCGTCGGGTACTTGCCCCAGACCCAGATCTGTTCTTGCTGCTGCTGCTGTTCAACACGACTAACAATTCAAAAACTCAATTTCTAGCTTACCAAAACAATTTCAAGCCTCAAATAACTTAAACCAAACATGTTATAACATCACATAACTAAGTTTCAATCCTCAATTCATCATAATTCAAACAAATCACCTAAACCTATAAATTGCACATTTTAAGTAAATTTCAAGAAATCAACAAATTCTTCATGTAATCATCATGTAATCAACATATTAGACTCAAGAATCATTATTCAATTATCACACAACTAATTTCTAGCTTCAATTTCATATGGTTCACTCAATAATCCAATCATTCACATAAAATCATAAAGAACATCAAGAAACTTACTTACACTTTAAATAGATGAAGATGATGATAATGAAATCAAAGCTATAATCAATCAATCACTTGTTATTGTTTCCTAATCTTGAAATTCTTGATTTGTGGTTTTGTAGTTTGAGGTTTATGCAAAAGGTTGAAGATGAAATGAATGGAAATGGAACTTTATTCTTTTTGGGAAAGTTAAAACAGGTCGGCTCAATATTAACAGTGTAATATTATATCCGTCTTAAGTTTATTGTCTGGAACCTAAATACCAATTGCGAGAAAACTATTTTATTGTACTGTGAACTAGAACTATTTAAAACGGATAATATTTCACTAGTCACAATTAATCCTTTGACCAAATTTCCTAAGTTATAATTCACATTATAAAAGGCACAAATGTTGAAATATAACAATTAATAATATCAAGGTTTAAAAATTACCAGATTACCCTCGAATCACAACGCGGGTGTTACAAATCTTCCCCCCTTAGGAAGATTTCGTCCCCGAAATCTCGCTAGAGACAAATAAATGAGGGTATCGTGAGCGCATGCTCGACTCAGTCTCCCAAGTAAGGTTCGCCCCCAAACTATGTTTCCATTTAACCAGAACCATCGGTATCTCTTTCTTACGTAACTTAGTCACCTTTCTATCAACTAACTCAATAGGCTCCTCGACTAATTTCTAACTAAAATCAACTCTAAGGTCCTGTAATGGGAGAATTTGGGATTGATCCTCCACATTACATTTCCTCAGATAATAAACATTAAAAGTGTCGTGAATACCCGATAACTCAGAAGGAAGATCTAAGGCGACTGTCTGATCATTAACTACCTGTCTGATTCTAAAAGGACCAATATACCTTGGGGCCAGTTTTCCACGTTTTCCAAATCTAATTACCCCTTTCCACGAGGAAACTTTCAGATAAACTAACTCACCCTCAACAAAAGTAACGGGTCATCGGCGCGGGTCAGCATACTGTTTCTGCCTATCTCTGGCGGCTTTCAATTTCTCGCGAGCTATAGCAACCTTATCCGCTGTAATCTGTACAATGTCAGGACCAGCAAATTGCTTTTCCCCAGCCTCTAACCAACAAGTAGGTGTTCTGCAGCGACGCCCATATAACATCTCATATGGTGGCATGCCGATACTGGAATGATACGAGTTATTATAAGCAAACTCTACCAAAGGCAAGTGAGAATCTCAAGAACCACCATACTCTAACACACAAGCTCGCAACATATCTTCCAGAGTCTGAATGGTACGCTCTTTCTGACCATCTGTCTGGGGATGATAAGTCGTACTGAGATTAACTCTGGTACCCAATTCTCACTGTAAACTCTGCCAAAACCTAGAAACAAACTTGGAATCCCTGTCTGACACAATAGATAACGGAATCCCATGCCTCGAAACTATCTCATGAATATACAACGGAGCCAACCGAGTCAAAGAAGCAGTCTCACTGGTAGCCAGAAAATGAGCACTCTTGGTCAATCTGTCAACAATTACCCAAATCATATCATTACCTTTCTGTGTTCGGGTAAGTTTAGTGACAAAATCCATAGTAATATGCTCCCATTTCCACTCGGGAATATCAAGCTGTCTCAATGAACCATATGGTTTCTGATGCTCTGCTTTTACCTGAGAACATATATGACAAGTTTCCACAACACGTACAACATCGGTTTTCATTGTAGGCCACCAATATAAAGGTTTCAGGTCATTATACATTTTTGTACTTCCGGGATGAATAGACAATCTAGATTTATGAGCCTCTGACAATATCAAATCTCGAAGTCCCCCAATCAATGGAACCCAAACTCGAGACTGAAAGGTTTTTAAACCCCGAGAATCATCAACTAACAATTCCTTTCGTTTCAGCATAATTTCAGATTTCAAATTAACATCCAATAAGGCTTCCAATTGGGCAGCTTTTAATTTAGAAATCAAATCAGAAGAAATCTCTAAACGCATAAAACATACCCGATCGGAAGATGACTTTCGCTCAGTGCGTCTGCTACCACATTAGCTTTACCCGGGTGATATTGGATTTCACAGTCATAATCCTTAATTAGCTCCAACCAACGCCTTTGTCGCATATTTAAATCTTTCTGTGTAAACATATACTGCAAACTCTTATGGTCAGTACAAATTACGCATTTAGTACCGTATAAATAGTGCCTCCAAATCTTTAATGCAAATACAACAGCGGCAAGTTCTAGATCATGAGTAGGGTAATTCTTTTCATGAGTTTTCAACTGGCGAGAAGCATAAGCAATTACCCGATCCCTTTGCATCAAAACACATCCCAACCCAGCATAAGAAGCATCACAATAAACAATAAAGTCATCAGAACCATCTGGTAAAGCTAAAACTGGGGCCTGACATAATAACTATTTCAAAGTCTAAAAGGCTATTTCCTGTTGATCATCCCACTGAAATCTAACATTCTTACGTGTTAATTTAGTCAACGGGCTAGCAATCTTAGAAAAATCTTTGATGAACTTTCTGTATTAACCCGCCAATCCCAGAAAATTCTTAATTTCAGAAGGAGATTTAGGTGTATTCCAATTCATCACTGCCTCAACCTTAGACGGATCCACTTTTATCCCGTCATTACAAATAACATGCCCCAAAAACTGAACCTCTCGCAACCAGAATTCACATTTTGAAAATTTAGCATACAGATGTTCCCTTTTTAGAGTTTCCAGATTAAGTCTCAAATGATGTTCATATTCGGACTCAGACTTTGAATAAATCAGAATATCATCAATAAACACAATCACAAACTTATCAAGAAAAGGACGACATACCTGATTTATTAAATCCATAAACACGGCAGGAGCATTAGTCAAACCAAATGGCATAACTAAGAACTCATAATGGCCATACCTGGTACGTAAAGCAGTCTTAGGAATATCTTCTTCACGAACTCGCACCTGGTGATAACCTGATCTCAAATCAATCTTAGAAAAATAAGAAGATCCCTGCAACTGGTCAAATAACTCATCAATCCTGCGTAAAGGATACTTATTCTTCACAGTTCTTTTATTCAGTTCCCTGTAATCAATACACATTCGAAGAGTACTGTCTTTCTTTTTTACAAATAAAACAGAAGCACCCCAGGGAGAAGAACTAGGTCTGATAAAACCTTTATCTAACAGTTCCTGAATTTGAGTCATCATTTCACGAATTTCTGAAGGTGATAATCTGTAAGGAGACTTAGCTACAAGGGAGGAACCAGGAATCAAATCAATCTGATACTCAACTTCCCTAACAGGGGGTAAACCAGGCAACTCGTCAGGGAAAACCTTCGGGTATTCAGAAACCACCCGGACATCAGACACTATTTTCTTTTCTAACTTGGTATTCACAACATAGGCCAAATAGAACTCACAACCTTTAGCTAAAGATTTTCTAGCTTTCAATACTGAAATTAAAGGAATGCTGCCTTTTTCCCGTTCTCCGCGAGCCAATACATATGACTTATCGGAAATTGAGATTTTTATCAACTTTTTGTGACACTCAATATTGGCTTTGTTTTGACTTAGCCAATTCATACCCAACACCACATCAAAACTGGGAATAGGTAATAGAAGAAATGAAACAGGAAAGTCATGACCTTCTATTGTAATATTAGCACCAGTTACCGAAGTGGTAACAGGAACCATTTTGCCAGTTTCTATTTCTACCTCAATAGGGTTCACAATCAACGAGGGAGTCAACTTTAACTTTTCACAGAATTTCACAGATATAAATGAACAGTTTGCTCCAGAATCAAAAAGAACACGTGCTGGTACAGAATTAACAAGAAAAGTATCCGTAATGACGTCCTCGGTGACGACAGCTTCATCAACTGTCATCTGAAATGCACGGCTAGCAGCTGGTGGCGGATTTTTCCGCTTTTGGCTCGAAAAAGAGGAACCACCACCCATACCCGATCCCTGTCTCCTGACCTCAGGGCAATCACCAGCTCTGTGACCTTCCTTATGACAGTTCCAGCAAACCTGATTAGGATAAGTGCAATCTCTAGCTGAGTGTCCCAATATTCCACATTTAATGCATCTCGATGTCTGAATAGTACAAGGCCCTGTATGTCTAGACTTGCATCTGGTACAATAAGAACTATCAGAGGTAAAACCACCAAAACCAATCCTCCTGCTAGGCTGTATACCCTGCCATTTCTGCTTCCCTCGGCTCGAAGAATCACTCCGTGGTCTTTGTTGAAACTTTTCTTTATTCTGCTGTCTCTTGGCCTGAATATCACTGTTTACAGAACGTGCCAAATCAAAAGCCTGGGGAAGTGTACCTGCTAGTCTCACTGTGGTACGGGACTCAGGGGGTAAAGTCTTCGCAAAACGGTCAATCTTGTTTCTATCAGTTGGGACCCACTGCTGCACAAATCTCAACTTCACAGAAAACTGTCTGATAAGCTCATCAATGGACATCTGGTCAGTCTTCTGTAAATCAAGAAATTCCTGTCTGACACGTTCAAGGTTAAACTCTGAGCAATATTGCTTACAAACTTCGACATGAAAGTCTGACCATCTAATAGTACTAAGCTGTTGTGGAGTCAATGGTGCAGTGATAGAATCCCACCATGACATAGCCTGACCCTTTAACAGCTGTACTATATACTGCACCTTATCTTCTTCCTCGCAATGACAAGCATCAAGCTTTCTCTCAACATCTCTTAACCAGTCTAAAGTAATAGTGGGATCAGAACTCCGAGAATAATGAGAAGGATTACTGGACATAAATGTCTTCAGAGAACAACCTTTCTTTTGCTGCTGTAACTGTGAAAATGCAGGTATCTGAAAACCAGAAGATCCAAAAGCAGAAAATGGAACAGAAGTCTGAAATCGATAACTCTGAGATTGCTGCTGAGGAATATATGGAACAGATGTAGGAATCCGAAAAGTAGATGTAATAGGTGGAGCAGTACTCTCAATATGCTGATAACCTGAAGTCTGACGCTGAGAATAATCAGTCAGCTGCCTTTGCTGCTCTAATACCTGAGCCTCTAATCGCATAATATACTCTTGATCTGTTTCTCCACCAACCGAATGAGAAGTACCCTGATTATCTGGATGCACATCTGTCTCTGAAGCATGGTTATGGGTAGGGTCTGGTTGCTCATTCTCAGTCATTCCTGTAATCACAACACATCTCACAATTTGTTAATTGTTAGTACTAATATACTAACCAATCACAATTTCATAACTAATTCCCATAACTTGGAATGTTGACCAATACCACTGGGTTTGGGATTGAACACATTACCATTGCTCAATTCGCCCAAACCTAAGCTCTGATACCAATTTATAACACACCACACATTGTTTTTTTTTTTTTTTTTTTTACAAAGTCGGAAGCGCAATCCCATTTTTATTATATAATAGATGACATGACGTCAATTACCAAAAACATTATACAAGTTATAAGTATTATTTGTTAAATTACAAACTATCAAAATGTATCTGGGCAATATAAAGTATCAAAATAATATAGTCGTGGTCAACAACTTCCAAGCACTCCTTGCCCAGTCCCATTCAAGTCAAACCTGCAAGGAGTAAACAACGGGATTAGCACGAAACTAAGTGAATAAACCTATTACAAGCATTTTGACTTAGCTCAACATAATTAATTATCAACAATTAACACATAGACTCAACATCACCAAGAGGATCGGTGGTCCTTGTGGCGCCCTCAGACCGCGGTGGCCCACCAAGCAACACTTATAATCACTGCAGGCCATTACAGTGATTTACCGATAATTGTTTACTACCTTTAACCAACATAAGTTCCATTCACAACACATGTTCACAATTCCTATGTTGGTTAACCTGTAGCAACCCAGTCCAACAATTGTTGACCTCCGATACCACACATTGCTTAAAGCAGTTTATATATATATATATATATATATATATATATATATATATATATATATATATATACATATATATATATCACAACAAGAATCAACATTTAACACTCCTATGTTTAATCTGTTGTAACTAATACGTCACAACCAAATCATAATGAAGTCCCAAGTCAATTCACCTGTCAACTTCGATCCACTTACTCAGCTGACTAACTCACTGAGTCTTCGGTGTATCTGTAAACACCACAAAGCAATGGAGTTAGTAACTCAATTCAATTCTCACAGTAACTAAGTTAATATAACTATGTATCAACAATAGAACACTTTATATTTTAAGCACGTACCAACTAACTTATTTATTAACACATATTATTTAATACATACATACAATATATACATATATATATATATATATATATATATATATTTCTTGTCTTATATAAACAAAGAACAACAATCAGATTTCAAGAACAGGGGCAGTACCAGCCGGCTAGGAGAGGTACCCGCCGGCTACTCTCCCTTTCACCAAAACAGAATTTGCCCTAAACCGGGCTACCCGCCGGGTAAGGGGAGTACCCGCCGGGTACTTGCCCCAGACCCAGATCTGTTCTTGCTGCTGCTGTTCAACACGACTAACAATTCAAAAACTCAATTTCTAGCTTACCAAAACAATTTCAAGCCTCAAATAACTTCAACCAAACATGTTATAACATCACATAACTAAGTTTCAATCCTCAATTCATCACAATTCAAACAAATCACCTAAACCTATAAATTGCACATTTTAACTAAATTTCAAGAAATCAAGAAATTCTTCATGTAATCATCAAGTAATCAACATATTAGACTCAAGAATCATTATTCAATTATCACACAACTAATTTCTAGCTTCAATTTCATATGGTTCACTCAATAATCCAATCATTCATATAAAATCATAAAGAACATCAAGAAACTTACTTACACTTTAAATAGATGAAGATGATGATAATGAAATCAAAGCTAGAATCAATCAATCACTTGTTATTGTTTCCTAATCTTGAAATTCTTGATTTGTGGTTTTGTAGTTTGAGGTTTATGCAAAAGGTTGAAGAAGAAATGAATGGAAATGGAACTTTATTCTTTTTGGGAAAGTTAAAACAGGTCGGCTCAATATTAACAGTGTAATATTATATCCGTCTTAAGTTTATTGTCTGAAACCTAAATACCAATAGCGAGAAAACTATTTTATTGTACTGTGAACTAGAACTATTTAAAACGGATAATATTTCACTAGTCACAATTAATCCTTTAACCAAATTTCCTAAGTTATAATTCACATTATAAAAGGCACAAATGTTGAAATATAACAATTAATAATATTAAGGTTTAAAAATTACCAGATTACCCTCGAATCACAACGCGGGTGTTACAGTAGGAGGCTATCCAGGATACTTAAACCCGACCAAGGAGGATATCCACTTTTATACTTCAACATAGAATCAATTAGCTGACAAAGGTAAACATATAAGAGAATTTGAATATAACATGGATAGTTTAGATTAAATGTATCTCCAATCTACCTAATTTACCTTAGTTGTCTCTTAATTATTTCAATTACTTTAGTTATCTTAATTTTGTATCAAAATAAGTATAAGTTCACACGAAACTAAACCGTAACCCCCTTTTATCTGTAACATTAATTGTAATTAATTATGAATATTGTAAAATTCGATTAGGGATTAATGATTCTACTTCCCTGTGTTCGATACTTGGACTTACTTATAAAGCTATATTATACGAACGGGTTAGTCTTGCATGTATTGTGTGATAGTATTATTTAGTATGTCTTTGATTTAAAACTTGTTACTTAAATTGACTATACTTAGCACACATCAAGTTTTTGGCGCTGCTGCCGGGGAGCGGTAATATTAAAGTTTCTCCCCTGTAAAAATATAATTTTTTGTATATTCAAACTCAATTAAAAAATCGGCTCACCCATTGAAAGTACTAACAAAAACAAAGGTATAAGGAGAGCTAAGCTCTGCTTTTATTAAGAAGTAAGGTGCTTCTCAAAAGAGGTAGGTTTTTAATACGTTTCGCGCTGACCTATTTCTCCGCTTTTGTGTACAATCATTGGAACTACCGAGGACTTTTGACTAACCTTGTAAACTAACCTACTGTTGTAAATCTTTAACTTAACCTAATTACTTGTATATGTAATAACTAACTAACTTACATTTTTAATTAATATATCGTTCGTGGTTTTTGGGTTGGGTATTTCTTATTCATTATTCAATTTTGAATGTGTTTTATTATTGAATTATGTTATTGGTCTGCAACAACCTAATCATGAACTGTATTTGCATCTAACATTTTAAGTTTAATTTTAATTCTACTAGTACTACTGAATTTTGTTTTTGTTCGCAGATGATTGTATGACTCGGACACTTCACCCGGATCCACTCAATCCATTTGACGAACCAGAAAGGGAATTTCATTCAAGAAAACATTTATCTTATGCACCACCAAATTCACCGGTACAAGGAGTATCATCTGACTAAGATTACGAGTTGTTTCCTAATAGACTCATCAACACGGTAGAATACGGGTATCACTCCGAATCGGAGTTTGGTGAGGATAAATTACCTTCCAGAGCACCTACTTTATACCTAAGTGACTCAGAACAAGAAATCGTTATACCGGAAACAAATATGGCAGACATAGCTAACATGACGCTTGAGGATTACACGATTCAAACTCGTGGAGACCCTCGACCTGGAGTGGTTCGTCCTGCCATAGCTAGAGAAGGGGAATTTGAATTAAAAGGCCAATTTCTGAAAGAACTTAGAGAAAATCCCTTTTTAGGAGAAGATAAGGAAGATGCTAATGAACATGTGGAGAAAATTTTGGAAATCGCAGATATGTTCAATATTCCTAATGTAACTAGAGATCAGGTTATGCTAAGAGTGTTTCCCTTAACACTCAAGGATGGGGCAAAAAGATGGATTAACAATGAACCAGCCGGATCAATTACTACGTGGGAGGATCTGAGGACTAAATTTTTGAAAATGTATTGTACTCCTTCAAAGACGTCAAGGATGATTGATGAAATAAGGAACTTTAAACAAAAATCTGATAAATCTTTATATCAAGCTTGGGAGAGATATAAAGAAATGTTACATAAGTGTCATCAGCATGATTTGAATGTGCAACAGGAAATCACCATTTTCTATAAAGGGGTTGACCGTGCTACACGCCAACAATTGGAGGCACGAGGACCAGTACCTAAAAAGACTCCTGCTGTCGCACGAGCTGGAATAGAAGAATTAGCAAAACATTCACAACTATGGGATGATGGATCGACAGGTTGGAATAAATCTTTGGAAGATAGTGAAGGACTTGCAGCTATCACAGCTAAATCGGAAAGCTTAGGAAGAGATATCAAGAAAGTTAATGAACAAGTTCATGCTATCAGAATTGGATGTGAAATCTGTGGAGGAAATCATTTGAAAACTGAATGTCCGAATAAAGATGTTGAAGTGGTCACTGAAGAGGTAATGTATGGGGATTACCAAGGAATTCCTAGTTATAGATAAGTGACGAATTTTAGAAGAAATAATCAAGGTACAACTCAGCAATATCAACAAGGAGGACCAGGATTTTATGTTAAAACAGGATAAAATCCGTCTATGAGTGATAGATTAGGATCTTTGGAGAATACTATAGTGAAATTGTTTGAAGATAGTAAGAAGAAAATGGATGATTCTGATGTAAAAATGCGTAACCAGGAAGCATCAATGAAACAAATTGAAGGGACTGTTCATCAAATTGCTAAAGTTCTACAAAAAAGATTTCCAGGAACATTACCAGGATTTAGGGAAACAAATCCGAGAGAAGACGCCAAGGCAGTAGTCACTAGAAGCGGTAAAAATTCTAACCTTCCTATTATTCCTGACAAAACTATTGAATCTGAGCAGGTTGATAAATCAAGAGAAGAAGTGGAAGAAAACAATATTCAGGCTCAAAAACCAAATAAAATTTCTTCATTCAAGGATTATACACCCCCACCACCATATCCTGCTGCTTTGAGAAAAGGGAGAGATGAAGAACAATACCATAAGGGACTGTTCATCAAATTGCTAAAGTTCTGCAAGAAAGATTTCCAGGAACATTACCAGGATTTACGGAAACAAATCCGAGAGAAGACGCCAAGGCAGTAGTCACTAGAAGCGGTAAAAATTCTAACCTTCCTATTATTCCTGACAAAACTATTGAATCTGAGCAGGTTGATAAATCAAGAGAAGAAGTGGAAGAAAACAATATTCAGGATGAAAAACCAAATGAAATTTCTTCATTCAAGGATTATACACCCCCACCAACATATCCTGCTGCTTTGAGAAAAGGGATAGATGAAGAACAATACCATAAATTTCTAGAGAATCTAAAGCAATTACATATCAACATACCGTTTGTCGAAGCTATTCAACAAATGCCAAAATATGCTAAATATCTGAAGGAGCTGTTGACCAACAAAAGCAAGCTGGAATATGACAAAAGTAACGATAAATGAGAGATGTTCAGCACTGATACAGAACAAACTACCACCAAAAGTCAAAGATCTAGGGAGTATTACTATACCTTGCTTAATTGGTGGCATGTCTATTAATAATGCATTGGCAGATTTAGGAGCTAGCATTTCATTAATGCCTTATACTTTATACACCCGTCTAGGATTGGGAGAACCAAAACCGATCCGAATGTGTATTGAACTAGCTGATAGATCTGTACAATATCCCAAGGGTATGGTTGAAAATGTTTTAATTAAAGTTGATAAATTTGTATTTTCATGTGATTTTGTCATATTAGATATGGTAGAAGACCCTAGAGTCCCTATTATACTAGGAATGCCATTTTTAGCAACAACCCACGCCTTAATTGATGTTTTTAACAGACAAATTACTATGCAGGTTGGGAATGATAAAGTTATATTCAACGTTAATGATTCTATGAAATTTCCAGACTACGTTGATGATACATGTTATTATTTAAATTCTTTTATATATATGGATAATACAGTTTTACAGGATTTCTTGGAAGATGGCCATTTAGAAACAGGTATTTTGAAAGGAAGTATAAGAGAATTAGAGACAATTACAACTATCGAAGAATTTGATACAATGATCTAGGAAGAAGATGAGATGTTTCAATCAGAAGATACTATGGCAATAATTTGTCAACAAAAGCAAGCAGAAACGGAATTGGTTCAGCCAGTGGCTGAAATTATAAGCAGGGAACTTCTTCCATTCTCTATATATGGAATCCCTTGTTTACAATCTGAAGTTTTTCAGATTAAGACATCTTATGAAGAACCACCTCAATTGGAATTGAAGGAATTACCATCTCATCTAGAGTATGCATTCTTATAAAAACGTCTGAACTACCAGTCATTATATCCTCTAATCTGTCAAAAGAAGAAAATAAGCTTTTGATACAAGTTTTGAAAGAGCATAAAAGAGCTATTGCCTGGAAGATCACAGATATAAGAGGAATTAGTCCGTCTTATTGCACCCACAAAATATTAATGGAATCTGACTTTAAACCTGTGGTTCAGCGATTACGAAGATTAAATCCTAAGGTGAAAGATGTTGTGAGAAAGGAAATTATTAAGTTATTAGATTCAGGACTAATTTCTCCAATATCAGATAGTCCGTGGGCAAGTTCTATTCATGTAGTGTCTAAGAAAGGTGGAATGATGGTTGTAGCCAATGAGAAGAATGAGTTAATACCGACGAGAACGGTAACGGGATGGAGAGTTTGTATTGTTTACCGAAAATTAAATGATGCTACTAGGAAGGATCATTTTCTACTACCATTCATTGATCAAATGATAGAAAGACTAGCAGGTAAAGAATTTCATTGTTTTCTAGATGGATTTTCAGGATATTTCCAAATTCCGATTACAGTAGAAGATCAAGATAAAACTACGTTCACTTGTCCGATTACAGAAGAATGCCATTTGGGCTATGTAACGCGCCAACAACATTTCAACGTTGTATGATGGCAATCTTCCATAATATGGTAGAAGATTTTATGAAAATATTCATGGATGATTTTTCATATTTGGTGATTCATTTGAAGAATGTTCGGTAAATCTTAAGAAGATGTTGGAAAGATGTGAATTATCGAATCTAGTTTTGAATCAGGAAAAATGTCATTTTATGGTTCGAGAAGGAATAGTTTTAGGATATAAAATTTCTAAGGAAGGAATAGAGATGGATCAAGCTAAGATAGAAGCAATTTCAAAGTTACCTCCTCCTACGAATGTTAAAGGTGTCATAAGTTTCCTAGGCCATGTTGGATTTTATAGACGTTTTATCAAAGATTTTTCCAAAATTGCAAGACCAATTAATCAGCTATTGGAGAAGGATGCAAAATTTGTTTTTGATAACGCCTGCTTAAAAGCGTTTGAACTCTTGAAATAAAAATTGGTCTCCGCTCCGATTATGACTGGACCACCCTGGAATTTACCTTTTGAACTAATGTGTGATGCAAGTGACTATGCAGTTGGAGCTGTCCTAGGACAAAGGATAGAGAAAAGTTCAAACCAATTTATTATGCCAGCAAAACATTAACAGATGCTTAAGAAAACTATACAACTACAGAGAAGGAATTGTTAGCGGTAGTTTTTGCATTTGATCAATTTCATTCTTATCTAGTATTATCTAAAACTGTTGTTTTTACTGATCAATCTGCTTTGAAGTATTTATTCAATAAACAGGATGCGCGCCCTCGTTTATTGCGATGGATTCTTTTATTGCAAGAATTTGATATAGAGATAAGAGATAAGAAAGGAGCTGAAAATTTAGCGGCAGATCATTTGTCACGGTTAGAGAATCCAGAATTAGAAGCATTAGATGAGTCTGAAATTCAAGATACATTTCCAGATGAGAGGTTGATGGCAGTTGAAGAAATCTCTGAAATACCATGGTTTGCCAATTATGCTAATTATCTAGTAACTAAAATTTTGCCTTCATGAATGGATTATCAACAAAAGAAGAGATTCTTTGTTGATTTAAAACATTACTTCTGGGAAGATCCGTTTTTATTTAAATCATGTGCAGATAGTATTATTAGAAGATGTGTTCATGGAAAAGAAAGTAGTGAAATTTTGGAACAATGTCACGAAGGACCAGTTGGAGGACATCACGAAGCAAATTACACAGCTAAAAAGATTTTTGATGCAGGTTTTTATTGGCCTATGATTTTTAAAGATGCTCAGGAATTTTTCAAGATTGTGATGCTTGTCAGAGATCGGGAAATATTTACAAACGAGATGAAATGCCACAACACTATATTCAAGTATGTGAAATTTTTTATATATAGGGCATCAATTTATTGGGGCCATTTCCGTCAAGTATGGGAAATAAATATATTTTAGTAGTGGTGGATTACGTTTCTAAATGAGCAGAAGCAAAGGATCTACCTACGAATGATGCCAGGGTGGTTGTTAAGTTTTTAAAGCAATTATTTTCAAGATTCGAAACACCGAAGGCACTAATCAGTGATCGTGGAACTCATTTATGTAATACTCAACTCGATAAAGTGTTATCAAGATATGGAGTATGGCACCGGTTTGCTACACCTTATCATCCGCCAACGAGTGGACAAGTTGAAAATACTAATAAAGCTTTAAAACGTATTTTTGAACATTTTGAGGGAGCTAATCGAAAGGATTGGGCTAATAAGTTAGATGATGCATTATGGGCGTTCAGAACGGCATATAAGACTCCATTAGGATGTACTCCTTTTCGTCTAGTTTATGGAAAAGCTTGTCATTTGCCAATTGAGATTGAACATCAAGCTTATTGGGCTTTGAAGAATATGGATTTAGAAGAGGCAGGAAAGCATAGGTTTTTACAACTACATGAGTTAGATGAGTTGAGATTGAATGCATATGAAAATTCACGAATCTATAAGGAAAGAACGAAGAAATGGCATGATGCAAGGATTAAGTCTAATAACAATTTTTCTGAAGGAGATAAAGTACTTTTATATCATTCACGACTACGATTGTTTCTAGGAAAATTTAAAACTAGATAGACAGGACCATTTATAGTTAACAAGATATTTCCATATGGGACTATTGAGTTGTTACATTCTGATGGAAATACTTTTAAGGTTAATGGTCATTGAGTTAAAAGATATTATGAGAAAGAGATATGGGATTCGAGTCAGGAATCCTTTGTTAAAATTTCTTGATCCATTCATCATTATGAACTTTGTGGGTGTGTTCCCTGAAAACCCTCACGAGACTATAACTCGTCCACTCGGGATACTGAGACGTTTAAAAGCTTATTGCATATGCTAAGTGCAATCCTGATTAACTACGAAAGTGTGGATGTTTTTATAAGGATCCAAGAAGTCGACCAAATTTTAGAAGTAACTTAGCCGATGATGAATTCTACAAATTCAGTCAGGGGAGTTTTTCGTTCTAATTTTTTTTCTTCCTTTTTCTTACTTTATTTTTATTAATTATATACAATAAGGACATTGTATAATTTAAGTGTGGGGATGGGTTCGTAAGAAAAGAAAATTATTGTAATAATTCATTTAAGTTTTTATTTGTCCTTTATATATGAATTTTTCAAAAATGTCATACAAAATTAAAACTTTTAAGTAACAACTAAGTATTTATTAATTAGAATATTTTTATTACAAGTTTTGTTATATATTTAAAAGCTTAGACTTTAATATGGATTAACTGTTTTGTATATATAATGTAAACAACTTAATAATAACTGATTTATGGTTACATGATATGATGTACTAATAGGCAATTTATATAAAGATTTCTGAATTTTACGAAACTAATAAAATAATTTATATATTATTTTATGATACATATTATGATGTATGACATAAAAAGTCTTAATTCTTAAATTTATCATGCATAATTTTATATCTTGATACTTATATGAAAACATTTGGGAGTCTACTAATTATTTCATGTGTTGTATGTAAGTACAGACCTGGTCTCTAGTTAGTATTCTTAAAAATAAATCAAAAGAAAGAAAAATCTTTCAAATAAAATCAAAATTAATCAAATTATGTCACTTTGTTTTACAGTTGTACTGACCTGTCACCGCTGCTTTGATTAAAAATAAAATTGCTTTATATGAATCAAGTTATGTCGCTCTGTTGCATGTAAATGCAGATCTGTCACCAATGTCTTGATTCTGAAAAATGGATTTCATATATTTATTTGAAATATAAAAGTAAATTGCATGATTAAGTTTAAGAGTATATCATATGTGGAAATCATAAGTAATGTACATACAAATAATAAAGATGTATTCAAAAATATAAATATAGATTGTTTAAAGTGGACAAATATATTAGTAATCATTCGTGAACTATATTTTGCAAAGAATAATAATAATTTTTATTTATACATTATAGTTATCCATGTTAATTAAATTGTTTAAAGTTTTAATTTATGAAATAGATTTTTAATTTAGTATTTTGATTGTTAAATATTAGTTTGATGCTTATCAATTTTAGTTTTTGAATGTATTTTACTTGATGAAAAACAGTACTTAAGTGTGAGGATATTTGATAACATCAAATAATGCTATAATTATATATTAACAATCCTTATATTTCATATGTATTTTATTCCATTTATGTTGATTTAGATACTTAATATGTTTCAATAAAGGTATAAAAGTATTTAAATGAAGAAAGAACGAGAAAAGAGCTGTAAAAGATAAAAATGAAGAAAAGACTGAAGATTGCAGATATTTGGATCAGAGTTGAAGACTAAACCCAAGAATAAATTTAATTGGGCTTTGAAAATGAAGAAAAATGGATTAATGAGATTAAAGCCCAAAAGTGAAGCCTGACCCGACTTCGGAATATTCTGGAAAGAAGACTCAACCGGCGATTGAGGTATTCAACCGGCGTTTGAATATTGTAAAATTAGATTAGGAATGTGAAAAAAGTCGATTGTAAGGGTTAAAGAATTTGGAGGCTAGGAGGTTAGGGATTGAGGACTTACAACCCTAACGAAGAATAATTCAGTTTTCTTAGTTCGATTCTAGATCTTTTACTTATGTTTATGTTTAGATCTTGATTCTTATTGAATATTGATTGTTCTTTAACATATTTGTTTAAATGAATAATGTTTATATGATGATTTGATTATATGTTTATGTTGATTGATTCTATGAATGTTGTTAAGGTTATACTGATTATATGATTATGAGATCATAGGTAAGTGAGAACTTGTATGCATCGAGTAATAATTTAGGTTTATGTTTTGATTATAACTTAAATACCCTGAATGCGTGATAGGTTATAATTATTACTGGATTAAACTATAACTGATTAGATAATAACATTCGAGACCCTGAAGTTAGTTAACCTTAATATACGTTGAAGAGCTTCATAAATGATGCTTAAACCCGACCATAGGAGGCTATCCAGGATACTTAAACCCGACGAAGAAGGATATCCACTTTTATATTTCAACATAAAATCAATTAGCTGACAAAGGTAAACATATAAGAGAATTTGAATATAACATGACTAGTTTAGATTAAATATATCTCCAATCTAACTAATTTACCTTAGTTGTCTCTTGATTATTTCAATTACTTTAGTTATCTTAATTTTGTATCAAAATAAATATAAGTTCACACGGAACTAAAATATAACCCCCTTTTATCTGTAACATTAATTGTAAATAATTGTTATATTGTAAAATTAGATTAGGGATTAATTTAAAGATTCCACTTCCCTGTGTTCGATACTTGGACTTACTTATAAAGCTATATTATACGAACGAGTTAGTCTTGCTTGTATTCTGTGATAGTATTATTTTGTATTTCCTTGATTTAAAACTAGTTATTTTAATTAACTATACTTAGCACACATCAAAAATTTATATATTTATTTTTGTAAAGTTTTAATTACATAGATTTTTTGCATAAATCAACGTTTTAATTTTCATAATTTGTTTGAATATTATATTTTATCATTTCAACAATCATATTATTTAATCTAGTGTATAAGGTACTTAGAAAATCTTACAAGTAAATAAGTTTTTTCAAGTTCTGCACATCAATAATAACTATATTTCAAAAATAGGGGCTAAAAAAATATATCACATGGTGCAAAATTTAGTGTTACACTAAATTTGATGCAAAATCTCCAATTAATTTAGTCTACACCAAAAATTGCACTATTAATTGGAGTTCAACTTTTACACTAAAATACCAAATTTGATGTAAAATGGTATACATTGGAGATGGCCTATGAGCAATCGTTATCAAAACCCTAAAAAGTGTATAAATACCATTAGAAAAAATTTATTTTTTACATAAGAGTAAATTACGCCGCCAATCCCTGTGTTGTACCATTGTTACAATGCCGGTCCTCAGGTCGGGTATTGTGCGGATATCATCTCTTGACCCGGATTCTTGTTTCACTGCACGTCCCCGAGACAAAGAAGCGTTAAAATTTCCCGCACACTCATAACACGTGCCTAGCACGTGAGGGTATTTCGGTGATTTCACCCTTTTTTCACTCAGATCCCCCTCTTTATATCTACCCCACGCTATTCAATCACCTCACTTATCAAAGACCCTTATTTCAAAATCATCTCTTTTCTCATTTTGGGTGAAAAAATTGAAGCTTTTTTCCATGGAATGCACGAAATGTGGTGCATCTTCAGTAATCACTACTTCATGGACTGCGGCTAATCCAGGTCGGAGATTCTATAATTGTTCAAACCAGGTTTGTATATCGTATTTAGTATATAGTGAAATCAATTTTTTTTGTTGACCTAATTTTTGCATATTCAGGCAAAAAGGTGTGGATTCATCGATTGGTTTGACCCACCAATGTGTAAAAGAGCGATAGCAGTAATCCCAGGTCTGTTGAGGTCGATGAACAAGCTTGAAGATGAACTGAAGGAAAATGCAATTGTCGCTAGAAGATATAAGATAATTTTAGCAATTAGTTGGGTGTTGTTATTTCTAAAATATAAGTATTTTTAATGAATTCAAAGGCAGAGACTTATATGTTGTTTGTAATGTTTTTTGTTGTGTAGTTGGGTGTTGTGTATTGTAATCGATGAATGAAATTTATGGAAATGGTGTTTAGGTGAAAGCCTTTAAGTTTGATGTTCAATGAATGTAGAGTTGGTGACCAAACTAAAGTTGGTGACCAAACTAAAGCAGACATCTTCAACGCTTACATACATCCAGATTTTTAAACATATATACACCAGTATACCACAAACTATTGATAACATTACCAAATGTTTTACAACTAGTTACTAAATAAAACATATAAATAACATCCATGAAACATAACCAACATGCCAAATGGTCTCAAAACATAAGCAAACAAATAAGACATACTAATGCAGTTTTTGTTTGCACCAAAATAACAAGCACTTTAAACTAGGTCACATTTCACCTTCACCAGTTTGTGGCCCACCTGCACCTCCACCAGTTTGTGATCCACTTGCACCTCCACCATTTGGTTGACTTTGAGAATTTGCACGCCTTGGTCCAGTACAGGTCCTGGAATTATGTCCAATAGATTTGCATTTTCCACAAGCATTTGATACTCCAGCCCTTGATATCTTCCCTTCTTTGACCATTCCTTGACTCAACAATTCATCCGCTGACTTTCTTCTCTTTTTTTGGGTCTTCCCACTGGAATTTGATGCTTTGGGGGTATTAGTGTTGTAGGACATGTAGAGTGTGGCCAATCGTCCCTGCCATTTATGGGGCCTATTTTGTGGGAATACATTTCAGTCCATGTTGCTAGCCAATAACTAGGATGCACCCAACTTTCTGGTTCCCAACATCAATCCCATTTACAGCCATATTCCAGATGGTTTCAACTGCATGCTTGCAAGGCATTTGTCACACCCCGCCAAACGGTAATTACAGTTAACGAGAGTGGTTTGCGGAAGCTTAGTGACGTGGCGGGGCTGCGAACAATATTCCAGCCAATAGATACATACATCCAGAGCATATGGTTATCGCAAAACATAATGTATTAAGATGCCAATAATTTAGTAGTTTTACAAAAGATTACAATTTAGAAAAGTTGTAACAATAGTAGTTGTGTTTGAAATAGTATTTTATAAAAATACATAACACAAAAGTAGATTTCGTAGATATAACCACAAATGAATTGTAGTAATATGAAGGAAATCTGAGTGTCCCAAAAGTAGTGGCATCCTAACAAGTCCAGGGTTGTCCGTCCTGATATGCATGCAGTTCTTACCTATGCTGCTAATTCCTTGAAAAACATAGAGTAAAAAGTCAACAATAAAGTTGAGTGAATTCACATGTTTGTATGTAGTGTAGGAAACACAGGTTAATCATTTAAGAATAACATTTCCAAATAGTAGTTGTTTGCTTTGTAGGAAACACAAGTTTATCAATTAAGAGAAATATTTCCTAAAGTAGTAGTTTGTAGGAAACATGGGTTATTTAATGAAAAATAACATTTCCCAAAATAATAGTAGTTTTCTGTCGTGTAGGGAACACAAGTTATTACAAATATGAATAACATTCCCCAAATAGTAATTTGTAGGAAACACAGGTTAATCCATTCAAGGATTAACATTTCCTAAATCGTTTCTAGTAGGAAACACAAGTTAATCTAACTAAAGATCAATATTTCTAAAGTAGTTGTTTGTAGGAACTCAATTCCTAAATAGTAGTTTTGTGGGAATAATTAGACGGTGATCCCTCGAAAGGTTAGCTAAACCTGTCGAGTAAAAGCAACGTGACCTAACCCTATAACCAAACCACGACCTGTAGTAGTTGTTTGCCAAGTAGGACATGTAAGTATACACTCCAAACCGTATGAGGGTCGTCACGGTGATAGTACTATCCGTATACTCAGTGGCTAGAGTCACCTAGCTAATGTTTATAGTCTGTAGCCATAAGGACTTTTATGCACTACATCGTAAGCCTAGGTCAGTTCTAGGATTCGTTGTCTAATTCCCAAAATAGTATGAAAACATCTTTTCATGAATAGTAGTTCAAGTAATCGTATGGAATAACATTTCATAAATAGCTTAAGTAAATACATACAGTATTTAAATCAGTCATCGTATGCAGTAGCAAAAATAATTGCTATGTTTTTCACCTCAGGTTTTAAAAGTATTTAAAACAGTGAAAAAGGGGTTGTGAACTCACCGTAGTAGTAGTAGTGGATGTGAGAGCTAGCGAATGAGAGTAGTGTCACCCAAAGAAAGTCAACCTATACACAATAGGTGTATTAACATAAGTACTTTGACAATTTGTCAAGTTATGTTAATGTTTTGTTTGTGTTGAAAAATCGTTCGAGTCTGAAAAGTGTACGATTCGTTGGTGATGATACATTGAGAATTTATTAGTGTCTCTAGAGTTGAAAATATTTGTATCTCAAGTTCTGTCGTTGAGATAAGTGGCGACACTAGGGTTGTGTCGCAGGTTAGTAGCGCTAGTTATAATTCCACGTTTCCACTTCTAGTTATATTCCCTCCGTTTCCACTGCTAGTTATAATTTCCTCCGTTTCCACTTCTAGTTATAATTTCCTCCGTTTCCACTGCTAGTTATAAATTTCATCCGTTTCCACTTCTAGTTATAATTTTCATCCGTTTCCACTGCTAGTTATAATTTTCATCCGTTTCCACTTCTAGTTATAATTTTTATCCGTTTCCACTGCTAGTTATAATTTTCACCCATTTCCACTTCTAGTTATAATTTTTATCCGTTTCCACTTCTAGTTATAATTTTAAAACAACCCAGATTTTTCGATCTACTTTCAGGCCTGTTTTCGGGGGTCAAAAGTTATCGAACAAATCCGAAATTTTTACACGATGTTCCCACATATATCACCTACTTCCAGTATTGTTTTCATGATTTTTAGACATTCATGATATTTTAAAAAAATCATGATCTGGCCTGTCCAGAAACTCGTTTTTCTTAACTAAATTTTACGAATCAATTGCTAGATCCGAATCTGTGAATTTTCAAGCAAAATGTTCTTCACGAAAGTTGTTCCTAACATAAATACAAAGATTTTCCAAGTAGTCTCATGTGTTTTCGTTAATCGTACGATTTTATACAATTTTTCTAACGAGATATTAAAATCTGTCCAAAATCATCACAATAACTTTATGTTTTTCTTAGTTTTTGTTAAGTTTTCATACATGATCTTTCATATGGTGAACATATAACATGTAAGAATCATAATCATGAATTAAAATTGTTGATAGAGATGGAGATGAAATCCTTACAAGGATAATGAAAGGCTCGGATGATGATGATGATGATGATGATGATGATGATGATGATGATGATGATGATGATGATGATGAAGAAATTATTATTAATGTTTATGGTTTGGTTTGTTGTTGTTGTTGCTCTACTCACCTCCTGCTGTTGTTGCTTCCTTCCTGTTTTCTTCTGCCGATCAAAGAAGCCAGAGGGAAGAGTTGGTGGTGGTGTTGTATTATTGGTGTTAGGTGTTGGAGAATGATCAAAATGAAGGAGTGGGAATATATATATTTTAAAAGGGATATGGGGTATGGGTTTTACACAGGAAATGGTCTCTCCATTATTGGAGTTGGGTGGTGGTATTTGATCCGTTAATTTCGGGTACTGGTCCAATTGTGTGCCAGTTTTTATTCAATTTTTGAAATGATATTTTGTGGTATTTCTCCAAATACTTTATTATGAAGGGGAAAAATAATACTTGTATTATTTTTGACCTTTTGGTACGTTTTATATTTGTTTCTGTTCGTATGATACGTTTTATATAAAACGTATAATTATTTTCGTTTTATTTTTATCTCAACCAATTCATATAATATTTTCAAATAAAAATAGTTCGAAAATATTTCTGAGTTCTTTCATAACTTTTGTATCACCAACGGTTGTATTTGTTTAGTTGGATTCAATCCAATATAGTTAATTTATAATTAAATATTTATAAATTTTTATAATACTTTTTGTCCAACAGTTTTGGCTAGCTAGACTTATCTCACATCATATGTTTAGTTTACTTTTTAGCAGGGAATTAGCGTAAGAATGCATGTAATTAAATATAACTATTTACTTAATTTGGAGGAGTGTCACAGCATTCCTGTCAATTCCCATTTCCTACAAGTACAAGTCTTTGACTCTACATCAATAAGTTTTTGATCTTGCCATGGCCCAACAACATGATATTGCTTCCCTCCATTCCATAATGTCTTTCATTATAACATTTAAATTAGTTAATAACACTTTAATTATATACAACAATAGATAACACATTAATTAGGATACTACCTTATACTGAGATGCATCATTTTTTACGATGTTAAACAACTTTGTAGCATTGGGTGTCAAAGGACCATCACATTTTTCAATAACTTTTTGCACAATAACAATTCTCTTCATTAGATATTCCCTTATGAACTCCAAAGTTGTTATAATTGGTTATCCCTCCCATCTAATAGTCTTCTATTGAACACCTCACACATATTGTTCAATAGTACATCACAATGTGTTCTTCTTGTTACACAGTTCATCAAGAATTAAAAACCATTTATACTTAATAATTCTCATATAAAATAGAAATGTACATACCACTAAAATGGGACATTGCCCAATGAAAAGGCGGAATCAGTTTAAGCCAATTATATGCTTCCTGATTAACCCTCCTCAATTCATCCATACATCTATCAAAGTACCTAACAGTTGAGGCACTTGCACACTTCCAAAATAAATCTTTAAAAACCTTTCCTTTATACATGGATTTCATGTTCTGGTGAATGTGCATCAAGCAATATCTATGCTCAGCACATGGAAATAGATTTTGAATAGCTTGAAGTAGTCCCTATATATATTTCATAAAATAATAGTTATGATAAATAATTTAAAACAGTTTATAACTTATAATGTAATAATGCAAATAAAGTATATATTTGATAATAGCTGACCTTCTGCCTATTAGTAATGAAAGTGAAATTTGACATTATGTTCAATTCCAAATCATCCCCAAGACACTCAAGGAACCAAGTCCAAGATCTGAGTGTCTAAGTCTCCACAGCTGCATATGCAATGAAATATATGCCATTATTAGGATCCACACCTACTACAGTTAAGATGTGACCTGTATAAGGACCCTTAATAAAACATCCATCTAACCCCAGCATTACCTACTTGAAAACCCTTCTTTAATGCTCCTAAACATACATATATTCTCCTAAATTGTCTTGTTTCACTAGTTGGATTGCAATCAACCTCAACATCAACTTTAACAGTTGTGTTTGGGTTTGTCATTTGAAGTTCCAATATGTAGTTTCTTAACACAGAATACCGGTGAACATAATCACCAACAACACAATCTTTTGCCAACACTCTAGCCCTCTAAGTCTTCATCCTGCTAATGCCTAATGCATACTTTGTTTCAAATTGATCTTTGAGTGCACTATTTGGAATTTTTGGGTTAGGCTTAATGGGTTGTTCAACATCTTTGGCTAGAAAAGAAGAGGTGCATTTCATAACATTCCTAGTTTGCAAACATTTATGATAATCCTTGTAAGTCTTAACCATCCATATTTCATCCTTTTTACATTTAGATATGTGCAAAACCCATGGGCAAGTGATAACATGTTTTTTTATGTTTTTTGGATTTATTCTCTTTTTCAGGAGTAGCCCCAACCTCTTTCACTTTAGCCTTTGTCCATTTCTGTTTTTCTTGTGTACAAGTGGACTGGCCCACATCCTTTTTATTTAACCCTTTCTTGGACATTTCTCCTTTTTTGACTTGTTGACTTGCTGAATTAGTGAGACCACCAACTTTAGTAGTGAATATTGGTGAAACTCCAATGCATAGAACCCTTACTCTTGTTTTGTCATTGTTCTTGTAGTATAATTGTCGCCTAGTCTCAACAGCATGGTTAGTCACCATAGCTTTAATGTCCTCTTTGGTCCCAAAGGTTTGACCAACATAAAAGTGTGTCTTGTAAGGATTGCCTACATCATCAGTTCTTTGTTGTTTCCTTAAAAGCTTCAAAGCTTGTTTCCTTTTCAAATCACCTTCTTCATCCGTTGCACTTTCAAACTCATCATGGTCCAATGAGTCAATGTGTACATCATTAGTCTCATCCTTAGCTTGCTTATCATTTTCACAACCAATCCATTCAGTATCCTTGTCTATGTTCAGTGTGAAATCCCTCATATCTACCTCAACATCATTAATCAAATTCTCCTCATCTTCAAAAAAAGTCACTATCACTTTCTTCATCAGTTTCCTCTTGCATATTACTTTCTTCATCAGTATGAACTTGGTTACCATTGACACTTTCTGACATTGGTTCATCATCATCTAGTTTAATGCAAATGCCCTTACCCTTACCCTTACCCTCATATGCTGGACTAACCTGTTGTGAACTCTTATCCTTGTTTGTCATTGGTTGTTCTTCACTAATAATAATACCCTTAGTCTTTCCTGTCATTGGTTGATCCTCAAAAATATGATTGTATGTAAACAAGTCATCTAGTGCTTCATCATCATGTAGTATAGTAGTAGCATGGTGAAACCCACTACCATGGCCCAAATCACTACTTTGGCCCAGTCCACTACTCTGGCCCAGTCCACTACTCCTGCCCAAATCACTACCCTGGTCCAATCCACTACCCTGGTCCAATCCACTACTCCTTCTCTCAGCATCTTCAAGCCATCCTACCATAAACTTCAAATTTTTATTTGCACTTACAACACTTTTAGTTGTCTTACCTTGATTACCGACCATATTTTCACTTACAACTTTGTTTACTCTAGTCTCAAGGTGTTCAACATAAACATCAATTATCTTATGTTGTCCAACATACTTCTCCATAACCAACACATCTTTGTCATTAATCAAAGCAATTAGTCCAAAATCTTAGTCACTAGAATGTATCCTAAAATGGAAGTACATTTGTTGTGTAGTTGGGTAATCAATTTCAGTTAGTATATGACAACATAATTCGACAACAGAGAACAAGTCTATATCTATTAAATCAACAAACTTATGTTTCCCATTTATGTATGACCTACCGGGAGAGTTAACAAATACCCCACCATGATGTACCTTCAAGCTAAATATGTTCGGTTCATTACCTGCCCAAAAAATACATACTTTAGTTGGTTAAAAGCTCAACAATTTACACTATGTTTTATGACAAAAATTGAAAGACTTACGGTAAATTTTGTATGGATCGAACAGCTCAGCGTCTGTAGAATCATCTCTAACATACCATGCACTAACAACCATTGTTGATTTCGTATATATTATGTATGGATATGGATTTGTTAATTTTGGGAGATTAGTTTTGTAATTAGGGTTTTGAAAAATATAAGCGGGGAAGATATAAAGACAGGGATCTCAGTGAAAAGAGGGTGAAATCACAGAAATACCCTCACGTGCCAAGCACGTGTTATGAGTAAACGGGATTTTTAACGCTCGTTTGTCTCAGGGACGTGCAGTGAAACAAGAATCCGGGTCAAGGGATGATATCCGCACAATACCCGACCCGGGGACTGACATTGTAACAATGGTACAACCACAGGGATTGGCGGTGTAATTTACTCTTTACATACTTTAGAAAAAAAATTAGGGGAGGGGCCAACGGCTCCAAGCCCCCTCTCTACATCCGTTCTTGTACACACATTTTGCTACCTGGTCAATCAAGATATGAGAGCACCCAGAGTGGGTGAAGGCAAGCGTTAACGTTCAAAACCTTAAATGTCGAGAATCGACGTTCACCACTTTTTGCCGACGTTCACTTTCTGTGTTCAAGGTGGATATGTAAATGTTGACTGCAAACAGTTTTCCTTTTTTTATTGGTTTAAAACAACTTTGGGACCCATTTGAACATTGAATTGGACATTCAACCAATTCAATTAACATCGTAATCATATTAAACTTCAGATTTGGAATTTTACACTATATTCAAAATATCACACTATATTAGCTGTCAATACATGATGTCAGATTTGGAATCTCATATTCAAAATATCACACTATATTAGCTGTCAATACATGATGTCACCATCCGATTGGACCGCCCGATTTGACCGGTCAAACCAGTTGAACTAGAATCGGAGTCGCGATCGATTTAACTAAAAAACCGGTTTTTAAAACATTGGTTTTAAACCAGAGCTAAGACCGGCATCGAGCTTTAACTCGTTGGTGACCTCTTTTTAACCATTCAGAAGTTAGAACAAAAAACATGTCATTAAACACATATAAATTATTAAATAATTAAATAAATAGAAAATAAGAACGAATGAAAATTCATAAGAAAACATTGTTTTTTTTTAACATTGTAATAAGAGTATCGGCAGCAAACAAGAGCGTCCTCCCAACTCCCACCGATCACAACCACCGTAAAAAGCCACCAATCGAAGCTTAACAAAACACCATTAATTCTATTTTCGAAAACACGCCCACACCGTTAAGCCATGAGGCGATTTTTCAGCAGAGGAACGTCAGATGACACGTCACCACAGACACCGCCGACGTCATCTCCTTCGCAGCCACTATTTTCTCCGTCAACCGCCGTCGCTTCCGGCCCTGCCAGACCTATTCGTCTCGTTTATTGCGATGAACACGGAAAGTTTCAGATGGATCCGGAAGCTGTTTCCGTTCTTCAGCTTGTTAAAGAACCAATCGGCGTCGTTTCAGTCTGCGGTCGTGCTCGTCAAGGCAAAAGTTATATATTAAATCAGGTATTGTATCTTAGGGTTTCAGTTTGTTACTGTTCTAGAAGTTAATTATTCGTGCTTTGTTAATTATGTAGTTTATATAATTTAGGGTTTAAGCGGATCCATTGCTTAATAAGTAGGCTTTATTTGGTAGAGTGTAGTTTAAATTATAGGTTATTGGCTCTAAATTAGGGTTTCTTACATATAATTAAGTAAATGTTGCATGATATGATGCTGAATGCTGATAGTTAATATAATGCTAGGGTTTTAAGTGGAGTACAATCATGCTTAGTTATGGGTTATGAATTGTCATTGGAGAAACAAAGGGTTTTGGTTGAGGTTTAGTTTTATTAGTAATACTTGATACTTAATAGTTGATTCATGATTCATTAATCGCGTAGCTTTTAGTTTGTAATTGTAAAAGTAGGGTTTTGGTAGAAGCAATACTTATAAATTTGGTTTTATTAGTAATAGTTGATCCATGATGTGGCAATCACGTAGCTTTTAGTTTGTAATTGTGAAAGTAGGGTTTTGGTAGAAGCAATACTTATAAATTTGGTTTTATTGGTAGAATGTACAAGTATTAAAAGTAGTTTTATTTAGGGTTTTGCAGATAGTTGAGTAAGTGCACTGTGATTTGATTTCGGATGATCAGTTACCCTGCAACTAGTGGTATAAGTGGACCAGAATCATGCTTAGTTATAGGTTTTGAATTGTCAGGAGAAATTAGGGCTTCATAGTTTAGTATCATTAGATATACTTTATTCAAGATTCATGAATTATGTAGCATTTAGTTTGTTGTTTTGAAGCTAGGGTTATAGGTGTTACAATTACTTTTGGAACCGGTTACTTCCGTAGAAGTATTGTAGGAAATAGTTATTGGATTTAATATAGGATGTTAAGTAGACCATAAAGGTATTGTTGAGAAATGTTTTCTTGAATTGGTATGCAGTAGATAGTATCCATTTTTAGGCTATGGAGATTAGCTGAAATGGGCTTAAGCTTAAGACCAATGTAGAGTACAATTCTAGAATTACTGCAACTTCTAATCTACAATATGTAATGCACGTGTGTATAAATAAAAAGGCATATCGTGGTGCATAACGCAAAAGTTCTGATATAATTCACAAGAACATTACTTTTCCACATTAGTCATTTGTTATAACTTTACGAAATGGCATTAAAGCTCTCAGTTCACGTGGATAAGAAATAGGTTAACAAACTCACAATTTAAGAGTTAAGACAATATAATAGAACTAAGTTAAACTATAATCAATTTATGCTGGTTGATGAAGATGCTCTACCACATTTAGACACCAAGTCCAAATTTAAAAAGATATAACAGCCTTGTACATTTGCAGATCATGCGACCTATTCTGCTGCATATTTGGTATAGTACTCTGTAATGTATATCTATGAGTAAAATTAAACCTTTTTACATTATCTTTTATTATATTATCTTTGCAATAAAATAATCCGAAGTTTTAATTAATGCTGTAATTTGATGCCATGACCTTCTTATAACATGTTAGTTTTAACATTTTAAATAATTGACCAACCCAATTAAGTTTGTGGCTCCATTTTAATAGTATTCTCTTTATGGTAGCTTCTCGGAAGGAGTAGTGGATTTCAGGTGGCATCGACTCATCGTCCATGCACAAAAGGACTTTGGCTGTGGAGTACTCCTCTAAGGAGAACTGCTCTTGATGGAACTGAATACAATCTTCTACTGATAGATAGTGAAGGAATTGATGCCTATGATCAAACGGTTGGCTTGACTACAAATTTACTTTTTTTTTTAAGTTGATTGATGACCTCCATACATTTGTATCTGTAACTGTGGCATTTTGCAGGGAACATATAGCACACAGATCTTCTCTTTAGCTGTTCTCTTATCAAGCATGTTCATATACAACCAGGTTTGGCTTTTGTTTTATCGTTTTGATCCCTTTCTTGCATAACTGCTACTAAATTTCGCCGTTCATATAATTATTATATCAGATGGGAGGTATAGATGAGGCCGCACTTGATCGGCTCTCTCTTGTAACTGAGATGACTAAGCATATTCGTGTCAGAGCCTCTGGCGGGAAGACCACAGCTTCTGAGCTTGGACAGTTTTCACCGATTTTTGTCTGGCTTTTAAGGGTAAATTCATTCTGCTTCACTTTTTACTGATCAGTTGAATCAAATGGACATTGTTGAACGAGTCATTATGTTAACATCATCAGCTACTGCTATCATTGTGCCTTTTTTCCCTTACTGTCATGTTCTACAATTGCAGGACTTTTATCTGGATTTGGTGGAGGATAATAGAAAAATAACTCCTCGCGACTACCTAGAGCTTGCTTTGAGGCCAGTACAAGGTGGCGGAAGAGATGTTTCTGCCAAAAATGAGGTTATAACTTCAGCTAGATTCCATTCACTACTACGGCTGCAAATGAGCTGAGCTAACCTCGACTCGGCTACCTTAGTCTAATCCCAAGATGGTCGGTAGCTCAACGATCTTTCAATATTCATGCTTGAGCTCAACAAGTCGATTTCGAGCGTGAACAACTTGTTAAAAGCTTAACTCGTTTGCAGCCATCTTTACGTATATAATGGCACCTACATACTACACAGGGATTAAACAGCTTGACAGAGTCGAGTTCTTATATGTACCTTCTAATCCTGTTTTCTGTACTCAAGCTGCAACTTGAAAGAAGCTTAAAATGCTTACTGTTACTCTGTTAATTTACTTGCTGGTTTTCGATTACAGATGCGGTTCCTTATTGCAGATATTATTCCATATTGCTAACGTTTTATGATTGGTAATATATAGATTCGAGAATCCATTCGAGCACTTTTTCCAGACAGGGACTGCTTCACTCTTGTGCGACCTTTGAGCAATGAGAATGAGCTCCAGCGGCTTGACCAAATATCTGTAAGTAATTAATGTCATGACCATGAAAGTTATCGGTATACATATTAACAAATGATTATGATGGCTTTCCATAATACTCTGTCTAGTCTCGGGCTTTTCAATTTATTTTTTTTGTTTTATCATGGCACACAGATGGATAAATTGAGGCCAGAGTTCAAATCAGGACTGGACGCATTAACTAGATTTGTTTTTGAGAGGACTAGGCCCAAGCAGGTAGGGGCCACAGTAATGACAGGACCCATTTTTGCTGGCATCACTCAGTCCTTTCTGGATGCTCTGAATAATGGTGCCGTGCCTACAATTACTTCTTCATGGCAGGTTAGTTCTCTAAGCAGTTTGTGTGTCCTCACGTGATCTTCTAATCTCTTGTCCTGATTGTTGTTTTTTTTAAGGCTCATATTGTTTTCTGTTAAATTGTCATGCTTTTCTGTATTCTGCTATAATAGTTGAGGTCAAGTTCTCAGCTGTTCTCATTTTGCAGAGTGTTGAAGAAACAGAGTGCCAAAGGGCATTGGAATATGCTACTGAGGTTTATAAGTCGTCTTTCGACAGCACCAAGCCCCCTGAAGAAGTATGTATATTGTTGTCTCCATTTTTTTAAAATTTTTTCTTACTGGTCACATTGTATAATAATATAATTATTTAATTTTCACATGCTTGCAGGCTACAATACGAGAAGCGCATGAAGAGGCTGTTCAGAAGGCGGTTGCTGCTTTTAATGCAACTGCTGTAGGGGCTGGTTCTGTTAGGCAAAAATGTGAAAAGCGTCTTCATACTTTCTTGAGAAAGGAATTTGAGGTATTTTTCAGGCTACATATTTTTTGCCCTATTAGGACTTTAGGAAAGTATAGTCTTTGTGTATTCCTAACAATAATTAGATACACACACCCAACTATCATTTATAAGCTGTGAACATATCAGGAGATGAGTTAGTTCTAAGAAATAGTAGCTATACATTAATTACCTCCTATACATCGGTCTTTAATTGTATATATAACAATATAGACAGTTACATGTGTTTATACATAGTTCTTAAGCCCAAAATTTATCAAAGAATTCAATTTGAGGATTTCCCATGCGGTTGTAAGGAACTTTATAAAAAGCAGGGTTCGGTCAGAGCTTTTTATACCATGTGCTTATTCAAAGTCGTATCTTTTTAAGATGGAGGGAGTATTTAGTGTCTGGTCAAAAGAGTACGTATGACAAACTATTCTGCAGCCATTCGATTGTGTTGATACAGTTTTTGAAACTATTGATGCAGGACTATAAGAGAGAAGCCTTTATGAAGGCATACATGCAATGCTCAAATGCCATACAAAAAATGGAGAAAGAATTAAGAACTGCTTGTCAAGCTCCTTCTGCAAAGTTCGATGACATTTTGAAGGTAATAGCCATATCTGCTTTAATCTATGAAAGGGTTGCTCTGTTGGTTCCCGCGTTTAGGAATGCTGACATTTGTTTTAAATATCAGGGTGTCATAATGTGTTTTTGTAACATCATTTGACAGTAAGGCTGTAAGTAATGACTGGAGCTGAATTTTTTTAAAAATTACAAGTTAAAGTCTTGACACTCTAACATATTGCTTGCAGCAATATTAAAACTTGAAGTGAAGCAAGATATTTCTTTCTTTGTGTCGATTGTGTGCTTTTCGTGTAAATGTCTTATAATCTCTAAGATTATCTTATATGTTTATATCTCTCTCATTTACACGAAGATCTCTCCCTTTTAAGCCCGTAGTGGATGTTAATAGTATGTTTTAATTGTTTTACTTTTTTCTCCATGATTTTTCTTTTATGATACTATCCAGAACATAAGCATACAAGCGTTATCAATTGTTCACCTGCTTCCAAAGTATAGTTAAGTTAAAAGGGGATCTGCAACGTGAATTTTTAACGTGAAATGTACATTTATAGCTCTTACATGGTAATATGATGACACATTTTTGGATTCTGTAGCATGTTGATGGGAAAACCTTATGTTCTTAAGTTTTTTGTTTGTTTTATATTGTTCACGTAAGTAGAATTTGGATGCATAATACTTTTGATCTTAAAGTTCAATGACTTCTCAGTACTGCTTAACATTTTTCGGTGCTTCTGAAGGTATGTGATCATTTGGTCTTTTATACAGGTTCTTGATCAGCTACTAAGCAGCTATGAAGCAACTTCATATGGTCCAGAAAAGTGGCAGAAGCTTGCTTCTTTTTTACGACAAAGGTGCGACTTTTATTATTAATCTTACATTGCTTTGATTTTTTCGGGGGGGATTTTGATTTTTTTTTTCCTTTTTGACTTTAAGCTTGGAAGGTCCAATCCTCGACTTTGTTAAGAAGCAGATAGATCATATATCTACAGAGAAAAGTTCGCTGCGGTTGAAATGTCGCTCAATTGAAGATAAAATGGGATTACTTAACAAACAACTAGAAGCCAGTGAGAAGTATAAATCTGATTACTTGAAACGCTATGAGGATGCCATTAGTGATAAAAATAAACTCGCAGAGGAATACATGACCCGGATTGCTAATATAAAAAAGAACTCTAGCTCATTAGACGAGAGATGCTCAAGCTTATCTAGAACACTTGAAGCTGCCAAACAGGAAGCCATGGAATGGAAAAGGAAATATGAGGTGGCATTAGCTAAACAAAAAGCTGGAGAAGAACAAGCTTCATCAGAGGTAGCGAATCTCAAAGCCAGGAGCAGTGCCGCTGATGCAAGATTAGCTGCTGCACGGGAACAAACGTTGTCAGCTCAGGAGGAGGCAGATGAATGGAAACGTAAGTATGATATTGCTGTCAGAGAAGCAAAGAATGCACTCGAGAAGGCAGCTGCTGTGCAAGACCGTGCAAGTAAACAAACACAGCATCGTGAGGATGCCCTACGGGCAGAATTTGCTGGCATGCTGGCTGACAAGGTGATACATCTTTTCTCATGTTCTATAGTTTTAGATCTTATGATGTGGTTTTTATATGGATGCCTATGAAACTGCAGGAAGCTGAAATAAAAGATAAGACATCGAAGATCGAACAGGCTGAACAGCGTGTAACTACTCTGAGCTTGGAGTTGAAGGTGAGATAATTTTGATAGCTACCCACATCAAAACATTTTTAAGTTATTGACTTTACTGAACCATTGTACTTGGCTTTTGTCACAAATAAGTTCTCGTTCGGGTACTCAGTTCTCTCCCAATGTTTCTTCTTTTTCTATTAATTTGAAGAAAATAGGGTATTTAAATATTTTTTTTGGTCTAAAAAAACAGGACTTGTTTATGGGTTTGTGATGCTCGAAAATGGAAGAAAAAAAAAATCCCTTTTTGGTGGTAAAAAACTTTGATACCTTAAATGGATCAAAGAAATTTGAGTACTCAAAATGAGAAATTCGATAAACTTGGGTACCTTTTTGTGCCTTTCATTATATTAAAAATGGAGAAACTTGCTGGTCTACCCAACCTTGGCCTATTTTGACCTGTACTAAAATGTCATTTAGCAGCACGAACTTATTTTAACCTTTTACTCAATTTGCTTGACCTTCACATTTTTCTCTCTCTAGTGAGAATGCCAACTAGGATGTTTTTGTATTTTTATTTTGATTACTTATTAAACCTCACTGCTTGTTGCAAAACCATCGTGTTGCTTTTGCCATTGTTGCATGAATTTTTGTTCGCTTGAAACAAAAAAGCCAAGTACACTGATTTAATTGTGGCCTACTCTATGGAGATATCAAGTCTATGACTTGTTTATCATTCATTAATGTTATATATTTTGATTATCAGGCAGCGGAGTCTAAGATAAAGAGTTATGACTTAGAAATATCTTCGTTAAAAAGTGATATTAAGGAGTTGGTTGAAAGGTTGGAAAGTGCAAACACAACTGCTCAATCATATGAAAAGGACGCAAGGATTCTGGAGCAAGAACGAGTTCATTTGGAACAGAAATATCGATCTGAATTCGACAGGTTTGAGGAAGTCCAGGAAAGATGTAGAAATGCTGAAAAGGAAACTAAACGAGCAACTGAGTTGGCTGATATTGCCCGTGCAGAAGCTGTAACTGCCCAAAAGGAGAAAAATGAGATTCAAAGGGTAGCTAGCGAAAGATTGACTGAAATATCAAGGCTCGAGAGGCGTATCGAGAGCCTGGACAGACAAAAGAACGACTTGACTGATGAATTACAACGATACCAAGCTGCTGAAATGGATGCAGTTTCTAAAGTGGCAACCTTAGAAGCAAGAGTTGAAGAAAGGGAGAAAGAGATCGAGATATTACTGAAATCAAACAATGAGCAAAGGGCTACTACTGTACATGTCCTTGAGGGCCTTTTGGAGACCGAACGGGCAGCTCGGGCAGAAGCCACCAATCGGGCAGAAGCACTTTCGGTTCAGCTACAAGCCACTCAAGGAAAGCTTGATCTGCTCCAACAACAAATGACCACCGTCCGTCTTAACGAGTCTGCATTGGATAGCAAACTCAGAACTGCTTCCCATGGAAAACGTGTAAGGGTTGATGACCATGAAATGGGGACGGATTCGGTTCAAGATATTGACATCGATAGAGATGGGGTTTTAAGAGGAAACAAGAGGTCCAGGAGTACAACTAGCCCCTTGCAGTTTGTTTCTACAGAAGATGGTGGTTCGGTTTTCAGAGGCGAAGATGATAGTAACCACAGCCTACAAACCAGTAACGGAGATTACACCAAATTTACCATTTTGAAACTTAAGCAAGAGCTCACAAAACACAATTTTGGTGCAGAGTTGCTTCAGTTGAAAAATCCTAACAAGAAAGATCTTGTGGCTCTTTACGAAAGATGCGTTCTCCAGAAATCTTAGAACGGTTAGTTCAAATGATACTTGTCTTATTTGACCAATTTACTTTCAAATGCTTTGATTTGGGTTATGTTTTCTATTAAACGGGTCAGATATATTTATCAGCTAAACTGATGGATCAAAATTTGATGAACTAGTCATGAAGGTTAAAATTTATTTAAATTGTATGTTAGTCCATAAGGACCTAAATCAATTTATCTACAAATTCAGATTGAAAAGGTAATAACATGTTTTTTTGTAATCATTCTTACTAGTACTACACTAATTGTTTATAGTTTTCTGAAATGATGGACAAAGTATTTGCGGATTAACCAACCTGTAGTATGAATTGATCCTTTCAACTGAACCTGTCTTGACATGTTAATCAATTCCTGCTCATCTTGCCAACTCTAACCATAGTCAACAAACCATTATATACGATGACAAAAAATACCCATTATAAAACCTAGTATGCGCTTACAAATCTCAATTTTGTTGCAGGGTTGCTTCAATCGTAAAATTCCAGTAAGAGTAACCTGGTGGTTCTTTGCGAAAGATAGCGTCTTGCAGAAATCTTTGAACCATAAGTTTATCTTGTGTAGGTGTAATCTAGTGTACGTTAGGTTAGTGTAGTCTTAAGTTATCCTGCACATATGTGTCACGGAAACTAGGTCATAGAAACGGAGTTGTGGTTGGTGGGGGTTCCTTCTGATATATTGCAGATTATGTCTACAGGTGATTTGGGCTTGGTCGGTGTTTGAGCTTTAGTGTTTTCTTAACATTTCTCGCCTTTTTTATTTATTTCAAGTTTGCTCATAATAGGTTAGTATGTCTTGATTTATTCCGGTTTAGGGTTTAGTCCCTAAACTGGCCACTGGGTATGTATTTTCAACCTTAGACTATTGCCTTTCCGTTCTATGGGGTTTAAAGATATTTATTGGTGCTCAGTGTTAATGGGTTCGTTTACATATACTGTATCTTATAGATGTTATGTGTTCATATAACAAGTACCCGAATTTATCGAACCTCTTTCGACCCTGGGGTACCTCCCACTTTATGAACCTCCTTAAACATTGGAACACTCTGTCCCCCTTGTGGATATTTTCATTCATATATATAAAAAAATCAAACATCAAAACACCACAATTACCCAACGTTTTATGCATGGATTCAAAATCTTTCTTTTTCAAATTCAGCAAGCTCTGTTACCTTATGAACAGATCAACCCAACGTACAAACAACCTACAATACAAAATCAACAACCAAGCCCCATGCAGGAACAAAAACCACGACTTTTTACAAGGCATAAATACAGAGGGTCACCAAAGACAACCAACAACAAAATCCAAGACACTCATATACAACATGAACAGTTAAAACACCATCAAAAGAACCATCCAGAAAAAACTTCAAAACGGCCCCCAAAACATGAACATGAAAACACCCATCGAAGGAATCTATTAAACCAAGACCCACCTTGACTTCACTTCAGAGCAACACCAAAAATTTAAACATTGCCTTTCCACTTTTACCAAGCAATATTTACCTTGTAGAAATCCACACAAAAAAACATGGATTGAACTTTAGCGGAAAGGTCAAAAGTAGTAAAAGAATTCCGCTTGAAAACTACATAATTCCCGCAACACCAAATTATATACAAAGATGACCATACAATGACCTGACGAATTCTCCATTTGTTGAATGAAAATGCTTGTAAATCGTCCGGATAGATTAAATCACAAACATTTTGAATATTAAAGTTGTCCAACAGTCACCACGTATAAATTATACGTTGCAATAAATTGATGTTACAGAACGATATAAAACAATGCTCTATCGATTTCACCTCATTGGAACAATGGCCACAAAGAAAGCAACCATTTTAGCTTATCTTAGTTTTCCAATACCCCTAATATCGAAACTCTCTAGTTATATTAATTTAATCGCATTGCATCGCATCGCATCACATCACAAACATAATATAAATATTCGAATACCAAATAATAATTTTTCCTTAATAGATAACAGTATGAAGAATCCGTTGTAATACCAATTGAGCATTATTTGCTCAAGTGGTAACGTCACCACAAATGTAAAGCCCTGATCGACATGTTAGGGTTCAATTCTGTGTATGTGAGTAATTTATAAACATGAGTTGACGACTAACGTTGATGCGTAGTGACATTTATTTTGTATCATGAACAACTTTGTATCGACTTCATTAACTAGTACTAGCTTCGTACCGGCGTATAGTAGCGGTGAAAGTGATGATGATGGATGGATGTACGAATGAATGTTTTAAAATAAGAACATATTGTATTTTGTTCGTCTCTTTAGAAATGTCCACATTACTATTTTTTTTATGTCTCATTATAATTATCCACTTTAATATTTAACCGGCCAAAAAATAACTTTACAAAAAATCGAGCAACGATCAAAATCATCAAAATAAATAAAAACAACAACGTTACATCAAACCTACGCACTCGAGACTCGTGTATCTTCTCGGATCCCATGGATTTACTCATCCTGGCTAATGCCGCCGACGATGTTTCCGCCATGGAAACCGTACCTCACGGTCAGTTCTCTGCATCTCATCTCACTAATCACTACACCACACCAACACACACACACACACACTTAGGGTTTTACACCTGCTGTGTTATATATACATACATATTATTCTAAAATTAAATAAAACTCCGAATTAGATTCACCTTTTACCTTTACATTCTCAAAGTTAATTAGGGTTTTTTTTTTTTATAAAAAGGGGAAGTCTGGAAGTGCTTATGAGGAGTTGATTCAAGTTAGTAGCAGTTAGGTAGTTTCACATTTAAATCAAGTAGCATATAGTTTTTTAAACAAATCAAGTTATACGGATTTTATGCATATCCCTTCATTGTGCAAATAATTTCTTTCTGAATTTTTTAATTATATTGAATATAATCGGAGCTACATTGTAGAAGGATGTATAATGATACTGTTGTAGTGTGACAATTCTTTAATTGATATGCAGTTAGCTCTCCTGATGAAGTTTATGAAATTGTATCTGGCGACACATTGGACTTCGATTCTTGGACTTCACTCATATCAGAGGTTGAGAAAACCTACTCGGTGAGCTCCATGTGCTTCAAATAATGTCTTTGATGGTTGATTGCTGTCAGCCACTGTGCATGTCTTCGTATATGTCTTTGTATAGAGGTAGATGTTTGATTATATATGCTTTTAAGTAGTCCTTGATTCCCTGTAGTTCATTATCATAGCAATCTAACGGTATACTCTCCCAACTAACACAAGTATAGCCTAGTGTACCTGCAGTGCCCATCACCCAAGTGGTTGAAGGTTCTTAAATCCTGTCTGGAAAAAATATTTATAGAGTAGGGTGTGTTTGTGTCTTTGCCTTTAAAGAAGTACTTTCCCAGTGTACATTATGTGTCTTAAGAGTATATGACTGCTTGATATAATGAATTGGACACTTGATTATATTGTTAAAGAGCACTACCGAGACCAGTCATGATATATAATTTAGCTTGATGATTTTTATTTTAATGTGTTTTGATGCTGAAGATATTCTGACTCACACGTAGGTGTGGTCATGTGCCAACCACTTTCCACTCGGTGTGGTTTGGTTGAGATGTACATTGGTTCAGGGGGAAATAAAGCCATGCATGTGAATTGGGTCAGTCATTTCTAGCAGTTCAAGTGAGTAACACTTCAAATTTGTATTAGTGAGGAAACAGGTTAAAGTTCCCATAAGTTACCTATTTTGATCCGAACTCGTTTTGACCTGTTAAATTACTTAGTTAATTAATTATCAATAATGTAATAATAGTTTATGTAATCACATCTATCTAATATATAATCATTTCAAGGAATAATATACAAGTGTGGAGGGAATGAGGGATAAACCCAACCTTATCTAACCCGTTCTGGCTTGTCACATAAGTTACCTTTCTGCTCTGAACTCGTTATGACCTGTTATTCGACCTGCTCGACGTGTTTTTTTCCCTACAATTGTACATTGGTTTTGCTCTCACCAAAGTGATGCTTATCTGCGGCTCCTATATCTTCTTACTTTTGTTTTGTCAGCACCAACTAACTACGATACAGTCATTTATCATGTTTATATAGCATAATAATATTCAGTGTTACTGCAGGACAACATAAAAGCAATATCATCGGTGTATGAATCGTTCCTCTCCTGGTTCCCATTATGTCATGAGTATTGGAAGAGGTATGCAGATCACATGTCACGCCTTAGCTCGGTGGAGAAGGCTGTTCAAGTCTTTGAGCATGCAGTGCAATCAGCAACATATTCTGTTGGATTGTGGGTCGACTATTGTAGTTTCTGTGTACATGCTTTTGCTGACCCATCTGATGTTCGTCGGTAACTTCTACACTTATCATCTTTTTTCACCTATTGATGATCTTCAAAAACCTATGTTTTGATCTGCAAAAGTGATGAACGTAAACTTCTGTCCACTCATTGGTAGCCCAATAAACTAGATTATTCCAATATTCAGTTACCTGTGTTTTGGCTGTTTTAATAACATGACTTAGTTTATTTCTCGTGGACTTCACAGAACATTTGAAAGAGGACTGTCTTTTGTTGGAAAGGATTTCTTATCTCATAAATTATGGGATACGTACATCAACTTTGAGTTATCTCAGCAGCAATGGAGTTTCCTTGCACACATTCTTGTCCGTGCTATAAATTTTCCATCAAAAAGTTTGCACAAGTATTATGACAAGTAAGTTTGCGTTGTTATTAAGAACTTCATCCCAGCTTTGTCCGTGTTTTATAAATTCTAATATTATTAGTCTCTTGTATTTTTCACACGATTACTTATTGATTTTTTTGGTTTAAAATCCGTTCATCCGAACATATCTTGATATGATTTTTAATTTATTACTCTTTCAGTTTTAGAGAGTTCACTGCTTTTGTAGAGGAGGATATGTCATGTTCAGAAAGTTGCAATCTTGAACCCTTTGCAGCTGATTCAAATGTAGAAGTTGCCACCTTAAATGATGAAATCTACTATGCCATCAAGGAATTGCAAGATTCCTCCAGTGTTGAGCTGAGGTCTAAAGCTCTATATAAGTTTATCGCCATTGCCGAACAGTTCTATAGCAAATCATGCCAGTTGCACGAAAGAATAGATTACTTCGAGAACTATATGGAGAGGGACTTCTATAATGTGAAGCCACTTGATGACGAGGAGTTACAAAATTGGCACAATTATCTGGATTTCATTGAGAAGCAAGACGATTTCGACTGGGTATGCTTGAATACTATGAAGATGGATACATGACTGTTTAATTAGCTGAAATTTTTAAAGTCAGTCTCTGCTTACAGGCTGTGAAACTCTACGAAAGATGCTTGATTCCCTGTGCTGACTACCCAGAATTCTGGATGCGGTATGTGGAGTTTATAGAATCCAAGGGGGGACGAGAACTAGCAATCTTTGCTTTGGAAAGGGCAACACAAGTATTTTTAAAGGTGTTTTTTCTGATTCCTCTAGAATCTGGCGATGATATGTTCAGTACTTTCTGTTATATCCGACAATGGCATGCTCTTGAGCTTTCCTGCAAGTTTACACTATCCATTTCAACTAAAATATGTATAGGATGTTATTTAAATAAATGGAAAGTGATGTCTTTAAATAATTCTATTTCAATTTCATATTTGAGACACTTATTATTCATCAAAAATGTAAAAGAGTTGTACAAATGAGTTGAACCTTATTTGCACGCTAATTCGGCCACCATAGTTCTAATCATATTAAAAGAATTGACATTTTGACATTGTAGGTTTCGTTGGCTTGATAGATACTCTTGTAACTAAAAAATCTCATCACATATTTGATTTGCTCTATGCAGAATGTTTCAGAGGTGCACATTTACAATGCAAGTTTTAGAGAGAGAATAGGAGATTTTGACGGAGCCCGTGCTGCCTTTCATCTTTGTGATGCTGAATCCGATTCATCTGTTGTTGAAACTGTAGTTAAAGAGGCTAACATGGAAACACGCCTGGTACACAATTATGAGCATTATCTAAAACTGTAATAAGGTTGTGATTGAAATTAACTGTTTGTAGTAAACAGGGAAATATGGATACAGCTTTGGAAATTTATGATAAAGCACTCAAAAGGGCTGCAGAGAAGGATAAGAAGCACATAATCCCTACTCTGTATATTCACTATTTCCGTCTTAAGTTCCTGGTATGGGTTCTCGAAGTACCTGCTAGTTATGAACTTGTAATGCTTAGCTAGTACTGATTTTTTGTACTTAATTGAACTGGAGATGCTTTATAGTCTTCTAATTCACATAATCCCTACTCTGTATATTCACTTTTTCTGTCTTAAGTTCCTGGTATGGGTTCTTGAAGTTCCTGCTAGTTATGAACTTGTATTGCTTAGCTAGTATTGATTATTTATACTTATGTGAACATGGAGATGCTTTGTAGTCTTCTAATTTAATGGCGATATAGTAATCTGGGTGGTCAGACGATATCACTTAAAGAAATATGATTAGTGTACAGAATTGTAGTCTTATAATTCAATTTATACTAAAGATGAGCTAAGATGATGGTACATGCTTTATATGATAAATTGAACTGGAAATTTATGATAAAGCACTCTAAACTGTTGGTAAAGCACGGAGTATAATAAAACAATTCATTCAGAAAGATGATGCATGTACCAACAGTTATTCTGAATGAATTGTTTATGTGTTGCCATTTCTGTCTGTCATGCATGGGGATATAAAAATTAATTTCTGGTACAAAATAATCGAACTAAGGGTGCCACTTAACATCTATTGAAACTTGAACTGTTGAATCTTACTTGCTCCTGATCAAACTTATTTTCATTTGATTGCTCATGAAAATAGTCCATGAAGTTTTAAGTTAGTTGAAAAGCTTAAATAAGCTTCTTGGTTAATTTGTTTCTGGATTGTCATATTCTTTCGAAATGTTAATCTGTGTATTTGTAGATCACCGGCAGTGCAGATGCTGCGATAGACTTGCTACTAGCGGGTATTCAGCAAGTGCCTCGTTCCAGGTTACTTCTAGAGGTATATCTTTAATTATTCAGTTAAAAATGATAGTTGCTTTGTGTTGCTAAGATGTCAAGTTTAGAATACAGTGACAAATGCACATGTTTACACCTTTAACTATTATGTCGCATGAAATAGATGAAGCTTAGAGGTGGATAAGTTGGTGAGTTGGGCAATGGGTCAAAGCTGATACTTTGGGTATGGGTAGGGTCAGTTCATGTTCACCCGAAACACTTCTTTTGCAGAGATTTAAGCTTATTACAAATAAATTAGTGCATCACTATCTAATTTTTTATGTTTGCGTCTGATCCCGTTAGAGACAAATTATAGCCTGAATCAACCCATTTGTGAGAAATTGGGTCGAAGTTATCAAATCTAATTCGAAATGATCCTTTAAATTAATTCTGATATCTGAGCTTTTGCTTGAATCTAAATTATGGAGATTTAGAAACTGTAAAGGGAAATTGTCAGATAAATGAGCAGAGGAAACTAACTTTGTGCTACTTCTGCAGGAGCTGATAAACTTTGCAATGATGCACGAAGGATCTAAACATTTGAACGTAGTGGACCCCATTATCGCCGCTGCAATAACTTGTGAATCACATGGTTTGCAAGGTTTAAGTTCCAAAGATCGTGAGGATTTATCACTTTTGTATTTGAAGGTCAGATCTCTCTCTAGAAATCACGTCATTCAAGTTTAAAATTTTTATGCCAATGAGGGATATTCTCTTAATTTACCTGTCTTCTTTTCTCATGGTTAGATTTTTCGTAAGCTTCTCATTTATTATCGGCATTGTAGTATCACTAATGTAACTTGTTTGACTGATTCCTGTAGTTGGCATAGTAGGCTGGTCTGGTGGATTTTATACTGGGCACCATATAGGAAAATTTTAGAGTGGGTAAATATTTGCTTTGTTGAGTTTGGTTGACCTGTCATTACTTTTTGTAATTTACTTAAATGCTTACCAAGGTTCTTAAGTATATCAAACATAATTTCAGAACATAATTAAACTAACCACTTATTATTTATTTTGTTTTTCTAATAACGAAAGTTTACGAGGTCGTAAAAACTTGAGTAGATTTTAGGTGACCGTTAAGCCGGTTGAAATATTCTCCATTTAGTTAACTTTAACAAAATAATGCCGAGGTAACCCATTAGCAATAGTATATAACTCAAATTTTTATCTTCAAATTAACATGTTGAAGTTAAACACATGATTTAACTATCTAAGATTAAGATACTAACTTCCAGGGTTCTTTTACAAACTGTCCAACTTTATTAAAGCTATATCATTCTTTAGGAACAATTACATTGCAGGCAATGACATAATGTAACACACAACCCTGGCATTATGAAAGGCATCTAACAATCGTTGTTTTTCAAAGCAAAGATGTTTTCCAGACGTCTTTCTTTACTACCTTTCATTTCAGAGAATATATGTTGCTAACCATTAGAGGTTGCACAATGTGCGGGTTTGCCTGATGATTCAAAACAGGTAGTTGTTATTAAGGTTGACCTGAAACACTTTTTGCCACAATAATAGTAATTTAATTTGTTATTAATGATAGTGTGTCAAATATATAATTACGAAAGTTATATCTTAGTAATAATAACTATATATTTTGAATAAGTTGATTTATGAGGTTTTTATGCACTAAAGTTACACTTTGTGTAATATTTAATCTGTACAACCCATTTGACCCCTTATCAATAAAACATAGACCAGATCCTTTTTAGCTGTTTTTTTGGTCTATTCATATAAACTGCCATAGATGAAATACAACCTGGGATAGACCCAATATTAAGATGGGCAAAATTCACACCTACTAATTACTCTCAGTTTACTTTGATTATAGTTTGTTGACTACTGTGGAACAATCCATGACATAAGAAAGGCATGGAACCGTCACTTAAAGTATTTTCCACACCTGATACGGAGTTCCTTTACACATAAAAACCATTCTAATGGGCTTTCAAACGAGCCCAAAGAACCAACAGAAAAGATGCCCGGTATTGTTCCGAAGCAGCCGTCCAGGGTTCATAGAATCAAGCATATTTCCTCAATTTCAGCCATTGAAAACGACAAGTTGTTGACCTCCAAAAGTCAAGCCATCAATCATAATGAGGTTTCGGCTAACAAGTATAAAGAAAAGGGTAATCACAAAACCGTGAAGAAAAAAGCTCGTCAGCAATCTGAGGATAACACAGCCGGAAAGATGAAAAGATTAAAACGCCAATCTAGACATTATGCATCTAAAGATGATACCCAGCAAGAGGGAGGACTTGAAAATGAAGTTGAAAGTAGTGTAGAGCCCGTTTCTAAAGAGAATATTTCCTTGTGTAGTCACGAGAAAGATTCTATTTCTCTTGAGGACACGACGCCCTCTGTATTGCATGACGATCCATCACCAGCCGAACAAAATCCGTCTCAAGCCACTGATTCTGCCACAAAACAAACCAAAACAGATGAACATGAACCAGAAACAGACACACAACACATTTTCTTACAAATAGCAGAAACCTGCAAAACTAATGATATGCCTACAGCTTCTGAGTCAACTGCTCATATAATCGACATAAACCAAATGTCAAATCAAGATCATCAAAACCCTAAGAAAGAAAATATGCAGCAACAGAACTCTTCATCTGCTTTGCAATTACATTTGTTGCCCCAATTGCTTCAATCAATGGTTCAGCCTGTGCAAAGTAGTGAACTGCCTGGGTCGATTCCGAACCAACAAGCTTATAATCAAATGTGGCAATATCAATATCTGCAACAGCAGAATCAGCAAATGCAACAGTATTATCAACAACAAGCATACATGCAACAACAGCATCAATTTCATCCCCAGCAGTATCAGTTGTCTCAACTGCAGGAACAGCAAATGCAGCAGTGGCTATATATGCACCAGCAGCGGCAAAAAATGGAAGAATATATGCAGCAGATGTATCACCAGATACCACAAAATTTACAACAGAATCAACAGCAACATATTGCTGGAATGTCCAATCAAATTTGGAATGGTAGCCATGATCAACCGGTGCGTCTCTTAATTAAAGGGGGTAATGTATAAAAAAAACACCAACTTTCGTGTGAAATTATTACCCTTTTGACCCAAATGCCCGACTTAAATCTCCGATTGACTAATTGAGCTATATACTGAATTGTATAATAACTACTTATTGTTTTCCAAACTTGTTACATTTACTATTGTTTATTTAATTGTTTTATTTCTATTGTTATCTAGGGTCAAGGAATGATGCCACATATAGCAAACACATATACTGTGCCATACACACAACAAAATCCAGATGTGGTGGCTCAACCAATGACTACAAGTGCCCCAACAAACATCGCCTCCTAGTAATCGCCAACGATCTTCAAGTTTCATAATTTTTCATCTTTTGAACGAACATGTGAAACTTGACAAAGATTTTATTAGTAATGACGTCTTCTGTATTCGAGGTAATGGAATCATTACATCATAGACCAATTTAACATGTAATGTAAGAGGTGGCAATTTCGACCCATTGAACTCTGGGTGGATTGATTTGGGTTATGTTTACTAGTCAAATGAAAAAATAAAATAAGAAAATAGCATAAAAGGAACGGGTCCAAATGGGTTGAAATTCGCCCAAAGTTTATTTTAATGCATAAATCTGAAAAGGATAATAAGGTGTTTTTGTTAAACAAATTCAACACATTAATTATTGTGGACTAGAGGTTTATTGTGTCAATATAACCTACTTGCTTTCACCTGTACAGAAATTATGGGTATTAACATGATTTCTAACCCCCTGGAACAGCCAATCTTGACCTCTAATACATAGGGATCAATCTGTTGGATCAAATTGAACTGAAATTTTTTGGAGTAATCAGTTTTTAATTTCAGGTTGATTTCACATGATTCAACGACTGCATTCCTTATTTCTCAGTGTGCAGGGACAGCAAAATGTCAGTAGGATCTTTAATATATCATATTTATCATCAATTAACTAGAGGTTAGTCATATTTCATCTTGTAAATTCAATTGAACATGATATCTTGTAAATTTTAGGATACTATAGGAAAGCGTGCTAGGATTCTGTACAATTCAGCTGCGTTTGAAGATTATTTTGAATTGTTGAATTTGATTTTTTTGAACCTTTCTGGAATTCAAAATTTGGAGGGAAATATTTATACAAAAAGTAAGATTTGTTTCTTAGAAGATGGATTGTTCTTTATATCGCATTCGTCATGACTCATGAATCATGAATGCTCTAATATACGGTGCTTGTGATTTTTTTTAGTGAACATCTCTATAAAAAGCTTATTGTTGTTTTCTTAGAACATACAGTAATATTTCAACTAACTTGCAGCTTTTACGTTTAGTAAAATTGTAACAAGTTTGCTGGTATTGTAAAGAAGAAAGATGTTTATCGATGTCTAACCATATAGAACGAAAGCATTTTAACATCTTTAGCGTTTACCATCTATAGCAAGGTAAAATCAGGTAGCTGATACTTGCATCGTTATTTTTACTTGATACAGCAAAGATGGTGAATTAAGAGGTTGTATTACGTAAATAAGTGCCGTTAAGTTTAAAAAAATATAGAAATGATATAATTTTCCACTTAAACTTTTGTTTATTTGGTTGCATTTATCACATGTATGATGTACGACAATAATTATTCACTGTGCTACTAAAATATATCGTTTTCAGTTACAGTAATAATAATAATACTCGATGTCTTGGCAGTTAGCACAATATTGGATGTGACCAGTGACACTATGGCAGACTTTAACGAATTTACCACTATAATCCCGTGCTCTTGAAAATTGCTTCTAATCGTAACTTTACTTTTAGAGTTTATAATGGTTTAATCTTTAAAGTTTCATTATTTTTTTGTCTTAACCACTCAAGTTTTTTTCCATGAGTTAATCCTTAAAGTTTCAAAGTTTTGGTGGTTCAACCATTTAAGTTTATCTCTCATAATGATTTTGATGGTTTAATCCTCAAAGTTAATTTTCATAATGATTTTGGCCGTTTAAAATTTTCTAGTTAAACCACCAAAACTTTGAAATTTTGAGATTAAATTATGAGAAAAACTGAAGTGGTTAAAACGAAAAAAAATAGTGAAATTTTAAGGGATAAACCATTATTAACCTTTATTTAAAATGAGATGAGATAAAATGTAAGTTATTACTATAAGTTTGAAGTCAAATGAATCACAATTCACAAGTGTATATGAGCTAAAGAGTTTTCATATGTTGGCAGGTATCGTTTTTGGTTGTCCATTTAAACCAATGTTTTAAAACCCGGTTTTTTAATCGACCCGGAAAAGTGTTAATTTCTGGTCTGATCGGTTGAGCCGGAAGGTCGGACCGGAGTTAATAATAGTATACAGTAGTAGTATTTAGTGAATATTTTTTATTTTTTTTATAATAATAATTATAATTATAATTATTAACTATATCCCATGTATAATAATTATAATAATAATATAGAGTAATAAACAGTGATGACACATCGATTTTCTTTTTATTTTTGGAGTACACATCAATATAATAATTATATAATCTATAGAGTAATAAATGATGATGACACATCAGTCAAAATTCCCTCATTACCCTCATTATTCTTGAAATACACAATCAGTCAATATTCCCTAATTATAAATGATTAAATGTACATAGATATTGTAAAAAAAACACATGAAACCGGGTCAATACGCCGGTCCGAGTCCCGGTCCAACCCGGTCCGACCAGCCGGGTCAACCGGATCATTGACTAGTCAACATTTTGAAATTCGGGGTTTTTTTGGCCCGGAAATCTCAAAAAATGCAGTCCGACCTAAAACACTGATTTAAACTAGTTCATCATACTAAAACATAAACTTGAAAGATCTTTTATAAATAAACTTCAAATTAAGGTTGCAAGTAAGATGACACAACTCGTGAACTACTCGGGATCGACTTGAGAAATATTCGAGATTAACTCGGTACAAGTCGAGTCAAGCTCAATCAAGCTTGATTTATATTACATCTTTACCGTTCATATATATGTTTAATGATCATGAAAGTATTGAATTGAGTTAAGCTTGAAAGCACCAAATCGATTAATATCAATTTTAAATTATTTAATATATTATTTATATTAATATTAGAGCCTAGCTCGAAAGTATTGCTTAATTAGTCGATTTGAGCTCAAAATACTTTCTCGATCATGCTCAAATCGAGTTTCAAGATTTAAGTTTATTTAATTGAGTAGTAGATCGATTCGACTCCTTTGCACAACTTCAAACTTACATTTACATTTACTTACACTACGATTTCGTCTGATCATCAAAACGGGAAACGATATAATGCTGTAGGATATTTTAGTGTTTTTTAAAAAATTACATGTCAAGGAAAGAAATTCGATTTTTGTTTTCTTGGTGGAGTATTTGCTACGAAAAGAGACCTTAGTCAACTAGAGGTCAGAACTGGGAGATTGCACTACACGCGCTGATAAGTGAAGTTGGATATGCACCGCCGTCATGTATACGTGTACCAATTCTACCGGTTGTTTTATTATATGAGCATTTTCATCTTGCCAACCCCTTATACTTTACTTAAATGTCCTATAAATTCCTACTTTTTTCCAAAAATTTTATTGCAAATAAAGTTAAAAGCTTACTATGTCATAATAATTACTCGATTTGTTTATATATTTAGAAAAAATAAAGCCTATATAATTAATAGAAGGATTGAGTGATGATACTAATAGAGACATATGGTTTCACCACAAAATGTTATTTAAGTCTTTTTAAGATCATTTTGAAATACTATAATAACTTGAAGTATAATATGATTAGAATTACACTCCTTGAAAGAGAATGAGTATTATGATTCATAAGACTTTTAATAGCGAGCAATGGATTATATTTTGCTTACATTAACACAACGCAAATATGTACTCCTTTTAAGAGACTTAAATTCAAATGAACTGGATATTTCTAATAGTGATGTATTTAAATTTGTATATGAAGTATAAAAGATAAGTTGATTAAAACAATCCGTTTAGTAATAAAACGCTTAACAATAAACAAACAAGTACATTTGACACATCACTTTTTACATCTTGAATGAAACTTAAATTTCTTTTTTGATAATCGTGATACTTTTTGATAATCTTGATAACAGATCTAACGTGGAAAAAGTTGTAAGTAGTTTTTATGAAATAAGATAAGTAAGTTTTTACCATCTTATGAATAATCAAAGGACTATTAGCACAACTTCTATATAATCAAGGGGGTACAAATGATCAAAAGAGAATACAGAGAGAGACGGCATAAAAGCGCGTCAATCAGAGAAAAAGAAAAAGAAAGAGAAAGGAGTTCTTGAGGTTGGGGTTTGATATATACATACAGCATATACATACATATATCATATATATATACATACATACAGGTAATCATAATCTGTATCTATATTCATAATCTTTATTCATACATATATATAATCTATACTCAGTTTGTTATTATTTGATCTCAGATTACTTCCGATCATTTAATTAACTAAATCATATGTTTCAACTTCACGTCTCATAATTCGACTGCTCAAACCAGCGTCATCCTGATTCAGGTTTGTTATAATTCTCGAGTTTTCTCTATTCATGTCATTAAATTAGTGATTACTTCTGTATTTTTGTTTACGATCCTAGTCTTTGTGAATAGTCTCGTGTGTGTTGACTTTTTAATTTTGACTGAAATTTGAATTGGATTTTTGTAATTTGTGGTTGAGTTTATTCAATCTAGGTTTACTGGATCGTGAAGCGGAATTATGGAACGCGACAAGTAGTCGCTAATTTGTTGTTTTAGTTTTTAGCTTGTTTGTTTCCTAACTTTGGTGTTAAATTTATTGCTTAGGTGTACTTTAATCTATGAAAAAGTAAGTTGGAACTAAAATTAGGGTTTTTGGTTCTTTTTGTGAGGTTTATATGCAAAAAGTTATGATTTTGATGACTCCACAATCCACATACACACTGAATTATGATTGATTTTGCTCTTTTTGTTGATTTATATCTATTTGTATGTGAAAGTGTTCGGTGAAGATATGTATAGACATGGGAAGTTTGTTGCTTCGAAATATATAATATGTTGATGTGAACTTTTTGAGGCAATTGCAATTATAGTATAATATATATTGATGTATTTGTATTTTTTTGGGGGGCTAATTGCAGACTTTTGGAGGATTTTGTTCTGCCGTTAATGTGTTTGAGTCATTATCGTGACACGAACACAAAATACAGAACAAATGCCATCACTAAAGATGAAGATGAAGTCAACCACAGGTTGTTTGAGAGAAAAGAATGGCCTACATGTGTGTCAAAAATCAAGCAAGATATCCAAGAATTCTTCGTCACAAGTCAGGAGCTTGCAACAAGAAGCGCAACTTGAGACTTGTACTTCTATTAAGCAAGATGGTAAATAATAACCTAATTTAGTAGTTACACTTGAATTTGATATGGTTATAAAGGTTTTTTTTTTTTTTAAGCTAAACAGATTACCTGAGAGGCCACGTGTTACGTTTATGTGAATAACATGACTATCAGAAACATTGATCTTTTTTATGGTTGTGTGTTGTATAGGTTCTTTCTGTGGCGAAGCAATTATGCAGGAACTTAGATGCGATGAAACCAGCTGTTGCGATTTGCTAGATGAAGAAGATATTCAGGTTTACAAATCATCTTTAGACTACTTTACTTACGACTATATACTTAAAGATATCAGGATTTGCCTTCCAGAATTTTGTAACTCCTGACATTTTTATAAACTAATTATTCAATTAATTGCAGGATCATACACATGACAACTGCTATTCAACCACAGAAACTATCTTTTCACCTGTCACAGAGTCCAATGAAGATGACAGTGATGCACCTGGTTTTGATGATAGAGGTAATTAAGATGGTTTGTGTAACACCTCTATTTTTATAAAATAGCAATTTGTAATATTTCTGGCATTACCCATTTATGTTTATGACACCAACCAAAATGGATCACTGTTAGTAACATAAACAACCAAAGGCTAAATTATGATTATGGAAATGTGTGATTTACCAAAAAAAAAAAAACGATAATAAATTAGCTACGTTACGGGTGATACTCATTGCTACCAAAGTCGTGATGGGATTTTATATACACAAATACAAAAGATTACGTCCCATCTATGATTTTGATCAGTATCTTAATTTTTAAATTTGAACTTATATGTTATAGAAGTAATCCTAGAGTGTATTTTTGGTGGACTCTGACCAGTCTTCTTTCTTATTGTGTCTATGTAGGGATTGGCAAGGATATTGATGGCCCATCACTGAGACATACAGTTAGTGACAGTAGCAATAGAAACTCAAGTGATTATCAAAGTTGTAATGTGTCAGATTTCTTCATTTCAGACATGATTGTTTCTAGCTTGCCCATCGAAAGGGGGTCTGTATATGATATTGCAGAAGCTACCTGCTTACCTGATTATGGATGTGATGAGTCGAACATATTTTTTGATGATGATTATATGATACTTCCTTTTCTTGAGGATAGCATCGACACGTGCAATGACTCTGATGACAGCCTATACCATTCAAGACCGGATTTGGCTTCAGAAGAATCAAATGTATATCTTGCAATCCATCAGCTTAGAACCTGCAATCAGGAGCCTGATGTTAATACTTATCCTGACTGGGATCCATCTGAATGCTTGGATCCACAAATGTTCATTAGGAATCTGCCCGATCTTTCTGAAGAGGAAACTAGTTTATGTCCCAACATATTGCCCTGGGAAAGAAAAACGGTGACACTTGTACTTGATCTAGATGGTATGGACTATTTTGGTTATTTTTTAATTGATGCAGAATAATGTGTAGATCGTGTTATAAGCCGTAGCAAGTTTGGGTCAAAATGGGTTATTATCAACGCGTGTCAAGCTGGGTCTGGTCGGATCAACCCCACAATTAGTTTTATCTCATTTTCTGACAAGTTTATAAAAAATTAGTGCTTCAATATGATCGAAGGAACTACGCTATTAAAAAAATTATCTTACTTTTCTTTAATCAAAGTGATTTTTGAGGCTTATTCATTTAGATACGCTTATTGTAACTTTCAACTTATTTGACCCATCAGAGTGAATTATAACCCAAATCAACCCATTAAAGTCAGTCGGAATAAACACTTTAAATTTCATAAGATTGTCATGTCAACTTACTTCGAAGGTGCTTTATTTCTTTTTTCTCGAGCTGAAATGTTTTACTATGCTTTTACTGTAATCTGTTCATTTTGGTATACAGAAACACTGATCCACTCGTCATTGGAAGACTGTGATGGTGCAGACTTCACATTCCAAGTATCATTTGACTCCAAAGAGCATACTGTCTATGTGAAGAAGAGGCCATACCTAAAAGAGTTTTTGGAAAGGGTCTCGGAAATGTTTCAAGTTTTCGTGTTTACAGCCAGCCAGAGCATATATGCTAAACAACTTCTAGACATACTGGATCCAGATGGAAAAATAATCTCTCGTCGGGCTTATAGAGAGTCGTGTATATTCGCAGATGGAAGTTATACCAAGGATCTAACAGTTTTAGGTGTTGATCTTGCCAAAGTTGTCATAATTGACAATTGCCCACAGGTTGTTATCTGGTTGGCTTTCATAATTTAACTGGTGGTGGAAATGGGCTTGTTGGGTAATGGGTCCCAACGGATTCAGTTGGATGGTAATCTTTCCATGGGTTGGGATGAATCAAAACTCTTTATTGGGGAAAATAATTAATGTACCAATTATGATCCTAAAGTTTCTTCTAATTCAATGGTAGTCTAATTTTGTGGGATATATTAAAATGGTTGTGAGTTTAAATGCGTTAAAGATACATTCATTTCGGTGACTTTCATTCGGTTTGACCCGTTTTCTTTTCTGTGATTATGCATGTTTGACTTGTTAGAGATACAACATTATTGTGGTAGTAAATGATAGCATATATGACTATAAGCTGTTACTTAGCCTCATTAATTTTTGGTGGTTTTAGGTTTTCCGCTTGCAAGTGAATAACGGGATTCCGATAAAGAGTTGGTTCAGTGATCCATCAGATTGTGCGTTAATTTCGCTACTTCCCTTTCTAGAGACCCTAGCAGATGCTAAAGATGTCCGTCCAATAATTGCCAAAAGATTCGGTAACAAGGAATAAGTGCCCCTTGTTTTTCATTATTCACGTAACACCTCCATTTTACAAATCTTAGATGCTTCTATAATAATTATATATACTAATTACTAATAAAACATTGTTCCATTATCTTCTTGATATCTTACTTGGTGTTCTTTCAAATTATGTCAGAATGTAGCTGCAGAAAATTTCTGTTTTCCAGTGTACAGTTATAGGATCTTAGAAACTGCATATATGTTGTTCTATAGTGAAATATAACTATCAGATGTGAATTCATATTGATTTTGCTGGGTATAATTTTTCCCTATTGGTAACTGTCGATCTTAAGTTTTTTATTTATTGTTGTCACGACAAAAGATTGTGTGATTTGTCATCATGAAGGATCTCCCATCATTTAGCTATAATCAAAGGCCTTCCTTAGATTACGTATCTAACCAAGGTTATAATTTCATGGGGTAGAGGGAGTAATGAGAATAACGTGGTGTATTTATTTTGTAGGTTTTGAAACTAATATATGTAAACTCATTCTGAATGCTAAGAGGTAGGGTCTGAATGGAGAATCGATGTGCCCCTTAGGATGACATATCTAGGACCAACATCTTGCTTAATTTGAAAGGGTGGAAGTTGAGTTAAAAGTGGTACTATAACTAGGTTCATATATAAATAAGTTTAGGATTAGATAATTAAGGTAGGTTGTAGGGAGATGAACAATAGAGACACTTTTGATCACGAGGTATGATTATGGAACATCTTATAGCAAAATGAGTTATATTCTTTACGGTTTTTGCAAGCCATGTGTGTGCAGGTGAAATGAAGATCTTTAATGGATTGATAGCCCAATGCCATTCTAATAGGTACTATTCTTTTATAATTCCCTATCATAACATGCAGATTCCCCTACTTGTAAATGCTGTTTTTGAGACAAGCTGAGGTAGATGTAGAGTCACAAAGATGGATTTTATTGACTGTCTATTGATGTTAATTTCTAACATGTGGTTTTGACCTCTGATAGTTGTTAAAGCCCCTTGGGTTAATATCTAACATTTTTGTTGGCTTATATGTGTATTTAGTTTAATAATTAGATCTGTGTTCACTAACACTTCATGTTAGACATTTAACAGGTAAACTTGTGTTGACTAACACTTCACGTTAGACTTTAAACAGGTTGATTTGTATTGACGATAGATTTCAGTCCCTAAAACTCTGTCCTTACTTTTTCTTCCCTTCAGATGTCAAAGCTCTAAATTCTCCGGTCTCGTCTCTTTCTGTAGTTAGTATGTCATAATACACAATGATCATGTAATACATTCAGGCTTTACATTTTGGTTTAGTGGTGTTAATATATAGTGCGGTAGTGTGCTGAGCTTGAGTAGTATTTGAATATATTTCATCTCTTTATACTACAAAGTGACTTCAAGCTAAAAATATTGTTTCATGGTGTAATTTCTGGTCATGATTGGTTTAAAAGTTTTGCGAGTTCTGGTAGGAGTCGAAATATCAACGGAAGTAGGCTTTCATGTATTACTTGTAAAGTACTTGTGTATTGCAGTACTCAAGTAAACGTATTCTGTTGACCTTGATTTTTAAGGTCAAATGGTAGTTTATAGTTGATATTTTACTTTAACATTTGGTTCGATATCATGTTATCTTGCCTGAGGGTCACAAACCTGGAACCTACTTTTGTCAAGAACTATCTTATGATTAGGTGACTCCTGGAAAAGTTATGGTTTATACTTTAAACAGTAAATTTGGCATTTAACTTTTAAAATAGGCATAAATTACCCCTGTACTCATGGCTAAAACATTATTGTAAGAACTTTCTAAATTCTAACTAATATTGTTTTGGTTTAAATATATACTACAATATGCTAGCTCTCTTTTGGCCTACCATCTTTCCAATATGCAAGACTCTCACGAGACTCGCATAAATCTCTCCTTTCTAGTGAAATAACGGCCAAAAACTGGTTTGCTTCTAGTTAACTACGACCCGAAAAATGTAAATCTTCCCACTTTATTATCTTAGGTTCAATCAGAACATACATCATAAGTCATATTTTGAACTTCACAAACGTGACACAAACGTTTGATGTTTGATTATTGATGCACAAAGTAAGATATGCGACCGAAAGGCCAAAATATAGGTTTCTATTCATCACTTGTACACCCCAACAAATTCTCATATTGGAAGTCGAAGGACCTTGATGATGTTTAAGAGGATATGCGTTGTAAAGTAAACACAATGAAATATGGTTTTCAATATATGAAGACAAATTGACACACTTGTTTCCTAGGTTAGCATACCCGGCCACCTTGAAACGAGGGTAGCCCGGATCACGGATCCGTTCATTTCACAAATTGTAAATTTATTTGTCCTTTTAAAACGTAACAATCATATCACCTTTACTCAACAAACTAAGTTACGAACATCATAAATACTACTTATATATGATTTGAATTGTTAATTACTATTAACTTTTTGTGATGACGCCTTTATTTTCTAAACAAATTGACTTTATTTGACAAAAAAAAAACTAGTGTCTTTTGTATGTAATGAATTAGTTGCACATCAAAAGAGAAGTTGCCACATTAATATTTTATCTTTCAAAAATGTTGATAACCGACAACGTTGATTGACTCATACGTCCCGAGCACAATTGGTGTAAGACGATGATGATGAGCATACGCTCCAGAATAACCCAACAATATATAGAGTGTATCAACCAATTTCGAAAAACATGACCATTTTCTTGCAAAGTCATTTCCTCCTGAACCAATTGAACTACGCTCTCCAAAGTTGTAGTTGATGGGGATGGAACTTGAGTTTAGTTTGGATAATGTCAAGCCTCGACTAGGCTACTTATTCTACAAACTATATCTCATACAAATAAATGATGTTTATAACTCTTGAGTTGATTGCTATTTGCTAGAACACATAAATCTTAAAAGTAGAATCTTGATACATAAAAATAATTTCTGTATTTCACTTTCTGTTTTCTTCTTCTTCATCTTTATGCTTAGTTTGTGGGATTTGTAATCTTACGTTAGTGAACTTTATTCTCTTTGTGCACTTTTGACCGAATATACATGTTGTTGTTGTTTTTTGTGTGTTTTGTTCTTCATGTGGTTTGCATTTTGTTTGCCTATTATGGAGTATATATCTTTGTGTTTTGTGAAAAGGGTAGTTAAAGAATAATGAAAAATGATTAAGATGTCAATAATCATTGTCATAAATCATTAATTCCTGTATTTCGATAGTTAGAACTTAATATATGTATGTATATATTTATTGAACTTTTTGTTTTATGTACTTTGAAACACTTCAAATGGTTGAATCCAATGTATTGTACCTACATACTACTCCATATGCAATGCATATAAAACCACTTGTCATCTTCATGATTAACCTTATATTCTATGTACCTACTACATATTCAACGTTCATGAATTTATAAGAACAAGTAGCATATTCATTCCATCTCAAAATAAATGTTTCAAAACATTCTTAGCAACGACCCTTAGAATTGTGGTTATCACTTATCACTTTCATATTAATATTAACTTCATAAAGTTTTAAACTTTACGAAAAATCTTACACTAACTAGTGAAAGCATTTCTTTAAATTAATAAATAAATAAATAAAAGAATATTTAAAAAAAATAAAAAAAAAATGAAGATACTCTTGAGTCTTGACCTGTAGTAAAAGATAATTTCACACAAGTGTTGAAAACTTGAAATTATGGCACTAGCAATGTGTGGGAGCTTTAAAATCTGACATCATTTCAACCATATTCCAAATTGCTTCAACTTCATATTTTTCACAATAAATTGACACCTATTCACCCACCCCTAGTTCCAATGTGTCATTTTTTTTTAAAGGCAGTTCCAATGTGTCATTTGAGCCACCACTCTTTTTTTTTTTCCTTTTAATTTAATGTTACAAAATAGGATTATCTGAAAACTAGCAATTATTTAGGAAACAAAATAATAAAAAAACCCATTTTATCAAAGAAATAATACACTGATAATTGTTATAAATATGAAATGATTATCAAAGTTTTGTAATTGCAAAATCAAACATCATATATTAAAAGAAAAATCCTACATATTATATGTTTGAGTTTTGATAATGGAAGAGCTTAGAATTTTTGTTAAGATCTTCAGACATGCATTAATATCGTGTCATAAATATAACAAACTTTTTGTCCCATCTTAATTTTATATTAACCCCATGAATTTTGATAGAGATACAAATCTTTTATTTATGTCGAAAACTTTAAGAAAAGCCAGACTTCCGTTATCAAACTCTCTGTATTAGTTAGAACTTATAATCTTTTTTACAATAGTCTTCAAATATAATCCTTTCATTAGGAAATAAAATGTTTGTATATACTTTTTTATAAAAAGATGGTCTCTTTAATATCACACTTTCTCACCATTTTTACGTCATATCTAACCCAACTCTAAACTTCTTAAATATGTCAAAAAAGAATATAGAGTATATCTACCTTTACTTTTCTCTCAAATTTCACTAATATTTTTTATGAACTTTGATTATACGCCTAACCGTTTCCAATATGTCAAATTATGTGACTTGCATATGAAAGTTAATCGTCATTTTATCTTAGATAAGGAGGATAGGTGAGCTTTATTACAAACATATAAGAGACCCATATGTGCAATTACTCTAAGAATAAAAAACTTTCATCTTTCAATAGGGGTGGATCGGGGTGGTCGCCCTCTTAAAAACTCTAAAATTACCAAAAATAATAATTTATTTAGAGCATATCCAATGTATGCACTATTATAGTGCATCAAATTATACTATTTTAGTGTAAAAATAGAATCTTTTGAAAATATGTTTGCATTAAAAATAAGTTGCTCCAATGTTTGTACTAAATCTTTACATTAAATCTTTCTAAATTGATTTAAAACATGCAATTCAACAATATAATACTAAATCTTTTATATAACTATTAAATTGTCAAACGAGATATAATAACAATCATTATATTGAAATATTTCAATATTATAAATGAAAATTTTATAATATTTTTTGAATTTCTTTGATGAATTCGATAGTAAACATTGTAATTAGTGATTATAAATAAAGTAATCATAAATTTATAAATTATTCATGATAATAATACACTTTAGTTATTATATATATTATTATTTAATAGTGTTTTAGTGCTAGGTTTAATGTTACACCAAATATAGTGTAAATTTGTATTGATTTTTGATTGCACTATAATAGTGTAATGTTTAGTGCATACATTAGAGTGCATTTTTTGCACTTTTGCACTATTATTATAATGCAAAAAGGTACAAATGGTGTGTACATTGAAGATGCTCTTAAGGTAATTATTGATTAGTAACACTTTATGAAATTTGACCCCAAAATGATAGAGAGAAAAAAATTACCCACCATATGTAAAAGTTTCTACCTCCGCCATTGTATTTAACATTGAAATCTAATAAATCACTCAAATTCAAGCCTCTAATAAATCACTAAAATTCAAGCCCTAACTAATTCAAAGACAACATGACAACTGGCATGATTTAAAGAAAAAAACATTACAAGCTTTTATGACAAAAATCCATACCTAATATATGAAGAAAACATAGATCTTAGGGTTTAATGTCTGTAAATGTATTGAACTTGTCACAAAATCCTATTATATGCATCTAACTTTTAAAAGTCATATTGTGTGTATCGAACTTACTAATTATTCCTATTGTATGTACTCATTAACACTAATGACGTTTGACTGGTCATAAGCATCCTACGTATCATTTTCATCCTACGTGTCACTGCCACGTAAGCTCCATGTCATCAAAAGTTTGATACATTTTTCAGATCATCATCTTCAATTTTCCGACGACCCATTTTTTCCGGCGACCACCATTTTTTTCGGCGACCCATTCGTTTCCGGCGACCACCATTAACACTAATGACGTTTGAAATGGGTCATCGGAAAGATTTGTTATGATGAGTAATTCAATTGTAGCCTTTAATATTGTGACAACTCTCCAAATTAGGTACTGATTAGCATTAAGCATGTGCATTCTTACGCTAATTTTCTGATTAAGTTTAAAACAAAACTTCTGATGTGATGTAAGTCTAGCAGCCCAGTACTTTTAAACAAAAAGTATTACTAATACGTAAGTATTTAAAAGTTACGTACAAATGTGTCGGGACGAACCCGACAGATAAATACGACAAAAGATGGTGACACAACATAATTAATAATTCAATTATTAATTGCGAGTACTATTGTACCTATAACCTATAGATAAAACGGGTTAAAAATACGTTTAACATAAAACGTATTATGAAACGAACAGAAAAAATTTTAAAATGCATTCAGAGATCAAGATGAGAAAAATTCAAATTTTCTCATTCATTTGAAAACATTTGTAACATTACCTCAAAATATGAACCCGAAATTCGACTGAAATTTGGCACTCAATTAAATGTTAGCAGTCCAATGCAGAAATTGTACAACCGTCAAAAATAATGAAAACATCATTATTCCGAATTTAAATAACGAACCAGGAGAGCATCTACAAAATAAAAATATAAAATGTTTACTTTTAGATTGCTATAATTATACCCGTACCCGAAATTAACGGGTTAAATATCCCACCACCTCAAATAATTGAGGAGGCAGGATGATTATATACTGCAACTCCCTTTGAAATTATACACCCTCATCTTCTTCTTCATCTGTGATTTCCTCTACACCCACATCTACCACCATCACCATCTATCTTCCTCTTCTTCTTCATTGCTAAACACACATACAAGATCAGTAGCAGCAGGAGTAGGAGAACCACAAATCAGAATCATCATCTTCCTTGCGTCATCACCGCCACCATCAACTTCACGAAATCCTTTGTAAGGAACTTCAAATCTTTCAATTTCCATACTTAAATTTCGTTGTATAACATGTATATATATATCATAATCCATGTATATAACACATAAATTTGATAATGGTTTGAGTTGTTTTTGAAATGAGTTGTATGGAACCAAACTTTGAATCACAAATCATATATGTGAAACTTGATGTAATGTGATATAACATAATATAATGTGATGTTATGATACTGGAAATGGCGTGATAATGAGCTAAAACTAGTAACAAAACGCATATATATACGTACATATGAACACAGACAGAAACAGAGGGCGAGAGAACAGGGACGAACCAACCCGATCGGTTGGCTTGGGCCAGCCGATCGGCTGGATGTAATGAGCCGAACGGCTCAACAAACTGAGCCGATCGGCTAGTTTGGTTGAGCCGAACGGCTAGCCATGGTGAATCGAACAGTATGTGATTTTGACCCGAACGGATGATGTGGACTGGACCGAAACGAATAATGGACTAATTAAATTGGACTGGATCGAATGGGCTTTGGTTTGGGCCGGAACCTCCAGCCGAACGGCTGAAGGCCCAAACCGAACGGCTGAAGGCCCAAACCGAACGGCTGAAAGCCCAAGCCGAACGGCTGAAGGCCCAAGCCGAACGGCTGGACCAAGCCGATCGGCTGGGCTGGGCTGTGATGCATACCGGGCTTTGGTTGCGAGCTGGGCCGGACATTTATTGGGCCTGAGACTTTGGGTTTGGACTGTAAATTGTGAAAATAAATGAGTTGAGTTAAATAAATGGGCTATTGAGCCAAAACTTATAAATGGGCCAAAAAGACTAGGTAATCGGGTTAAGTTATTGGGCCGAAAACAAAACTAATCGGGCCGAGCCCAATAAATTTCCAAAACATTTCAAACATAAGACGTGATTCTATATATATATACATATAAATATATATATACATACTTAATAACAAACGACGAATCTATAAATATATATATATATTTTATGTATATACAAAAGACGACTTTTCAATAACGATAATATCTATTTATTTTATAAACGGAAATAAATACAATAAGAAGTTTTACGACAAATAAAACTTATATACATTCTAATACGTAAACCACGTGCTTAGAACTGATATCTATATATATATATATAAATATATATGTACATACACACAACGAATTCAATATGATGAAACAATAATTATTATATATGTACAAAAAGGAACAGAACAACGTTCAAATATCTATATGTATGACTACATACGTGTATATACACTTGACAAGGTATACGACGTGAGAAATATAACAATATTTCAACACACGTCACCAACAAACGTAACGACTTACATCATTAAGAAATCAACAATTTCTTCAAACAAACAAACCGTTAACATAAGTTGATTAAGCAAATCAAACGTACTTATGTTAATACATTTATTGTATATAGGTTAACATACCTTGGGCTACTACCTTTCGGCTGCTAGCTTTCCTTACCGAGCACATCACAGTGAGTTTACAGCCCCTACTTTTAAATGTTTTCTGCTTTTAAACACAGGGGTGTTAAACATAGAAATTGCATACCAACACATGCAATCAAACTATAAATGCTTTATTGCTTTTATACAAATGTTGAATTGTGATATTTCATATTCACTGTTGTTTTGGGAATTTAGACAAGGTATCCTACCTAGACTTGAATTGTGTGCATGAAAGACCTCATGACATGCTACTGTAACCATTAGCTAGGTGACTCGAGCCACTGAGTATACGGATAGTACTATTGCCGTGACGACCCTCCTACGGTGGAGCGTATACTTAAATGTCCGTTCAGGCAAACAACATAAGTTCTGGTTGTGGTTTGGTTATAGGGTTAGGTCGCGTTACTTTAACCTGCAAGGTTTAGCTCACCTTTCAGGGGATCACAGTCTAAGTAAAATTCCCACATACTTTTAGGAAGAACGAATCCTACAACTGTTGGACACCGGAAAACATACCGGTAACTTATTTTACACTGGTAAACAACCAGTAACATATTTTGGGACGACATCCCACGTATAATAATACTTTAGGGTAACAACCCTACATAACTTGTATTTTATAAATGAATAACAAATCATTTATACAAACTTGGTTTAACAAACCACATACACATATAAACCTGTAAATTCACTCAACATATTTGTTGACGACTTTCTCTATGTTTTTCAGGAAATTAGCTGGGTAAGAAATCGCATGCATTCAGGATGGACAACCCTGGACTAATTAGGATGCCACATACAGTTGGGACCGCTTTTGGGTATTTCATTTGTATAACTACAGACATTGCGGTCATACTTATGAAATCTTATTTTAAACTTATGTATTTTTGATTTAAAACAAAAATGTTTTGAACTTCACTACTACTGTTACGACTTACATAGTCGTACTACTTTTGTAGCAAATGTTTGAACTGGCATCCTTATCTATTATGTTGTGCAATAACCATATGCTCTGAGTGTGTATGTAACGGTTGGTTGAAATAACTGTTCGCAGCCCCGCCACGTCATTAAAGCTTCCGCAAACTAAACATAACTAATTGTAATTACCGTTTGACGGGGTGTGACAAATATGCTAGAAAGGATGAGATAAGGTAATCCTTTAGTATTTATATATGTTTAGTTTATTATAGTTTCAAAATTGTTATGTTTTATTTTGGTTTGGACTTAAGTTCATTATACTAACTTGGTTTACTTGGATTTGTATTGAGTTCAGTAACCTTTTCTAGGTTGATATGTATGGATCGATATCATAACGTTTAGTATAACTATATGTTTATTTCTATATATGTTTTCTTTTGTGAGCTCATTATAATGATCGACAAATTTCACTGAGGAAATAAAATACGTATTGCTTTTTCTTTGTAAATTATATCATGTGGTCTCTTTATGTCATATTCTTAGTTTAGTAGATATATAAATGGTTGGGTGATCATAATTTTCAATCTTTCTCTTGCATAAAGAATATGAAGTTGCAGTATCCGTCTTGAAGACAAGTCAAAAGTCATGCTTTAGTTATACTTGAATGAGAGATGAAGGTAACGTACAGGAAAGATGATTGTTTCAAGTTTTAACTAAATGGTATTTCAAAAGTGGATAATCAATCATGTTGCAAATTGGTTTATAGTTTAATATCAAATTAGTTTATATAAATCATTATGAAATTATTACTTACTCTGCTTCCATATCGCCGGAAAATATGGTGGTCGTCGGAAAAAATGGATCGTCGGAAAATTGAAGATGATTATCCGAAAAATGTATCGAACTTTTGATGACGTGGAGCTTACGTGGCAGTGACACATAGGATGAAAATGACACGTAGGATGCTTATGACCAGTCAAACGTCATTAGTGTTAATGAGTACATACAATAGAAATAATTAGTAAGTTCGATACACACAGGACTTTTAAAAATTGAATGCATACAATAAAATTTTATGACAAGTTCAATACATTTATAAACATTAAAACCTAGATCTTAAATAGAAATTGTATAAAGAGAGAAATGGTATTTGGAGTTCCGGGTTCTAAGGATAAGATTAAAATGGTGACAGGATGATGGATATTTGATTCTTTATCTTCTTCTTTTTATATATCTTGGAATCTGTTTTACTCTTTGTGAGATTCTTTTAACTTTTTTGTATTGGTCCAACACCAAACCATACTTGTAAAGTTCCAAATCTTTTTTTCTTTCTATTTATCTTTCTCTGGTCCTTCTCACTAAAAACACTGACTTAAGCCTTATTTATGAGTGGTTTATGCTAATGAAGAATCAAGCAGAAATCAAGAATTCAGTGTTAATAAGAAGATGATGATAGTAGCATCTGAAGTTAATAACATGTGTGGGGACTGAAACAGCATAACTCAAAAAACAACCCTGCTTCTGTTTCTGCTACTTCAACTACTCATACAAACTTACTTCATTAAACCCTTTTCAGATTTATCAAAAATCATAAGAATTTTTGTATAGAAAAGTTTTGACAAAATATAAAATGGAGTTAGGAAGCAAAGGAGTAAAGGCAGAAGAAGAAAGCATTAACAACAATAATAATAATAATACAACCTCATCATCATCATCAGGTGCAAGTAACATGAACCCATTTAATATAAATCACAACTTGGGTCAGTATCCTACTGATGCAAGGCTTTCATCAGAATTTGAACAATCTGTTGGATCTGGTAAGTCTTTTAACTACTCAACTCTATTTACACATGCACCGAATAAACATGTGGCTGAACAAGAAATGACTGCTTATTTGGGTACAATTCAAAGGGGTGGTTTTGTTCAACCTTTTGGTTGTATGATTGCAATTCAAGAACCTACCTTTACCATCATAGGTTTTAGTGAAAATTGTTTTAGTATGCTAAGTTTGAATCTTGATAATTTTGACAATTCGGATTATTCGGAAAGGAGTCTGCTTGGAATTGATGTTAGAACCCTTTTCACTTCTAGTTCTAGGGCTCTTTTAGAAAGGGCTATAAGTTGTAAGGAAATCGGTTTATTGAACCCAATTTGGGTTCATTCGAGGACGACCCGTAAGCCATTTTATGCGATTCTTCATAGGATTGATGTTGGAGTTGTGATTGATTTAGAACCAGCTAACTCTAGTGATTCCACATTATTACTTGCTGGTGCTGTTCAGTCGCAAAATCTTGTTGTTAAAGCGATTTCTAGACTGCAGTCTCTCCCTGGTGGAGATATTGGCGCGATGTGTGATACAGTTGTTGAAGAAGTTCAAAAGCTTACGGGGTATGATCGTGTTATGGTTTATAAATTCCACGATGATGAGCATGGTGAAGTAGTTTCAGAAATTCGAAAGGCCGATTTAGAACCGTATTTAGGACTACATTATCCTGCAACCGACATCCCACAGGCGGCCAGGTTCTTGTTTAAACAGAATCGGGTGAGAATAATCGTTGATGGTAAAGCAGAATCAGTTCCTGTGATTCAAAGTCAAGAACTAAAGCAACCTCTTTGTTTGGTTAACTCCACAATTCGAGCACCCCATGGCTGCCATTCAGTTTACATGGCTAACATGGGTTGTAATGCATCTTTAGTGATGGCAATTCTTATAAACAACAAAAATGAATCAACGAAACTATGGGGATTAGTCTCGTGTCATCATAGTATGCCACGTCACATCGCTTTCCCCCTTCGCTATGCGTGCGAGTTTCTAATGCAGTCGATGGGTTTGCAGCTTTACATGGAGCTGCAGTTAGCGGAACAAAAGGAGGAAAGAAGGATTCTCAGTATGCAGACTATGCTATGTGATATGCTCTTGCAAGATACCCCTTTACGGATAATAACACAGTCTCCGAGTATAATGGATTTAGTTAAATGTGATGGTGCAGCGTTATATTATAATGGGAATGTTTGGTTACTTGGTACAACTCCAAATGAATTACAAGTTATAGATATAGTACAATGGTTATGTAGTGAACATAAGGACTCTACAGGGTTTAGTACTGATAGTTTGTTGCATGCTGGTTATCCTGGTGCGATTTTGCTTGGTGATGCGGTTTGTGGTATGGCAGCTGCACGAATTACTTCGAAAGATTTTTTGTTTTTGTTTAGATCACATACGGAAAAAGAGGTTAGATGGGCTGGTGCTAAACATCATCCTAAGGATAAAGATTACGGTGAGATAATGCATCCGAGATCATCTTTTAAGGCGTTCCTTGAAGTCGTGAAAAGTAGAAGTATTCCATGGGAAGTTTGTGAGATCAATGTAATTCATTCGTTGCAGTTGATAATGAGAACATTGGCTCAAGAGGTTTCTGATAATGGTAAAGTGATGAAATACAGTCAAGAAAGTGAGGATGAGGTTAGAGAAATGGATGAAATCAGTTCGGTTGCGAGTGAAATGGTGAGATTGATTGAAACGGCATCTGTACCAATATTTGGTGTTGATGGGTTGGGTTTGGTTAATGGGTGGAATGGGAAAATTGCAGAGTTGACTGGTGTGGTACCGGATGAAGCTATTGGGAAGTCATTGGTTGATGAAATTATTCATGAATCGTCACGTGGAGTCGTTGAAAATCTTCTCTATAGAGCTCTGCAAGGTATATATTCTATAAGAATCTATGGTGGTGGTAATTGTATGGTTCGGTTGGGGTACCAATTGGGTTGGGTCGACCCCAAACTTTTCTGTGTCTGAGATCTTTCGATAAATACTGTAGTTGTTGACTTGGTGATCATAACTAATACATTAAGTCATTAACCATTTAACCCACTTATAAAATAACCTATTTTGATTTGAACCCATTTTAAATTGTTGATAATATAGGTGAAAACAACCCATTGTTCACTGCGATCTGTTTGACCTCATAAGTCAAAATAATTTGCTTGATTTGATATAGGAGAAGAAAAGAAAAATGTCGAAATGAAACTAAAAGAGGTTCAAAACAACACCATTGTATACATTGTGGCTAATGCGTGCACAAGTAGGGATTACATGAACAACGTGGTTGGCGTATGCTTTGTGGGTCAAGATGTCACAACAGAGAAAAGTGTCATGGATAAATTCATACGTATGGAAGGAGATTATAACACGATTATCCGAAGTTTACATCCTTTGATTCCTCCTCTATTTGCTTCCAATGAAAGCGCTTGTTGTTCTGAATGGAATGCAGCCATGGAAGAGCTCACGGGTCATATGAGAGACGATGTTCTTGGAAAATTGCTTCCTGGTGAAGTTTTTGGGAATCTATGTCGACTTAAAGATGAAGATACCTTGACCAAATTTATGATATTGTTATATAGAGCGATGAATGGCCACGATACTTCAGATTTACCATTTGGGTTTTTTGGTAAAGCTGGGAATCTTGTAGAGGTCAATTTGACAGTAGGCAAGAGGATTAGTGAAGGTGGAAATGTAGTTGGGTGTTTCTGTTTCTTGCAAACTAGTAAAAATGACCAAGAGTCTATGTTAAAGCGCAATGATTTGGCATATATTAAGCAAGAAATAAAAAACCCGTTAAACGGGGTGCGTTTCACTCACAAACTTCTTGAAGACTCAGCTATTTCAGATGACCAGAAGCAGTATCTTGAGACCAGCGGTGCTTGTGAAAGACAAATTGCATCGATCATCGAGAACATGGATGTAAAATGTATTGAGGAAGGGTAAGTTATAATATATATCCAATATCAATTCTTTTAGCAGGCTTCCTTCATCTTGCATCCGACAATACTGTGAAATTCAATGTCACACACTTACTTTTCAAATCTGAAACTGTTACATGGTTAATCATAATTTCCAACCAAAATCGTTACATAATTTTTTGGTATACAATTTGTAATCATTCTCTGCTTGTGTTTAAAGTGATTATATGATTTTGAATAATCATGATCGGATAATCAACTGTAATTAATCAGTTAAAAATAAAGTATTTGGATGTGGTTTTGCTGTTTGAAGTTGTAATAATCATATTAACAGTGGTAAGTGCTGATTATCTAAGAAAATTAATAGATACATTATGACCAAAAAGGACATATCTGTGAAATAAGTAGAGTCTGTCAGTACCATAATCATTTTTAGAAATATCTCCATAAGAGTCCTCTCCTAAACTACAAACTACACCCTACTGAGAAGCGTAATCTGTTTATCCAAACATCAAGAAATATGCAGTTCCAAAAGACAAATCCAAACACCTTTTGTTCTATCTTAAAATTAAAGAGTCCATAAGAATTATGCTTAAGCAAATTTGTGTGCTTAACGCCTTAACCTCAAAATTCAAATTATTATCTGTTACTATAGTTCCTATTCAAGGTTCTTAGTTTGATAACCTTTTGTAGTTCTTGCAGCAGTGTGAAGCTAAACTTAGACCACTTTGCCGTGGAGAATCTTTTAGATGCAATTGTGAGCCAAGTCATGATTGTGCTCAAGGAAAAGAATATACCGTTGGTTCATGAAGTACCCGATCAAGTCAAAACACTTGCTCTTCTTGGTGATCAAATTAAACTTCAGATAGTCTTGTCCGATTTCTTGCTCAGCATTGTAAACCATGCACCTTCACCAAATGGGTGGGTGGAAATCAAAGTATCCCATGGACTCAGGATGATACAGAATGGGCATGAATTCATCCATTTACAATTCAGGTGAGATTTATGGCTTTCCCTTTCTTATTTCTTGTTTGTATGTATAGACGGGTGTAATCATACCTGAATTCAACCCATTTGTATAGAAATGGGTTGATCTGGGTTATATGTTGACTCGAAGAGTCAAATAAAAACGTTAGCTTAAAAGTGACTTGGTCAAAAGTCTCCCAAGTGAATTTTTTTGTGCATACCATTTCTTGAATCACTTTATTCTTGACTAGCTTGTAACCCGCGCAATGCAGTGGCATTAAAAAAAATTAGTGATAACATTTTCACTTAATTACATGTTGTTCTTCAGTGAAAGTTGACAAATAATTTGAATTATCATTTTCTTTCTTTATTGGATACATTATATATCAATTAAATTATTATATGTAATTAAGGGTGAAAGTTATTGAAAAGGACTGAAAATCCGATCTACGACTAACATAAAGGTTGGATGTTTAACCTTGGTCAGTCTAATAACCAAAATCCGCACATATTTTATTGTTTTGGGTCTGGTTTACGCTAAATTCAAGTTAACATGCTAACTACCTACATGAAATAATTTCATTTTTGTTAAAGATCCAAAGTGCTAGCCCATCAAATTCTTTAACCCATTTACTCAAACAGGTTATGCAAATCATTTTATATTTGAATACTATTGATCCCGTTTATGAAAAACGGTTAATTTATGTGCAATGACTCACAAATTCAAACTCGCTAACTTGACTCGACTTCTATTACAACCCTAATTATAATAATTTAGATAATATGTTATGTCAGTTATATAAGTTATTAAACAGTCATTTAATATCAGGATTATATTTTTTGAAACTGAAATTATTTATGATACATTAAATTTAATAATTAGTTGTATTGAATTAAGTGTTAATAATTACATTTTGATTATAATATATTAAAGAAGTGAGGACAAAATAATCATTTGCTATTTCTTCCTTTAAGACATTTTGCTCAAATACATTATATAGTAGTATAGAACTATAGATAATACCTGAAAATATAGACGTAAATCTATACCTAATCCATTCATCATTTGACATCTCACTTATAGACTTTATCTCTATTGATTTCCACCAATCATTTGATCACACAAACCAATCAAATCTATAGATATGTTATTAAGCTTACAAGTTTAGGCCTACATATCATCATCATCCTCCTCCTCCCAAGTAATAGTGGAGTCTATAAGCTAGTTGTAATGAACTCATGATATAGATTTTGCTATAATATCGAAGGCATTAAGTGATTTATGATTGTTTTTATAATTCACAAAAGAAATGTTTGCAGGCCAACCCTTTTGTCCCTCTCCGTATGTGAAGGTTACTTATCCTAACCGGACATGTTTTGAGTTTTGACCATTAAAAAAAAAACATAGCCAACCCACTCATTTGGCCACTCTATGTTTAACCATGTATAGTAGAACAAAACTCACTTTTCGAAATTTCAAGTTACAATTGCACATCCCGACACCCTTTTTAAAATATGAAACTCGGTAGTATTAATCATGAAATGATTTGTTTTTGCAGATTAACTCATCCAGGTCCAGGGTTACCTGCAGATATCATTGGGGACATGTACGAAGAGAGAAATCGATGGGTCACTCAGGAAGGACTCACTTTAAATCTTTCTAGAAAACTTCTCGGTATCATGAAAGGTCACGTACATTACGTTAGAGATGACACTAAGTGTTGCTTCCTCATTGACATCGAACTTGAAACAAGAAAATGAAGATTTGAAGAAAAAATACTTTATAGGCTCAACCATATTATGTTGTAACTTAAAGAAGAGATATAGAGACTTATGATTTATATTATAGTTTTCACCATGCTGGTGGCTTACTTTACTGAATCTTGTTTGCAGATGACTTCAGATTCAATTCAAAGTTGTAATAAATTTACATCATCGAAACTCACGTAAACTTTGTATACGTTTCCATGATAAGAGTTGAAAGGACCGTCAACTTCTCTGAAGTCAATTATTGGGACTTTCAGACACAAATTAATGTTGATGGCATTAGCAATATGTTGCTAGCCTACTCAGATTGCGATACAGTAGTTCCTAAGAAATGAGTTTGTGAAAGCCATTGAACTAACTATACCTGCTATGTAATGTGGTTGCCATCTGTTCGATCAAGCCGAAATAGACAAAAATGGTGAAGATAACCATACAATGTTGGTTGGATCTATTCAAAAAGAATGTAACTTGGCGCATGTCTTTGCAGGCCAACAAGTCAAAAAAAGATGCAATTTGAAATTTTCTGATGTCAAACTAACACTTCAAAAACACAAACTTAACATCAACATGCAGAAAAATTGATACCAGTTTTTTTGTCTAATTTATTGAACCACTACAAAGCTTCATCATAGCGTCAAGTACAATATGTTCGGATCAATCACCAATTTTCAAGTAAACAAAAATCTCATTAGACCAAAAAGGTCAAATTCAAACTCTATAACCTGGTTGCATGAAATGGCTTCCTAAGAAGCACTCCACTCTGTAAGGGAAAAGACTTCCCAATTGAGGTAAGCACAACTGGTATATATGATACACATTTTAATACATTAAGTACAAGTCATTACAGAACAATATTCAGCCTGTAAACGGACTTCTACAAGAAACAGATGTTCCTCTAAAACACGAAACCTGTTCATGACAACTAAAAACATTGGAGTGACCAAAAAAACTGTCCTCAAATTCAGTTCCCATTAGTTTAGCCAAATATGAACTAAAGACAGATCCAAAAGTCAAAACACATCAAAAGTCAGATCTACCTCCCACAGTCCCACAATATACAAACTTATCGTCATCGTCATTATCAATCTCCCAAAATGAAGAGGTGAATAAACAGAAGATTAGACGGGTTTACTTGTTAGCAAAACGGCAATCTCCCACTATACATTATCATCATTCGCCTCTTTTCCAAAAGCCTTCCGATCACGGGGTTTCCTTTTTTTTCTCTTTTATCTTTCCAAAAGTACACAAAATCTGCACCTCTTAATTTGCAATTCTCCTAGTACTTTACACTATGTACCGATGAAAGTCAGCAGTCTCGGGTAACAATTATTATTTAAACACTTAGAAATAAGACTGCTGCTTAGACCATTGTCAGCTCTGTTTGGTTGCACCATCCTTTGGAGGGCTACCTGACGAGTCTCCTGAGTCTGAACCATTTGACCGATGCATTTGGATGTTTAAACTATTTGATGACAGAGATTCCTGAGAAACGTTAAGGAAAATTATGTAATTTAGCACTAAAATCATATGGGTTCCATTTATACAACCAGAGAATTAGGGACCCAGCTGCAAGAAAAGAAAATGTGCCCCACATAATGGAGAACAGCAAAAAGTGGTGCGAGAACTATGACAAGACTATCCATAAAAACTGCACTATGAAGAAGGGAAACAAAACTCCATCCATAAGTATTGCACTATTTTACACTATTACTATCTACTTATATTCTATCCAATACTACAAAGCATTTGGCTACACTACTTCAATCTTTAATATAAGGTATTTGAATTACTAATATATACCCCTATTAACCACACATTCCATGATCGTCAATTTAATTATGATATCAAGTAATCGAAATTCGAATTTCACCCATGGTATTGTGAGTGTACATATAACATGAATTAAGGAATCCGAATAACAAATAAACTGAACCGTTGAACATCAATAAACTCAACTTATGTCTCCTATATAATATAATTAAATGGAATAATTATCCGCTGCTTTGCGCGGGTACCCTGCTAGTTTTATTAATAAAGTTTAACCAGTCAAACGTGTATAATAACCTTCTCCAATGACCAAAACATGTGAATCTTCGGGCGAAAATTAATTATCAGCAATTATGAGCAAAATGGAATTGGGGAAACAGATCATTTTGGCTCGAATACACCAAGATATATTACTAGCTTCTATTCAGCATCTAAAATGAACAAATTACCTGATCAGCAGCCTCTGATCCTTCTGAATGGAAAAGGATAGGGCGGCAACGCTTATCTTCATTCATCAAGCTCGAGTTTTGGAAGTGGGTCACGAGTGCCATCTTCCCTTGGATTCGAGCATAAGCCAAGGAAGCAACTTTTTCACTATTGAACTTCTCCCATTTTTTCCCATTGAACGCCTAAACAATAACTCACACAAATTACTATATGACTGCATTTATGACCTGTAAACCTTCCTTCGGTGATTGGTGAATCACACTTACAATTAATCCACAAAAGATCACAAAGTTAACGAAAGTTAATAACCTGGTAAAATGGGATGATGTGCGCCGGAGAAAGCATGTTGATAAATGCATAGCCCACATTGCATTTGTTCTGCATCAAAAATAACATGAAGTCCTTCATGAGATTGCAGAATACGCGGGTTGGGTAAAGAGTGAAAATGGGTAAATTCTTTATACAGGCCAGGTTGGATTGACCTGTGACACTTTTTTGTCCAAATTCCGATTTTATAAATTCCGTGTCAAATAAGATTACAGAAGGTATATTCTTATGCATTAAAATACACTTTGGGCTACTCGCAAACCATTTACTTCTTAGCTTTTCTAAACTTTACCCGTCTGACGCTTTAGACATAACCAACAATTGGCCATTCATAAGTTAGAGGGTCGAAATTGCCATAGCAAGTAATGCTAGAAATATTACCTTAAAATCAATGGGCAAATAAAGAAAATCATAGGTGCCACTATGATATTCATCAATGGCTGCAAGCAGCATCTTTGAAGTATACCTGTAGTACATAAAGATAATCAAGATGAAATCTTTTAGAACTGAATTTGAAATCCTTTAGAACTGAATTGGTAAGGGTTCTAAAATTAGATCTTACTTGTTAGGAATGTTTTTAATCATCAAAGTCGTTCGGGTATCTTCCCCACTTCTGATTTTATCAAGATCGAGCTGGAACTGTTTCTTGCTATCTGTTTGACTTCCATTTTGGTCCACACGCCGATTCCGTCCACGCTCAGTCAAACTTTCTGCAATTGAGGCCCCTAGTCCCGAGTAATGCCCATTTCCAAGTAACATGGGACTAATCCGGGGAGAAGACAAGGTGCTAAAACTTGGAGAACCGTTTTCAACCGACCCACGAGAACCTAAATAGCCTCTTTCGATATGACCAATACCTGCACCCCCAAAAGCAGGAGGGCTCATGAACATCGTTTCAGGAGACTCGTGATAATGACCAAAATGTCCTTCAAACGGGATCCCAGATGGAGCAGATCCAACATGATGATGTTGATGGAAGTGTTGTGATGAACCAAGTAAAGATCCATGGCGCCCCGTGATCGGGAAGCCATGCGTCGTACCGGCCAGGCCCTTAGATGTGGTAAATGGGTGGGCCATGGTTGGTGACCGACCAGTGCTAGGAAAACCATGGCTAGGTCCCTTGGGTTGTTCGGAGTATAGATTAGGACTACCCCATAAAAACTGTGGACCAGATAATGTTTCAATTCCGGACCCCGTTGAGCTCGAACCACCAAAAGAGGATATGGGTTCTTTAAACTGACTCAATGTGGAGTCTGGCAGCGAATGAGACTGTTGAAATGTGGGTCCATTGTTGGAACTTCCGTTAAAGCTATTATGCTCAAGATGATTACGGTTAGGCCTTCCATGGTCCTTACCGATTGGTGCTATACGGGCTGGTTGAGAGTGCAAGATCGAAGCCAAGCCCGGTGAATTTTTACCGAAAGTAGGGCTCACTGAACCCAGGACGGGTGACTTGCTTAGACTTTGTAGAGGACTGTGCTCAATCGGGCTGCCAAACTGTGGCCAGACACCTGCTACATGAATAATTGTGTAAGATGGGGAAAGAAGTCGATTTGAAACATACTTGTCTCAAAGAAAACAAGATACACATAAAAGGTCTTACAAGGAGGAGAGTTGGCAATCGAGGGGACAACTTGCAGTCGGAAACTTCGAGTGTCGTCTTGGTCAAACTCTTGAGTCAGTTGTAACATTAGGCTAAAAGAATGTACAGCAAATTAACTTGTTAGTATCAAAAAATTATCAGATAAGGTTAGGGGTGGAAAACAGGTACATTTAGTAAGACGTAAAAACTAAACAGATAATCTTCTAAAATGATGGCCAAGAGGAACAGGCCCAATCTTCTAAATTTAAGATATTCGACCTGTTAGAGGCTAGTAAGCCCCATTTTTTATATTTAACATATTTGACTGCTTAAAGGCAAGAATAACCTACATCAAATAGTTCATCCATAAACAGATTAAAATTGAAACCTCCAAAAAATCTCAGTTTAGATCTTCAAGCAAATAATCCTCTTTCTTTCAAAGATTACCCAAAAATCACCCGTTATTTAATAAAGGATTTAAGTATTACTTTCATTCTATGATCAACCCACATAATAATATAATCATTTTAATGAGCAAGTCCCTCGAGCTTCTTTATGGTGTTTAGGTCCCTAAACAATTTGTGAGCATATAACATGGATGCATTGTCAAGTTGGGTATATCCAACATAATACTACACTAATAGCACAAAGGTAATACTTAAGTTAACCAGTAATACTTTCATGATTTCATCATTGTATCGATTATTTTCATCGTCTAGATTATATCTTACTAATTTTACAATAACTTATTTTCCCGAGATGTATTACAATGTCAAATCAATCTTTCATGAGCAATCAACTTCCTCAACAATCGTATCATCTTTCTTGGCAAAAAGTAACACTCTACTTTGTATGTGCTGTCAAATTTTGGTGATGTAAGAACAATATAAACATTATATGACGGCTTAGAAAGCCAATAACTCATCCATCATTTATAGTCATTAAACGTGTCGATCTAAGTTAAAAGTGAGAAACGTCGCTATTATCATAACCCATCAGCAAGGACCACATTAATCAAAAAGGAAGCAAGACAAAATATCGAATTTTTGTATACTTACTTTCGGCGGGCTCCACCAGGGCGACTAGGTTCAAGCTTTATTCGTTTTCCAGCTATGTCACTCCTATTAAGGGATCTAAGAGCTGCTTCTGCAGCTCTAACATCATAATACTCGATAAACTTGTGGTGTTTTTTGTTCGGCGTCTCCCTTATCTGTTATTAAGCCACAAATACAAAATGAAAAAACAAATTAATTTTCTCCACAATTCCCAATAAATGCTTCAATAATGTAAGATTAGTTTCAAAAAAAATTATGCCTGATCGTTCAGTAAACTGGTTGCTTATTTAGGCTTTAGAAGGAGCATTGGTGTGAAAAGAAGAAAAGGACTCACCTCTTTAACCTCACCATAAGCCCCAAATATTTGAAGAAGATCTTCACATGAAACGGATGGATCCAAATTAAAAACAACCAAAGTTCCTTGATTTATATCTTTGTCAGACGGGTTATCCTAGAGCACAACAAAAAACACGGATGTAAAGATGGATTAAACATAACTTCTATGATTTAATGAACAGAACAAAAATGGAAATTAAAAGTGAACCTTTGGAATAGAGTAGTGAATATCCAGCTTCCTTCTTCGTAGTGGCTTATTTTGTAAAGCGCGCATGGCAGTTCGAGCAGCGCGGATATCATAATAAGATATCATCACAAAGCCCCTATGCTTACAAGCAGTGTACAGTGTTCTAATATCACCATATTGCTACAAAATCAAACAAAATAGAATATATTAGTAAATAACTAGCATTATACTCGCGCAATGCAGCGGTGAAAGTGGTGATAGTGAGTGGAGGTGCGAATGAATGTTTTAAAATATAAACATATTGTACTCCGTCCGTCCCATTTAAAATGTCCACATTACTATTTGGGATATCTCATTATAAGTGTCCACTTTGATATTTAACCAATAAAAAAAGACTTTAGTTGGTAGATTTAATATTTGATTGATGAAAAGCGTAGTTAGTGGAGAATAAATAGTAAGTAGTGAGAATAAATAGTAAGTGAGACCCACTTTACTTAGTCTTAATTTTTTTTTGAGAAGAGAGAGTATTAAATGTATTATATAGTAGTATAGATATAGATAACCAAACAAAAAGAAAGACAAGAAATTTCGTAGAATCTAATTTTGACATACTCTTCCAAACCAACAGTTAAATTTTTTTCGTTGGAAATGAATTGTAGTTCAACAAAAGAGAACATAAACACCACAGTGAATAAGAATGAGCGATTTCAGAGTTTTCGCCGAAGTTTCCATAATATGATCATACATTCACCTATAAGGGTAATAAGCAAATTTAATGCTGTATGACTTTTAAAATCAACATTACCTAGTTATTTCACTTTATCATTAAAAAAATAAAAGAAAAAAGAAAGTTGCAGATAGATCATACCTCAATAAAATGCAAAATTCAACACTACAATATGCTAGAACGAGCGATTCAGCACATAAAATGCCAAGTATACATGGTCAATTCTTTCAAGGATGTTTATGCAATCATGCATTCATAGCGAACTATAGTCTTCCTTTTGGAATTTTCTTGTCAAATAGGAAAACTTGTTTAGCAGTTCAGGCTTAACACGAGATTAAACTATTCCCTAGATTCTTGTATAAAAAAGACATAAATGAGTATCTTTAATTTCCAGTGAGTTATTGCCATAATTTGAACCTGAATAACTACAATATTCAAAAAATTAAACAAGATAGGGCTAGAAGTAGCTAACCTCAAACAAAGTTCGAAGTTCTGAATCCTCAACATTACTATTAATATTACGCACGAATAAAGTTCTTGAAGGATGTTCTCCATAAGGGTGTTCTCCAGCAACAGTTCCCACGCCATTGGCAATACTATAATGAGCCACCCCGTTACCAACGACCCCATCACCCATACTCACCTTTGATATTCCCAAATTCAAGTTATCCATGTCGGATTCTAGTTCCATACCTCCTCCACTTCCAAAAAGGTCATACTCTTCTGACTCATCAGCACGATAGGTAAGAGTATTGAGGTCAAGGCCTTCCACAACACCGGCTAAAAGCTCGTCTTCATCAGGTAGCATGTTCCGAATCGCATGATCTTCAAGATCTTCCAGTAAATCGTTGCCTTCTAGAGATTGAAAACCATTTTCTGCATTATTCGATATCACTGCAAGAATGAAAAGTGTAAGCATATCTCGTTGCTAAATCAATTGCACTTCAGTATTATTTAATATCACTGAAAACACATACACTTCTCGTGAGGTAAAACTGGTAATGAACTCGAGAAAAGGGTAACATCACTTGCGGGATCATTATACGCATCAGATCTAGTAAACTTTTCTCGGACCCCACTTCCAACAGCTTTGGAGAAATTCATTGATGTTAGTTTTGAGGAACCTAACACGGAAGCAAAGAAAAAACTTGTTCTCATGGTGTTTCTATCATTGCAAGGTAAGTACACCAATATAAAATGAGCGGAGAATTTCAAGCCTACCCAAAGGAAAATGGTTTGAAGGATTTTGCATTGCGTAAGACTGCTGTCAAAAAAAAAACAAATCTAAGTCAAAATTATCAATAAATGCCCAGAATCAAACAAATGAAAGTTCAATATGAACATTGGTACTACGTTATAAGAATAAAAGAATCCAAATCATCTACTTCTACTAAAATCTGTATCGAGATAATATTACATTTCTAACAAACTTAAATCACTTAGATTAATTGTATGTATGCTAAGGAAGTACGTCAAACATAAAACCAATTGTTTCTTGAAGCAAAACGGCTAACTTGCATGACAAGGGGTTGTTTGAGTAGAAGTGATTATGATTCTCATGATTTCGGGTCACAGTGATCAGACTTAAAGAAAATATAAAGAGTATTGTTGTAACAAATCTTATACATATCCCGGGCTATAATCATTTTGGTTCAAAATCATTCACACAAGCACATAGAAAACAACACCTAAGTTTTCAATATTTAATGACATGAAAATTGTGAATTCTCAATGGCCATGATCCAATCAAGATACAGACTTTTAACCTATAGTTGTATCATGTATTTACAAATACAATACAACATATGAAACTACAGAAGAAACATGAAATTAAATGAAGATCACAACTCCATGGCTAGAACCTATGTGTTCAAAATTATAATGAAGATCACAACACAATAAAATTTACAATGCTTTCACACAAGTATATGCAAAATTTATGCATTTATATGACAAAAAGGGGGGAGCTTTAAATAGTTCTTTATACATTTTCTTGTAAGTAGTATGAAACTGATCTTTAAACTTCCATTAATAAGCAATAATTGCTTAAAATTAAACCAAAATCACAACTAATTATGTGATCCACAAAAACCCCAATATTTAATTCCACAATCCATAAACCGATCACAACATGCAAAGCAATTAAACCCCATGATTTCACAATAACAAACATTAATGCCACTAATTCAAACTAAACCCCAAATTTCCCACCCCAATAACTTGAATAAATCACAAACCCCAATTAAAAAATCGTAACCCCAGAACAAAAAAGTAATCAAAAAGCCTAAATGGGGTTTACAAAATTTACACACGCAATATGTATTTCGTGTGTGTGAGAGAGAAATTGCAGGAAAGATTAAACAAAGGGTACCTGATATATATATATGTATATATAAAAGGTCAAACTAAAAAGAGAAGCGTAGAACAGAGTAAAAGGGTGTGTTTCAAGAACATCAAGAAATCAAAATCCCATTTGAATCTGTAAAAGATTCGACAAAAAACATCATTCCCCTGATCGAATGACACACAAAAACGATAAAGTTTATTGCTTTTTAGATAGAGAAATAGTGGAGGCGAGAGAGAGAAGTGTGTGTATATTATTTTGTATTTATCTGTGTGTGTTTTTTATATTTTTTCTCTCTCTTTGGAAGATTAAAAAAAAACAACACAAAAACTGGTACGGAATCTATAGATACAAATTACGTATGTATATGTAGAGAGAGAAAGTTGTGATTGGAGGAACAAGTGAAAAAAGACAGGGAATGATTGAAGGAAGAGAGAGAGATAAGATTGTTTATAAACTGTATTTAAATCTGTTTTGGTGTCCGTATATGTTTATTTATTTATGGATTTATTTTTATTTTATTTTATTTTTATATTGTGCAATTATTGTTTTGCCCTTTGGTTAAGGATGTGAATATTAATTTAATAAATAAATGGTTTGGTATCACTCCGTGTTATATTTCGGAATTGTTAAGGAGGAATTAATTAGATTAAGGTTAATGATAAGTATTCACTAAGTGTATGTATTTAATTATAAATTATTATCCAAGAAAAGATACTTTTTTGTTCAAGAAAAGATTTTAGTGTTTGGTGTAAAAGATATTTTTTAATGAATTTGTTATGGGTTTTTAGTTAATTAATTAAATGTGTAAGATATTTTGTGATAATACAAATAAAGAGATTAGAGTGTTTAAAACAGGATCAATTTTCATTTATAGAAAGTAATGATAATGATTGCTGTTTGGATAATGTTTGAATTGAATTAAAAATTTATGCAGTCAAAACATATTGAGTTATTGCTTCTTCTTTTTTCTTTTTTCATATTTTTGAAATGTTTGACTGAATCTATCCAGAACTGATAAGATGAAAAAAAGTGTCTACAAGTCATGCTAAAGGCATGAAGATTTAAAGAGTGAATGAACCTATGTATTAACTTATAATTAATAAAAATACAAAGCATGTGATAGTTGTACTAAATATTTTTGTTTGTTGTAATATTATAAAGGGTTGTATGATATCATTTAGATCTAACAATAAGAACCAAGTCTATGAATATATGGCGGTATATTAATCGTTAAATCATCAATTGGAGTATAAATATATAATCGTATTAGAGTACAACATGTTTATGTATTAGATTTATGTCTATTGACACTATTAAGCGTTGTCATTAGCATTTTCCTATTTATATATATTGCTTAATGCTTATTTTTTAAAAATATGGTAACAAAATTTTATTACTCAATCCAAACTATACTAAAATTTAAAATATTCAAACTCGTATTGTCATATTTCTCAAGCAACTAAGATTTGCATCTTATCGTCTTTAAACTTTGAATCACCATTTCGAAACTAATATTTTACGACATATAGAAAATATATAACAAATATTTACAACCACAACTTTATCAAGTCTCGCGGTCCCATTGAATGTTCACATGGTTTTCATAAGAGGTAAATTGTGTAACCCATGATTAAAGGGATACATGGGACGGTATTTAAATGTGTGACCTCCGTTTTTAGGTTGCAAATCCTCCCACCGCTGGACTATCATTATGAGGACTAATTTATTTAAGTATCATCTCTTGTTGATTGCTTTTGTTTATATCTTTGAGCTATTTTGTTGGTTGTTTGTGGTCCGATTTGGACTATTACTCTTTTGTATCAATTTACAAACTATTATGAATAGTAACTCTTTTGTGTCATATTAATTTGTATATATATTTTGATGCTAAATATATTATGAAAAGATATTGGTACCTTTATTGGCTAACTGATATGAACACCACTTGGGCTATGCCAAATTTAAAGTTACAAAAGAACCGAAACCAACAAAAGAGTTCAAAACTTTTCTATTAAAGTTAAAAGAATACAAGTCAAATTTAAAGTTTAATTTGTATGTGAATAAATATTTATTTTTAAAATTCATCATAACACGGGGCAGTAAAATTCTTGTTACTAATCATTTATTGTTAACATTGCATGTGCTTTCCTTATTTTTACTACTTATTAGTAGTACTAATCTATCAAAAGTCACATGGACAATATTCGATCTCTACTTATCATAGATTCATAGCATGATGTTCAAAAGTGTTATATACTTTTATAGTAGGAAAGTTAAAAAAAGAATGGTAAAAAAATGAAGAATTGATGAACTAATAGGATTGCTCCATTTCAAATACTCATTTTCACCTCTTTTTTAAAAATCTAAATATCTCACAAACCGTATGTCTACAAATTATAAAAATTACATATTCGAAATCAGTGTATTTTTCTCTTCGATTCTAGATCTATCAAGATATACTTTCGACGAAGTTTTTTCCTCCCATTTTTTGGGGGTTTTAGAAACTTTTAATGTGAAATCACATGTGATTTACCACTAAAAAATAATCACACCCGCTTATATTTCCGATTAAACTTTAAATTCAAATAATTGATGATGTAAAGAGATTAAGACATAAAAAACTAAGGTGTAATCACATACGATTGAACATCAAAGTATCAATCACATGTGATTAAAGAGTAATCAAATACGGATTTTCAAATCATTGACTAAGAATTATACACTCAAGTAAAAATCAAGTTGAAATCATACATGAATTATCATATATCGGTAAATTGCTAATCAAATATCAATTTTTAAATAAAAATCATATGTGATTATATACAAAATCATATGTGATTATATAACAAATCACATGTGATTAAATGTACAACTAGCAATCACATGTGATTTTTAATGAAAATCAATGCAATTTTTAATTTTTTCTTTATAACTATTAATGTTGATGAATATTAAGTTGTAATCACGTGTTAAATAACATATACCATGAATAAATAATCGTAAATAAATTTTAATTTTTCATCAAAAGTCACATGTGATTATATTGTAAAATCGGGTAAAAAATGAAGAAAAAAAATTCATAGAAAGTATAGCTTATGACATCTCTAATCGAAGAGAAAAAGACGCTGGTTTCAAATATGTAATTTTTATAATTTATAGATTTACGGTTTGTGAGATAATTAATCATGGGGTAAAAATTAAAGTGAGTTTTATATAAAAAAAAAGTGGAATAATTCTATTGATTATCCCATTCTCTATTTTTTTTCATTCTTAAAAGAACTCACCTGACTTTTATCTTCACCAACTTATGACTATAAAAACCATGAAATCATCAAAACTAAAAGTTACATAAATATAGTGAGTAAAAAAACATATTTTCTTTCATTAAACAAGTGTGAAAAGGCAAATATAAAAAGATGTCGGAACAAATCTATGTGGGCAAACACTACTCACGTGATGCTTTGGTAAACATAAATAAAAAGTACATACTAATTTTGGAAATTCTTTCACAACATATATATGCACAAGATACATGACTAATTTCTACTCATTCATACAAATCCATCTACTTGAGTTGTCTTTCCAATAATGGATTCACGAAATAGGTAAAATATAAAGAAACATGTAGGACTCGAGTTAAGTAGGTGAAAATTGAAAGTTCATGTTGATTAAAACATATTAAAATACTCATAAATTGTTTAGTCACTCTTATGGAAAAAATCATAGGATCAACAATAGATGTTTTGCTAGACCATGACTTGTTTTGTATCACCTTCGTGTATTACTTGATCAACAATAGGTGTTTTGTCTCGTAACAAATTGTGCGACGACAATTTTAATCCATGTGTCCATTTGGATGAACACCTATCGGCTTAGACGATTAATTTGATAAGTACAGTGTTACTCCATAAATATATGTGTGTATGTGTGAATTCACTTACATGTAAATAACAGCGCAAAACATAATTTTAAAGTTAAAATTAACTACTAATAATCACCTAAATGTAAATTAAATTATTTGCTATATTAATTTGTTATTCAAAGTAATTCCATGGAGAGAGTGAATTAGATTAAAGGCTAAACAATCAAATAAAGTGGCTTGCAATCTTCATCGAGTAATAGACCAAAACTTTAAGCTCTGTATTTAGCACAATAGTGGACGTCAAGCAAAGATAACATCTATAATCTAAAATAACAATGAATATAGTTGAATTACCTTTTCTTTTCTTTATTGTCAAGCATTATGTATAAGTTAGCATAAATAGAAGGGCAAATTACCTGAAATCGAAATGAACTATTACTGTATTTATGCATTTTAACTATCAAAAGTTTTAATATTAGAAATGTAGTTTCAATTTAGTTTATTTTTAGCAACCTGTTAACTTTTAACCCAGTTACCGTTAATCCAACGCTGTCGTGTCCCATCTACGTCCATGTGGCAGCTGACATGCCGATATCGCTGACGTGGCAATTCACGTGGCTGCTGACATCAGCAAGAGAAAAAAATTTGAATAAAATTTTTAAAGAATAAATAAATTAGTATTTTTTTATTTTTTTAAATGTCTTCAAATTGACGATCTTGGATCTTAGATACGGGAGCTTCTTCACACCTTACTTCATATGCAGGTAATCTCAATTCTCGTTTTAGTTATAGCTTTATTCAGTCTGTTATTGTAGGTGATGGATTCCCAATCCCAGTTACCCAAATGGGACATAGCCAAATTTCAAACATATATCGTCTACTATACCTCAAATAAGGTGTGAAGTATGGGTTTGAAATTTATGAGGTATAGTGGATGATATAGGTTTGAAATTTTTGAGGTATAGTTGATGATATGAGTTTGAAATTTGGCTATGTCCCATTTGGGTAACGGGAATTGGGGATCCATCACCTACAATAACAGACTGAATAAAGATAGAATTAAAATGAGAATTGAGATTACCTGCATCTAAAGTAAGGTGTGAAGAAGCTCCCGTATCCAAGATCCAAGATCGTCGATTTGAAGACATTTAAATAAAATAAAACTTTTTTAATTTTTTTTCTTTCGCTGCCGTCAGCAGCCACGTGGATTGCCACGTCAGTGATATCGGCACGTCAGTTACCACGTGGACGTAGATGTGACATGTCAACATTAGGTTAACGGTAATTGGGTTAAAAGTTAACAGGTTGTTATAAATAAAAATAAACTGAAACTACATTTCTAATATTAAAACTCTTAATAGTTCGTTTCTAAAATGCAAAATACAGTAATAGTTCGTTTCTATTTTAAGTAATCTGCCTTTAATAGAACTTAAACTTTGGTCATGTTTATTGTTTATATAAACTGAATAATATATCTTTATTTAGTTTAACAGATGAAACTATTAGTATTTTCAAGTCAAGTTCTAATGTCGGAGTAAGTATCACTATAAGAACCCATACTTGTACATCTACACAAATTGTATTATGCACAATAATCATCATCTAACATCAATATCACCAAAAACTTAACAAACCCTAAATACCCATTTTAGGGTTCATCAACAACTACAAGACTATATCAAGCATCTTGGATAACTCAATGATTTTTTATATTGTAATTCTCATACTTAGTGTTTTGAAAACTGTCATGTGCATTTATGTAAACATGTGTACTTGATCAAATACATATATGCCGATTTGATCAAATGTGCATGTACGTATATGACATATGACAGTCGTATAAATAGAATAGTTTTGTTTGTTTTTGAGAAGTCTTGACAGAAGTGTGTTAGTCAAGCATTTATGATTTTCTCTTCTATCTGCTTGAATTAATAAGAGAAAGAGGTTATTTAGTTTGTGTGTTGAGATTTGATTACTATTTTTACACGAATTCGATAATTACGTTAAGATTCCGCTAACATGTAACTATTAGATTGGTTCACTATACGATCATATGAAGTGCCCGAAAATTTTATTTTTTTATCGGGTCCCATAATTTATTTCCTATTAATTTAAACATTGTTCATTATAATTAATCTATTTAAATAACTTAAACAAAATAGTACATTTATCTTGACTATACGCGATCCCAGGCTAGGGACTGGATCGCGTATTAATGCCTTAAACTCGACCGTGACCATTTTTGTCTTTGTTACGCGATTCTAAACTTTGGGTGGGATCGCATACTTGTGAAGAATTTCGAATTTGACCAAAATAAGCTAAGTTACGCGATCCTGGTGAGAGGTTGTGATCGTGTAATTAGCCTTGACAGCAAAAGCCTGCAAAACTCATAATTTTGACAACTTTTGTGCATAACTCTCAAACCATAATGAGTTAAGTTTTAAAAATTTGCAGACATATTCATAATGACAAAATGAAATTTTCTATTTTTACACTTTTAAAATTTTTGCAAAAACAACGAGTTTGGACGTATAACCAATTTAAAGCCATTTTGGTCACTTTTTGCTGACAATCAAGATCACAAATCACAAGGACTAAGATCTGGAACTTTTGACCATATTACAAACACTTCATAGCAAAGTTGGGTTAATCATTTTATTATATATTTAACTTTACCTCTTTTACTATAGTATGCAACTAACTTTTAAACGTTCTATTATATGTATCGAACTTTCAAAAATGTCTATTGTATGTATTGGGTAGGGATGAGCATTTAGACCGAAGTACCGGTACCGGACCGGAACCGAACCGGTCCCGTACCGAACTGGTACCGACCGACACAAATGGTACCGGTATTCGGTATTTAATTTGTGGACAAAAAAAACCTGGTACCAACCGGTCGGTACCGGTTCGGTACTGGTATGGTACAATGCACACAAAATACCTAAACCGAACCGGAACCGACCGGTACCATACCGAACCGGTACCGACCTATACAAGTGATACCGGTATTCGGTATTTGATTTGTGGACAAAAACAAACCGGTACCAACCGGTCGGTACCGGTTCGGTACCGGTATGGTACCAAGCTCACCCCTAGTATTGGGTGACATGCTCATCAGGTATCTGGTTTTTATGTGTGTGCAACCAAATTCCATGTAGGATTCCAAATCAGCGTCATGTGAGCATAATCGGTGCCACGTCAGCAAACAACAAGTTTCAGGTCACCCGATACATACAATAGACATTTTTGAAAGTTCGATACATACAATAGAACGTTTGAAAGTTGGTTGCATACTATAGTAAAAGAGGTAAAGTTAAAATACATAATAAAACAATTAACCCAACACAGTTAAAGGAACCAACGAGATAGATTTAACTTCTATTTAACTATATTTGGCTCACGTGTGTATTAGTGACCCATTCGGACACTTTTGACCCGTTTGCACACAAAGACTATTTTGACATATACACAAGTCAATCACACCCCATAATTCACTTCCACAATGAATGACTACGAGTCATCTCAAAATCCAAACAACTTGTAATTTGACCTTTGACCACTTTTCACCATTTAACAAAACATGAGTTTAATACTAATACTGTTGCACCCCCGAATCATGATGCAGAAGCGGTTCGGGTTGGAGTGCGACTAATTACGGTAATCACAACACAAAGGCATAATGAACGACTCTATGTGCGTCGTTTAACAAAATATATTGATATAATAAAAGTTTATATTAAAAGTACTGTTTACATTAGCTCGTGTTCAAATATGAGAGATTTACACACATAATTAATTTATACAAAATATAATAATGCAGCTAAATCTATGATTTGTTTGCACGATGACTCGAGCTAAAGTATCTTGTGTGGGCAGTCCAACTGCTGAGTACCTGTGATACATGCTAAAAATGGTCAGCTAAAAGCTGGTGAGCTCACAGATTTGTATGCCAAAACATAATGTATGAACCGCAAGATTTAATTGTATTAAGTTGGAAACAACAAAATAAAAGACAATATACAGCCATGAGCACATAGTCTGAGCTTAACTTAAGGTGTCCGATCCACATTCAAGGATCCGATCGAGGTGCCTCCCACGAGTGCCTAATCTACACTCGCCTGAACAAATACTAATGCGTCCGCTTACCCAGTTAGTGCGTTCTAACCCGAACGAGGATTGTCAATCCTATATGGTACCATACACTAGAATTCATGCTACAACAATATTACCAAACTATGTTGTGGTGGACTTTGAAATTGATTAGTTGTGAAAACTCATGTAGTATAAAGTTTAGTTTCGTAGTTGCATTCATATTGTAAATAAAACGAGCAATGTATCACACCCCTGAGAAAACAGTAAAATAGGGGCCATGAGACTCACCTGAGTCTGAAACGTTAAAATCTACGAGTTAAGTAAGCGATGTCCGAAGACTTGTAACCTGTGGGCGTCCAAGACGCGCGATGGTTATAAACGTGAGTAGGTATCTTAAAATATCACTCATGCTAGTTGTTCATTCAACTAGTTATGTCCAAATACATTGGTTTATTTAATTGTTTGTTTGCGTTTTAAAAACATGTACGACCCGTTGGTGGTGATTTTTAATATTAATCTCAACTATTATTATACTTGAGTTGTTTGTATACTTATATAAGTATATATATGTCCTTTTTGTATTGTATACTTATCGAAGTATATGCTTATTACGTACGAGTACATCACATGTGGTTTGGTCGTTGTAACTGTTTGACACTCAGTGTATAAAGTATTTTCAAACTTTAAGTGACGGGGGTCCGGGGGCAGCGCCCCTGGTTAGCGGGGTTCCAGGGGTGGCAACCCCTGGCGGGGTCCTAGGGGCAGAGCCCCTAGCTGGGGTAGGTCAGCTCGAATTTTATATTTCTACTGTATTGCTTTAGTTCAAAACGCATTTAAAATCTGAATTCGGTCATCGTTAAGTGATAAAATTTCGAGTCTTGACACTTAGTAAAAACTGAGTTTTCAAGGTTCTGGTTTGTGCGACATAAGGCTTTGTATCGCTATATACGACATTGTGGATTTAGTGCGACATAGGCTGTTGTGTCGCAGGTCATGACTGCGACATAAGTGTTTGTGTCGCATTATGCGACATCCGCAATTTAATGCGACATAAGGTATTGTGTCGCTATATGCGAGATCCGACAGCTTTGCGACATAGACGTTTGTGTCGATATATACAACATCGGGCTCGATTTGCGACATAAGAGCTTGTGTCGCAGAAGGCCCAACCTTTCTGCGACATAACAGGCTGTTCAGGTCAACAAGTGTCGGGTTTGTGGTCAAACGACCCCGGTTTGACTCGAAACTTTTACATAAGCTTTAAAATGGTTAGTAGAGTCTACAAAAATTATTGGTTTGTGTCGAGGATATCTCGAGGTGTCGGTTCTTTAAAATGACCAAAACGGCAAATTTTTGACAATGTTTCGAAAATGAGTTTTAACTAGTTATTTGGACATAATCCAACCATATGAACAAAAAAACATGTAAAATAAGTAAAATACAAGAGTTTTCGAAAGTGTCAGGATCTTACAAATCGTTGCGTGAAGATTCCGAAAAGATGGTTGTGTTCCTCTCGTTATCGTGATCGTTTTATCCTAAACGAGCCTCGGATGATAATGAGTATTTGATGGTGTTTATGTGGCTTTTGATTAGGGTTTTAGAGAGAGAATTGAGAGAGTTTAGAGGTTAGAGAGAGAGAGAGGTGGATGAAATATTTTTAGTGATGTTGGTGGGTGTGGTTGTGTTCAAAGAGAAAGGGATGGAAAAGGGAAGGGTGGGCCGGCCAAGGGCCCCCCCCACCTGGTGTGAGAGTCTCCCAAAATGTTTTTCTGCATTTGTGCTCCGTGCGGTGTTCGTTTACTCGTTCATTTAAACGTTTATATATTCGCGTATCGTTATTTATATGTTTATTTGAAGTATTTTATCAAATACTTTGTTTTGAGTTATAAAAATATAACTTGAGGTTATTTTGTTTGTCAAACGCGTTTCGCGCGTCAAATTCATGTCGGTTACGTTTTAAACAAAACGTATATTGCTTCGTATATTATTAATACACAATAATATAATGTAAATAACTACTATTTAATTACTAAATAGATTTATGTTATTTATTAAAAACTTCACCAACGTCCGTATGAAAATGTATCGGAATCCATCCGATATGAAAATGCACGATTTAATCAAATCACGTACGTGTATATATATTCAACAATATATATATATATACACACACACACACACACATATATACATATATATAATGATACATAAATTAGCCTAATCAAAGAACTAATTATATGTACTAATAACTGATTTGGCACTAATTGTTAGTTCTTTTTTGACGGGTGTCACAAATACTTAGTATAAACAATCCAACCCATAATGTGCATACATTACAATCGTTGTTGACTTTCAAAGTCAACTTTTACCAAAAGCCACAACTTTCTTAGATCACCATGTTTAACTTCAAAAATCATTTCAAGGGCGGCTTACACAAGTCAAACATCAAAACAATAATTTAAGGAGAGAAACTTGCTAACCCTTAACCAAGAAAGTATAATCCACACTAAGTTTATGCAATATCCTTTCCCTCCAGATGTCCACTAGTACATACAATGCTCAACATTTAGTAGAGTAAGAAAATTTTGCTTAGTGAGCATATAAGTATTAATTAAGTAACACTCAACCTTCAACAATACAAGTAGTCAATTACACACCTTCAATTCAATTCAATTATCAAATATGATTGAGCAACATGTGATGGTCGAATAAAGGTCAATTATAAGATTATCATAAGGTGAATCCACGGTCAAATAATGAACATGTGAAATCACATGTTAGTCGAATATCAAGCATTGGCTAAGAAATTAGCAATTTGTCCACATGATGTTCATTCCACATATGTATAGCAACGACATCAAATAATCTAGATCAAATATTACATACAATAATACTCTACTTAATTGTGAGAACCTCTTGTTCAAAAGCAATCCAAAACTTATAATCACTACTCAATTAATCCTTATATACTCACCTTTTTGATTAGAAGAAGATTTACTATGGATGAGCCGCAAATCTTCCAAGCTTTCAATCACCTAAGATATAACATATAACAACATATTTAAGTTCTAATAAGAGAAAATTGCCCATTTTGTCCCTGTGTTTGTCTAAAAAATCACACCCCATCATTTAATTCACAAAAAGTCATTGGTAATCCATGTATTTGTCATTTTCGCTCACTACCAAATAATTTCTTTCATCGAACTCAAGTTTACAATTACAAGCCTGTAACTATACCCACCTTGGCTCCAAACAAAATTACCAACAAAACCAGTTGATTATTTGTTGAAATCTAAAGCAACAGTGCTAAAGATATTTTATCGAATTGCAACATCAATAAAAAAGATTGAAAAGTTTAAGAAACGTCACAAGGATTGCTACAGCCACCATGAAGTGATAAATTACTATATTTTCATTTTTTCTAACAATCCAAACTATAACACGAACCGAGATCTAAACGAACTTTAATCTAACACCACCGCCATTATTGTCGAATCTGGAAATTCGAACGCATCACCGGTTTTCTTCTCCGATTGTGTCTTACTACAAGCGAAGTTTATGATTACAAACCCAAATAGTCAGGTGGAGGCGAGCCGAGAGGTGGCGGTGGCGGTGACAATGAATAGATGCAAAGATGGCCGAATGATGGTGGTGGGTTCCACCGACCAATAAACACCACCGGCTGGAAAACGGAGTGTGACCAATCAGAAAACAAACCCCAATTTCCACCGTCCTAATGATTCCGATGAACACCGCAACTGAGAATCGCAGTGACCACCACTATTAGAACCCTAAATTGCACCGTCGTAAACGAGAGTCACGGAAAACGAAGCTCAATTAACGACGGGTTCAGAAGATCTGTCAGTGGCATCTTCGTTTGCCAAACCTCCGATCTACTACTTCCTCGTTCTCGATTGGTTAAAGACGTCGCCGAAAACGCACAATAAACGTACAATATGAAAAATAAATGGTACCAGTAACAATGGGTGTAAGATCAGATGCACACTTATGTTTGATTATGATGTTAAATTGGATCTTGATTTTGATTTTTAAAATGTGATTTGAAAATCATTTGTTTATCTTAGAAAAAATGATAAAGAAAAGATGATTTCGTGGTGTCTCTTGATGTTGGTGAATCGTGATGCTCTTTTGGTGATGAAAGATAATAAAGACATCACTTATCACTTACTAATAATAAATTAATTCATGGTTTTAATGAATTTTTGAAATTAGGGTACTGTTTAAAAGAGGAAGTAGATTGAAATGTGTTTTGATTTGAGGGCATTAACAAACGTGGTCCAATCATCAGGAGGAAGAAGATGAGGGTATTTTGGTCATTTTATAAAAGTTAACTGAGAAAAGTAACGAAGTTTGTTTAGTGGACTACGGGTGAGCGAAAATGACAAATATAGGGATTACCGGTGACTTTTCTTGAATTGAATGACGGGGTGTGATTTTTCGAACAAACACTTGGAACGAAATGAGCACTTTTTTCTTCTAATAATCAACATCTTCGATTAATAACTAACTCCAGCTTCTCCCCCACTTTGATTGTACTAACAACAATCAAAATCATTTATATTATCCATTATCTATCTTTTGTCACTTGAACTCTCTTTCTTTTATCAATTTCATATTCAATTAACAATACTAATCATACTTTGAGTTGATTAGTATTAATTTATAAGGATTTATCAAAAACCACAAATTTACTCAAGAATACAATTTGTGAATTCATCACTTTCATGAAGTGTAATTGTAACATCCCCAAATCGGTCTTAGGAGAAACAGGTATTTCCTTAATTTTTATATGTAATTTATATTATTATATGTGTTTGATTGTAAATTTAATAGGAAAATAAGTTTCAGGAAATATTGTGACTAGTGAAATGTTATTTGTTTTAAATAAATTTAGATGACGGTAAAATAAAATAATTTTCTCGCGTTTGAAATTGAGATTCCAGACAATAGATTTATAAGGGGTATAATATTACACTGTAATTAATGTGAGTCGGTGTAATAAAATAAGCGGAGACCGACCTATTTCTTCCCCTTTTTCATTTGTTCTTCATTTTTGTATCTCAAAACCCTTTCCCAAACCAAAATCAATACATATGCTAGTGAAGATTATACAAAAATTGATGATTAAATCCTTAAGCTCATCACCATCCTAAGCTTCTTCTTGCTCTTCATCTTTGTAAGTATTTTGTTGATGGTTATTTTAGTTTGTAATTGATGTTAAGTTGAATCTATAGGATTTTAGTGTGTATATGATAGGATTCATGTTTAATGATATGTATATACTTTACAAACTATTTTGGTGATGATTACATGAAGAAATTGCTAGATTTCTTGAATTTAAGTTTGAATATGAATGAGTTAGGTTATATGTGATTTTGGGTGAATTGTGATGATTTAATGATTGAAACCTTGTTATATGATGTTATATGATGTTATTATGGTCAAAAAATGGTGAAAAGTTGAGTACATAACTGAGTCTGGTCGATTTTGAGATTGTTGGTTCGTATAAAAAGGTGTAGGAAGTTGTGAACTGTGCAGGTCTGGAAGATGGTTAGAATCCGGCGGATTCCTTAAGAATCCGGCGGATTCTAGGTTAATCCGGCGGATTCATCAACCGGATTCCTTATTTAAGTTCTGTCTCAGTTATGAATCTGAAAATGACTGAAATCCGGCGGATTCAATTGAATCCGGGCGGATTCATTTAGAATCCGGCGGATTCATACTGTGTGACTGAATGTTTTGATTTAAACTTCATCATGTGATTTAGCTTGTACATTGTGGTTATATAATTTAATATATACTTGATTGTTAATATTAAGTTATGAACAATATGATATGAAGTTTGACTCAAAATTTCTTGTGTGTTTCAGATACAACGAAGACTCAATAAAATTAGATCTTTGAGTTTGGAGTTTGAAACGTGACAGGTGAGTGGACTGATTCTCACAGTTTAATTTTGGTGTTAACAGTTAGTTACATCAATCTTAAGTTGATAGTATTGATTGATTTATTGATAAGTTGATGATAGAATTATTGATTGAACTTGTTGATTGATGGATTAATTGATTGCTAGTGAATAATTCCATAATAGGTTGGAATGATAGAGGTCAATTATATTGGGCTTAGTTGCTATAGGTTTATGGGTTGGATGAACATTCGTTGTGAATTATTCCATATTGATTAAAGATAACAATAAACTATCGGTAAAATCTCTGTATTGGCCTGCAGTTGATTATTAAGTGTTCTTGGAGGGTCACCGCGGACTGAGGACACCTCAAGAACCACCGATCCTCTGTTTTGATTGTTTCTTATAGTTGATTGTTGTGAATTGATTGTTATGCTAAGTTCGATTGTTAGACTTAGTTTACTCACTTAGCTTTGTGCTAATTCCCCACAATACTCTTGCAGGTTAAACTTTTGGGATAGTTGGGCAAGTTATGGATATTTGAAGAAATGTTTGACAGCTGGATACTCTGATCATTTTGATAGTATTAATAGATTTTGTTTAAATAACACCCAGCTGACACTTTAACGTTGTAACTATACTTAAGACTTTTAAGTTGTGATATTTTGATATGGTTTGATATCATGTATGTATATAATATATGAATGAGATTTACGCTTCCGAATTATAAAAAAAAATAAAAAATAATGTCTTAGATTGTGGGGTGTTATAGTAATGATCACTAATAGTGATAATCACACTAACTAACATTAACCCAATCGATTCTACGTCCTAATTTTGGATTAATACTCACTAATTTCTCAAACCCACCAAATATTCTCTAGCTTAAACCATGAAAGAATTTCACTTACAAAGAGTGAGGAAGGTGAAGAAGATGATAAAGTGAAGATTATAAACTTGAAGTGTAGATCACAATTGAAGATTTGAATGGTGAATTAAATTCCCTGTTTTTTCTTTTTTTCTTGTCACGTTTTCTAGTGAATGAATTTGGGAATGGGAATTGGATATGGATACTAGATACTTATACTTCTATTAATATTCATTCCATTTTATTTTTTACAGTCCGGAACTAAGAAACCATTTACATTTTCTATTATATTATATTATTTAAATAATAATACTTCATAATAATTATATATCTTTATACACTAAAATAATACCTCAAAAGTTTGGGTGTAACATCGTAAGGTCTACATTAAGGATGATCAATTTCTTGAATGCAAGCTCTAATGCTCAAGATAAATTGGTGAACTAGAATTTTGTTCACTCCTTCTCTTGCTCTGGTCGACACACACACAAACCAAACAGACACTCTATTTTAGTTTCTTCCAAACTTTTGTAGAAAAGGCGATTTAATTAATGACATTTTCGATTTTTACCCCTTAGTTCTATTTCTTTAAATTTGGCCACCACTAAACTCTCAAACTTTATGTTTTCATATTTTCTATTTTTGCCACTAACTTATTTTCTTACAAAGTTAACTTTCCAGGCTCCACGAAATATTAAATTCACTAATTAAAATATAACATACTAGTTAAAATTAATCTGTAATTTAAAATATGCACTTACGAAAAATTGGGGTGCTACACCTAGAAACGATTGATATTCATTTTGGGGTTTACAAATGCGTTTAGGGTTAAGTTTAACGAGTATTTATACTCAGGATTTTAACCGGCGGTTGGAAAGCTCAGCCGGCGGTTGGATTGCCGACCTTATGGTCCACGAACTCCCAACTGACGGTTAGGCCTCCAGCCCATCTTTTATCCTTGTTTTGTTATTTTTCTGTGTGTTTTAATTTGTTCCTCATACATTGTTTGTTTTAACTTATTTACCAACAATTTTAATTGAGTCATTTGATTCCACCCGAATAATGAATTTCTTAAAATGAGAAATAGCGTTTGACACGAAACAATCGAGAAGGTTTGGTTTAATCTTAATGAATCACAAGTTTGATTACAAGCGAAAAAAGAATCTTAATAGAATACTACTTTAACATTTTGATGACGGTTGTCACATCTTTCAATAAAAAATAGATGAGCAAAGTTAAAATAAACATCACATCCTAAACCTAATAGAGAAATACCCTAGTTTGGGCAAGTTTAATGCTATTGCATCGTTGCTTGAGGAGGGGCAAATGCCCTAACCGAGATTCTACCGTTTCTAAGTCTCCGTATAAAAATACACACCTTCCTTGAAAGCACCTGACACTAAACGATTTCATTCCTTTAGCTTCACTCCATAAGAATTTTATCATCTACCATTTGCTCGACAATGGCATATCTTCACGTAACAACAATTTCCATTTATCCTCTCATTCTTTCAAAATACACCTATCCACTAAATTCTCAAATGAGGATATGTTAATGGTGATTCAAAGATAAGTTTTGAGTCCTTCATCATTCTAGGTAACTAAACCTTTCACTCTTGGTGCATCCATATTTTCTATTCAAGTTTGCAATTGCATCCGAGTTTAATTTAGATTTTTCATACAGATTGTTTGTTGTTCAAAGTATGATTTATGCAAATGAGGTATGGTGTATTATCCAAAGAGAAGTTGCCATAATATGTTATAGTGATATGACTAGCATGACTGAAGATATATCGATAAATGTCCTCTGAAGATTTTTTTTTTTGATAATTTTATAAAAAAGAAGAGTATAATACTATGTCCTAAACATGGATAAGCATTTTAGACTATTTTTAGTGTTTTTACTTCGGTATAAACAATCATGTTGCATTGCTGGTTATTGTGGAAGATAACGAGGACATTTGACTTATTATTGTCTAATTTATTTGAAGACCATTTATTTTCCTTTCTTTTTCCAATACTTTTTACTTATGTTTAAATGATACATCTCATTACAATACAATAATCTATTATGATATATTGGATAAGATCATAGCCAGTGAAGTTTTATTGCATAAATAAATCAATTCTTAGAATCAATAATGACATAAGGTAGAAATTCAATTCTCACAATCAATCATAATCATATGAGATCCGTAATTATTGTACGTCATTTAGATTTGTAGTCTAAGCCAAGCATATCAAATTCCTTAATATTTCACCTTGCGCCTTTAAAATGGCTCTTAAATGAATAAATTTAATCTACGACTTTAGTATTTTGATAAATATAAAATGGTTGAATGTGTTCTACCTTTTCTTTACCGTATTTTATTTGAACTGGATTGTTAAAAGGGGAATGGCGTTACTATAACTCCTATGTATCCACTTCTATATTCATAATATTACGAGACTTGTAGTTTCTAGTTATTTCAACAACTAAGTAAGCTTTTCAACTCCCTCAATTACAATCATATATGCGTGGTGTGCTTGCAAGCAAGAAAGGAAGCATATACATAGACACATATGTAGTGATTTAACTTGTTGAATGTGTTCTACCTTTTGTTTCTTTTATGTATTTTCTTTGAATTATATTGTTAAGACTGGAATGACGTTACTATAGTCTATAGCAATGAACATGAATTTTAAGCTGTTATACACTAGTTTTTAATAAAATAAATACTCCATAACATTAGTTTTCATAATGATGCCACACAAATGACATATCAATTTATCAAAGGCGTTTTACCAAAACTCTTGAGCTAGGAAAACTATCTTAGAGCATCTATAATGGTCTTTTTTTAAAGCTTTATTTACAAATATTTGTAAGAGGTTTTTGTAAGAAAAACATTTATGTTCCAATAGCAAAAAGCTTTTAAAAGCTCAAATTCAATTATAATACATTAAAACAGTACATGCTATGGGTATGCAAGAATTCAACTTTTCATCATATCTTTCATTTAAATATATTGTATTAAAATTGAGTTAAACTTTTAAAGTTTTTTGCTATTGGAACATAAACGTTTTTTACAAAAACCTCTTACACATTTCTTACATATATTTATTTGTAAAAAAGCTTTTAAAAAATGACATGCTCTTAATCTAATATTACACACCACTAAAAAATAAATAAAGATAAAATAAAAAATAAAAATGAAATATGAAATTAAAATTGTGTTTGTTCTTGTGGTTATATCAGTTAGTGTGCAGTAAACAGGGGAACCAAATAATGGAGGGTTCTACTTCTTCTACACTTGTTCTATCTGCTGTTTTAACTTCACTTCCTCTACTCTTGCATTCCCCTCTCAAATTCTTACCTCCTTCTAAAAATCCCAAATCATTCAATCACCTAATAACCCTAAATTCTTCAAGACTTCATCCAATTCGCATCTCTGCCCTGCATGCTACAGGTAAATTTTTATAGTTCCATTGATATTTCAATGTTCAATTTGATAGTCTGTTCTTGTTCTTATATTAAAGTTTGAAACTTTCTTGGATTAGCTTTAGGTATTAATGGTTTTAGTTTTATGCAGGGGATAAAATTAGTCTGATTAGGTACTTTTGTAATTCTGATTAGCTTCAGATATTAAGGGTTTTGTGGTAATACTGTTATTGAAAGGCAATTCTGTAATTCTGTAATTAAGAGGCAATTCTGTAATTCTCAACCCTTTTTTTTAAAAGGCAATTCTGTAATTCTCAACCCTTTTTTTTTTTTTTTGGGTTCTTAGTTTGAACATCCAACACTATTTTTGATCCATTTACATGTGAATGAATATGTAATTTAGTAGTTCTCGCAATTCTTGACCTTTTTGTGGTTATGCTTGATTCGTTTGAACCTTCTCCTGTATATCTTAAGTTTTGCCTCACATCACATATCGAACATATATGTTATCGCATAATATAAAAAGAAGTTATGATTAGGACTTCGAAAATTTTACATAAAAAATATAAAGAAATGTTTGGTAATAGATGATATATGCCAAGAGGTTGTTTCTCAATTTTTTTTGTGCTACTTTGTTTTGTATTGTGTCTAATATTAATCTGATAACAAAATGAAAACTTGCAGCTACTACTCAGGAGACTGATGAAGTTATTCAAGCTACTGACTTACAAACACAATTTGTTGAGATTGGATATATATCTAGTGTCCATGGACTACAAGGAGAGGTTCGGGTGAAGCCTAACACAGATTTTCCCGAAATGAGATTTTCAGAGGTACACTATAAGTCTGAAAATACGTGTATTTTTGTGTTCAGTAACTAGAATCAGTTTTTTTTTTTTTTTTGGATTCTTACAATCCTAACTATTTATATGTAAATTCGAAGCTCAGTTCTACCTACTTATATTCAAATTCGAAGTTCTTATTGACATCTACTTTTTGGAAACCATCTGCATCTATTGTAATCAAGTAATCTCCTTTGGTTAAATGTAATGACAAAAAATTGCTACAACAGTCGCAATGCAATCATCATATTTGTCTTTTGGTCATAAACTAAACAAAATTGTGGCAAAAATGCCAAAAACACACTGGAATACACAAGATTGAGCTATTCGGGATGGTGGTAGATCCAAAAGTAGCATAACATAAGGTAATTCGGTATGCGCAACCTCTAAATGTGCTTTATCTACTATGAAAAAACATTACCTGAGGTATGGGCATGCATACCCGTTTTAGCATATAGGTTTGCGGATTAGGTGTAATATAACGCAAAAAACACCATAAAAATGGCACTTATCATCTAAAAAGTACTCATTCTAGCCATTTGTGATTTTCTGTAGTATTTTGAAAGAACCATGACTTGTTTATGAGAAGTTAAGTATAGCTCTTCAAAATGCCAGTCACTCAATTTAATTATAGAAAATTGTTTCACATTTATAAATCAGAAGTGGAATCTATTTTATCTTTCTTCCGTTAATTGTTTTCTTAGTAGCTTTGATGTTGTATATAGCCGGGGAGAAGATGGTTGAAGCAACAACTTTTAGGGAAAGAAATAGTTCAAGAGGTTGAATTGGAAGAGGGAAGAGGACATCATGGACAAAAGAGTTGGATAGTCAAGTTTAGCAATGTTGACAAAGTAGAGCAGGTACTTGTCAATATATTATTATCATTATTATGTTATTATCATTTATATATATTTATTTTGACATTATAGCAAGTGCAAAGTGAAGATGTCATCTTGAATACACAAATGTATTAAATTTTGTCACCTAACTTGGGCAAATCTGTGCAAAAATTATAATATCTTACTAGAACCATGATCATATAAGTGATGTTGGCATCTGATCATCTGTTGATCATAACTGCTACATTCCTGTTAAATTTCTCATTTTGGTAGGCTCAACAACTTGTCGGTTCAACTATACTTGTGTTAAATGAAGATAGACCAGAGTTGGATGAAGGTGATTTCTATGCCCGTGATCTTGTTGGCATGAGAGTTACTCTCAAGGTACTTACTTTCAATGCATAAGATGACATATTGAAGGAATAAATTATTGTTTACCTTCATTCTATTCAGTTCTTGTCACGCCAATAAATCTTTTATCCGATACTTCTTCCATCCTGTGAAAAATTGCAATAACTCAACTCATAATTTAAGAAAGATGTTTGTGACGATAGCAAGCACATATGTAACATTTACTTAATATTAACTTATTAAGCATGAAAATAAAGATTGCATATTTCATGGGGTGGAAGAGGTACAAGTTTTTACTTCTCATACTGAAGTAGTCAGGTGCATATAAAACTTAAATCCGTACACATACATATGTATCTTCTCATACTCAATTACATACATAGAAGAAATCAAGCTTGAGAAAGAATAGAAATAATCAAATTAATATACACACATACATATGTTTCAAGATGATTCTTTAATTTCAATGTTTTATACAATCATCTCATATAATTTCAGTTGGTAGTTGTAATTTATGGATTCCATCCTTTCCATTTTAGGAAACTGGTGAACCAGTCGGAACTGTTGTGAATGTTTTCGATAATGGAGGAAGTGATCTCTTACAAGTTAAGCTTGATTCATCTTTAGAGATAATAGACAAGAATGGAAACCTGAAATCTGAATCACCTCTTGTGTGGGTCCCATTTGTTGAAGCAATTGTTCCTCATGTTGATATGAATACAAGAGAAATGATGATTACACCTCCAAAGGGGCTCCTTGAGTTAAACATACGCTCAGATGAAAGGTCAAAAAAAGAACGTCGACAACTTGTGAGTCAAACTATTGTTTGCTACCCCTTTTATGTTTTCTTATTAAATCAAGATTTCTTAAACTTTGTTAACAATGTAAGTAAATTTTTGATGGACAAAAGTTGACATTTTAAATTCAATTTTATGTAAATAGATATATGGTGAGATTAATATATGAATTGTTCATAGAAATATCAAATAATAGAAAGAAAGATTGTGAAAGTGTTTTACATGAATGTGTTCTTAGTAGGTGATGAATGTCTGTGTTATATTATTTTTTAAGGAATTAGTTATGTAACTCAATTCATTATAATCATATTATTTTATTTTTCTTATAACAAATAATTTAAATTTGAATGTAAAATTTAGTATTATAGTTGTACAAGAAACAAGGTTTCTTTCACACATATGCTTCTAAATAACTTCAATCTGGAATTATTCATTAAAAAAAGTATTCTGTCTTTTAGGAATGGAAAGAGAGGAAGAAGTTTCAAAAACTACTTATAGCAGCGAAAAAGAAATTATGTGAAATGGAGCAGAAGCATGTTTTTGATGGGTTTCAATACGGAGAGAAGGCTCAAGGGAGTCTACTCGGCGAGCAGATTGTAGGTGTTAACTCCCAATTGCTTCAAGTAGCATTCCGGAGTATAGAGACACCTTCTGACAGGTGATTTATTATATTCAGTTTTAGTAGGGTAATTGTAAATGGCATATAAAGGTATTTTTTTTTATTTACTCAACTTTTTTTTAGTTTAAGATAAATAAGGTTTTTGGTGGCGTACTGTTTTAAAAGGTAAAAAATCTTGCGTTTTGATAATATAAAATCCCACAACCGTCCAAAAACTTTTTTTTTTTTTTTTTTATTATTATTATTTATGTTGTGGGGTGGGGTTTGGGGGTGGGTGGGGTTTGGGGGTGGGGGATGGGGGATGATGCATCTAAAGGTAAATTAAATTCCTTTTTGTTGGTAAAGAACTTAATGATAGATAAAGAGGTGGAGTATCTGAAATGAAAAATTTGGCAAAGTTGAGTACCTATATGTGCCATTTACCCATTTCTAATTTAGGTGGCAAAATGGCTGGGTTGAGCAGGTTGTTTAAAATCCCAAAATGGGTAATGTTTGGTTAGGGCCGAGTTGAGTCTTACAAATACTTTTTGTCCAATTTTTTTGATTTCAGCATGAAGAATTAATGTGTCATAAAGTTGTAAAAAAGTAATATTATTTTCAATAATAATACTATAATATTTCAGTTATTGATTTAGGTAAATTTAATCAATTAAAGTTAGCGTTATGCACCTTTCGACTCGTTTAAACAATAGCGATATTTAACTCATTTTTGAGTTTGACATCTAAAGATAAAACATAACTTGGATCAACAGTTGCAACAAAGTGTGCTATTAGTCACATTTTGACATCTAAGCATTGCTTAGAATTCGGTCATCAGATAGTGATGGTTTTGGTGTGCTATGCTAATATTAGTTTGATGGGCTGTCAAATGATAGTTGTGAGGAGTTTAAATTATTGCCTATTACAGGGAAACATGTTCTCTGCTTATAGCTTAATAGTCAACCCTTTAGAGAAAACCTCACTTACAAGAAACCAATAAAGTTGGCTGAAAATAACTGCTGTCATGCATTCTTATCTTTTGCTTGTCTATGCGTGCAGATGGCAATTATCCGAGTTCTTAGCAGCTTATAAGAGAGAAACAACGAGAGATGTTTATAAGGTCTCAAAAGGCCGTCTTGTCAGCAGAGATGTGGAGCCGACGAGTTCCAAAATGGCAGAGAGGCGTAGTGCTCTGATATCCAGTGGCAAAGTTGCAAATATTTTGGTAATTCAGGGTACAAAATCGCAAAAAAGCTCCGACTTTGATGCAACTGATAGTCTCATCCAAAGATTAGTTGAGGTACAACACTACTTGACTGTTGATTTTGAGGTCTAATGCAGTATTTTTAATACTTGACAATGGAAATAACTTCTGTAGATTATTGAGAAACAATTGAATGTTACAAGTTATATTGTAGTCCCGATAGAAAGGTTCTAGATGTGTACTTGTGAGATTCCACATCAATTTTAATTTGACCTTGATCTATTGGACATGTACTTGCAAACTTTTGTACTTTGGTTTGTAAAGAAGCATGTGAGGATACAATTTAAATGTAGGCATGATCATTTAAAACAGCGAACATAACATTGACTCTGTTGGTCAACTATATGGCTTTATTCAAGTTTTAATGGTGTTACACATATTTTGACATGTGGAGTCAAATCTAGTGAATTCATAATATTATTTTTAATATAATTATTGATTTATCTTCAACCTTGTTACAGTTTATAATGCGTGTAATAAGGCTTAATGTGGTTATCATTGTTTACAACATATGTTTAAAACTCACAATATTCAAAAACTATTCTTTTGACGATAAAAGCCTATGTAGTTGACTTTAAAAAGTCTATATATAAGTCTTTTCATTCTGAAGGCACATTACTCTTTTGTAAAGACCATATTCAGCAACATCTAATGACCAATAGTTTGTGTTTGCAGATGGAAAACCGTCAAGTCACCCCTTTGATTCTGGTTTGTCCTGATAACACAATCGACACTTTTCAAAACTTGATGGCTAACAATGACTACTTCGGCTTTGACCCCGAGAAGGTTATATAATTTTCTATATGTATTTAGTAACTTTCGTTCAGCATTTCCATTTCTTTTGAAAATGGCAATACACCGTCTCTCCCTCGAACATAAATAAACATGTGAAGATGGTACACCACAAGTTTTTCTTAAGTATATGTTTGTTTGGCTGTGTTTTATAGGTTTGGATTTTGGAAGAAGAAAAGTTACCAGTTGTAAGCTCTTCACTCGGAGAACACGAGAAACACAAGATTTTGATGATATCACCGTGGGAAATACTCCAAACACCAGTTGGATCTGGGGGCATTATTAGTTTACTTTCATCTTCACAACATTTAGAGTCTCTTGCTGCAATTGGTGTTGAGTTTATTGAGGTAACACATTTCATATTTAGCTTTCTGCAAAATGATGGTTTTCTATATTCACCTGCACCGGTTTTATTTTTTTTTAGTTTCCCAATTTTTCTTCAATCACATAATAATTATCCCAAATGAATCTACTACATCCAAATTAGATGGTTAGATCACTAATTTTGGGAAGTAGTTGATAACATATGGTTTTGGATGCAAATATAGGCAAAATGATCCATTAAACTTTTGTGGGTTAATCAGCGGTGAAGAAATGACTGGTTGGTAACAAGACAAAATGGGTTGACCAAAACACTTTTTGTCTATGTTTCTAGATTTATAATAATAAAATTAGTTAGTGTGTTGAGTATGAATACAAAAGCTATGTTATTTGAATAAAAATAAATTTCTAATGGTTGCTTGCAATAATGTACACTATGGGCTACTTGCAGCCCGTCTAACTATTTTCTTTTTCTTTAGCTATATTTATTCACATTTGACATGTTATTATTATAAATGAACCAACTCAACCCACTCATAGTAAATGAATTAAAGTTGTCACATTTATTCATTTATCTATTTTTACATTTGCACACCTTAAATTGAAATATGTATATATCAACACTGACATACTCAGATTCTTACAAACATAAGAGTTAAATCCTGATTTGCAAGTAAAATTCAATCTCGTCTGACACTGATAATTTTCACAATATTTTACAGATTTTTAGTGTTGATCAGAGATATGTTGGTGGGGAGAACCTGCTTGGTTTGGTGGAGTCAAGTGAAGCTCATGTTGGAATAAGAACCTTTGATGGCATCGATGATGCTGATGATGATTTCCACATGGTTTTTTCTTTGAATTTTGCGACCCAATTGACAAAGCGGATAAACGAGTTGCTCTTTCATGCTGTCTTGAGGCCAAATCAGCATGTGGAGATTGGTGACAAAGAATGGGTTGACATAACACCCTCGTCACATAACTCATATGAGTTTCGTTCTTCAATATATTCTTGTTTGAAAGGTTGTTCTTTTGAGAAGATTTGTGTAATGGAGGTTGTGGATTAGGTAATAGACGATAAGACATCACAAAGAACACACTTATGTTGAGTCAAGTTTATATGTAGGCCATCAAGTGGTCTTTAGCTCAGTGATATAGTTTATGTTGTGCCATGTATATGATTTTGAAATATCAATTTGTTGAGCACTTTAGAAGAGATAGTAAGTTATAGTTAGGATTGTCCAAGGACGTGAGTATTACTTTGAAAAGTGGTCATGTTCCAAGGAGGCCTAAGCTGCTAAGCATTCATGAAGATTTTAATAACTTGATTTTTGATGTGAAGTGGCTATTAGCAAATTAAGCTAATATTTCTTAGAAATATGCAGGAAAATAGCGGGCGAGTTCTGAACAAGTGCACTAAGGTAATCTGTATCTTATGCAAAGAAAATTGTATACTGTCTAATAAAGGCACTTGTATATACTTCGCAGATAAAAAGAAAAATTCCTATATGCACATGAACATTACATACACTACAACATTGATCATCCTATTCACTCAAATAATCTCAAAGCCACCCTATGATAACAGATGCACAGATGCATGTCACAAAAATCCTACAGGAAGAAAAAAACTAGTCCTTAAGTGATAACTCTTCAGATCATGATCATGGAGCTCACATTTTGGGTGTTTTCGTCAGATTTACTGTGTTAAAGGTACACATTCAATCTCTATTTCTATCTCACCACTCTCGACGTTTTCCAGCTTAAGCACAATTCCTTGCTTTGCCTTCCCATCTGCTACAGTGATCATCCCGTTATTGACAACGGGATTCTTGTCTTTTCCATCTGTCACCTTTTCGATCTGCGTTGAGGGATCGGTGGGATTACATATTTCTAACGCTTTGGCAGCAGCGACCAAGGGATCGATATCAATCTCAGCCTCACCCATAAAATCATCGGTTGTAAACTTATCCTTGTCAAAAACACTCTGCATAATAGCTTAAAAATTCACAAGCCAATTCATTTTAGGTTGATCACTCCTACAACAGGGTACAATTGATGTATATATATAACTTTACAACACGTGACAAACTAGTATAGCAGGTTAATTTTAAATTAGTTTATTCATCCTTTTGATGTGAATTCGGGCTCTCATTTATAGCTAACATGTCAAACACGTAAAATTAAAAAAAAACTTGGCTACAAGAGGAAATGAGTCGAATGGGTTAGAAGTTGTCCATGACATAATCAAGTGTTTAAAACTCCTAAATTCCGTTACTCATAGAAACTGGATTATTATATTATAATAGTTTTTTGCGATCATGTTTAGGATTAATGAAATAATAAATACATCTACAATATGTTGGCAGATTCACACAATCTAACTCAAACTGTTTTCTCAAGTTACTAACCAGCCCATTTACGACCTATACATATGACATCTATATTTGTCAGCTTAAACAAAATTTTAACTTACCACTATCAAAGGTGGAACGTTGTCGGGAATTGATAACATTAACGTTTCATTCCAGACAGGATTGAGGTTGTTCTTTATAACTCGTGTCCTCACTGACTGCAGCCAATACACAAGATCTTCTCACATTGAAACCAGTATAATTTTATCCCAATACTTACAGTTATGGATCAAAAACAGATTTCTATTTAGAATTTAGGCTTACTTGATTTCCCAATGAGAGCATAACATAAGGATCACTACTCCTCACATCTCGGATAACAAGGTCGATGCCTCTGACCACATTGACTTTTATCAAACCAACAAATTCCACCATACCTGCCTATAAACAAAATATCAAGCATCAGAAAAGTAAGTTCAATACAAGTCTCTAATGCAGACTGTAATATGAGTACATAAGAACAAAACTACTGTGTGATCTGGATCATAGATTTTAGAAGCCACATTAGAAAACATTGATTTAACAGTACAATAATACCAGTGACCTATTTTGGTCAAGAACTTGTTATATTTAAAGAGGATTAAATTTAGTAAAGGTAACGATTTCAACTCATTTACTTATTATAATAGATGGATTCAGTTGCTGTATTATCGCTAATGAGTCAAACAAGTAATATGCAGAAACAACTAACTAAAGAATTTTTATCATATTTCACACACTAATTGTTTATAAAATATTCAGATTTTTTTAATAATATTATTAAACTGTTTTGCCACCTCTAGATTAACAAAATCCACATATCATCCTCAAAATAATGCAGGGAGTTCGAAATCATTAACCAAGATTATAACGCAAAGTCATTACCGTCGACTGACTTTTCTTTGCAGGCTTCTGTTCAGCATCTTTTCTTTTCCTGTTGTTCAAAAGTGCTTGGCCAATACCATGAAGACGCATGCTGTTTATGTACTTTTTATCCACTACATTATTCAACCCTGTTGAACTGCAGTGGAAAGCTGAAGGAGTGAAAGGGCAAGACAACTGCTCCTCCGTGTTCAAAAATTGTTGCATTACATACTTTCTCCTGAGTATTAATCAAGTTCAGAAAACAAAAGTTCTACAAGTTTTATTATGACACTTGTTACTAGTTAGAGGTGGCAATTATTGACCCATTTACTTATGAATGGGCCAATTTGAGTCATGTAGTATCACCCTAAAGGATCAAATGGGTAAAATGGAGTATTGTTTTATTATTATTGTTGACATAGAGTTTTTGTATTCATACTAAACAACCTTTTTTCTCATTTTCGGGAAATTGGGGGAAAAAAAGGTGTTTTGGGTCAACTAAATCCATACTTGCAAGTTATCCATCTGGACCCGTTACCTAAACTGCACATTTTTCCACCTCTAACACTTGTAGTTCTTACTTGATAAAATCAGTACGCTCGTCTATAGAAGAATCTGGTTGTGGTTTTCTACAACTGTTTGGAATGCTGTCTTCATATTTCAAATTCACTGCGGTATTTCCACCAAGTTTTATCACATTATCAACATCTTCCTCTGTCCACTCATCTAGATTCACTGATAGTATCTGCATCAAAAAGTTGAACACAGGTTATTTATACGTATCCATGAACCTACCCCATCGTATCCATCCCGTACAAATGATGAGACTATCCATTTAAGTGATAGGCTCTATAGGAACCGGACAATAAAGATATTAGAATTAGGGAAATGATTCAAACTGGTTCCATGGGTCGAAAGTTGCCCAAAATGTATTTCTGACGTATAAAACCTTTATTATATATTATTATATCCTTAATACAATAATAGTCTTTGTAATCATATTTAAAATACTAATTATTAATAAAAAAAAGTTGATGTTATTGGACAGAAAGTGTATCTAATCAACCCAATGCGTACAAGAAATCATGTTTTGACCCGTTACCCGACCTGCATGAACCTTTCATTTTCAACTTCTAGTTGATTTGGACTCTGCAGCCATATTTCACGGTTCAGGCTCAAAAGTGGATGATAGAAAGAAAAGGAGAAAAATTGAGCTTGCACTTGAATTTAAAAATCGTTAACAAATGCCATATGTTAGAATAAGCATTACTAAAGCCCATCTATCTCAAAATTCAGCCATTTGTTACAGTCTTCATATAATTGCAGATATTAATATTATAAATGGAGCACGTAGTGATTACTGCACCTTTGATATATGCACTCCGAGGCTTCTATGTACTCCGGAACACTTGATGCAGACAAATGCTCCGAGATTTGCAGATCTAGTTACACCCACAACGTAATACGTTAATTAGATCACAATACAAAATAGACGATGCAAAGTGGTGGATAAGTAGAAAATATGAATGCACTTACACCCATTTTGGATTTGGAGATCCGCAATCAGCACATAACTCATTGCCACATTCAGATAAAAAACTTTCCAGTTTCTGTTTTGAACCTGATGAGGATTTTCACATTGCAACCAAACCCAACAATTTAGTTATATATGATATGATAAGCAGAATATGCCTAAAGCAGAACATATGCCACATATAAAAAACCAAGTACGAATATGGTTTGCCATCTGTAACAGATTGATCACTTTCTCAAAAGCAGGCTAGCATTTGTGCAGCTGGTAATACATATTAGATGCGGTAAGATTGGCAGATTAAGTAACAGGAAACAGCTTCGTCTCGGGTCAGGTTGGCTTGACCCACCACAAATTGTTTCTCATTTTTATGAATAGAAAATGTATTAATAATGATTGCAGAACATTATTATTACAATAATGATGATATCATGTATTTGAATGAAATGATTAAGGAGGTAGTATGCAAGTAAAATAGACTTTAAGGCTTAAGCATATAATAACTAACATATTGGAATATTGCTATCTTAATTACGTTCAAATATAAACTTATGGTTGTATGCATAGATCATGTACGTATATTTGGAAAGAAAAGAGATTGCTCATCAAATATGGTGCGTCGAAATTTCTAAGTCATAAAACTAGAGAATCTCCAACAAGCACAAAAAACATTAACAACAAATATTAAATTTGAATGTACCGGTAGATGGAGTCTCGTTGTCTAACCCATTACTACCATTATCTATTTTTAAGAGGTCATAGAGGGAAGCTCCTGCAATAATAAGTATATGAATCAGGGTTCATAGCCAGAAATGACAAATACGTATTAATAGTGAGGAAAGCTAGACATACAAAATATTGCAATTAAGCAACATAAAAATAATATGAGTATTTCATTTTGGTTTTATCAACAGTCATAACTTGAATTCTGATATTGAATCATTATTTATATCACTTTTAATGATTCGGTTCTATCTACCATTTGATTATCCGCAATGACGATGACAACAATTCAAGAGGTTACTTACTAACTACATTCTCAAACCGTATGATTAGCTAAAAAACTAAAGCATACCTAGAGATTAGCACTTAATATTACAGTATTAATCAACAACTGAAAGGTCAATGTAGAACCAAGTCTAACAAAGATAAAAATCAATCACAACAAGTATTATGCATATATGTCAAAATAATAAGAACAATTACATTTCATACATGATACACCAATATTTCCCTAACCCTAAAATCACACTTGATCTCATATAACCCGAAAATCATATAAAATAGACATACACATTCATTCAATAAATCAAAAAAACAGAGAGTATCATAATTGCCACAATAATTACCTGATAAATGATCAGCATCCGTTCTTTCATTTCTCGCCGTCCTTTGATTTCTGGCAGACATTATGCTTCAGCAATCGAAATACCAAAACGGATACGTACACATTCGATATCTCTGCATTTTTATCTGGATTATATACATCACAAAATGTTAATTACATAACCTCGTATGAAGATTGTGAATCAAACTGCATGCATGTGCATTATATTTACCTGCATAAACAGCAACATTTACAACAATCTGATGCTATTTTGTGTAATTTGGAGGGAGATGATGATGATGCTGATGCTGGAATCAAAATATATAAGGAATTGACGATGAATTTGTAATATTTTGCAATGATTATATAACAGATGAATGAATGATCAAGGTTTTTGAATGAATGTATCTGTGCTACTTGTTGTGAATTATTGCAAGTGTCGGCAATTATTGACGGAAATGTGGAATTTGAAAACCTAATTATTTTATTGATTTTGGGTTTTGTTGGTTGAAAAGAAGAAGATTTTGCATGTCGATCGAAGAGAATTTGTGGTGTTTCTGCCCTTGGCTGTCTCTGTCATTTTGGAATAGGGAATCATACTAAAAAAATGTGATATATTTTAACTAAGGTATCGAATTTCTTCTTCTTTATAATAACTAACATATCTATTAAATCGACTAAAATTCATCGATCAATTTTAAAAAATATTGCGTGAGAAGACAAATATTAAAGTTCAAAGTGGTGATAAGTTTTTTTGTTAAATTCTCTCTCCTCACTTAATATTTTTTAATTGGTTAAGGAATATTACTCGATTAAGTAGATATATTACTTATAAAGAAAAAATTCAATAATAAAATGTCATTTGTGAAATTCACATATCTAACTTGATTACAAATCTAAAGTTCAATACCTTGAATTAACAAATTTAAAGTTGAGTCCTTAAGGTATGTTTGGCACAACTAGCTGATAGCTGGAGCTTGTAGCTGGAGCTGATAGCTTGTAGCTAGTAGCTGAAGCTGTAACACCTCCACTTTTATAAGATTTTTTTTTTTTTACATTTCAAAAGTTAGGCACACATATTATATATAAAGAAACATATATATTTACATATAATTTTTGTGCTTAACATACCCAACATTTAACTAATTACAACTATACTGTTTACAACAAAAGTGTTGTTTCAAAAACATTAGAGTTAGCATCATTAAACATTCCTTCAACATAACTCCTTAACCCAGCCAAAAGTCACAAAACCTACAAGGAGTTGATAAGAGGGATTAGCACAAAGCTAAGTGAATAAACCTATAAACAACAATCTACTAGGCATCACAATTCGGTTTAAACCGATAACTAAGACACATTCTCTATCAACCATGAGGATCGGTGGTTCTGAGTAACCCTTATGCCGCGGAGGCTCTCAAGAACACTTATTCATCAACTCGTATTGGCCTATACGAATTCTACCGATAAATTGAATATTATCACCATATCAACACAAGTCTTATAACAACACATGTATAAAGTGCTTGTGTTGACCAACTAATAATATTCCAATCCCAGTCAACAACTGACCTCAATCAATTTTTAACTCAAGAGTAACATCATAATGATTAAGTCTATTCGATGTAATCCAAAATGTCACAACCATTAGATTGGAGTTACAAGTCCACTCACCTGTCTCTAGCAGTCTCCAACTCAAAGTTCTTATTTTATTGAGTCTTCGGTGGATCTGAGAACACAATCAAAGCACAAGTTAATAACGTATTTCATAGTTGAATTGCAATTATACTTAGGTATTCAATAACAATAATTCAAGTGCTTTGAATAATCATACAATATAATTACTCTAAATGCATAAATTCACAAAGCCTCATATCCTTTAAAATTACACAGGCAAACGCGATCCAGATGAGGTTTGGTGGAATCGCGTTCCTCTTTAGAAAACATTCTGTCACCAAATTTCACTTGTGAACGCGATCCGGAGAAAGGGTTGAGATCGCGTTTTTATGAAGAAAATATTCTGTAACCAAAATACACTATGCAACACGATCCAGAAAATGGGGGTGGGATCGCGTTCTTATTAAGGAAAACGTTCTGTAATCAATTTACACTTGGTAACGCAATCCGTAAGAAGGCTTGGGATCGCGTTCCCAAGAACGAAACTCGTTTGAATCATTATATAACTGATGAACGCGATCCAGGATTTGAAGTGGGGATCGCGTTTGAGATTATTACATCTCAACATCAGACCTGAAATTGTACGAACCCTAACTCGCAAATTCACACCAACACAACTTTAAACTCAGATTTTAACTCTTCTAAGGTTATACAAACATCATATAAGATATAGTAACCCCAATAACAACATTCAAACTCAATTCTTACTAATTTACTTGCTAAACTAACATAATTCAATCAAATTTACATGTATGAAATATAATTCCAAAATACTTACACTTAAAGTAGGAAGATGATGACAAGAAGATGGTGATGAATCTGATATTACCCAATTGAATCTCACTAGATATCAATTTCTTCAATCAAACTAATTCAAGATAATGGAAGTGTACTAGGTTAATAATTAGGAAAGAAACCAAATTTGGGGAAAGTCAGATAGTATAGGTTGGTCCCCATCAAAACGACTCAGTATATGGTATCATTTTTTATTATACCCCCTTCTAACCCTATTGTCTAGAACCTAAAAACCATTTGCAAGAAAACTATTTTATTTTACCGTCAACTACCCCAATTTAAACCAATTAATAATTTTTAGTCACAATAATTTATTTGACTAAAATTTCTTAAGTTTTTATATTGAAACATATAAAACACATAATATTTATAATATAACAAATAATTATATCAAAGAATGGGAAATTACCGAATTACCCTTAGTCTATAAAAGTGGGTGTTACAGGAGCTTGAGCTGGTAGCTTGTGGCTGGTAGCTTTTGGTAATATTTGTGTTTGGCAGAGTAGCTGGAGCTTGTAGCTTATGAATGTAAAATGACATAAAAGGATAAATATATTAATTTTAAAAGATGATATAGAATTACATAGAGGGTATATATGTAATTTCATTTTTCATAAGCTACAAGCTACTTCCATAAGCTACTTCAAGTAGCTTATAGTTTTGGAGCTTATGGAAACCATAAGCTACTCAAACTTTTGGTAGCCAAACAGAGCTTATGAAAACCATAAGCTACAAGCTCCCATAAGCTCTTAAAACGAGCGCGCCAAACATAGCCATAATAGGTGAAAAGTATAATACATTTTTTTATACTTTTCCCCTTGGAATATTACATATTACTACCTTCACAATTTCAATTTATTCAAATAAAAGTTTTTTGCCAACATTAACTTGGTGTTCGCATTTGTTATGGCTCGGCCCTTTTAAGATTTGATATATGAACTCTTAAAAGACGGATATAGGGTGGGAGTTATGTAGGTGGCCACCTCAACAAAAAAAATTTAAATTACATAAAGTATTAATGAAATTTTTGAAATTTCTATAACACCCCATTAATTTTCGACTAGTTTTTTTTTTTAAAACAACTTGGAAGCGTTATCCCATTTCGAAGTTATATTACATATTTAGAAATCAAATCATAATTATATATCGCAAACTACCATTATTAAGTTTTGTAACTATCAACAAAGCATTCTAGTTAGGTATTGTAAAACAAAACACTTTTCACTAGCAAAAGATAATCAGAGTGCCCAGCAGTCAAACATTCCTTCAATCAAATCCTCTTGCACAGATTCCATCCCAAAACTTAACCTGCAAGAGTAATGTGGGGGATTAGCACGAAGCTAAGTGAGTCAACCTGTCACTATCAGTACAATTCAGTATAACAGTACTGATTATCAGCAAATATCACATAGACACTGACACAACATCACCAAGAGGATCGGTGACCCTTGTGGCGCCCTCAGCCGCGGTGGCCCACCAAGCGACACTTATGATCACTGCAGGCCAATACAGTGATTTATCGATAGCTGGTTACTACCTTTAGTCAACATAAGTTCTACTTTCAACAAATGATCACAAATCCCATGTTGACTAACCTGTAGCAACCTAGCCCAACAATTGTTGACCTACACATCACCAAATGCCCGAAGGCGACTCATCACATATTACACGTGTATTTCATCAATCAATAGTCAACAATCAACAATCACAATAGCAACTATGTTCACTTGTTGTAACCAAATATGTTACAACCAAATTACACTGCAAGTACGAGTCCACTCACCAAACCTCCATCAATAGCTCACTCAGTGGTCTAATGTCACTGAGTCTTCTCCACATCTGTAAATACAACATAGCAACACAAGTCAGTCACTTGACACTTGTCTCAATATTGATATAATATCTTACAATTGTAATTATATAAAACAACTTATCACTAACTTGTATTAATTTAACATTCATTATTTCAAGATTACGAATAATCATTAGGATCACTTCATCATGTTAAGCTACTTTAATTATTACTAATCAACTCTATGATCATTATGATCACCTTATCACCTTCATCCATTTCAATCATTGTTAACTAGTATTGCGAAACCATTAACAAGATTATCAACATCTAACATCAATAATTTATCAAAACATCAACATTTGATCTAATTAATACTTATCCAAATAATTTCACACAATCCTCTTTAATTAAGAAATTAAGGGTTCTAATTAGTAAACAATATCAACTTCATCATATATCTACCATAATCATAATAATCATCATCAATAATCAATTATTATCAATTATTCACTAATAACATCAACTTAAAAACATTGATTCTTCCAAAATCAACTAAACCCACAAACTTTATTAATGATTATACATGAAACTCACATTTCTAAGCTAGGGTTTAGATTATAATTCTCAATTAATCATCAAATAACAATTATATCTTCCTTTTAAGCCTCAATTTCATCTCAATTCTCATAAACTTCAAGAACCCTAATCAAACTTATAGCTTTTAACATGAATCATGCTATTTATCATCATTAATAAGCTCAACTAACATTAATTTAACAACCTCAACTCTTGATTTCGGATTTAGACCCATTAATTAACAAAAACCCCAAAACCCCCAATTTCTAGGTTAAATATATGAAGAACACATAATCATACCTTGATTATAGGAAGATAGAAGCATGAATCCAAACTAAGAAGCTTCAATTTGTTGTTAGAGGGTGATTTCATGATTCAATTTTAAGGTTTCATAGATTTTGATACGTATATATGGTACGTACGTATGTATGTATATAGATATATGGTGGAAACAACAAACCGACTCAATATATGAGTCTATCATCTAATTGTCTAATTTTCATTCCCCGTACTTGTCATTGTCTGGAACTTAAAACCATTTACGAGGAAACATTATTTTATTTTACCGTTATCTAAATTTAATTAAAACAGTTAATAATTTATCAGTCACAATAAACTATTGAACTCTTTTACCCATTTATTTTTAAATAATACAACAAACTTATTTTTCAACACATTAAATAATAATTTACCGTCAGAAAATATTAAAATATTACTAGACCCGAATACTGGGTGTTACAATTTCTGTCCCCTTAAACTATAAAAGAATTAAAAATAAGTCTTTTTCACCCTCTTCATAAGGATTTCCTAACTCCACCCCTTATAGTTGCCACCGGATATGTGAATGATTCTAAAAAAAAATTCACATTGACGGACTCGATGCTGATTTACCTCATCTTTCTGCTACATGTAAAATTCAATTATTATTTATAAAACTCAACCAAAACAATTATCGAAGTGTAAATGGATCACAATATGATTGTAATGTTATTTTTTAATTAATTAATTTTTTTTAATTATAATGAAATTATTTTATATAATTTATATTTTAAATATATAAGTTAAATAATGTGTCATTCCCAAAAAAGTTGAAGTGACGTCAAGATAAGTACACTAGTCTCGGTCACTGGTTAGGAATGCTCTCACATAGTATTTTTGTTGGGAATAATCTCACACAGGGGTGAGCATTCGTACCCAAATCCCTATTTTGTATCGGTACCGTACCGAATCGATACCGTAACGCCTAAACAGTCATGGTATTTGATACTCATTTAGGGCTAAAAAGATAACCGGTATCAACCGGGTCGGTACCGGTATTTTACCATTTTTTCAGCTTTGGTACCATATCTGAAATATACATGTTTTTATTTGTTATAGGTCTGTAGGTTTTTTCTCTATTTTAAAATGATTTATTTGAAACCTCATTTCTATGATCATATGATATGTATGAATATAAAAATAATATTTTTTGGATAACTAAGAAGTATAAAATAGAGTTACTCTCGCATATGAATACAATTATAATTTTGTAGAAATCTAGCCAGTACTCTTTGCTATACAAGCAATCACCTTTTTAGCACCTTAGTTAAATCGGATTCCAAATATATTGTTTGTTAATATAAAGGTAAGGATCATGATTTGTGCCATTACCAAAACACTTAATTTTGTAGAAATCTAGCCAATACTCTTTGCTATACAAGCAATCACGTTTTTAGCACCTTAGTTAAATCGGATTCCAAATATATTGTTTGTTAATATAAAGGTAAGGATCATGACTTGTGCCATTACCAAAACACTTAACACGTTACAATAACGTCGTTGTATATATTTGTTTTTGTTCGTCAATATCCATTTAAGTCACTTAATGATGTTTTTATTTATTTGAGATTCATTGATATTTATCTTTTTTAGATATTATCGAGTACAAAATACATAGATAGGTTTAATTATTATTCTACTATTTTTTGGTATCAAAGTGGTATAGTACCACTTTTACCCGTACCAAGACCGTGTCGCTTTAAACGGTCCGGTATTTGGTACTCACTTTAAGGTAAAAAAATAACTGGTACTAACCGGTTCAGTACCGTTCGATACCGATTCCGTACCATGCTGACCCCTAGTCTCACATAGTATTTATACATTATCTTCATTATTAACTTTTATCGATTAATTCATTGAATTGACAAAATTTAAAATTATCTTGCATGACACTAGATAACACATCAATAAGTATGTTTTAGCTAGAGTTATGTGAGCTCGAACGCATCGCTATGGTTGTGATCAATTCTCTACTCTCCAATATATGTATAATGCCGGTAACATCAATCAATATCAATACATAAACAAATCAAATGAGGGTACTAATGAGATCAAAGACCGGTTGCCTATCACATCCAATTAACATCTTTATGATAACCGATAAAAGCAAATTAACTGTTAATAGAAATGTAACACACGAGAACATCCAATTTATCTGCAATATCATATTATGGTAATCGGAATAACGAGTTATAATCTCATATATCTGGCTCCATTACGATAGCTAATAAAAGTAATGACATGGCTATGAAGATTAAAATGCCATAGGACTTGACATTAGGTCACACACTGTCACAACTTAATAATATGATCATATTTATAATCCAATCACTCACATGATCAGATTCATCCAAAAGCTGCATCTAATAAATCATATTAACTTGACTTTTGAACAAATTAATAAATATTTTACAACATGGTAACATTGGTCCAAAGCCAACTTTTTGGTTGTACAATTTCTTCAAGAGCTATTTGTTTCCTCTAACCAAAACTCATACAAAAACAACATATGCGAACGTTGAAACCCTCGAAGTGTGATGAAAACTCTAAGCAGCAGATTTCGGGATTTTGTATTGTTTCTTAAGGAATTGAGAAGCCTCAGAATCACACCTGTGACACAATATTCTCAAAAGTGTTTTGCTATCAGCACCCAACTTGCTTCTGTCTGAAACACTTGCAGATTTTAAGTCATCGATGAGCTCCCTTGTCTGCATGAATGAATAATGTAGGGGATAAAGGAATTAACTAATGGTTGAAACTGGGTCAATCCTGGTTGCATCTTGTTGATACCAGATAAAGTAGAACAAAACTAGAGACCAACAAAACGAGTCATATATGTAAAAGTGGTCTAAAGTGTATTCAAATGCTTACGAACTCTTGAGTACTTCACACCCCCCCCAAATATATATATATATATATATAGTGGGAGGTTCAAATGAGAACTAATATATAGTTGAGAACTTTGAGAACCACAAAGAATACATGTTTTTTCACATGTGATTAACTTCAATCATATGTGAACATTGATGTATGTTTAATTGAAAAATAAAAAAGTAAAAAAAACCTTTTATTTATGTGTTAAAACACATTTTAACCGATTTGTTCACATTATTGTTCACAAGTGAACATATATTTGTTTTTTTGCGTTTTTCGATATAATTTTAAGATTTTTTTGACTTTTTTCTTTTTCAATTAAACATACATCAATGTTCACATATGATTGAAGTTAATCACATGTGAACAAATATGTATTCTTTGTGGTTCTCAAAGTTCTCAACTTTATATTGGTTCTCATTTGAACCTTCCCCTATATATATATATATATATATATATATATATTCATTCTTGTTCCCAAAAAAAATAAACTATATTCTTGTTTTAAAAAATATAGCTATTTTTTTTGGTTTTTTGTTTTGGGGGTGTAGCAGTAGTAGTAGAGTAGTAGTAAAAAACATATTAATTGTTTGAAAATTATTGCAAATTACAAAATTGTAAGTGGGTACGATTGACCTGAAATTTTGACACCCCTGGCATAGATATACAAATTCAATAGACAATACCGTGGTTAATCAAGGAGGCATAGTCCGACATTTTTTTTTGATATTAAACATTTCAGAAGAACTAACCTCATAGCTCTGCAGCTTAATCACCTGTCGAACACGTGCTACTTGATTTTCAACAACTCCACGAGGAAGTCCATCACCACCAGATATAAAAAATTCCTAACAAAAGTCGGTTAAAAGAATGTAACATGAAAACTATATGAGCCTTTTCTTATCTAATTTATATGTTACACAAATTCGAGTGCAGTGATATTGGTTAGTGATTTCAAAGGATGTTAACAATCATAACCCAACAAAAAATGTCAACGTGTGGCCGATAATATATATTCTTATTGCTATATGTTATTTTCAACGTTAATGACAGCCCTTAGTGCGGTCAATAAGAATCAATATTACGCATTAATAGTAGTACAGTTACCGCCCAACCATCAATAATAATGTCATCTAACCGTTAAGTACAACATGTTTATGCATCAAATTCATCCTTATTGACAGCCTAACGACTGTTATTATCATTTCCGGGTTTTTTCAATTATGTTTTGCAAAAGAATCCAATAATTATGCATCATTAATAAATGATAGCTTTCTTTTCATACGTCATACCTTTAGAAGCTCCAAATCTTCTTCCATGTATTTAGCATCAGATGAAATGAACAACCGTGAGGGACCTCCATCTAGTAGCACTCTAATTAGACCATCCTGCAAAACGACATTAATATATTATGTTAAATAATTATAATAATAAAACAAAAACAAAAAAAAAGAGCGCATGAAAGATGTGATTAAGTAGATATAAGAGTCAGACCAGTGATGCTTGGAGTAGGCTCGTTACGCTTCGATCTCTAAGAGGCTCCACAATGACATCACATAGTTGATTTAATTCCTGTAGCAGTTAATGGCAGTGCAACAGATACATTAAACTTTTCTTCTACCTTACATCATCAAACAAAATCACACACAACATACCACATCGAGTAGCTCAATGAGTGTTTCCAATCTTGATTCAGATACACTAGGTCGATATAGGTTTTCAATAAATGGTTCCCTTAAATCCCAGAAAATAATTTTCGTTCCTGTAGAATACAAAGAAATTTTAAATCATATCTTTAATCTATTCTTATAGAAAATTATAAATTTTTAATATATGTCTCACCTGTGAACTCACAAATCCGGTCAATGGCTGCATTGAAGTCTTTCCTACTCCCATCAAAGTTTTCTTTTCTCAAGTTCTCATCAGTAGACCTCTCTGCAAAAATAATCTTAAATATGAGAATTTCATTTACATCTGATAAACAACAACAACAACTATACCCAATCCCATCATAATTGGGGTATGGGGGAGGTGTGATGTAGACAGTCATACCACTACCCTAGGGTAGAGAGACTGCTTCCAGTAGGACCTCTGATAAACATCACTGCTAATATATTATCCAGGTTCCAGAATAACATGAACGTATATTAATTAATATGCACGTATATTAACGTACATTAACATGAGAATTTCAATAACATGAACGTATATTAATTAATATGACCAGGTTGTATGGTCGACTGAATAAATTGGGGAGTAAATTACATTCCTCATCCCTTTGGTATGTCATCCATTTCATTCCCAATCCCTGGGTTGTGTACTTTGCGGGTTCAGTCCCTTGACCCGGATTTTCATTTCGCTCCCAGCCTCATCCCTCGTGAAATGACTAAAATACCCTTAGAAGTTTTAAGACTTTTTTACCCTTTGAGAAACTGGGTGTGAAATGAAAATCCGGCTCAAGGGACTGAACCCACAAAAAAACCCGACCCAGGGACCAGGAGTGGTATAACATACCACATGGACGGGGAATGTTATTTACTCTAAATTGGGGTTGAATTTAATACCCAAAAAAATATTAATATCCGGAATTAATTAACCATCAAGAATACGTACTATTCGATTTTCCCTGCCTCATCTTCCTTGCCCAGCGTTCCCAAATGCTGTCTTCTAGCTTGTTAAGATGACTAATGCCATACTACAGAGCAAAAAATAAAGAAGATAAAGACAAAGTTAGCTACTTGATAAAGCATCTGCATTTGTTGCATATGTGCAATCCTTTCAAAATATATTATAGCCACAAAGTAAGTAATCTTTATGTAGTCATTTAATACTTATAGCAACTGGATCTTTTTTGGCCTTCTCTTCCACTAAAGAAATATACAAAAAATACTAATATGCAAAACAATCTAGTGCAAACTAATGTTTATAACTTAAAAGTGAATTAGTATCTACGGAAACAAATGACCATGTTACACTGAAGATGTTCGAATCCAACAAAAATATTGGAGGTTTAACTCACATATAGGGTGTTTAACTGCACACATAGTGTTGCTGTTGTCAAAACATTGATGTCTCTTGACTTTCTCATATCGGGCAATCTTGGATCATTCAACTCTTTCTTGACAAAAGCCTTAATACCACTTTCTCTCCTGTATCTTGTCAGAATTGGCACAGGAGGAATGATGTCATCTTTGCTAGCTGCATGGTAATTCAAGTTTAATATATTTGAAGGAATCATTAAAACCTGACAACTGCATAATCTGCATTAGAATAAAATAGGAAGCTTGCAGTAATATTCCCAGAATTAAGATGGCCACACAGGCTATAGCAAGGTGATATATGAGAGAAAAATAGCATCAGTTAGGACAAAATCCGTATATATAAAGATATTTATTTCATCAATTAGCAGCCTATTTATATTTTTTAACAGTGAGCTAATAACCATGAAGTCGGACTAGGTTGGGTAAACATCACAAGAATGTAGAGAATTTTACATACCCAAGTTGTCAACAACGTGTTTTGCATATACTTGAAATGCATTGTCAATGCCTCGAAACAGGCTATTCATTTCTCCAGATCTCATTGGAATCTTTAGAGCGAAAAATTGATCAATAGTCTGAAAGAGAGCAGAAATACGAGGGGTTATATATGTAATATGTACAAAGTTAATGAAATGGAATCAATCCTAGAAGTAGACTTGACAAACAACAAATGGTAGAACTACTTCTAAGAAAATTTGATCTATCATGAAAAATAAGAAGTAAATTATTAATTATTAATTAACTGGGAACCTCTTCCACAATACGATAAACTTCAACGATCGAACTCCCGTGCCGTTGCTGCATTGAGACAGGTTCCCATCGCTGAAACATTAAGGAATCATTAATCAATCAAGTAACTATATATAGCTGCAGTCTAGCATATAAGAATAGATGTATATGACATGGAATACATCGATAAAAAGACAACTGGAACAAAGTCTATTTTACTTTGCTTTCATCCGACATATTTAAAGGATGATTTATTCTGTCAGACCAATAGGGATCCTGTTTCAATTTTTCAGGTCTGAAGGAATCATATTTCGATTATAAATATATTGAAGATAAAATCAATCAACACCAACTTTTTTAGTGCAACCTTTTGCTTCAACCAACATGCTTAGTGACAAAGAAATACTTTAATATTTATTTCAGCAAACCCGCAATACTGGCAGATGATTCAAACACGATCAGAGCCACTAAAATTCTTTATCAGATTCTCCGAAGAGAATGTTAACTGAAGTGGCATACAGTAGATGAAAGTAACAACATTGTGTTTAGGATGGCAATGACTTTTTTGTAGGAAAAAGAGCCCCCGAAGTAATAAATTGAAAAGATCAACTGAGATGCCAACTACAAGCATATTTTGCAACAATTCTAGTAAATGCATAATCGAGATACTCAAAGCAACGGATACAGAAAAATTAAGTTATTGTAGAGTAAGAAAACAAAATAAAGAAAAGACAGCAATCATCAAATAAGGTACCTCCTGTTGAATAGCACGCTCAACCCAACCCAAAATTCTGCTTAGTTGTGAATTGACCCAACGCAGTACCAGTGTTCCGGATATTGTTTCAATCTGGTACAAGAAAAAGAGCATTTAAAAGAATACAAAGGGTATCTGATAGTGATGTTAGCACATCGCATCACACACACATACAAACAAAAAAAACATACAACCTACCTTGTAAGGTGCAAGTTTTTTCAAGGAGGCCTCTGCTTCTCCTCCTCTACCAGAAGATTCAATAAGGTCCATAACATACTCTTCAAAACTATCAGCAGCCGGAAATACCAGAACTACATCCTCTGTAAGTTGCTCAACACCATTAAGAAAAGGTTTCTGCAGATTTAAAAAATCAAGAGGTTATATAACTCCATATTGAACAGTTCAGCAGCAATAATTTATATGAGTGAGATCATTCACTAAGCAGTTGATGAGTTTACCAACTTGCTTCCATAAAGCTTGTGAAGGAGAGATGCAGAAACAACGACAGCTTGTGGATGCCACTGAGATAACACTGGCATGAATATGGTTGCATCCTTCTTCAAAAGTTTCTTAGTCTCTTCTCCTAATAGTGCTACTGGATGCTCATCTGTTGCATTGGACATTGTCTCAACATCCTGCAATATCTGTGAGGGAAAAAAAAAAGAATATTCTCATTTGACCATACAAATTCAACACATCTAGGCAGCTGAAAATAAGAGACAAAAACTCAATTTCAGATTTTCACTTCTTCCAATAGCACAAATCATTTATTTCTTAAACTGGAAGTGGAAAGATGAATCAAAGCTTCCCATTTACCACGTTCAAATGAAAACAACTTACCCTTATAAATGCACTTTTAATGGATGATGATACATAGGACTCAATCTTGTCTCCATCTGTCACAGATGCGTGCTGCATTTGCAAATATAATAATAATTGAAAGTGAGCATTCTGTAGCTACAAGTAGGATTACTGTGTCGTTATATAAACTTACAATCATAAGATAATTACTGAGTGTGCATGTATGTGTGTGTCCCACACACACACACACACACACACACATAGAGAGAGAGAGAGAGCTAAGCATTTGGACTGTTACATACCGATCCACGTTCTTCCTGAAGAAGTCTCCTTGCAACCATTGAAATTGATACTACATTCTCCATCATTGCCAATGTCTGTAAGGGATGGAAGAAATATCAGAGTCAACATCAAAGTTACATGCTACAGTGAAAAGGCAAATCATAAAAATATGAATAGAATATTCCTAAGGATATCAAAGTAGAAATAATACAAGAGCACGCATTGGAGCAAAAATTAAAACATAACACGTGATGTCTAGACAGAAATCTAATCAATGGTACTCCGTATCATTTATAGACCATGCATTCAAAAACAATTTTAGATAGCTTTGTATATCATTGGTTACGAACCTCAGAGAAGTGCAAATGGTAATCTGCAAGTTGCTTATCAGCCCACTTCTGAATAGGTGTTAGATATGACTGTATAAAGGTAAGCTCTTCAGATCCATCTTCATTCTCAACTTTGCAATACAAGCTTTTTAAGTGCATTCTCTCCACTGCATCTCGTTCTTCCTTCATGGGTACTTTATTTAACTGCTCAATGGCATGGCGTAGAAGTGCATGCTCTCTAGTCATGACGAACTGCAAAACAACCGCTTAGATATAGCAGGTCCTTCATTAAATCCAATAACATACAATAACAACCTAGTTGGCTAAGACGGGATAGTAATTGCACAGACACAGAGATATCTGCATTTGTAACGTCCTAAAAGATGGATTTTGAGACAACATATATTTTATAAAATAAAACATGCATCATTGCAAGCAAACATGCCTACAATTAAGAATCTCCTAATACCTGACGGAATAGCACCCATGCATAGCAGGTGTGGTGAATGGTCTCTGTTATTCCTAAGATACGCCACGTTGACTTTAGAAGTTCAAGTATTTCTTCCACTTCCTACATACAAGCACAGAATTATAAGAATATAGCTGCTTCCTGTGTATTATCATTGTAAGCACACAATTATCAATAATAAAATGATAGATGAGTAAATAACTGCTAACAATTTGCATTAAAGATTTTTAAGGATTTTAAATTTAACACCAAGCGTTTACTATTCAATATACTAACCTCTGTTAGTTTTCCTTCATCTAAAACATCAAAAATGCTCAGGAGAAGTTTCTCATAAAGTCTGACATTCAAATGATACCCATCTGCCCAATGACATACTTCACCCGTTAAGTCACCACGAGCTGGTCTCTCTGCAAGTAGGATGGCAATCTCTCTCAGAGATCTCAAACATTCTATGCGTTGAAGTTCACCCACAGAAGGTGCAAATGACTGAAATAAGACAAATTCCAAAAACGCTGAAGTATAAGCATAAAGTATACTGCCAATGTAAAACGGTAAACCTAACTTTGACCTAAACTATGTTGTTTCTACTTATGTTGCATCATAGACTAATTGTTACAAGGATCTTTTCCAAAATATGTACTTTACACGTGTAAATATACACAAACTAACTTAAGGCTTGCTACACAATATATCAGCAATACAATCAACCAACTGAACACAGATTAAAGAAATTATATACTAGAACCTCTAAACTTTTAACGAAACACGATTCGGAAAAAATAAAAGTTGAAGATAATCAACAATGTAGACAAGTTGAAAAAGGTCTAAACAATCAAACAGTACAATACAAACCTCAGATTCTTCAATTTTTGCCAAGAGAACCCTCATTTCACTTGCTTTGCGTCCAGATTCTCCAAATCCCACAACTGGGTGATTTACAAGTCCTTCCTCCAGCATATTCAACTGAACTAACACAACATCGATAATATCTTACATGAATATTAAATAAAGACATACAATTAATTACCCACCCATGAATAGTATACGGAAAGTAAACAGACTGGAGTATAGTGGAAAGAGAAATAAAGAAGAGAGATGGAACTGACTTGTCTCTTTTGCCACCTTATATAAGCTTTCTTGTCAGAAAATTCGGTTCGAGAAACACATGATAACAACTCCAGAGGAATCAAAAGAGCGTCCATTCGTTTCCCCACTTTTCCAGCCATCGCATTTAGTAGCCCTTGTCTTGTTCGAATGTCCATTGCCTCAGAAATCTGTGGTTATGACAAACACTATTACATATATGTCATCTGCTAATTGATCACAGAACTCTGGGATATCAAAATCAGATAAAGTAGTCTATAAACATGAAGTGGTACTACCCAACAGGTATTACGTTATATTTCACAAATGAGAAGTAAAAAATTAGATGTTAAAGAGAATATAGTTCATGTGGGCCAATCATATGGAATCAAGCGTGGATTCACGTCTTATATGAGCAAGGAATTGCAGGACCAATATCATTGACCGGACATCTGCTCTTTAAAATTCTTGCTTTCATGTGCATGAGTTGTAATTCTATCCTTTTATTATCATACAACGTAAATTTGTCAAATGCCTGTTCAAAAAGTTTTTATAGTTAGATAAGTCCAGCTGCATTTGGTTAATGTATTACGTATATTATACTAGAGCATGTGTGCCACAGTGCCACTTCAGGTGTCAACATTCTCTTTCTGGCGTTCCAGGATAAAAGCTCCAATTTATAAAATTTAAGGGCTCATTTTATTTAACAACCTTTGCAAGGTAGATCCTATAGGTTTTTGTTAATAACCTATTAGGGCTCATTTTATTTAACAATATTTTCTACGTCAACCTACTGTGCATAGCCCTTGTTTCTATTTGGAAACATAGCATAGTCCATTTCAACAATTAAAAAAATTAGGAATACATCTGTAAGTCTACTATATAAGCAGTTATCTTTTTATATAGTAGCAGTAATAATAAAAAAAACAGAACATGTATATCATTTACCTCCATCTGGATGCGCATTGTCTCCAGCAGACCTGTCAAACCAGTTGATTGTTGAGACTGTGCTGTAACCTGTTCACTCTTACTCCGTCCAAGCTTCTTCAATAGTCTGGATTTCTTTTCTTTCTTCTTTTCCTTTGATGGCACTATGAGGCCCCTTTTCAGACAATGATTACATATTTACGTATAAATTAGAATGTAGTTTGACAGGACTGAATTACAAGAAAACCAAGCGTAACAGAACAGGAGAGAGAGAGAGAGAGAGAGAGAGAGATTAAATTCAAGCCATGATAGGGGGAAAAAATACCCTGAAGCTCCAGCAGCAGCTAAAAGAGTTTCATAGGCGGTTTCACGGAGATCGTCATCAGTTATACCTGACAAATGACCAAAGGTACAGTCTTGGTCAGTAACTTCAGGGTTCAGACAATAAATTAAACATCTGCATATAACTTAAACCACCCCTATAGGCTCATATTCAAACAAAAACATGAATATATCTATCAAATGTGATGGTATTCCAGAACTATCGAGGATGTCTAACATAAGCTAATACCTATAGAAGAAGAAAAAATACAATAATAGTAATATAGTTCATTGAAGAGCCCATGACTTATCTCACATCTATGATAATTTAACTTCCTAGAATTTCATAAAATAGTTTTACAAGATATTTGAATTGACCCGTTTGTTTAAGAAGGAACTTCAAATATATTATGCTTATATGAATGCGACCTACCTCAATATAAACAACACAGTTTTCAAATCAAACTAATTGGGGTAGACTAAAAACAAGGGCAAGAAAAACAACCTTATCATGATTAATGAGAAGTATTTGCTAATTTAGCTCCCTACTGATAGAGCAGTTTCATAGTTCACCTTAACGCTAACAGGCAACAATCACCAATAGAATGTTGAAATGGGACATCTGTAAGCATATATGCTACTATATTGGCATAATCATATGCAAATTTATTTGGTTGGACCGTTATTAAATGGTTTATATAGGGTAATCTTTGGAACTCAACACATTATATTTCATACAGCCTCCTTCAGAACCGACTAAAACATAATCCGTCCCAACAATTTCATATAGAGTAGAATGGTTATTGCTGGCCAGCTCATAAATTCCCGATTCTAAACAAAACTTAAATATTAACATTGAATCTTCTAAGCTGGCATCCAATCTTACGAGTTCTCAGTGAGTCAGTGTAGCTTTACATAATTGATATAGAACCAAAATAACCACTTTTTTACTCTATATCACGAAACAAATTTTGAACTAACTAAACAGATAAAGATTTCTAAGTGACACCATTTCTCCACATCGGTATCTAGTTATTTACCTGTTGCAAATGAAGGCAAACCCACGACAAGATCAGTGGTGTCATTCATTGTTCTCCTTGAATACCTACGACTAGTAAGTTCCTCTAAATCATCTTCATCCTCAAAATCGTCAATGTCATCAACGGTTAAGTTCCGATCTTGCCCCGAGTTAATAGAGTTCAAATTAGAAGTCATATCTGGTTCATCCTCTTCAGCCGCCTCATAGGGCATTGATGTTATGTCTGGCGTAATGCGTGATGGTACCTCAAAAGGAACCACTGGTGGAGCCCTCCTGGGAGGTGAACCTGATGATTCAGGATTGGTAGCCAAAAAGAACTCACCTTCAGACCCAGCATTCTTCATTATGCAAACAGAAAAAAGAAAATAATAAATGAAAACCAACATGAAAATGTTACAAGGTTCAAGCATTCCTGGTAACAGCACATTAATGGTACATTACTTCCATCCCATTATATTTCAGCGATTACAGGCTTGAAATGTCCTTAATAAATGTGATGTTCATTCTTGGAAATATTGATACTTTATATTAACCAATTCACTATACACGCATATGTCATATAGATAACGGTCCACAAATACCCTTATATTAAGATGTTAAGATGTTTACTGGAAGAAATCTACTCCTCTACCACGCATATCCATCAAAAGATTACGCACCACGTGGTTGATCGAGACATTTATCTCATAACTAAATGCTTCAACTAATATGAACTTCGGGTTGTTTGGTGTTTCCAACTGAGAACAGCGAGTACATATACAGCCAACATTATTAGAGAAAAGAAAATGTAATACGGCAAGTGCACTAACAAGAAATTTAAGATACTCACTTAATAGATAAGGTTTCGATCTTTGTCCATTCACCAAAAAGAGATGCATTGCTATTGTTCATTATATAGACATGAAATACTCAATTACCACATTTCCATCATCACTCCTCCCAACACAACCATTATCATCACACTTTTGTAAACTTAAACATCTACTTAAAAGTCATTATTAGGAAACCTATCCACTCGAAACGAATGATGTGTCACTGCATATCACCCGTAATGTAAAGAATTCATATCAATCTTATGTTAAATGCAGCCTAAGTAGGGACATAAACATTCATCTTACCATATTCGGTAACCCGGTACTATCATGATAATCTCTTATAGCTTCCGAAAGCTCAAGCATGTCACCTGCATTACATTACACAATTATCAACATTAACATATAACCATCTCCCATTTCCCAAAATATATCAAAAAAAAAAAAAACAAACCGTACACCAATGCCATTAATGTCAAAGAGCAACATAATTATTTTAAAAAATTGAAGGTCAAAATGCAGCTCTCATTATTTCCAAATACGAAACAATAAAACCAAATACAGTAGAAACAATGAAATGAAAAGGGGAAAAAGAAGGAACCTTTTTTAACGGAATTAAGAACAAAATCAACACTAACTTGATCCAGATCAACATCATCTAGGGAAACAGCACCAGGTGGCATTACAACTTTCTTGATTAAACTACCAGATAACAAGTAATTCAACAGTATCCTTCTATCTCTTCTATACCTCTGCAATAACTCCACCTCATTCTCCCTGAGTGTTTTCACAAATACACATACATACACACATTCATATTCATATACAAATATATATGAAAAATTATAATTTTAAAAATTGAAAGGGCAAGTGCACTTACTCATCCATGGTGGATTCGGAATTAGATTTGGGGACGATGAATCCAAATGTAGGAAGACTTGTTTTTTTTAAGATCTCGCTGTTCGATTACTTGTGTTAGATTGGAGATTGGACCGAGTATGTATGTGTGTGCGTGTGTGTGTTTTTTATTGTTATTTTTGAAGGTTTTTTAGTGAAGTGTGAAGTAAATCAAGTCGCCACCGTCTTTTTATAAGACTTATTTATCCAAACAATTATTCTCTTTTAATTTAGCAAAATGTGCTTCAAATTTTATAAAAAAATTACTCTTATTTTTATGTTCTTTTATAAACTCCCAACGTAAGTACCAATTTGTTTCACAAAATATTTTCCCTTTTTAGGTAAGGTTTCGACTTTTCAAGGTGAGGTTTCTTACACTAGCTACATAATGAATAAATTTGTAGATAATAAAATGCAATGTTGTTAAAAAATATTATCAAATTTTATAGGTTTGAAATGCAGCTAGCGGTAAAATGCAGTAAGATCTGAGTGTCGATCATAAATAAATCATTTTTAAAATGCAGTAAATCCAATATATCACTATTTCCCTCTATTTGAAGCATTCCCCTCTATTTGAAGCATTCCCCATCTAATGTTTCACTTTTTATTTTTATTTATAATATTATTACATCAAATATCTTAACGTTATTATGTAAATATAATTTATGTAAACTACCATTTGTTATTGACCACATTCGAAGTTAAGTATGCTAACTATAAACACATGTTATGCCCTTATATAAACTAGTGAATTACTCGCATTAAGCAGCAATTGCCTAGGAAGAATTAAAAGAAATCGATGAATGTGTTCCGACCAAGCAACGAAGAAGCGCTAGCAAATGAGATTGGACTTATATAGACTAGGAAACGCATGGATTATATCGAGGATGGTTAATACACCGTTGTATTGAGTATAATGATTTTTGCTTTTCGTTATTGAAAGTTTAGCTTCTTCTTAATTTATTATATTCAAACACTAATAAAAAGTAGAGATTTGTAATCAAGTGGATGATTTATAAGAAAAACCACTTAACAATTATTATATAACTAGGTTTTAAACCCGTGTATAAACACCGGCTATTTTAGAAGTAAGTTGAAATATAAAATACCTAGAAATGCATTTAGTAAAAACGCAAATAAAATATTCATAGTTGAAATACGTTATGGAAGAAAATATTAGTTTGTTGCAATTGTTACAATTTAAAATTATAACACCCCAAAATTTCAAGACTTTTTTTTTTATAATTCGGAAGCGTTATCCTATTCAGTAAAGTTTATATCATTTATATAAAACTTCATTCATTACTAACTACTATACGATTACAAACTTAATTAAACATATTTACCAAAACACATATTCTAACTGGGTGTTATATAGAAAACAGTTTATCCCACAAAATGATCAGAGTTTCAGTCGTCAAACATTTCTTCAAATAAGCATAACTTGCCCATCTTTCCCAAAAGTTTAACCTGCAAGAGTATTGTGGGGAATTAGCACAAAGCTAAGTGAATAAACTAAGTCTAACAATCATACTTAGCATAACAATCAATTCGCAACAATCAACTATAAGAAACAATCAAACAGAGGATCAGTGGTTCTTGAGGCGTCCTCAGTCCGCGGTGACCCTCCAAGAACACTTAATAATCAACTGCAGGCCAATACAGAGATTTTACCGATAGTTTATTGCTATCTTTAATTAATATGGGCTAATTCACAACGAATGTTCATCCAACCCATAAAAATTAACCATAGCAACTAAACCCAACATAATTGACCTCTATCATTCCAACCTATCATTGAATTATTCACTAGCAATCAATTAATCCACCAATCAACAAATTCAATCAATAATTCTATCATCAACTTATCAATAAATCAATCAATACTATTAACTTAAGATTGATGTAACTAACTGTTAACATCAAAATTAAACTGTGAGAATTAGTCCACTCACATGTCTCGTTCAAACTCCCACTCAAAGGTCTAATTTTATTGAGTCTTCGTCGGATCTGAAACACACAAGAAATTTCGAGTCAAACTTCATATCATATTGTTTATAACTTAATATTAACAATCAAGCATATATTAAGTCCTATGACTACAATGTACAAGCTAAATCACGTTATGAAGTTTAAATCAAAAACATGTTGTTACTCAATATAAATCCGCCGGATTCTAAATAAATCCGCCCGGATTCAGTTGAATCCATTGGATTCAGATAAAATCCACCGGATTCCAAACATTTTTCAGATACAAAACTGGGACAGAACTTTTTTATAGAATCCGGTTGGCGAATCCACCCGGATTTACCAAGAATCCGCCGGATTCTAGATGAATCCGCCGGATTCTCACCATCTTCCAGACCTGCACTTAACCAATTTTCTAGGTGAAGTTGCAGAAAATTGGTTAAGTGCAGGTCTGGAAGATGGTGAGAATCTAGATGAATCCGCCAAATTCTCACCATCTTCCAGACCTGCACTTAACCAATTTTCTGCAACTTCACCTACGAACCTCAAATCACAAAATCGATCAAACTCAGTTATGTACCCAACTTTTCACCAATTTTTGACCATAATAACATCTAATAACATCATATAACAAGGTTTCAATCATCAAATCATCACCAATCATACAAATCACTCATAACCTAAAAATTTCACATTCAAGCTCAAATTCAAGAAATCTAGCAATTTATCAAGTAATCATCATGTAATCAACTCAATAAAGCTCAAGAATCATCATTCAATCATTATACAACTAATAACTGAATCATTCAAACTTTAATTCAAGTCACACAAGAATTTAACCTAACTTCATCATTTAGGTAAAAAGAAATCTACTTACAAAGATGAAGAGCAAGAAACTTAGGATATTGATGAACTTAAGGATTGAATCTTCAATTTTGTGTAATCTTCACTAGCAATTTGAGTTAGTACTTAGTTTGAGAGATTTTGAGTTAGAAATGAAGAACACAAGAAATTGGGGAAAGATTAGGTCGGCCTCCCTATTTTATTAAATCGACACCTTTAACTCATTGTATTAAAATTATACCCCTTTTTAAATCTATTGTCTGGAACCTAAATTTCAAATGCGAGAAAATTATTTTATTTTACCGTCACCTAAGTTTATTTAAAACAAACAATATTTCACTAGTCACAATATTTCCTGAAACTTATTTCCTTATCAATTTACAATCAAACACATATAATAATATAAATTACATATAAAAATGAAAGAAAATACATGTTTCTCCAAGGCCCAAATTGAGGATGTTACAAAAATAGTTCTTTTTTATCTATTGTAAGATGAAAAAACTCATATATTATTAGAAGAGACCGCTCAAATGAATTACTATAAGAAATCAAAAACTTTAGGGGGGAATTGACCAGCATTGATAGCTATTATCAATGTACATACACGAGTTCTTCTTACCTTCGCATTATGACGGGGTATTGAAAAATACATGTGAAATATAACTACTTATCTTTTATATCCTTAAAGTTTTAGTTTTAACTAATACGGACATTATGTATCTGATACGTGGAGTTTATAAACAATATATATCGAACATCACGTTTTTTTTTAAATCTCGTTTAATTGACAACTCCATCACAAATTTTTAATGATAATCAAGTTAGTTGTAAAAATCTTACATATTTTTATCAAGTAATTGATTTAAGTCTCATATCTATTTATGCATTTCAACACTATGTATCATACATTTATCAAGTGTTAGTGGTTGACTACTTAATTTTTTAAACGATATTTAAAATGTATACTTTTGTTTTCTAGAGACATAATAGAGAGTAAGCATAGGAAACAAATAAAACTCACATTTTATATTTGATTATTTGCTAATTAAAAGGAAAAACATGTGAAAAACTTTGATTGATTACGCACCATTACATGTTTTCATTAAATGATTTATTGATGTTTCTTTATCTATTGCCATTTAATTAAATATTCATGAGCTAGACATTTATAAACTTAAATGGTTTCCCAATTAATTAGCTCTCCTAAACGATATTTGTAATCAATAAAACGCAAATTGAATTTTTATACTTTAGTTTTTGGAGATATAATAGAGAATATGAATGTAAAAAATGAAAATCACTTTTGTGTGTGTGTGATTAGACGTAACAAGTCACGTTTTTGCGTACATAATTTCCACCTTTTTAGCCCCAAAATGGATGAAAACATTCAATATCAATACTTTTTCACCATAATTCATTATTAAGGCTAAAAATAAGGCATTGCTTCAAAAATCAAGTAAAATGGCTAAATAACGTACAAAACAAAGCATAAACGACACGGTCACGTTCTACGAGCACTTTTTAGCATATTACCTTGAAATTATTCTTTGATTATTTCATTATGATCTTCAGGTAATTACGATCACGTGGATATAAAGAACGCTGAAAACGGACCAAGAATGAAGAAGTTATGGCCAAACGAAGTACGACTAGGCGACCAAGACTTACGATCCAGTGTACAAGACCACGACCAGGGAGTACACCACCCCACAAGGGCCGTATACCCCCCTTTAGGGTCCGTATACCCCCCTTATGGGGCCGTATAACCCCCTTTTGGTGCTGGATACGCCCCTTTTGATACCGGATACGCCCTATTTGCTACAGAATACGCCCCTTATGGTGTCGAATACACCCCTTTTCGTGTCGAATTTTATAGCTCAAGGGTGTATTTCAGTGTAAATAATGGATCGGGGGTGCTGTATGTAAATTCGGTTACTTGAAGCCTATAAATAGAGCATCAACCTCCTCATTCTCGACACACCTCTTAACACACCACATTCATCTCCAACACACACATTTACTTTCTCTCTCTAGGTTAGTGCTAGGTTAGTAGTCAGTTAGTTCTTGGTTAATACTTAACCAAGACTAAATGAGGGGTAATATTGTAATATTGTTGAAAATACTTGGAGGGGTTATTATTGTAATATTGTAAAAGATATTTGGAAGTTCCGCTCGTTGTAATCTCTCAGCATATATTCAAACTACGCATTATCTATGGTTATCTCTTTCCTTATCTATTATAATGATGATTGCTATTATTATTATGCTAGATTTAGGATTACTTGCCATGATTAGTGAGTAGTTATATTGTGTGTTTGTTGTAATGTAGTTAGTCGTTAATTGGGATGATGTCATTATGAAACAACGGAGGTAACGTTAAACGGCTTTCATTTGTATAGCGCCGAAAACATCACGAATGTGTGGAGTACGGAACGTGGAAGCTATGAAAGTCGTGGGCATAATCCGTTGTGGAATAATGTTTCAAACTATTATATAAATGAAAACTCAGTGCTTTGATTACACGTTCTATCTATGATTTTAAACCGCATTTTCAACTAACGCCTTTCCGCCAATAGACGTAGTTAAAACCTTTTTGTTAAGACGTCATATCAGGGGTAATTAATTATCTGTGTTCAAATAACATTGTCTGGTTTTAAGCTGTGGAACTACTAACCAAGTATTGTACACCGTGACTAAACTACAACTTAATTATATATGTTAAATGGCATGGTCTGATTTTGAATCCGTGGAACTACGAAACAAGTATTGTACACTGTGAATAAACTAGGGATTTATTGGTAAATTTTAAGTGAGGGCTGGTTTAAATCGTAAATGGAGAATCTTTGATCTAAAATACAAACTTAGTTTATAAAATCCAGAAAGGAATTCGAGGAATCATCTAGTGTTCCAAATTTGTCTATCACCCCTGGATTCCAAAACCATTGATGGAACGTAATCAAGCACCAACCAAGTCTTAAACTTAAATGTTTTATTCAATTGAGTATCGCTGTGGTGTTAAGAATGATCGGACAATTAGTGGGTCTGTTACTCTATTCATGCACCCAGGAATTTTCATATTCCAAGAAGGGTCACTGTTCCGTAATAGGGCAGTGTTGAGAGTTGAGCAGCCTCCTCCGATCAGAATCACGATAGCCTAGTTACTCAGTGACATACTGATTGAGCAATCAATCAGTAGGGTACTAGTGTTTACACCACAAATACTTGAAACAAATAAAATACAAATCTTTAGAAAGACGTTTTCATAACTTAAACTAAAACATCATCCCAATGCAAGACTAACGAAGTCACAACAAACACCCCCTCTATCCTGACTACTATCCCTTATTTTATTTTATTGTTTAGTTTTAATTAGTAGTATAATTTAGAAAACCAAACAAAAACAAACTCCCAATCATTTTTAAAACTCCATCACTAGCTAGAAACGAACATCCTGATTACTCTGTTTCACAATACCGTTGATTTTAAAGAACGACACCTGAGTCAGACTTACCGCTTACTACCCTAAATACCCTTAGAGCAGTAGGTAGTAATAAAACTTAGGCTTCCCAGCATTATAAATTTAAAACCCACTGATCACCCGCCTCCGACTGGAAGGTCCACAACGACAGGGAAGCGATTCATTAACCGACCGTTGGGGCGCGATCAGTATGTGCGTGTGTGTGTGTGTGTGTGTATATATATATATATATAATAGTGTTAAACTCGTGCGATGCACGACTATTGTAACATCCTCCCTTTGGGACCGGTATTTTTCTAAACTTTAAATATAATTTATTGGGTTAGGATAAATTTAGTATTATTTGTTAGTTGATAATATTAGTTTAAAAAGTTAAGTAAGTTATTGTGTTAGATAAATAACTTATTTTGTTCTACTAATATGGTTATAAGGAAATAATATTAATGGAAATGTGAAAGGATTTTAGGTTCTAAACAATAGGTTAAAAGTGGGAACTTAAATTAAATGGGATATATATCGGCAAGTATGTGAGCCGACTTATTGTTGTAACTTGCCCAAAATAGAAATAAATTTAATACATGATGAGTCGGTTTAAATTAGGGATATCGACCTACTAAATGCCATTTTCCCAAGGATAGCAAATTCCCCTCAATTCCTTAAAATAGACTCACGAGAACCATATACTTAAATTGAAGACTTGATTTGTGGCTTGATCATTATTATACTCATCTTAGTGCTCTCCTTCATTGGTGTAAGTATTTTTACTAATTATCAATTTTATTTTAGGTTAAAGTGTTGAGTTAATACTTGATAATGTACTTGAAGAGGTGATTGATGATATGGGTGTTAATTGATATATCTTAAATCTCTTGACTACTAGAAATCTGTAAATACAGTTAGAACTCATGTTTTGAGGTATAGTTCAAATTTGTGAGCTATAATGGTATGGTTTTGTATTGGGATGGATGGGTTGTAGTCTGCGCAAAACTTGGGGACAAAACAGTGAAACCAGTGGCCTCCTATGTGTTCCCATATTTTTATAATCTTGACCCTTATTTCACTACAAAGCTAATATATATGTTTATACCTAGTAAATTTATGAATAATAGATTATAATTATGAACTCTAATACATAATTGGAACGTATTATTTTATGTAAATGATAATTAATTCTTGAATTATGTATTGATATAAATTAGTTGTATATTGTATAAGTTACTAATTTATGTTTGATTTTACTCATTATGAGTAAGAATAATACTTGAATTAGAATGTATCAGTTGTAACTAAATAGGAATTATTTCTTAATTATATATTGTTATAAGTTAAATGTTTATAGATACATGGTACTAACTTATAACTGATTTGTGATCTCAGATAATCAGAGGACTCAACGAGATAAGACAGCTGAGTAAGTGAACTGAGACGAATCAGGTGAGTGGATTCAGAACTCACCATTTGATTTAGTTGTAATCGTTTGGTTACAACAAGTGAACGTAGATATGTTGTTGTTGTATTTAATATTCATTGTTGATTATATTTCTACGTGCTATATGTGTGGACTTTGGGCATCTATTGTTAATGAGGTCAACGAGTTGAAACGGTTGGTTGAGTTATCTGGTTATTATATGAATTTCACAGGAACTTGATTCATTCGTTGTGTGTAGAATCTGTGGTTGATTATAATAACTATTAGCTATCGGTCTCTTCCGTTATGGCCATACGGATATGGTTGGATAAGTGTTCTTGGGGAACCACCCCGGTATTATGGTATTCCCAGAGCCACCGATCCTCATTACTATATTGTTGACTAGTTGTAATACATGTTTACGGTTGTTTGGGGTAAACAGATGGTTAAGCTAAGTTGAGTTGTGTGTGATGAATTCATTCACTTAGCTTTGTGTTAATCCCTCATTTTACTTCCTGCAGGTTATATTTTGGGAATGTGGGTAGCTGGAAACTAGTGCCATTGGCAGGGAGTGTTTGACAGCCGTGCTACTCTGATAAAATTTTGTTATAAACCAAAGTTTGTTACAATATAAAACCCCATTTGTGTAATAGTGTAATGATGGTTTTGTTACAATATAAAATTTTGTTATAAACCAAAGTTTGGTACAATATAATACCCCATTTGTGTAATAGTGTAATGATGGTTTTCATGTTTAAAATGGTTATGTATGAAAGTTTTAAACAGGTTGTGTACATTATCTGTGTTAATTAATAATGAAGTATATTTTAAATTATACGTTTCCGTCATAAATCATATTATAATAATATAAAGAATGAGGGGTGTTATAAGTATCATTATAAAATGTCGTAATATGTGAATCACAAGTCAAAATGATATATGAAATGGTGAAAACTTTCTGATTATAAAAGGAATTTTTTTATCGGTATTAGTGATACTTTATAAATTTTAACCCCTAAAAAATGAATTAATAACAACATATTTCCCCCACAATATATCAATGAAATGGGAAGGTTAAAAAAGATGTGTATGTTATAAATTGACATTTTTCTAGCTACCAAAAATTGTTTAGTCATTGTAACATTTCCGTTTCTTATAGTTATAATATGTTAACCTTGCAACAATTGATAAACAATGTGTACGTTAATAGTTTTGGGAAAAATAAATTGTAAAAATTACTATAACAATTTAGACGTTTTATTGAATAATAATGTACATATATATGCACAAAATATAAATCATTCTATAACAATCAAATATATACCTACATTATATAGATTTGAAAAGTAATATAGAATTAATAGAAGTACACGTCTTACCATTCGCATACTGAATTGTAATTAAGTTGTGTGAGATTAAAAAAATAGAAAAAAAACTCTTTAAAAAATAGATGATGACCTTGATCTGCCTATCCATAAAACTTGTATTCAATTTACTAAATAATAGAATTTGAATTCCCTTAATCTGTAAGATGATAATTAAAAAAATTTAAATTAACAAAACTTTAATGAAAGATATAATTACATTAAAAGTAAGTTCTCATAATTTACTAAAAGTTTATTTATTTATTTTTTAAAAAAGAGAAAGTTAGAGGAATAAGAGTTAATATTAAGATGAAAAAATTAAAAGTCTAAAATTAGAAGGAACAAATAGATTAAAGGATGTCATGACTTTGGACTATAATAAAAAGTTATAAGTGTTATTATATGACACATTACTTTTAATTAAAATAGTATAATTTAATTTTATTAATTACCTTATTAAATGAAAATAGTTATAATATAAATTTTAATTGAATATTACCTTATTTGGAATAAGGGTGTAGTAAAATCCACATCATCAAGTTTTTTTTTTATATGGTGATGACACATAGGATTTATATGATGTGACGTGTATATATTTGACAAATAATTAAGGGCCTCCTTCCTTAGTTATAAAGATATATATATATATATATATATAATGATGTTATACACTATTTAGGAAAAATATAGAAAAAATAAAAGAATAAGGAAAAAAACTTGAAAAGTTTTGATAATGTATTCGCTTTAATATAAAAAAATTTGAAAATCTTTAGTTGGTAAAGGAAAAATTACAAAATAGAAAATTGAAAAGCTTTAATTAATAAAACAAAATAAATATTATTAGAAGCACTATTCTAAACATATCCACATTTACTTTGGTAAATGTAGTAGCTAAAATTTGTGAAACATAGCAAAACTTAATAGTGTTTCATAATAGTTGTTTGGGGCTAAATTTTATAGTTAGGATACAGGATCCTGAAGTCTCTAGTTACTATTGAAAATTATATCTAGGATCATCCATATGTTCAGGATAAAGTTAAGACTAAGGATCATGAGATTCTATGTTTATATGATACATGTAATCAAAATCTTGGATATATCCAGGATCGCACTTGGATCAAGGATCCCGATTATAGATAAGTATTTAGGTATATTTAGGATCCTGAGTACTATAGAAATCTCAGAAATACTCATGATCTCACATATGTTTAGGATCTCGGATGGTCAGGATTCCGGATATGTTAAGTATCTTGGGATCAGATGTTACTAATGTTTATTTGTTAGTTTTTGTTCAGGATCTTGGATATTCAGGATCCAGGATATATTCGGTATCCCGGGTGAAACGCCACTAATCTTTATTTGACCGTTGTGTATATTGACCAAGTCTATCAGGAGTTAAACGTGGGTCAATCATGCCTTTATTTAATGATCAAGGCTTGGAAGAGGTCAGAAAACGTGTGGAGTAACGAGTCAAGGTAGAAGACTAGAGGATCCCGAATATCTCGGGAGGATCCCTAATTTTTTGGAAAGTTAGTTATATTGTATTTACTATAAATTGGAGGCATATGATCGATAGGAGACACTTAACTCTGCACAACCATGACTGATAACACTTAGAAGTCTCACAAAACACGATCAAAACACACTTTACTTCATCTTTTTCACCAAATTCATCACACACACACTTTAGTTCGATCATATTGTGCTCATTCACTGTATTATCCTTAATTTCAGCAATCAACAAAGGCAAGGAACGATTGTTCCTTCCCGAGGTTTTATGCCGACGATCTAACAAGATCAAGGGCTTTCCTCGTATATCCTTGTGTCGATCGCATTTACTTTACATTTTTGTTGTTTGATTTGCATTTTATTGATCTTTTGATCATAAAACCTGCATTATCCTGATTTTATCTTACATTTATCATAAATATACATATTTATTTTGTTTCTAATCATCTTTTTATCACAATTATTGCATTATCATTCTATTTCATGCATTTTTATTGATCGTAATCATATTTTTATTGCATAACTTGCATTATCCTGAAAATACTTTGCATTTTACTTAAACTTTTGGAATAATCTTGTTTACAAACACTTGTTTTCATTATTAATCATCTCTTTAACAAGGATTAACGTTTATATAGATATAACCACATTTTTCATTAAAAATTATCATTTACTCATATAGATAATCGTATTTCTACGTAATTATCTTGGAAGTAACTACAAGCACCTCACTTTACAGATTTGATTACTTAATTGCCTAAGGTAATTTTTGACCAAAACAATAGTGGATAACCGGATCAAATAACCTTCATAACCACGTGCCCCTTTTTAAAAGAATGTCAAAATTAGTAGAGTTTTATCATTTTTTAATATTAGATTGATTTAAAAAGAATAAAATATGTATGATATATAAACAAAAAGTTGTCACAACTTTTATGTGTGATACTGTTATAAATGCTAAAGTTTTTATGATATGCATCACATATCTTTTTAGAAATTTACCTCACACTAAAGAGCGTAATATTCTATATAAATTTATTTATCAAAAAGTTTGATCAATCTTGAGGTAAAAATTAAAAAGTATGTTTCTACCATTCCCACAATAAGAAATGTTCCTATTAAATTTATCTCGCATTAAAGAGCATGTAATTCTAATAATTTTGATATAACCTTTAAATCAAAAAAGTTAATCAATCTTAATGTAAAAATTAAAAAGTTCATTCCTACCGTTTTCATCATAAAAATTTTACCTATTTGAACCTTCGTTATAATATAAAATAGTAATTATAAAAGTTTTGAATAACTTATACTCTTCTTTTCTATAAACTAATAAAGTACAATAAATTTTGTTTTCAATCTCTTCATCCTGATTTACTATGTAGACTTCTTAGTAAAATAGATATATTGATTTGTTAAAAGTAGGTCACTCAAGCCAATTGTTATTATTATTATTGTTGTTGTTGTTATTATATATGTCGATTTAGATTTGCTTCATAATTTATGATTAGAGAAACCAAACTTGCCGTGATTTTCCTCATTATTATTATTATTATTATTATTATTATTATTATTATTATTATTATTATTATAAATAAACAAATTATTATTATAAATAAACAAATATTGGATAATTCGATATATAATTGTCGTGATTTTTTATTAAGTTTTATCTTAATAGAATTTTTAGGTGGTTAAAGAGATTTGATTGGTTATTTGAAAGTTGAGTTAAATTAAGAGATTTGATTGGTTAATAGGATTTGATTTTAAGCAAAATTAAAGGTAGACAAGTTTTCTTTTATTAATATTTAGATTAGATCTTAAGTTGACTTAGTAATTTATTGAAACATTACCATATATAATCGTCTGATCTTTTTGTAAAAATAGTAATTAATGTTACTAGGGATAGAAATATATAATAGAGTAGTTTGCATTTTCTAAGGTTTAAGAAATTAAGCATCCTACTTATTACACAAATGTTTTTATAAGAAGCGTCAAAAGAACTACAAGTCAATGTAGATAGGGTTTTAATATTGTAACCTTTTGTGTTTGATGATCCATAAAGATATTTTAATTAACTTCATTGTGTGTAATATTTATAAACGGAAGGAAATCAAGATATTTAGATTTAATATGTAATCTGATTTCATCGAGGATTTTATTGCTAATAGAGTACAGAGTATTATGTATTAGTTTACAATATTATCTTTTTATTAATTGAAATTGCCTATAGCATCCTCTCGTGACAAATATATCTAGAAAGAGTTAATATATGATCATCTTTGTAATCTTTGTAATGAACACTTCATTAGAAAAATAATTCCAAAAGCAGGTTTATAACAAAGTTATACACACGTTTAATAAACTGGGTCGTTTAAATAGTTCAATTTTGATAAGCTTATTGCTTAATTGAATTATCCACTCCCATATAAAATATCTTTCCGATTAAGGATGTCTTACAAGAATTAAAAAGAAAATAAATAAATTGAAAGTAAATGTATGAAATTTATTTTGTGTTTGGTAATAATCACTAAGCTATAACTTTGTTTACATACTATTCAAACTACATTACTACCCGCGTGTAATGATGCGGCGAAAATGATAGTGATAGGTGGCAGTTGTGAGGTAATTAAGATTAAAATGTGTATGTTTAACAATTTATTGTTTAGTATGATATCTTTTATTGTACTACTATTTAATTATTGATTTGTAATATAATAGGAAAAAGCCTGGGTGTATATATAACAACAGGAATAGTAATAATTTTAATGGAATTCTATAAATGTTCAATGAAATGCCATATATAATATTTTTCATTGTTGAATCCAATTTTATAAAAGAATTTTTTTTTGAAATGTTTTATATATGGCTAAGCAGTTGTGTTCAATATTTGGTTTGAAACCGTTTAATCTGAATATCAAACCAAATTTGAATTTGGTTTCCAATTTTTTATTTTTTGAATTCGGTGAAACCGAATTCAGATTCACCTTTCGATTTTGAATTTTTCGAATTCGGTTAAACCGAAAACCGACTTCACAACCGAATTCGTTTTAATAAAATATGTTACATATATATGATTTTTCGAATTTGATCAGTGGCGGAGGCAGAGTTTATTATTAGGGTGGGCCAAAAGTTTATTAAATACAAGTTGCGTCAAAAGTTCATTAAATTGGGTGGGCCGAAAGCTAATAACATTGAAGACTAAGCTTAGTTTATAAGGTAAATGGGCTATCATTTATTTTTTCAGGGTGGGCCTTGGCACATCCTACGTGTTGCATTGTGCATAGCTACACCACTGAATTTGATTGAAGGGTTTAACATCTTCAAAACTTAAATGTTTTAGCTACTATGCGTTTTTGAAAAATAAATATTTTGTTTGGACAATGAAATTTATATACATTGACATTTTTATGATTTCTAAACTCGAATGTGGCTAACAAATAACAATCATTAATAATTAGATTAATGTATTTTTTATCGTATAATCGTGCATATTTCGTAGTTTTGTATGTTGAACGGTGTTTTTGAAAAAATGCTAAGCTTTTTGGTTTTTCGTTTTTACCCAAATATAACCGAATTCGCATTCGGTTTTCGGTTCGGTGTTGATATGAATTCGGTGTTCGGTTCGGTTTTGCTCCTAAAAACTTCAAAACCGAATTCGCATTCGGTTTTGATATGAATTCGGTGTTTGGTTCGGTTTTGCTCTCAAAAACTTCAAAACCGAATAAACCGAACCGATTAAACCGAGAAAACCGGAAACCGAACCGATGAACACGCCTAAGTTAAGATATATTCTTCTAAGAGAGTATAAGTATATGAATATTATTAGCCATATCAATGCTAGGCAATAATGTCATCATATCACAAAGTCTAAAGTAATCTTTTCCTAACAAATGCGTGAATAACAGGCTACACCTACAAAATAAGATCTAATGAAAACACTTTTAATTCTAATAAATCTCAAGTAAACTAAGCATAATTAAAACACAACAAGCCACAACTCTATAAAGAAGTACAAATTATAACGTCACTTGATGAAGTAATCTAAATGTTGTACATCATTATCAACGGAGAAGTTATTTCCATTCACTAATCGGATTTTCCAACTTCTATAGTTATTTACTTGAATCAGAGTGTAGATTCTTGGTTTTCATTCTTTTCATCTTGCCCAAATAAGTAGAGTTTACTCAGGGGCGGTACCAGAAATTTTTTTGAACGGGGGCAAAATTTAAATAGTGTACGTTGGATTTGGATCATCAATTTGATTTCTTTGCTTTAACCAAAATTATTTTAGTTTAAACAAAGTGAATTTGGTTCGATATCAAATTCAAATTTTTAATTAGATGGACAACATATAATCATATAATTAGCAAGTGATGGTAAATTCTAAATCGAACATGTTTATATACTCCCTCCATCCCAATTTGATTGTCCCACACAAAAAACATGCAGTTTAAGAAAATATTAACTTTTCTCTTACTTTTTGATAAGATGAAGGTTGTATCCTTTAGTTCACCTACTTTTTTGTCTTACATATATAAATTAAGGGTATAAAAGAGTTTTATCTCTTTTTTTTTATTCGTTTATTGAAGTGGAGAATTAACTTGGGACAACCCAAAATGGAATATTGGACTATAAATTTGAGACGGAGGGAGTATAGTTTAACAATTATGTTGTTTTAATTAGTTTTACATATATTTCAATAAAAAAATAGTAAGAAAGAATGAGAAAACATAAAGGGGAAAAAATGTTAAAACTAATGCAGTAAAAAAGGATTGATCTTTGAACCTCTATAATACTAAGTTCATTTCACAACTACCAAGCTAAACATTAAAATTGACTTTATTGAAACTGTTTTGTACTTATTAGTTATGATGGCCAATATAGAGATTATACTGAAACCTACGAAATTTTTCTCGACCCGTAAAAATTTAATGGGGGCGGCTGCCCACCCTGCCCCGTCCTAGTACCGCCCCTGAGTTTACTAACTGATGTTTTGGGATCTCATTTTTTGAAAAAATAGATAAGTAAAATAATGTGACATAATCTGAACCTTGTTTATTTTTTAATATTGGGATGCTACATATATTTTGTAAAATTTCTCGTTTTTAACACTTTAGCTTTTCCCCCCTTCTAATTCGATGTTCGTAATATGCTAGTAAAAATTAGCAAAGATGCACGAGAATTTGTTGGTATTTATTTGAATTGTTTATTTGAGGTAAAGTATAACATTTCGCTGAGAACATGTTAAAAAAGTACTAACAAAATACCCGTGCTATGAAGCAGAAATTGAGAATGAAAATTTGTGAAAGTTTTACAATTCGAAAGCATGGATGTAGACATGTAGTTATTCAATGAACACCTAGAATTGTTTTGATACGTATTCGTCTTCATGATCCTAACTATTTTCAGATCAATGTATAATAGTTTTTTACATATATACTTGGTTCAATTACATGATATATATATATATATATATATATATATATATATATATATTAAAATGTTTCAATTGAGAGGTAATCAGGCTTTGTTAATTCAAATACCAAATCAAAAGGTCCTTAGATTAGGGCAACAATGTTAATTGCAGTATTGAGCACATTATTGATTCGTAAATATCTTTGTAAAAGTTGTTGTTAAATTAGTTAAATTGTGATTTGATCTCATTTCAATGATGATTTGATCTTCTTTACATATTTAATGTTATAAAGATGAAGATATTATGGTAATATTTTAATTATGATTTGATTTTCTATATGGTAAGTCAATGGGTAGTAATTGTATCAAGGGTAGTTTAGGCATTTTAATTATTGGTAAGAGGTTAAAAATTCAATAGTAGACACTCTTTATAAGTAGTAGTAGATAAAGAGAAAAAAAACACAACCAAAGCTTATTTACAACAAAAGGTTTGTTATTTCTTAGAATTTCACATCCATAAATCACATACTTTGTTGATATAAGAATTCGCTAGTATTTATATTTGAGGTCAAATTTAGCATTCTCTGGCATGTTTTCCGAAAATGATATAGCAATATTATTTTTGTCATTGAGATATTTGTTAATATCTATTTCTTAGAATCTCACATCCAAACCAAAAAAGACTAGTACCAATATCCCTTGCACAAAATGGCAGATGCATATGTATCCAAGGGTATGCACGTACATACCCTTATAGCAATTGAAGCAATATAAAAAAAATATTTTTCATGAACTATTTACCATCTTACTACTATATCCATATCTGAACAAAAGTGGTACATACCAACATTCGAAGAACAATCATTCTAACACTCAATGGTAGAGATTCAAGAGAATCATCATCATAGCATTTTCGCCTTCACAAAAAGTTTATGATCAATCACCAAATAAAGATTCATGATCTTTGCTTCTATTTTCATTACCATTTAACCGCCTCTTCGGCTCTTGTTGACAATCCTGCCCCTAGCAGCCTCTTACGGTCTAGTCAATAGTTGCTCTCCCATCGTTTAGTGCTCATCGCTTGCTAGTTGGCGCTCTGCACAACTTCCTCTCTGCCTCTCTTCTCTGTTGTGAAGTAAAAACCTACATCATACGTGACTTACATTTTGTTTACAACTACTTGTAATTATTTTAAAATGAAGCATGCTTTGTCTTTAGTATTTTGTATTTATCATTATCAACTTATATGATTTGGTTGCCCTCTTTTTTTAAAAAAAGTAAGAAGAGCAAATTTGTTGTTCTAAGGACCTTTTGATTTGGAGTTAAATAGCAGGTAACGATTGATGCAATTCATTGAATATTATGATCTTTCCTTAATCACTCAGAGAAACTGACTTGACAAAAGTTATACATTTTTTTTTGCTTATCGTGTCTAAAAAGAAATTATACATCAAGTTGTGCATACCTAATGACGAATTGCTAGGTCTGCCACACACTACTATTGTTATGTTTATTATTATTGTAACATCATGACAATAAACTTAACACCACCCTAAGCCATAGTGTAGTATATATATATACATATATATATATATATATATATATATATGATCTGGATCAAGGGAGAAGGAAATTTGATAAGAGAAGATGGAGAAGTGATCTTGACCATCCATTATCTTGATCAACGATTCACATTATTACCAAAAATTTAGTCTCATTTTTTTAGAGTGAAAGGACAAAAATGTAATTTAATTCTACCATGCATTTTGAAACCGCCAGACCAACATTCAAACATTTCCAAATTTATTGTTGCTATCATTTAGGAATCTTCATATTAACTCGTATGGTAGTTCCTTTCATATGTATAAAAAAACATTTACTTTTTCAATATAGCTGTAGTTGACAAATTTTTTAAGAAAGTGATTTGATATCAACAAATATATATACATATTAATTATACAGATGTCAAGGATCATTATGAGAAACGTTACCTAATGTCATTCTAATTAAATTAAGTTTCTTGAATCAACTATTTGTTACCGTAATTTAATTCACCCCCAATAATGTGTCCAGTACAATGAATAAATAGCAACACAATATAAATCATGGCTAATCCCGATAACACTGAATAGGCCTAATAATATCTCCCGACTTAATAATATATTCCGTCTAACAGCCCCCCGCAGTTGGAGCGGGAGATAGACGGACGCTCAAACTGGCACGAAATTCGTCAAACAAGATTGATGGAAGGCCTTTAGTGAAGATATCCGCGTACCGATAGCGAGAGGGAACATGCAAAACGCGAACTTGACCAGTAGCAACCAAATCACGAACAAAATGGATATCAATCTCAATGTGCTTCGTGCGTTGGTGTTGCACGGGATTGGATGAGAGATAAACAGCACTAACGTTGTCACAGTAGACCAGTGTAGCAGAAAACAGAGGGGTATGAAGCTCACATAAAAGATTGCGCAACCAACAAGTCTCAGCAACAACATTGGCTACTCCACGATATTCTGCCTCAGCACTCGAACGAGAAAGCGTAAACTGACGCTTCGAAGACCAAGATAGAAGATTATTTCCTAGAAATACACAATAACCAGAGGTAGACCTGCGAGTAGTAGGGCAGCCAACCCAATCAGCATCAGAGTAAGCAATCAATGATGATGTTGAAGATGAATACAACTGAAGACCATAATCTAGTGTACCCTGAACATAACGTAAGATCCGTTTAAGAGCCGGGAGATGCGGTTCACGAGGATCGTGCATGAATAAGAAAATTTGCTGAACAGCATAAGCCAAATCGGGTCGTGTAAATGTGAGATACTGAAGAGCACCCGCAAGACTACGATATAAAGTAGGATCAGCGACAGGGGTACCATCAACACCCAACTTAGAATCTGTGTCAACAGGCGTTCTACAAGGATTGCAGTTAAGCATATTAGCACGCTCAAGAACCTCTGTAGCATACTTCTTTTGAGAAAGAAACATCCCTGAAGTAGTACGAGTAACAGATATGCCCAGAAAATAGTTAAGAGGTCCAAGATCAGTCATAGAAAACTCCCGATGAAGCAAAGTAATAATCTGCTCTAAAAGTGTTGTAGAAGAAGCAGTCAAAACAATATCATCAACATATAAGAGTAAATAAGCAGTATCAGTCCCCTGTTGATAAATAAAGAGTGACGAGTCACATAGACTATGCTGAAAGCCAACATGTGTGGCGTACCCTGCAAACCTTTGGAACCACGCATGAGGAGCCTGTTTAAGACCATAAAGAGATTTCAGTAGAAGGCATACATGATCAGGACGTTGCGGGTCCCGAAAACCAGGTGGCTAATGCATATATACAGTCTCAGATAGCTGGCCATGTAAAAAAGCATTCTTGACATCGAGCTGGTGAACATGCCAATGTCGAGAAACAACAAGGCTGAGAACAGTGCGAATAGTGGCCGGTTTAACAACCGGACTAAATGTCTCATCAACATCAATCCCAAGCTGCTGACTGCGACCATTCGCGACAAGGCGAGCCTTATAGCGGCTAAGGGTACCATCTGCATGGTGCTTGTTCTTGAACAACCACATGGAACGAACTATGTTCGCGTCCGATGGGCGAGGCACAAGAATCCAAGTATTGTTTTTAATTAAAGCATTATATTCTTTGAGCATAGCATTTTGCCAATTTGGGTCATTAAGAGCATGAGTATATGTTTTGGGAATAGGTGAAATGGTAGAAATATTTAGATTTAAACAAGATGTTGGTTTATTATTACCGACACGAAAAAGAGTGACCATGGGATGAGTTGAGGTGGGATTGGGTTGAGTCAGAGGTTGGTGGGTCGGTGGGGTCTGGCGGGATTCGTGAACAGGTGAATGATTGGCTGTAGTATCTTGTTGGGTATTAGGAGTGATTGAGGATAGGCTTGGGATGGGTTTAGGCGTGGATGAGGTGGTGCGTAGTTGTTGAGCAATGATGTTGGGAGGTGGTTCCAGAAATGTGTATGAGGGAGGTGAAGTGGGTGTCATAGACCCATAAGGGAAGACAGTTTCGTCAAAAGTGACATGGCGAGAGATGATTATTTTGTTGGTGGTAAGATCGAGGCAATGATATCCGCGATGATTAGACGGATAACCTAGAAAAATGGAGGGCGATGCACGTGGTTCAAGCTTGTGAGTGGGGTGAAGATGCAGGTAACATAAGCAACCAAACACGCGAAGAAACATATAGTTGGGTTTGGTGTTATAGAGTCATGTGTGTGGGATGTCATTATTTATGGCAGTTGAAGGCAGGATATTTAAGAGATATGTCGCCATATGGAGTGCCTCGACCCAAAAAGGCGAGGGTAGATGGCCTTGAAAAAGAAGTGTACGAATGAGGTCATTAATAGTACGAATGATGCGTTCGGATTTCCCATTTTGTTGGGATGTTTTCGGATAAGAGAAACGAATATGAATGCCGTTAGTTGCAAATAAATGTAAGGCAGTGTTATCAAACTCACCACCGTGGTCACATTGAAAGGACTTGATTTCACAGTTAAATTGAGTTTTTACAAAAGCACGAAAATGCACAAACTTAGATAAAGCATCAGATTTATTACGCAATGCATATACCCATAAGTAATGTGAAAAATGATCCAAAAATAACACATAATATTTAAAACCACTAAGACTCGGAATTGGAGAAGTCCACAAGTCCGAGTGCACAATATCAAAAGCAGACTTAACAATTGTTTCTGAACTAGAAAATGGAAGTCTCACGTGTTTGCCAAGCTGACAAGCATGGCAAAGAACGGGAGACTTCGTTTTATTACATAAAATTGAACTACTAGAAATAAGAGAACGCAACACATCACTTCCAGGATGCCCACGACGCTGGTGCCACATGTGTTGACTCACAAGAAAGGCTTGAGGGAGAGGAGTTGGCTTCGTGACATGATACAGATCACCCGTGCTATCACATCGAAGAAGGGTTTGACGGGTCAAATAATCCTTCACAGAAAAACCAAACTCGTCAAATTCAACAGTACATTTATTATCACGTACAAATTTACGAACAGAAATGAGATTTTTTACAATACTAGGAGTGACAAGAACATTGTGTAAGTGAAGAGGTTTGTGAGGTGTTGGCAATATGCTATGGCCCGTGTTGGTGACAGGAATTGCTGCACCATCACCAACAAAGACAGACGGATAAATGCTTTTATTAAGAACAGTACTAAGATTACTTGCAGATGAGTTAAGGTGAGAGGTTGCACCTGTATCCATGTTCCAGCTAGCATTACCAAGGTCTTGGAGGGTCATGGTACTAAATAGAGGTTTGTGAGGTGTTGGCAATATGCTATGGCCCGTGTTGGTGACAGGAATTGCTGCACCATCACCAACAAAGATAAACGGATAAATGCTTTTATTAAGAACAGTACTAAGATTACTTGCAGATGAGTTAAGGTGAGAGGTTTCACTTGTATCCATGTTCCAGCTAGCATTACCAAGGTCTTGGAGGGTCATGGTACTAAATGCATGTGGTAGTATTGTCTCCTGACCAGAGACCGTCCCCTGTGTAGACATGACAGGTACTTGTTAGGATGGTGCAATGACATGTTGGGCTTGAAATGCAGTTTGGACTTGTGATGGCTGCTGTGGGCTGAGATAATGGACAGCGGGTCTAGTTTGCGAAATAGCTTGTTGTTGGGCCTGAGTAGCATGACGGGCTTGAGTCGCTTGTTGGGCCAATCCATATTGTTGCAAAAGCTTTTGTTCACCTCTTAACTCGACACTCTTGGAACGCTTGTTATCATGAAAAATCTTTGCGAGATAATCCCATGCTTCCTTGGATGTTTGAGGGTTGATTTTTAAGACACGTTCAAGGAGAGTTTCAGAGATAGTAAGGTAAATCTATGATTTTACTATGGAATCCACGGTCGACCATTCCGGATCCGTTGATTTTGCAGTTTCGGTGCTGGAGGAAGTACCTTCAATGAATTTGTCTACTTTGAATCCTTTACAATGGTTTAAAAAGAGACCCGACCAATATGCATAATTAAGTTTTTCAAGATCAAGTTGAATTGGAATAAGATGTTTGATAGAATTTACAGCGTAAACTTTATCATAAGGTGAGGAGGAAGGCGGTTGATCAATGTTTGTCATGATATTGGAATGCTTGTTAGGTCGCTAAGCAATAAAAGGCGGAGTTTAATATCTAAATAAATGCAGCATGCGTACGAAATAATACATAATGGAGATGTTAGTATTGAATTGAAGGATTAAACAATACAAATATAATATGGATGAAAGCTCTGGAATATTTCTTCAAGAAAGGGAAATTGAAGGTATGGATTGGCTACGGCAAAAATATTCTTGGGGTTTTGGGAAGCAATTTAGGTTTCGCTCTGATACCATGTTAATAATGTGTCCAGTACAATGAATAAATAGCAACACAATATAAATCATGGGCTAAGCCCGATAACACTTAATAGGCCTAATAATATCTCCGGACTTAATAATATATTCCGTCTAACATTATTCAACATTGTTACATATACTTAACTAACAAAGATAACCAGAACATTAATTTAAAAATTTTAAATCGAAGTATGTTTTATGTGAAGGATAGTTACATAAATAAATGAATCATTATATGGAATCATTATTATGTTTAATTGAATCAAAGAATCGTAAAATTGTTGAATCACGGTAAAAGAATCGTAGAATTGTTGAATCACGGTTATAAAACATTGAATCATTATTACGAATAATTGCATAAACGACAAATAAAAAAGTTGAATCATATTTGTAAAATATTGAATCATTTTGATGTGTATATGAACCAATGACAAATAAATATGTTGAATCATACTAATTCTTGAAGCTTAAATTTAAGTATAAGTAATTAAGTACCTTGAGTTATCAAGAGTAGATTAGTAAGTCACTTAACACACTAAAATAGTTTGGATAGTTTTGCAAACCATCGGAATGTATAAATAGTCTAGTAAATGTTGGAAACTCAGAATCATATTAATTGATAAACATTGTAAATTAAAAATTATAAAACGCGGATGATGGAAAACTACTCGTCATCATCTTTAAGGATCTACTTTAATAAGAAAAACCAAATTATACTTACTTATTTTTTTTGTTTTAAATACAATATTTATAGTTATTATTACAATTGCATATAGTGGTGGATCAATTTAATGGAGTATTGATGTTGCAAACGGTTTTGAATTTACTAAAAATAAGTAATCGTCGATGAATTTAATATTTAGTGGAAGAGTTTAGTCAATGGGTTACTTGATTTAGCAAGATTATCATCCTACCCTTATTTGATGTAAATATGTGGATGAACAGGATTATTTCTCTCTAAAAATAATCTTTTTTAGAGTCCTTACTATATATATATATATATATATATATATATATATATATATATGTTTGTGTGTCCTAATATAATTGTCCATATTTTTTGGGTATCTCAAAATAATTGTCTATTTTTAATATCAACTTACTGGGAGTGTTTTTATGGAAATAATGAAATTTTTTTGTCAGCAGTAGTGTAATATTTATATTTTTCTACCACTGTATGCGTATTTGTATGATAGACAACTAAATTGGAATCGAGAGGGCACATTTCTTTGAGGGTAAGCTATTGATTAACAAAATCAATATCTAAGATCCTCTGTCACTCCTTCCCCTCTAAAGCTTAAAAAAAACCCTTGCGATGTGACAAACCTTAAAAATCTCGCTTTAATATAGTTAAAATTATATTTACCACTTTCATTAAACCAACTTACATCGCCTTTTATAATTTGATGCAACTAAATTTATCAAAAGGTAAGTTGACAAATTGGATTTATTTCCATTTAGTTTCATAACAAACAAACAAAAAAAAAAAAAAAAACAAGCAACCAGCAAACAATTGCAAATAGATGGAAGCCAAAATGTTATCATTCGATGGTTAAAAAACTGCAGCCAAGAGCCTAAGACAAACAAGAAGATATAGTTTTCTACTGATCGAGACTTTCGAATGCATAATATGTGGAATGACACTATAAATACAACAAATAATATGCCACAAATTCAATACAATCATATATAATAAATAACTCATACCATTACCATATAAATTTTCCATTGTACAACCAGTGCACTTTCAATTAATATGTCAGTGGTTACGACTATGTGAGATCATCTTCATCGAGAGCCTCTCCCTGCTCCAGAGAATTGATTTCCATTGCAACCAATTCACCAGTAGGGAGCTTCCTTGCAATCCTGATGATCTGCAGCATTGTTTTATCGAATGAGTAAATATTTGACGTATTAAAATATACTCAAAACACTTGTATAAAACTATGTACCAAGTCAATGGTCATAGCAAGTCTTGTGGGAGCCCCACTATACAAAACAGATATTTGAGTGATACTTAAAAGTCAACCATATCAGAGTAAGTATTTGGTGCTATTCAATAAGAGGCTAATCAGATTCATGATTACATCTGTGTGATTCATTATTACGTCATGCACACAGATGTAATCATGGACATTGTTTACTTGACGTGAAAATCAGATGGGTCCCAAAAAATGGAGTAGATGGAGGCTTGGTGAGATGTGATTATGGAACCTTTTCAAAGAACACATGTGTATATAATTCATGTTGCGATAGATATCAGATAAACCTGGAACCTTAGGTAGGGGTTTGGTTAATAAGTACCCAATATATATATATATATATACATATATATATATATATATATATCATGAAATGTAGAAAAGATCTGGTATTGACAATTACATAATCATCCTAGAGAAAGAAATAGACTCATGTCATGGATTGGCATTCTCAAATGATAGAAAATAAACACCTTAAAGAACAAAAAATCTTCTGTAGGCAGGCATCTCTAGACAAAACTCATGCAGGCCGGGCCAGTCTAAACTATAAAGATTATTCCGCTCTTTGCAATGGCTGGTTGAATTGAGTATTTAAAAGGGGGTTTTAAGCATTTCAACAGCACACATGGGTGTTCCTTGATTCGATGGAATGGCGATTAAGTTTCGGACTTGGGGGAATTTCGAATAGAGAAGTAATTTAGTCTTTACTTCGTGCATCCATGATAAATAAATAGCACCATCCCCAAACATGCAAGAATGCAATTGTATTGTGGTTTTCTAATGGTGTCGGTTTCTAGTACCTTAAGTGGTGATAAGATTTGAAGAACCGATCTTTGTACTCAAAACAAAATTCTCGAGACAAAAAGCTGACAAATGTACATAAGCTGGTGTACCGTGGGCCAATGGGGGTCAGCTAAATAGCTGATAGTGTTATTATTATGCTTAATTTTAAATAAATTGTCATAGATATTTTCAAGTAGACTTTTCTCTGGTTTTCCATAAATGCTTCCTAATCCTTTGTGGGTTTAAGGGTAATCCTAATCCTCTAATCCTTTACCTCATCTTCCCTTTCAATCAAGTGTTTCCTAGTTCGAGTTATACCATGTCCAATACTTCAGGTTAGAGCTTACTGGTTTCTGCATTTTGGTTTGTTTTATGCATCAAAAACTCTTCAGGTTAAATGTGCGATAGTGGTTAGACATAGTACTCGATTATCATCTCTAACTGTTCTTCCCAAAAGGTAGCAAAAACATAAAATAGAGAAAGTGCATGTGATTAAAATTAAGAATGCTCAGATGGTTTCAGGTTTACCATATGGTCGAGGTTGGAAACAGTACTTGACTTTGCTACACGTTGGATTTCTTCAACGTCAGCTTCTCTGTATGCCGAAAGAAGTTTACTAGCACAATGACTCTGATCACTACTCAGGAAAGTATCAATCCTGCAAAGCAACATTAACATAGTTACATTTTATAGTCTCAATGAGCCATGGATTCGGATTTTAAGCACACGATCTACAGAGAGATTCCAGCGATCATTCAATAATTCCTACTACGAAGGTGAATTGGAAGATTTAAAAGCCATCTATAAGCACGTAGGCATTTAGTAACTAAAAGTAGGTTGCTGTAAAGCATCTTACAAAACAAAAATTGACACCAAAAACATAGAAATTTACTTTATAAGTGTGTGTATTATTAAACCCGGGGGTGTAGACACTACTCATATTAGTTTGCTGCAACAGTTAATAGTGATTTATAAATGTTCTAAATGATAATATTACGATAAGGCTACATAACATTTCCTACTGTAAAGAATTATAACATATCTTTACTACGGATTATTACAATTTATAAGCATCTCCAATTGATAAAGCATACTAGTCATAGTCCTACTTCTGAAACCATAAATTCCACTATCTTGAAGGATGGACAATTTTCATAAAGTTTTGGGGTTGTATAACAAGAAACAATAACTGTAGTTAACCTATTTACAGAGCCCTACATTAAAAAAAGACTGCACTTACTGGCAACAATCATTATAGCACTGTTCTGCTTGCTTGAAATCATGAGCGTAAAGGTATACAATAATCGCACTAAGATAAGCCTACACCCAAATTAAACATGGTTAGTAACTAGCAGAACAAGCCATTACATGGAGAAAAAGGGGGTTTAGTGTAAAAAACTGTGTGGCCAAAATAGAATAATTAGTCATCAAACATTTTGAGAGTAGAAAGACAGTGCGCAAAAGATATGAAATCTAAGAAGGAAAATTTATGCACCTTGCATTGGCTATGAAGAGCATTACATTTATTAGATGCTACGGCCCATCTCAAAAGAAAACTTGCAGCATCCGTATACCTTGAAGTAAAGCAACATAATTGTTAAAATGAAACAAGAAATCTGAAAAATACTGGGTAAAGAGTTGCAAAATTTGTTGGTAAGTTCAATTGTTGCGCGATAAAAAGGTTGAAAACCATGGGCTTTCTAAACAAGCAACAAGAGATTGCAGTATGTGGACTGAAGTAGAAGATAATGGAGTTAACAAACTTCAACTAGATTACTAGAAACTAATTTAATGACAATTTTCCCAATTCAAAAATATGTAATAGATTCATGTCCTAGCATCAAACAGCTACAACTACCACTCACGCGATCAGATAACCGGTACTGACAGTAAATTGCCTCAGCTATGTGAATGTATATTTTGCAAAGATTTCTGAAGTACCAGATGTAAGCTTCTTACATGGCACTAAAATATGCAATTCCCAAGATGAGAAAATCCTTACTTCTCAAGCTTTATGTAGACATTAGTGATGGCACGGTAGAGATCAGACACCATATTCTCCTTTCCATCGTCCTCGAGTAGCAAAATAGCATCAGTATACATTGCAATGGCATCATCAGGCTTAGCATCTTCAAGAGCGCTGCACAATAAATTATATTTGTATAACTATTTGAGTTCTATGAGTGGATGGTGTTGCAACCTAGAGAAGGATTGCTATATATGACTTAACATCGAATTCTGGACATGAAGTGGCCTAAACTTCGAAAACAAAATCATCTGACCCACAGGCATTTACAAAGAGCAATCAGCGTAAACTTGAAAGATCAAATCATGTAACATTGCAATCTATGTTGGTATATGAGTGCATAGATATGATAGCATGATATGTGGAAGCCTTGATTTTTAAAATTCGAAGGCAGGGGATATCAGATGTGTTTATATAAGTGTGAGCATGCAAATGAAACTCAAAAACAAACTTGAACATAGATTCTGTTCCTTCAACTCACCTCTTTTTTCTCTAACAATCAGAAGACCTAACTTTTACTTTAATGCATACTGTTAGTTCCTAATTTATATTTAGAGAGGGGATCTGTACGTCTCCCTTCTCTTAAAATAAATTGGTTGATCAAAGATCCATGGATTTGGTTAACGCTGCAGCGGAAATGCCAACGGTGCACCCAAAACACCTAATACAGAGACTTAGCAGGTTCACATTGCCACAACATTCAATATCCAATATAAATGGCTTACATTGAACCATATCATATTGTACATATAAATCATGTATAAGACAAACAGTGGTAGGCTGTATCAAAGAGCTCTATGGCATGATCTTGGTAAAAGACATAACAACATGAATACAAATATATTCAAGTGTAGCATGAAATGTTCTATACACAGCTAGCAGGGAAACAGAGATGCCTACCGAGCACCTTTTGCAAGCGCATCAGAGGCAGGTTGTGACCTCCCACACTCGTTGTACAGCTCAGAAGCCCTTCGGTAGAAGTCAGCAACTTCACTCCATATGCTTAATTCCACTGCTAGAGCAGCTGCAGACTCCATATGCTTAGCAGCATCCCATGGTTTGACTTTTTGTTAAGTCTAAACGATTGTAAGCATAATAGATTCTCTAATAGGAAAGCAATATTAATTAAGCATGAAAGGATATGAAGAGAGCATTTCTTGTCCCTTTGAAGCTTTCTCAAAGGCTACTTTTGCTTTCTCATGTTTTTTGGCAAACCTAAAAGCAGTAGCTGCCATGAATCATATACATATATCATGTTCGTTAGACACAATATCCTCATTAAGCGTGTATTTTCCTTTAATGTGTACAACAAGCTGCAAATATTAATTAATATGAATTAAATTAAGGTATTTACCTGCCTGCTCATAGTATTGAGTTGCATTCCTCCAGTCGGCACTCCATCGTGTTAAAGTAAGTTTTGTACTGTTACAATATGAGATATTACATATCAAACCAAGCAATTATATAAAAAAATCCTAATATAATTAAATATATACATTTACTTATGTAGACTACACTAGAAAATACAAATACAGCCTAAAGACAATCAGCCAAAAATCCCCCACGTTGCCATTACTCTCAAATTGAACTAGAAACCCCATGGTATATGTCTCAGTACAATCTACAGCATCCTACAACAATAAATCTTCTTTTCAAGAATTGACTTCAGTTCCAGTGAGCTCACGATGAAAAAAGAAAAGCAAGTAGCAACGTATGTATATTGTGCCATGTGACAGACCTTATTAACAGGATTAAAAAAGTCATGACCCAAATCCTGGAAAGGTGTTCGCTAAATGAAATTTAGATCTGTCATGAAGAAAAGTCTCATAATTCACTTTTTCATAAAAGATGTGCCTCAAGCTTGACCTAAACGAAGTACTCTTGCTCAACATGTACTACACTGTTGGACTCTATATGCATTATGCAATTGCAAATAATGGAACTACCTCACCGACAGCTAAATTTACCAAATATTATTGAACCATCTCCACAACTCAAATGAAAGTACGTCTTGTGAACTGAAATGAATTAAAACCTTTTCCAGGTGATACCGATGAAAGTAACGTAGCAATAGACATAAGAGCCAAATAACTTTACATAACTTGAGTTCTCAAGATGTTCGATTCGATATAGACTGTTACAATCAGAGATTTTTATTTATGCTTCAGATTAAAGGTTCCTTTTATGAAGTAATGCATCATCATCATCATAAGATATAACTATGTTCGTTCATTCAAGCCCAAACATCGATAAAAACCACCACGTAAACAAACAAAAACCCTAAGTGTTAATTTAAATCCACTCGAGTAGTAGCATATTTAACCAACAAAAAAGGATGATTATCGAATTAGATACTGATGATCTACGATAGATAAGATTTCGCTAACCTGATCACGTCTACTGATAACAATTTAATATCACTGTGTTCGTTCAATTGGGATCAAATCATCATTATGATCAAACACAGAGACCCTAAACTACTGGAAACTATATGTGAATTTATAAAACTACACTTAAATCGTAGCAAAATTCACAACAGAATAAAATGATGATGAAATCAGATACTGATTACCGATAATAATAACAATAAGTGAAAATTATAAATAGATGATTGTAAGAACTGACAGTTTATCGGCTTTAGCAATGAGTTTTTCGGGATCGGAAGCGGCCATGGCTGAAATGCTGAATAACTTGCAACTTTTCATTTGTCACTTTTATATAGGGAGCTAGGAGTATTTTATTTTAATTTTCTAGAAAAGCAATATAAATTTGGAAAATGCTTTCAAATGTACGGACAGAGTTTTACTTTTTCAAAAGAAAATACTCAAATAGAGATGAAATTTAATGAACCATGAAAAATAGATTTTAACTTTGTATTTATAAAAAGAAAAATAAGAATTTTCATTATTTTAGAAAAGTTTTGTAGAAAACTTGGATTTGAATATGTTTTCCAATATCTAGTTTTCTTAGAGAAGTTTAATGGAAAATGGAGGAGTTGTATGTAACTAAAATCACCCATAATGTATCGGTTCGAGATTGTTACGATCCCACGTACGCTAAATGTAAATTAGGGGTGTCTCATCCTCCTACAATCCCGCTTTTGGTAGTGAGATCTATACTTGATCTTATAGCTTGATAGGGGTCTAGTATAAGATAGTTTCGTATTAATTGATATCAAAGTCAACCAATCTTTTGAGGTTCCAACACCTCGTAGTGGTGGTCAATCGTAACCAACAAGCCGTGACCAACGAGGACGTTGGTTATTCAAAGCGTGGGGTATTGTTATGATCCACATTGACCAATTGTAAATTTAGTTGGTGGCCTATAAATCTGGGTGTCTCATCCCCCTACAAGTTAGCTTTTGAGAGTGAGTTCTACACTTGAACTTATTTACTTAATATGAGACTAGTATGTGTTTCACTACGATTTGTTTTATAAACGCTATTAATCATGTACCATTCTGCAGTCCCATACTTTGAGCCTGACATGCAAGCCTATGTAGCAAGAGGCCTATGAAGGCGTTACTTGATCCCTGCAAATTCGGCCCAAATGATAACAAGTCCACAAAAGGGTTAGTGTTACCCATATACCAGACACATGGTACAACTATACTATCAACAGCTAAAATCTATAAAAAAAAATTAAAATAAAAAAAGTTCTCCTCTTTATTTGGAAATAAATATACTGTGAGTCCCTAATCACTATTATGTTAGTGATTATGAATCGTTAACAGTGAGTTAATTGTAGAAGGGGGGGTTGAATACAATTAAAAACTTTTCTGTTTTAATGTGTTAACTTATTTAGCAAGTTTTTAACCGTATTTAGGTGACAGCAATATGAACACAAATATATAAGTATGATAAGCAGTTCAGTTGCTGATGCAATACTAGCTGAAAGATAAATTCTTTTATTGATAAAATTTATCTATTGTTGATTGCGGAATAGATTAGCCAAAGCTAATCTAAATCAAACAATACAGCTCTTACAAAAGGAGATGAGCAGTAGTGGACAAACACGCTAACTTGCTCACTCGCTGAGGTAAACTAATAGTGGACAAACACGCTACTAGTTCACTCGCTGGTGTTGTTCGTATTTTAGACAAATTAGTTACTGACAAACAAGTAACAATACAAACAATCGACACAAAACGAAGTACAACATACTACGCTATTTATAGACGCTGAAATCCTTAATTTCCGGATCTGAAAGGACACGTGTCGCTGCTTGATTGGTGAGGTAGTTGAGATGTGATACATCATGGTTCGACATTCTGTCTTGGGAAATATCACCTTGTACCTTAAACCAATCAGATGCTTCCACGTTACTCTTTTCAAGTTACGAGGAACACGTGTTGCGCCGTAATAACGCCGAATGTCAACTTCTTATTAAATGCGGCATTTAATGCTGCAGTCACTGATAGATACATCAATCCTCCTCATTCTTGATGCGAGCTAACATGCCCTAAAGAATGACTTGAAAAGCTAATCTTCAGTGACTTCTTTTATTCAGTAGAAAGAATAACTTGAAAAGACAAGAAGACTCTCGCTGATAGATGAGTATCAGCGACACACAAAGTTGAGTCTTTTATCTTGATAGGTTCTTCATCTACTGGTTGAAGAGATAGGATCAGTGATCATAAACTTCAGCAACAGGAGCTTGACTTGAATCATTTTCTTCATGGAGAGTTCTTTTATTGAGTAGGACAGAGACTGTGAATATAAGGCACGATCAGTGACTTCACTTTATCAGCGATTAATGACTTCAACAATCTTCCATAATTTATCCTTATGATCTCCCCCTTAATCCTTGTAATCAGTGACCATCTAGAGTTCAGCGATCAGTGACTCAACAATCTCCCCCTAAATGGTTTAAGTCAAAACTCCCTTAGAAAAACTAGTTGCAGGAAAGTTTTAGTCTCTGATGATAAGTTGGTTGCTCAGAGACTTGTACTTGTAAATTTTTGTTGCTGAAAGGTTTTTAGTCTCTGATGGTAGGTTGATCACCCAGAGACTTGTACTTGTAGATTTTCTGTTTCAAGCCTCATTTATATCATGAAATAAATATTTACAAGAGACTAACTATTACAAAAGATCTAATTTATTTATCTCTCCACATCTCCTCCTCTTTCACTATGCCAAGCTCAGCTTCAAGTTCATACTTGTCTTTGGAGGGCAGGTATCTGAATTTTCTTGCCAAGGCTTCATCGAGAATAGCTTTTCTGATTTTTGAATTTGTAGGAAGCATGCTAGCTGACCTGATTAGGTGTATGAGTTGTTCTGGTCAACCTTCTCAAGTTCAGCTTCTCTCTGAAACCTAAGGGCACCATTTAGGTCCCTGTATACCAGACCCTTCTCCCCCTTAGTGACTTCATGTCCTTCAAGCTTTGGCACACCAACAGGGATAGATAGATTTAGCTTTGAAGTGTTAGGGATTCGATAGATGCTGCTAGTGCCTGACCTATACCTTGGGCTTGGTGGCTGAACAATCTCTTCACCATATGTGACAGTATCTTCTGGTCTGAGAAGTTGCAGCAACACCATCTTCTGATATAGTCTATCAATCTCTTTTAGAACATCAGCCTTAGCTGCACTTGTAGAGTGGCTGATAGCAAGCCTGATTTCATTCCATTCCTCTCTGTGCAACTTGCATACTTGATCAAGTAGCATGGCTTGAGTCTCTGAACCTCTTTGAATGAGTAGCTGAGGTTGAGATTGATTCTTAGACTTCTTTAGCTTTACCTTGGTAATAGGTGCAGGGTTTGATCTCCCTGTCATACGGGCAGCAAACCTTTTTCTATCTATCTCATCCCATTTTCTATCCACTGATGTTTTGACAGCTCCCCCTTTCTTTTTAGAGCTCTTGCTAGCTGATGTTTTCAACTTCTGTTGCTCTAGCTCACTCTCTTCAATTTCAGCAAGTACCCTGGCAATTGCAGCATCAGACTCTTCTTGATCTTGCTTAAGTTTAAGCAGTCTGGCCCTTTCATTTGCATCTTTTGTGCTCAATTCCAGCAGGTAAGCTCGATCAGCATCTGATTGCTCTTTCAGCAGCCTTTTTCTTTCTTGTTCCTCTCTTAACTCAGTCTGAAAGGTTATTTTCATGATCATCTCCTGCTCCCTGGCCTGTCTTGCCTTTACTTTTCTAGCAATTCGCTAATCTTTAGTCTCATCAGGACAGAGGCTTTCTGAGGCTGAGTCAGAGGAAAGGCATGCTGTAGGGGAAGTGTCTGATGTGGTAGTGTTGGAGAGAGTTGTTGTGGAGATTGGTGTTATTGTTGCTGGGGTTGGTGTGGTTATTTTGGTTGTTTGGGTAAGTGTAGTTGTAGTTGCTGTGGATGAGGGTAGGATTTGGGTAGGTGGTGGAGATGAAGGTACAGTTACCTCAGATATGACAGTATGTGATTTAGGGTCACTGACCTGTTGTTTCTTAGATGGAGGTGTTGATGCAGGAGAAGTGTCACTGGTCCTTTTCCTTTTAATGCAGATGATATGGGTTGCTGATCCTCCATATTGACATCATCTTCATCTTCACTTTCTGAGCCCTGACCATTTTCATGACCACCTCCCTGACCATTATCATCATTGTTGTCATCATCATCATCAGCGTCATGCATGATGGTATCATCTTCCTCATCATCAGATACATCATCAACAACCTCCCTGTTCATCCACTCCCAGCGAGCCAATTCATAGCTCACTGAGGTACCCTCAACCCTAGCATTTTCATCCTCAGCCCATTGCCTTATCAGCCCATTATAGTTCCTGAGCTCTTCAGCACTGAACTCAGGAAAGCATTCAGCGACATCCATTGAATCCATAGCTATATCCATATCTACCCAATACAGTTCAGCAACTGCAAGGGCTTCCATCTCAGGTTGTTCAGCAATAGGTCGAAGTGCATAAGTAGTGAGCACTATCTCCCTGTGAGCTTTGTTTGTAAGCGGATCAGTCATAGCAGGAGGCATCTCAGGATCAGAGACAGAGATGTCATCTTCTTCTTCATCATCATTCTCCCCCTGACTGGTCTGCACAAACTGGCCAACTGCCATATCAAACCCATCAGCAGTTTCTGTTCTGAGGGCAGCGACCTCAGCTCTTATTGTGCCCATTTGTTTTGTAATCTGTGGAAGCACCTTAACAATAGCATCAGTGTTAAATAAGTAATTGGATACAAATATAGCTAGGTCAGTTTGGTTGGTGGTTAGCTGGGCAATGGCTGCGGCATGATTTGTGAAATTTGTGGTGGAGGAAGAGGCTAGCTCAGTGACTGCATGGTTTATTGCAGCACTAGCATCAGCTACCGTTTGCACTTTCTCACTGACAGATGTGCTCCACGGTTCAATGGAGTTATACACATCAGTGAGAGCAGTGACAGCTTTTTGAAGAACGGAGTCATTGCCTATAAGTGCCTCACGGTCAGCAGTGAGCATCTTAATCTGGGTTTGGGATGAGGCAATGTACTCCATCAGTAGCTGATCTGATGTGGAGTGGGTAGAGGTGTTTGGTGGAGTAGTTGTGGGAGGTATAGTGGGGGTAGGTGTAGAGTGGACTGCATGGTCAGTGGGTGTGGTCTGACCAGCAGCAGTGATTTGAATGTTATTACTGGAGAAGGAGGTGGGTGAAAGCTCTCTGATAGGAGAGTTAGAGGTGGGTGGAGGAATAGGTTGGGTATCATCGGAGGTGTCCATGGGCATGATTTCCTCATCATCAGCTTGTGATTTAGGTGATGGTTCATTGGAAAGAGAAGTAGCGACCTGTATCTCACCATGGGTCAGTGGTGAGACATTGACAGTCGGTGCAGTGATAGATGAGAGATGGCCCAGGTCTGTAGCCAGTGGTGTGACATCAGCAATGAGTGTGTTATCACCCACTGTTGTCACTAGCCCTTTTTCTAAAATGTCATCCTTTCGTGAGGATGACAAGTGGCTGGGTTGACTCGATCTGAGGGTGTGGGATGCACCCGAATCACTGCTAACAGTGGTTTGATCCACTGCAGCTGTCTGTAGGTTGCCCTTGGTAGAATCACTGGACTTTCGGGAGTCCAGCGAAGCAGGTAAGGTGGAGGGTTTAGCAGTGGTGCCCTCAGCAACTGAACGTACAGTCACTGATTCACCCCTGGCATCCGTAGATGTCTTCTTTGAGCTATGTCCCTGAACCTTTAATGTCAGGGACCCTAATTTGGATTTTTTCTTGGGAGCAGTGGGTGGTTTCTTGATTGGTGGTTGACCAACAGTAGTCACTGGGGGTGTGGTCAGTGACGTGGTCGATGGGGGGCAGCAACTGACATTTGTACAGAAGTCACAGGCTGGGGTGCAAGTATCCCCGGATGTTTCATAAAATTTGGTAAAACCACAGTCGCTGGTTTTGCAAAAATTTGAGATCCTACCAGAGTGGGCTCAAATCCCTGAAATGATATCCTATCATAGGCATCAAACTGATCTTTAAAGATCAGTGAGAGGAACCTTGGATAGGGCACATATTTTGCCCTGGTAGGCTCAGCGACTTTGGTGATCAGCTCGTTAAAGATCACACTCGCATAATCAACTCTTAGAGAGTTGATCAGTGACCAGCTAATCTGGGCTTCCAGGGAGCTGAATTGATCATAGCTCCCGGATTTTGTACCCAATGATTGAATGAAATTTGTAAAAATTGCATTCCAAACACCATCCATCTTTGTTTTGTGGACCGTAGAGTACTTACGGTTGCCACTGCCATCGACTGAGTATTTACACTCAATCTCAGTAAGATCGACTAGGCCTTGTTTGGCTTCGTCGCTCTCTGGCAGCGACACGTAAGACTCTGCGATCGGCAGTTGTAAAATGGACCGGATGGTGCTGGCAGTGATGATAATGGGTTGGGTACCATTGTCGATAAAACCCTTGAGTTGTGAAACACCAGCGACAACTTAGTGAGTGCAGGTAAACCAAAACTCACTAAGCCATTCTGGGTTCATTTCCCCAGGAGACAAGGTAAGAGCAGGGAGGATAAAGTGATTTTTCAAAAAGTTTATCGCCTCCGCATACTCTGGTTTGGCACAAGTTACATTTCCCAAATAATTAGATTTGGGAACTGTAACAACCAGTGTTTCACTGACCGCAGAGGCTCGAATAGCTTGAATCTCTGGGGTCGGTGTGTAACTGTTATTGAAAAATTTTGAACGTGCCATTTAGAAAGATGAAAGAAGATTTAGGGTTTTTGCAGAGAAAATGAAAAAGATGAAGTTTTGAAAAACAAGAAGGCGTAAAAGTGAAATTGAAAATGTCTCACTGCTTATATACGGTTGCTGCGGTACAAAACATGTGGTCAAAAAGCGTATGTACGTGGTCAAAAAGTGGTGGTTGATGGTAGGGGAGTAGGGTGATGGTGGTGGTGAGTGGTAGCATTTAATGGTGATGGGAGTGGTACGCCGGAAAGGTATACGAGGTGTCAGAAAAAGTGTACCTTTTCGAAGTCCAATGAGATATTTAATAAAGCATTTATTAGGAATATAAATCGTTAAAAATTAAATACAAAATGTATTAAATGTAAAGGAATATATGTCGAAATAAATGCCATATTAAATAAGGAGAATCTTCGCTGATACATTAATTTCATAATTTAATTGCAAATTAAATTATTAAACTAAGATATCAGAGAGATGAAAATAGGTTATATCTTAAAATAAATTAAATATTATGTCTCATATTTGATTTCGCTGATCAAATTACAACTTAGAATACTAATCTAATCAGCTAGCCAAATTGTGAAGCATAAAACATATTTTATTTATGTGATATAAAGAGTTTTCATGTGTATTTACAGGGTATATAATTTATTGATCATAACTATGCTAACTTATTGTTCTTGCTGATTATATCAGTGAGAATAATAGGCCAGCGAGTTAGAACTATAAACCATATATTATGTAAATACCTTTTATTAAACAATCAGGTTTTAATCATTTAAGTTTAACATTCCCAACTCGCTGATGAGAAAGGTGAATCTTTTCTCATCTAAAGGTTTTGTAAATATGTCAGCGAGTTGGTAATCAGTTGGAATGAAATGCAATTCAATGTCACCTTTCATGACGTGGTCCCTGATGAAGTGATATCTGACATCAATGTGCTTTGTCCTTGAGTGCATCACAGGATTATTTGCTATGGCAATAGCACTTTGACTGTCACAATAAATTGGAACATTGCCAAAGTCAAAACCATAGTCAGCGAGCTGATTCCTCATCCACAGAATTTGAGCAGTGCAAGCTCCAGCAGCGACATATTCAGCCTCAGCAGTAGAAGTTGAGACAGAATTTTGTTTCTTGCTTGACCAGCTTACAAGCTTTTCTCCAAGAAACTGACAGCTACTAGAGGTACTCTTTCTGTCCATTTTGCATCCAGCATGATCAGAATCTGAATATCCTTTCAGTGAGAAATCTGAACCAGATGGGTACCAGAGACCAAGATTTGGTGTACCCTTCAGATAACTGAATATTCTTTTGACAGCGAGTAAATGAGATTCCTTTGGATCAGCTTGATACCTAGCACATAGACATGTAGCAAACATAATGTCTGGTCTACTAGCAGTTAAATACAGCAGTGACCCGATCATTCCTCTGTAAGCAGTGATGTTTACAGATTTACCATCAGGGTCAGCATGTAATTTTACTGCATATGACATTGGTGTAGCAAGGGATGAGCAGGTGGTGAATTCAAATTTCTTTAATAAATCTTTAACATACTTTCCTTGATTTATGAAAATACCAATCTTGGTTTGCTTTATTTGCAAACCAAGGAAAAATGTTAGTTCACCCATCATGCTCATTTCATAACTTTTAGTCATGAGGTCAGAGAATTCCTTGCGCAAGTCATTGTTTGTAGACCCAAATATAATATCATCAACATAAATTTGGACCAATATGACATCTCTCTTATCCTTTTTGATAAATAGGGTGCTATCAATTTTGCCTCTGACATACCCACATTTAGTTAAGAAAGTAGAGAGAGTGTCATACCAAGCTCTAGGAGCTTGTTTTAGTCCATATAAAACTTTTCCAGCTTATAGACATAACCTGGATGCTTAGGATCAGTAAATCCAGGTGGTTGCTTCACATACACTTCTTCCTGCAGCTTTCCATTCAAGAAGGCACTTTTTACATCCATTTGGTATACCTTGAATTTCTTGTGAGCTGCATATGCTAAGAACAACCTGATTGCTTCAAGTCTAGCAACTGGTGCAAAGGTTTCATCATAGTCAATTCCTTCTTGCTGACAGTAACCTTGTGCAACCAGTCTGGCCTTATTCCTTATCACAACACTATCAGCATCCATCTTGTTTCTGAACACCCATCTTGTTCCAATCACAGATTTCCCAGATACTTGAGGTACTAACTTCCAGACTTTGTTTCTTTCAAACTGAGATAGCTCATCTTGCATGGCAGTTATCCAGTGATGATCAGTGAGTGCCTCATCAATCTTCTCGGGCTCAATCAGTGACACAAAGCTTACAAACAAACAAAAGTTAGCAGTTGCTGATCTGGTCTGGACCTTGGATTGTGGATCACTAATAATCAATTGATTATTAATATGTTTAGTCCATCTAGTCATTCGCTGAGTTCAACGGTGACTTGATTACCAAGAGATGATCCATCAGACACATCAGCATTTGAAGTATGATTAATGTTTAATCTTTGATTTAGACAGTGAGTGTTATCATTTTGATGCAGATGATGATGATGATGGGATGTCAATAGGAAAAGATGAAGTTCCTGAATCATTCTTAGCTAAAGTAGAGCCAGAAGTGCCTTCAGAGACATCATCTTCCCTTTTAGAATCTGATATATGAATCTCATGCTTGTCATCACTGATTGTGTTAAAAATAAGATTTTCATAGTCTTTTGGATCAGTGAGTGATTTATCATAAGATTCATCAAAGGTAACATCCATTGATTCTTCAATACATTCCCTTCTTTTATTATAAACCCTGAAAGCTTTTGAAATGATTGAATAACCAACAAATATAACTTCATCAGCTTTGGGATCAAACTTTCCTAAGTGATCTCTTTTGTTTAAGACATAGCAGGTACTGCCAAAAACATGGAGAAAACTTATGTCAGGTTTTCTCCCCCTTAGTACCTCATAGGCTGTCTTATCATGTCTCTTGACAATCAGAGACCTATTCTGAGTGTAGCAGGCAGTGTTGACTGCTTCAACCCAAAAATGGGTCTTAAGACCAGCATCTATGAGCATTGACCTTGCTGATTCAATCAAGGTTCTATTTCTCCTCTCTGCAACACCATTTTGTTGAGGTGTTCTTGGTGCAGAGAAGTTTTGAGAAATACCTTTTGAATCACAAAAACTTTCAAGGTCAATATTTCTAAATTCAGTGCCATTATCACTTCTTAAATGTTTAACTGAACAATTATTTAAGTTTTCCATCTTTTTGATAAAGGATATGATTTCCTGTGTTGCATCACTTTTGGCTTTGAGAAAGAATACCCAAGTGTATCTGGAGTATTCATCCACAATTACCAAGCAATACCTTTTACCACAAAGACTGGGATAACTCACTGGACCAAACAGATCCATATGCATCAGTTGAAAACATTCTGTCACTGAAGATGTTTGTTTGCTTTTGAAAGAAGAGCTGTGATGCTTTCCCTTCTCACATGCTGAACATAGCTTGTCTTTGTCATAAGCCAGCTTTGGAAGACCATTGACTAAGTCATTCTTGCTGAGCTTGCTGATGGCCTTGAAGTTCAGGTGAGAGAGACGCTTATGCCATAACCATTTTTCTTCTGAAACGGTTCTGGAATAAAAGCATGTTCCTGATTGTGCTGAGTCCATATTGACTACATATGTATTGCCTTTTCTTTGAGCAGCCAGGACAGCGCTTCCATTCTTGTTGTAAACAACTCCAACTTCATGATCAAACAGCACTTTATTTTTGGCATCACAGAACTGACTAATGCTTAATAAATTATGCTTCAGTCCTTCAACATATGCCACCTTCTTAAACATAACATTACCATTGGTCAAGACACCATACCCTCTTGTCTTACCAATGTTGTTATCACCAAACACTACATCAGGACCTCTTTCATCCTGGTAGTCACTGAGCAAGGACTTACATCCGGTCATATGTCTGGAACAACCACTATCCAGATACCAAATTGTCTCTCTGAGAATGCCCTGCATCACACACAAACAATTTGTTCAATTGATGAACCCATCCTGAGATGGGTTCATGGTGGTCAGGCTTCCACAGTCTTGCATCAATAGTATCTGAATGCTCACTGATTATTTGTGATTTTGAAGATGATGTAGCTGAACATTCAGATACCATATGCTGACATACTAATGATGGTTGACTGAATGAAACTTGTGATGATGAACAATCTGATGACACATGCTGTCTACTTCCACATTTGTAGCATTTTTTATTTGTGGACTTAGATTTCTTTGACTTATTGTTCACACTAGATGAAGACTTAGAAGTTCTCAGATTTACTGCCTCATTTTGCTTCTTTGACTTCAAGTCACTGATGATAAGATCATCAGTGACTGGAGTGTCAGAAGTGAAGTCGCTGATAGATTCTTGATCATCAGCGATAGTTTTGATAAGAGCTGTGCAAGTTGTTGATTCATAAATTTCTAGTTTCTTTAGTTCATCAATACTTGCAGCAATATCATAACTACTAGTAACCTGTGAACTTTTCACAAAGTAATTTGATTTAGGCTCACTGACAATTGACATTGGTTCAAAGACAAACTCTGAGAATGTTTCATCAGGATTGAATATTTGATCAACTTTGGTTGCATCAGCGAGAGCAGCAGCAGTTTCATAATCACCTCCCAGAATAGCCTTAACTTGTTTTGGGATTTGATTACTTATGCACTGATTCACTTTTAATGCAGATCTACACCATGACTTCATCACTTCATTGAGTTGTGAAAATTTTGTTTCAAACTTTACTTTTTCTTGAATGCATTTTTGATTTGCATGTATTTGTGCATCAAGATCAAGTGTAAGATAAGTGTAAGATTTTTTATTTTTAACAAATTTTCTTCTTGAAGTTGAAGTTTAGATGTTAAGTCACTGATCATACATTCTTGTCTTTTCTGAATGTCATGAGCATTTGATAAGTCAACTATCAAAGTTTCAAAGATTAAATCTTTTTCAGTCGCTGATGCAGACTTAAAACAATGTACCTTGTAGAGAGTTTCTGGATCCCACCCAGATGCTGAACATTTCTGAGCTACTTCTTTGATGTCTTCATGGAAAGCAGCATCATCAGCCATCAGGCAGTAATCCTTGTCTAAACAGATCATTGCTTCTTCCTCATCAGATGATGAAGTTGAGTCAGAGTCGCTGACAGATCCTTCTTCAGCAATAAACCCTTTATTCCTTTTCTTTGACTTGGACATTTCCTTCAGCTTCTTGTACTTTGTTTTGTACTTGTTGTACTTGTCATTTCTGAAGCTGGGTTTTTGATCAGCGAAAGAGTTGACAGCTTTGGACCTGCATTCAGCTGCAAAATGGCCAGGCTTGCCACATTTGTAACACTCACCTTTTGGTTTAAAATCATCATTTGATGATGCACCAGCAGATCTGTTGAATCTGCTGTTCTTTCTGAAATTAGCAACCATCATGGCCATGTCTCTTTCCAACTTCTCTAGTCCTTAATCATAGCTTGCTTCTGACTGGTCTTCAGCGACACTACCTTCTTCTTCTGCAATTAGTGACTTTGAGCTAAGCTTGGTAAACTTTGCTTTCTGCTTTTGATCAACTTCATCAAGCTCAGCTACAAGGGCATTCGAAATCTTTTATCCTCCTAGTGCAGCATGAATGTGCTCACTTTGATCAGCTAGCTTCTCAGATTGTTCCCAATTTAGTAAAGTTCTATAAACTTGAGTTAGATTGAGAAAATTATAATCATTTCTTTGTCTTATGCATGTTGCAATGGTTCCCCAAGTTTTCCTAGGTAGTAACTCTATAAACTTTTCAACAATGAATCTCTGGTCCTTTCCTATATTGGCTTTTTCCATTTTATTAATTAAAGCTTGATATCTAGTATAGGTAGATGCCAGTGACTCATTGGGTTCCATAGCAAACAACTCATATTGACGAGTTAGATTTACTTCTCTACAGCGAATTATGTCAGGAGTTCCAATATAGATATTTCTAAGAGTATCCCACATGTGTTTCGCTGTTGTGCACAATCTAATAGACTCAAACACTTCATCACGAAGTGCCATGCTTATGTAAATTTTAGCTTGTTTGTCTAGCCTTACCATACGCTTATCCTCATCTGACAATTGTTCCTCCCTTTTAGGCATAACCATTTCAGGTATAGCAGGAGTGGTTGCAGTAGCTGCAACTGCAGGATCAATAGTAGTTGGGGTGTATGGACCATCAATAATAATTGTACAAAGGCGATCATCGACAAGATCTAAAAACATCATCATCTTGGACATCCAGGTTTCAATTCTAGATGGATCAAACGCTGGTGGTTTAGTAGTGGAGCCATTTCCCTTCTGGTACTCAGAATCAACACAACTGTGTTTAACTGATTCCATTGCAGATCTGATTTAATTATATTTAAACCAACTCTGCTCTGATACCAATTGTGAGTCCCTAATCACTATTATGTTAGTGATTATGAATCGTTAACAGTGAGTTAATTGTAGAAGGGGGGGGGGGGGGTTGAATACAATTAAAAACTTTTCTGTTTTAATGTGTTAACTTATTTAGCAAGTTTTTAACCGTATTTAGGTGACAGCAATATGAACACAAATATATAAGTATGATAAGCAGTTCAGTTGCTGATGCAATACTAGCTGAAAGATAAATTCTTTTATTGATAAAATTTATCTATTGTTGATTGCGGAATAGATTAGCCAAAGCTAATCTAAATCAAACAATACAGCTCTTACAAAAGGAGATGAGCAGTAGTGGACAAACACGCTAACTTGCTCACTCGCTGAGGTAAACTAATAGTGGACAAACACGCTACTAGTTCACTCGCTGGTGTTGTTCGTATTTTAGACAAATTAGTTACTGACAAACAAGTAACAATACAAACAATCGACACAAAACGAAGTACAACATACTACGCTATTTATAGACGCTGAAATCCTTAATTTCCGGATCTGAAAGGACACGTGTCGCTGCTTGATTGGTGAGGTAGTTGAGATGTGATACATCATGGTTCGACATTCTGTCTTGGGAAATATCACCTTGTACCTTAAACCAATCAGATGCTTCCACGTTACTCTTTTCAAGTTACGAGGAACACGTGTTGCGCCGTAATAACGCCGAATGTCAACTTCTTATTAAATGCGGCATTTAATGCTGCAGTCACTGATAGATACATCAATCCTCCTCATTCTTGATGCGAGCTAACATGCCCTAAAGAATGACTTGAAAAGCTAATCTTCAGTGACTTCTTTTATTCAGCATAAAGAATAACTTGAAAAGACAAGAAGACTCTCGCTGATAGATGAGTATCAGCGACACACAAAGTTGAGTCTTTTATCTTGATAGGTTCTTCATCTACTGGTTGAAGAGATAGGATCAGTGATCATAAACTTCAGCAACAGGAGCTTGACTTGAATCATTTTCTTCATGGAGAGTTCTTTTATTGAGTAGGATAGAGACTGTGAATATAAGGCACGATCAGTGACTTCACTTTATCAGCGATTAATGACTTCAACAATCTTCCATAATTTATCCTTATGATCTCCCCCTTAATCCTTGTAATCAGTGACCATCTAGAGTTCAGCGATCAGTGACTCAACATATACTTTCAAATTTTATTTTTTTAATCAAATAATTGATCTTTTACTTAAGAATACCGTTTATTTATATCCTTATTTTGAGACGTATGACATTGATTTAGTCCATTTGTCCATTTTTGTGGGACTAATCTATACCATGTAATATGCGATAAATCGTATTGATGATGACCTCTTAACCGGTTTTTCCATGGACTCATTGCATTATTTGGAAGTTTCTAATAAAACTTAATAACTAAATTAACCTTTAACAAGGATATGCTATTGTGTTTCACTACGATGAGTTTTGTAAACGGTATAAATCGTATACCATTCTGCAGGTTCATACTTTGAGCCTGACATCCAAGGTTGTATAGCTAGAAACCTATGAAGGCCTTATTGGTCCTGCAAATTTGGCCCAAATGATAACAAGCCCACAAACACTAGGATTAATGTTACCTAGATACGAGACACGTGGTACAAATTACTACCAACGACTAATATCTATAGTTTTTTTTTTTGAAAAAAAATCCTCCGCTTTATTTGGTAATAAAAATACTTTCAATTTTTATTTTTTTAAATCAAATAATTGGTATTTTTCATAGGAATAACGTTTATTTAAATCCTTTTTTTGAGACGTATGACATTGTTTTAGTCCACTTCTTCATTTTTGTGGGACTAATCTAGATATTGTAATCCGCAATAAATCGTATTGATAATGACATCTTAACCGGCTTTTCCATGCATTCATTGCATCATTTGGAAGTTTCTAATAAAACTTAATAAACAAATTGACCTTTAACAAGGATATGTAATCGCGTTTCACTACGATTTATTTTGTAAACGCTATTAATCGTGTACCATTATGCGACCCATATTTGCAGGCCCATACTTTGAGCCTGGCATCCAAGCCTGTATAGCAGGAGGCCTATGAAGGCATTAATTGGTCCCTGCAAATTCCGCCCAAATGGTAACAAGCCCACAAACACTGAGGTTAGTGTTACACTGTTACCCATATATCATAAACATGGTGCAACTGTACTACCAACGGCTATGACAATTCTTATACACATACTGTTTTGTGTGTTCCGCATACCCGATTGGTCCACGTAAGCAACAAGGACCCAACTTGCAGGAATCATGGTCATGATCTTTACCTAGACTATCCGATTTCATATAAAAAAATTAACCAAAACATATAATTTATCTTTTGTCAACCATTCTTACCACCCTTGATTACGCTCAATACAAATTCAAGGGTGAAAACGGATATTATTGAATCGATCCAAACCACCTTGCACTCGAGCTAAACATTTTTATGCTTGATTAGGTGTACTTTCAAGTTATTGTTTTGTGTTTTGATTAAGCTAACCAAAAGCATTATGTAAAACATTCAAATCGTCTTATGATTGACAAATTATTAAATCTATGATAAGTTATTTATGTGTTTTAAGCCATATTAAAAGTGTAACTCCCCGATTTTTTTTATAATCCCTTATACTCTTACTTTATCATCTATTTAATTGCTTGTAACCCTACTTCATTTATTTATAACTTAAATATTCAAAGTTTTAAAATCTGACAGCTCTCGTCTCCAAAACCTCTACCTGGAGTCGAGAAGTCAGCTCTCGTCTCCAAGACCTCTTCCTGGAGTCGAGAAGTCCCACCAGGGAATTCATGTTTTAGGTTCTCGTCTCCAGGACCCCTATCTGGAGTCCAGAAGTCCCCTGTTCCAGCTTTTCACAAAACTTAGATTTTTAACGAACTTCAAACGTGCATATCTCATAAACGACAAATCCAATGACCATAAAAATTTGCAGACACCTTTGTTTAACCATACTAAAGGTTTCCCTTTTTGTACTTTTCCAATTTTCACAATAACGCAGGATTTGAACGTTTGACTCATTTCGACACTAAAATGGCCCTTTTAGTGCACTAACCAAATCTCAAACCATAAAGGTTGAGATCTTGGGCTTTTGAACATATATCATATATACCAATACAACTTTGTAAGACTCTTTACCATACCCTTTATCTTTCTCTAACCCGTTCTAGACCGTAGGTGCATTTAAAGACCCAAATTGACCCTTTTTTACCCGTTGGCCCACAAAAGTTATTTTGACCCACTCACTAGCCAATCACAACCCATAATTGACCAATGGAATATTTGACTACATGTCAACACTCCATATCCAAAGAAAACACATTTAACCATTGATTCACTCTAATTTAAGGTATAACCAACTCCTTACATCCATAAACACATAATTAAACCCATTTTGACACTCCCGACCCGTTTAACCAAAACAACCATATTTAACACCAATCACCTGCTTAATCCAACACACAACATGTTTTAACCCCTTTTAAAACATAATTACATCAATCGTTATATACTTTACTCTTTAAAATCATAATTGGACGATTTACACAATTGATCATTAAAACAACTATTTAAAAGAATGAAACATATTCTAACCATAAGCATGCTCCATATCCACGTCACTAACTTCGCATAAACTTTCTATCCACATGTCACTAGCAAAACCCCAACCGTAACACCCCGCAATTTCGACAAAATTATAAACACAATTTGCACGCATTTTTAGGCTAATTCCCAAACTAAGAGTGAATTCACAACACATTTTAGAGGTAAGTCTAGCAAAGCCCAACTAGTTAATATGTGTAGTATTACATGTCGCACCCCCAAATTCAGGTTGCGGAAGCGAATCAGGTCGGGGCGCGACTAATCAATAATCACAGCGAACGACTCTATATGCGTCGTTTTACAACTTGTATTGATAAAATCAAAGTTTGCATCAAAATATAGTTTACATTAGCTCAGTTTGGAATTTAGAGATTTACATACATAATTAATTTATACAAAATATAATAATGCAGCTAAATCTCTGAATGTTTGCATGCTGATACGAGCTAATAATTCCTGAATGCAGTCCAACCTACTGCTGAGTACCTGTGATAATGCTAAAATGGGTCAACGAAACGCTGGTGAGCTCACAGGTTTGTATGTCAGCACATATTGTATGAACCGTAAGATTTAATTGAATTTAAATTGCAATTAAGCAAAATAAAAGTTTTACAGCCATGAGCACATAGTCTGAGCTTAACTCGAGGTGTCAGGTCCACATTTAAGGAATCCTGATCGAGGTGCCTCCCACGAGTGCCTAATCTACACTCGTCTGAACAAATATTAGCACATCCGTTTACCCAGTTAGTGCATGCTAACCCGGACGAGGAGGGTCAATCCTATATGGTACCATATACTAATATTCACGCTACAACGTATTACCAAACTATGCTAAGGAGGGCTTTAAAGATTAGTGAGATAACTCATGTAGTAATTATTTGTTTTCGTACTTGCGTTCATATAGTTAAAATAAAACGAGCAATGATATCACACCCCTGAGTAAAACAGTAAAATAGGGGCTATGAGATTCACCTGAGTCTTGAAGTGTTTATCTAAATAAAATTTAGTTGATTAGCCGAGTAGTGATGTCCGAAGACTTGTAACCTGAGGGTGTCCACGACACGCGATGGTTATTAATTGATTAGGTATCTTAAAAGACTACCTTTGTAGTTGTTCGTCTAACTAGAATGTCCAAATGACTACGATTTGATTGATTAACTTGAGTTTTGAAAATGTGTACGGCCCGTTAGTGATTGTTTGTAATAATAATCTCAACTATTATTATTATGATTTCGAAGTGTTATACTTAAAAGGTATGTTCCAATGTGTTTTAGAAGTCGTATCGTATTCGTGTTTGATGTTATACAAGTTTGACACTTGGTGTGAAATGTATTTACAAACTCTAAGTGACGGGGGTCTGGGGGCAGCGCCCCTGGTTAGCGGGGTTCCAGGGGTGGCAACCCCTGGCGTGGTCCAAGGGGCTGGCCCCTGGTTGGGGTCGAGATGCCAAGTCAGCTCAAAAAATTTTTATTTCTACTACATTGCTTTGGTGAAAAACGCATCTGGACTTGAATTTGGGTGAAATCAAGTGATAAAATTTTAGGTCTCGACACTTAGTAAAATCTGTGTTTTCTTGGTTCTGTTTTATGCGACACAGTGTGCGACATACAGCTTTGTGTCGCTAAGTGCGACATAGTCTCTTGTGTCGTAGATCATGACTACGATATAAGGGTTTGTGTCGCTAAATGCGACATCCGCAATTTAATGAGACATAAGGTGTTGTGTCGCTATGTGCGACGGGAATAAGTTTTGCGACATAGTGTTTTGTGTCGCTATCTGCGACATCTGAAGGTATTGCGACATCTGAAGGTATTGCGACTTAGAGGCTTGTGTCGCTATTGCGACATAGGCCATGATTTGGCGACATAAAGCCTTGTATCGTAGGTGGCCTGGAGCCTCTGCGACACAACGAGCTGTTGGCCGGAAAATGAGTCGAAAAGGTGTTTTTCGGTTTCCGTTTGACTTGAAACTTTTACTCAACCCATATTTGGACATTATAATCTTAAATAACCCATAAACGAGTAAAAATAATGGAAATCGAAGTGTTTCGGGTTTTGTCGGAAACTTACAAACTTAACACCGGAGAAATCCGGAAAGATGAAAATGTAGATCGTGTTGAGGCGAACGTTTTCTCCCAAACAAGTGAAGTGATTCGAGTGAGTTTGGTGGTAATTTTTGGTGGTGATAAGAGGTGGTGGTGGTGAGAAATTTAGAGAGAAAAAGAGAGAAAAAGAAGAAGGAAAGAGAGAAAGGAAGTGAGAAATGAAGTGAGAAATGAGGAGGGGAGGGGGAAGTTTTAGGCAGATTTTTGGGGAGGGAGGGGAGGAAATCTCTCAAATTTTAATCCCCCGCGTTTGCGCTCCGTGCGGTGTTCGTTTCTCCGATCGTTTAAACGTTTAAATATTTATTTTAAAATACGAATATTTACTAAGGTTTTTGTTGAAGTATTTCATCAAATACTTTACTTGAGTTATAAAATATAACTTATTCTTGTTTCGGTTGTTCGCGCGTTTATTATTTAAATCGCATAATTGTAGTTTGCACGATACGAATTTGAGTTGAAATATTATCTAAATAATATTTTTAATAAAATAGAGTTATCACCAACGTCCGTATTAATTGAATCGAATTAGATTCGATTTGAAACTTGTACGATTTAATAAAATTGCATACTTGTATATATTCAACAATATATATATTGATACATTAATTAGCCTGACACAGAACTAATTACATGTATTACACTTGATTAGGTACTAATTACAAGTCCTAATTTGGCGGGTGTCACATTACATATTTTGTAATTGTTATGATTGCGTACGAAACAATTGGAAATAAACTCGACAAAAGTACACGACCGTTAGTGAACAAAAATTATTAAATAATATGAAATTATTTAATAACACTATTATTTACTAAATATTAATATCTTGATAATATTTAACAAATATTTTGTTTTAGTTAAAACGCCTCCTGCGCGACGAAACTATATGAAACATACTTGACAAACTAAGTTGAAACAAAGTTATAATTTTATAACTCACTTAAGGTAATTGTATAAAAAAAAATACTTCGATTAAAATATTTCAGATATACTTTAACTTATAACGCGAAACAACGGTTAATCAACCACGGAACCTAACGCAAATTCGAGGAACGAGATCACGAGACCGAAACCCGATTGGGTCGGCCCGTGGCTGCGAACCCAGCCCCAACGACTTGCGACCCATCCTTTCCCCCTTCTATTCTCCCTTCTCTTCTCCATTTTTACTCATTTCTTCGCCTACATTCCCTCTCATCTCTCTCTCTACCACATCTCCATATCTCTCTCTCTAAAAACTGAAGTAACAAGAACATCATCATCATAATCATTCATCATCTTCATCTTCATCCTCTTCGATTTTCATTTTGGTGGTAAGAAACGTTATAACTCTTTTAAAAGTACTAGAATGCTTGTATTTACATGCTAGAACGTTTACATAAAGAAATTATGTCCAAAAACCAATTTAAAATTCATTTTTAAAATTTAAAGTTCGATCAGTTCGTCCTGCGAACTGAGATCCCAGATACAGTTCATCTTTCGAAGCGAACCGAAACCAGCGAACCGAAAACTCTAACTCGTGAACTGACTTGCAAACCGAACTGACTTGCGAGTTGACCTGCGAGTCGAACCTTGTTCTACGAACTCAACTCGGTTCGCAGCCCACTTTGTCTTGCGAACTCAATCTCAATTCGCATCGCGAACTCGGTTCGCATCGCGAACTCAGTTCACACAGCAATTTCAGTCCGTGGCCAAACTTAGTTGATTTTTCCGAATTTAAATTTCTGATGCGTTTTTATTAAAGCAATTCTAGTAGAAATAAAAATTTAGCTCGACCCCAGCCAAACTTAGCTCGACCCCAGCCAGGGGCTCTGCCCCTTGGACCCCGCCAGGGGTTGCCACCCCTTGGACCCCGCTACCAGGGGTGCTGCCCCCGGACCCCCGTCATTGAAGTATACAACAATTTGAACATAATAACAATACTTCGAAATTATTATTTCAACCGTCACCAACGCACCGCACATGTTTTCAAAAATAAACTTTGGACATAACTAGTTGTGTAGACAAATAGCCTAAATGGTCTTGCGAGACATCTACTTATAGTACTATCTCTTGCGTTTCAACGTTAAGGACTTTACCCGGGCTTAGGCTTTGCTAGCACACGCACATTACTTAACTCAATAGGTGAGTTCACAGCCCCGCTTTTACTCTTTTACTGCTTTTAACATGGGGTGGAAAACATAGTCAAACTCTTTTGCTACCTGTGCAAACTATTATATGACTGCTTTTAGTGCATTTATACAAACTATTTATGACCGCGGTCAACTATTACAACTGTGCTTATGAAAGAGTATTTCATACAAAAATGATTATCAACAAATGAAAACTATTTTGGTATCTCACCGGAGAACGACCGGTGCAATTTGTATCTAGCTGGAGAACGATCAGCTATGTAACTTACCGGAGAACGACCGGTACAATTTGGTAACTTGTCGGAGAACGACCGACACTAACTTGGTATCTTACCGGAGAACGACCGGTACTAACAGTGTATCTCGCCGGAGAACGACCGGTACAACTTGGTAACTTGTCGGAGAATGACCGACACAAACTTTATAACCGCTGGAGAACGACCAACAACATAATTTCAAACACATGATTTGGGTAACATCCCACAACATCCACATTCTGGGTAACATCCCCCTACTTTTACGTTTGGACAACATTCCCAAACGAACTATTTGACTTTTGGGTCAACAAACTTACTTGAACCTTGTTAAACAATTGTACTCATAAAACCTGTGAATTCACTCAACATTGTTGTTGACTTTTTACTATGTTTTTCAGGGAATTAGCTGCGCACGTAGGACTATCGCCTGCACATATGGAAACTAGGCGACCCGAGAAGCTTTAAGATGTCAACTTTTGAAACATATGGATTTCTTTTATATAACTAAAGTTGTTTTAGTCATATTTACGAAATCTACTTTTGTACAACTTAACTATTTTTACATTCATACGAATAGACGAATCGTAAAACTTTCTAACTATTACTCGTGGCATCTTAATACATATGTTCTGTTGTAATCATATGCTCTGATACGTATGCATGTACAATGTTGGTGTCATTACCCCCATACTTAACTAAATGCTTCCGCTAATCAAAAATCAACAAATTTAGGGGTGTGACACCAACCTACAACATAAACACTGAAACGGGTAAGCACAACTGCTTAGTGAGTACACATGCAATCAAACAAGCAATCCACATAACACTTAACATATATCAACACAACTACATAAACACAAAATCATTGAGCTTTGAACACTGAACACTATGTTAACCGCAGTTAACTCTTTGATCACCAATGAATCTTGTCACATAATTATTCCACATAACTTAACCAACAATAATCAAAACACTAATCAACAACAACTTTTAACATAATCTTAAATACACACATAAGAAACAAAACATATAACAAGCAACCTCCACTTGATTGTATGATCCTCTTACTCGGAAGTAATCCGGAATCACGTACAACCAATTCATACACTATTCACCACATAACTTTTTCATTGATTGTGTAAACCTCTAGCTCGGAAGCTATCCGGTACATACACAACCAATTCTTTCCTTTACCGTTAAGATAGTGACATACTCATTATTTGGCTAGCATCAAGCTAATGAGATAATCACTACTTTTCTTACCAAATATCATTTATTCACATAACAAATAAACATAGACAAATAATTTAACACAACAAAGTAATATAAGCAATAAACATAAACAAACAAACATATAACAATTAACTTCTTCCTTGATTGTGCAAACCTCTAGCTCAAAAGCTAGCCAGTATATACACAACCAAATCACCTGTTTAACCCTCGTATCACTCACCACAATCTCTTAGAAGACGATTTCACCATCTTGATCAACATAAGCCTCTATTTCTTAAATCCCTATCATATAATACATAACACATAACAACATATTTAAACGCTAATCATCATTAACTTTAATCATATTAAATCCCTCCCGCACTTTGATTACACTAAGTTAAATCTTTAATTTCTATCTCTTTACTACTTTCTTCATAATCATACCCTATTAAGATCACGAGTTTCACCATTAAGCTTATTAACATAATCTTAATATAAACTCTAGAATTACCCATGAACACTCTTTTAATAATTCACCACATATCAACTTTACTACCTTAGTTCATGTTCCATCATTATAATTACACTCTACTAACACCATTAACAACCTTCTTAAGCTTATTTACATCATTATACAAGATTTAACATAAACCTTAGAATTACTCAAGAACACTAAATCATAATTTCTTCACTTTCATCATGTTATATGATTTCTAACAACCTTTATAATACTAATTAACACTAACTACATCAAATTAAACCCTAACTTCAAGTTATAATCATAATTCTTCAAAAACCCCATGAAAACCCAATTAATCACCATATGTACAATTCAATTCATCATCATATAAGGTTGAATGCATGTTAACAACTATATTCCCTACACATATACATCATTAATAAACTATAATCAATCCTAATTTCGTACAGTATTAATTTTCATGAATTGTACAAAACTAACTAAAACCCCCCATGAACATAAACCCTAAATTAAAACATGGAGGAAACAATTTATATGAGATTAAAGATTATGAAAGTGAGGTGAATTAAACCCTAGAAATCTTGAAATCATGAATTTTAGAAGTGGAAGTGAAGCTAGAATCGTCCCTGAGCTTTTTCTCTGTCTCTGGATAATTTTGGAAACAATGAGATAAATCTCATTCATACGTACATATCTATTAAGTCGGTTTAATTAATTTATTCCCCTTTAAACTCTATTGTCTGGAACTAGAAAACCATTTATGATAAATTACTATTTTATTCCACCGACAACCGTGAAAACTTAAAACATTTCCTAATATATTATTCATAATAACACTTTAAATTTTGGAGTGTTATAAAAAGGAATATATATATATATATATATATATATATATATATATATATATATATGTGTGTGTGTGTGTGTGTGTGTGTGTGTGTGTATGTGTGTATTATAATAAAGTGATAATCGTAATTTTGAATAATATAAAAGTTGGTAAATGATCAAACATTCAAATATAATCTGTTCATGAGTTGTTTCGTACTTTAACTAAAGTTAACAGGCTAATGTGCAATTTATAGCATGTTACTCCCTCCGTCCGAAAATCATAGTCCACATTTCTTTTTTGGGACGTTCCAAAATAATTGTTCACTTCTCATTTCAACCAATGGGATGAGACTTTAGTGAATGAAGATTCTATTTGATTGGTTGTAAGGTGTTGTGGTCCTACTTTTATTAAATTGTGTGTTTTTTGTTGATGGATAATAATTTTGGGACGGAGGAAGTATAATTTAAGCTCTTCAAAACAAAAACTATAAAATTGATGGTGCCTTATCAGTTTGGCTAAACAACTTTTCGTTATTACTTTTGATTAATTAAATTAAAACATATGTAGGAAAATATAGAAATGATAAAATGAATATTGTTCATAACGTCAAATTAAATCATTCTCTGCTAACGAGTATATATATATATATATACTAATTATTAGATATTTATTTTTTACTTTTAGTATAAAGAATCGCAAGTATTTTATTTGACTTGTTAACTTTTTTTATGTTTTTATTTGTCTATGAATATTTGAAATGAATAAATACTATGTCTACTATATCTAGTATAAAATTTGTATCCCGCTCATTATGTAACACATTGTTGTTATTATATTATATCACATTATATTATATGTTATATTATGTTTACTTTAGTGTGTTACATGTATTGTTAAGGTTTGATTAATATAAAGTTAACTAGGTGAAGGATCCGCGACAACGCGGACTTCTTAATTTTGTTTATACATTTGTTATTAATTATGTAGTATCCTCACCATAGTTCATTAATATTAATATATGTATAATTTAAAAGAGTCATTTGTATGAATCCGAAAGTTATGTTGTTGTATTGTCTTGTTTGAAAAAGACAGGAAAAGATTGAACATTTGAAAAAGTCGTAACAGAATTAATGTGTATGTATAATATAAGTTCCCAATATATTTATTTAACAAACAATAAGAATACAAAATGGATGTTCATGTGGAAAAGTAGTCATAAAGTAAAGTATAATTGTTATACTGGTTCGGACAGTTAGTCTCTAATTACTTGTGTTTAGATATATATTCGTTAGGTAAAAATATATTATTTAGTGCATATGTAAATTGAGATGTTGGCTAGAATATTAATAATGTTGGAATGACTAAATTTTATTGAAGAATTTTACATCAACAATGTAGTCATCGTCAATGTCATGTCCATGTGATCGGATGTGGTTGATAAGATTGTACGCCTTAACGAATTGCCATTATTTTTTGATCATCTTGCACAATTTCATCTTTGGAGATGTTTTCTTTTAGCCAATCATTAAATCCGTGTAAAGGCTCTTAATCTACAAAAAAAAATAAAAAAATTTGAATTCTTTGTTAATAAAATTGTTTTATACACATCATTAGTAAATAGTGAAGATATAGTAATAAAAATATTTGTATTAATTTACATATGATATTGTTTGAACCTTAACAATTAGTAGTTGTCGCTTTTTCTAAAAAAATAAATTGAATCCTTTGTTAATTAAATTGCTTTATACACAACATTAGTAAATAGTGTGATGACATGGTAATAAAAATATTTGTATTAATTTACGTATAATATTGTTTGAACCTTGACAATTAGTAGGTATCGCTTTTTCTTTTAATGCATGATCGTTAAGGTGGGGGTGATTTTTTTGTAATCCAAATTCATATACAACAAAGAGATAATAATTTGAATAATAAAACAAATAAACTTTTTGTGCCTTCATTATTAACAGTAGAAGAACTGTCTTATGCAGTAGAGTGTTCTTTAACATATTTATATAAAAATGTAAAATTTTGTTAGTAAGCATAAAAATACAAAATTTCATAAGTAAATTAAAACAATATGTATACCATAAAAATTGTATGTAACATACCTTTGAATTCTCCCTTGAGATTCATTGTGAAATAGTGGTGGTGAACTGGTGAATACATTGGAAGTGGAATATAATAGATATAAATAGATGTATGGTGTGATTAGGGTTTGGATTTTTATATTTGGCCTATTGTAAAATCTGACATTGTGAACCCGACCTTTTTTTTTATTCTTTAGTTTTATTTATTTTGTGTGGAATTGCGTTGGCTATTTATTTATCTAATTGTTTTTTTTAATTGTGAAACAAATGGCTTTTTTATTGCGTTGGTTATTTATTTATTTAATTATTTTTTTAATTGTGAAACAAAAGGGTTTTTTTTGTCGGAAGATTCTTGGCCAGTTTCTTTTTTCCTCCCTTTTTGTTTCTAATAAAAAAATATTTTTTATAATTAATATTTAATTAATTGAATTTAATTTTAATAATAATTTGTGGGGAGGAAAGTGTAACTATAAAGATTAAATATAAACCATTAGATCGAATGGAAAGAACCCATCGAAAGGTTCAAATTGCACCATGACATGTCGATTTTAAAGTATTTATTATTTAGTTTGTAAACATTTTGATTATAACAGTTACCCATTTTATGATTGACAAATAATCAAACATTCATGTATATAATATATAATATACATATAATAAGAAAGCATTATAGAATTGTAACCCACAAAATAATTTTTTAAAACTCAAATTAACAATGAATTCAGTCAAAGTCAAATAACTGCATTTTGTAATTCAAACCCAAATTTCGATCCAAATCATACATTGTTGTGATCATATACACATATAGATAATCATTGACAATAGATTTTGAATAACTATAATAATAATGCATATAATAATAAAAATTAAAACATAATGAATAATAAAGATGAAGATAATGTTATTATTATTTGGGATTACAAAAGTAGAATACATATATTACAAAGATAAGAAACAATAAATTTTAAACTATAATTTTCTTTAAAGAAGTTGAGATCCACGACATAATCATCATCAATCTTATGTTCAAATGAGCAAAATTGTTTGGTTAGTATATCAACTATCACAATTTTTCTTCATAAGATCTATTGTTTAGTTTAATGTATATTATTTAAGGAGATATTATTTGAATTAATAAAACATCATATTACAGTTGTATGGCTATGTGGATGACCAGCAAAATTGTTTAGTTAGTATATCAGCTATCACAATATTTCTTCATAAGGTCTATTGTTTAGCTTAATATATATTATTTAAGGAACTATTAGTTGAATTCATAAAATATTTTAGTTACAACTTTAACGCATTCATCATATTACGGTTGTATGACTATATGAATGACCAGTTCTTAGTTTCATGATGTTGATAAAAAAAATTCATATAAATTAATCTATATGGATAAAAATATTTCAAATACGTTTGGTTTATTTATATATTACCACTTAAAACGTCATGATATTTAAACAATAAGGACTAAAAAAATATGAAAGTACTGAAAGTTTCAATTTCAATAGTTGTGGTTAAACATTTAAAATTTTTTAAAAAGATGTAAAAATAATAAGGATTAAAAAAAATAAGAAAGTACTGAAAATGCCAATTTTAATAGTTGTGGGGGACATATTTTAAAAATTGTAAAAAGATGTAGGAAATAATTTTAATCATAGGACCTTTATGAATGAAATCAATCTAAGGTCCATATTGCTCCATGGTATTCTATTATATATATATATATATATATATATAATATAAAGATTTGTTTGCTATGTGATCAAATATTATATTATTTCTAATGACTAAATGTTAGTCTTACTCTTAGAATATATATTTTAATTTCTCTAGTTAAAGTTTTGTATAAAATATATAAAAAAACGAAGAATGACAAGTGTCAAAAGCTATTGTAGGGGCTAAATAATTTTTTTTCTTTAAACGCAACATATATAAGCTATTTATAATTAATGTGACCTAATTGGCGTTTGAAATTCGTCACAAGAGTAAGACTATATAAACTGATGCAATTTTAAAAGTTTAGGGTTTAATTTAAAATATTTTAGTTATTAATTTTTTAGCTTTCTTTTCAAGCTATCTTTTTAGTTTAAATAGTTTCTTTTGTTTAGGGTTATGATTAGTTTTTGATATTGAATAAAAGAAAATAAAGCTTTATTTTTCTCTAAGAATTGCCTCATTGGAATTCTTATGATATTTCTTGTTATTTAATTGCTTGGCCATTACGATCCGTTATTATTTGGTATCAGAGCTTCTGGTATTAACGGCCGAACGACTACGTGGAAGACGTCTAGTTCGTAGATCCGCTGAACTTGTCAAGTATTAATTTGTCAAACGCTATTTATCAGTATTCGTATGGATTGATGTGGTTGAAAAAAGATGACATGATCGAGAGGAGTAAATATAGTTTGGTTCGTTTTTTGAATAGTGACAATTATGTAGTTGGGAATATCTATGCACAAAAGGTCATGAAATTGGGTATGAAGACAATTAAGATACGTGGAAGAGTATTCAATAAGAAAGAGAATTTGATGCAAGGAGTACATGTTTGTATGATAAAAGTCAAGGGAATGGTGAAATTAAAACAAGACTTGAGGTCGAGTCATTCTCAAGAATGATAGGATGATGCAGTTTTTAAAGTTTGGGGTTTATTTTGCACAATTTTAATTCCTGTATTATTTTGCATTATTTTCAAGCTACCTTATTAAATAAATAGCATCTTTTCTTTAGGGTTAGAGTTAGACTTTGATTGAGATTAATAAAAATAAAGCTTTGCTTTTCTCTAAGAATTGTCTCATTGGAATTCTTATGATCTTTCTTGTTATTTGATTGCTCAGCCATTACGATCCGCCGTCGTAATGGCTGAGCAATCAAATAACAAGAAAGATCATAAAAGTTCCAATGAGGCAATGCTTAGAGAAAAACAAAGCTTTATTTTCTTTATTCAATATCAAAAACTAATCATAACCCTAAACAAAAGAAACTTTTTAAACTAAAAAGATAGCTTGGAAAGAAAGCTAGAAAACTAATACTCCCTCCGTCCTAAAATGTTTGTTAACAAACAAGAAACACACATTTTAAGAAAAGTGCATTTATTACTCTTGATTGTCAATAGAATTTCAACTTTACAATTTTCAAGTATTTTGATTGGTTGATTTTGAAAGTGAGCAATAATTTTGGGACAAACATAAATAGAAAGGTGGACAAACAATTTGGAACGGATGGAGTAATTAAAATAGTTTATCAGCGACTGCGCTACCAACAACATGGTGAAATACGTCACGTGTACTCTCGCCGACAAGGCGTTGACCTGGTGGAACTCTCAGGTCCAAATCCTCAGACGTACAACTGCTTACTCTATCTTGTGTGAGACTTTGAAACAGATGATGACAGAAGAGTTTTGCTCTCCCAATGAGGTTCAGAAACTCGAGACTGAACTGTGGAACATCCAAATGACCGGCACTGACATTACCGGTTATACAACTAGATTTCAAGAGCTTGCACGTCTTGTGCCCCCACATGGTGACTCCTGAGAAGGAACGCATCAAACGATACATCAGGGGTTTGGCCCCACAAATCAGAGACATGGTGATGTCCTCCAAACCAACTACCTTTAGGAGCGCAGTTGATCTGGCTCAAAGCTTGACTGACGACGCGGTCCTAATCGGAACTCTGAAAGCTGCGTCAGGGAAGAACGAACCCAACCGCACTGATGCGGGCGAAATTGGAAACAATAAGCGCAAATGGAACAACGAGGGTAATGACCGTCAGGGTCAACAAAACAGGAACGTGGGAAACACCCGAGCCTACGCTGCAATCGCTAACACTGAAACAAAACCTTATCTTGGCAAGAGGCCCAAGTGTGGAAAGTGCGGAAAGCACCACGAGGGAGATTGCTTCTTCTGTGATAACTGCAACCGATTTGGACACAGAACCCAGGCATGCAGAACTCATCCCGCAAACAATGAGCAATGAAACAATGGGTGTTTCAGGTGCGGCGACACGACCCACTACCGAAATCAATGTCCACAACTCAACAACCAAAACAATAACAACCGCAACACCGAAAACAACAATCAGAACAACAACAACCGCATAGCCAACAACAAAAACGCTCGCGGACGCGCATACATCATAGGGGCAAGGGACGCACAACCAGACCCCTATGCCAACATTGGTACGTTTTAATGAACTATTACGTTTTAACGTTATACTATTTGAATGTCGATTCAAACCTAACACTTGGTAAACTTTGACCACTCGTCGAACGCATAACTTATCAAACTATACCGCGAGTATACATGAACCGTTAGAACTTTGTGGCAACATAGAGCTCCACGCAAACTATTATTATTATTAACAACGTGACTTTTCGGAAAATATACGCGACGGGCGTTCCAACTTGATTTTAAATCTCGGGACGAGATTTCTCTAACAGGGGGAGAATGTGACACCCCGCAATTTCAACATAATTATAAACGTAATTTGCACGCATTTTTAGGCTAATTCCCTACTTTGAGTGAATTCACAACACATTTTAGAGGTAAGTCTAGCAAAGCCCATCTAGATAATACGCGTAGTATTACACATTTCGTAATTAGTTGGAATTACGTACAAAACATTTGGAACAAACGCGACAAAATATACGATCGTTGGAACGAAAATTATTTAATAATATGAAATTATTAAATAACGTTATTATTCATTAAAAATTATGTCGATAATATTCACATAGTATTTCGTATCAAACAAAACATATTCTGCGCAACAAAACATATCCGTAAAACTGAAACAAATTAAAGTTTAAGATCTTTACAAACTCAACTAGATTAGTTTATAAATATCTCAATTAAAAATGTAATAGGATACGCATTTAAAAATTACTCATTTAAAAACATTTTAATATTTAACAATCGGGGAAACGAACACCACACGGAACGGGATCACGGGAGACGAAAAAGGGAGACAAAACCCCCTCATCATCCCCTCCTCTCTTTCATTTCCCACCAATCTCTTTCACTCTCTTTACCCTCATTCCTCTCATCTCTCTTTCTAAACATACTTCCACCACCCACTTTGAGCACCGAAAACTACCACGAAACAACCTCAAATCACATAACTCATTTAGAGAAAAACGATCACGACAATGACATCTACACTTCCATCTTCTCGGATTTTCACGGCGACAACTTTGTAAGAACCCGACAATCCCGCAAACTCTTAGATTTTGCTATTTTCTTTGATATTTCTTGTTTATGATACTTAATACAACATGTTTTAGTGTTCTCAACAACTGAAAACGCCCAAAACTCGAACTAAAACTCATTTTTGAAGCTTAAAATCGTTGAACAGCCAATTTCGCGAGCTGAGATCCAATCTCGGTTCGGTTCAATTCGCGGACTCGGTTCGCACCGCAGACTCGGTTCGGTTCGCGGACTCGGTTCGTAGAGCAACCTCGGTTCGGTTCGCGACCTCGGTTCGGTTCGCGGACTCGGTTCTCACCGCAGACTTGGTTCGGTTCACGGACTCGGTTCAGTTCGCAATCTCGGTTCGGTTCGCGATCTCGGTTCGGTTCGCGGTCAACTTTGATCAACATTTTTCAGCACTTTGAAATTTACTTAAAATGGGTACCAAATGATGATAATTAATTAATATGATATTAAACCAATGTAAGAACGGTTAACACACATTTTTATGAGTATATAAATGAATCGAAACATAATAATAATGTTTTTGAGAATTATTATTACACACCGTCACCAACGGGCCGTACATGTTTTCAAAACTACAAAACTGAACGATAAACGAATACTTGGACATAATCTAGTTACGTGGACACTAGCATGGATGGTCAAACTAAGACATCCACATACTTATCAAATCTCATACGTTTAGGACGTTAGGAGACTCCGGACTATACTTGGGCTTTAGGATTTGCTAGCACTCGCACATTACTTAACTCAACAGGTGAGTTCACAGCCCCTACTTTTACTGTTTTAACTGCTTTTGAACAGGGGTGGAAAACATAGTCAACTGATTTTACTTACATGATTGTATACTTGTGTTACTCGAACGATTAGAGTACTTTGAACTGTTAAACTCTTACACGAACTGATATTATGAAATAACGTTTTCATACTACAAACTATTGCAAACGGGTTATACTACAATTGATAAACCGGGGAACGACCGGTACTATTTTGAAAACGTTGGAGAACGACCATCAACACTTTTACTAAACTGATTGAGAAGTCCCTACGTCTTGGGCACGCATACAAAGTCCTTACTTCTTGGGTAACTAATGGGTCCTACTGACATGGACCAGATCCTACAGACATGGATCAAGGGACACTGACACTCCCTACTATTTGAACCCTACTGACATGGGTACTAGATCCTTCCTACAAGCAACAATTATGATACTGACATTTCTACGATCAACTATTAGGATACTGACATTCCTACGAACAACCATTAGGATACTTACATTCCTACAAATACTAATAGGATACTGCTTTCCTACGAATCTTAAACTATATTTTGGGTAACATCCCACGTAACTCCATCTTTGGGCTACATCCCACTAAACGTAGACATTGGATAACACTCCACGAAACTTTATTTGATCGTGATGACGATAACGATTTGTGAACGCTTTGAAACAACTAACTATTATTGTGAACATAAAACCTGTGAATTCACTCAACCTCGTTGTTGACTTTTACTATGTTTTTCAGGGAATTAGCTGCATGTAAGACATCCTACATACATGGAACGTAGGCGACCCCCGAAGGAATAGGATGCCAACTTTTGACAACTAGATTTCTTTTATATAACTAAGCTGTTTAGTCATATTTACGAAATCTACTTTTGTAACTTAATTACTTTTCAACTTGTACGATTCGATGAATCGTAAACTTTGTAACTATTACTTTTGGCATCTTAATATATTAAGTTCTATTGTAATCATAAGCTCTGATATGTATGCATGTACTGTGTATTGTGGCACTCCCCATACTTAACTAAATGCTTCCGCTAAACTAAATCAACGAATTTTGGGGGTGTTACATTGACCTTGTGTGCACATACCGTATTCCCAACTAGATAATTTTCCCCAATGAAAATACTAACTGAACAATATTTACTCATCTCGATAATGTAATATATTTTAACCCTAATCAACCCGTACGAATTTTGATAAATGATGTTTGACAAATAGTTTTGTATCATGACACGATCACCATACAAAATGTCATCATCGTTACGCTTGTCTTCTTCATCGATATTGGTATCATAAGTAGGATCCGATTCTTCCTCAATAATAATTTTTTTTCCTCGTTATCGGTATCATAAATTGGCAACGAATTTTCTTCTTCCAACATGTTTTCTTCCACAAACACATCCCAAATAGGGTTATCATCGTATCCTCCCCTTTTCCCCTTCTTGAAAAAGACTCGTCCTCGAGTCTTTGTTGTTCTGAAAAAAATCATAATTGTTGACAAAAGGATCCTCCTCTTCTTCCTCCCCTATGTCCCAAATGATAGGTTCAGATTCGGTTTCCTCCGTCTCTAAAGGATAGTATTTAGGATCCTTACCGGCGAACTTAGGAGTCAAAACTCGCCTCTCAAGACTGCATAAGGAACCATGATAGTTTGGATGGACCTTACCGACGCACTCAGATTACAACGCAACTTGCTTCCCGAGACTACATAAGGGTTCCTTCCGAACGCCTCCACAGTGGTTCCATTGATCACAAATGAAAAAATTAGGCTTTCCACCATCTAGGGTTTCCCACATTCGTTTAGATCTTGTAAACTTCCGTCGGCATTCAAACTCTTGAATATGTTGTTTGAGGCGTGCAATCTCCACGTCACACAGATAGGGTTTGTTGCCTACTTCGGCGGATCTACGAACTCGGTGTCTTCCACGTAGCCGTTCGACCATTAATATCAGAAGCTTTTATACCAAATAATGGCGGATCGTAATGGCCGAGCAATCAAATAATAAGAATATTTATAAAAATTCAAATGAGGCAATTCTTAGAGAAAAACAAAACTTTATTTTTATTAATCGCAATCAAAATCTAACCCTAACACTAAACAAAAGATGCTATTTATTTAATAAGGTAGATTGAAAAAAAAGCAAAATAATAAATGAATTAAAATCGTTCAATACTTTTAAAACTGCATCATAAACAAATATATCAAGTGTACAATATGTAACATCAACCAACGGAAAAACATAATTACGAACGGGCCTATTACGTGTGGTTACAACGGTTACCTAATGAAGTATATGTTACACAATATAAACTTTTATAAACTTCTGAAGCATGTCGGCATAGTCACAAATTTCTTAATATTATAATTCTATATATATAAAAGTTACTCTCAGTTTTACAATTGTTAATTTGACGTTTTGATTGTGACCGATATAAACCAAATAAAGTGTATATGTATGTGCGTTAATTTACTAAATGTTATCAATAAACGTATGTAATTGATAACCCGACTTTATTCATCGAATAAATTCATTGTGTTTTAGTAAAACTCAAAACAAATGTTTATGGTATGTTTTAATTAAGATGTTCGAAATGTGGCTATAAACTGATAATCTCGTAACGACAACTGACTCTTGATAATAAAAGTTTGTGTGAAAGTAGAGAGGTATTTAGTATCTATTTCAAGTTCTGATTACTTATTTCATCATCTTCTACCAACAATAGATCGGCATTTAAACGAAGATGTATATAATATATAATGTGTATGTCTTACGCAAACAAGAGGTTGACTATATAACCATTTATGAAAATGTCATACAATTATCATACTTAGAGTGTAGTTATTATCTAATGTCACTATAATAATATTACAAACGAAACGAAGTTTATAATAATAATAATTAATTAAAATGTTAAAAATTCCGAGTTGGCTAGTTCAATGATTTCATGGAATGAAGTCACGTTCAGTGCACGTGATGGTTTTGCGTTTGGACTTTGGAAGGTGGGAGTCACGTGCATGTCTCGTTTTCGTGTAAATTAAATAGTATTTTATTTTATTTATCATTAATTTTTTATATAAAAAGGGAGTAAATTAATAATAGCGTTGCATGAGTTGTAAGCAAAAAGGTTGCTTGGTCGTGGTCCACCACTTTCAACGGGTTTCCACTTTCGACACGTTAACGTCCATTATCGACCCTACGTTAAAACACAACCTAAGGCTAGGGCCGTAAGACTCGTGCCAAACGGTAAAGTAGGCTCCAATTGATGGAACCAACGTCGTATGCACGGATCGTAAGTTGTGCTCTTCGGTTTCGCGACGGAGAAGAGAGAGACGAGGATGTGGGGTCAGTTTCAATATTTTGTGTGTGTGTAACATTCGAATGCAAAAAATCTAAAAAAATGAAATAGCCGTTTGGGCCAACAACGGTAAATGATAGCCGTTCGGTTATTTTTAATTCATCTATTCAAATTTAATTGCCTTACGTAATGTGTTTAACCTTAGTATCTATCTCGATAAATGTTATTCACATTAAGGACGTTTTGTTCTATAAGTTAGATTTCGTATAACATCTATCTTTTGGTAATGTGTTACTTTGTATGTTCGTTCGTTTATGTGAACAAACATATCCTTAACAAACATATCCTTTTAATGAAAGAACATGAACAATGAAATATATTTATTTATTTGTTCGGTAAATCTTTTTGAACAACCACGAACAGGCTATGCTCATATTTGTTCGGTTAGATTATATGCCTATTGGAAGGTGTGTCATAAACAAGGTATGATGTAAGTGGGTGTTAATCATTGTTTATTTTGAAATAGTTATATGTATCTTTTACAATTAATTATTTGTATGATAAGCTGACAAGCAATACTGGTAACAATATTACGTCTACACGGTAAATAACTAGAAGAATACTCGCGCAATACAGCGGGTAATAATTTCCGTTTCGATGATGAATTAGTTCATGTATCACTTATATATATTTTATTTTATTCACCTACAAAGTTAGTAAATAGTAGCTTAAAGATTTAATAGAAAAACATATTACGATTTTAAAAATGGAAAATAGTAATTTCAGAGTTCATTATAATCGGTATGAAGATATATTATAGTTGGAGCATACTATATATTTACGTTATAAGTTTATACATAAACGATTAAAGTTTTTACGTTATTATTTCTATTGGGTTATAAACCATATGCATATATTAGTTGATTATGATCAAATTTATTCTTTTACATATGATCAAATTGATGAGGGTATATTAACTTGTATTGCTTATTGCATTAATAAACTATTAATTCGAATTAACCATCAAAAGGGTAAATTTAAAGGTATATAGTATAGATAATATAAAGGTATATAATATAGATAATTTAAGGGTAGGGAAAAAAATTATAGCTCTCTTATTATGAGTTTAATAGTTGAAAAGTTTTTCTTTAAAGGTCTTTGGCTTAATGGTATCGTGATGATCCTTCCAATCAAAAGGTTGGGGGTTCAAGTAATGTGGATGAGACAAATATATATATATATATATATATATATATATATATATATATATATATATATATATATATATATATTAATGTAAATATTCGTGGTATTAGGGTGAGTGAATACTTGCATTTTTAAAATAAAAGATAGACGCAAAGTTTTCAAGTGTAGTATAAAATATAATTATACTATGTAAAAATATTATATTTATATTAAAAAGGAATTGTAACCGACATTTAAATTTTTATCATTATAGTATGTCAGTTACATAATTTATGAAAAATCAAATATATTTAGAGTTGTATAGTTTTCAAAACAAAATTGATTATGATATAGTAATAACTAAGTGCATTAATTTAATTATTAGATATTATAATGATTATAATTTATTAAATAAGAGAAGAATAAAATAGTGAATTACTATTACTCCGTTTAAGATATTGTGCCAAATGCATTAATAAGTAGTAAGGTAAGATAAGATATGATAAGATAAGATATAATAGAGTAGTTAGAGATCTATTTTTATTATAATTATTACGAATTACGAATTTTTTTTTTTTCCAATTGTAAAAAACTACATCTATTCATTTGATGCTAACTTGTCACCAAAATCTTATGAAATGAAATAGATATTATAATTCAGCAAATTATGCCAAATAAACGAAATCCTTTGCATTTGTCCTTAAATAAACTCCAAAAGACAGAACTAAATTCAACATTTAAATAAGACTAACGTTATTCGAATTTGGGTTGCCGAATAAACTTTAAATTTGGATTATTTGAATTCAGATTCAGATTAGATATTCGAGTTAATTATTTATGATACCCCTTGAATAAACGGTGACTATTAATATAGTCAAGACCATTTATTAATACTTTAAGGTTGTGTTTGGATTAAGGAAATGCGAATAAGTGGATGTGAATAAAAAGGATATAAGACTGCTTTCAATCGTGGTTCAAATTGGTGCATCAGTTTATGTCAAATTAGTGCCAAGTCAACACTGTTAAAAAATGACACTACACTACCAATAACAAACATTACTTCAGTTTTTTCCAGACCCACATTTACCAATATAGCTTTATATTTATACACTAAACAAATAAACAAAAAAAAAAGTGATGTCCGTCGATTTGACGACGCAACCAAACCGACGCTCAAAGTGACGGAGAGTGCCATCAACGTTAGAAAAGTGACGCTCAACTGACGCCAAAACTGATACTCCGTTGGGAGCATTATAAGGATACTATTTAGAATTAAACCCTTAAAACAATAATTTTTCTATCAAATTAGAATTTATAGTAATTTCTATGTACACCCCAAACATTACCTAACTAAAATAAAGTTTGAAGGTTGTAGAAATCACACCTGAATTGTAACATCCGTATAATAGTACGGGTAAATGAAAAAGGTTTTTTCTGTACATGTTATTTGGGATGGTGAATATTTTTACTAAGATGTGTTCTGATTAATCGGGGTATTGCATGACTGTTTTTTACCATTTCCCTAAACACCTAAGTTGCGCACATAGTAAGGTTTGAACCACGACTTCTTACGAGGATATCAGTACGCCAAGCTTACACTCCGTACCATCTTGATGATCAGACAAAAGCAAAGTCATCGATTGGCACAATGGACAACATGATTATTTTCCCCGATTAGTACGAGAAGAAGATTTATAAATCCTTCGATCATAATCGTATATCAATTCCAATGTCGCGTAGATCAGTTGATGACGGGTGAGATATCTTTGTCACAATAAACACCAGGTGATGAGTTCAAACCCTCACACCTCATAGCCATAACCACCGAATGAGACATGTATACTTTAAATTTTGGCAGTCGATCGTAGACCGGTCTGGGTAGCCGACTTTTCCCACAATATTCGTATATTTATATCTAAAGCGTCAATTTTCTTCTTCAAAATCGATCCAAAACTATCAATCATCAAACAACCACTTTTACCATTGTGTCACCTCATTTGGTGGCGGCTAATTGATATGCGACCCTTACTCGATCTCAGTTCTTAGATCCAACTATGAAAACAACATATTAGCAAACAAACAATTTTCGCATATCAAATATCAAAAAATCAACCCTGCCCCACCCATTTACCCACCCTCACCCACCCCACCCTACCCCACACAACGACTAACGTATGTACATCTCAAAACATATTACAGATTTAATTACAGATTCATTCATTTATTATTTCCATTTTCATTCATTAATTTAACGTATATGCAGAAAACCCAACACATATACTAGTTAAATCAAGAACCTTTGTCTCCTTCAACAACACCATCCTTATTCCGCAATTCTTGGTATTTTTTTATTTATGTGATTATTTATTTATAGCTTGATGATTCATTAATTGTGTTGTAGTACTAATTACATAAATTGCCTTGACCCTTTTCTGCAATTTTACTCAATCTAATAATGACATGTGTATTGAGTTTAATGGCGATATAAAGGTACTGACTTTATAGATCTTTATTCATATGCTATATGTTTTAAGGTACCCCATATGTACTAATTCATCTTCCATTAAAGAGCTTGGGTGAATTTAATTTTTTTTCTTTTATTGGTATTTTGAATTTGGTGTATGTATTGGTTTAAAATGCAATGATTTTGTTGATTAATGTGATTGATGACTGGGATTTTAATTTGTGATTTATTCCACTTAGAGTTTGATATTAAAGGTGTTAACTTTGTTTATAATTTTAACTTGCTCCACCCTTTTCTGATTTTTTACTCAATTGTGTGATAATATGAGTGTTAGTTTGAGTTTGAATGACCACCTTTTGCTTTCTTTATAATGTTATGTGTTCTTGCATATTTTTTTGTATACATTTTAGTTTTTTAGATCTTGTCTTTTTGAGGTACCCCATTTGCTCCATTATCATAAAAAGTTAGTATTTGACCTAGTTATTCTTACTTGCACATTTAACACCTGAGTTGGTTTTTATCATCATCTTCATATGGTTGTTTGAAATTTGAATTTAATGTCATGATCTTTCAAGGATGTAATTGATTTTTGCTTAACTTGATTGACCAACTGGTGTGCCTTGTGAATTCAATTTCAAAGTTTATGTTTCTATCTCACTAGTGATAACACATTTTATTACTGACTTTTGTTTCAGAGAAGTGGAGTTCATCTGTAAATGCTAAAACCAAGAACTCAGCGGCCAAACAGGCCGAATTCGTTAGGAGGTAATCTAACAATTTCAATTAACTAATATCTTAATATTAATTGTCAATTTGTCATCTTATCTTCCTTGTATTCTTTTTAATTGGGTGTGGAATGTTTCTATTTGACTTTTTCTTCCTCGTTATGAACCATTGACTTGATATAAACTAAAACTAAGTGCATAAAGTCCAAACAGGCTGGCCGGCCAGCTAGATGATAATTATTGTCTTTGGTCTAAATTACTTTGTTGAGTATTTAGAGTGTTTGAAGTTATTTTTACTTTGCTGTGATTGTCAGGCATGGATTTTGTCGATCCAGTGAAGAAGAGTGGTGTCGTAAGAAAGGTTATTGTTGCTGCGTGTCTTATAGCAATATGTATTGCAATAATCAAGATATCCCCAACTTTCAGCACCCCAAGTCCAGTAAGTAAAGAGATACATCTTTTTTGGTCATCTGTTTTTGACTTTCCTCCTCCTCTAATCATAAGCATACAGGGGGCTTAGAATAGAAAGCTTTAATTAAATCGAGTTTTATGTCTTTATAATGTTGATTTGTCATAGTTCTGAGTATCTGACAATTTCTAGCGTTTCTTGTTTTGAAGTTCTCCCGTCATGAATCAGGGATTACTCACGTCTTAGTAACTGGAGGTGCCGGCTATATCGGTTCTCATGCTTCACTACGTCTTCTAAAAGATTCTTACCGTGTCACTATAGTGGTATCTCTCTAATTTATATTTAATTTTAATATCTGTAATGTTATCGATGAAGTACTAATAGTTGAGTTACAAGATCCCACATTTATGATAAAAAAAAGTTAGGTGCATCTAATGTATTTCTTTGGTGAATTGGGTTCATCTTGTCCCATTTAAAGTACTTGAAATACTTGAATATGTGATTTTCATGTGTATACATACATACGTGTGTATATCGGGTTTAACATCGTAATCTCTTAATTTTGAGTATTAAAATTATATATATACCCCTCTTTAACTACATACCCCGTTATAAAAAATTCTTAAAAATTGCAGGTATATACATATTACATTCACACGTAAAATTTTCATTACGAAACTAAAACTAAACGAAAACCATTTCTATTGAACACAACATTTTTAATATTTGACCATATAATAAATCTTACAACCACATATCCAAGGATTCTACACACTGCTTACTAGGCAGTAATACATATGTGTGTGACACTCGCTACAAGTATCTATTCGGAACATTCCTTTGTTCCTGGATTATCGGTAAGTAATGGCATTTTTTTGTATGTATATGATAGGACAATCTCTCCCGTGGAAACCTAGGTGCAGTTAAAGTTCTTCAATATCTATTTCCAGAACCAGGGAGACTTCAATTCATTTATGCAGACTTGGGGGATCCGAAAGCTGTATCCTTTGAAATGTAGGCTGCACATGATATGTACTAGAGTAATATTAATTGCACAAACAACCATACACGGATATGTCTTGTTTCCTTGATAAAAAAATTTCAGGTAAATAAAATCTTTTCGGAAAATGCATTTGATGCGGTGATGCACTTTGCAGCAGTTGCATATGTTGGGGAGAGTACCCTTGATCCCCTAAAGTAAGTATGCCCCTGTTTTTAAGATGCATCTGTTATTCATTTATAGTATCGTTGATTTGATTAAAGGTGGCAAAATGGGTGGGTTGGCTGATGAACATTTTTTTAGTGCATGCCAAATTGAGCCCGGATTGGATTGTTCTGATACATGAACGTCTTTCTCTCCCTAATTTTTCCTCCTGAGATCTATAATTGATTATCGTATTAAATATGATAAAAACTACAGGAAAATTCTCCAAGGAAAGTCTGATTCTAGAGGGAAGTTAGGAAGATTCGTTGATGAATGTTTTTTCATATTCACCAACGAACATTAAAGGCACAATTTTCTTTGATATTCATTGAAATATATGAATAATATTATCTGGTAATAACAGTCTTTACCAATGAATAGTATAGGGAAAAAAAAATATTTGTTGGTGAATACTTTTGGCAAATCCACCAATTAATATCAAGGGAGGATTTTTCCAATCAGCCTTTAATATTCACCGGTGAAGCTTAAAAAAATTTGTTTTCTCTGTATCAGCCCCCCAAAACTATATTATTACAGTGATCGTTTAACTTCGAAACATTTAGGAGGTTTATGCATCATCAATACAATTTAGGTGACTCTTGACGTGTAAATGCAATCTAGGAAATAGTTTTGCTTTCTATTTCTCACCTTAAATATGGTCTGCCTAATCTGCATTTTTGTCGTAATGCAGATATTACCACAACATCACCTCGAATACCTTGGTGGTATTAGAGGCTATGGCTGCACATAATGTGAATACTCTGATATACTCAAGTACGTGTGCGACATACGGGGAGCCAGATAAAATGCCCATTACAGAAGAAACCCCTCAGGTACTCTTGAGTAAACAGTTAGGCTTGTTTATGGTGCAATGTGTATTATCTTTCTTAACAATTCGTTTTTTATTGTGTATTCCAGAACCCGATTAACCCGTATGGTAAAGCCAAGAAGATGTCTGAAGATATTATCTTGGATTTCCATAAGAACTCAGACATGGCGGTCATGATCTTAAGGTTAGTATTTCCGTATCTGGATATGTTTTTGTAAAGTATTGGGTCAAGTGTTTCAAGATTATCCAATTTTGTATAAAATTGCGCTGTTTGTATTTAACTTTAGAAGTTCCATCATGTCTATCAAACTTTCAATTATTGCTATTATGTGTATCCGATGACTTCATCACGTAACTGGTACCATATCACCGGCTACAAGTCATTAGAGGTCAGATACATACAATATCGATAGAATGATACGCATAATAGCATCTCTTAGAGTTGGATACATACAATAGAATTTTAGGTAAAGTTTGATACTTTGATACATAATGAGTGCTTGAAAACCTTTTGATTACATGTATATTATTTATTAGTAAATAAGTAATTTTTACTAATTATAATGACTCAATTGACAAAAGAAAGTAGTTTAAGGTTTTTTTCTTGAATGTGCAGATACTTCAATGTGATAGGATCAGATCCAGATGGAAGGTTAGGAGAGGCTCCAAGACCAGAATTACGTGAACACGGAAGAATATCGGGTGCATGCTTTGACGCAGCTCGTGGAATTACCAGCGGTCTCAAGGTTGGTTTCTTTCAATCTAACATCATCAGACACTTCAGTTAAAGATGGTTTATAGTTCGCCTTTTTTTCCCCCTCTTCATACAAACCAAATATAAGATCATTTGGTGGAATATTTGTGCAACTGAGTAAAAATTCCTGCATGTAGAGTTTGTTTATGTAGCCACCCTGCCTAGTGTTTTGTCAATCAGTTTGCCTAATCATCTTGCTTTTTGGCCACAAATCCATATTTCTCGACGAATTTACTTTTAATTCACACCCAAATTAACACAATGCCACTTAATATGGGTGACTTATGTTTGGCCAAAAAGTAGGGCGATGGCAAATGATGGTGAGAACATGAAGCGTAGTCACCCAAACTTTACAAGTTTCAAATGAAAAAGAAACTGATATCTTTCATAATATGTTGGTAGGAAGATATTGTTTTTCTTGCCTGTAAGTGTGTTCTTCCGTATATTTTAGAAAAGTATAGTCACTACACAATATTTCAGCAGTAGCCATCCAAAGTATGCTTTAAATAGTTTCAACTTATTTCCAAACAGTGCTTAGAGCAAATAATGATTAAGTTGTGTTTGGATTTGTGTTTTGCAACTTATTATCCGATAATTGCAAACTTGTTGTCCCAATAATCGGAATTCAATGTTTGAGTGAAGTGATTCTGATTTTTATTCTGAAAAATAATCTGTTTGGATTACTACAACTTCATACAAGTAAGGCACATAAAAACACCATCTCATACAGTTTGTTATATTGTAACTCATTATCTCATTCTGTGTATTGGAAATCACATAACCACTTTTAAAAGTAATCTGTTTGGATTACTACAACTTCAAATGTTGACTCATATCGTGGTTGCTTGTATAATACAGGTTCGAGGAACAGACTATAAAACCACAGACGGAACATGTGTACGTGATTACATCGACGTTACTGATCTAGTAGATGCTCATGTAAAAGCTCTCGAGAAAGCCCAACCCGGGGAAGTTGGGATCTACAATGTTGGTACAGGACGAGGTAGATCAGTTAAAGAGTTTGTGGAAGCGTGTAAAAAGGCAACCGGGGTGGCTATAAAAGTTGACTATTTACCACGACGTCCTGGTGACTATGCTGAAGTGTTTAGTGATCCATCAAAAATACTTCGTGAACTCAACTGGTCAGCCCAATATATAGATCTTGAAAAGAGCTTACGAGTTGCGTGGAGGTGGCAAAAATTGCATCTCAATGGATACGGGCCATCAAAGGCTTCGCTTTAAGCGTTACTCCACTCATTATGGTTTTTTTTACTTGTAGAAAACAAGTTAATGCACATTCTGTCTCGTGATCACCATGGTGTAGTCGAAGCTGGTTGAAGTTTCACTCGATTTTGGCCAGGAGCAGGGTTATCGTTATATTGAATAGTATCTTATGCATTAAAAGTTGTAAAAATCAGTTTAAGATTTGGGAAGGGCTATTGATCTTTTATCATTTGTTGGATTAGGGTTGAAGTTGTATGAGAGCAACCCATGAGAGATCTGAATAATGCTGGTTGTAGTTTCATTATTAAATACCGCTATATGTAAGATTCAACTTTATGGTTTATACATACTATATGAGTTAGTAGAGTTTTATACCTACATATTTTTTAATGGTGTTTGCATTTTGATTTCATTTTAAGGCATATACTTTGTATGTAATGTAATGATCATTTATAATAGGGAAATTAAAAATAATGCCCTTTTTTTTTAAGTATTATTTCGATTTGCCCTTTCCGAAAAAAAAATTGACGATATACCCCCTCCAGTCGCAAGAGAAAAAAAAATTTGCGACTGGAGGCCTTGCGTTTTGCGACCGGACGTGTTTTACCCGTGTTTTGCCACTACGACTAGTGTTTTGCTACTACGATACTTACATTCGCAAATTTTTTTTTTGCGATTTGCGACTGCATCTAGGTCCGGTCGGAAATTTTTTTAAAAATTTGCGACTGGCTTATTTGGCCGCACGATCTCGTGTTTTGCTACTACGATACGTGTATTCGCAATTTTTTTTTTTTGCGATTTGCTCCCGGATCAAGTCCGGTCGCAAATTTTTTTTTATTTTTGCGACTAGCTTATTTGGCCGCACGATCTCGTATTTTGCTACTACGATACGTGCATTCGCAATTTTTTTTTTTTTGCGATTTGCTCCCGGATCAAGTCCGGTCGCAATTTTTTTTTTTTTTTTGCAACTGGCGACTGGCTTCATTTGGCCGCACGATCTCGTGTTTTGCTACTACGATTAGTGCATTCGCAATTTTTTTTTTTTTGCGATTTGCTCCCGGATCAAGTCCGGTCGCAAATATTTTTTTTGTTTTTGCGACTTGCTACCCCAGTCCCAATTTTTTTTTTGATCGATCTCGTGTTTTGCTACTACGCTTCGTGCATTCGTAAATTTTTTTTCTTGCGACTTGCTCCGCTCCCGGATCAAGTCCGGTCGCAAATTTTTTTAAATTTTTGCGACTTGCTACTGCCTTAGTCCCAAAAAATTTTTTTCAAAATATATCCATAAAAAACAAAAACCCTCGTATGCTAACTTGCGATTTGTGATTTGCGACCTAACTTATCCAGTGTGGATAAGATTTTAGCTTAGATTTTCTGACATTTGATTGATTTTGTCGGTGGCCTTATCCATTGTGGATAACCTTTTGGGTAGGATTTTCTGACATTTGTTAAGATTTTCCAGATTTTTCTGGATAACTTTATCTTGAATGGACTTCACTTTTAAATAAACCTCATAACATCAGTATACATTCACCTCACATCATATCCTGAAAACATTTTCCCTTCGTATTATCCATTTGTATTTGAAAAGAATTTGGGCAGACATTCCATATAATGTAAAGGTACAACTTTTGATCCTTCGTAGTTTTATTTACGTTGATTATGGAGAAGTTCAAAATTTATATCTGTAATGGAGGTCGTTTTGAATATATTAACAACATGTCGGTGTATATGCCAATAGAATGTAGTCGAGTGCCATTAAAACTTTCCGTGGCACCGAAAAAGCCCATGACATGCAAAGTTTTGTTGAAAAATGTTTTAAAAAAAATTGGTCTACCACTTGATGCTCGGGTTTGTCTGAAATATAAGGTAGATCAGTATGTGATTGATATTAATGATGATGCTGATGATTTTGGAGAATTTTTGTGTCATGCAATAAACAATGCTCCGATAGAAATTTACATTGTCGATATTGTCTGAAATGTTTCGGGTATGGGTAGCAATCAACCTAGCAGTAGTAGTTCAGGTTTTCAACAACAATGTCAACGACAATTTCAACAACTACAAACTCATGAATACAATCAACAACACCAATATTAGTCATTTCAACAACCCTTTCAACAATTTCCATTCCAACAATTTCCATATCCATTTCAACCACAATATGAATTTCATTATCATGCTGCTCCACAAAACATGACGATGCACAAATATCCCACACAACACACCCAAGATATATCTTTTAAGGTAGATGAAGAAACCCAAGATGATTGTAAATATCATGAGGATGTTCACGATGATCATACTTTCACCGACCGGCTCAGCCGGCTCGGTAACCAATCTCACAAGCACCGGCTCAACCGGCTCGGTAAGCACTCTCTCAGCAACCCCACCCCCTGGCGCCACCGGCTCAACAATCTCATCATCGGCTCCCAAATCAACTGGTGGTGGTTCCTCATGCTCCTCCTCATGCACCTTCAAAGGTTTCTTCATCAGTCGTTTCAGATGTGTCGGTGTAATAAACGGCGATAGTCAAGCCGGAGCACGTCGACGATCTCGCATACTTCGGCGCAACCCATGTGCAACCGAGATCTTGCTTGCAGAAAAAAGCTGGGTGTCAGAAACATAACCCTCACTAACATAACCTCATCAACATAAGCCTCATCAACATCACCGTCATCACCAGCAGCCTGAAAAAATAATATGGAACGTCTTAAAACATAAACACCTTAATATATAAAAAGCTAGAATTAATCAACATTTTACCTGACGAGTCTCAACCATCTTCAATAACCGGTTTATAGTATCTTGTTGCTCGTCTACTCGCTGAACTAACGTGGAAATGCTCTCTTTCAGCGTCTGCACTTCATCTCGTAAGGAATCATAAGTCCCTGGCTGATATGCTGGCTGAGAGGCCTCACGGCGGCCTGTACCCAGAGAATCATAAGTCGCCTGATCGTCAAGAGTCGGATTAGATGTCTCGACATCCACCTTTTGACTGTTACGTGGCTTCTTCATCGGGCTCTCGCCAAGTACCTGGTCGTCAAAGTATTGACATCTATCAATCCACCATTGGCACTTCTTCTCATACTTATTTGGCTTCAAAGTTATCTTCGGAAGGTTCTCTGGTGGAGTATCCTTCTGCATAAAACGAGACATCAAATGTTGATAACATTTAAATACATTGTACATATATATAGATATAAATATATAAATATATATACATATATATATATATATATATATATATATTTCGAAAAAATTGAAAATGTCCTTTTTGAAAAATGGATAAACCAGCTAACATTTCAGCTTTTCCAGTGAACAAAATTCTAACAGTAACTTTATGAAACGAGGTACAATTGTCACCAATGCTAATACATACACATATTATTCAACTTTATATATACGAACATCGCCAAAAATAATCAACTATGTTAAATTAAAACTTACCGCAATGTTCAAAATCTGATCAAATTCTTTAAATTCAACGACCTTCTTTTTACGCACCCAGTATATCCCACGTGGAATTTGGTCTCGCCTAAGCCTAGTAGCAACTTTCTCAACCTGACGATAAAAGGCTTCCCAAATCAAACTCTTGAAACAATAATCAAAAAATAAATCAGCATATGATAATTGTATAAAATAACGCAAACATAAATAAATAACGTCATACTACCTTACACGCCCATCCGAAACCACTCAATGTGTACTTCATCCCTTCTTGACTCAACCGAGTCTCCAACCCCTTATCCAGCTGCTCGTATGTTCTGGGCCAAATAACATTACCCCACGGATAAGCGTCACAAACACCAAAATCCTCAACTAAATGCATATGATCATTCTCAACATTATGAACAACCTGCTTTCCCAAAAATCCTTTATATATCAGTATGAGCACACACAGACGCACACAATCATCATCGCTCAATTTCCGCGGCCCACTAAAAAAACCTTTATCGACAAACTTATCCTTAAGGTCCGATACACGAACACTGCGTTTCACAATTTCCGGGAATACACGCTCTCTAAATGTCGGGGTCTTAACGCGAGCCATATTTGGAATGTGATCTGCCATATTTTCATTGGGACCGAACCGTAAAGTTGTCACCAAACAAAACTCCCTGCGACCGAATCGTATAAAATGGTCATCCATTAAGGGGCACCTGAACCATAACTCATCTGCCTCCGCGCGAGGGTGCTTTAGCCCTGGATGCTCCTTTCTGCGATATTGCAACATATGATGGACAAAACCCGGGTCATTTTCCGGAGCCTTAACATCCAACCAATGGCCAAAACAATGATCCCGAAAAATCCTTTCTTGATTCTCTGTTAAACGTCCCCTTATATGGCTTGCAACAGTGAGTTGACTTTTCAAAGTCAATTTTGCACTGAAAATGTCCTGAAAAATAAACAATCAATCAACTAAACACACACACACACACATATATATATATACACTTAATTATATATATACTTACTTATATATTTATACCGTACACATCCATTACATCATTATACTTATATATATACTCACACTTATATATATATTTAACACATTATATATATATATATAACACTATATATACTATTATATGTACGACATCAAAACAAAACAAAAAAATCTCTTTTAAGTTCAATGTGTCCTAATTACGCAAATATATGTACGACATCATCTTTATATATATATATATATATACACACACACACACAAACACACATATATATATACTTAATTATATATATACTATCTTATATATTTATACGTACACATCCATTACATCATTATACTTATAAAATATACTCACACTTATATATATACTTATTACTTATACATACTTTATACTTATATATATCTACTTAACACATTATATATATATATAATACTATATATACTATTATATGTACGACATCAAAACAAAACAAAAGAATCTTTTTAAAGTTCAATGTGTCCCAATTACGCAATTATATGTACGACATCGAATTTATATATATACTTATATATATACTTATTACTTATACTTATACATACTTTATACTTATATATATATACTTAACACATTATATATATATATATATATATAATACTATATATACTATATATACTAACACTTTATACTTACATATATATGTATATACATGTAATACTATATATACTAATACATTATATACATACTTATATTACATACATACTTCTTATAAGACTATATAATACTATATATACTAATACATTATATACATACTTATATGCATACTTATATTATATAGATACTTCTTATAAGACTATATAATACTATATATACTAATACATTATATACATACTTATATTATATACATACTTCTTATAAGACTATATAAGACTATATATACTAATACATTATATACATACTTATATATTTTTATATACTAACACTTTATATACATACTTATATATACATATATACTAACACATTATATACATACTTATATATACATATATACTAACACATTATATATACTTATATTATTATACCTACATTATATATACTAAAACATTATATACATACTTATATATTTTTATATACTAACACATTATATACATACTTATATATACATATATACTAACACGTTATATATACTTATATTATTATACCTACATTATATATACTAAAACATTATACTAACACATATACTAACACATTATACTAATTTATATACACACTAGCATAAGATTATCCAAAAAAAAAACCGCACATCAAGTATTCGATGAAATGCCACAATGAAACTTCAAGAAAACTTAACACGGATAAGCATTAAAATTGAACCTTTTACTTCTATACACATACATATGCACATAAACATAATTTATAACGTAATTGTGAGCAAATTCATCAAAACCCGAAAAAGAAACTTGCACGCCAACTGTTCGATGAAATGCCAAAACGAAAGAACGACTTTAACTCATAAATCGGGCTTTAGACGCATATAATACACAATATAATACACATATAAATGTTGAATACCTGAGAATCGGCCATGTAATCAAGGTGGTGTAGCGAATTTGGCCGAATGCAAGTGGCGCGGTGGTTGTGGTGTGGCGGAGGTGGTGTCCCGGTCACGGAGGTGGTGGCCCGGTTTGGTTTAGTACGGTGGAGTTGGTGCGGACTTTGGTGGAGGATGGCGGTGGTCGGAAATCGCGAGGAGTTTTGCGATTTCCGAACGGGTGTGGCGAGAGGGGTGTGCTTTGTTTGGTTAGGTGTTTGGGTGGCTTAATGAAACACATATACCGACAAGTAGCATGCGGTCGCAAATCGCAAAAAAAAAAATCTTGCAACTGCACGTGTCGTAGTAGCAAAACACTAGTCGTAGTGGCAAATAAGCCAGTCGCAAATCGCAAAAAAAAAAAAATTTTGCGACTGCACGTGTCGTAGTAGCAAAACACTAGTCGTAGTGGCAAAACACGGATAAAACACGTCCGGTCGCAAAACGCAAGGAGTCCAGTTGCAAATTTTTTTTGCTCTTGCGACCGGAGGGGGTATATCGTCAATTTTTTTCCGAGAGGACAAATCGAAATAATACTTCAAAAAAAGGGCATTATTTTTAATTTCCCTTTATAATAACCTTAAAACTGTCTTAAAAAATAAATCACAAAAGAAGCACTTGTGCGATGCAAAAACTGAATCAACCACATACTAGCACAATACCCGCGCTATGCAGCGGAATACAAAGTTTGTTATAAATAGTGATTCGATCGGTTGCTATTCGCTGATGAATTATCTATTGTGACGACTCAAAATAACGATAGTTTTCTCCTATTCTTGATACAATATTAGTGAAGAGTGAAAAAAAGTGAAAAATGAAAAAAAATAAAAAATCATATAAGTTTATATATGGCAATGTTGAGTCTTAAATCTTAAAAATTTCTAAATATAAAATAGTAACATGCTTTATAAGTAGTTATAGATAATTGTACAGACATTGATGATACTATGGTCTGAATTATTTGCTGGATCATAGCAACCTTGTCATAACTCACAAATAGCGATCTTTGTATGGTCTGAATTATTTGCTGGATCATAGCAACCTTGTCATAACTCACAAATAGCGATCTTCAATGATTTTCGATAGGTTATTTATACTGAAACAACACAAAGTTTGATTCCATTTTCCTTGTTAGATTTTTACCAATTTCGTTTATAGGGAACTAGAAACACTTATTAATCACACAATTATACTTTCACTGTTACAACAACTGGTCAACTCTGCATCACTTATGTACTGGTTCAATCATAATTTTCTAGTATAAAGCAATAAGAACTGAGGTAACCATGAGTTGCTTCGTCGAATGATTTTCTCCTTTATTTTTGTTTCATAATGGTCAACCTATGTTAGTTGACATCATAATCATCTAAAAATGGTTCAATTAATGCAAGCATGAAACTACATATATTTAAACATTTTCGACAAATGACTTTTACATGTATTGCCAAATTACCACTCCCATATCGTGTAATATGATGTCATGCAAGAAACTTCACTAAATCGTATACGGGAGCAAAAAATGCAAATCCCAGATCTCTAACACAAAATCTGCATTATCTCAATAAAAATTTAGTGGGGTTTGATGTGGTTTACAGAAACATGACCAATAAGACACAAAAAACATTAGTAACAGTACCAGTGATAAAAAACATTGCTCAACCAACAGTTTGTACTGCTCTGTCGAAATTCTCTTCTGCAGTTGATCCCCGTTTAAGTAACATGTGTTCGGGATCGGCTAGTTTCAACTGGCTGCAAGAGCAAACATAAGAATCCAGCTTCAGTAAGATTAATGCTAATCCTGTTACTATTCAAAGGTGGCCAAAAGTGACGGGTCGGGAAGATTAGCTAACAGGTCGAAACTGCCCGAAATACTTTTTGTACAAGACTCTATAATGTATCATTAGTTTGTAAACCCTCATGACAGTTTTATTTTTATAAAAATAATGATAATGATTTAGAAGGTTTAATGTCTTTAAAAGCACACTTAGGGCGACTATAGCCCTATTTCTTTTTTAGCTGATTTATATTATTCTACCCATTTGACCTGTTTGAGATACAAAAATAACCTAATTGACCCATTCAAACTTAACGGGTATAAATAGCTACCTCTAACAAGATAATGACACGTGATGAAAGAGTAACAGAAAGACCACATAACAAGAGTCGTGGTTTCTGAATTCTCCTATATAACCCGCACAGATGAAAGTAAACCAAAGATAAATTTGAAGAAGGCAGATATTATAATTTTGGTTTCTTGTGACTTTTAAACCTCAATGGTACATATAGAAACATAGTTCATTGTGAACTATAACTGACAACATACCAAAGAAAATTAAACAAAAGGCAAGGCGGCAAGGAGCAGTGCTATCACAATGAGCATCAACATAATGATGTTAAAAAAGAAGACACTATCGGAAAGACAGAAACATGCAAAACCATAATGATGATGATTTAGTTTGGTTGAAGTGACGAGTGCTTTAACCAGACATGATTTTCTCAAGAACTTCTTGGTTGATATTATTCTTAATGTAATAATGTGTTACAACGAAACCTTCGTGGCTAAGATCTAACAAATTTTAAACTGTCCCCTATTTTATACTGGTTACACTTGAACTCAATGGCATTTTCACCCAGAATTATAGGTAACTAGCTGGTTGTTGACAGTATATCTCCTTAAATTAGTTTTAATCAATGTTACAATGAAAATGTGAGATTCAACAATTTAGATTTATAGCCAGATTCAAATACATGGGAAGGATTTTGTACTCAAACTATGCTAATACTGACTTGTAAAGTGTTTCGAGTCACAAATCAGAATGTTTACTTCCATCAACTGGTAGAAAGATGTGAATTCCATACCTTAAAAGCCGTGAAGCAGATTTACCAAGATGAAGACTGCATACAACCAGATTCGCCAGTGTCTCTCGATCCTTTGCATCCTATATCAATGCATCAAGATATATATTTAGGAAAATGTGCAAGCTATTATAAGTAGGGGTGACATATAAGCATGAAACAAGGGTGGATCAAGAAAAGCAAATTAGACGAGAAAGTAAACTAAACAAATGAGCAGATCTAACAGAACATAACCCATGACATAAAGACATGTCTCGTTATAACTTTAAGGGGAAATGAAATGCATATAGCCCGTGAAATAGAATAATAATGTATACAGTTTTGAGTAATTTGGCCAAGTGACAGAGATGAAACTGATCTAAATACCCTTGAGTGAAGTATAATCCAATGTAAGTATAACTATAGGTGGCAAGATGGACGGGTTGCGTAACAAGCCAAATGAATGCAGGATGGAACAAGTCTCTTTTAGTATGGGTCAAAATGGGTCAGGTGGGGTTGGGTTGACCTAAAACACTTGGATAGTCAGCAACTTAGAAGGCTGTATTTATTCAAAGTAGACTTTGGGTGACTTTCAACTAAGACCCATTTGATCTTCACCTTTTAGCTAAAACAGTATAGATGACTGATTTGAGATAAAGCAGAACCTAAGTCAACCCACTCATAATAAACTGCGTCAAATATCCACATCTAGTAAATACAGTGAGTCGGAGATTTACCTTATTCAATGCTTCAAGCAATAACGATTCAGCTTCATCAAAATTTCCCATGTGCATGCAGCATACAGCCTTCCCATTGAGGATCAAATTCGTCATTTGGTATTTCTCAGAGAAGTCCTGGAAGATGAGATATGCTTCTTGTATCTTTGAACCACCCTAATTCACAAAAAACAGTACAAGAAGTAAGAAAATGGTAATTATTGTATAAAATAACTTGAAGAGGAGAATATGTACCACAGCCAAATTAACCCATGCAGTTGCAAGCTGAGTCAGCGTGTGGTCCTCATCAATCTGTTGCATAACTCTCAATTGCTTTTCAGCATAATCTGCTCTGTGCATCTTGAGAAAAATTTGGACATTCAAGGCATATCTGAGAAGAACATAAGCATCAGGACAAGGATTCTTAATCTTTAAGAAAAGTTTGATTAACATGCATTAGTAGCAAAACATATTGATAGTATCTGATAGACACGTTAAACCCCCAGGAGAGTTTCATAATGTTAGTTTACAATTATGGGATTTCGGTACTTTTCCTTACTCCACAATTATGTAAATTTTATATTGTCCTCAAATTTTACCTATTGTCCGAGGAACCCACCTTGTTCACATTAATTTTACAAGAATCCATCTCATTAACAGTCATCACCTCAGACCCTATAGCTATATATGATATTGAGACCCAGAACCACAACGCACGTAATTTGAATGAGGCTGATAAGAGCCTAGACTCTTAAGCCTTCATGGGTGCCTGGTTTGAGCTTACCATACAGTTTAACTAGCACTCTATGGAAGGGCTGTACATCTCTACAAGTCATGAGGCCAAAAAATCCTTAAACTAGTCAAACAACTGAATTCAATTTTCTTTTCTTCTTTGAAAGAATGTTCTTTAAAGATACACCTATAACCATATTTAGTAGTCATATTTGGCCATCATAACATTAGTTCAAATACTTACAAAGTTTATTATAGTGAATGATAATTTAATGTTCTACTCTTCAATTCAAATACGTTCTTCTGGGAAGATGTAATTCACAGCATGCTTTTTTTTTCCCATACATAAATTAACTTTGCTTAATGCCAGTACATCAATCTAGATTGTATAGCTTAGTATACTGGTGATGTTCATGTCATTACGCTTTATTTTTCAGAAGTTGCTGTTGTAATCTCGTTTGACATTATCTTAGTTATGGTGCTAAATGCAATTAGTAGTGATAAATGCTAAAATCTGAAAGGTGATTTAATCAAATCAGCTAGCAGTTAGAAAGGGTAACTGTCATATATTAACATATAGAACACATCCTTATATAGTTGGCATGTAACCAGTAATAATTATAAGCAAAATTAAACATATTTAGTAAAGAGGTGAAGTGTAACACTCAACAGTTCCATACTTCCCCCAGCATTTGTATATTTGAGTGCCTCGTTGTAGTCTTGCTCATGCATGAATATGGTTCCAGCAATAAGCCTGAGTATCGGATTGTTCCCAATGGCAGCATCGCCCAACCACTCCCGTATACTAGAAATGGCACTTTCCTATAAAAAAAATGAAAATCCACTTAATAATTACGAGTCTGGATAAATGGGCCATAACTTCATATGATCCAGGAAATGGCAGCACAAGTACATGTACTTATGTACATTAGTCTTTCAATCATTCATGCTCCTTTTCCTTAATACAAACATCTGATATTATATTATTATCAATCGTAACCATCGACCAGTGTCCTGCTTCTATATAATCCATATTGCAGTTCACAAAAAGATATACAACTCAGTAGACATAGCACTTTATATTAAAATTTGTTCACGTTTACATAGACATTTATCAACCAACACATCTAAAGAGATCCATCGAAATAAAAAAATCACCTTGTTTTCAGGACTCGAAAGATACAATGCTAGCAATTTCACAGCTTGCAGAGGCGTCGCAGCAGACGAATCCACTTCGTTAATCACGAGCTATGAAAGACCAAATCAATTATTACACATCAAATAATAAAATTAGACAATATTGAGTAAATGTATAGATACAAAATGATGAGATCAGAAACCTGATAGCTTCCGAGGGCGATGTAAGATCTATACACAAGGCAATCTCGTTCGATTGAATCATCTTCTGTTAGGTTTGCGATATCGCTGTTGTTGATTGCAGCTTGATATGCACCTAGGTAGAAATTGTTTCGTAGGTTGAATAACACATCTGGAGCCATCGCCATGGTTAATCGGAATCGGAGGTATTAAGCAGATCGAAGAGAAATAACGGACGTTAGGGTTTTTTTTTAGCAGTTATGAAATACGGTTACGCATGTTTGTCAGGAGTGTGTGAGAAGTGAAAACTGAAAAAGTGTATCAGAGTCCTTCCGACCCCTCATGTTTAGAAAATGTTCATATTAGACCCTTGAGTGATAAAAACGAACAACAACGACCCGGTGTTGAATATGTGTGATTTTTACTATCTTTGTTTTTGACTAATCAATCAAAATCGTGCATCACTTATTCGTATAGTATAACTTCGTATAGTATAACTTGTTAATGCATATATTTGATGGATTTATCAAAAATCACAAAAGATACATTATAACGCATTGAATATGAATGAACAAGTGACTTTGTGTTGGACTCATACTTTGGCTCCAATCCAAACCTTATCATTTCCTATGTTGAACGTTGTGATATGCTTAAATTACTATTCACGTTGAATTATAGAGTAACACGATATTCTTTATTTAGTTCTTCGGGATCGAAAAGTTTTTTCACATTCATCTGACATTGGATATGTTCATGATATGAAATGCTTGTTTCCTTAGATGGAGGTTATTCATACTCAATGACGTTGAATGAATTGTCTATAAACGAGGTAAGAAGTGTCTCGTGTTGCGAGGGGATTTTCAAAAATTTAATATTTGTTACTGTACTATTACATGTATTTTAGGTGTATACGTAGCGTATCCGAAATTTCGAATATCTGATTTTACTAGTCGAATCCAAAATAATGGATATTCGAAATTTTCAAATATCCGAATATTCAAAATTTATTAATTTAAAAGTATTAAATCGAGATTCGCAATATAAACGGTTGCTAACTACATACAACCAACCAAAACAATTCATAATTCTTCAATTTATAAAGTAGTTGAAACAATTAGTGATGTGTTTACAAATATTTTGTCTATTACGTTGGCAAAGTTCAGGTTTCCGGATATTTTTAGATCGAGTTTTTTAGTTTTCGTGGAACATCTTCGGCGTTTTCCACATCAGTTGTGGACATGAGAGATGCTGGATTCATAAGTAATATCTTGATCTTACCAGACACAACGAATTTTGAGGCCACAAGCACTGCATATCCCATGAGAATTTTGTAGTTAAGCATGCATATGTGAGAGTAGTATCAGGATGGGTGACCTCCTGGGAGGTCCTTGCCACGCCTTCAAAAACAAAGTCGTGAGCCTGCAAGAAAATCGGAAAATATTGTGGTCGTGAAAGGCGGGATATTACAAGCGGTATCACAGCAACTCATGTGCTATTCGGGATGTGGGGCAAACCTCATCGAGGACGATGAGTCTCAATGAGGGGTGTTTGTAGCATCTTAGGCGTAAACACCATTGGCCGTGGATATGAGAGATACTAGGTTCATAAATAATACCTTAGCCTTACCGGACACAACGTATTTTGAGGTGACAAGTACGGCAGATCTCATGAGAAGGCAGGATGAGAGACAAGAGTAGTACTAGAATAGGTGACTTCCTAGGAATTCCTCGCCACGCCTTCAAAAACAAAGCCCTGAGCTTGCGGACAAAGCGGACAATATTGTGATCGTGAAAGGCGGGATGTTATATTTCGGATACGCATACTTTTGATATACTTATACTTTCTAAAACAACTTTTATTAAAAACGCAAATGTACATTCAAAATGTTTTATTTAAAAAGATTAATAATGGTTATAGTAACTTTCTAACTTTCTCAAAGGCCTAGCATACTTTGTTTGTTTTATTTAATGGCATAGAACACTTTTAATAATAATATGTATAAAATTTTAATTTGGGTTTTTAAGATCTTAACAAATTACAAAATACTTAAGTCATTTATTTATGAATATAATATAAATTATGATTGCATGATTTTGTAAATATCTTTTTCTTGTTCATGATATTAAGAGTACTTATACTTGTTTAAAACTTATACAATTTATTTTCTTAGATAATCCAATAATTAAAAAGAAATTAAAATACATGAGCATGCCTAATATATTTTTTATGGTGAAAGTGGAGACACATCAAAAGTATTACTTATGTATAAAATGACATAGAATATGTACCAGATCCAACTTTTCATGATATTTTTGTACAATTATTAAATTACCTTTTATAATCTCATGCTAAATTGCTTGTTTACTTTATGGATTGTTATTAAGGTCTAATTAGTATACATTTAGGGTGCGCTTGGTTCAAAGTCAGGAATGGGAATGAGAAAGTGAAAGGGTATACTAAGGGAATACTATGCAATGCAATGAACATTCCTTAGTTATACATTTATCATTGACGTTGCTTGATGTTTTTATTAATCATTATTACGAGTAAGGTGAAAAATTGCGTCGAGTCAAGTTGATAGGTCTAAAGTACCCAACTCGAACCCAACATGATTTGATAAACGGGTTAGCGGGTCAAATGTACCCAATCCGAACACGATCTTAATATCGGTTGGTGGTTAATTTTGCGTCAAAATTTAGTGGGTTACCTTTCGATTAGTGATTTGACCCATTAACCCGAGCATTGTGATATCACTCATTTTGTCTATATAATTCTATCACGATATCATTGTTTCGCATTTGTATTTGAGTAAATTTCGAGAACTTTTGGTACTTATTTCATTCGGAAATTTATCTCAGGTTCAGACATTGGGAAAGCATGCAAATTGATGAAGTGTGGGTTAAGTTGGAGCTGATCTGATGCAGAACTGGGAATGGCTGAAAAGTGCACTCCACCCGATCGGCTATGCTTCATAAGCCGATCGGCTGAGCCTTGTTACCCGATCGGTTCAACTTAGACGAACGGCTCATTTAGTTAAAAATCGTTACAGCAGATCACCCATGTTGGAGCTGAAAGTTGAAGTCAAGGATTCTGATCATAGCCGATCGGCTGGCCTACCCGATCGGTTCAACTTAGAGGAACGGCTCGTTTAGTTAACTTCTGTTTTGGAAATTTTTTATGTTTGTTATGTTATGTGTGCAGAAAAACAGGCCGAACCAAGGTCAAACCTTCTCTCAGTACACTCTCAGTGTCTTCGCAGATTTGCTTCCGGGGGACCGCCATCCTCACTTGGTTTTTGAGCCCCATCAACATCGCTATCTTGAAAACAATGAGGCCTTGTTTAAGATCCACAAAAAGAAATGTGAGTACCCACGGGTGATTGACTGGAACCCGCTGGATGTAATCAATTATTCTTACGAAATAAGAAGGGTCTTCACTCAGAGTATGCGCTATAATGGTGAAGTTTTTGATGTGCACGATTTTGAAAAGCTTATTGCGATTCATGAGCCAATTTATGAGGAGTTAGTCATGGAATTCTTAGCTACCTTGGAGATGTACATCGTTAGTGAAATGGATGAGAAGTTTTTGTGTTTCAAACTGGGAGGAACATCTAGAAGCTTAACCCTTAGGCAAGTTGCAGCTAGTCTGGGTATCTACACCGATGATGAATTTGAGTCGGAGTGGTTTGATCGATACACTATGACCGGTGCTAAGCTAGATGAGGGAGAATGCAATGCTGAAGTTTGGGAAAGGTTTAGTGACACACCGTACCTCTCGGGTAAGAATCTGGCTAAAACCCTCAAATCCCCAAAGTACAACGTGGTTCAGAAGATGCTGTCTCATACTCTCACACTTAGGGGTAGCAACAGGGAGAAGGTTACTTTGGTTGACTTGTGGTTTTTGGATAAGTTAAAGAGCCGAGAGAGAATCTGTAACACCCCCAATTTCGTCGACTTAGTTTAGCGGAAGCGTTTAGTTAAGTATGAGGAGTGCCACAATACACAGTACATGCATACGTATCAGAGCTTATGATTACAACCGAACATAATATATTAAGATGCCAAATGTAATAGTTACAAAGTTTACGATTTATCAAATCGTACAAATGTGAAAGTTATTAAGTTTACAAAAGTAGATTTCGTAAATATGACTAAAACAGTTTCAGTTATATAAAAGAAATTCAATTGTCAAAAGTTGGCATCCTATTCTTCGTGGGTCGCCTAAATTCCAACGTGCAGGCGGTTCTTACATGCGCAGCTAATTCCCTGAAAAACATAGTAAAAGTCAACAACGAGGTTGAGTGAATTCACAGGTTTCATGTTGCAAATACAGTTTGTTTCACCAAATACATTCGTAAACAGTTGTTGAATATCAAATATGTTCATAAGTAGTATTACCATAATAGTTGAATAAACATTTTGTGGAATGCTATCCAAATATAATTCGGTTGGGATGTTGCTCAAAATACAGTTCACGTGGGATGTTACCCAAAATACAGTTTACGTGGGATGTTACCCCAAAATACAGTTTAAGTTATCCAAACAGTACCGGTCGTTCTCCGGTCAAAAGACGCACGGGTAGTTCTCCCGCCCAATAAAACAGTTTACCGGTCGTTCTCCGGTCTAGATACGCACGGGTCGTTCTCCCGTCCAAACACTGCTGGTCGTTCTCCAGCGAAATACGCACCGGTCGTTCTCCGGTCCAGAATACGCACGGGTCGTTCTCCCGTCCACTTGGCCAGTCGTTCTCTGGCACTAAAATACGTAGCTGGCCGTTCTCCAGCATTTTTATAAAAGTACCGGTCGCTCTCCGGTATACCAAACAAAGTTTGACACGACATTCGTATGAAGATGTTGTATCATAAATTCCAGTTTTTGTGTATGAGTTTAACAGTTCAAGCACTCTAATCGTGGGAGCAAACAAGTATGATAAAAAATCATATAAGTAAAAGTAGTTACAGTAATAAGTAAAACAGTTGACTATGTTTTCCACCCCTGTTCAAAAGCAGTTAAAACAGTAAAAGTAGGGGCTGTGAACTCACCTGATGAGTCGAGTATGTTCGAGCGCTAGCAAAGCCTAAAGCCCAAGAAGTCTAGTCGAAATCTCCTAACGCCCTAAACGTATGAGATTTAGTAAGTATGTGGAGGTTTTAGTTTAACCATCCATTCCAGTGTCTGTTTAACGTTTGCGTTTGTATTTCATAGTTGTGAAAATGTATACGACTCGTTGATGTTGGTTTGAAATCAACATTTCAAAGTAGTGTTGGCAGTTTCGTTGTATTTTCATAAAATGGGAAATTTTGTACGGGGGTCCGGGGGCAGCGCCCCTGGTAGCGGGGTCCAAGGGGTGGCAACCCCTGGCGGGGTCCAAGGGGCAGAGCCCCTGGCTGGGGTCGAGCTGCCAGGTCAGCTTGGAAAATTTTTATTTCTACTATGTTGCTGTAGTGAAAACGCATTCGAATTCCAAATTCGGAGTAAATCAAGTGGTAAAATCTGGTTCCGACACTTAGTGAAAAAGATTTGAAAGTTTCTGTTTTTAGCGACACTTGGGAAGTGACGCTACAGGCGTCAATTAAGCAAGTGTCGGATGGGTTACTGTGCGACACTTAGAATTTGCGTCACTTAGGAAGTGACGCTACGGGCGTCACTAGGGTGCGTCACTTAGGGCGACACTTAGAGGCGTCACTACTGAGCGACACTTACATGCGTCACTTAGCAAGTGACGCTATACTGTGCGTCTGTGGGCGACACTTCCATCTGTTCGACGGGTTTTCACCCAAAAACGCAATCTAACCCATTTTTAGGCAAAATCTTGTTGTTATAAAGTTAATACTTGATATATTAAGTGTTTTTAACAAGAAATCATAAGAAAAAGTGAAGAAATCCTTACGATTTGAAGATTGGGGTTTTGAAAATGGTGATGATGAACTTTGAAGATGAAGAGGATGAAGATGATGATGATGGATGCTTGTTCTTGCTCTTGATGGTGATGATTCCGAAAATGTAAGTGGTGGTGGCAATTTTTTTGTTGTTGATTTTTGGTTGTTGTTGGTAGTGAAAGTAGAGAGAAAAGTGATGAGAGAAAGAAGAGGGAAATGAGAAAATGAGGTGAAGTTTTGGGGGTTGTGGGTGTGTTTGGGCAGCTTTTGTTCAAACAAAGGGGAGGGGACTTTGTCCCATTTTTGTGGTATTTTACCCGTGTTCGTTTACCCGATCCTTAAATATTAAAATGTTCTTAAATGATAGGTTTTTAAACATGTTTTCGATTATTCTTTTAGTTGTTTTATTTTATTTAAAATTATTTAGTTGAGTAATAAAATTTTAACTTTATTTTATTTTAACTTTTGCAATGGGTTTCAAATTGTTTTAGTTGTACGAAATAAATGTTATTTGCGGCAAAAATTACGTTGAAAATATTATCAACATAATACTTAATATATAATAATGTTATTTAATAATTTCATATTATCAAATAATTTGTTCACCAACGGTCGAATATTTTTGTCGCGTTTGATTCCGAATGTTTTGTACGTAATTATACTAATTACGAAATGTGTAATACTACGCGTAACAACTAGTTGGGCCTTGCTAGACTTACCTCTAAAATGGGTTGTGAATTCACTCAAAGTAGGGAATTAGCCTAATGATGCAAATGTTTAATGCTCGTAATTACGTTTAAATTTGCGAGTTGTTACAGAATCAACCTCCCGTATGCTGTGGGGAAGTTCCTTCATGCGTATGCTAGTGGGACCAAACCACAATATAAGCTTAGCGGAGGGCACTTTATCACCCGGTTTGTCAAAAGTCTTAAGATTAACCTGAGACCCCATACCCACCCTTACACCCTTGTTGAGGACTCGGGTCTCTGTGTTGGAATAGAGTTGTATTGTAGTGCAAAGGTGGTTAAGCGTCAAGGAGGAACGTATGCTCCTTTCGCTCCCTCCGGTAGGGAAGCACTTTTAGTATCTCGAGCCAGGGCCAGGGGAAAACGGCCCGCTTCTCAACATGCATCCGAGGGAGAAGAAGATGATGATGAAGAGGAAGCTGAGGATGAGGAAGATGAGGAGCAGGTTCAGAGAAATCCGGGTCAGAATTCTCAGTCTCTGGGGAACCCCCATATTGGCAAAGTTTTATGTCAAGCTTTGATAGAATGCGTATAGAGCAGGATATGAGGTGGCAACAATAGGAGGATTGGCATAGGGAGGAAGTAGGTTTCAGGGATGAGTTCAGATACAACCAGGGAACTAATTGTTACCAAAAAGATTGGCTCATCCATAATCATGAGAGATTGGGCCACCGTGTGCCCGACTATGATCCCACCCCTTATCATCACCCACCCACTTGAGGTGCACCTGGTGGTGTACTTCCTGCCCCGGTTTATGATAGAGATGCTGCCTTGCTTGAGCTCCAACGACACCACCAGGGTTATGCACAAACTGCTGACTACCATCAACAGCAGCAGGATGACACCCAAGACCCGCCCCAAGGCGGGAGTTGGTTGTAGTGTTTTATTTTACTTATTTGAATTGTAAACCGTTGAACAATTTTCCATTCTGTGTTGTTTTTCCTTTTGGTACTTTGGATGATTAGCATTCATTTACCTTTTTATTATGACTATTATTACTATCTATGTTGTGCTTGTTTGTGTGCTTGTTTGTTGTTTGTCCCAATGTTTTAGCATGACGAGCTAAAGTGGATCTCACGCTTATCAAGAGCCAGCTCACGTTTTCACGCCTCTATGCAAAACCCCCGGGTAAGTTCTCGTTTCTTTTTTACCCTCGCACTTTTGTTGCTTCATTGATTGTTTTTACATTGGGGACAATGCAAATCTCAAGTGTGGGGAGGTAAATTCACTTGAATTTCATTGCTAGTAAATTGATGTCATTGTTAGGAATGTGCTTGTCCTTAAAAGATTGATTGCTTTGAAATTTTTAAACTTGTAAAATTTAGTGAAAGTGATTTAATCTTTTCTCTTGCAACATAACTTTTTGAGATGTGTCATAAAAAACAATCTAATAGGGTGAATTGCATGACTAGCACACTTGTAGCCCCCACTATTAAATTGTGAGACATTTTGAACCTTAATTGAAAACACTTATCTTTAGTGTTTATATTGTTTGTTGCTATGAGTGTGCCGGTGATTGTAGTTTGTTCTAGAACTTTCCCTAGTGACGCATTTTGAGACCGATGAGGGATCACAGAAATGTGATATAGTTGGGGTCGTAGACGAGGAGGTATTCTTAGGATTGGAGCTTTATCCTTGTAGTTTTGACTTTTTAACCAATTATCGGGACCGTATGGATCATTCACTTGATTAGTACTAATCTTAATAATCGGTCAAGGAATCTTAGCTATTTTGGATCTTATTTTCTTTTAAAAGCATTTTTATCCGGTCCACCGTGGTCGTTGGCACTCATTTATAGTGCTAAGAAACTCGTAGACACTTCCACATACATTCCACTAAATTGTTAGCCTAATTTTTGTGTAGTCATTACCCGAATCACTTATTTTCAAGAATGTTACCTTATTGGAATTTTAAGGGATTTTATTCTAATTGTGACTTAATGTGTTTTAAAATGGGATTCTAGTGTTAAGGTCTATAATTGCAATTGCATGAAATGGAAATTGTATGAATGTTCAAGTCGAATGGTTGAGATAGAAAGCAATGAAATAATCGAAAGTTAACAATTGAAGCTTAATTCTTTAGGATTGGGTAATTGTAGTCAACTATATGGCCTTTGAATTCCTGAACACGTAGTTCTAGAGGGGTGTTCCACACCTAGCCACCGAAGGCCTTTATCCGGTCTAGGATGGTTGGTCTGAAAGTTCGTTACATAGGATTCATAGAAAGTCATAGAATGCAATTATTCCAATCAACTGTGTAAATTAACTTGATTTGATTAGGCATGAGAATCCCAAGTTTATTACTGTCACGTTTTCAAACCATGAGGTAACATTTCCGCATTTCTCACGGGTCTTGACTACGCTTTTCACCAATTTTTGTGTCTATCACACCCAATTCCATACTAGCCTACACTTATGCAACACATGTCTAGATTACCTCCTTTGAGATCTCACTTGGTGCTCACGCCAAGACGGTGAAGATTTGATCCTTTTGCAAGCCTATGGTAACATTGCATCACGACTTGGCTTGATTGAGTGTTATATCATTTACATCCTTACCTTGTAGTTTTATAGGTTAGAGTGAGTGATTATAAACTTATCCTTATGTGAGGTGCTAGGTCGTGCATTCGGGCTTGAAAAACTCATCATCTCAAGTTTATATTTATTATATACATGCTACTAACCTAATTTGCTTCGGTAGTTAGTGTTGGTATTATTTTGGTAAACTTGATCTTCACTTATAAAATTGCAAGAGTGGGTTGTGAAATAGTTATAATGGTTTACTTGAGGACAAGGAAAGTTCAAGTGTGGGGATATTTGATATCTCTCATTTTGTCTATATAAATCTATCGCGATATCATTGTTTCGCATTTGTATTTGAGTAAATTTCGAGAACTTTTGGTACTTATTTCATTCGGAAATTTATCTCAGGTTCAGACATTGGGAAAGCATGCAAATTGATGAAGTGTGGGTTAAGTTGGAGCTGATCTGATGCAGAACTGGGAATGGCTGAAAAGTGCACTCCACCCGATCGGCTATGCTTCATAAGCCGATCGGCTGAGCCTTGTTACCCGATCGGTTCAACTTAGACGAATGGCTCGTTTAGTTAAAAATCGTTACAGCAGATCACCCATGTTGGAGCTGAAAGTTGAAGTCAAGGATTCTGATCATAGCCGATCGGATGGCCTACCTCAGCCGATCAGGTAAGACATTCCAGCCGAACGGCTTGGTCTTCTCAGCCGAACGGCTAGTTGGGAGGAGCACTATTTGTCTTCCAGACTGTGATAAAATGCCTCGCGGTCTGCTGGGTTTTATATACGTGTGCAGTAGATAGAGGGGGAGCATTTAATTCCTTCAACTCCTTTTTGGTCCTTGAGTTCCCTCCTCAATTTTACATGATGGATAGAAGATTTTGGGAAGGGTTTTATAACCCTAAAAAGAACTCAGTTGGGGATGATCATTAGACTCATCAACAACACTCCACTTTACTTGGGTTTTTCTCTCAAGAGAAACCCTTTCACCCTAAACTCATTTCACTTAATTTTAACCCACGAATTTCACTCAAAATCACTTGTAATCTCTTGGAGGAATTGTTGGGAAGAACAAGGTAGTAACACCAATCATCAACAGTTGTGTAATCACTTTGGGTGCAATTTTATTCCATTTAATTTCAAGTTAATTATGGTTTCTTTGATATTTAGCACTTGTTTCATGATTCTTGAGATAATGAGTGGCTAGTTATTTATTTACTTGTTTGGATGATTTAGCTAGTGATTATGGGTGAATTCTTTGGTGTTTGATTATGTTAGGGTTTATGGGTCATCCATGAACTCATGTGTGTTTAGCTCAACAAATTTGTGAAATAAATTGGTGGTTTTAACTAGATAACTATAGCCAATGTTTGTTATTAAGTTAAGAAGTTTTCATTTGTATGTCTAAGTATAAATGACCATTGTTGATGACCATTGACATTAATTTTTGTTAACCAAAAGAGCTAAACACATATGAGTTGGGAAATTTGGCGAATTTCTTTCCTTTGGGTGAATTGTAAACCTATAACTTTGTCCTTTATGCTTAATCAATGAACCTTGTGTGTTTGAGCTTTTGAACATTTAACTATGCTTGTTTGGTGGTTTATCAATTGATATAGCAAACGTTTTCTATTGGTAAATTACTATTGATTGTTTGTCTAGAAACGATTAAACAAATTTGCGGATGTAACTTTGGAATAAGTTAGCTAATTTAAGCTCAAATTTGCAAGTTGGTGACTATGGCGAACGTCCGGTGCTAGATTAAATCATAGGGTTGTGAATTGAAATTGAACACTAGGTGATGGAGAATGTTAAGTCTTTGTTTAATGGAAATTTACCTTTGCATGATTCAAACCGGTTTTAACCTCTCACCTCGAAATCACTAGTGACCTAATCCAAGCAAGTATTGTTTTCAATATACGAAAGTTTCAAATCAATCAATCCGACTTTTCGAAGTCCCCTTGCCTAGTTTTTACTTAAAAATTGTAGTGTTAAGCATCGTGACAATTCAGTCACACAAACCCCTATTTTTATTTCTATTTCATAAATTGCTCACACTTAGACTAAGACATCTAAAACTAAGTTTCCTGTGTTCGAACCCGAATTTACCCGACTATACTACTACACGATAGGGTCCACTGCCCGGTTGTGTATTGGTCTTAGCACGGTATTTTCTAATTCATTTCAACGATAAATTTTAAGACTAGATTTTGCACATCACCTTGGCGGGTTTGTGGGTTGGATTCGTGTCAAATGGATCAAGTTCCCTTTAGACTAGTGCATTTACTTGTTAACCCGAGTCCAACTCGAAAAATTAAACAGGTTGGTGGATTTCAAGTTAATTTCAGTTGGTGGAATAGTTTCGCGTCAAAGGGTCAACTTCCATGGGGTACCTTTAGATTGGTGAGTTGACCCATTAACCCAAACCTTGACCCAAGTTCGACCCAAAAACTTAATGGGTTGTTGAGTAATGGGTTGACAAGTTGAGATACATTTATAAACGTTATATGTCGACATAATTATAAGTAATGATATTTATTACCCCCATTTGGTGGGAAAAAGGTGATTATCCACTAATGAGTAATGGAGCATTGCATTATAGAATAACAGTACCACCATTCATTACTTTTCTCATTCTCCACCTTCTAATACCCTCAACTAAGCACCCCCTTGTCATTTAAATGCATTTACTATTTAATATATTAGATAATTTACAAAACAACATGCAAAAACACTAAAATGTATATGTCCTTTCTTCTTCAACACATTTTCCTTTGCAGACTTATACGTTATAAAAATTCATGTATGTTATTTTATTTTACTTTTTTTTCTTTTCTCATGTGTAGAAATGCTTAATATTTTCATCAAATACATTCAGAAAATGATAACTACAGCCCTTAGGGCTGTCAATAAGAATTTAGAACATGCATTAATTCTTATACTCATACCATAACTAACTCTCTAACCCCCCACCCCCCCTCCTGAATTTTAGTTGATCTCCCATAAATATCATTTTGATACAACTAATTAGTGCACGTTATTGACAACTCTAAGGGTTGTCACTAATAATACCCAATACATTATAACATACATATTATTATGACTTATGTATTTTTAAATTAAGGTAATAGAGTATCACACACATATTTAAAATAATTCATCTATCGATTAATAAATTTTATTTTTCAAAAGTTCGTGTAACACTGTGACCATACTTCAATTGAAGTATGATACTTAAAGTGATTATCATCACTATTGGTTAAGATCACGTAATCTAGTAATCTACAGGTTTGGCACAATATATTTTTGTTAATTATAACATTAATTTAGTTTTAATTATAATGTCAAATTTAACAAATCTAAATCAATACTATATTTATATCTATGATTTATGATCTACTTCTACGATACTGTTTATTGAGTTCTAAACATAATCAAATAGTGGCAATAAACATTCAATAATAATATTTGCTAACATTAATTTAGTTTTAATTATGATATTAAATTTAAAAATCTAATCAACATCCACAATACAATCTACAATCTCTACAATTACTATAGTTATTGAGTTCTAACAAAAATATAATAGTTGCAATAAATATTCAATAATAATATTCCTTATTCTTATTTTTATCATCATCATAATAAGTACTCCGTATATAATAAATTAGTCTTGAACCTATGTGTTTGACGAATATTAATAAGAACATATTAAATATTAAAACGAAATGTTCATACAATTTTTCTAGAAGAAAACCCATCATAGTTATTAAGTTTGTAAGAAGTTTAAATAAATATCAAATTTAAGTGCATTTACATGAAAAACTAATAAGATGATATGAAAATGTGTAGGTAATACCTTGAATAAAAAATATGAATGACCATAAAAATGGAGTTTGACATGAGGAAAATTTTATCAATTAGTATCAAAGTCATCTCTTATATAGAGATAATGATAAAAGATGTAAATCTTCGCTATTTTTTTTAAATAATATATAATTTTAAAGAATAAGTAGGTGCCTTTACAAACTTAATATATTTGCTTTAATTAGATTTAAATGTAATTATACATGTAGATTTCTATTTATATAAATTATTAATATAACTAATTCTATTGGTTAAAGATCTCATCTAATCATCTTAAATTATAAAAAAATGTTGGAGGTACCGATAACTCTTGGTTAAGATTCATTTCTCGCTTGCAATCAAATTAAAGTTCGCTAAGATAAATCAAAGATTCTTGAATATTCTGCGTTGAATGCTATTCTCATCTTGAGAAAATTCTAAATTATGTAGAATCAAATAACTCAATTAAATTAGCTAGCGATTAAGTTAAACGTGCGAAGAAACAAATTAAAATGTGTGACAAAGCAAGTAAAGGTTGAAAGTCAAGGTTGGAGGCCCAACCATCGATTGGCCAACCCAACCACCGGTTGGGTGTGCGTGGGCCGAAAGGTCGGTTAGCCAACCGCCGGTTGGACAACTGGATATATATATATATATATATATATATATATATATATATATTACAACCCTAAATGATTTTAAAAACCCTTAATTCATTTCTCAGTCGATCCAAGTCAGTTTCCAGATGAAATTTCGTACCAAACACCTCAAAACTCAAGGGTTTTAATCCCTTAATCACATTTAGCAACCAAAATAGTGTTATACGCGATCTGTGGTAAGTTTTAAATGTTTAAAAATCGATTTCTCTTCCTTTTCTTCTAACAACGTGGTCAAGATGCTCATATTCTTTATTCTTACATATTCGAGGAAGAAACATTCATCCTAAGCGTGCTAAATCGCTAGATCTCTAGACTAAAATTTTGATTCTATCGTATTAATCGTTAATTGAGTTATTTATCTATTGGAATACAAGCTTTGATGAATATGTGGGATGATTGATTTAGGAATGTGTCAAACTAATGGTGCAATGAAGTTTTGATTATAATTGTTGTTAGTTTTGTGTGAAAAACATTTTTTAATATCGAATATTTGTTAAATAGGAATTTCAGTTTTTAGATTGATATTGTGGTTGGTTTGGATGGAGTCGTAACTCAGTTTATACTATAGGTTTTTGAACATTTCTTGAGTCTAAAAATAAGCTTAAAGTGCTTACTTTATAATGCAACTGGTTTCATGGTAAACGGATGAGTTTTGGTAAGTCAAATGGTCGTTTTAAATCAAAAGGTCAACATATTTTAGGTAATAATATCTCGTAATATCTCTTTCTATTTAAGGAGCTTTTAAAAAAAAATTGTTTTGTGGTAAACTAGAGGTGTTAGCTTTTTTATAAAAGTAAGGTTCATAGTCTTTAAATAAAATTTAATATTTTGGTGTGCCATCAACAAATTAATTTGAACGAATTGAATAAACGGAATGGATCACTAAGATGCGGGATTGATAATTGAGAATCTTAGTTGGGGTAATTGAGCATAATTCAAGTCACTTAAGTAATAACAAATGTAGGTTTGTTAGATGTTAATCAAGTGACAAATCAAACCTACAAGAGTTATAAGATACATTTTAATCAATTGGGAATTGAGGTAACATAGGAGAGAATTCAAGTATGAGTTATTCATCAAAGTGGGATACAATGGAAAAGTTATAAGCTTTGTTTAGATTGTAACCTACGTACATACAATTGTAGATTATCATACGGATTAATTCGGGAATGCCACTTGCTTTGCTTTGCTTATAAGGTGACTTTCGTGGCCCCATTTTCTTACATTTTTACTTGGGGGAAAAGTATGCTCAACTATTTTTAATTTATTTCATGTTGTGTATTTAACTGTTTTCTTGTTGGACGTGATAAATGATATGTTGACACTATGAATTATGTGCAATATATGTGATATCTATCTTTTGTGAGTTAAATCAAGCATAAATACAAATGTCTTACACATGTGGCATTTAGTTCCACCGCCAAGGTAAGATAAGTCAAACAATAATACCATTTTCATTGCACATTTGGGATTAAGTTCAACCGCCGAGACAATTGACGTCATACAATTATCATTGCATATGTGGGATTGAGTTCCACCGCTGAGGCAACGACATCACACAATCAATCAAGGGTGAATATGATCAAATAATGTTGGTGGAAATTAATTATACTAAATTCACTTATGTGTGCATTTCATTTCATTTGTCCTACTACTATCATTGTATATCTTATGCACAGCAGGTTGTTTATTTGTGCGTCATGTGTAAACTTGCGAAATTTATCAACCTTTTGGGTTGACCTTTTTGAACATATCTTTTCACGTAAAACTTGTGCATCTAATGTGGAAACAAAGGGAGCTAGTGGATCATTAGGTTGCATCGAGTGAAATTGCTTGCAATACATTAAACTATTTGTTTCAAGTTACTTTATTTGAAAAGACGTGTTTTGCCTTAGCTACTTATGGAATTAGTGTAAACACTTGTTCTTTGCTATTTGTGTTACGCGATGTCACAACACATTGACTTAATTTCATTTAGTGAATTATATTTCGATGTGTTATGATCTAGTCATGGTCGCGCCCCGTTGTTTCTGCTTTAGACGGGGTGTGACATCTCGCAATTCAAACTATATGCATTTAATAACTATTAATCAATTCGATAATAAATAAGATAAACAATAAAATCAAACAACACATGTGCTACGTGCGATAATACAACATATTTTAATATTTAAATCTTATTTTTCTTTTATTGATTATAATCTTTAAAATGGATATTCTTTTTGCCAAATTGAAAATAACAATATTTGATGATTCAACAGGTGACCTATCATTATTATTAATCGTGAAAACTATAACTCACTATAAGTCATTAGATTATTATTATTACTATTAAATTTGAAAATTAATATATTATTATTGCTATTAATAATTAGTAATTAGATTAGATCTTGCAATTAATAATTGGTAATTAGATTATAGATCTTAATATTATTCACTTGGTTACTTTATTATTTATTACTGTATTTTAACATCTTCAATTGTCGTAATTTTAACGGGTATAATTTCATAACTAGTTAAAGAGGAAGAAAAAAAATATAATAGTCAAACACATCGAATTCATATAATAGACATCAATTAATCAAGCAAAATGATATAACGTAATGATTCATATTCTCTGAATCTTTCATATTCACGATTTTGAAAAACATAATAGTTACATTTAGTAGTGATATATTTTTCTTGATTATATGAAGGTATTTTCCTTCGTACTCATATTCATCTCATAGACGGTAAACTTGGTTTATGGTATTCTTCTTCATACGTTCTTTCTTAGTATTTCTTCAAATTACTAACTTATCCTCAATTTATTCTTGTAAATTAATATACATATAAAAGTTTTTTTTTATAGGAATCATTAAATGCAAAGTTTTAATATAAATTCAGCATTGATACCTCATGATCCTTGCATGTCTCATCTACTAAGTTGAAATGATCGTCTCCTAGATAATAATTCACCAATATTTTCTCCAAATCAGACTCATCCTACATCAAAATAAATACTTACATCGAAATAAGAAGATATAAATTAATGTTGATCATAAACATGAATTGATTATTACATTAGTCATAAAATTTCATCATGTGAATCATAAACCTCAATTATTTCTATTTCACGATTTTTCTCTATTATGTTGTTATCTTTGTTTTTTCCACTCATACAAATCATTATATTTTACACATATATTAGTAAAAAAATGAATAAGTTTTACTTCACAAGGAAAAAGAAAATGAAGAAAGAGATATACAAAAGAAATGAACAACGAAAAAAACATTATTGTACCATGAAGTTGTTAGACATGCATGTTGGTTAATCTCAGACTATATGAGAAAATGAGTAATCTATCTTATATATTAAAAGAAAAATCATGAAAGAATAATAGCCATTAGATGGAGATCAACAATTAAGATCTAACCCTTAATTTATTTCATGACATCATTAATCACATTATTATGTGACTAAAAGACCAATTTACCCTTCTATATTTACAATATACACCCTTCAACATTTACGATATAAATCATATGTTTTTCCTTTAATTGTTGATAATCCTCCAGATATTTTATAATTGATAATTTATTCTATAATTCAAACTATTCCTACAATATTATTTGTTTTATTTTTTTATGAAAAATCTCCAATAAGTTATTTTCAAATAAAAAAAACATAACTTCATTCCATCGTCCACTAATTTAAATTTTTATACGACCTACTATTTTGAATCCGTTTATCAATTTCTGAATTACAACTCTTGGATCATTGATGCCAACGGGTCGGGTTCCGGCGGATTTTAGTGTATTTGTACTCATACTACCGCTTTTTTTCTTAATTTTTTTTATCAACTTCTAATTTACAATGCTTAGATTTAAGATGTCAACGAGTCAGTTTTTGGCGGGCTTTAGTGTATATGTACATATACGGATTTAGATTATTCGTGATGATACCCGACCCAATACCCGTTGGGTACCTAATTAGTATTACCCATCGGTTTTTCATATTTATTCGCGGGTTTCGGTTATCCTCATGTATGTAACTTTGGTGAAACAAAAAAAAATAGTTATTAAAAATACGACGCAAATTTGAAATACGAAAAAAAAACGACACTGAATTACAAGATTTGAAATCTTAAAATCTAACAATTTAACTTTTCAATTAACTAATTCAAAGTTTCGGTACATGATATAGTATTATTATTAAAGAACAATAAAAATACAAAAAATGAAGTGATCTCATGCATAATATTATCAATAAATGATCAATTAATTTATTCTTTTGGCACTAATTTCTCTATATCTAAATTTACATCCGTAACATAATTTACCATTTTATTTTCTAAGGTTGTGTTAACGTCATTCGGGTTAGTTAACTTGCATTTGAATTGTTATGTTTTTTTATCATTCGTCAAAATAAAAAGATAAAGTAATGTATTATAGGTTGTTGATTTAAATTACAGAGAGTAACTTAGATGAACGAAAATCACCAATGCACTGCAAATAACGTTATTTTTTAAGTACAAAATAGTAACAAAGTGATATCATACACAATAATATCCCTATTAATTGTATTTTATTTATTTGGACTTAACAATTCAAAATCTATCACAATGTAAATTCTTAATACATTTTTCATTTAAAATTAAAAAAATACATACTGATTTACCGTACATCAACACCAAAATACTAATTAAATCCATATAATACATCCACATAAGACATATCATAAAATTAACCCGCAAATTTTGCGAGTCTTAAACTAGTGTAATAATATAGAGAATGTAGGTTATCTATTTTAGAAGATTATGATATCATTTGTGACTTAATTATATTACATAAATTAGTATCTATTTATATAATTTATTATGGTATTTATGAAAATGAATTCATTTCTAAATAAAGTGTAAGAGGCATAAGATAAATTATATGTTTAAAAATGTGGATTCTTTGGTTGACTTTATAAAAGTAATAAGATTCATGGTTATGTGTCACAAAACTCTAAATAAACTCTAAATAGTTAACGATAGATTGACACATATAAAAAAGCTTAGGTGTCAGAAGATGAAGTATGCCACATAGACAAAAAAGTTTGAATAGAGATGATAATGATAATTGTAATTTTTATCATATAGGTAATGTTAACTATCAATATTTTAAAACAGTAAATGACTTCTACATGTACTGCCACTATTTTTTATTATCACTCCAATACGTGTTTAAAAATATCTTGCAAGAAAATTCACGAAATCGTATACGGGAGCAAAAGATGCAAATTCCAAATCTAATACAAAATCTGCATTGTCTCAATTAAAAATAATACGGGGTTTAATGTTGTTTACAGAAACATGAGCAAAAAGACGCCATAAAACATTAACAATACAAGTGACCTCAAGCATTGCTCAACCAACAGTTTGTAATGCCCTGTCGAAATTCTCTTCTGCGGTTGATCCCCGTTTAAGTAGCATATGTTCGGGATCTGCGAGTTTCAACTGGCTGCAAGAGCAAACACAAGAAACCCAGCTTCAGTAAGATCGGTGATACTAATCCTGTTGGTACTATTTAGAGGTGGCCAAAAGTGACAGATCGGGCAGTTTAGATAACAGGTCGAAACTGACCCAGCATACTTTTAGTCCATAGCTATATAATTTATCATTAATTTGTAGATATCTAATTACAATTTGATTTTAAAAAAATGATCTAGAAGGTTTAATGCCTTCAGAAGCACACTTGGGGCAACTATAAGTATATAACCATATTTCCTTATTAGCTGGTTTATTATTTACCCATTTGACCGGTTTGAGATAGAAGCTTAAACATAATTGACCCATTCGAAAGTAGCATGATATACATAGACATATAGCTACCTCTACTATTAAAAATTTTTTTAACAAGATGATGATACATGATAAAAGAGTAACAGAAACACCACAAAACAAGAGTCGTGATTTCCGTATTCTCGTATATTGCCCACACTGAGGAAAGTAGACCAAAGATAAATTTAAGCTAGACATTATAAATTCATGAGGATACGTATTCCATGTATGATTTATCAGATATTTGGTTTCTTGTGACTTTTGAATGACAATAAAACATATAGAAACATAGTTTGTTGTGAACTAGCAGTAATGATATAACAAAGAAAACAAAACAAAAAGCAAGGAGCAATTATATCACAACGAGCAGCAAGGAGCAATTATATCACAACGAGCATGAACATAATGATGCTAAGAAACAAGATGCCGTCAGAAACATGCAAAATCATGATGATGTCGATTTAGTTCGGTTAAAGTGACAAGTGCTTTGACCAGATATATGAGTTTTTCAAGAACTTCCTGGTTTATATCAGTCTTACAGTAAGATGTAATAAATTCTTAAACATGTCCCATGTTTCTACTTGTTATACTTGAATTCACTGGCATTTTCATGCAGAAGTAGCATAGGTAACTATCTGGATGGTGACAGTATATCTCATTAATTAGTTTTAACCAATGTTAAAATGAAAATGTGGAATTCAACAATTTAGATTTATAGCCAGATATACATGGAAGGATTTTGTACTCAAACTATGTTAATATTGACTTGTAAATAGTTTCTAGCCAGAAATCAGAAAGTTTAGTTCCATCAACCAGTGGAAAGATGTGATTTCCATACCTTAAAAGCCGTGAAGAAGGTTTACCAAGATGAAGACTGCATACAACCAGATTAGCCAGTGTCTCTCGATCCTTTGCATCCTATATCAATGCACCACAATATATATTTAGGAAGTATAATGTGCAAGCTATTAGAAGTAGGGGTTATATATAACCATGACACAAGGGTGAATCAAGAAAAGCAAATTAGACTAGACAAGTAAACTAAAAAAATGAGCAGATCCAACAGAACATAACCCGTGACATCAAGACATGTCTCATTATAATTTTAAGGGGAAACGAAATGTATATAGTCCGTGAAATAAAATAAAAATGTATACAGTTTTTGAGTAATTTGGCTAAGTGACAGAGACGAAGCTGATCTAAATAGTAAATACCCTTGAGTGAAGTATATTCCAATGTAAGTATAAACTATAGGTGGCAAGATGGGTAACAAGCCAAATGTATGAGGGATGGAACAAGTCTCTTTTTGTGGGTGAAACGGGTCAGGTGGGGTTGGGTTGACCTGACAACACTTATATAGTCAACAACTTAGGAAGTTGTATTTATTTAAAATAGACTTCGGGCGACTTTCAACTCAGACCCATTTGATCTTCACCATTTAGCTAAAAAAGTATTTATGACCCAATTGAGATAAAGCAAAACACAAATCAACCCACTCATAATAAACTGGGTCAAAATAGCCACATCTAGTAGATAAGTTAGTCGGAGAATTACCTTATTCAATGCTTCAAGCAATAACGATTCAGCTTCATCAAAATTTCCCATGTGCATGCAGCACACAGCCTTCCCATTGAGGATCAAATTAGTCATTTGGTATTTCTCAGAGAAGTCCTGGAAGATGAGATATGCTTCTTGTATCTTTGAACCAGCCTAATTCACAAAAAAAGAGTACAAGAAGTAAGAAAATGGTAATTATAGTATAAAATAACCTGAAGAGAAGAATATGTACCACAGACAAATTAACCCATGCAGTTGCAAGCTGAGTCAACGTGTGGTCCTCATCAATCTGTTGCATAACTCTCAACTGCTTCTCAGCATAATCTGATCTGTGCATCTTGAGAAATATTTGGACATTCAACGCATATCTGAGAAGAATATAAAGCATTAAGACAAGGATATAATAGATAGTATATAATAGACACATCAAGCACTAAGGTCCCACTCTAGAGTTATTTTTTCAAAGAGAAAAGAAAAGAATCGAAAAGAAAACAATAATTTGTTCCCGAGTTTCTTTTATGGAGAGAAGAGACAAGAAGTAGGAGAAGAATTAGACATCTTTCCTCTCCAATATTGGAAGAAACGGAAGGAAGGACTAAACTAATTATAAAACATCACTTCCATTCATTTTGCTCCAATTTGGGAACAAGAAACATGCAAATTTCTTTTCTTTCCTTTCCAACTCGGGAACGCAAAACTTTTAAAAAGTTTTCTCTCTTCTTTTCTTGTCTATCAGTTTATATCATCTTCTCCTCTCTTTTTTGCATCAAAAATTTGGGAGCAGGCCTCAAGTGACAGTTATGTACATCTATATTTTCCTCACATTATACCAATTGTCCAACGAACCCACCTTGTTCACATTTATTTTACAAAATCCTATCTCAATAACAGCAATCACCTCAGATCCTATAGCAACATATGTTATTGGAGCCCACAACCACGACACACCTAATTGGAATGAGGCTAAGAGCCTAAGGCTCGTAAGCGTTCGTGGGTGCCTGGTTTGAGCTTACCAGACTGTTCAAGTAGCACTTTAAGGAAGGCTGTAATTCTCTAAAAGTCACTGAGGACGAAGAATCCTTAAAATAGTGAAAAATAACTGAATTCAATTTTCTTTTCATCTTTGAAAAAAATGTTTTAAAGATGCACCTATAACCTAGTTTAGTCATATTTGGCTATCATATCGTTCGTTCAATTAACTATAATTCTATTATGGTCAATGATTATTTATAGTGCACCTATAACCTTGTTTAGTCATATTTGGCTATCATATCGTCTGTCCAATTAACTATAATTCTATTATGGTGAATGATTATTTATAGTTCCACTGTTTTTTTCAAATATTCACTTCCATGAAAAGTGTAATTCACGGCATGCTTTTTGCAGACAGAAATTGACATTGCTTAATGCCAGTACATCAATCTAGATTGTGAAACTTAGTAAAGGTTATGCTCAGTGTCATTATGTTTTTAGAATATTTTTTGTCTTTCATCAAAAGGATTGTCTAATAAACTCTTTAAACTTATAAATTCATAGAAATATAGAGATCGTAGAATTAGTACTGATGTAGCGTGGTCCAAATGCATTACATTTGTTTGTTCCTGATTGACATCATTCTTATGTCACATGCCCAAACTACTAAATAGAGGATGGATAAGATTTGGCATGAAGAACTGCTCCAAAGTTGACAATATCTTAGTTATGGTGCTAATTGCAATGAGTAGTAGTAAATGCTAATTCATAACAAAATAAGTTTAAATGTTACTTTACTCAATTATGGGGGCTTCTTACAACTAGCAGTTAAAAAGCTAACTGGAAAATATCAGCATATAGAACTCATCATTATATGGTTGGCATGTAAACAAATACAATTATGAGCAAATATATCAAATTTAGTGAAAGGGTAAAGTAACACTCAACAGTTCCATACTCCCCCCAGCATTTGTGTATTTGAGTGCCTCGTTGTAGTCTTGCTCATGCATGAATATAGTTCCAGCAATAAGCCTGAGTATCGGATTGTTCCCGATGGCAGCATCTCCCAACCATTCCCGTATACTAGAAATGGCACCTTCCTATCAATTTCAAAAACCACATAATAATTATGAGTCAGATAAATGGTCCCTAACTTCATATGATCCATGATATAACAGCACAAGTAAATGTACTGATGTACATTAGCATCATTAATGCTCCTTTCCATCATACACACATCTGATACTTTCTATTGTGTAACCATCTCCCAGTGTCCAGCTTCTAGATCTCAGTTTACAAAAAGATATATGACTCGATAGACACAACACTTAACACTACAGCTACAAGTTTGTGTTTGCATAGACATTTATCAATCAAAACATCCAATGAGATAGATCGAAAATAAGTTTCACCTTGTTATCAGGACTCGAAAGATACAACGCTAGCAGTTTCACAGCCTGGAGAGGTGTCGCCGCAGATGCATCAACTTCGTTAATCACAAGCTATAGCAGATGAAATCAATTATTACGTTACACATCGATTAACAAAATTAAACAGAATTGAGTTAATGTATGGATACAAAACGATGAGATCAAAAACCTGATAGCTTCCGAGGGCGATGTAAGATCTATACACAAGGCAATCTCGTTCGATTGAATCATCTTCTGTTAGGTTTGCGATATCGCTGTTGTTGATTGCAGCTTGATATGCACCTAGGTAGAAATTGTTACGAAGGTTGAATAACACATCTGGAGCCACCGCCATTGTAAACCGGAGATCGGAGATATTAACAGATCGAAGAAGGACAGAGGCTCGGATCTCTGATTCCTAAAATTTAGATCGAAGAGAAATAACGGGATGTTAGTATGTGAAAACTGAGAAGGTGTATCGGAGTCCTTTGAGGCCCCTCAGATTTTCAGATTTTGTCATTTTAGACCCTAGGTTAATAAAAACGAACAACAATTACCCTGTGTAGTGTTCAAATGTTTATGTGAATTGTAAAATATTTATTATCTGGAACCCGGTTGAATCCGGGTTATATGAGTTCGGGTTAACTATTCGGGTTTGGTTATTTGTGACACCTTCATGGTGACTCCAGTTCAAAACTTATTATTTTCTATATCAAATGTTGTGACATGCTTCGGATTTTACTAAATTATCTTGAATGAGTAGTTCATTTGCCAGCGTAATTGTACGAGATCAAGTTAAAATTTAAAGATGAATTTTAAAAATGTTTAGATCGCTAATAACCTTCATGGCTAACATTTTATGCATATTTAATATATACTTAAGAATATGATATCGAGATTTTTATGAGCAACTATTGTAATGTTATGATAAAACTTCGTTATGGGTTAACATTACTACTTAATTCAAGTTTTATTTGGTTTGATATCTGATTCTCATGTCCGTTTAATTAACCATGAGTTACGCGTTGTGTATATTTTGTTGGTCATTGGATGGGACGATGAAGACCACTAAATGGTCAATTACCCATTTTCTTTTACATATATATAAATAATATTAGATCAAACAAATGTTATAATACAATCTTAATACTAAAGTTTGGATAATTGTTTATTGTTTATATACAAAAAAGAAAAGTTACTTCGCATTGGTGGAATGCAAAACTTGATTATAACGAGAATTTATATGCCTTTACGTTACGACGGGTAGATCTAAATTGACAATAACCTATAATAGAGAGAATGACAATTTTTAACGTGCACTAATTTTTGATGTTTTAATATCAATATGAATTGCATAAATATATACGTAAATATTCTTCATATTTGTAAATAATTGAAAAAAAAGTACAAGAATAGAAAATGTAGAGTTTATATATTTTTATCCAGCATAAGGTGTAAATTGACGGGAACACCCCCCTTGACCTCTAGGAAGTGAAGGGCCCTCCTTACCAATGGGCCATCTAGTATGATTTATGCTTTATTGTGGAGATACAAAGTGGAAGTGAAGTAAGTAATGTCATCGAAAATCTCATTATAAAATTATAAGTCAAAGACCTTACTTTCTCATGGTTTCATAATAATAATAAAGTCATAATAATATATTCAAAATTTCAAGATATTTTAATAACTCAGTTTGTAAATTGATTACAAGATGTAAATCCATTCTCTTTCTTGCTTCTACAATGTAATCCTGCCAATAAATTTAAACACGTTTCACCCTACCATTCAATAAAACATGTAGCTGTTTGATGTCTCAAAAATACCTCAACATTAAATTCTGTTTCGCTAGGTTGTGTTTCTTGCCCAATCGGCCCAACACCTATAACGAATCAAAGAGTTATGCATGTTTTTTCCTTACAATTATGTAATTGAATAAACACAAACACTACAAACCTTCGCCCGCGGTAGGGTGTGTGTGGTTTTTACAACTGTCGTTTGATTTGGAGGCCATAGTTCTTATAATTATTTCGACCTTAAGCCTTAAATTTTCATCATCATCGTCCAGCAAATACTTGGCTCCATCCACAAACTTTACTTTTCCAAATCCGTTGTTTTTCTACTCAACTATTTGCCTTTTCTTTAAATCTTTAGTTGTCCATCCAAGCATTAGAGGTTTGCTACTTTTAACTGTGTCTCCTTTTGCAAGCGTGCAACTTACATACAATACCTGCGTATTAATAACAACATTATAACAAAATTGCACGATTTAACCTTTAGAAATACAAACAATTATTCCAAATGACACATGCAATAAGTTAGATGAACCTAGTATTCAAACATTAAAATCATAAATGCTTACAGTATCAATAAAATTCAGTAATCTAACCCACTGATTCAGGCAAATCAGCAATTTAACCCAGTGATTCAGGCATTCTAACACTTCGATTCAGCAGTATAACAGACTGATTAACTCATTTTACAAGACGATTCAGACATTTTCCACACAGATTCGGACAGTTTGCTATGTGCCTTAAGAAATATGTATGTGAATTAAAAAAAAACAGCATACTTACAACCAAAAAAGTCACAGGCCCTTTGAAGTAGCAAGTGGTGTCATCTTCCTTCCACGCCTCTCTACTCTCCTTGAAACATTTAAACAATACATAAAAAAAACATACTGATTCAATAAATGAAACTGATGATTCAGCAGTACAGGTGTAAATCTAACTTCCAATCACTTAGATTTGCATACCGCCTACAGAGTATAACCATATATTGGATGTACTCCAACCAAAGCATTATGCATTTTTTTAAAAGCTGCAAAAACATTAGTAAACCTCAAAGCCTAAATTGACATTTACAAGCATGCTTGGCATATAATGCAAGATTCACCTTTACTCCCCACAACAAACATTTTTTGCCCAAATAACACCTAATTGTGACTGTGAATCAACAATGTATAGTGCATCATCGACAAAGATTCATCAACAAAAAAAAACTAATACCCATTATAAAACTCAAAATCAGAATCATACACAAATGGCATTTACAAGCATGATTCGCATACAACGCAAGATTCACCTTTATTCCATCAAACAAACAATTTTTGCCCAACTAACACCTACTTATGACTATGAAACAACAATGTCTAGTGATTAATCGACAAAGAATCAGCAACAAAATAAAACTAATACCCATTATGAAACTTAAAAGCAGAATCATACACAATTGGCATTTACAAGCATGCTTCGCATACAGTGCTTATTTTAACCTTTACTCCATCAAACAAACAATTTTTGCCCAAATCACGTCTAATTATGACTATGAATCAAAAATGTATAGTGATAAATCGACTCCTTGATTCAGCAGCAAAATAAAACTAGTACCCATTATAAAACTCAAAAACAGAATCATACACAATTGGCATTTACAAGCACGATTCGCATACAACGCAAGATTCACCATTACTCCATCAAACAAACAATTTTTGCCCAAATAACACCTAATTACAACTATGAATCTACATTGTATAGCGATTAATCGACAACGATTCAGCAACAAAATAAAACTAATACCCAATATAAAACTCAAAATAAGAATCATACACATAGCTATAACTATTTATTGTGAGGATTCGGCAACAAAACATAGCAAATCACACCATTCCTTTTGAAATACATAACAACATTCCTTTACTATAACTATTTTAACACTAACCTTACCAACTCACGAACCCTTTCAGAACACATTAATAAAGTAATAGACATTACCTTTCGATCTTGATTGATTCAGATTTCTTGTTCGTACCATAGTCCTCTTCTGGAACCAGCTTCTACAAAGTAATTTACATCCTTGCAACTCCTTGATTCAGTCACCGCAACTAACTCGGTGCTATAATTAAACCGGAATTTATTGATGTTCATGACTGATTTAGGCAGTGATCATGATTTTTCGATTAGGGTTTTTGGTTTTGTGGAATCAATTAAAAAGAATACAGAGAATCACAAGCCAATTTTTTCTCTGGATGTAACCGATCGGTTTCTATAAAATACTCGGTGACAATCAAAATGTCCACTTTGACTTTGCACATAGTTTTATGATTCTCCATTAACTACATTTTCCACCAATCAAATAACATACATACTCATTAAAGTCTTTTTTGATTAGTTGAAACATGGAAGTGGACACTTATTTGGGACATCCCAAAATAGTAACGTGGACACTTGTGATGGGACGGAGAGAGTAATTAATTTGATTTTGTTTCCTTTTTCTAAAAACCACCGAATGGACAGAAATGCCCCTACCTGCTTAAACTTCCGCCCAAAATTTCAATTTTTTGGTTTGACTAATCATATCCGTTAAATCACAGATCTAATGGTCAGGATTGTTTCTCCCATTTCTCCACTAAAAAACTTTTCTCCCTTGATCCCAATCCTCTATATATATATATACTAAGTTATAATATTATTGTTGTGGGTTAATGATTCCATATGAAACTTGAAGTAGAAAAGTGTTAAGTTGATGTTATTAAGCTTGTTAATGAAGAATAGAAGCCGACTTTCATATTATTATGAAATTCAAGTTATATGTTGAAACCTAGTTGCAGGTCGTTGGAAACGGGGTTGTACCCTGCGGGTACCTTAATTATCCGACGGGTAAGAAGGATTTATGGGTATCCGACGTGTAATCCATCAATCCGGCGGGTAAAAAGATAAAAATCAGCGGATTACGTATTAATGTTGATGTATCATCGGGTGTTTTGGTACAAAGTTTTGAGGTCGCGTATAAGTGTTTTATACTCAGTGTCATTTGAGAAGTTTTTGGTTCCTATCTAAAATCTATCCGAGTAGTAATAACCAAATTAAAGTGGAAGTGTATTAAATAATGAGTTAATTGTAGTTGAATCATAATTGGTACTAAAGCTACAGTTTTATCGACTAGCTAAAGAATTAAATAAAGTGATAACGTGTTATAGTTGATAAACCAAATATGATCAAATTGTTAATGTTAGATGTAAACGAAATTATGTTCAAAGTAATAAGTAAAGTAATAAAGAGGTTGAAATTTATAATATTATGAGAAGTATAGTTATATGATTGAGATGGTTATATGGGACTAAATGTATCGTTATGATTACGTGTTTATGCAATAGGTGATTCACGACGTGACATCCACAAGATATGTGTTAGGTTGCATAATTGCCTAAGGTCAAGGCGAGTAATATGGGGAATTAAATATGTAATGATTGTGTAATACCGTATTGCTTTCAAGCATGAGGTGTACACAATTGGGTGAAGTATATTATGTATGTTATTATATGCCCGATTATTGTTATAAAGTGTTATGTTTGAGATTGTTATATGTTTATAAAGTTGCTATGATATGGCATGCGAATAAGTGATAAATGACCAAATATGAAAGAAACTGTTCATATGTGAATTATGTGTATTAGTGATCGTAGAGATCAGTTGTATGACAGATGATAGATTTACAGATAAAGGCGTGCTTTGCACGTGGTTACATTATGATATGTTTAGCCAAGTAGTGATCACCTCATTAGCTTGATGTTAGCCAAGTAATGAGATTGTCACTAGCTTGATGATGTTTATGTTAGCCGAGTAATGAGTAGCATTAGCTTGATGTGTAGCCGAGTAATACTTAGTTCATTAGCTCGATGATGTTCAGATGGTTAAGGATCCTTAACGGTAGAGATGATGCTTTAATACGCATACCACTTAGAAGTATGGTACTAATTGGAAAGATTCGGGATGATACCTACAATTGCCTAAAAGTGATATGGATAAGTAAACTTGTGATATGTAGGGATTACATGTTAATGTGAATGTACCATATTTATTTAATTGTTCATATTTCTCACTAAGCTTTGGCTTACCCCTTTCATTTGTTTATGTTGTAGGTGTTTGGTTCGTTTGAACCAATGGATTTACATATTTGAATATGGTTGCTAGAGGATACGTGGATTGGAGCTTGTTGTATGGTTAGACAAGCTTCTATTCTTTTAAATTATCGTTATGACGACACTTGTATAATTCGCCCAGTTTCAATGTTGTTTAGTGTCAAAGGTAGAATTAAAGAGAAGTTTGTCCGTTGTAATGTTTGTATATATGTTTGACTGTAAAGTCAAAGAGATGAGATAAACGTTATAATATTTTAAAATTAAACAGGCTATTGTTTTGAATAGGATATGTTTTAAAAAAAATCGGGGCGTTTCATGTTCATCAAGCATTTATTTTATTATCTAGATAACCAAATTAAAACTTAACTAAGGATAACAATTATGATAATACTACTAATATTAAAATAGTACTAGTACATTGATAAATATTAGGATTATGACAATAACTTTAAGTACATTCGAAAGTTAATAACATAATCGCATCATATTGTATAAAATTAAAATTAATCAATGTATTCTACAAATAATTTCTTAAATTGTTTTATCTAAAATTAATTTTTACTAATAAACGGATGATGTTTAAATTTGCTTAAAATCTACATAAAGAAATGATGATCAGTCTTTTTTTTTTATGTAAATATTACGGAGTACTAGGTATATAGGTGGCTTGAAAAAACCATGTTTGTGATCAAGACATAAAGATATAAGAAGCTAAGCTAGAACTAAATCAAAAATCAAGTTGAAAGTCGTCGTCGAACTCGAGGCCTATCAATCGTAAGTTAAAAAACAAACAAACACCACTAAGCTGGACACATATACTTGATCATTCTTAGCCCATTATGATATTTATATGTGTAATTAAAAGTGTAAGAAAAAGACAAAACACTTACTATTTATAAGTGTTCTTTAATTGATGGGTTAAGTATCTGGAAATGCATCCAACTTATCCCGAATGTCTATTGTATGTATCATACTTATGGGAGGTATATTTAATGCATCCAACTTTCAAAAACGATTTATTGTATGTATTTTGAGGACGTGTCGGCCGTTTACGATGCCACGTGGCATCCCTAGAAGATGACACGTCATCAAAATACATACAATAAACCGTTTTTGAAAGTTTGATGCATTAAATACACCTCCCGTAAGAATGATACATACAATAGACATTCAGGACAAGTTGCATGCATTTCTAGATACTTAACCCTTAATTGATAATTAAAGAGATAAGAGTTTAAATGACTTTTATATGTTTCGAGTGTTTTACTATAACAAGAAGTTATTTGCCCCTGCTTTTGCAGGGGTATAATATAATTTAATTTAGTTTGAATTATATTATTTTTCTATTTTTTTAATGAATTTACACTTAAAGAGACTAGGACAAAGAAATAAATGGTTGAATGAATGCATGATAAATAATATAAAAAATAAAAAAGGGACAATATTAGGAATAATAATAATACTTTATTTACTGAGAAGTAAAACGACTATCTCTGTCAGAGATAATCGAGATAGGAACGCCGTGTCTTGATACGATCTCCTTCAAATAAACTCACGTGAGACGTTCCATTTTGTCAGTTTCCTTGATGGCAAGGAAATGAGCTGATTTGGTGAGCCGATCCACGATCACCCAAATGGTATCGCAACCGCTTGATTCCTCGAGAGTTTAGTGATGAAATCCATAGCGATTTGCTCCCATTTCCATTCAGGAATGTCCGGTTGTTGTAGCAGACCGGAGGGCTTCTGATATTCAGCTTTGACTTTTGAACACGTGAGACACTAGCTGACATATGTGGCAATCTCTGCTTTCATGTTTGGCCACCAGTATGATCCCTTGATGCCATAATACATCTTGTCAGATCCAAGATGTATAGAATATTTGGACTTGTGAGCTTCATCCATCACTAAGTCTCAAAGATTTCCGAACTTGGGTAACCAGATCCGGTTAGCGAAGTATTTGACCCCATTGGGTTTGGTTTCGAATTGATTCTCCATATTTCGCAAGGCCTCATCTTTGATGTTTTTAGGTTCTAATGCTTCGAGTTGAGCAGCGAGAATTTGAATGATCAAATCATTATGGATGGTTTTACTAAGTGCTCGGTCTCGAAGTGGTTTTGGATGTTGTTTTCGACTTAGGGCATCGGCGACAACATCTGCTTTGCCCGGATGGTACTTGATCTCGCAGTCATAATCGGTGAGCAACTTGACCCAGCGACGTTGCCTCATATTGAGATCCTTCTGATCGAATATGTGTTGGAGGCTTTTATGATCGGTGAAGATGGTACATTTTGTGCCATACAGATAGTGTCTCCAGATTTTGAGTGCAAACACTAAGACTCCTAGTTCGAGATCATGAGTGGTGTAGTTCTTCTCGTGAACTTTGAGCTGTCGTGAGGCGTAGGCAACAATCTTATCTCGTTGCATCAACACGCAACCTAGATCTTGGTGTGAAGCATCGCAGAATACCACGAAGTCATCGTTGCCTTCGGGTAATGATAGAATGGGTGCACTACAAAGCTTTTGTTTCAATAGCTGAAATGTTGACTCTTGCTCATCAGTCCAATCGAACTTCTTTTCCTTCTGAGTCAGTGTCGTGAGAGGTTGGGCTATTTTGGAGAAATTTTCTATGAAGCGCCGATAGTAACCAGCCAGTCCTAAGAATTGGCGTACTTCGGTCGGCGTTGTCGGTGCTTGCCAGCACTTGATAGCCTCAATCTTTGATGGATCCACGTGAATTCCCTGACTGTCAATCACATGACCAAGGAATTGAACGATTTGCATCCAGAACTCACACTTGGAGAACTTAGCGTATAACTCTTTGTGTCTAAGAAGTTCTAAGATGGTTTTGAGATGTTGCTCATGTTCCTGTTCATTACGTGAGTAGATGAGAATGTCATCGATGAAGACAATGACAAACTTGTCGAGATATGGTTTGTACACTCGGTTCATAAGATCCGTGAATATAGCCGGTGCGTTTGTCAAACCAAATGGCATTACTTGAAATTCGTAATGACCATAGCGAGTTCGGAAGGCAGTTTTCGGAATGTCGATGTCACGAACTCGTAACTGATGGTAACCTGACCGTAGATCGATCTTTGAGTAGAAACTTGACCCCTGAAACTGATCAAACAGATCATCGATACGGGGAAGTGGATAGCGATTCTTGACGGTTAATTTGTTCAACTCTCTGTAGTCGATACAGATCCTAAATGAACCGTCCTTCTTTTTCACAAACAGGACCGGAGCTCCCCAGGGTGAAGAACTCGGTCGGATAAATCTTTTGTCCAAGAGTTCCTGCAATTGAGTAGACAACTCCTGCAATTCGGATGGAGCTAAGCGATAAGGTGCTCGAGCAACGGGTGCTTCCCCGGGCACTAGATCGATTGAGAACTCAACTTGTCTCGGTGGTGGAAGGCCAGGCAAGTCTTCAGGAAAGACTTCTGGAAAATCTCTAACGATGGGCACATCCTCAAGTCGCTTCTCTTCCGAATTTTTTTCCATAACGTGCGTGAGGATTGCCTGATAGCCTTTTCTAAGATATTTGCGGGTTTTCATGCATGATATATGATATCCAATCTCGTCTCACCAGTCTCCCCTTGTATGATCAAAGTACCACTGGTGACGAGTGAAATAGGGACGAATTTTATTGTAGTAGATGATTTCGGCATGATGCTTGGACAGCCGGTCCATGTTAGCAATGACGTCGAAACTTCCGATCTCGACAGGAATAAGATCAATGGTGGAGTGCCCTGTGTCTCCACACTCATAGCATGACTTAGGTTTGTTAGTGGTGGTGTTGGCATTGGTAGATCTGCAGTCTTTGGCCAGATGCTCATACCTTTGACATTTTCCATATGGAGTACCGCAAGGACCTTCACGATGCCTGCGGCACTTTGAACAGAAGGGTTCATTCCCTGAATAGCTCTTTTTAGATTCTGAACCAGAGGTGTAGGCCTCAATAGTATCAGACCTTTTCGATGATGGTTGATTTTGATTGGGGAACCCGGACCACTTTCTTTTGTTATCCCCAGAGTTAGCGTTCAATTCGCTTGGATTCCTGATCAACCATGGATGGGCACAAGTGTGCTAGCTCATTAAATCAAAAGGGTGTAACCGGAAATGTCATTTCCCTAGCGGGTGAGGTGCCAGAACTCGGCTTCGAGTTGTTGTATTTCGTCTCACGGACGTACTCGTCTTTGAGCATTTTCTTCAGTTCGTCCCAAGAAGTTTGATAAGCAGTGTCAATTCCCACAATTTGAGAATGAGTATTCCACCATGTCATAGCATCTTCCATGAAAGTGCATGTGAAGTATTTAACCTTGCAGTCTTCCGGGCAATTGCATATTCGAAAGACTGATTCCCCTTATTCCATTGAATTATCAAATTAAATCCTCAATCCAAGTTTAGAAGCTTAAAATCATCATCATCATCATCATCATCATCATCATCATGTTCTTGTATATTGAATTGTAAGTTTCTGATTCTAATTATTTAGAAACTTGATTTTGATTGAAATTAAATGGGTTGATAATCTTGTATGAAATTGAGGTTTGAAAGGTTGATATGTGATGATATAGGATGATAGTTTGATGTATTAGATTGATTAGAACAGGAGTTTATTGCTTAATTGATTTAGATTTCGAGTTCTGAGTTTTGAACTAGTTGCAGGTCGCTGGTACAGGGTTAGGATCCGCCGGCGGATCCTTTGATTTCGTGGGTGATCCGGCGGATCTAAAATTGATCCGGCAGATCCTAATATTTATTTTGTATCCGGCAGATCCAGGGGTGTATCCGGCGGATCCAGGGGTGTATCCGGCGGATCCAAGTCAAATTTTGGTTTACAAATTTTGAAAATGCGTAAGTGTTATCAGGGTCGCGACTGAGTGATGAATTTCATTAACTCAGATTGGGTTGAAATTTACATGGACACTCGAAAACGGCCCAATGGTCAAAGCTCTATTCCTAGAGCCTAGGCGGTTTTTGGCCATTCGGGATCGTTTAGGGGTTGAAAATGGCATTTTTCAATTTTTGAAACTTATTTCGGGACTTTTTGAATATGTTCCGAATTGAACTTTTGTTTCCTGTGAATATGTTATGATGAAATTTGGAAACTAAGTGATAAAGTTGTTGATTTTATAACCTAGTAATAAAAGTGATAAATGGTTATAAGACTTGAAATTGTTTAATGATATGTGATGATAAATGATATACTATCATGAAGGACAATTATAATTGATATTTACAACTTGTAGTTGTTGTAATTGATAATTATGTATTTGAAATATGTTATATGATTATAACATGACTTGTTGTGGAATTAGTTACTAACTCATTGTTTATTTGATTGTATTATCAGATGCGGAGAAAGCTCAGTAATATTAGACTTCTGAGCTTGCGGCTGAGGTAACGGTGAGTGGATTTATAATCCTCAGTGTGATTTAGTTGTAACAAGTTTGGTTACAACGGGTAAACGTATTGTTACTGCTTTATTTGCCATGATGATTTTGGGTTTAATAGTAATAACACTATTGATAGATTATGATATGTTGACCTGATTGAGTATGTGAATATGTGATCACTTGATATTTGGCTTTCGGGCATCAGTGTATTGAGGTCAACATGTTGGTTGGGTTTGGTTACTATTGTAAGATGACAGAAATTTCCTTGTAGTTATCGTTAATAGGAAATTAGGTCGTATGAGATTAGTACCAAACTATCGGTCTCGTCTGTTATGGCCATACAGATATGTACGATAAGTGTTCTTGGAGAATCCTCGGGTACTATGATATCTCAAGAACCACCGATCCTCATTGTTGATGTGTTGTGTTATTGAGATGTTATCTCATTGATATGGTTGTGTGTTCTTGGCTGAAGGTTTCCCCAAGAACCTTGGATTTCTGTGAGATTGTGTGTTTACTATACTTGTCTGTAAACAGAGTTGTTATGCTAAGTTGGACTGTTGATTATTATTCACTCACTTAGCGTTATGCTAATCCCTCCACCCCACTTCTTGTAGGTTATTGTGTTGATATAATGAGTGGGCAAGAAGCTTGTAGACAAGATGAAATGTTTGATCAAGCGTAAACTCTGATATTGTTTGTGGAAAAAGAAAGTTGTGTTTCGAAAATTGTATAACACCCAGTCAGAGATATATTATGATTTTGAAATCTAATGAGTCATTTATGTAATTAATATGTAACGTGATTTAATAAAGCACATTTGAGCTACGCTTCCGATGAGATATATAATTAAATAAACTATTCAAACGAGGGGTGTTATAGTAATGAATACAAGAGATAAATTGAGTCGTATATCAAAAGTATACTACTGTATACCTTTACTCTGAATTTTAACTATTATACAGTATGTATAAATGAAATTTTGTTGTTTTTATATCTCCCTTGATAAATCAAAGGAACATAAGGATGTCAGATAAGATAAGGATATCAGAAAAGATAATAAATAATAGTGTTATTGACTGCACACATGATTTCCCCTTATAATATTCACTGTTTATTATTTGATATTGTATTTCTTATTCATTCAAGAAATACATGATGTGTATTTATACACAGGAAAATACAAACTTTCCTAATCTAAAAATATACAGGGAATTATTATTATAATCCCAAAATATATGGAGGATATCCTTATCCTAAATTGTAATATTTACTTGCTGTTTTCTAACACTCCCCCTCAAGCTGGTGAATAGATATTTTGCATTCCCAGCTTGGATACTAGCAGGGCTGTCTTTGAGGGTGGGCGAGGTCGTCGACTGTCCAGAGCCTCTAAATTTTAAGGCCCTCCAATTTTTTCCCAAGTAATGTGATACGTATAATATATCTGATGATTACATAATAGATTGACACCTCTTTTATTTTAAACTAAGAGATCTTTGTTAGTAACTAGATTTAGACTACATATATATTTCAATAAATATATACGTCGACTGAATGGTCCAAAATTGAAAACTTATATTGACGTGTTAAAGTTTGACTAAAAGATTTAATAACTAACAACTGGGTTTTTAGAGAATAAGTATCAGATAAACAAATATGTATCAGAGAAATAAATAAATTATTTGAAAATCCAACCGTTGAGAATCAATCTCATCGAACCTTTATCTAACTTGATATCCAGTTATAGGGCCTTATTATCATAACACGACAACTTTATCCAGGGCATTTAAAAGTTCAAAGAAGGTCCTTAGTGAATGGCATGACCTTTCTTTTCTTTTTTTGGACCCTTATGCTAGGACAATTTCAATTTCAACGAAGCTATTTATCGTTGGTTTAGCATTTGGTATTACAACTGTCGGTGTCTTGTTGACACGCGTGCTTTTTTCTTGGTATAGCTTTTAGTATCGCAACTGTTGGTGTCTTGTTGACACACGTGCTTTTTATGTAAACTTAAATTATTTAATAATCAATTATTATTATTATTATTATTATTATTATTATTATGGTTTTTATTTTTATTTTTATTATTATTTTTACTATTATTATTATTATTATTATTATTATTATTATTATTATTATTATTATTATTATTATTATTATTATTATTATTATTATTATTATTATGGTTTTTAGTCTTGTATACATTAGTTCACTTTCGATAATTTTGTATGGGGTTGATGTTAACTAAATGTGAAAGATTATGTGAGATACGTCTCGATTTATCGTAGAATATTATTAGTAGTGCGACGTAAACAAAAGATTTTCTAAAAAAAATATCGGGGCGTTTCGGTACAAATCACAGGGACGGGCAATATAATTTACTCTTATTAAAATTTAAAATTTATAATACTTATTTTCTTAGGAGGTAAGGTGAGGGGGAGATGGAGCTAGCGGGTCATCACCTCTTACACCTAAAATTTAAGAAATTTCGGTTCACGATAAAATTTTACGGGGTAGTTTATAACTCTTTATTGGAGTATTATACCTAGAAAGCTAGGAGGTTCTTTTCACAAAAAAATTGATGTTCAATTATGAAAGAAAATGTTTGCACCATTTATATTTTCAAAAAAATCCTTACATAAAGCTTTAGCTTGTAAATATTAATAAATATGTAAAATAAAAATAATACAACTCTTTGGCTATAAATTTGGAGGTCCTTTTATCTTTCTTTCACTTCCATTTAAAACAAGTTTGATTCCTTTCTGATACTTTCTTTCAATTCAAATATCAACTTGAGAAGAGAGGGGTAGCTTAAACTTTTGCATGCATGCACAAGATGGACCAATGTTGAATTGGCATGCTAAGAAGGCGTTGTGTTTCATTGCACTACTTTTATTTGTTCTCATTGCGATACGTGAGCAAACCAAAGTATTTGAGAACACTTCTATTGTAGTTAAAACGTTATTTCAACTGAATGGCAGGTCCTCTAATTTTTAAGGGCCTCCGATTTTTTCCCTAGTAGTGTGATATGTATAATATATATGATGATTACATAATAGATTGACACCTCTTTTATTTAGAATTATAGATCTTTGTTAATAACTAGATTTAGAGTACATGTATATTTAAACAAATATATAGGACGACTGAATGATCCAAAATTGAAAACTTATATTGACGTGTTAAAGTTTGACTAAAAGATTTAATAACAAACGACTGGGTTTTTAGAAAATAAGTATCAGATAAATAAATATGTATCAGAGAAATAAATAAATTATTTGAAAATCCAACCGTTGAGAATCAATTTCATCGAACCTTTATCTAACTTGATATCAAGTTATAGGGTGTGAAATACAAATCAGAGGTAGTTATTAGTTCCGAATCATCTGCTAATACATGTAATTAGTGCTGGATTAGGCTAATTGTATGTATCAATATATCAATATATATATATACATATATATATATATATATTGGAATATATATACACGTACGCGATTATGTTCAATCGTGCATTTTCATATCGGGCGGATCCCGATACATTAATACGGGCGTTGGTGAACTCAATTTATTAAATAATATGAAATTATTTGATAAAACATACTTATTTCCAAATATTATTGCGATAATATTTCATAAGCATTTTGTATTGTATATAATGCACAGAAACCACCTAAAACGCGTAAAACGCGTTCGACAATCAAATAAACGTCAAAATATATTTTATAATTTAAAATATGTCATTTTGGATGGTAAGTATTTACTTGAAGTATCGTATTTCAAACCGATAACAAAAACGTTTGATTTAAACGTCACGCGATTTATTAATCGTAACACGACTCCGCGAACCACTACCAGCACATCACAATAACATTTTTATTAATGTTTCTAAGTAATAAGAAGTATTACTTCAAGTTAAAAATATTGAAATTTTAATCGTCATATAAAATACGTACGTATAACGTTAAACGTCTAATTATACGTTCACACAACCGGGGAAACGAACACCGCACGGAGCGCAACTTTGAGGAAACAATTTAGACACCCACATGGGGTGGAGGCCCATGAAATTGTGCATAAAAATGAGGCCATGCCCCCATGCCCTCCTTCCCCTTGCTTGTGAAAATCATTATACACCACCATACCTTACTTTTCAACTCACACTCTACCACTTCTCTCATTTCCACTCAAACCCTTCTCTCCTACTCCCTCATCCATGAAATTCCTGCCACACCACAGCCCCAAATCACCACCATCCAACCACCACGAGACCATTATCACCCACCATCAAGTTCTTGAAGAAAATCGAAGGAAAAGCTCGGTTATCGCATCATCTTTGCATTTCGACTCTAGATCTTTGATCCTCTTGTAAGAACTCTTAATATTCTACTAGTTTTACTTTAAATATACTTGTATACATGTTTAGTTGTTCGTTTAACAAGATTATGTCCAAAATATAAGCTAAAACTCATTTTTCATGAACTTATATTCACACTGCTTTCTGTCCAGAAACAAATGGTCAACTTTCACGATTTTTATAAAATTCATACCGTGACTAAAATGGACGTTTCTTAAGCCTAAAATGTAGTACAAG